>CAOKZL010000579.1:0-1336969 GCA_948472985.1 Iguana delicatissima | reverse complement strand
ATTGCTCTTAGCACTTTTGGCCAGCCAAGCAGCCCAGCCGTTTCTTTAATAAAACACTTTTTCCTTACTTCCTGGTCTTACTGCCTCTGTTCCCGCTACACTGTGACACATGTGTGGTTCATACTGTGCATGCCCACCCTATTTGTATTAATTTCTGAAACACAGTGATCTTTTAGTGGCTGCTCTGCTCCTCCCCAATGTGCGTGCTCTACTGTAGTTCTTGCTGCATTTCAACTGGTGCAGCAGTAACAGCAGCATCAAGAACTTGCTCTTTGGGCTTGTGGGTTTAAGTGAACTTGGAGTTCTCTTTTGTCGTCTTTATTTTCCCTCCTCCTTCTTTATTGTTTCTGTTCTTAACATTTCTCACTATGCTGTCTTCTGTCTCCACTGAAGATGTCAAAGGATCTTTCACAAGTGAATATCCTGAAGGACTTTTTCAAGGAGTGCATAACTTGCAGAGGTAAAACACTGCAGATTGTCAGTTGTGTTTAGGTTCAAAACAAAACAAAACAAAGCACACCATTGATACCTGAACTCATTGCTCACTTATCTCAAGCACACCAGTATAGATTCTTCCAGTTTATGATTCTTCAGGAGGAGGGAGCCACAAAAGCTACAGAAACCAAAAATCGTCCCCTTTGCATGGTCTCAGGAGGCCACTTCCTGTTATTGTTCAGCACACAATTTTGAACTAGGAGAACTTCGTAATCTGTAGTCCTCATCATTTAACCCCTCCAACACTAACTACAGAGCCTGTATTGAGAAACTAACCAACATGGAAATTCCTATAATTTCAATAATTTCACCTGCCAAAGATGGTCAAGGCCACTAACCAAGAGTCAAAGAAGTAAAATAAAAGAAGGAAGGAGTAAAATAGATACATTTCTGTGGTTCCAGAGGAACAATGGGAGAAACCTCATCAAGATCAAGCACCATCCACTCCATATCACTATGATTTAGCTCCAGCGGCACAGTCCCCTCAGGCAACAGCCTCCAGAACTGCCTCATTCTTTCCACTTTCAATTTTACCTTTCATTCAACAGCAGGCCAACTTAGGGTATCAACAGCAGCTCAGGTATCCCGGATATCCCCTTGCTTCATTCACTTATTGCTATCTTCAAGAGCAAGACTTTACTAGTAATTAAATATCTCCTGATGTGATCTAGTATACTGAGCATTACTTGGAAGATGGTTTTTTGGCTATCCTGAGCAATCTGCTTTCTGTATTATGAAATGTAGCAGTACACCTCTACCATTTTGACACAGATCCAGGTTGCCATTGCAGCACAGATCTAGATTGTGGTTTTTTTAAACTATCTTGTCCTGAATCTAATATCAAGGGAAATATTCCCATGGTCAGTATGTTGAAGACCCACAGTACACTGGCCATCTGAGGATAGTTGGAAAGAACCTCCGTATACTTGATACTGGACAGTACTCGGTACAAGTACATATCTTGGTGGGTAAGTTCTCAGTAAGAACCATTGTGGTTTGACTGTTGGACTACAACTCTAGAGACCAGGGTTCAAATCCCCACTTGTTCATGGAAACCTACTGGGTGACTTTGGCAAGTCATATGATCTCAGCCTGAGAAGAAGACAAAGGCAAACTTCATCTGAACAAATTTTGCCAAGAAAACCCTGTAATAGGTTTGCCTTAGGTTGTCACAAATCAGAAATAACTTGAAGGCACACAACAATGACATTTCAGTACAACTATTGATTGGAGCAGGTTCATTATTCACGTCCTTATCATGAAATACATAGCAGTTAACAATCTTACTATTCCTGCTCTCCTTCATGAAGGATGTATTATTATGAATAACACCCAAGACCAGCACTCTTCACAAATCACCTACTACTAGTGCATTATGAATCTTTGTTGATCCCAGTTAGAATTCCAGCTACCCTACTATCTGTTCAGATATACTTGTCTGTTCTGATCTTTCCTCTGCTAGTGAGAAAGCCATTTGAACTTCTGACTACATGCAGGCTCTTTCTCATCACGGAAGGTGGCATTTTTTTGTGGCAAAATATCAATGCAAATTGTGGAAGATCTGTTTGATCTCTACTCCCATCTACCATTCCTACAATTCCTATGAGAGACTACATTGACACTTGAATTTTCCTTCTACTATATGTGGTCTCACCATTTATTTGACCCAGGAAAATCCTCTACTAACATTATTTTAATACCATACATCAAGTCTGGAACAACAATTATATTATTTAGATGTAAATAATGTTTGTCAGGCTTCAGGCGTCTATATAGTTGGCATTTTGATACTATTTTGAAGATATCAACATCTCTTTTTGTGTTGTGGAGAATGGAACAAAAAGTATATCTGCTCACTTCTAACAGTTTACTAGTGCGGGCTACTAGTGTGATTTTTCTCACTGACCAACTACCTGAGAAACCAACACCAGTGTCCCTTAAGTATCACTCAAGAGAACCATTGGTACAGGAAAATGGTCAAAAAGCCTGTGTATTGCTCCAGTGTAACTCCACTACGCTGATATGGTTTTATTGTCAAAAATATATTGATTGGCAGATGTGTTTAATTGGCATAAAATAGAAAGCATATACAATGACTGGAAAGAGCCATGTGGAAGAGGAACTTTGACTGGAAAAAATAGGTCAGAGATGACCCCAGCATGACCCTAAGTCATAGGTTTACTGGGATAATCTGACTTAATGGCCATCTCTGAGAAGAGCCAAACGCTCTGTGGTTTGCATATCCTATAGCAGACAAAGCCATAAAACCTCAATCTGGCACCTATGTGTCACAAGTTCCAAAAACAAAGAATCTTGCTTGTTGATAGCTCTGGTTCAGGAAAACAGGAAGATTTCAAACAAATCCGTATTTGTATCATTCTTTCACTTGTGACTTCTTCCTGATCTCTGATTGCACTGCCATCAAAGCTTTTGTCACATACATGCTAAATCCATCAACATGTTTCCTTCACACATTAGAACCATTAATCCATCCTGTCATCTTTTGTCCACCCTGGAAATCCTTTGTTGTCCAAGTAGAAAGTCACACCTCCAGGGCATATTTTTGGGTATAAATGACCCTGATTTTGGGTCCTCCACACAGCACTTCAATTTCAGGGGCCCTCCATGTCACTCTGCCTTTTGACTCTGGACATCTGTCCAACTTGCATCACCACTTCTCTGCTTCTCTCTATATATAACCTCGATCCCCTTTTCTAGTCCTCTATTCATTTTCATCCCCTCCTTTCTTTCAAGTTAGCCTTGTGTGATCACTTGTGTGTGTCTATTTATTTGTGTGTATGATATATATTTCCCCCAATAAAATACATTTAAATTGTACTATAAGTTTTCTGACTGGTCTCTTTAGCAGTTCCTCATAAACATAGGTGGGAAGAGCCTAAGGTTACCCCCCCACACACCTTGCAGGCCTCCTTAATTGGGTTAATTCCCCATTTTTACATTTAATTGTGAGTTCTGATATAGGATGTCACGGGGTCCCATGGTTTGGAGATAACACCAGGAAACCCTGATGAGGAAAATCCTGGACCAACCAAAGATCTTTGTTGTTCAGGACTTATTTTGTGCAAAAATCATGCCTGGTATTTTTGTACAGAAAACAGCATTTTCTACACAAAAATATTATTTTTATGTACCAAAAAAGTCAATTTTGTGCAGAAGGAGTCCTAAACTGCAACTAATTTTTGAATAGTGCAGTTTCAGACATTCCCGCAGTGGGAAAAGAACTGCTAATTACTAACTCATTGCTTCCTTCTAGAATCAAATTAGTGAATAATTTTATCCCTAAGTACAAGCAGTTATGGCTAGGACCAGTGCAGAATTTGGGTGAGCTGACCTATCTTCCCCCTTGCAGTGACATCCCATCCTCCTTGGTATGAATCACAGAGAAAGTTTCTGACCTGTAACTGTCTTATATGAGTGGTTTTCTGGGTAATGACACAATCTGCTTTCCTGCCCTCACGCTATCTTCTATTTCTCATTTGAGTTACTGATACCTTCTGTGACAGAAATGGAACTATGGGAAATGCATTGGAACCTCACTAGAGCACATGCATGAAAGAGGGGTGAGGCATCCAGCAAAAGATCAGTCAGCTTTAGAGGTTTCAGTCAATGGGCTGGACGTGCACAGTGTGACCCATATTTTTGTGTTCACAGATCTCGACCGTTACAAGTAGAAAATCTGTCGTTACTTACCCTTTTTACCCTTGGGAAGTGGATCTAGAAGTGATACAAAACTTAGAAAAGGTCTCATAGTGGATTCATTTACAAATAATACTAGCATAATTTTAAACAAATAAACGTTTAATCTGTGACTTATTACAGATTTAATGCACTCTATGTTATTATTTCCGTTTTAAATCACTTACCTATAATCACTAAAGATATTAGTGAACCTTGAAGTAAAGACAGTATTGCAGAACTGATTCCTTTCTAGAGAAAGACATACCTTTATCTAGTTAACCTACAAGCTCTGCCCTCATTTAACTCACTGACTGGCTAAGGAAGACTTAGGTTAGTTGCCACCCAGAGTGTTGGTCTCTGGATGATCCACAGAGAGTTTCAAAGAAAGAAAGAGTTCTGACTAATGGACACACATATGGTATCTATCACTGGCATATTAGGGAAAAAAGTGCTGTTCCCCCATATCAGATAGCCTGAGAAGTACTAACTTTAGAGGACAGCTCTTTCTCCGGTTGGAATATACAATCTACTTCTTTCCAAATTGCCACTGTGGTTTACTCTTTGGTGTACTATCTGCTGTTGCCTCAGGTTTTCTATCATCTGTTGATACCCTGGCCACACCTCTGTTTTTACAACTGTTTCCAAATATACAGACCTTCATTAGCCGTTTTCCTAAATGATTGTAGCCTTGCCTTGAGGTCTGTCCTCAGGCTTCAGCTTCTGGCACTGATATAGTTGAAATTGCAAGAAAAGAGATTCTACCTAAATAGCAGGAAGGTTTTTTCCCCCCTGTAATAGATTGGCTTGGAGAATGGTGGACAGCTTTGGGGATCTTTAAACAGAAGTTGGATGGGCATATTTCAGAAGAGGTTTAGTTTGGACTAGATATTCCTTGTGGTTCCTTAAAATTTGAAGATTCTGTGAATCCTTCCTGCTTTTCCACCCTCTCCTGTCTTCTTTTTCTGCCATCTCCTGCTTTCCTGATCATTGCTTAGCACATTTTCATTCTTTAGCAGCTGCTCACAGCTCACTGACTGAACTGGACATGAAAGCCTTATATTCTTTTATATGAGAAACCTCCATTGAGACATATTCTTCATGAGTAGAATTCAATAGTTGACATTATGTTTCACTTTACAGCTAATCTGATGAAATCAATTTGAATTCTTTCACTAAAGTAGAAGCTTTCCTTCTGTTTTTAACTTTACCATAAGCTAGAAAAGACACAGTTTGAATCTGAGTCTACCAAATGGACCTTTAAACATAACTTTCTCTGGTCCAGGTCCTCAACAGAAAATGCAGAAGTCTCACATTTTTAAAATTCTGGTTTGCACCAAAATCCGGTAACACATTTCATTTTTGCAATAAATATATACAATTTCTTCACAAACTGTTTAACACCTCAGCACAGTATTTACCACTGAATCAGCATATTATTTTATGTGGAAAATCACATGTCACTTCTTGCTACCTAAGTAGATTGTGTCAACAGATTATCCATAAATGTTTCATGCCAAAAGATGAACTCTAAATTGCACTTACTTAAGAGTCCAGTGTCATGTTTTCAGATTTCAGGTGACTTTGTTCTGATTCAGCACCATTATTTTACTGATTAAGAATTTCTTAGCTTTAGGTGCTTCTTTGAGACCCAAGAAACATTATATTTATGTTTGTATGTTTGAAATGTTCAGAACCTGACACTTCCTGGTATTGGTTGAGAGAAATATTAGAAAGGCAGGAGGAAAGCAACAGGGGCTTGATTACACAGAGGGGGAAGAATTATGCCTATGTTGTCACTCTAAACCGGTCTTAGAACTCAGCTGCACACTGTGAACCCTTTTCATGATAATACTTTAAATTCTTCAGACTACTGTATGATCAAATAAGCTTAACTCCAAAGAACTTTCTCATAACCTTGACTTTAAATAAAATACCATCAGAAAATGTTGCTCTTTGGAAGTCAGCCATTAATCTCAGGATCAATGGCACTTGTTTTAATACAGTGGCTGCTCCACTTTCACAAAGGTTTGGGGTACAGAACCCTTGCAAAGGTGGAAAAACTGCAAATAACATCTCCCATGCTCCCCCTCCCATTCCCTTTCAGAGCTCACCCCTCCTATTCCCTTCCTTTTGCTGGAGCATGTGCGCCTTCCTTCTCTGCACCCAGGCAAAAGGCAAGAGAATGGGATGAGGCATGCATGCGCCTTCCTTCTCCACACATGGTGCTCCTGCTCCCATTCCTTGCCTTTTGCCCCAGAGTGCCTTCTCTACACTCAGGCAAAAGGCAGTGGAAGTGGGAAGGAGGCACATGTGCCACCGCTTCCTTTCCTTTCCATTTTGCCTCAGCACATGTTTTCTGCACTCAGGCAAAAGCAAAGGGAATGGAGGGGAAGGTGCACACACTCTTTTCTTCTCTGCGTGCTGTGCTCCCCATGCCATTCCCTTGCCTTTTGCCTCAACATACATTCTCTGTGCCTGGACAAAAAACAAGGGAATGGGAGGGAAGGCATGTGTGCACCTTCTTTCTCCACACATGGTGCTCTCTCCCCCTTTCCTTGCTTTTTGCCTCAGAGTGCCTTCTCTACACCCAGGCAAAAGGCAGTGGAAGTGGGGTGGAGGCATGCGTGCCACCCCCTACCTTTCTCTTGCATTTTGCCTTGGCACGTGTTCTCTGCTTGCAGGTCAAAGAGAAGGGAATGGAGGGGAAGGCAAACACACACACTTTCCTTCTCTCCATGCTGTGCTCCCCCTCCCATTCCCTTGTCATTTGCCTCAGCATGCATTCTCTGTGCCTGGGCAAAAGGCAAGGGAATGGGGGTAAGACATGTGCACTTTCCTTCTCCATGCATGGTGCTGTCCCTCCCATTCCCTTGCCTTTTGCCTGGCAACATGCCCAGGGAAAAAGCAAGGCAAGAGAGGGAAGACATGCATGCCTCCCCTCATTCCCTAGCCTTTTGCTCCAGTGCATATTCTCTAGACCTGGGCAAAAGGCAAGGGAATGGGAGGAAAGGCATGTGAGCACTTCCTTCTCTGTGCATGGTGCTTTCCCCTCCCATTTCCTTTCCTTTTGCCTGGGCATGGAGAAGGAAAGCCCGTGTTCCTGAGTAAAAGACAAGGAAATAGGGAGGAGGCAGGTGTGCTTCCCCCTTTCTCTTGCCTTTTGCCCCATTGCATGTTCTCCCTGCCCAGGCAAAAGGAAAGAGAAGGGGGAAGAAGGTATGGACACGCCTTCCTTTTCTGCACATGGTCCTCCCCCTTCCATTCCCTTGCCTGGGTGTGGAGAAGGAAGATGCATGCGTTGGGCAAAAGGCAAGGGAATGGGAGTAGGAGATTGGAGGGATACATGCATGCCTTGTGAATAATTAAATTTGTGAAGCCATAAACCCACAAATGTAGAGGGAAGACTGTATTCTGGTATTAATGCTCATTAGAAAATATAGCTACAGTATATCATAGTATATAGCCAGCATGGTGTAGTAGTTTGACTGTGAGTGACTATGACTCTTGAGAGAGCAGGTTTTGTTTCCCTGCTTGGCCATGGAAACCACTGGGTGACCTTGGGCACATCATAAACTCTCAGCCACTGGAAAACCCTGTGATCAGTTCATCTTATGGCCACCATAGCTTGGAACAAGTTGAAGACACACAAAACACAATATCGTAGTATACATTATTGTTATTTCATTGAAGATACACAAAACCGTATGATTCTGAAAGGAAACATTAGTTTTCCAAACTAGCAGAGTCCACGTTCTGTCAGTTTTCATTCAAAGTGGTGGTTATTTGCAGCTACCTCTGATTCTGTT
This sequence comes from Iguana delicatissima, assembly GCA_948472985.1. Classification (NCBI taxonomy): domain Eukaryota; kingdom Metazoa; phylum Chordata; class Lepidosauria; order Squamata; family Iguanidae; genus Iguana; species Iguana delicatissima. The sequence continues at coordinate 1,328,969 of CAOKZL010000579.1, read as the reverse complement.
CCATATGAAAATTCAATTGTTGATTATTTTCAGGTATGAAGAGATTATATTTAGCCATGTCCTTCTGTCAATGGAATGGGTTCTACAACCATCCAGAATCTGCTTCAGGAGAGTGGGCAGCCTTGTAGAGCCCTGCTCGCCTCTGCATTTGGGGATGGGTCCCCTGTGCCACTGGACTATGCTGTTGAATCCTGGCCTTGAACCCAGCCGTCCTGCTTGGGGATTCGGTCAGAATCTGGGCAGCCACAGGACTTTTTCTTTCAGCCATTGTGGGAGCCTTCCTTCAACAACTTCTCTTGCTAAAAACACCAAAAAGGAAAAGAGGCTTTGGGAGTCCCTCTTCTGTTGACTGTGGCAAATAGGCAAGGGGGGGATTACCAAGGGGCAGAGAAAACATGCCATCTGTTTGAGGGCTTGTGTCTCATTGTGCTGCAAATGTCTAGCAGAGAAAACCTGAGGCTTCTAACTTTGTGATTAGTGAGATCTCTTTCCACAATCTCTTCACATCTGCCTCCCTCATCAGTTGGGCAGCATCCAACTGGGCAAACAATTTTGGATATAATCTAGTTATAGAGGTAGGAGTTGCTGTGTGTGTGTGTGTGTGGGGGGAAACAACATGAGTTCATAGCGCAATGTTAAATTTGATCCATGTGCTTTTCTTTTAGGAATATGCGGAAGCATTTTTTCAAAATGAATGGGGAGTTTTTCAGTGGTGATAGATAATAAAAGTTAGTAAGTAAAACGTCTACTGATTGTGTTTACAGAAATTCAGCTCATGAAGAAAGGGATGCTTTTCCTAAAAGGCATCAGCTACTCATATAAAACAGTAGCAGTAATGGACTTTGCCCTTTACTAGTATATCTTACTACTATATCTCTTTTGTTTAGTAGTAAAAATAACTTATGCCATATAATTGTTTTTGGCAAGATGTGAACTGTGGATAGCTGAGACACAGTGTTTTGCAAGTATAAGCTTTGTGTCAAAAGATATTCAAACAGTTTCCTGCTCTCTGTTCTTCCTCAACATCCTTAACTGGCCCTGATGCATATATGCTGGCTGCAACTGTTTTAGACTTTTCTGCTGTTTTAACTTGATGATCTGTTCAATATGCTTGTATCCAATTTAAATTATTATATTGTGTTTAATATGAAACTATTTTAAGTTGCTCGTTTTGTTTTAATCTTATGATGCCCTAATATCTCACAACAGAGGGTAGCATAAAAATATATTAATAACAAACATACATATACATATACATATACATATATATAAACTAGCGCATTTACCCAGGATTTTATTTTCTCATAGATAACTCTTGTTATAAATACCTTAGAAGTTACCTTACCTTACCTTAGGTATTAGATGTGGTTGAAATACACAGATTTGAGATCTTGTGTCTCTAATTCTCCAATGTGCCTTGTCCAATATATGTCTGTAGGTTTTCCCTCTGTGTCTCTAATTCCCGAATCTCTTTTCCCTATATTCCCCGCAGTGTATTCAGAGTTATTAACATACAGAGTTTGGGTTCCTGAGGGAATACATTGCCCTTCTCCTTTGTACTGCTAGGCCTCGTCTCCATAGCAACAGGCCTGAGCTCTCTAGCAGAGAATTCTGCAGGCCCCTCCCTGAACTGCCAACCCCAGGATTCCATAGAATCTTCACAGCCAGCCAATCATATGAGGACTTCTCACCTCGCACAGCCAATTATATGAGATCTTTGCCTGCCTGACACAGACAAATAGACAAGATCACTCACAAACTTGGACTTTTATATAGTAGATTGCTCTGTGGCACATCAGGAGGAGGAAGAAGGAGTGGCAAAAGATTTTATATCACCACTACCTTTCTCTGCCACAACCTCCAGTATTTAAATTATGACACCTTAGTTCTCAGACAAGGGATGAATATACTAGGCTATATGAACTCAGGAGTGTTCGTTTGGGTTCTGTGATGCAATGATGCATATACAAAAAGTGTCCTATATAAAGAAAGCTAATACAGCTTCATTGTAACTGGTAGGTCCCATGTGAACGGAGTTGTGAATACCCTCAAGCTTTTACTCCAGATTTAAAGGAGCTATCTGAGGTGCTCAGGCTGTTTTAGGGTAAAAGTTCATTGCCTTGGATAACTCCTTTAAAGTGGGCACTAAAATTTGAAGTGCATTTGCTGGCTCACTAACTTGGAATCCAGCACCTAGCACTACATATGAGTAAGAGAATAGGCTACTATCTTTTACAGGGGAACTAAGCCATGTCAGTTTTGTGTGTAATATGTGTAATGTAATTTGTGTGTAACATGTGTAATATGCATTTTCTGTTTTACCCTGCTGTGAATTTGTGACCAAATTCAAGCAAACTGAAAGGTAACTTGTACTCTCTGTGAGTTTCCAAATATCTGTAATAAAATTGAACTTGCAAAATCTACATCAACCAGCTGTTATCAAAATCTTTTTCTACACTTGAATTAGCTATTTTCTCATGTCATGCATTATCTTCTGTGTGTGTACTCTTGTTGTTGCTGTTGCTATGTGCCTTCAAGTCATTTTTGACTTATGGCAACCCTAAGGCAGGATTTTCCGGAGCCGAGTGTGTCTCTTGTGCTCAAGATCACCCCATGGATTTCCATGGCCAAGCAGGGAACTGAACCCTGGTCTTCAGAAGCATAGTCCAGAACTCAAACCACTATACGTGCTGGCTCTAAATCTCTAGAAATGACTTTTTTGGGGGGGTGGGGGGGTATTCTTCTTTGTCATGGTGTATAAATGTGCAAATCTGCATATCCTTTTAAAGAACAATGCATGCTAACGTCTCTTGCTGGCCTTGTAGCAGGAATGTTTTCTTTGGAGCAACATCGAATGATGTAACTCCTACTCAGACATGCTTACTGCATGAGAGAACTACACCGAAACTATTATGTTTATATTATTTTCAGGAAGGTACAGATAAAAGATGTTTCAAATTCCTTTTGAGGAAAAAGGAGGATTTTGAAACCTCTGGCTGTTTGACTGGGTTTTTATGCACATTTGCTCATTCAGATGACAAATATTTTGTGAAATATTAGACATGCTAATCCCCTGTTATGTTGCTTCTCTTCCCACTGTCATCTTTTTATACTAACACCATGGCTTTTTTTTTTTTTTTTGGCCTGTAATTGTTACTCTGAGCCCCCAGAAAATTTTTTAAAAAATGACACCTTCCCATTAGCAGTGTTTTTAGTACACTGCAGACTGAATGAAATGAGAACCATTAATGGAGTCGCTAGCACAAACTACAAAGCACTCATGACTCAGTGGTATTAAATTAAAAGAGCTCATTGAGATGGTGGGCTTGCTGTTGTAAACACTAGTCTCCCATAACGCCTCTCTTTTGTTCTGAGCCTGGTGCCTTTGTGATGCTTGTTTAGCAGCTCTGAAAGCCCTTCCTAGTATTCAGCCTTATGCTTATTTCTTATTGATGTACATTGTGTGGTAATGTGACAAATGATCAGCTTTGTGGCAAAGAAAATCTACAGTCTGAAATATATGTGAATCAATTTTGGGACAAATAGAATACTACAAGATACAATTCATAAAGGCAATATACCGTAGAAGGGTTCTAAAACTAGTGCAAGGTGCCATCTCAATCCTGCTTAGCATTTGTGCGTGAAGTATTGTGTCAAAGTCATTATTGTTTTTTATATTAAAAAAACCTTTACAACTCTTTTAAAAACCCTCTTTAAAAACCTTTGAACCATTGAAAATTTGTTTTGAAAATATCATTTTCTTATTACTGGCTTTTGCTGAACACAAGGAAATGTATCACACTCATGCAGATTGTCTTGAATGGATGTTAGCTCCTCTTACAAGAGCTGTGCAATATAGTGGCTAAGAGATTCATCAGTGAATCAGGAAATCTCTGGCTCAGATCTTGTGCCATGCGTTAACATGGTGGTCTTAGGCAAGCCACTCTCCGCTTCAGCCACCCAAGTAATGCGACGTGCCCTTCCATTTGCAATTTGTGAATAATAATGCTGTTGCTTTAAAAGTAATGCTGCTACTATAAAAATTACTGAGCTAATGTAGGAGATTAAACTTCTTGATAACTTGAAAGGATTTGTTTTCAGACATGAAAGCCCTCCATTCAGAACAGGACTGGCAAGTAGCACTGCTTAAAATAAGATGTAGCTCACCTGCCAGTTGGCCCAGGCGGGATAATCAGTACCAGCTCTTGGAAGCCAAATTAGCAGCTCTTAGAGGCCAAGTTAGAATCTGTTGAGCAGCTACCTCCATGACAGACTTGCTAGGAAATGACAAAGCCAGTCAAGCAACATCCTGTATTTTCTATGCCTTCTTCCCTTCCTCCCCTCTTCCCTTCCTTCACTCACTCAGATGGTTTATAGTTCCCCCCTTTCTTCTTCTGAGTGGGACTTGAGACGGTATGTCTGTCTATACTTTCAAGTTGCCTGGTAACTTATGGTGATCCCATGAATTTGCTACTAATTAATAGAATATTGCAAATATAATAAAATGAGTAAAAGCATTAAAGGTTTAAAAACAATTTAAAAGCAATGAGACATGAATACAAAATAATCCAAAAATATAAAAATACAGCAGTGATCCAGTTTCTTCTGAGGAAAGTGAGATCCTTGTCAAAGACTTCCTTGAATTAATATGGTTTTTGACTATTTAACTGAAATTTTAATTAAATATGTACTTAAATAAAAATATACTGCAATCAAAATCTAAAAAGAGGTCTAATGATGACAAAGATATTTCAAAATTCACCCATGTTAATTTAGTTCCTTTAATGCCTGTTACACTGAACTATACTGACCTAGAATTTGCTACCATGTAATAGCTCTCTTTACGCAAACCAATCGTAGGCTTTTTCCTGTGACAAAAGAAATAATTGATATTGATTATGATGATGATGATGGCGGCTCAGTTAATATACTGCCTTCCTCATAAGAGCCTAGGTTGGCTTATAATTTATGTAAAACATAGAGTTAAAATCACAGATTGTAAATACAGAAATATATTCCAGATGTGTGCTGAAATACAGTAAAAGCTATAGAAACAAAAGCAGAAGGCAACTCAAATATTTGTTTATTTCCTGAAAGCTTGGATCAACTGCCAAATGTACTCAGATTCAGTTGTATGCAACCCTTTTTTTCTTTCTTTCAAGGGACCTAGTTTCAAAAAAGCTTTTGAAATATTGATAATAAAATGTACATTCTAGACTAAACAACTTTGGAAAACAAGTCTTGTGAAAATGCCCTGAATTTTGTTTTTGAAATATTATGAATTATAAATATGTAACAAGGTATGTTAGGTAATAAAGGCTCATCCAGCATTTTGAAGTCTCAAACAATAAATTCCCTGAGTAAAGTGGTTATAATTAGATGAGTTAGTATGTTTTTGGATGAAACTTCTTCCAAAAATAGGCTCTTTAAACAGTTAGGTCATCACTATTAAAAAAGGGAGCTATAGCCATAGGAAGTGCTTCCAGACCACTCAGCTAAAAATAAGGTTGAATGCTGTGATGTATTTCAGTTTTTTACTCCAAGTGTCAAGTCAATTCTCAAGTCCCTACCTTCAAGTCTCAAGTCATATCTCAAGTCCTTGCAAGATAATTCAAGTCTCAAGTCTGGGAGCCAACTTTAAAAGAAAAAAAAGGAGGTGGTAGTGAAGTGTGTGTGTGTGTGTGTGTGTGTGTTAAGTTTCAATGATTAAAATATCAAAATCCCATCCTGTCACTCTCTTTCCTACCTTGCCTCAGCAATGCTTCAACCAGACTTTAAACCTGTCTTTAAGGTTTAAACTTTCAGGAAGTGCAGCATACCTGCCCTGGTAGCTTCCTTGCACGTAAGAATGATTTAAACTTGTCTTTAAGGGTTTAAACTTTAAGAGAGTGACTGGATGGGCTGTTGGCAGACAGGAGAGAGAGAGGAGGATTGAAGATTGGCATTGATGGGAAGGGATTTAAGTCTGGCTGAAGCATCTCTGAGGCAGGGTGGGAGAGGGAGTGACAGGATTGGCTGTTGGCAAGATGGAGAGGAGGAGGAGGGGGTGAGAATCAGTCAAGCAGGAGCTAGAAGCTCCCTGCAAAAGAGAAATACTTGAATGTGGAGGATGGACTGGACTGGACTGCTTGTTCTTGAGGAATCCACTCATAGTTATGCTGCTTCTGCCAGCCATGAGAGAGTGGGGTGTAGCTTCCTTTTGGAGATGTTCCATGCCCTTCCGTGGTTTAATGGTTGGATCAAATTCTGCCTATTCATGAGGAAGCCACTGGGATAGGCACCTTGACTCTGCCAGTGATTAGAGGTGACCTTCCCTGACCTCCCTACACTCCCCATTGTGCCAAGACCACTCCATGCCCACACTCACAGAAAAAAAACTGCAAAGCCCTGTTTTCCCAATCTTATCTTCCTGTGCTTTTGCTTTTCTATAAATTGCTTCTCGAAAAATGCGGGAAGCAAGGTAGAGGTACAGTGGTGGGGATAAAGAGTATGTGCAGCTCCCATTGAGTCATCAACATAATTTCCCCTCACTGTTGACTGGAAAAAGGCAGGAGGTGGAAGTGGGAATTCCAAGGGCAGCAAGTCAGTCACTAAAAATTGACAGGTCACAAGTTGAGTTGAGTCAGGCAATCATTTATCAAGTCCAAGTCAAGTCCTTGACGTGACTTGAGTCCGACTCAAGTTCAAGTCAATCAACTTCAGTCTACATCACTGGTTGGCTGTATAATAAGACTGTTCCTAAAGTTAGTATTTATACTAGGAAGTGCTAATATACTATTCGTATGAGGAGGTTTAATATGACATCTTTTAAACTGCTTCTGGTTACCTGACTGTATTAGAAACTAGTGTTTCAATTAATGTTGTTGTACAGATCTGGTATTGTATCACTTTTAATATTAGATGTTCAAACTTTTGTGTTTTGGGAAGTAGTATTCCTATTTCACTACTTTATTCAATGCAGTGATAATTCCAGAGTTTGAAATGTTAAAAAGAATTTGCATTACTCATTGTTTCTAAGGTAACAGAACTTGACTATCATTGCTGTTATTCTGCTTGAAAAATCCACTCGTGTTATATGTTAATTAATGGATTAATCCTTTTTGCCAGCATGTTAGAAAAATATAAGTGTGCTTTGTGTAGATTTGTTGTTGTATGGCAGTGGTTCTCAACCTGTGGGTCCCCAGATGTTCGTGGACTTCGGCTCCCAGAAGCCCCAGCCACTATGATCAATGCTCAGGGCTTCTGGGAGCTGAAGCCCACGAACATCTGGGGACCCCCAGGTTGAGAACCACTGTTGTATGGTCTTTCCCCCCCAAAATTATGGCATCAAATTCTTTTAATTCTTCTTCTGTTCCCTCCATTTTAACATCTATTTTCAATCTTTCTCTCAATTGTCTGTGCAGAAGCCAGTGACATGTTACGCCTTTATGTAGTAGTTCTGTTGACTTCATCTTCATTTCTGTGTTTCTTAAGAATATCCTTATAAATTAGCCATTGGTCCGTGAGTAATTTTTCATGTTTATGAAAGGCCTCATGAGATGACACTCACAGTGGGATTTTTGAATAAATTTTCCTTTTATAAAATTTCCAATTTCTAAGTAGGGATTTTCTTATAATGTGTCCATTAAATTCTATATTTGTACTGGATTTATTGTTCCAAATGTGTCCATGAGAATTATATGTCAAGTTATATCCTTCAAGATGTAATAATCTGTTGTTATGTATTGTAATCCAATCTGACATCCAAGAAATAGCACAGTCATGTTGGTAAATTTTCAGGTTTGGTAAATCTAACCTCTCTTTCTTTGATATCTTGAAGCGAAATCCATTCAATCCTGTTTTTTTTTTCCTTGACAGATAAATTTCTTTATACCATTGTTTAAATGGTCCATCATTTTTTATAACTGCTAAATTCTGGAAAAGAAATATCAGTTTAGGGAGAACATTCATTTTAATAGTTGCTATTTTTCTCATTGGAAAAAGGTTTAATTTCATCCATTTTTTAAAATCTGCTTTCATACTGTTCCATATTGGTTTATAGTTATTATCAAATAATTCAAAGTTTTTCTTTGTGATTGTTATTCCTAGATATATTGTTTTCTTTTTTACTTTGAATTTCATTTGTTGAATTAATTCCAATTTTTCTTTTTCATGCATTTTTTGGAAATCATAACTGTTTTCTGTCTTTATTTTGAAGCCTGGAAGCTCTCCGTACACTTGTAGAATTTTCATTAATTTTTTTCATGCTTTTCTTTGTGTCTTCTAATAATATTACTAAATCATTGATGAAAGCTCTTAATTTATATTCTTGATCAAATCTATACAAAGTACTATTAAAATTAAATCTGGAACAAGAAGTCATTAAAGAGAATATGAATAGAAGGGCCCAGAACTTGGTCATATAATACACCTGGAAGACATCTTGGATTAAGAATCTAAAAATTTGTTCTGCTCGTAAAGAAAATTATTACAAAATGTTCTACAGGTGGCATCTTACCACAAAAAATTAGCAAACATTTATAAAAATTTTAAAAGTGAATGTTGAAAATGTGTGGACGGGGAAGGAGATGCATTTCCACATGTGGTGGAAATGCACAAAAGCAAAGGTTTCTGGAAAGATATATATACCTTAATAACAAGGATACTAGAAATAAACTTTTCAATGACCCCAGAATTGTATTTCTTAAATATATTTAAAGGTTTAGAAACAAAGGAACAAAAAGAATATGGAAGAGTATTATTATATATGGGGACAGCTGCCAGAATAATTTATGTTAAAAAGTGGAAAGACGGAGAAACTTTCTTGGAAAAAGATTGGTTATTAAAATTATATGACAATTATCAGATGAATATACTAATCCATTTGTTATTTTATGCCATTACCCACTACTTACTATGTTGTGTGAAACTGATATGGTATAGAAAATGTATCTGCTTGATTTCCTAATAGAAATAACATTAAAAAAAATAAGAAAACACTCTCCAGTTCTCTCTTGTGACTGTTTCTAATATTACACCATCAACAAACAAAACATTGTTAGCTCTTGTCCCTTTCTCTTCAGATACCTTGGACTACAAACCCTCAATGTCCAGTTCCTATCTAGGGAACAAATTTGTCGTCCGACGCATCAAGAAATTGACATGTTGGTTAGAGTTTTGTAGGTAGATATTTTATAGGGTATTGAATCAGTGTTCAGAACAAAATGCCTGTTTCTTGAATTTCACCCCTTTGGAACTGTCCTGAGTGTTTTCAGTATGTATATAAGATCAACATCAGAAATTAGAGGCTGACTCAAGATAGATGAGTATTGGTGGTAGAATAACCAGAAGTGTCTACTATAGTTGCCAGACTGAAAACTGGAGAGGGCTCCTGTACCTTTAATAGTTGTGTAAAAGAGGGAATTTCAGTAATTGATCCTTGGATGACAAGCAATATCTTCTGGAATTCCTGCTTCTACAAAACTGTTAAAGGTACAGGACACTTAACCCTTATTTTCACATGGCAGTCCTATCAGAAAGTAAGTAGTAACAGTACTAGTAATAGTAGTTGTTGATGGCAATTGGTACAAAAATATCCCTCTGTTAATCTCTAGGAGTCAAATAAACGAATAAAGAATGCAGAAATAACGAATGAAATAAGCAGCTATACTTTCAAAGAAATGAAAATCAGATGTGAAGAAAGAATGGTGGCTTCTCTAGGTTAAGGATGGAAATAATATTTATTTATTTATTTGTTCATTTATTAGAAAATGGTTGAAAAACTTAATTTTTAAGAGTAAAGAAGCCTAATAAGAATTTTGGACTGACAAGAAGGATTTATACTGTATATGCAAAATTTTCAGGTGGTATTTTTGTGCAGACTGCATTTTCTGTACAGAATAAAGTATTTTCAGCACAACAATAGCTGTTTCCCGCACAGAAAATGCAGTTTTCTGTGCAAAATACTCGTGCAAATTTTGTGTACAGTAAGCCCTGAATTGTGACTAGGTTTCTAAAACTGCATGGTTTTTGAAGACCTTTTCACAGCAAGAATTGGTAAATTAATTTGACGTTCTTCTGTGTATCCAGCAAAAATGTTTACACTGATGTTTTTGTTAATACAATTTTAATATACTACAAGGATAAACAACTCTAATTAATCTTATGTCTTGTCAAGATAATGTAAAACCTTTATAGAATTTTTAAATTATATTTGAAATGGAAAGAGAAGATGGATTTAGTAGGACAGGAAAATGCTATGTAATTAGAATGGTGCAATTCAAAAGCGGTTGCACCTGACAAAGAAGGAGCAAAACTCCCTTTTAACTCCAACAAAAGAAAGAACACTGATTACATTTGCTGCATTTTCAAAATGGGTCCAGACTTGAGCAAACTGCCAAGTGCAAAGCTGGAGACTTCCTGAAAGGGGAGATATGTATGTTCATTCATTCATTCATTCATTCATGGTTTTTATTTATCACTTTCTAACTTGCCAGAGCCCTTGAAGCAATGTACAGTTGATAAAAACACCTTTATATCATTAAATAAACAACTGAAAACCAATTAAAAACAGTCCAAATTCCTCTTTGAAAGTGGTTCTAAAATCAGACAAGCGTAATTTTAAGAGCCAAAGGCCACACAAAGCAGCACAGGCTTCATTACTCTGGAAACTCAGGAAGGATCGAACCAACTTCACCTTCTTTGGAAGGTTCCGTAGACGAGGGTTTGCTGCGGAGAAAGCCCTGTGACATGTACCCAACAGCCTTACCTCACAGGATGATGGGACATATAACTGAGTCTCCACTTACCTTAGATTTCAAGCAAGCACATATGGAATTAGGCAGTCTTTTCAGATACCTTGGTCCCAAGCTAGCATGGGAGGGTCAGAGTAAAGCGCAGTACAGTCTTTATGGAAAACTATTCCATGGTATGTAATAATCTGTTTAAACAGTCAGATCAATCAGATTCTACAGTTTTTGTTTAATGGAGAGTATGACAACATTTAGAAGTGAAATTCTTTACGTTCTATTATGATTACCCAAGCTTATCAACTAAATTTAACATGCAGCTCTTCCATAAACTGACTGTCATCTTGTCATATGTTAGTATTAAAAAAGCCTAAAGGGATACAAAGTTAAATTTTAACCAGTCATTAATTATTGCTCTATGCACTGAAGATTATTAATGGTAACAATATTTCAAAACTAATTATGGATGTATATGATGTAGAAGAAGGAGCAGCGAGCAATAACTGGGCAAATTTATTTTGAATAGCTTATATTGATTGCCACTTACCACGCCTATGAACTGCAGTTCTGTATAGTAATTTGTTGGAAAGTTTCATTTTGAACATTTTCAAAATTGAGGGAATGAGGAACCTTCTCTAGTTCTGTAGAATATGAGGAATACCAAAATAGCTTTTCCCACTTTTTGTTTAAAATAAGCAAGAATTAACAATTGTCCTAAATACTTAAAACTTGACACTTATTCCAATATTTTCCTGTCTATAGACCTTCTGTGCAGTTGAGACCTTCTGCTAAACACAGTTTTGGTTCTCTCATAATTTGCAATGAGAACATTTTGATTACTGACCAGCGAAGTGTTTCACTAAACTTGAAAGGCTTGTTTGAGTATATGACTGTAGTATTTGATCATCTACATAAAATAGTATTGAAATAGCTTTTCGAACCACTCTTATAGGGAAAAAGTGTAATCCTCATAAAAGTTCAACTCTATCATTTATATGGAGACTAAAAAGTATTGCAGCAATGATACAGCCTTGGCAAACAACTTTAATAGGGCTGAACAATTGGTCATGGATGTCAAATCAAACCTTAAAGTACTGTAAGTATAAAGGTTCACTCTTACCATATTTGCTGGCGTACAAGATGCACTGGTGTATAAGATGCACCCTATTTTCAAAGGTCATTTTTTTGGGAAAAATTTCTTTTAGTACTAATACATCCTATACACCAGCAAGGCTTCCCACATCAGCCCCTTCCTTCCATTTTGCCTTGGCAAGAGTTCTTCTCACCAAGGCAAAATGCATAGGAAAGAGAGAGGGAGTTCTAGGGAAGCCTTGAGCCAGCACCGTTTTCATCCCCTAGACCTCCCTCTCCCTTTCCTATGCACAGGCAAAATGCATAGGAAAGGGAGAAGGAGGTTTAGGGAGTGAAAACAGCTCTTGCTCAAAGCTTCCCTAGACCTCTCCTTCCCTTTGTTATGCACAGGTAAAACGCATAGGAAAAGGTAGAGAAGCTCTAGGGGGTGAAAGGAGGGCTCGTGCAAGGCTTCCCTAAACCTTCCTCTCCTTTTCTTATGCACAGGCAAAATGCATAGGAAAGGGAAGGGGAGGTCCAGGGGGCAAAAGCAGCGCTTGCACAAAGCTTCCATAGACCTCTCCGTCCCTTTCCTATGCATAGACAAAATGCGTAGGAAAGGGTGGATGAGCTCTAGGGGGTGAAAGGAGGACTGGCGTGAGGTTTCCTCCACTCCCCCTTCCCTTCCATTTTGCCTCAGCAGGAATTCTTGGCACCAGGGCAAAATGCCAGCATATAAGACACACCAGCATATAAGATGCACCCAATTTTCAAAGGTTATTTCTCAGGGGGAAAAAAGTTCATCTTATAGGCTGGCAAATAGGATAATTCACTCTTAATAGCTTGATACCTATATTTGGAGTAATGTTTTTATTATTTTTATGTCTCAGTTTGGTTTTTGTGAGCCATATTAATTGCAGGGGATAGGGAGGGTGTAGTAGTCTTTGAGATCCATATTAATTTTGAGACAACTTTAGAGGGGTAGCCCTTTTAGTTTGCAAAAGAAATGTTGTTATACCCTCGTTCTCCAAAATGTTTGGATATGCCATGTGTTGCTCCCAAGATCTGCTTTAGATAAATTAATATGTCTCTCTAATCCATCCCACAAGGTTCTTATGAAAATAAGGTAGAATAGGAAGGGGAAAATTTACTGGGGAGAACAGGGAGGATAGGGTTTAACAAACGTACTGTGTTTATATTGTGTTCAGATAGATTCATTCGGGTGGATGCAGATATACTTCTTCCATTTGTGGAAAATTACTTCTCTGAGTGTAAACTCCTTTCATTCATGGAACGGAACCTTGGATCTAATCATAATTGCAAAGAGGTGTTTGATTTTGGGAGGATAGTAGATCATTATGTAGCCAAAATTGCACCATTCATGAACAGAAAGAGTTCTCAGCAGGTAAGGGGGAAATCCACGGTTTTCAGAAGTACAAATCCTAAGAGAAGAAAGGAGGAGAAAAACAACAGCAGTGCAACGAGGACTGACTATGGCCTTTTCCTCACGGGGTTTTTAAAATGGTGCAGAGCCCGCTCCGGAACGACCCAAAGTGGTTGTTCAGCGTGCTTTTGAAAGACCACTTAAAACAGGTCTTTCAAAAGCACGGAGCGCGCCACTCTGTGGCCGCGCTCCGGTGCAGATTTGCAGGCTTGCACCAGTGCGAGCCTGCAGATCTGCCGGGGGCGGGCTTTAGGCTGGAGAGCTTCATTGGTTGGTAGAGAGGCTCCACTAACTGGAAGCCGCCATTTTCGTCCCTGGAGCAGTGCGAAGCATGGCCACGCATTGCTCCGGACCAGCCTGGACCCGTGCATGGAGCACACAGGTCCGGTGAGTACCAGCACTGGGCGATTCCCTCGCCCTGTGCGGAAAAGGCCTATGGTGGCCTGGTACTTTGACATAGGTGGAATACCAGGGGATGAGGAACATACAGATCCTGGAAAAAGGCATGATTGCCTGGCTGATATCTTGAATAGGCACAATCACATTGCTAATTTGTTGTGGGTCACACTTGTCCATCATGTGTTAGGTTCTAATACGTAGGTCATAATTTGCCCTTGGTGCTGTAAATGTCTTGGCAGTTCTATGAAGGAATTGTCTTAGGATCCCTAGATGTTCTCTTTCCCAAAAAATGTTTCAACTACTGAAAATTTAAATCCACAGGAATTGAAATGCATCAATATTATAAATTTTCAGGTCATAAATAAAAGTTTATTTAGAATTAAAATATTTATTTAGTGCTGTCAGCATGCAACATATTTTAGAGAATCACACTGCCTTATGGTCTAACAATAATAGCCTGTGAAGTTGTTTGCTGACAGTTTGTTTGGTCATATATTATAACAGACCGAGGTTAGACATATTGCTGAAATCTGTATTTGTTTAAAGCTTTTAATTCTGTTATTTTGTTAGGTTGATGGCATTATGGGATATGTAAGGAGCAGTGAGCATGTCTGATTACGGTTCAAGGCTTATTGAGTAAAGAGAGAACATATAAAATGTGTTCAGTAGCGTGCTGAGTAGGCCTAGGCACAACATCACATTTCATAGCTTTTAAAATGATAATTATGAACAAATTGCTTTTTTCATACTAATTTTTGACAAAAGGACAATGACCCCAACTCAAGGCAGAACATCTGCTTTATCCTTTGACTGAAAATCAATTAGAATATTTAATTATTCCTGCCTAACATCTGAGTAATTATCAATAGAAGAAAATGCAGACTTGGGGATGTTAGGGAAGAGGGATAGTTTTTGTGACAGTAACAAGTACATTATTACATTAGGGAACTTTTGTTTGTTGAAATTTGAAAAATCTTGTCTTGTGTATAGTAGTGATGACAGATAAAATACAGACCATTAATCAGCTCCCTACAAAACCAATTAACATCAAGAACAGAGATTCTGTCTTTGGGTGATGAGGTAGCTACACAGAGTTGATTGTATTTACATGATTTTTGTCTGTTTCCTGGAGAAGGGCTGGAGACTGGTATGACTAGTATATATTATGTTGTGTTATTTAAGTTATAAATTCTACTATATTGTATTAGCCTGTCATGTAAACAAATTTTTTTAATACTAATCCTCTTGAAACATGGCCAAAGAGTCCGTGTCTGTATCTTTTGATGAGGTTATTCTATAATTCTGGTGCCACTGCAAAAATGACTTGTTATACTGATTTATGGAACTCCAGAATAGTAACTTTGAGAATGAAGACCATGATTGGGTAAAGAAATGAAATGTGGGTAATTATATAGCAATATACATATTGCGAAATGCCTACTTAATAATTATAGTCTGGGGGAATATTTTTATATAACCTGGAAAAAGTTATACCATGTGAATACACATCTGCAGGGTTGTGACAAGGTAGACCAATTTGTCACTAATAGATGAATCATAAGCAGAAGTAAAAACTTATTCACGTTTAAGACACAATCCTTCAACATACAGACATGTCTTTCACCTCTCATTTTACCTATTTGACTAGCCCTAATGCATACATGATAGCCAGTGAGGTGTAATGGTTGGAGCATTGGACTATGACCCTGGAGACCAGGGTTTGATTCCCCTCTTGGCCATGGAAACTCACTGGGCAACTTTGGGCACATCACACACTCTCAACACCAGAAACCTCTGTGATAGGTTTGCCTTAGGGTCACTGTATGTTGGAAATGACTTGAAGGCACAAAACAGCAACAACAGCAACAACGCATATACAGATGACCTTCCACTTCTGTGAGGGTTAGGGGCACAAGACTCTCGCAAAAGTGGAAAAAGCACAGATATGCCCCCCTCGCTTGAGTGAGTGTGTGGGAGAATGTAAATGTGCACCTTCCCTCTTCCTTCTCCCCCAGTCCCATTCTCTTGTCCCCACCCAAGGGACTGCATGTGCTTGCCTTCCCTCTTCCTGCTCCTCCTGTCCTTCTCTGTGTGTGAGTGTTCAAGGGAAGCAGAGGCAGTAGCAAATAATCCATGAAAAATCTCATTTGTGAACATCAAATTTGCAAGTGTGGAGGAACAACTTTACAAGCCATTCTATATAATATGCGCATACAAACCATTCTGTATACGACAGCCATCTCTTACCTCACCTAGTAACGCAGGTCAGCAATTGCTTCTTCCTAGGTCTAAAGTAATTTGTATCCAAAAGCTTAAGAAAAACCAAAGGAGAAAATGATTGATTAGAAGAGTCACACAGACTTCCTGTTCCATTCCACATCAGCCAGGTATGCACAAACAAAGTAGCAAGACTTGATTGCTCTCGATGCATGAAGCTGCGTCAGTGCAGAAGTCATTATTATTATTTATTAATTATTATTTTAATTATTCTAAAACAGTTATATCCTTTCTCTCAATGTATACTACAGGTTATGTACTAATAAAGACATCCATCCCCCAGGAGGGCGGCGGTGGGCCTGGCTCAGGTGGAGGGGCTGACTCCACTTACCGAATTACTTACCGAATTACTGTGTCACAAAATGATGCATGTCTAAAAAGTGTGTCACCAACATGAAAAGTTTGGAAAGCTCTGCTTTCATACTACGTATAAGCATGTTCAAATGTTTTTGAGGATCATTATACAGTGGGCCCTTGGTATTCCCTCATGGATACCACAATTTGTGGATGCTTAAGTTCCATTATATACAATGGTATAGTAAAATGGCATCCCTTATATAAAATGGCAAAATCAAAAGTTTGATTCTTCTTCCTCATCTCTGTGATCTCACAGAAATGGGTTTACTGTGCCTGTGCAGTACATCATTTGGAATCTTCTAGAACTGTTATGCAAGTGGTTTGGCCATAGCCCTTCCCTGGCCCTGTGTGACCAGTTGATTCCCACTCAAACCCAGTTCCTTTTCGTTCTCCTTATCAACAGTATCAGAAAGAACAGTGTGAGCTGTATCACTTATTCTTTTTTGATCTTCAGCTTTTGATTTGGCTTGTCTCAGCGTTTATGGCTAGTTTGATCTGTCTTCAGCTTGGTAAGCCCTCATGAATTCAGTGCTCAGACTTGGACAGTTTTGACTTCTCTCTCGGCCATCCCTTCTAACTTCATTAACCATGCCCATGGGATCCTTTAAAAAGTGCTCCTCTTGCAGCACCAATATTCCCAGCATGGGTGGGCACTCTTATTTTTTGTATCTCAGTGAGGTTCATAATATTCCATGAACTGCAAAGTGATGACTCTACAAGTCCAGAAGAACTGATAATGAAGATTGAAAGCACTGTTACACAAGCAGGCCTTAAATGTTACTGCAGCTCCATCCACCTTGAGCAGGCCTTTGGTTCTGCCCTTCCTTGATGCTGACAGCTACTGGTTCTTTGGTCTGAATGGCTGCTAAATGCCCTCTCCAGAATCATCTCCAAAAGATGGGGCTAAACAACCTACACCCAACTCTGCAGTCAGTGCAGACAGGTCTTCAAAACAAGATCCTTCCTTTACCAGGGTCCCATCAATACTGGGGTGTTCTCTTGAATTGGAAGCCTTTTCATTACACTGTCCCAATTGGCACCATCAGAAGAAGAAAGCTAAAAGGCCTTCCTTGTCCTGACCAACCTTTGCTTGTGGTCAAAACCAAGGCCTTGGTTTTGCAGTTGACAGAATCCTCTGCACCTCGTCCATTGATCTCAGATCCCCAACTTCATCCTGAATAGTTTCTGGAGGTCATTCATGTGGCCATGATACCTGAGGGTGAAATTGATGATTTGCTATCCCATGTGCCTCAGTTATCTCCCAGGTTACCAGTCTGTTCAGAGACCCACAAATCTTCATTTCTGTCATCCAGTTCACAAAAGAAGCTCCTCTTCCACCATCTCCACGACAGATGGAACGTCATCGGCGTTTGTGGTCTTCCTTTTTAGATTCCTCTTGTTCCTCCACTGCTTCCACATTGGGTTTGAGGGACCCTCATAGATGCAGACATGTACACTGGCATTAGTATCACTCAACTTCTAACAGAAAGGGCTCTGATTTAGGGAAATACAGCCATAGGCCCCATGACTGTACACATCAGTACAGACCGGGTTCCCCATAGTATCAGAGCAGAGACTCTCCCTGGTCTGAAGAATTTCTTAGAGACTATGAATTTGACTGTTGCTCATTGCAACACCATTGCCTATCCCATCACCACTATGAGAATTTCTACCAGGATCATAGTTGCTCAGAATATTATCAGGTTCACTGTTCACCACTTTGTCACCAACATGGTCAACATGTCTGCAGAAGAGAAGGTTAAGAGGGGACATGATAGCCATGTTTAAATATTTGAAGGGATGCCATGTAGAGGAAGGAGAGGGCTTGTTTTCTGCTGCTCCAGAGACCAGGACAAGGAGCAATGCGTTCAAGCTGCAGGAAAGGAGATTCCACCTGAACCTCAGGAAGAACTTCCTGACAGTCAGGGCTGTCCGGCAGTGGAGTATGCTGCCTTGGAGTGCAGTGGAGTCTCCTTCCTTGGAGGTTTTTAAGCAGAGGCTGGATGGCCATCTCTCGGGAGTGCTTTGAGGGTGTTCCTGCATGGCAGCAGGTTGGACTAGATGGCCCGTGTGGTCTCTTCCAACTCTACATTTCTATGATTCTATGATTCTATGATTGCTGTATGTCCCTGGTTGTTGACAAGCCTACACAATCCTCCAAGCATCTATTACAAGTCTCTCTTCCCCTGTCACATTGTTCCAGGCCTTCTGTCAATCCTGTTTTCAAGCTGTGGTTGGTTGAATCCATGTGTACAGAATCCGCGAATATGGAGGGCTGACCGTATCTATGTTCCTTGCTGATTTGTACTCAGAAGAATTCTTTTAAATCCAGTGCACAGATCATGTGTAAAGCTATATAGAATAAACACATGTATTGTAGAATTGAACTGCAGGTTAATAAGGAAAGTGTAATATGATATGTGAATGTGTTTGAAGATACAGTGTTCATCAGAAGGAAAGTGAAATATCTATATAGCAGTAAGACCTGAAATAGCACTTTTGGAGACACAAGACTACTTCGGTCTCACTGTGTGGGATGGAAACTTCAGAATTTACTCTAATCTTGGCCTCCCCTTGTCCTTGAAATAAGACAGACCAAAGGAAAAAAGTGGAGAAATTAGGTGAAAATAAATCAATAACATTAATAGAACATTAAGTTAAAAGATGGTTATATTTGAAAGAGAATACTATGGGAGAAAAATCAATGGAAACAGTCTGGGATGCCAGCAAGGTTTTAAGAGGACATTTTATCAAGTGGGACTCAGAAATATAGAAGAATAGAAGAAACTAAAAAAATTCTTGATGAAATGATCAAAAAAAGAGATAGAATTGAGAACTAACCCTGCAAACAAAGAGATATTAAATGAAATTAAGAGTCTTAATAGTCAATTAACAGAAAAAAATTCAATAGAAATAAAGAAGATAAAACTAGTACACCAAAGACATTTTGAACATGCTGGCAAATGGCTGATTTACAAGCTAAGTTAAGGGGGGGGAAAAGAATTTTTTCTTGGGACTTAAAAGAGGGAAAAGAATAATTGCAGATCAAGATTCAATAAAATTGGTTTTCAACAAATACTGTAAAGAGTTATTTGATATGAAACCAAAGGAAGGAAAAGATCCATTGGACCCCCCAAACTACAAGCCAATTTCATTGTTGAATATTGATTATAAAATATGTACTACCATATTGGCTGAAAGATTAAAAAAATTTCTCCCAAGACCAAAGACTGAAGACCAAAATAGCTTTTTGCCTAGAAGATTTCTCAAAACTAACATTAGGACCATGCTCAACATTATAGAACATTATGAAAGATACAATGAAAAAAAATTGCACTTTTTTTTGTCAATGCTGAGAAAGCCTTCAGCACAGTGAAATAGTCATTCTTAACAGACTTACTGCAAAGAATGGATCTGAGTCAAAGTTTTTTCTCATGGATAGATGCGGTTTATAAAGACCAAGAAACCTCGATATTGGTAAACAAAAGCTTTCAAGATTAAAAAAAAAGGGTACCAGACAAGGATCCTCTCTCTCACCTCTTTTATTTACAATGACTTTAGAGATACTAAACAGAAGTATTCCCAGTGACTGTGAAATAAAAGAAGCACAAATAAGTATAAGTTGAAAGCATTTGCTGATGACTTGGTTTTATTTTTAGAAGACCCTTTACAAGGCCTTGGAAAATTAATAGAAACAAAAGAATTTGGGGAGATACCTGGCATTAAAATCAGTAAAGAAAAGACAGCAATTTTAGCAAACAATATGAGAAAACAAGAAGAAGAAGAATTGGCAAAAAAAAGTGCACTAATATGCATGGTATGAATAAATCTTTCATTCATGAAATTCTCAAGAATGAAAAAGAAATCAGTGCTAGTTTTCTGTTGTACCTGAAACTTCAAAAGTTACCTCCACCATGCTTAATTAAAATGGAGATGCCATTAAATTTGTAGCTGGAAGACATGAATAGAAAATGAATTCCCATTAATGTCAGTGTCTTGCACTACAGAACCTTGTGTTTATACAAAGATAACAATGGGGCATCCCCTCAAAAGAGTGTCACCAAGTTTTTTAGTGTAAGTGGGGGATGGTAGTACAGATGTAGGAATAGGATTGGACGTATAAACATAAAACTGAGTTGTGAGTCTGCCTCTGCACATTTCCAGAGCAGTTTAAGCAGTTGGTTCAGAGTAAAGGCTACTTCTTCTTCGTGGTCTCTGTGCCTCACACACTAGGAGCTTTCGCGCATGTGCAGTACCGTTCGGAAAATTCTAGAGCTTAGAAGCTTGGTGGGAACCCCTCCCCCATCCCTCTACTGGGCATGCTCAGCCCACCGAGCAACGGTCTTCCTTCAGTTCTTTCCCGTCTGCCATCGCGTATGGAGGTTCAGAGCTTGGTTGCTGCTTTCTCTTGGCTTTCTTGCAAGTCTTTCTGGTTTTTGACTTTGGAATTGGGTATACGGATTTGTCTTTGGATTTCGGATTGGCTTTGACGTTTTTGGTGATTTGTTCCCGTTTTTTCCTGGAACTTCTAACCCTGACTTGCCAACCCCCCCTTTTTCGTCTTCATCCTCATCCTTCATCTTTGACTCGTTGCTGCTTCTTCTCCCCGTTCCGTCCTAACTTCTATGTCGGCTCCATTTAAGCCTTGCGAGATGTGATGTCACAAGGTCGCTCTCTCCGATGGACACAGCCAGTGTCTCCTGCGTTTGGGTGAGGCCCACGACACCAAGGCCTGCCCAATCTGCAGAGAGTTCACATCCCAGACTCTGAGGAACCGTCTTGCACGCCTCAAGTCCTTCTGCTGGGAACAGTCCTTGTCGGCACAAGAGGCGACCCCGTCCGTCCCAAGGATGTCTAAGCCTTCCTCGAGCCGACCTGCAACCATGCTTCCATCGGACTTGGCAGCTGCCGATCCAACCACACCGATGGTACCAGGCTCAATACCGTCACATAGGGCCTCTTCACTACTGAGGATCCCTAAGATCTCGTCGGCCCCGTTGACTTCAACATCGAGGGAGGCCCCTGCGGGCTCGCAGGGTCCCAAGCCGGCGAAGACGCTCACAGCAGCCCAACGCAAGCGTCCTGCTCCTTCGGAGTCCGAAAAGGAGAAGAAGAAGAAGAAGGATAAGCGCGGCTCTCCGGCTAGACCGGCTCCTCCCATTCCTCCTCCTACTCAACTCCTCCACGACCCTGAGGAGGAATCGGAACCTTAGGAAATCCTGGAGGTTTCCAATGCTGATGACACCGCTGGCTCAGTGCACTTCACGATCTGCCTGTGCTCACAGCCGCAGTCCCTCCGCCTGGATGCCCTGAAACGGCGGGCCGCCCGGAGGCTGTTCCGGAAACTCCCCAGACCTCGCGCTGATATCGAGGTTCTGAGGGTAGAAACACCTCTCCGGTACTGGAACAAAGGGTTAGGCAGCCATCCCCACATCATCGGGAGGCCTACCCAGAACGGAGGGAACCCTACCCGGAATGACTATCTGGAGCTCAGGGTCAGACAACCTTCCCCACACTATCAGGAAGCCTACCCTGGATGGTCTGTGCCCGCCCAATACTCGCCCTATTCCTCCGTGTCTCACGCTATGAGGTATGGGCAAGAACAAACCTGGAGGAAGTACCCGACCTCGTATAGGTCCTACTCACCTTCATATCGGGACCGATATCATCCCGATGTGAGGCAGTGGTCGCCATACCGCCATTCCCGTTCGCCATCACGTGGGGCCTACCGTTCACGGCATGAGCAGTCACTATCACGCTCACCTCAACGATTGCCACACCACCGCCAATCTCGTGAGCGTACACCCCACTACTGGGCGGTCTCACCACCTCCACGGGTCACTTCCACAGTGTCCCACCCGTCATCGGAGGCTGCCACGACACACACCACAGCCGCTACTGCCACGGTCACCCAGGCGGTACAACATCCAGTGCCTGCGGTGATCCCTCCAGCAAGGGCCGCACCTCCCCGGACGGCCGACACGTCTGTGCCTGCCAGACATACCACCACCACCGCTCCAACAGTTACCCTGTCAGTACCGTCCCGACATCCGTCTCCTGAGCGATCGCCGGAGAGATCGCTGGGTCGTTCCTCTACGGCATCATCTCAGGATTATGAGTCAGACTCGGACTCCAAGGAGTCGACACCGGAGTCGCACGAGCCCCCTCCCTTGGCCTTCGGGGACCCAGCACCAGAATCAGCACCTGAGGATGTCAAGCAGTTCTCGGACATCCTCCTCCGAATGTCAACAGCCCTGGGTCTCAAGGTGGCAGAACCAGCCCTGGTGGTGCAGGACCCGGTCTTCCACTACGTGGACACCCATCCCCCATTGACAGCTCCACTCCTGTTCCTGCCCGCTCTGATGGAGGCCCTTAAACATCTGTGGGCCCAGCTGGCCTCCGCTCAGCCGATACCACACCAGCTCGAACACCTTTACAGGACCCAGAGGGAGGACACCGAGTTCCTGTTCAACCATCCTCAGCCCAACTCGGTGGTTGTTGAGTCTGCCCAGACCAAGGGAGGGACCAGGCCCCACACGACTCCGTCCGACAGAGAGGGACGCCAGCTCGACACCTTCGGGAGGAGATTGTATTCGGCCTCCTCCCTGATAACCAGGGTGTCGAATACTCAAGCATGTCTGGGGGCATATCTCCGGAGTCTGCTGGACAAGTTTTCTCCTCTCCTGTCCACTGTTCCGGAGGAGAGCAGAGCAAGTGCCAACCAGTTCTACAACGAGGCGGTGGCACTCGCCAACCAGCAGATCCTCTCCTCCATGCACTCTATCGAGGTCGCCGCCTGTGTCATGGTGGGTTCCGTAGTCTTGCACCGCTACGCTTGGCTACGGTCCTCGGGCCTTCAAGAGGACACCCAAAAACACATTGAAGATCTCCCCTTTGATGGCAAGGGACTCTTCAATGCATCGAGTGATGAAGCCATGGACCACATCGTCAAGGCCCGGCTAACGGCCAAGAAGATGTGGATCCGTCAACCTCAATAGTCCGCCGCGGCTTCGGCTCCCGACCTGCTTGGCGTTAGTCATCTTCGTCAAGCTTCCAGCCGCACTCGCCTCGGTTGGCACCATCGAGTACTTCCAGCGCATCCTCTTCACGACGACCTCCACGAAGCCGCCAGACTTCTTCTAAGAAGTCATCGTCGGGGACCAAGTCCCGCTTTTGATGTGATGCGCAGGACACCTCCACAGCTGACCTTCCACCTACCAGCAGCTCTGAAAGATCGTCCCAGCCTGGCCAAACACCTTGCCGAATGGCGCTCAATCACCACAGACGCTTGGGTTCTCACCATCGTCCGTCTTGATTACGCCATCGAGTTCTCAAGTATTCCACCGTGAGGTGTTTTCTATTCCACCCAGGCCAGCCCGGTGCTGTTGTAAGAGATCCAGTCCCTCCTGCAGAAGGGGGCGATCGAAAAAGTCCTGCCCTCGTCCACTACCACCGGCTTCTACTCCCGGTATTTTACCATACCGAAGTCGGACAGGACCTTGCGACCCATTCTGGACCTCAGAGGGGTGAACGAGTACATCCGCCCCAGGAGGTTCAAGATGGTCACGCTGTCGACGATCCTCCCTTTCCTTCGTCGGGGAGACTGGTTCGCATCCATTGACCTGCGGGATGCCTATTTTGACATCTCCATCCATCCGCAGCACAGAAGATACCTCCGGTTCGCGATCGACGGCACCTGCTATCAGTATCGGGTGCTGCCATTCGGCCTCTCCACTGCACCGAGGGTCTTCATGAAGTGCATGGCCCCTGTGGTCTCCTATCTGTGGACGAAAGGCATCACTGTCTTCCCGTACCTCGACGATTGGCTGTTGGTCGCGTCCTACAAGAACAATCTGTATTCAGACATCCACTGGACTTTGTCATTTCTGACCCGCCTGGGTCTTCGGGTCAATCCGAAGAAGTCCCACCTCGAGCCGGCGAGAGTGCTCGACTTCATCGGAGCGACCCTGGACTCAGTCTCTGCCAGGGCCTTCCTGTCCCTGGAGCGAGCCCGTACCCTCCGCCGGGCCGCGTCTGCTGCCTTCGACGCCCCGATGAGATCTGCGAGGAGAATCCAGCAGCTCCTTGGGTACATGGCTTCTACCATGACCGTCACGTACCTTTCCAGACTGTGAGTGTGCCCGCTCCAACACTGGTTTGTCCAAGCCTTCAACCCGCTCCGAGACGACCAGGGGCTGCGACTCCAGCTTCCACCACAGGTACGCCACTCCCTGCTGTGGTGGCTCTCCTACCACCACCTCCTCTCAGGGATGCCTTTCCGGCAGCCGACCCCTTGACTCACGGTCACGACGGATGCCTCCCTGTTCAGCTGGGGAGCGCATTTGGACGACCTCAGAGTCCGGGGACACCGGACTGGTCACAAGACTGAGCTACACATCAACGCCCTCAAGCTCCTTACCATCGGGAAAGCTCTGAGGGCGTTCTGCAACCTGATCGTGGGGCAGACTGTCCTCATCCTGACGGACAACACGACGGCCATCTGTTACGTCAACAGACAGGGAGGGACCCACTCCACCACGCTTCTCACCATTGCCCTCCAGCTCTGGGAATGGTGCGTGTCGCTCGGGTCCATCCGATCGCCGTCCACCTGGCTGGTCAGGAGAACACCATGGCGGACACCCTGAGCAGGGACACCTCTTCCCACCACGAGTGGTCCCTCTCGGATGAGGCGTTCTGTCCGATACGGCACCGCTGGGGCGAGCCCACGATCGACCTCTTCGCCACTGCATTGAACGCGAAGTGTCACCGGTGCTGCTCGAGAGCCGGCCGGGGACCGAGCTCTCTCGGTGACACCTTCCAGTTCCGGTGGACCGATGGGTTCCTCTACGCCTTCCTGCCATTTCCTCTCCTGGGTCAAGTGGTTGCCAAGATCCTGGCGGACTGAGCCGACGTTGTCCTAGTCACCCCGTACTGGCCGAGACAGCATTGGTTCACACCCCTGCTCGAGGCCACTTGGGGACGACTTCTCAGGCTACTGACAGCACCCGATCTGCTGTCCCACTCGGACGGTCGCGTTCTCCACCCTGACCTGCCGCTCCTGGCCCTGCACGCGTGGAGGATAACACCCTAGACGACCCTACCATACAGGACGTCTTGACCGCTGCCAGGAAGGAATCGACCCGCAGCAACTACGCGTACAAATGGCGGCGGTTCATCACCTTTGCTGAGGTGTGAGGCGAGCTGGTATTGCCTGTCGATCTCGGTACTGTGCTCCGCTTCCTGCTCCACCTCAGACTGCAGTGACTTGCGTTCCCTTCTTTGAAAGTCTACCTCTCCAACATTGTGGTCTACCAACCTCGAGGCTCTCCAGCAGCAGCACTCTTCCGGGATGCCACCATGAAGCAATTCATGAAGGGGCTTCAACATCTATACCCGCCGGTATCGCCACCGCTGCCGCCCTGGTCACTGTCCCTGTTGCTCTCCCAGCTCATGCGACCACCCTTTGAGCCTATGACCGCTACTGATGACAGGCTCTTGACTATGAAGACGGCCTTCCTGGTAGCTGTCGCCTCTGCCAGGTGGGCCAGCAAGCTGACAGCCCTGTGAGCCGATGAGCCCTTTCTGGTGTTCCATCGGGACAAGGTAGTCCTTCGCCCAGACATTTCTTTCTTAGCTAAGGTGGTGTCCCATTTCCACCTTAAGCAGGACATAATCTTACCAACTTTTCATCCGAACCCGACGACGCCTCTGGAGCGATCCCTCCACTCTTTGGACGTCGGTCGGCCTTGGCCTTTTACACTCAACGGACTGTGACCTTCAGACAGACCCCACACCTGTTTGTCTGCTATGGTCGGCATCACAGAGGCCACAAGGTGTCCACCAAGAGGTTCTCTAACTGGGTGGCCCAGACTATCTTGCTTGCCTACGAGATGGCCAAGCAGCCTCCACCAGACCTGCTTCGGCCCCACTCCACCAGAGCTGTGGCATTCTCAGCAGCCCTCCTGCGAGGTGTGGACCTGCAAGAACTTTGTCGAGTGGCGACCTGTTCCAGGCCATCGACTTTGGTGTACCACTATCGACTGGATTGCCGGTCCCTGAGGGATGCCCGGTTTGGATGAGCGGTGCTGGCCTCTATACTCTAGGACCTGACCCACCGTCCTTCTGGTAAGCTACAAAGTCTCCTAGTGTGTGAGGCACAGAGACCACGAAGAAGAAGAACAGGTTGCTTACCTGTAACTGTGGTTCTTCGAGTGGTCATCTGTACCCTCACACACACCCGCCCAGCCATCCCCTCTTTATCAGGTCCCTTATCGGTGGACTTTAGAACTAAAGGGAGACCGTTGCTCGGTGGGCTGAGCATGCCCAGTAGAGGCATGGGGGGAGGGGTTCCCGCTAAGCTACTAAGCTCTAGAATTTTCCGAACGGTACCGCACATGCGCAAAAGCTCCTAGTGTGTGAGGGCACAGATGACCACTCGAAGAACCACAGTTACAGGTAAGCAACCTGTTCATACTCCAAAACATGTATTCAACTGCTCTTCTGGGAGAAAATGCCCACTAGAACCTACATTCATAAAACTGCAAAGGCAGCTCCAAAGAATGGAAGGTCAGATTAACTCTGGCAACTCTGCAGGGCATATAATAAATCCAGGTGCGCAAATCCAAGAACCCACACGCTTTTAAAAACAAAAAGGAATTATCTGCCCATGTTTTGGCAGCACAATAAGTAAGTGTGGGTGACTTCCACCTTGTTTACAGAATGGTTCCACCAATGCTTCATCCGAGAAGTTAAAAAAAAATGCAGCAAGGAGGGTTGGAATTTAAAGTCCTGTTAATAGCAGACAGCGTACCCAGCCTTCCTGAATGTGTTTGCTATGAAAATGTCAATGTTGTCTTCTTGACTTCCAATACAACTTCATTGATTCAGTCCCCCAGCCAGGACATCATTCATTTTGACAGGGCCATATAGGCCTTCCTGCTATTTGACCACATTCTGGCAGCAGTTGAGGCAGACCCTGATGCAGACATAGTGCAGTGCCGTAAATCCTTCATTATTGCTGATGCCATAACCTTAATCAAAACTGCAATGGATGAATTAAAACATGAAACTAAATGCATGCTGGAAAAACTTGTGGAGTGAGGCTGTAGATGATTTTCAGGCTGTTCCAGGAATCAGTGGAGAAGTTAGGCTTATCGTCCACACAACAACGCAACATGGCAGGAGAAGATTTGCAGATCTGCTGAATCAGAAGGTAGAAGAACTTATCAATAATCATGAAGAAGTGTTATCAAATGAGGAACTGGAAGAACTTGTTAAGATATCTTCAGAGCAAGAGGATGATGAAAAAGAAATTAAGTATAACCAGCTATATGGGCCTTAGAGAAATTTGCTGAAGTTTTTCAAATTGCATGGATGTTAAAGGACAAAATTATGGTTTATGATCTTTAGATGTAACACAGCATTAAAGTCACCTGTAAGATCATCAAAGGATTAGTACCTGTGCCACAATACTTTAATGAGTTAAAAAGAAAGAGACAACACTTCTCATTATGTTCTCGCAAAAGATTCTGTCAAACAAACTCTCAGAGGATCCCAATCATCAACATTGTCTGCTCATAAGATCGAGATCCAGCTGTCAATATTGTCCTGGCATTATAATCCAGGATCATCTTCTGACAATCATTCTTCTGATGATGATCTTTTGTCTGATGTATCATCAGAAGGTCAATACTAACCTAACACTATGGGCTTGAGATGCTAGCATTTGACTGCTGTTGACCTTCTGAAATATATTTCACATATGAAAACATTTTGTTTTTGGACAAATAATTTTTCACAATTTGTATAGTGGCTTTGGACTGCATATAATGGGTACAAAGTCTTCTTTCTCTTAGTTGCTAAAGTTTTGTCAAGTTCCGTCAAGTACTATCAAGTTTCAAAGCCTTGTCTCCAAGCTGCATACTCACCTCAATAGCTATATCATTCATCTGATTGAAAGCAGTAACATCCATGTTATCCACGTTTTTCACTATCTATGGTAAGTCCCAGAATGTATCCCCCACAGGTGGGACCTACGGTACTCCCCACAACTGAACTACTTGTATTTGTTTAGATGGAACTAATAGCTTTTGCAAAGAGGGCAATCTTATGCAAACTCCATAGAACATGCTTGGACTTATCTTTCTGTAGGACAGCAGCAATGCTTTTGTAACTAATTACTTTTTTTAAAAAAATCAGTTTACACAATGCTGTATTTCTACTGTTAATGAGAACTGGAACAACAACAGAAGTCCAGAAACTTCTGGATGTACACATGTGGATAACTGTACCAGAGTACAAACTAGCAATTTATATTCAGTGTAGACATATTAAATACTGCATCTGAAAAGCTCTCAAGTTCACAAGACATCTGTCGAATCATGACACATGAAAATACTGGTAACTAAGTAGAAAAATATTATAAGCATTTGGATTTTCTCCTATGCTGTATTCAAACTGTTTTTGAAACATCCCACAGTTTTAAAGGCCAACAGGTTGTCAGGAGTAAGTCAGAATGCCTTATGGTTGGCAGAGTCTGAATTCCACTAGGGTTTGTAAAATTAGTTTTATGATTCTTTAATCTGTGTCTTTAATTGTAAAAATGGGAAATTTCTATCCTACAGATGTTTGCTTACAACTCCTATTAACCATAATCAGTATAGGCAATGCTGGGGAATTATGGTAAACTGTAATCAAAAAAAAAAAAATCAGAAATCTAGATTCTTGAACTATGGAGCTTTTGGATTTTGTTTACATTACCTTTGCAAAAATGTGGGATTTTATTGAACTTGGCACAATTAAAAGAGTCATTTATATTTACATTTTAAGACCATATTGGTTTTTCTTTTGGTGATATATTCATCTGCTAATTCATGTTGAATCTCAGGTAGGAAAGGCATAAACTTCCACGAGAGTTAAACCTTTTTCTCTTGACAGTTCTATAAATTAACATGTAAATGTTCATATTTGCATACATATAGTTCCATAAATCCTCAGCTCAAGTGCCAGCAGTGCCATTGCAATGTGAACTATTACTGTCCTCTACGACAGTGAAAATGTTACCTAACAAGATGAAAATGGACTATTTTTGCAAATTCATTCTAAATGCTTATGCAAATGTCACCAGGCAGGTAATCACATCCAGAGCATGTTTTATTAATGTGTGATTGATTTTATGAATTTACTGTAATTAATTTAGTGAAACTTGCATTACTTTTGATGGTGTGCAGTTACTAGAATGGGGAAGCTTGTAGGTGAAGTACCTAAAATGTTGGACGGCAAACTATGGCATTTGTAGGCAAAGTACCTAGCATGATTTGACTAATGAATAATCTGTAAAGGCATGAGAACAAAAAATAAGGGTGGATGGTTGGGAAATGTAAAGGAAGCATAAGGTAGATTAATTTTTTGAAAAGGGAGTAAGCTTTGCTTTGCATATTAAATATTCCCAAACAAGAAATCATGCAACGGCCCAGTCTTAAATCTGGCTACGTAGATGTAAGATTTCTATCTAAGTAAGCAAGTGGCATTACCTTCCTGTGATGGTGAGGTTGCATGCTCCTGTGAAACAAGAGTCTGTGTTGGTAGGAGTGCTGTTGGTAGGGTCTCCAGTGTCAGGCAGGCATTTGCTAAGGAGCCAGACTAAATATGCTAAGCAGCTATCGGGCAACAGCAGTAGTGGCAAGTGACAATGTTGGGAGAATCTCTCAAAGACAAGGGCAGTGGCATCACAGCTAATTCTTTTTAGTACTGTGCAGAAGGAGGTACTGATAAATCACTTCTGAATGGCTTTTATGATGGAAACTTTATCATGAGACATCTAAAATAAAAAAGGAAATAATGCCAGAAAATGACACTCCCAGGTCAGAAAGTACTCAATTAGGTCCTGGGGAAGAACAGAGGACAAGAAGAAATAGTACTGTGGCTAATGATGCAATTGAACTCAAGCCAAAAGAACACACTGTTTTTTTTTAGAAATATTTTTATTAAAGTTTAAAATGAAAATAACCCCCCCTTCCCCACTTCCAAGCTTTTTTCTTTTTTTCCAGTTGAGTCTGCTTATTTACATTCCATTCATACATAGTTTCTTTTCATACGGTAATCTTATATTGTTACGTCTTACTTAAACTTGGTGTAAATTTTATGTCTGTAAACTTGGTGTAAATTTTATGTCTGTTTTCCATGCCCTCACCCATGTATCCAACTCAAGTGGATGTCCAATATTTTGTGCCCATCTAACCATATTATCTTTAATGGTTTCGGATTCCATTTCTCTTTGCAACAATAGCTTGCAGAATTTGGAGATTCTCTTCTTTTAGTCCAGGATGTACTTTGTAGAGAAAGAAAAGTCCAAAGCTGTGTAATACGTGTTATAGAAACATGGAATGTAAGAAACATTAAGATACTAGACATTGTAAGACATGAAATGAAACATATAAATGTTGCAATACTTGGGATAAACAGATAGGAATGGGACATTTTCAGTCATATAATTATACAGTGTTTTTACTCAGGTAATGAAAATCTAAAAAAAAATGGGGTGGCACTAATAGTGAGATACAGCAAAAACAATCAGGGCATATAATGCAAAGTCTGACCAAATAATATCAACAGAACTTTGGGGAAACCCGTCAATATGACCACAATCCAAGTTTATTTATGCACCAGCTACATATGGAACAGGAAGAAACTGAACGATTTCTGTTGCAGTAACCATAGACCCATTGTGTTAATCTCCCATGCAAGCAAAGGGATGATTAAATTTTTACAACAAAGACTTTTACCACATATGGAGTGAGAAATGTCAGATTTCCAAGCTGGTTCAGAAAAGGAAGAGGCGCTAGGGATCATCTTGCAAACATGTGTTGGATTATAGGACATATCAAAGAATTTCAGAAGTGCTTTTTAGATTATAGAACCTTTGATTATGTAGATCATGAAAACCTACGGATTCTCTTAAAAGAAATATTTGATTGTCCTGATACATGACCTGTAGTCAGGACAAGAGACCACAGTGAGGACAGAATATGGAGAAGCAGAATGATTTCGAGTTGGTGGGGTGTAAGGCAAATCTGCATTTTATCACCCTGTTTAATTGATATACTAAAAGTATGATACCTAAAGCTAGATTAGAAGCTGCGAGAGCTGGAGGAAAGAACATTGACAACATGCAGATGACATCATATTACTAGAAGAAAGTTATGTAGATGACATATTACTAGGAGAAAAACAGCAAAAACTTGGAACAATTACTGAAGAAAGCCAAGGAAGAAAGTGCAAAGGCATGTTTATAGTTGAACATTAAGAAAACAAACATAATGACCTCAGATTATTTACTTCACTTTAACATAGACAATGAAGACATTGAAATACTTAAAGATTTTCCTCAAGATGGCGACTGTAGTCAAGAAATCAGAAGGGAGATTAGGACTTAGAAGGGCAGCTGTGAACGAACTAGAAAAGATTCTCTGATATAAAAAAGTATAATTGCATACCAAAGCCAGAATTGTCCATGGCAACGGAATGGAGGAAGCGGGTCCCTGGGATTTCAGTTTTGGATTCTGTTATCTTTACAGCAGCTAAGACATTTCCGTCCGTTGCATTTCCCAGCTGTTTCAGATTCCTTCATGCTCACTCTCTTCCCTCTGCCCTGTCAAGGGCTTTATGAGGAAATGGTTTCTCTACCTAGTGGATGTACTCCACATAAGGAAGGGGTGTGAAATAGATCATCTCCCACCAATGGGTATACTGGCTATAGCTGCTGGGAGTTGCAGTCTAACAACATGTGGAGGTTGCAGTTAGATACTATCTGGAGGGCCACACCTTGTGTTAATTGTGTCAAGTCTGTTAACTTGCATATTTTTGTTATGCTTATGGCAGCCACTGGGAAACCTGGGAAATTTCGACTGATACTTAGTTTTTTCAGTTAGAATTTTAAGTTTTCTTTTCTTCTTTCCCTCTCTCCACTCATCTTGAGGTTTCTCTGGCTTTCTCACAGCTTTAGTACCTTCTGCCTGAATTGTGGCAGCTGTATTAGTTTGTTTTTCAGCCAAGGTGATGGACTTTTTTCATTCTGCCAGGTCTTGAATTGTAGCTTTTGAAGGCCATGTTAAACCTCTGATTGCCCTCATACAAGAAGCATGGTTGCAAATGAAGTTTGACCATCAACTTCTATTAGGGGAAGCAATGATCACAACAGTTTTCTGGGTGGGCGTTTTACAACAGTAATTCTTCCCTGGCACCATGTTTGGCACAGATATAGTTCTTTCTGAAATTTCTAATGTAGCATCAGTGCTTGAACATAAGAATTTGTTCAAGTAGCTTAGGCAGCTATGCATATCGTGAAATCTGTTAGCAAAATGATATATCTTACCTCAGGGATTTTTGAACAGGATATATTTTATATATATTTTAAAGCAACATTAATTTTTACCCTTTAAATCATGGAGATGACCTGGAAGACCGAGGTCATATTGGACTGAGAAATATATATTAAAACATAAATGTGTGTGCTTTGTAAAGTAAAATGTTTTAAAGTGAGTGTCATACTTAATACATAAAAATAGCGTACAAGTGGCTTAAAAAAGCTTCAGATTTTATTTCCTTTTCCTCCTTTAACAGAGTCTGCCATTATTATCAATTGAATAGATTTTGTATATAAATATAATGCTCATTTTAACACAAAATTTAATATAAACCATCAAAATGTAGGTCTGTGCTAATGTTTATTAACTGTTCTGTTTGGACAGTTGAATTGTTTCAGTGCTGTTTTTGAAAAGAGATACTTTTCTTATCCACTGTTCATGGAGTACAGCCTAGGTACAATAAAATCCATATGTTTGGTAATGCTCCACATCCATTTTTCTTTTATTCAATTTTAAGGGCTACAAATACAGAATGACTGGCCACAAAACTGACATGAATAGAAATTTTATTATGTAAGTAAAAGCTGGAAGTAAAATACAAATGATCAAACAGAATAGTAGGCATAAAAAGAAATCTCACAGTATTTCCCTGCTAACTTTCAAAGTTATTTTTAAAGTCTTAAGGCTGGGATCTAATAAGCCACTTAGGATGGGCCGCAGAATTTGCATATACTTTTTTCTTTAAAGAGGAAACCCTTTTGCCATACCACAAAGTACTTTAGAAAAACTTGCATTAGTTTCCAAAAAGGTTTACTATGTGACTTGGGTGGGAATGGTTGTCTTTTTAAAGTGCAAGTCCAGATCAATCTTAAATATACAAAACCATTTGTATGATTCACTTGATCACAACCAATATTAGAAATGAGTGCTGAATGACCACAGTAAAGAAAGGCAAGAGCACGGTGAAACAATGTAAAAATGTTGCCAAATTTCTGGCTGTCTGTTCGCCTGTATAAATTTGTACCATATCTTCCCATCTGAGGCTATCCAAGTTGGTTAAGTGTGTGTGTGTATCACAGCTAAAGCAAGCTGGAACAGCCAGAATCGATTAGATTTTAATATGTCTTTTTAAAGGTGGCTTAGAGACAATGCAAGAGACAGCTTTCACATCAGAGTTCTGCAACCCATGCACAGTCATAATAGAGTTGTATCTCCTCTTTTTCTGCCAAAGCACATATGTCATAATGGCAAAGCATGAAGAAATACTAATTTTTTGTCCACCCGACAACTAAAACACAGTTGTAAACTTAGGAGTAAGTCCTCGTTCAGCAGATTCTCTGCCTGCAAAACACAGCTTGTTTCTCTCTGATTACTAATTAGAGAGAGTATATGGACACAGGCACACCCAGGCCATATCCAGTGTGCAGTCTGTAGGTTCTTGCTTTTACTTAAGTTTTCTGACCCCGAACTAATTTGAGCAGTAAAGGTAATGTTCAGCAGTTTAAATTGAGTCCTGAAATTGATCAGTAGCTAATAAAATTAGAACAGTAAAGGAAACATATGCCCCAGAATTAAGCAGGATTTCGCAACAGCTGATGTTTCTGAATGTGTAGTAGGGGCAGCCTTGTGTAGACCATGTTATAGTACTTAAAACAAGAGATACCTTGGGCATATATCACCATGGCAGAATCTTCTCTTTCTAGAAATATTTCGTGTACTCCATGTGGCTTATGGGACAAGAAGAGAAATTCCTCATTCCTGCTGGTTCCTGTATTCTTTGCATGTTAGCTGTATAGGTGTTCCAAAAGTGCATGGTAATTATTTGTAGTGCCTGGTTCAAACACTTAAAATGAAGACAAGAGAGAGTAAGGGAGGAGATCTGGCAGGGAGGAAAAACAAGTAAATGGACAGTTGGGCATCGAGTCAGAAACAGTTGCTGGAGGTGTCAGGGAGGTGCTCACTAGCCTAATTTCGACTGCTATTCCTTATTAAGCAATAGCTAAATGATAGGCTGACACTTATACAAACCCCATTGATTCAATGGGTCTCTTCCAGTTGGGGCTAGCAATTGGATTAATGCCTCTTGTCTGAGTTCATCAGGGATAAAGGAGGAGGTTCTGTTCTGATACCTTTTGGTCCTGCCTCTGAGCTGGCTAACCATACTACCAGCTTCATGTATAAAAGTGCAGTCTGACCAGATCAACAACATAATACAAACTGTTAAAGTTAGGCTGCCAGATTCCTGCCTAAAGGGTTAAGTGTCTTGTTCCTCTGCTGTTCTCGTAGTTATGGTAACTAGTGTTAAGGTCTGATAAGGAGTCACTGCTATGTTTTCTCCTGTGGGAAGTGAACGGGTTGTTTTGGGAACCAAACCGGCTGCCTGGATTTTTTCCACAGTGTGCTAACTTTTATTTAGTCTTACTCTCTGTTCAGCTCCACTTCTTCTTGTTGTTATTCACTGCCTTAACAGTCTGTTTGTCTGTCCAGCTGTGGAGACACAGACAAAATGGATTTTACCTAACTTGGCTTTTTCCATGTATTCACGCTGAAAATAAAGTGTAGTTTAGTATATTTTTGGCCTCGTTCTCTGTTCCTTGAACTCGTGCTGTTTTTGTCTGTTTTTTGATGCACCAGTGTTCTGTGGGTCATGCTGGCATACAGCATGTCCCCTGGGATCCCCCAACAGATTATGGACCCAGAATGCTTCTGCTGTGCCTCCCTGTTGTGTCAGAGTGGTTCTGAGGCCAAGTTTGATGGATGGTGCCTCTCTGCTGCTGTGTTCCATCTGCCGGTGATCCCTGAAGCTTTTGGTGAGTGCCTGGAGTCGGGGGCTGAGCAACTATGGCACCTAGGTCAACGAGCAGCTTGCCTTTGACCAAGCTAAATGGCTGCAATTATCTCACTTGGGCTGTCAAGATGGAGATGTTACTCCGGGGGAAGGTGTCTGGGGAGCCGTCTCTGTTCTACCAACCCTCCCTACCGACGCGGCTGAAGCAGCAAGGATGAGGGAGAAAGCCATGTCGCTTATTTTTCTAGCTGTGGAAGATAACCAGCTGATTTACATCCATAGTTTGCCCACTCCGAGAGCTTGGTGGGAGGCTCTGCATGATGTCTATGTTCGCACGACTGCAGGGAACAAACTCTCGCTCATGAAGAGGCTTTTTGACGTGAAGTTGGGGCCAGGCGTGTCAATTCAGGAGCATTTGTAGACCATGGCCGATATCTTTGTTGCCCTGAGTGAGAGGGGGAAGATTTTGCCTGAAATTGACAAGGCGTATTGTATCCTGTGTTCCCTTGACCCCAGTTGGGATGTAATTGTTGCTACCATGGAAGCTATTCCAGAGCAGACCCTGACTTTGTCCGATGTCTCCTCTCACTTGCTGGAGGAGGAGGAACGTCGTGCCCAAAGAGGTCCCCTGCAGCCTCCGCAGCAGCCTGCTGCTGTTGAGCCAGGATCCGGGAGGAAGTCTGCCCAGGCTGGTGAGTCCCAAGTCGGAGGGGCTAGTGACAACCATCACAGTGAGGAGATGCTATAGATGTGGATCTACTACTCATCTCAAAAAGGACTGCCAGCTGGACAAGCAAGGAGGGAGAGGTGCTCGAGGCAGAGGCTTCAGAGGCAGTCGAGGGAGTCGTCCACGTGTTGCCATTGCAACAGACTGTGTGGTCTCTGAGAGTTGCCAGGACACTGATGCAGCTTTTTGGCTGTTGGACAGTGGTTACTCTCATCATTTGGTGAACTGCGAAGGTCTGTTCAAGTGTTTGAACCAAGCCAGTGTTGCTACTGTTGCCCTGGCTGATGGGACTAAAGCAAAAGTCAAGGGAGCGGGTCTGCGTATGTACCTGCTTTAGGCATGTATCTTGATAATGTGTTATATGTGCCTTCACTTGATTTCTGCCTACTGTCTGTTTCAGAACTAACTCAAAGTGGTTTTGAGGTTTTGTTCACAAAGCGTGAGGGCAAGGTTCTGAAAGATGGGGCAGTTTGTGTTGTGGCAGAGTTGAGTGAGAAACTGTACAAACTTAAGCCCAGATTCAGTGCTTGTAGTGTGTAAGATAACAAGCCACAACATGATGAGTGCATTCATTTGTTACATAGAAGGATGGGACATGCTAGCTTTCCTGTGTTGAAAAAGTTAGCAGACAGCTGCAAGGGATGTTCTCTGAAATCCTGTGCTACTTTTCTTGACTGTGCCATTTGCAAACAGTCAAAGTCCATGCAGCTCCCTGCACCCAGATCCAGTTCTCAAGTTCCTCATGCTCCTTTTCAACTTGTTCATTCTGATGTGATTGGGCCCATGTCTCAGCCCAGTCTTGGGGGAGCCAGGCTTTTTCTGTTGCTGGTAGATGACTACAGCAGATATACGTTCTGTTATTTGTTGAAGCAAAAGTCTGAAGTGTATCAAATAATTAAGAACTGGTGTGCTTATGCTGAGAGACAATTTGAGTGCCAGGTCAAAGCGTTCCAAATGGATCGTGGCAGAGAGTTCCTGGCTGAGAGTCTGCAACAGTGGTTCAAAAGCAAGGGCATTGTCCACAGGACAACTGCCTCCTACTCCAGTTTTCAAAACGGAGTAGCAGAAAGAACCGCTGTCATATTGCAAACTCTCATGCACTCTTTGCTTGCTGACACAGATATGCCTCTGAATTTCTGGGGAGAAGCTGACTGCCAGTTACGTACACAACAGGCTTTGAAGTTCTGTCTTTCAGACCA
The DNA here is from genome assembly GCA_948472985.1 of Iguana delicatissima. Classification (NCBI taxonomy): domain Eukaryota; kingdom Metazoa; phylum Chordata; class Lepidosauria; order Squamata; family Iguanidae; genus Iguana; species Iguana delicatissima. The sequence goes on along the minus strand of CAOKZL010000579.1, from coordinate 1,291,616 downwards.
CTCCATATGAGCACTTGTTCGGCAAGAAGCCTTCTATTGCTCACATGAAGGTCTTTGGTAGTTTTGCCAAATTGTGAAACTGTTGGAGAAATGTAACATGACTGATTGTAAAAGTGTAAAAATGCCAGTGGTCCAAGGGTTCAGCAAAAACAGTGGAGATACCTTGTTTCCTGACAAAAAGTTGTACCGATCTGTGATTGGATCTCTACTCTATCTAGCTGAGACCTGTCGCCCCGATCTCACCCTAAGTGTAAACATATTAGGACGGGCCAGCTCTCAGCCTACTCAATTCCACTGACAAGATGTGAAAAGAGTGTTGAAATACTTGAAAGGTGCCATAGATCACTGTTTTTGTATCACTCCTGTTCAGATGCCAGAGATTGTCTGCTATTCTGATAGTGACTTTGCAGAAGACGTGTCAGATCGGAAAAGCACATCTGGCTATGTTGTGAAGTACAGTGGTCCTCTGGTTTACTGGAACGTTAAAAAACATAGTACCCTGGCCACTTCTACTGCTGAAGCAGAATTTGCAAGCCTGTCTTCCTTGTGTAATGAGTTGGTCTGGTTCACACAGCTTGTAAAAGATTTAAATGTACCGGTGGAAGTACCTGTGAATGTTTTTTGTGACTCTCAAGCTTGTATTCAAATGGCTGTCAGTGAAAGAGTTAAGTCCAGGACCAAACATGTGGACATTAAGCATCAAAAAGTAAAGCAGTCTGTTCAAAACAAGGTCATCCAACTGACATATTGTTCTTCTAAAGCAGTGGTTCTCAACCTGTGGGTCCCCAGATGTTCATGGACTTCAGCTCACAGAAGCCCTGAGCATTGACCATAGTGGCTGGGGCTTCTGGGAGCTGAAGTCCACGAACATCTGGGGACCCACAGGTTGAGAACCACTGTTCTAAAGAGAATCTGGTGGATGCGTTTACAAAAGCCCTGTCCGCTGTGAAACACACACAAATGCTTAAGCGCATAGGGATGATAGGCCCTGCAGTTCCAACACACGAGACAGCTGCAGAACAAGAGGACGGGTGTTAAAGTTAGGCTTCCAGATCCTTGCCTAAAGGGTTAAGTGTTTTGTTCCCCTGCTGCTCTTGCGGTTATGGTAACTAGTGATAAGGTCTGAGAAGGTAGGCGCCGCCGGCCGCTTCCTCGTCCACGGGGCCGCCCTCCGCGGCCAGCGCCGCCATGTCGGAGAGGCTCACGAAGCCGACGTGTCTCCTCGTGGCCAGCGCGGCCGCTGCAGGTGTATCTGCTGATTCCTTCAATCACTCTTTTACGTTGGCAAGTGCTGCATTTAATCTGCAGGTTGCTACTCCCGGGGGAAAGGCAATTGATTTCACTGGGGTTAATGAAGCAAACATGCGCTGGATCCAGGACTTTAGAATGAAACCTTATGCGAATCCTGCCAAATTAGAATCAACTGATGGTGCCAGGTACCACGCTTTATTGATTCCTGACTGCCCTGGTGCTATGACAGATCTGGCAAACAGTGGTTCTATGGCTAGAATACTACAGCATTTCAGCTCTGAGAACAAGCCTATTTGTGCTGTTGGACATGGAGTTGCTGCCTTATGCTGTGCTACAAATGAGGACAAATCCTGGGTATTTCAAGAATACAGCTTAACAGGGCCTTCCGTGTATGAACTAATTAGGCTACCTAATTTTGCTAGTTGGCCCATCATTGTTGAGGACTTTGCAAAAGATTCTGGAGCTACCTTCAGTGCCAGCAAGGTGGATGCAGTACACATAGTGGTAGACAGACATCTTGTCACTGGACAGAATGACAATTCTACTATTGCAGCTGTCCAGAATCTTGTTCTTCTGTACAGTGGCAGCAGAAAGTGATGAAGTGAGTCTCATGGTAAATGGGATGAATAAGTGAATAAAGAAGATTTCTACACTTTGGGAGATGGAAATGTAAAGCTTCCCACCTGTGAAAGAGAACATCAGTGTTTGCTTAAAGGTAGAACTGTAAATCCTGTAGGAAAAGAGCGTCTTCCTGTGTTGAACCATAAAACTTACAATTGTAATATTTTTCTGTTGTTTCTTTAAACCTGCTTTACCCTGTCTTTTCTACTGATGCTACAATTTGGTAAAGGCATAGCAAAACTTGATTTACCACTGTGTGAAGAAGGCTGCCCACACTTCAGGGTGAAACGTTCCCCTTGCCCCTCTTTTGCATAGCCAAAGAAGATGAGCTTGTTTTGAAACCTGCTGAGTTCACTTCCAGATATAGTCATCTGTGATATTTTATCTTGTTGAAGCAGGAATGGATCTCTAGCTTGCAAGACCTATTTTGCCTCTCCCCAGAACCCTGTGATCTCCCTGCCAGGGCCTGTGGCAAAAACCATATAATTGGAAATAAATAATTCTGAGCCCAGGAATGTATTTTGAGTACCAGAAATTAAGAGTCTTGTGTCAAAGTCTTCTCCTGGTTATCTCATGGTGTCTTCCTTTTGGAAGTGTAATTTAGTGTGGGATTATGGTTACTTTGTTGCTCTGTTGTTAAATAATTGACAGGGCTTTCTGGCTTCTAATGTATTGCCTATCATCCAGAGATATGTTCTTAGGTCCAGATCTACCCCAGTTAGCCAGGTTTGCAGTTACGTCTGTTTCCAGTTGGTCCATTAAGATATAAGATAAAGCTTTATGTTGTTGTTTGCATATCTGGTAATGTTACACTTTAAGAAAATAAGACTGAGAAGTCTGTTGGTTTCATGGTAGTGATAAGGTCTGATAAGGAGTCACTGCTATGTTTTCTCAGCCCCTGTGGGAAGTGAATGGGTTGTTTTGGGAACCAAACCGGCTACCTGGATTTTTCCCACAGTGTGCTACCTTTTATTTAGTCTTACTCTCTGTTCAGCTCCGCTTCTTCTTGTTGTTATTCACTGCCTTAACAAGTCTGCTTGTCTGGATTTTACCTAGCTTGGCTTTTTCTTTGTATTCATGTTGGAAATAAAGTGTAGTTTAGTATATTTTTGGCCTCGTTCTCTGGTCCTTGAACTCGTGATGTTTTTCATCTGTTTTTTGATGCGTTCCGTGGGTCATGCTGGCGTACAGCATGTTCCCTGGGATCCCCCAACACAAGCAATACAGGAAGAAGAGAGAAGCCACATGACTTATGTTTGCTCCAAACTGCCCAAACATTCACACAAATACCAAACATAGATAAAGGCACTAACACCAAATCACTAAAACGAGAGCCTAAAGAAGTTGAAGTTACAATTTATAACATGTATCTCCATTTTAGGTTATGGTAGTCACTTGATAAACAAGAAATTGTCTCCTTTTGGGTTGTTACTGTAATCCTGAAAGTTACTTTTATAGTGATGTAGTGCGGCTTCACTAAGTGAAGTAGGAGGAATGTCATATGGTTCAAGTTCTGACCGTGCTGTGCCTTGTGTTGTTATTTCATGCTGTATTATGGATGTTGAGGCAATAATGTGATGTATAGGAAGAGAGTGTGCTTTGTACCACAGTGGCTTGCAGCATTCTTATTTTTTTTTTAAAGAAACTAAAAGTTTGGCTTATGCCTTTGTGTTTTTGTGCATTTGAGGCTACCTGCTCAACCTCAGCCCGTGGTCTAAGGGTGCAGAGAGGAAGAAAGTCACTCACCTGGTTGGAGGCAGGGTTGTCCAACATCTTTATAAATGACTTGCATACTGGAATAGAGGCCACACTCATATTTTCAGATCACACTATATTAGGAAAGCTAGCTAATACCCCAGAGGAAAGAATCAACATTCAAAATGACCTTTACAAATTGGAGAGTTGGGTCAAAGCCAACAAAGTGAATTTCAAGGATACATTTAAGGAGGAAAAAAGGAAATACATGAATATAGAATGGATGACAGCTGAACAATAAACAAGAAAAAGATCTAGGGGTCCTAATATACCACAAGCTAGGCACAAGTCAGCAGCCAGTGCAATTCTGTGCTGCATCAACAAGAATGTAGTGTCCAGACAGAGGGAAGAAGTAGCAGCATTCTGCTCTGCTTTGGTCAGACCACACCTAGAATATGGTGTCCACAGTTTCAAATGCTATTGACAAGCTGAAACACGCCCAGAAGAGAATGACCTAGATGGAAGCCAAGCCTTATGAGGAAATATTTTGGGAGCCAGAGAAGTGACATGATAGATAACTTTGAGGCCCTTACTGCGTGACATTGCCATCCCGGCATGGCAACATGTTGCTGCCAGTCTGGGATGCATGCATCGAACTATGTCACTGCAGCTCTGCTGCTGTCTTGTCTCCATCTGGTGCTGTCACGCTGTGTACCATTACTGCAAAATATCTGATAATATCCCCCTTTCCTGTCATGATCCCGTCAGCTGCTTCAGAGGTTGTTTCAGCTGCTTCAGAGACTAAGACACAAATCGATATATTCAGGTGGCAAAAAAGAGATTCTGCCTAACATTAGGAAGAACTTCTTGATGGTAAGAGTTGTTCTACCATAGGATGGACTCCTTTGTAGGCTTATGGATTCTCCTTCATTGGAGATCTGTAAATAGAAGTTGAATGGCCATTTCTCAGGATTGCTTTAGCTGTGCATTCCTGCCTGACAGGGAGGTTGGACTAGGTGGCTCTTGCAATCCCTTCTAACTCTGTGGTTCTGTGATTCTGTGTGGTCCTTGAAATGGGAAAGCAAAGTGTTACTTTAAACCAGTTATAATTCTAAAGGACTATAACAATAATTATGTTTAAAATTAACTTTCCAGTTTCTGTTTTCAGAGGTAATGGCTGCCCCAAGGTCATATATTGAGGACTAGGGGGGCAGCCCCATTTATTGGGATGTTTTGGACACTACCTTAAACCGGTTCCGTCTGTGTTATCTTAACAGGTCTACCCTCAGCTTTCTTTCCTTTGCTTTCCTTCCCTTTTCTATCATTCTTCTTCTGTCCTATCCCCATATTTACAAACAAACCCTAGGGAGAACAGACAGTGGTGTATCAGTGAGTCTGATCAAGTATAAGACTGAAAATGAGTTATCAGCAGAAAGGGAACAGAAGTACAGCGGGCCCACTGCAGCCATAGGCTCATGATCTCCATATTCAAACCACTGCAGATTCAAATGTACACAATACTGTACATTTAAATTCATGGTGGGGAGCACGTTAGCTGTCTGCTTTTACCTTTGGGTAGCAGGATTCCTTTGCAAGGCAGAAGTTGGCAACTGGTGCCATTTTTAATAGGGGCTTACTGTATAAGCCTCACCTCACAAGGCTTTGCAGTTTCTCTGCAGGCCTTGAGAGAATTGCAGAATGACTGTAAATGTGAAGCAAGGCTTATATACTAAGTCCCTATTAAAAATAGCCCCAGCTGCCAGGCACGCCACAATCTTCATTCTCCTCTTCCTCTGCATGCACGTTTTTTGGTATCTGCAGAGGATCCTGGATGTAGTGGCCAACTGTAAAGGGGTTAGGGCTATATTTGGGTAGGATTAGCTATTCACTGGAGCTGTACAGACCATATAGAGAATGTGAGAGAGATTGGCTTCGAAACATAATCATCAGTTACCATTAAATACATTTGCATCCAAGTAAAAACAGTACTATACAAACTTCATTTGTTATTAGATATTCACATGTTATGCTTAACATCCTCTTAAAGGAGGTATTCTCTGTGTGATGGCCTTTTTAAAGACGTTGTTGCCTATTTGCAATATTTAAGTGGATTTGCATTAAAAATGTACTTTTTTTAAAAAAAACTGCTTGGTTAATGTTGTTAGCCTTTTTTAGTTAATTAAATGGCATTAATTTGGTCAGTATAAGTGATTACTACAAAGGGTCCTAATCTAGAGTCGGAGGTATGTCAACCAATGGGGTTGACATGGGGTCACACTCCCCCTGAAAGACTGTGTTCACAGCTTGGGAGTGCTCCTAGGTCCGACCCTCCAAATGTCAGCTCAGATAGATGCAATGGACAGGAATGCTTATTATCAGCTTCAGCTGATATGCCTCCCTAGAATTGGATGACCTAAAAATGGTAGTGCACGTCAAGATTGGACTTCTGCAGTGCGCTGTACATTGGGCTACCTTTGTGCCAAGTTTGGAAACTCCAACTAGTCCAAAATATGGTAGCCAGATTGGTTACTGGTACAGCAAGGAATGAGCATATCACACTGATATTAAAATCACTCAACTGGCTTCCAGTTTCCATGCAAAGTACAAAATGTTGGTTATTACAGTTTGGGTCCAAGTTACCTGCAGGATCAGCCCCTCTCATACAGTCTGCCCCATATACTGAGGTCTTCTGGGGGCCATTTACTTAAACCAGCCAGGACTAGATTGGCAATGGTCACCCAGGGAACCTTCTAGTTGGCCACCCCAGACTGTGGAATGACCTGCCAGAAGAGATTTGGCAACACAAATACGTTATCTGAATTTTAAAAAATACTAAAGACTTTTCTTTTCTGGCAGGCCTAGTCCATCTGTTTTTAATTATGATGTATTTTAATTGTGGTATATTTCTATTTTAAATAGTTTTATGTGTTTTTAATGTATTTTAACCTACTGTGTGTTTTTAATTGCATTTTATGTTGTACTCCACCTGGAGCCTTGGGAAGACGCGAGTAAGAAATAAAAATTGATTGATTGATTGACTGACTGACTGACTGACTGACTGATAGAGTATTGCAATCCTTGTTAAGTGTTTCATCAAGATTGTGATTCCCAGTACTGGAATCAGTTAGAGAGACACTGATCACACTACAGATATTCATTGCTGTTACTGGTTTTGAGGGATCCTAAGTAAGCTGCTGTTCGAGGATGGGGGAGAGGTATAGATTACCCTGACTACACTCTCAGCACTACCCTGACCACTCAATTGCTTTCTGTCTCTCTCCCCATCTCCTCCACAAATTGCCCTGCTTTCTTCTGTCTGTCCCACAGCTCCCTGTTTCTCTGATTCATCTGCTGCTCTCTTTGCCCATAAACTTATTAGATAGGAAGAGGTCTCTTTTAAGCTTTCTGTAATTTTTTAATTGTGTTGGGCATTTGACTAGATGTGCTACAAAGCTAAGAACCATCTGAGGCTGCATTACTCCCAGAATATCCCGGGATCCACATGTATTTTGGAGAAAAGAAATTAGTTCCACATATCCATAACCAATTTTTTGATGTATAATAACATGATGCTTAATGCAAACATAACTGAAAATATCTACCTCATTTCAGATGATAATTTTAAAAAAACCAGATTTATATTTACATTTAAGACACAATCTGGATGGATTGAGAATTAAAACAAATACGAGAATTCAATGTACTCTCCTGTAATCTTATTTTCCTGAAGCCATTTTAACCGTAAGAATGATAATTTTAATTGGAACTCACTTCATGCCTACTAAAAAAAAGCCTTACATCATGTAGATGCTCTCATTAATAATATCATTGTCTTTAGTCAGATTTAATAGTGATTGGATTTATCCAGCTGTAAAAAAGTTAGACAAAGATGGATAGACAGGGAGGCCTGTTTACTGTCAATTAACCTAAGAGGAAAGACAGCTTTTAGAGAAAAAGATAGATCGGACCTGACACTGGGGGTACTTTTTAATAGTAATTTGAGAAAGTTTATGGATGTCATCAGAGTGACTCATATTTAAAGGCAGTTAAAGAAGACAGTACCTTTTTAAGAGCCAGTAGAAGCTGACATTTATTTCTCATTATGAGAATAAATGGCACAGCAGCTCCTGATTGTTACAAACTGATGGAAAAATAAAAATTATTATTAATCTTCAGCAGAAGGTTTACAAAAAAACACTGAATTCTTGTCTTATTTGTCTCATTGTATTAACAGTTCTGTGTAAAATATGAAGATTAAAAGCTTGAAATATGGTGCTAATTAATATTGCAAAAGTCTGAAAGTGTCTGTACTTTAAGCAGTCTTGAAATCTGCCAACATTACTTGTTCATTCTTTGTTTTTCTGGAGCAGACTATCTTAGGAGCTGTGGCTGGAAAATGAATACAGGATTAAGTACTGAACAACCAAGCAGAAGCAATGCTTCATCACAAAATGTAATGAGGTGCTTTCTTACTGCTGAAAGGCTTGTTTCCTTAAAGCGGGAATAGCATTGCAAATTAATTTAACTTCAGTTGTTCTATAATCTTGTAATATGCTTTGTAACCCTCCTAACTGATCTTGTTTCTCCCGTTTGTTTTTGTGCTTCATTAATGAATGACAGGCTGGAAGCAGATAATCATCAAATGTCAATCTCTGCAAGATGTATTTGATTACTATTAATTTTGAGACTACAGATTTTTCTAAACTAGATGTAGTATCTAGCATTGCTTGGGAGAATAATTAACCATCCTTAATGATTCTTCTGTTTCAACTGCTCTGGAAAATGATTAGCTATCTCTTTGGTACTGAAGTATTCCTCACATTGTGTATCAGGCTCAGTTGTCATTGAGTGAGCTTGCCTCTCCTGACCTATTGCCACACACGCCACTCTGTATTAATGAAGAAAGAATTGGGATGCCCCTCCTAGGGTCCCACAAAGTGAATACACTGTTAATCATACCATCCCAAACACCTTCTCCAAATCTAATGAAAACCTGTCTAATCATTTCTGTGTGATAAATAGTAACAAACAGCCAAACAGACAGAACCGTAATTGTGTGTGTGTGTGTGTGTGTGTGCACATGCATGCAGATAGCTGTGTTGGCCATGCAGCAAAATACAACAAAACTGCAAATATGTATCTGATGAAGGGCCTAGTGAACTTCAGAAGCTCGCCTAACACATTTTGCCCCTTTTGGTTGATCTAGTAAAGAAGTCATCACGATGTGTGTTTTGGATTTTTATACAGTAAGGCTAAATTTCCAAAAAAAAGGGGGGGAGTTTTTTGAGCTTGTCAAAACCTTTCTAATAATGTATCACGATAACTCTGTATGAATGAAAAAAATAATTGAAATGCCCTCCACCACCAAAAGTAACTATCATATATACTTTATAATTTAAGTTTAAAGCATGTCAAACATAGGCTATTTCTGCACAATGTTGCTATAATGTGGGCCGTCACCTGTCCAGGAGCTGTACTTCACAATGTCATTGCTGTTGACCTGCTATCCTGCCCCCAAGCATTGCCAAACTGCCCTAATATTTCCAGAAAAAGTCCATTAAGCACCTCTTATAGCACTTCAATCCCATCAGCCGTCATAGTTTAGTAGCATTATAGCACTTGAGTACAGCTTCCTGTTATCATGGATCCAGCAGTGGGCAGGGTGTGGGTATGTTCAGCTTGTCCCTCCCTCCACAGCACCCCTGATGTTGCAAGTTTGGAATCTATCATCTCTCCATGCTTATTTTGAAATTCTCCTTTTTGTTATTTTTTTAAAAAAATGGAAATACCTTTTTAAGTGTTCTAGCATTACAACATTGCTGTGCTAGTACAGCTTCCAAAGAAAAACAAACAAACAAACAAAAAAATACCCAATTTGGGTGGCAGGGCAGGGTGAAGATGGAGAATGGGAGTGGCCAAGGAGGCTGTAGTGCAGAAGGAGAACCCATGGCAATACCGGTATCCAACAGCTTAAGGTGGAAGGGTTTGGAAAGGAGCCCTCCTAACCCAACAGCATCGCACAATATGCCATGCCGCCGTTGTAATGATGTAACATGCTAATGACATCTGATGTGGAAATGGGCATACTTTCCACACTGGGTGGAAATCGTCCAGCTATTATTGCATGGTGTGGTATCTAGTAGAGAAATGCAAACTTAATTTGATTTATATATATAGGTTATTCCTATAATCTCTTCTCCCCCCAACATGATTATGCTGAATTATGTTAAGCTAACTGTAAGCACAGTACTGAAAGTCATACAGACAGTGCACAGACATGCAAAGGGATGCAAAGAGTACCATGGGTATGCTCTTGTTCTGCTATGTCAGAGGTGGGGAGGCTTCCAGGAGATCTTTCAGGGGCATCACCTGCTCCCATAATTAAATAAACAAATAAATAAACACACACACACAAACACACACACTTATGTGTATATATATAGGGAGAGAAAGGAGTCCCAAATGCCTCTAGGGGGCATGAAGGGCATTTTTTCCATGTTTTGAGCTTAAAAAAGAAAAGGCTTAGGGGTTGCACTTTGCCCAACCCTGTGCTATGTGCAGACCTCGTTACTTTGGATTCCTTCTTCTGTACATTATTCTGGCAAACCTTCTGACAATCCAGACCAAAGTCAGTTTTCAAAGAATGTAAAGGAATGAGTAGGAAGGAAAGGTGCTCAGTGTACACACAGAAGCCTGCAATTTTGGGGGAAAAAATCCTACAAAGGATCAGTTCAGTAGCAAAGTGTTGGGTCTTTTCTTCATGAAGTGAGCTTGGATGCCCCCATTTTGTAGCTGTATACAAAATCTGCTAGCACAAGGTACTTGACCCATTGGCAGTACCCAGCATACCTGGATTGATAAACTATAGCTAGTTCTTCTGTTTTGCATGCTGCAAGCATTGATATTGTCTTCCTAGAAAAGCTTTCTTGCTGGTGTGTTTATAGTGCAGCATACATAGCAATGGCTTTCATAGCAATGGGTGTTTCTTACAGAGGTTCTCCCGTTTGGCTATCCAGAGTTTGCTTTGCACCATTCCACATGCTAATGTAGACTAAGCTGCCAAAAACGGAGGATAGTGATCCCTGAGCCTCCTCATATTTTCACTTTTGAAGCCTAAATAACTTTATTAATAACTTAAGGAACTGTACTTAACTGTGAGATAATATTAAACAATTATTTTTTAAAAAGCTAATTTGCTATCATTCTGCCCCTTACTTAAATAGTATGTTTTGTGACCAGTGCCAATATAAGAAGGTGCAAATATAATTTAGAGTAAGAATTCCTCTATTAGATTTATTGAAATATTGTCACGTTAGTATCATTTATCTGTCTGTTCTGTTTTTATATTTGTTCAACCATGGCATTATCTAGAACACGAAAAGTTGAGTAATTAAAATACAGTCCTGCCTCAAAGCAACCTTGACAACTATCATTGCATGTTCTGAACTTGAGGGCATGAGTAGTTCAAATTCTTGCAAATTATCTTCATCAAATACTATTTCGCAAAAGGGCAAAAGTGAAAGACTCCCTGATTATACTTCATTGTTAGGCACCGAATAGTTTTCGTACATCTTCTAGCAACAAAATTAATCATTATTAATGATATGTCAAGTTCGGAGACTGGATAAGGATGCAAAAGACTGCCAGATGTCTGACTCATTGGAGTATAACATTTTGACTGCTCTGTATTGATATTTGCTAGAAGAAATGCCAAAGAAATGAATTGTATTAACCTAGCTGTGCTGGGTGGCTGAAACTTTGTTTAGAAGTCCTGCTTGGTGCTCATTTTCTTTTAAATATTCTTTCCAGGACAGCGATTGTTGTGGAAACTAAATTTTCTTACTATAGAGAGGTAGGATAAAAATTGATGGTGTAAAGTGGGTGCAATGACTATAGCCCAATACGTATATGCAGCCTCTGAGGAACGTTGCTGTGCAGCCTTCAGGTTTTACTTAAAAATAAAAAACTCTCATGGTTGAAGAAATATATTTTGTTCTGTCGTAGCTTGAAGCCTGAAGCACTAGAAACAAGAAAGCTGTTGTAAGCCAGTCTATATTCCTTTATGAAATGTGTGCTCCGTTTCTTGATTGGTCAGGGTTTGCCATTTTATTCACATTTGAGGGCAGTATTTCACATAAAACACTGGTGATTTCATACACATTCAAAGTGTCTACAAATTATAGTATGGCATTTGCCATATTAACATCACATGGAGCAATTTAAATTAGCTAGTCCTGGTTCTCCTGATGTGCTTTTCACATGCCTGTTTGTTTTCACTGAATGGCTAAATTCCTGTCTAAGACAGGCTCCCCATATATAGACATTCATTTGGTAGCGTTTAATGTAAAATTGCTTGCTAGTAACCAACAATGATATTTTCATCAAATTGAAATAAATAGATTTCAAGCTATCACTGCTCTACAGATGAATAACAGACCAAGCCTATACATAGTCAGTGAGGTTTGATCCTTAGGAAGTATGTTTAGGCATTTAGACTAAAACTGAAATTTTATTTACACAAAAGTTAGCCTCACTTGCTCTTGAGGAAATGGACATGCCATAACATTTGCGTAACATGCTCAAGACAAGACGCTATCATCGGAATAGAATACAGAGAAATGGATGGTTTCAAATTGACAAGAGGATCAGGCAAGGCTGCAGTCTATTTAACTTGTACCATGAACATATCATATCTAAAGGAGGATTAGACTTGGAGAAGGAGGCATCAAAACAGGAAGAAACAACATCAAGAATTTAAGATATGCAGCTGACACCATGTTGTTGTGGTGGTTGTGGTGTGCCTTCAAGTTATTTCTGACTTATGGTGACCCTAAGGTGAACCTATCACAGAATTTTCTGGGGCTGAAAGTATGTGATATGCCCAGGGTCATCCAGTGGATTTCCATGACCAAGCAGGGAATGGAAGTCCTGTGCTCAAACCGCCACATCAGGCTGACTCTGATACCATACTACTATGCAGAAAATATTTAAGACTTCGAACAATTACTGAAGATGTCACAGGTTGAGAAGCATAATGGGACCTGTTGTTACTCCTGGCTTCATATTTTCCCACCACTAGAGGGTGAGAACGCAAAGCTGCTTGTAGTTGTTTAGTCTAGCTTTCTGTGAATGCTTCCCATGTGAAACCTAAACGTATTCAAGGTCTTCTGCTGCCTGTAGCCGCAACATTGTTATGGTTAAGGGAACGCCTTGTTATTGAATATGTATACTTAAAAACACGGCTTTTGAACAGGCTGTGCCTTTTTTCTTGTTTCCTTTCCTTTCTGCTCTGGACGAGGAGATGGCTCGCTGCGCTGTAACTTAATAGTCTGCTACTTGATCTATTGCCTGCAATAAAGACTGTTAGCCTGCTGCCTCGTGTTGGCTGTGATGTTTTTCCTATTGATGGTAATGCCCCTGGCGGGTTTTTCAACATGGTAGCAGAGGATGGTTTTGAGAGGTGTTTTTTGAGGTGTTTTTATGATGGCTCATGTGGTGCCTGGGGGCCTGCCTCTCGTTAAGCTAAATGCAACTAATTACTTGGCATGGTCAGCTCGCATGGAAAAGTATTTGCAAGCTGAGGGGCTGTGGGGTGCTTTCACAGCTCCCCCGACTCTGCAGGGGACTGCTGCGGAGATAGCAGCGGCAACGAGGCGTGCCATGTCTGTCCTCTTTCTGGCTGTGGAGGATGACCAGCTCACGCATATCAGGGATCTTGCCACCCCTCATGAAGCCTGGGCGAGGCTGCGGGAGTTGTTTTTGAGTCAATCAGCAGCCGCCAAGTACGCCCTGTGCGCCCGTTTATATGGGATGAAACTGGCCCCGGTGTCCCGGTGAGGCAGCATTTGGCTGAGATGTTGGAGCTGTTTTCGTCACTTCGGGAGAGAGGCAAAGTGTTGCCTGAAAGTGACAAGGTATTTTGCATCTTGAATTCTCTTGATAGTTCCTGGAATCTGGTGGTGTCCTCTCTTCAATCCATGCCAGAGAGGGAGTTAACCGTTCCTTTGGTTTCTGCTCGTCTGCTGGAAGAAGAGGAAAAGCGCGCAAGGAATGCAGAGACTCCCACACAGCCGGCTCCAGCTGCAGAGGCCTGTGCTGGGAGAAAAAGTTCTCCGGCTGCTGAGGCGAGGCAGGAGGGGCTGGTGAGAGCCCATGCTGTGCGAAGGTGCTTTCGCTGTAGGTCTGCTTCTCATCTGAAGCGTGATTGCCCGCTCCTGAAGCAAGGGGAGCAAAGCTTCGCAGGCGCCGGTGCCAGGGGCCGTGGCAGAGGAGGCAGAGGAGGTCGGGCCAGAGGACGGCTGAGAGTTGCTGTTGCCCTGGGAGATGCTGTTTCGGACACTGTGCCAGGCTCTGAGGACGCAGGTGATTCCGTTTGGCTTCTAGACAGCGGCTGTTCCCAGCACCTGGTCAATTCTGAAGATTTATTTGACTGTTTGGATTCTGCCAGTGTTTCCTCTGTGACATTAGCTGATGGGACAAAGGCTAAAGTTTGTGGCGAAGGTGTAGCTTTTGTCCCTGCCCTTGACATGGGTTTGAAAAATGTTTTGTTTGTTCCCTCTCTTGATTTCTGTTTGCTTTCTGTGGGGCAACTAACAGAGTCAGGGTTCAAGGTTGAGTTCTATGGGAAGCAAGGTAAAATCCTCAAAGATGGGGTGGTATGTGCTGTGGCTACACGAGAAGGGAGGCTGTTCTTTCTTGAGCCACGAGACACTGTGTGTAATGTGTATGGCAATGTCCCACAACATGATGAGTGCCTTCATCTCCTCCACCGGCGCGCAGCGCATGCAAGCTTTCCTGTGTTAAAGAGGCTTGCTGGTTGTTGTAAAGGGTGTACTTTGAAGCCTTGTAATGTCTTTCTTGACTGTGCTATTTGCAAGCAAGCTAAATCTAAACAACTCCCAGCACCGAGAGTTAGTTTTCGTGTACCAACCGCCCCATTTCAGTTGGTACACTGTGATATTGTGGGTCCTATGAGTAAACCTTCCCTAGGGGGAGCTAGATATTTCGTCATTCTCGTAGACGATTTTAGCAGGTTCATTTTCTGCTATTTGTTGAAACAAAAGTCTGATGTGTGTCAAGTTCTCAAGAACTGGTGTTCCTTGGTTGAAAGGCAGTTTGGTTATTCCCTGCAAAAGCTTCAAACCAACAGAGGAATGGAATTCCTGTCGGAGAACTTGCAACAATGGATCAAAAAACAGGGTATAGTGCACAGGGCGACTGCCGGCTATTCTCCTCATCAGAATGGAGTGGCTGAGCGGAATGCAGGAGTTCTGCAGACTCGAATGCATAGTTTGCTGCTTGATGCAGATCTGCCTCTGAGTTTTTGGGGTGAGGCAATTCTGACTGCCTGTTACATACACAACAGGCTGTGGAGTTCTGTGGTTAATACTACTCCCTATGAGTGTTTGTTTGGTAAACAACCTTCCATTGCACATCTGAGAGTCTTTGGGAGTTTTGCTTGGGTGCACATCCCCAAGGGGCAAAGAAGGAAGGGGGAGCCTAAGGCCCAGCGTATGCGTTTTGTTGGCTATGAGCCCAACTGCAAGGGGTATCGTTTTTACGCTGGTGGCAATTCCTGTGTGGTGTCTAGGAATGCCTCTTTTGAGGAACACGCTAATTGGTCGCGTGTTCAGGCAGCGTCTGAAGTTTTTCTCCCTGTGGCTGGTCTGCCAGCTTCTCAGCCACTGCAGCCTTCAGTCTCTGCTCCACTCCCTGCCTCCGCTCCCAGTTCCTCAAGGGTTGAAACAGAGGAGGAGAGAGGCGCGTGGAGGAGAAGAGCTGTAAGTGATGTGCGGAGGTCGTGCACAGGGGAGAGAGAACGCGAGGGCTCAGTGAAAAGGTCTCGCAGTGCTGAGGACAGTGACGAACCTTTGCAGGATCGTCCCATCCCCAGACGGTCTCAAAGAAAAACGAAAGGCATTCCACCTAAACGTTTTTCCCCTGAGTCTCTCGCAGTTCGTGTGTGCGCTGTAAACTGTGAGCCTCAGTGCTTTGCTGATGTTGTGAAAATGCCTGAGCAACAGGCAGAACCCTGGTGGGATGCAATGCAGAGTGAAATGGATTCCATTATTCAGCATGATGTGTATTCTCTTTGTAATTTGCCCAAGGGTGTGAAGCCAAGTGACAGCAAATGGGTCTACAAGTTGAAACCCACTGCTGATGGGCATGTGAAATATAAAGCGCGCCTAGTGGCACGCGGGTTCTTGCAAGATCCTTGCCTTGCTGATCCCTGTGTATATATTCGAGGGAAAGGGGAGAGTTTGGAAATTCTCCTTGCATATGTGGATGATCTATGCTTGGTCAGTGCTACACAAAAACAAGTGCAAGTGTTTGAGAAAGAGCTGGGGAAAAGGTTTCAGGTGAAAAACCTAGGCCCAGTACAGAGCTTTCTTGGAATTGAAGTACAGAGAACTGAAAAAGGTATTCTGCTGTGTCAGAAACAAAAGATTGTAAAATTGTTAGAATTGTGTCAAATGTCTGACTGCAAGCCAGTACAAACTCCAATGGTGCCAGGTTTTTTGAAAAATACCTGTGAGGAATTATTTCCTGATATACACCTATATCAGTCTGTCATTGGGAGCCTTTTGTACTTAGCTGGTACTAGCCGGCCTGATATTGCTTTAAGTGTCAACATTCTGGGCAGAGTGTGTGCTAAGCCAACCCAGTATCATTGGCAGGGTGTGAAAAGGGTACTCAGGTACCTAAAGGGTTCCCTTGATTATTGCCTAAGCATTTGTCCTGATCAGATGCCAAACCTTGTCTGTTCGTCAGACAGTGATTTCGCTGAGGATACTGTGGACCGCAAAAGCACAACTGGTTTTCTTGTCAAATACAGTGATGTAGCAATCGACTGGAAGGCTAAAAAACAGTCTTGTCTTGCTTTATCAACTGCAGAGGCAGAGTTTGTGAGCCTATCTGCGCTCTGTACTGAGTTGGTTTGGTTCTTGCAGTTGCTACAAGACCTGCATGTGTCTGTGCCATTACCAATACAAATATGTTGTGATTCACAAGCCTGCATTCAAATGGCAGTGTCTGACCGGGTGTCTTCTCGATCAAAACACATTGACATCAAATTTCACAATGTGAAACAATATGTACAAGAAGGAAAAGTGTCCCTTACCTATGTGTCTTCAGAAGAAAACGTGGCTGATGTGTTTACCAAGCCACTTCCTGCTAATGCATTTGGTCAGCACGTTAGCAAACTGGGGTTGATGGAGTCTCCAAAGCAAGGTAGCTGAAAATATTTCGCAAGGAGTAGGGGAGTGTCACAGGTTGAGAAGCATAATGGGACCTGTTGTTACTCCTGGCTTCATATTTTCCCACCACTAGAGGGTGAGAACGCAAAGCTGCTTGTAGTTGTTTAGTCTAGCTTTCTGTGAATGCTTCCCATGTGAAACCTAAACGTATTCAAGGTCTTCTGCTGCCTGTAGCCGCAACATTGTTATGGTTAAGGGAACGCCTTGTTATTGAATATGTATACTTAAAAACATGGCTTTTGAACAGGCTGTGCCTTTTTTCTTGTTTCCTTTCCTTTCGGCTCTGGACGAGGAGATGGCTCGCTGCACTGTAACTTAATAGTCTGCTACTTGATCTATTGCCTGCAATAAAGACTGTTAGCCTGCTGCCTCGTGTTGGCTGTGATGTTTTTCCTATTGATGGTAATGCCCCTGGCGGGTTTTTCAACAGAAGAAAGTCATGGAAGAAAGTACAAAGGCAGATTTACAATTGAACATTAAGAAAACAAAAATTACCACAGATGATTTGCATCACTTTAAACTATATGATGAAAACACTGAATTAGTTAAAGGTTTTCCATACCTTGGCTCGGTCATTAATCAGATTGGAGACTGCAGTCAAGAAATCACAAGAAGAATGAGACCTGGAAGGGCACCTGTGAAGGGAAGCTGTGAAGACACAATCCTGAAGTGTCAAGATATATAACTGAATACTAAAATTAGGATTGTCCATACCATCTTATTTTTAATTCCTATGTATGGTTGTGAAAGCTGGACAATGAAAAAAATTGATGGGAAGAAAATCAGTTCATCTGAAATGTTCTGCAGATACCAAAGGCTGTTAAGACTAATGAATAGGTCCTAGAGCAAATCAAGCCTGAACCTTCCCTAGAAGCTAAGATAACTAAACTGATTCTGTTGTACTTTGGATGTATCATGAGAAGGAGTGACTCATTGGAAAAGACAATAGTGCATGGTTAGGGGGAAGGCAGTAGGAGAAGAGGAAGACCGCATTACAGGTGGATAGACTTGATCAAGGAAGCTCTAGCCCTGAGTCTGGAAGACCTGAGTAGGGTTGTTGATGGCAGGGAGACTTGACAGTCTCTCATCTATAGAATTGCAATAAGTGGAAGGTGACTTGACAGCAGAGAACAACAAACTACTCAGTGAAAATAATGAAATGTACTTTTTGATCAGACAAACATCAGTTTGGGTATATATTCAGTGAGGCCCGTTGTGGCATGTATAGGCATGGTGGCACAGTGGTTAAATGCCAGTACTGCAGCCACAAGTTGTGGGTTCGATCCTGCTGGGCTTCAGATTGACTCAGCCTTCCATCCTTCCACAGGTCAGTAAAATGAGTAGCCAACTTGTTGGGGGCAATTAACTAAACACATTGTAAACAGCTTAGAGAGCACTTAGCTGATAAGCGGTATAGAAATGCACATGCTATTGCTATTGCTATCACTGCAACACTGTTGTGGTTTAAATCAATAAGATAGAAATCAATAAGGTAGTAAAGTCTACATGCAAGCATACAAAGAAAGCCCTGAATGGTGCAGTGGTTAAATGTTGATACTGCAGCCACAATGTTGTGAGTTTGATCCTGCCAGGTTCCAGGTTGATTCAGCCTTCCATCTTTCTGCAGGATGGTAAAATGAGTACCCAGGTTGTTGGAGGCAATTAGCTAAACACACATTGTAAACCGCTTAGAGAGCACTTAGCTGATAAGTGGTATAGAAATACACATGCTATTGCTATTGTAAGACTGGTCTAAAGATGGCAGTTTTGTTTTGGGACATATGGAAATTGTCACTAAATGAGAGAAGCAGAAGCCAAGAAAAGCAGATCTGGATGAAGAAGAGCAAGGAAGGCCTGACTGGAAGTCGCTACATCACTGGTACAGTGTTCATCAAAAGTCAAACCTTTAAGAAGTCAGAGAGGGAAAAATAATTCATAGGCAGCAAAATAAAGAAAATATTTATGTATTATTTCATGAAATTGTTCCAAGATAAATTCAGAAGCAGTATGAAATTAAACAATTGTTTGGAAACGATGGGCATACCAAAAATTACAGATCAACAGAGAAATGATTTAAACAAATCAGTCACCAGGATGGAAATAATGAATGCTATCAAAAGAATGAAAATGGGTAAGGCTCCAGGCCCAGGTGGATTCACCCCTTTGTATTATAAAATCTTTCAAGAGCTCCTCATTATTCCAGTACAGAAAACTATTAATGGTTTGCAAACAGCAAGCAAACCACTATCATGGGGTAAAGCTAACATCACATTAATACCTAAGGAAGAAAAAGATTTACTTTAGATGAAACTAAGAAGAGGGAGGAAGAATATAAAGGAAATCCAATTAATGTTACCCTTCTTAAAGGGATAAAAAATTTACAAAAACAAGCATTGAGCAATATCACTTACAATACAGAAAAAAGGTTGAAATATACCAAACAAAATGATCTTGTATTGGCAAATAAATCTAGCAAATAGTTGGTGTACAAATTAAGAAAAGAAAGAAGATGATGACCTTAAAAAAATCTGAGAGGGGAAAAAATTAACATCAGCTCTTGAGAAGCTTTTTTTTTTTTTACAAATATTACACAAATTTATTTTAAAAATTAAAAAGGTGTAAATGAAAGGCTTGAAGAATTCAGGAATCTACAAGAATAAGCAGTTAGTTTGGATGCATAAAGGCAAATTTTAACTGCCAGAATAACTCCAATAAAGATAACACAGTACTGAAGAAGATTAAATTTGGAAAACTCCAGGAGTGGATAGATTATCAGCAATATGTTATAAAAGTTTTGAAGATAAACTCTATATCCTGTTTCAGGAACAAATGAACTTGACACTTATCATAAATAAAATTCTTGAAAGTTGGGGTTATGCAAACATATTGTGCATGCCAGAAGAAGATCAAGACATAACTGAACCAAAGAACTATAGAGCTGCTTCATTACTAAATAATGGCCTTTTCCGCATGGGGCGAGAGAATTGCCCTGTGCCGGTTCTCACCAGACCTTTGTGCTCCATCTGCGGGTCCAGGCTGGTCCGGAGCAGTGCATGGCTGCGCTCTGCACTGCTCTGGGCACGAAAATGGTGGCCTCCGGTTGGTGGAGGCTCTCCACCAAACAAGGGCTCTCCACCAACCGGTGAAGCTCGCCAGCCTAAAGCCTGCTCCTGGCAGATCTGCAGGCTCGCACTGGTGCGAGCCTGCAAATCTGCACTGGAGCGCGGCCACGGAGTGGCATGCTCCGTGCTTTTGAAAGACCTGTTTTAAGCGGTCTTTCAAAAGCACACTGAATGACCACTGAATTGTGTAGTTGCGGAACTACACAAAGTAGGTCTGACCCAGTCCGCTCCCAGGTGTAGCTGTCCTCTCTGGAGGACGCTCTGCACCGTTTCTTTAAGCCCGTGCAGAAAAGGCCAATGATTCTTCTTCGTGGTCTCTGTGACTCACACAATTGGGTTTTGCGCCTGCACAGAATAGCATACGGAACCTTCTAGAAATCCAAAAGTAGGCGTTTTTGACTGTTGAACCCCTTCCCCATCCTCTGGGGTATAAGATCCCCCACCTGCTGCAACGATCAGTTCCTCTCTTTCCACCACGTTAGCAGCATCTAAGGAGCCTTTTGCTAGTTTTTGTCTTGACTAACAGTTTTCTGACTTTGGTATGGTTGACAATGATTTTTTCCTGGCATTTTGGACTTGTTGAACTGTGGATTTACTGCACTGATGACAGACTGTGTTTTTTGACTAAAGTTTTGGATTCGGATTTGGCAGTGTTACAGTGTATGGCATCCAAAGTGTTTAAGCTCTGTACAGCATGTAAAGGCAAGGTACCCGATCGAGATGGGCGTTCAAAGTGCCTTTTGTGTCTGGGAGAAGGCCATAATGTGAATTCTTGTATATACTGCCAAGAATTCACTCCGCAGACTAGACGTAATAGAAAGCAGGTTAAAAGCTTTGCTCTGGGAACAAGCGTTGTTTGGGTTGGATCCTGCAAGCTGTGCAAAGACATCTGGCACTAAATCGAGGATGGCCAAGACCTCTTCAACTCCGTCATCTCATCAGTTGACTTCTTCATCGGTGCCGAAATCGAAGCCGAGATCGAGGTCGACATCTTGATTTCAGGAGTCAAGATCAGAGAAGGCTGTGAAGAAAGTGTCTGATGTTGTTGAAGGTTTAGTCTCTCCTTCTGTGTTAAGAAAGAAGGAGAAGGATAAAAAGAGGAAGCTGAAAGAGTCTTCAGATCAAGCTTCCATGGGGAAATGTAAAAAGAAAGATAGACATGTGGTTTACATCTTCTCCTACATCTCCGAGGCCGATTACATCTAAGCATACCATGGAGGCGCAGCTTGAGTCATCGTCTCCTGCTAGACATCTAGAGCAGGCACTGGATCCTCCATTGGAGATACAAGAGGTCCGAATGGAGTCGGAGGGACAAATTGTTGATTCTTCTCCATTGATGAATGCGTCCCGCATGACCTCAAACTCAAGATCAACCTCGAGATGCGGGGCGATTGGTGTCGGTGCAGAAAAGTCCACAGCATGAGGTGGTGACTCCTAGACACCGTAGGAGAACACCTCCTTCACCTCCAGGTCTGTTTTGAGAAGTAGATCACCTGTGAGATATCATCTTTACAGACATGCAGCTCCTCCTAGATACCATAAATGTTATCTAGATGAAGTTTCTGTTGATTCAAAAGATCATTTCACCTTATCCTGAGGAGTATGATGATTATAGACATTATTGACGCCATGCTGATTCTCAGACTCAGTACCGTCATTCTGAGTACTATAGGTCGAGATCTCGCTCTGTGTCACCTCGACGTCGAAGGGTTTCAGTAGTGGAGGTGGAGAAGGTACCACCTTCACGAGAGCGAGAGAGTGGACATGACACTGCCCATAAGGAGGCTGCTGTTGAGTTTCAAGAAGGATTGAAGGAAAGATCTGTGCCTTCTCAGTTGGAGAGATCGATTTCGATGTTGAGTTTGTTGGCATCTAATTGTTCCGTAGATGTTGACGAACATTGTTCTACGCTGGAGTCGAATGCTGAGAGGATTTCTCCAATGGATGTTGTTCAATCTTTTTCAGATCTTGTTTTGAGGATGTCTCATTCTCTTAATCTCACAACTAATATGGAGAAAAAGGATTTGAAAGACCCTGTTTTTCAGGAGCTTCAAGATAGGGTGCCTGCAACTTCAATGATAGCTTCTTTACCATTTTTGTTGCAGACTTTCAAGAAGTCATGGCAATTCCTTCCTTGGTACCATACTAGAATCTCTTTACTGTGTTATTGAAGATGAACAAGATTGGTTGACTTATAACCGCAAAACAAATTCTGTTGTGGTTGATGCTGCACAGTTGAGGCAGTCACAGAGACTACACGTTACTCTTGTTGATAGAGAGGGGAAGAAGTTGGATGCCTGGGGAAGGAAAGCATACTCTAATGCTGCATTGTTGTTTTGAATTTCCAATTATGCCACATGTATGGGAATGTATCAACAATTCTTGTGGTCCGGACTTAAGACTTTCATTGACATGTTACCTGATGATTAGAGAAAAACTGCATCAGCGCTGTATGGTGAGGCTTATCAGCTTTCCTCTCAACAGCTTACAACAACTAAACACATAACTGACTGCAGTGGTAAAGCACTGGCAGGAGGTATAGCTTTGCATAGACATGCATGGCTGAGATCGTCTGGGTTGTCTCAGCAAGCTAAAAATATGATTGATGACTTACCTTTCGATGCTGTTGGTTTGTTCAGTACTGGCACAGATGACAAGCTGGAGCATGCTCAAAGGTGAGAAGCACTGCGAGGAAATATGGATTTCCAGCTTCATATTATCCATCCAGGTACCGATATAGAAGGTATCAGCTGTTCTCAAGGAGACCGACAAGTCCAACTCAAACACAGTATCAAAGACAGTCTACACCTCAAGATCAAACTTCGAGGAAGTTTCTTTCAACAAGATTCAAGCAGCCACAATACAAGAAATGTCAGCCTGATCAAACCAAGCGTAGGGTTTGACAATCAAGGGTGTGGTACCGATGTCTTCCTGGATGTAAGCACCATGTTGAAGGATACTACTCTGCAGATTGTTCAAGGTCTAACTTGTCAAAGATGTCAACACGGTACCGAAGATACACATTTAAGTATGAGTGTAACACCTCCCTTTGGGGACAGATTGAAGAGGCATTACCAGGTGTGGTGACCTATAACAACGGATCTTTGGGTTCTTGGCATAATAGATCGAGGTTATTCCATAGAATTTCGGACCCTGCCTACCATAGGGAGAGTTTGGTGTACAAAACCATCACTGCAACTGCAGGCAGAGATCGATACCCTGTTGTCAAAGGGTGCCATAGAAAAAATCTCCAATCTGCAACTCAAGAGAAGTTTTACATCAAGGTACTTTCTGCTGTCGAAAAAGAATGGTGGTCTTCGCCTCATTTTGGATCTGAGAAGGGCGAATTATTTTATAACCCCGAAAAGATTTTGGATGGTGACTCTCTCTACCATAATGCCATTGCTACATCTAAACTACTGGTTTGCTACACTAGACCTCAAAGATGCTTACTTCCATATCGCTATCAGATCAGAGCACAAGAAGTACCTTGCTTTTGCTATAGACAATCAAGGCTACTGTTTTTGAGTTCTACCCTTTGGTATCTGTACAGCTCCAAGGGTGTTTACAGAGTGTATGTCTGTTGTAGCTGCTCATTTGAGAAAGAAAGGTATCTCAGTGTTCCCGTATATAGACGACCGGTTAATAGTGGCGCCAATGAAACATCTGTTGTTGGCAGATCTGAACATGATGGCGTGTTGTCTACAAGACTTTGGACTGATGATAAACTACTCAAAATCGGTGTTGATACCATCGAAGAAGATCAGATTCATAGAAGCCATACTAGACTCTTTGCAGCAAAAAGCATTTTTACCAGAAGACAGATGGTCAAAAATGCTGAAGGTGTTCAATCTGATTTGGCAAGACAGAAGAATCAGAGCAAAGACAATTCAAGTGGCATTGGGGCTGATGGCTTCGACAACGATGGTGACGCCATTAGCAAAATTGAAGATGCTGCCCCTGCAGAGATCTTCGATCCACTATGGGACTGGCAAACCATGTTTCTGACGGTCCCAAGACCGATCCTACCGTCATTGCTGTGGTGGATAGATCCAAGCAATGTATTGATAGGAATGCCGTTCGTACCTCCTCAAGCTTGTGTGGTAGTGATAATGGATGCATCATTGGAATGATGAGGAGTGCATCTGCAGAATCTGACTGTGAGAGGGAGATAGGATCAGTCAGGAAAAAGTTACACATCAATGCATTGGAATTGAAGGCTGTGATAAAGGCGTTCAAAGCTTTCCAGTATTACCTTCGGGGAAATTCAGGTCATTACCAACAACACGACCGTGATGTATTACATAAACAAACAGGGCGGAACAAGATCTCAAGTAGTGTTAGATCTGACCCTGCATTTGTGGAATTGGTGTCTGTCTCAAAGAAGATTATTCCCTCAGCGGTTCATCTGGCGGGAGAGGAGAATGTGTTGGCAGACATGCTCAGCAGTACTCCTCTGTCATGCCAGGAGTTGAAGATGGACAGAGAGATTCTGCCTGACATCTTTCGGGACTGAGCTTGCCCTCAGATAGACATCTTTGCTTTCAGCGAGAACAGACAATGTGAGCTGTATTGCTCATGGCTGAAGAGGGATGTCAAGTCCCTGGGAGACGCTTTCCTGTTCAACTGGTCGGGACCGATCCTTTATGTGTTCCCACTTTTCCCTCTAGTCACAAAGGTGATATCCAAAATTCATCAAGACTGGGCGAATGTGATCCTGATAACACCTTGATGGCCGAGACAGCCTTGGTTCGCAAACCTAATGTGTCTAGCCAACCAACGGTATCATGTGTTGCTGTGCAAACCAGACTTGATTTCCATCCACAACGGACAGTGTTCCATCTGGATGTTCAGTTCTTGAGACTGACAGCGTGGAACCTGTTAAATTGAATGACTTACCAGACGCTGTGAAGAGGGTTTTGATGGCAGCACATAAGCCATCCACATCTAAGTCATATACTTATAAATGGAACAAGTTTATTAAGTACTTGAATGATGTAAATGTTGATGTTCAAAGTTATACTGTGGTTAATGTGCTTGACTTTTTGTCCAGATTGGCGACAGAGGAACTGACACTGTCGTCAATCAAATGTTACTTGGCGGCTCTTTCTTGGTGCTGTCAACAGGATGGTAAACCATCTCTATTCGGGGATCCTATGGTTAAGAGGTTCTTCCAAGAGAGAGGGGCTAGATCAAGGCCCTCAACGATGGACATCTCCGGCTTGATGATTCGCGATGGTTTGTGAATGTCTCTGCCGGAGTAGAACAAAAGCATTGGCAGAGTGGAAATTGCCCTCACTTGGCAAACTGATTGTGATTCTATGAGCTACCATTTCAGGGCAGGGAACCCTTTGTATGCATGATGGTTGGACTGTCTGGAGGGCTCCTTGGGCCTACGTGACAGATTAAGTCACTGGCCAGACTGGAATTTTCCTAACATCAGCCGTTCGGCCATGCCTGCCTACGCGCTTGTCCAGTGACCCTGTCATACACATGGAATAATTTCTAATATTAGCCACGTGGAGGTATCAGTTTGATGTTATAGATTAATAAATTGTAGACCCCGGGAGAGAGAGCTGTTGACCACAGTAACAGGGTTCCTTTGGATGATATATGCAAAGTGGCCACTTGGTCTCAACCGATAACCTTTATATCTCATTATAGAGTTGATAATAGAGAAAAAAGAGATGCTAAGTTTGGAAGAGCAATTTTATTGTCTGCTATTAATTAATATATTTTCCTCGCAAGTAACTACTTATAACGTGTTCTCTTTGTTGCAGTCATCTAGTATGAGGATGATTTTTGATGTGTTGTTAATTGTCTTTAGGTGGAGTTGTTTTTAGCATGACATCCCACCATCCTTGTAATAGTAGCTTGCTAGTCTCCCAATTGTGTGAGTCACAGAGACCACAAAGAAGAAGAACAGGTTGCTTACCTGTAACTGTGGTTCTTCGAGTGGTCTTCTGTGAACTCACACAAACCCTCCCATCCTCCCCTCTATATGTCCTGCTAATTTGTTGGTTCCATTAGTGCTGATATAATGGCAAAACGGAACTGTCCGTTGGAGCAGGTGGGGACTCTTATACCCTGGAGGATGGGGGAGCGGTTCAACAGTCAAAATGCCTACTTTTGGATTTCTAGAAGGTTCCGAATACTGTTCTGCGCAGGCACAAAACCCAATTGTGTGAGTTCACAGAAGGCCATTTGAAGAACCACAGTTACAGGTAAGCAACCTGTTCTTACAAAATATGTATGACAATACTGACTGAAAAACTGAAAAAAGTTTTCAGTGAGTTAATACGTGAAGATCAATGTGGATTTTTATTGAGAGACAATATAAGATGTATTACAGATGTACTGGAATATTTAGAAGCGTAAGCAACTTTGATTTTTTGGAGGGAGGGGGATTCAGAAAAAGCCTTTGACAATGTAAACTGGATTTTTAAAATCGAAGCACTGAAAAAGATGAACTTTGGCTACAGTTTTATTACTTGGATTAAAGTGATTTATTCTCAATAAAAAAGTACAGATTTTGATTAATGGAGAAAAGACAAAAAGCTGTGACATACAGAAAGGGATAAGGCAAAGTTGTCCCTTATCACCTCTTTTTTTTAATACTTAGACCGCTTCCGCACTACGGTCCTATCCTGGCATGTGGACGCACTGAATCTGGTCCACAATGTGTGCTACCACACAACGTCATCACGGTCCTGCTTTTTTTGCATCCCCAGCCGTTGCAATCGCACATTATACTATTATGAGGAAAAATCCAGTAATAGGCCCCTTTTGCATTGGCTGGGGCCATGTAGAAAGGGCAGAAGCGCTATCAAGACGCTTCCTTCCTCAGTGCAGTGCAAGAAGAGGCTGGCTGCACTGTGGAAGGAAGGAGTGTGTCCTGAGTGCTATCATCAACCAGCAGCCAGCCAGGTGCAGAGGCAAGGTGCACGCTCCGATCCTGGCAGTGCAGGATGCATGTAAGGTGCAGAAAGGGCCTTATAGTAGAGGTCTTAAACAGAGTCATTTAGTAGATCCCTATTTAAGTCTTTTTTTTTTTTTTTGCTAATCTACTTTACTAGTAGGTTAGCTTAGTTGTTAATGCTTAGAGTATTTGTATATCTGTCTGTCTGTTTATAAACCATGTATGTAGTTTTACGTTATTAAACTTTGTATGTTAATAAATATATTTTTTAAAAAAATATTAAAGGCATACAGCTCTTATATATTCTTAGCTCTGTACCATCAAACAACTGATGTTTTGAAATCCTGAGACTGACCCTTTAAAAACTGAGTCTCAGGACTAAAGTAGTCCTAACTGGCAATCTCAGGTCCATGTGATATAGATGAGAAAAATGCTATAGTGAGGTTCAGAAATGGAAGATATCAGTTTGCAGAAGATTATTTAAGTGAGAAAAAGAAGATATGAGAAAGATGTCATCAGGAAATACCTTGTGCAAAATAGAGAGACTGAGAAAACTCATAAGGATGTTTTCATATCCCTCAAATATAAAGATGTGAATGCACAAAACGTTTCACTCTGTTTTCTCTCCTAATTTCTATAAGTTGCATATATGTAGGTTTTGGAATATATGGAAGGCAGGGCTAAGAAATTCATCTGTGCATCTTTCCCTCAGCTCTAGAGGGAGATAGATTTTCTCTATTCTCAAGTCTTTTGGAAGTCATTTTGATAAATTAAACTTACTGGTCTTATCTGTGAGTTACCTGAAGGACATCTTGAAAGGACTGTTTGTTTTCTGTTTGAATTCTGCAGCTGGCTCAGTTTTTGCTCTTTGAGGTGTGTTCATCTATTCCCAGGCACTGTTGGATCAGCACAGTGAGGTGCTGCACTCAGTCCGTGATTGACAAGAGATGGTGGATTTTCATACTACTAGCTCACTGCTGGCATGCAGCCAATTTAACAGTAATAGCGGCAGTGAGAACAGAAGCCCCTAGGCCTTCCCAGTTCAGCGTAGACTGTAAAACAATAGGCCACATGGGGCCGAAGCGGCATGGAAGGCAAAAATAGATTTTTTTTTGAAAAAAGCAAGAGTTTTTTTTTTCTTGCTTATTATGCTCATTGAAAAATTACCCAGCAGCCACTAAAAGCTGTCAAGATTTCTGGGAGGTTAGCAGCTGGAAACTGAATTCTGACTCAGTCCAACATGCTGTGCTTTGAAGTAGCGTCTCCATTCTCACACTTCTTGTCCACTAATAAACTTTTAAAATTCTTGGTTTTCATTTTGCATTTATTAACATTAGTCTGCCTGATTACTTACAGCAGTGGTTCTTAACCTTTTCTTTACAATGGACCCCCTTTAAATATCTTTTGTTGGTGTAGACAACCAAGATTTAACTCAAGATTTAAAAGTGCATCAAATATTTATTTGAAGTTGCTCATCAAGAGTTTTCCAATTTGGAGAGAAGGGAGAAATAAATAAATGCACACAATCCTATTACGATATTTTTATTGGAATGATTCTGTACAAATTTGTCTTTTTTCCTTTCTGTCTTTGTAGTTAAACTGTAAAAGCTCATAACCTTTCTTCAAGCCTTTGTAGACCCCCTGTGAGGACATCACAGACCCCTGGGGGTCCATAAATCCTTTTGTTTGAATGGCACATGTGACATAATGTCTGTCTGTTCTTTAGATATATTTTCTTAGATTTTTTTTTAAAAAAAATTTATAATGTATAGGTTGTGCAGCTCAACAGTTTGATATTTCTACTTTGTCCAGTGTTCACAGCAGTTATAGTTTACTCTCATAGAAACCCTTGAGTATTGGAAGGATGGGTACATAGCGCGGAGTTTGGTTTTTTTCATGGAGGTATGTATTCTTTTGATTATACGAAAAGGTCAATTGACAGCAAGGAAAAATGTACTTAGTGGCAGTATTTTGAAGAAAGTGGTCCGTCATTTTCTTTTAATAAGTAACAGGACTGAAAAGGGATTTAACCTGCCCTAGGGCCCAATAGCATGATGTGCAGTAATTTAAGATTAATGGATACAGTTAAAGCAGAAGCATAGTGAGAAATCCTATGAAAGCCCATCTTTGTCTTCTGACTAAAGGCATTGAAACTTATCAACAGGCACCTTGGATATTAGAAATCCATCTTGAAATGCATGTCGCTCCTTGCTCCTGTATCTTAGATGGAGGGCCCTTGCCACTTGTCAGCTAATTCTGGTTTCTGTTTGGGGTTACTTTTATCAACTCCTGGTCACCAAAGTTCCCAGTCCATCATAGTAGTTAAACCAGATGGGCCAGGTTAACAGCAACACTCCATGTAAACACTTTCAAACATGAGAGTTTCAGGATATTTACATGGGAATAAATAGGCTCTTCTGGTACTCTTTTCAGGCAAGTTATTATAAGAATGTGTAGATTTATATGTACTGTAATTGCCGGCATATAAGACATGCTTGTTTTCCTAGAAATGCCTTCTGAAAATGGGGTGCATCATATACACCAGTAAATATGGTAACTCCTGCCAGACCTAAATATATAGGAGGGGGGGAGGTGAAATGGGTGCTCATACTGAACACTGAGGAGAAGGGTTAGGATTTGCATCTTTGTGGATCTTGTTGCATTCTATCCCACTCCTGTAACTTTCTAAATGCACTTAAAAAATTGATTATATATCACTCTTTCATTTTATCTGAGGAAGTGCATTCATTTCCAGAAAAGCTCATATAGTACTAAAATAAATCAGTCTTAAAGGTACTGCTAGACTTCTTCCACCACCACCCTCCATTCACCTCCTTTTTATAGTACAGCAGACTCCCACAGCTACTTTGAAAACTACTCCAAAGAATTGACTTAGAGTGGAGCTTGAAAGTTGAAAAACACAAGCCCCTTAAAGAGAAGAAGAGCCCACCTTGCTGCAGCCGCTCCTTCCTTCCTTCCATTCACCCCTCCTGGCAGGGTCTTTGCCCTGGAGCCAGCCACCTGTGGTATGGGGGGCGGGAGTAAGGAATTTCCTAGGCTGTGGCACGGGGCATTCTCCCAGCTTCCCTCATCCTACAGTTGGTTGGCTCCTGCTCAGCCAACAGAGCTTGGGAGCAAAGAGGGGGAGATGGCAGGGGAGGATGTGTGAGGTGAGGTACCTGCAAAACCCTGTTGACTTCTGTAGCTGGAGGGGAAGGAGTGGGATGGAGGCTTGCTTTCTTCACTCTCCAGCCTGAAGAGGAGGTTTGGTTTCTTCTGGAGGAGCTGCTTGCTCCTTTTCCTCCTTGCAGTATGGTGGATGTTGCACCTGTTTTCTGCCCCAACTTCTACCACCTTGCTAGGGGGATAGAGGAAGAAAATGAGGCAAGAAGAGGGAGGGCTAGAAAGAAGAGGAGCAGCCTCCAGATGCTTTGAGCCCCCTCTTTTTGCTACCTCTCCACCCCACTTTTGCACAGGGCTCAGTGGCTCCTATCTTCACTCCCCCTTTCCAGTTGCTGTTCTTAAGTGCCTGCAACTCAGCAGAGTTTTCTTGGCAAGATTTGTTGGGGGGATGGGTTGCCATGGCTTGCCTCTGAGACTGAGAGAATGGGATTCGCCCAAGGGAAATCCTCAAAAGGAAAAGAGGGAAAGGGGAGATCTTTGTGCCACACCTCCTTTCACTCTCCCACTTCCTATGCATTTTACTTCAGCTGGAAATTTTTTCCCCTAAAAAGTAAGGTCTGAAAATGGGATGTGTATTATATGCGAGTGCGTCTAATACACCAGCATTCCCTTCAGGGAGAGGCACAGTTATAGCTATGGCTGGGCACTTCAGTTTTGTTGCGTACCCTGGCATTATGTGTAAAACATGATTCCATTCGGTTCCATTATATTGTGCGTAAGGCACTTTATATTAGTTTATAACATTATATAGGCATTGAGATGTTCATCAGGACATTTCCTCTTAACACTAGGACTTACCCAGTTATCTCTGACAGAATATAACTACACAACACTAAAGAGGCTTCTCTAATTATATAGACTCAAGGGTTGTATTCCTTGTTAACACTTAACAACCGTTATGACTACATAAGCACATATCATCTCCTCTAAGGCTTGTCCAGGGCTACTTGGTGAGCAGATTCTTCCAGGGTCACCTGGACATTCTCTTCAGGCTGAGACTGTGGTCTTGCTGCTGTTCAACTTCCTGTTGCTGATGTTTGATTTTCGCTTGGTGATGTTCTGTTAGCTCCTCCTGCTGTTCCATTACCTCTTCCTGCTGTTCCACTTCCTCATTAATAAGGTAGAGAACTTGGAAGCAATTCTGTAGCTCAAAATTCTCAGTTTGGTTTCTGGCCCTTCTACCTTTACATATCACGTTCCTCCAAGCTTCTGTCTCCTGGTTTTGTGAACCGACTTACTCATCCGCGAGTTCCTCCGTGTATTCCATCTTCAAGAAGGTCCTCTCTGCCCTATCTAAGAACTCCTCATCCTCCCTAATAATCCAAAGATTAGAAACACGGACCTCCAGCTGCCAAACGTTCTCCTCCAAGAGCTTGTACTTGCTGCAGGTGTACCCAATGACATCTTGTGGCAAGAAAAGAAACATGCCACAGCTGTTACAGATGACTACAGCAGCTCCCTCACAACCCGTACTTGATAATCTAGACAGTCAAATTAGAAAAAGTAAAACTGGGCTTCGTCTTCTAACTCCCCTGGTAAAAACCCAATCAACACCCGTGCCAAGCTTTAATTGACAAACTTTCAGGACTGAGGCTGCAATTCTGTAGTGGTTCTAGATACTCCAACAAGCTGCCCTCCCTACTGAGACCTTCTGGTCAGGCAGAGTGTCTCAGGAGAGCTTCAACCAAAGGAGCAACAAACTCTTGCTAAATTTCTATAGCCAAACCGAAGAAGCAATGAACTCTTGGTAAACTTGTACAGTAGAACTGGGAGCAGTTATAAAGAGCTAATGGCTGCTAGCTCCTCCCCCTGGCAGGTCAATGAGTCAGTTAGACCTTGTGCTCAGGGATAGCACATGGCCAGAACAAACAGACAAACACACACACACAAACACCCCCCCCCCACAGGCTTGTAAAAACACCCAGTCAAGAATGTCTTCTCAGACCCTGCTCACCTTTCACTCTCTCCACTGGAAATGAGCTTGAAAGCTGCTGGGAGCAGTTATAAGAGCTAAAGAGCTAATACGGTTGCCATGACTGTATTTCAAATTCACTAATATAAATATATTAGCAGTTTCACTAATACAACTATATCAGTAGATCCACTAATATAAACATATTGTGAATTGAAAATACAGTGACTGGAACAGAAAATATTGTACCGATAGACATTTGTAGCAGTTGAACTGTCAGCAAAAATGGAGTTGAGATTGCCCACGTTCAGTACAAATATTTCAAAGGCAGGTTTCACAGCAATCCAGCTACAAGTACTATGCCAGTAGTCTTCTCCGTGACTTAAAACAGCTTTTTGTCATTACACACTATGCTAGAGAGATGATACCTTGAACTTAACTGGTTTGTGTCCAACTCAAGTAAAATGTGTGTTGTAGTAGAGTTCTACTGGGAGTGTATTTTTTATCAAGTTGAAACAACCAAATTTCATAATTAAAGTAGTCAAGCAAGACAGATGAGTATTGCTAGTTTATCCTTTATTAGGAATTTTCCTCTTTTGTTAATCCACTCTAAGGCTGAACTAGTTTCTCCTCATTCCAGGGGCAGACAGACAGACAGACACTTTATTTCGGTCATTGACCAATAAAACAATAATAAATACGGAATAAATACATAAAAACTAACAAAAACAAATAACAAAATTTAAACGGCTCGCATCAGCCACTATGGCTATTATTAACCGTTTGAGAACGTATCTTACACATGATATACAAAAACTTTGCTACTTTGAGCATAACAGTTTACTCTTGATTATCCAGCAGATGGCGTAGATAGAAACCATCAGAATGTCCTGGGAATTGGATTAGTAGAGGAGTAATCAGCTCTTGACGAATGTCTCGGTAAAACTGACAATATAAGAGTACATGAATTGTAGTTTCTACCACACCGGTATTGCAAGGGCAAAATCGCATCTCGTAAGGAATTTTCCTATATTTCCCTTCCAATATCGCTGTAGGAAGAACATTAAATCGAGCCAATGTTAAGGCTCTCCTGAATTTGGGCACAGTGACGTAGTATAAGTATGCAGCCGGTCTAGAGATCATCAGTTGATTATTGGCAAGTGTATAGTTAGTAAAGGTAGCAATTTCTGTTTGACCTTCTATATCTAGTATCCTTTGTTTTACAGTAGCTTTTGCTTGATCTAATCCTAATCCTAGGATATAATTGCTCGAAAGTCCACAAAGGCTCAACTTCTGAAGCACAGCTGTTTCCCATGAGGATTTATATTTATCGACCAGAATTAACTGGGTCAGTCCATTCTGATTATTGTGTAGCTTTAGCCAATATGTAAAGATGTTCAACCAGATACTTGATTCCAATTTACTGACTCCTGCCTCCCTTCGCAATACAGCATTTGGAACACATCGAGCAACCTGGAATATATTCCTCAGAAACTTTGTTTGGACTCTTTCTAGAGAGATCGTGTTACTATACATCCCCAGCTGAGCTCCATATAACAGTTGAGCTCGGGCTTTAGATGTAAACAGTTTAATTGCAGCTGAGATGAACTGTGCTCGTTTACTGAAATAATAATTTTGAATGGCTACAGCAGCTCTCTGTGCATTACTGGACACGTAATCTGAGTGAGCATTTCTACTTCCTGAAGCTTGAAAAACTATCCCCAAATATTTAAAGATCTTAACCTGCTCAACTAATTGCCCTCCTAGGACCCAACTTCTTTGCTTAGGGTGTTTTGAAAAGGTAAGGATCTTAGTCTTGGTGTAATTTATTATTAATTCTTCTTCAGCACAGTACTGGATAAGTGATCTAAAGGCTCTCTTAAGGCCAACAGAGGTCAATGACAAGATTACTGCATCATCAGCATATAATAATAAATTGATATGCCTATGGGCTAATTTAGGGGGATGGAAGGAAGAGTTACTCAGATAAGGAATCAATGAGTTTATATAATAGTTAAATAAGAGTGGAGCCAGTACACATCCCTGTCTGACTCCTTTCTTTACTTGTACTTCCTTAGTGACATGTCCTTTATTGCCAAACCTGACCTTCAATCTGGTATTCTCATGAATTTTGATGAGCAACAGAAGTAAGCGCTTGTCTATTGTGGAATTTTTATGTTTGAGCCATAATCTGGATCTAGATATTGAGTCGAATGCTGACTTAAAATCAATAAATGCTGCATAGAGAGATTGACCAACTTGGGGAGTGTACTTCTCTACAAGATGTTGCAGTACCATTGCATGATCTATTGTCGATCTACCTTCTCTAAAACCAGCTTGTTCATCCCTCAAAATATCCTCAGTTTCCATCCAGTCTATTAATTTAACCTGTAGATGTTTAGCATACATTTTACTAATCTGACTTAACAGACTGATTGGGCGAAAATTTACAGGATCATCTCTTTTACCTTTCTTATAAATTGGGATTATTATAGCTAAGCCCCAGTCTTTTGTAATCATAGCTGTATTGTCAATTACATTGAAAAGTGAGGTTAACACCGGGATCCACCAGTCTAGGTCATTTTTTATTATCTCATAGGTGATAAAATCAGCACCAGGTGCTTTCCCTGGTCTGAGTTGTTTAATTAAGTTCTTGATTTCTACACAAGAGACTGGGGGCCAATATAGAAGGGAAGATATATCCAGCTCCAATTAAATCATGGAGTATTCCTTTTCAGCGTACATAGATCTAAAATGGTCTTCCCAGATATGGGCTGGAATCTGGGATGATGGACTATAAATATTTCTTGGGAAAGATGGTGCTACCACTCTCCAAAAGAGAGTGGGGTTATTTGTACTAGCTGCTGCTATCAGACGCTCCCAAGAAACTCGCATATTATCCCTTTTCTTCTGGCAGATCAGCTGTTTGTACTGTTTTTTCAGTCTCATGAGTTCTGATATTGAGCAAGAGTTGGTTTCCTGTTTGTGCAATTTGAAAAGCTGCTTTAAATAATTCCAGGCTTCATGGCACTCTTGGTCAAACCACTCATGTCGTGTTCTTAATTTTTGCCCAACGAAATTACGTTGGGGAACAGTAGACAAAGAGAGTCTTCCTAGGAAAGTGGCCCCATTTGGACGAGATCCCAGGCCAGCCGAGGGATGGCGGGGGCCCTTCTGCCATGCGCCCTGGTCCTGCTCTTGGTTTGGGGAGGCGCCGCCATGCTCCGGAGCGAGGGACTCTCGCAACAGGACGGGCCGTCCGGGACGGAGCTGTCGGGGGAAGCCTTCCAGGATCTGGAGCTGCTCAACGAGGTGGACGCCGAGCTCTCTAGCGGCGCCTCCCCCTTCCCTGGAGAAGACCCCCTAATGCCCCTGCAGCAGCAGCAGCCACGGAGTCCCTGCGCGGTGGGCTCACCGACCAGCCCCGCGACTGAAATATCGCCCCGGGATTGGTCTATCATTGGATCTTTCACTGCACTGCTTGCCTCTGTTGGCCTTTGTGTCCTCACTTGGTGCTGTAGAGAGCCCTTCCTCCAACATCAACTGGCATTCCATCACCGCCGTCACTTGAAGTTGCCCTTCCAGCTGCCAGTTACCTGCCAGGACAGTGGGAAAGAACCAATCATCCAAATGGAGAAACTCATATTTTTTCCACCAGCCCTTACCCAAGGCACTCGTTCCCTAAGTATCGCAGATCTGCTGTTTGATGGCGCTGATGATCTTAAAGATGATGAGGAGATGTTTATGGTGCAGAGAAACAGTTCAACCTGTGCTTCAGAGGCCACGTCTGCTTCTGAATCAAAGCCTGTTGAGGGTATAGAAGCTTCTCTGGATCAGTGATGTCAAGAAAGGAAGAGAGTGTAGCTGTAGCTTGCTTTCAGGAACCAAGAAGTGTATGAACCAATATCTAATGATACTTTGATCCATGTTAGCTACTGTCTACTATGGATGTACCACCATTGACATCTCAGCCAATATCTAATGATATTTGATCCAGGTCATGGATGTACCACTGTTGACATCTCAACCAATATCTAATGATGTTTTGATCCAGGTCAACTACTTGCCAACCATGGGTGTACCATCACTGACATCTCAGCAAGTATCTAATGATGCT
Organism: Iguana delicatissima; assembly: GCA_948472985.1. Taxonomy (NCBI): domain Eukaryota; kingdom Metazoa; phylum Chordata; class Lepidosauria; order Squamata; family Iguanidae; genus Iguana; species Iguana delicatissima. The sequence goes on along the minus strand of CAOKZL010000579.1, from coordinate 1,255,540 downwards.
TTGATCCAGGTCAACTACATGTCCACCATGGACCTGCTTTTGAAAATATCAAGGGCAGACTGTGATAAGGGGCAGTGGAAAGGGCTTTTCCTGTTCCATCTTCTCCATCCCAACTGATCCAATTGTACAAGTTATGTGCGTCCATGAGATGTGTGCATAAATCATTGTTTCTATCTTGAGGGAGGGACTACTTAAGATGGAAGTGTTTCCCTTCATCCCTTCTTTTCTGGTGTGGTTGGCTGGATGGGCCTTGAGCATCATCATGCACCATTTTAGCTGATTTGGAAACTGGCTGGTGGTGCAGAGGTGTTCAGGTTGTACAGCTCTCCCCATCTCCTCAACAACAAGAGACTTCAGAGCTACTCAGCTCTGTTTGTAGTACATACAATAGCACAGTCTGGATGCATCAGTTGTGTGATTTTATGTCTGAAACACACCAGTGGTCAGTGACAGCCAGTTGCTTTCAGGTCAGTGGAACAGGGGCTCAGCTGTGGTTTTGGTCCGGACTTCAAAGGTGGTACCCAAGCGGAACCCACAAAATGGAGTCAGCATTCTGTGTGCCTCCTTTGGGGTTTGGGCTAAGGCCCAGAACAGTGTCCCACTGGCCTGAAAGCCCCCAGCCTCCACTAAGAGAAGATGGAGAGCAAGGCCATTTCCACATTGGATTGTTGCAGCGCTGTTGTTCCACTTTTAACATCTTATGGAATCCTTTGAGGCCCCTCCCTAAACTGCAGACCCTAGGATTCCATGGGATGTTGAGGGTGGAGTAGTGGTGCTGTGGCAGTCGGGTCTGGAAATGGCCTTAGTGCTTTCCAAAAGTATGTGCTTGCTCAACAAGTTTTTCTCTTGATGGGCAGAGGTAGTTCTGGTCTCCCCAGTTAACAGGTTCCTGGTGAGACCTCTCAACAGGCAAAGCACCAAGGCTCTCTTCCAGAATGAACCATGCTAGGATGGTGGGGCAAAGTATTGCAACCCTTGGGGGGCATTGGTATCTTTTCTCCAAGAGGGAGAATTCTGGGCCAACTTATCCCATTGGGATACAAGCCAGGGGCAGGGCTGCATATTTACCATAGAGGAGACTTGCAACATGCTCCCCTAATACTTTTTTTAGAAACTTGAGAATTGTACAAGTGCTTCTGTGGATCATCAGATGGGGCGAGAGGGGTAGTTGGCAAAGCCAGCTTCTTGGAAGAAAATGCTTCTTGGGATGCTCGGAGCTATTTTTAAAGCAAACATTGATCAATGTCACGTTTATAATGTGTACCATTCCAGGGGCATGAAACCAGGAGAGTTTAAATCCGGTGGAATCATAGCTTCCACCAGTTTTCTAGTAACATTGCCTTTTACCCTTATGAGTGATGGAGCTCCAGCAACAGGATATTTATGGCATCAGAAAGGTTCCTCATTGTTTAGTAAGGGCCTCCAAGAGTAGAACTCAATATCAGCCATCTTGCTTTCTCTCCTCGCTTTGCTGGGTAGGTCTGCAGTATGAAGAATTGCAATATAAAGTTGTAATATAAAGAGCTATTTGCAAATGTTCTCATTATCAATAAGAAAGTATGCACTTATAGACGCATTGAGACACCCTCTCAAAAATTACCAACTACTGTGAGATATTTCTAATTTGGGGACTTTTGAGTGAAAATTTTTATGACAGTTTTTGTGTAAAAAAAAAAAAAGTGACCTTTTTCACCCCAAAGTCTGAAAAGGCAAATAAATAAATAGAAAAATGCACAAACAAACCTCTGTGTACTGCATCTCTAACAGGGAGAGAAATGTTGATTATTTCTCATTCTGGTGTGTGAGAACAAATTAAACAAATATTTATATTCTTCTCTTGTCTCTGGCATTGTTTCCCAGGGAACATAGGAGTGCAGCTTCAGAGACACCTAATTTCTTATTCTCTTCATGTTCACTGGATGGTTGTTCCCCCCACCCCCGACATAAAACTGACAAAACTCAGGAGTAGAACATTAAAAATTTGCCCCTTTCTGGCTGACATTCCTTAAGAATGTGTTTTAACTGTGAATTCATGGTTAAAATCAAAATAATTTAACTTGATTTTAATAATGGAAAGGGTTTCTGAAATCAAAATGCAGCTTCTTCCAACTGAAAAGTTTCATAAAGTGGGAAGCTTTAGATACATAGAACAAAACTATGTAACAGTACATATGAGAGGATGGAACATGCTGATGTTCTTAATTTTGCATGTGGGGTAAATGAATGTATCTGTATTTTTATAGCTACACAGAAAACCTCCTACATTACTCAGATATTTGCTCTGTGACTGTTTCTGGTTGACTGGGAATATAAGTAGTCTCCTCTGCACCATTCACTCTTTTACAGCTACCCCTGTTAATATACGTACACTGATTTAAATTGTATTTGCCCAATAAACATTTATGGACAGATGTTCCTAAAAGTTTAATAACTTCTGAGAAACTTCCGAGAAAGTGTGTGAACATTTCATAATACCTCTGTACTTTAGCCAGGTCTATTAAGTTCTCTATTTAATGGGCTGAAGCTCCAGTTTGCATGGCTGTAACAAATAATTTCAAAATACTTTTTCTTGAGTTTTTCTTTGACTCAACTTTTTTTGGTATTTTAATATGATTTTTCATTTTTTGGTATATCTCATTATAAAAGATTGTCCAGAACTAGTTTTGATTACAAATAATTAGAGGTGACTGATTTTGTCCTGTTCTGTGTGTACCTTTACTGTTGAGTGGGTTTGCTATACTTTGCATTATGTTTCTGCAAAATTCTGTCACCCATCCTCTTTTCCAGCACCATTTCTGGGCTTTTTTTGCCCTCTCCCTGAACTCTCTGGCCTCTGTGTTCTTCTTTCTTGATCTGCTTTCCCACTCCAATTCCCAGATTCTTTCTCACATCCCTGCAAATTCAATTCATCCCCACCAGGGCTGTTTCTCTCTTGCCCTCCCCATTGCTCTTTCTCATCTGGCTTTATTTATTTATTTATTGCAACTTGCTTCCTTAACTCTCTGACTCTGTGCTCCCCCCTTTTTTTTAACTTCTCTGCCTACACTGATTCTGCATTGGTACCTGAGATAGAGTAGTGACAGGGGAAGGGGCCACAGCAGTGGGGCAGCCTTGGTATGGATGAAGGGAATTAGCAGGTTTGAGAAGGAATTGGGGAATCAGAGCAGGCAGGCAGGTCATGAAAGAAGGGGAGCCCAGATTCAAAGCACAGACAGTCCATTGTTTGAGAGTTTGTTAGGCCCTTTCCACAGCTTACCTTCTTGTGGTGGTGTCTGGTGGTACTCCTGATAGCAGTTCTGCCAGGAAGGAAGCATGATGGCAGCACTCCTCTCCACACAGGACCGGCTCCCTGCAGAATGGAGCGTGATGGTTTCCTTCCATGGCACAGCTCGGTACTTCCCCAGGCTGTCCTGGGGCAGGAAATGCCGCCACCACACTGCCTGACCTTTCACAGGACAGATAAGTGCAGGATGGTGGTGTGATCGCAGGTCATTGATGGGGAAAACCTGTCAATGGTTTAACCTGCGATCGGGCCACCTGGGGATGGAAGAAGGACAGGGCCATGACAGTGTCATGCAGAAACATTGTCATGGTCCTGTCCGTCACATGTTCCCATGGTGGGATGGGAGGGTGCTGTGGAAAGGGCCTTAGACTATAAGGTGAAAGTGGATTGATGGTAATATTCATTACTGTGCTGTCTTTCTGTATCCACTCCTGTGCTGTCTTATCCCTCTTCCTCAAATAATTGTGCAAAATGAAAGAGTCATAGCCAGAGGCAGAGCTACAACTGTGTGGTTGTTCTTCAGAAAGTTGTGCAGTTCTCAGTAAAACTAAGAGTTGATTGAAAATGTGCAGTTTTTACGTGTTGTTGTGAGTTTTCCATCCTTTGCAAGAAAAAAAATCACTAGTGTTTCAGCACTCTGGGAAGAATCATGTATGCCTTTTCTTTGACATCTTTTGGGAAGTGGAAAAATTGAGAATTTCTATCCCTACCCTTGGCTATGAACCTTTGGGCAGGAAACTTGAAGGGGTCTAGGCACAGGTGGTATGCATGTCCGCTCTGTCAGTGAAGGGTAAAACAGGAAGATATTAAAAGTGAATGACGGGTTGCATAGATGGTGGTAAAGCTCATAACAAGCTCAGACTAGCTACCCAAGCAAGGAGCAACAAAAAGAGTTTTTTTCAGATACGTTTAGCACTATAGAGCTGAAAGAAACCACAAGGGCCAACCCCCTGCCATGCAGGAATTTGAGGCAAGAGAACAACCAAGGAAGAAATGGAGTAGCTGTTCAGTAGAGATGTAGAGGATGCAAAATTAGGAAGAGTGGCTGACACATTGAAGATGGGAAAAGAATTCAGAAGGACCTAGATAAACCAGGCAGAAATAAATAAAATGAAATTCAATGAAGACAAATGCAAAATTCTACATTTAGGCCACGAAAACCAAATGCACAGGTGTATGATGGGGGATACTTGACTCAGCAGTACTATATACAAAAAGCGTCTTGTGATTATTGTTGGTCATAAGTTGAACATGAGTATGATGCTGCAGCAAAGAAGGCAAATACTAGCCTGCATGAATAGAAGCATAGTTTCCAAGTCTAGGGAAATAATAGTCCCACTATATTCTGCACTGGTCAAACCTCATCTGGAGTTCCGTGTCCAGTTCTGGGTGCTTCTTTTAAAGAAGGATATAAGCAAATTGGAGCGGGTTCAGAGAAGGGTAAAAAGGATGATAAGAGGTATGAAGAACAAAACATGAGGAAAGGTTGAAGGAGCTAGGCATGCTCAGCTTGGTGAAGAGAAGATTGACGGTTGACATGATTGTACTCTTTGGAATATCTCAAGGGCTGTTACAGAGTGGAGACGTCAGGCCTGTTCTCTGCTGCCCCAGAGGGCAGGAACAGGTTTAAGGGTTTTAAGTTACAGGAGGGTAGATTTCAACTGAACCTTAGGAAGAACTTCTTGTAAAAGTGATCTGACAGATGAATCACTTGCATAGAGAGCTGGTGGGGTTCTCCTTCTCTGGACATCTTCAGAAAGAGGTGAGGCAGCTACCTTCTGGGGTTGCTTTAGGTGGAGATCCTACCTTGGGCAAGGGGTTGGATTAAATGGCCTGTGAGGCCTCTTCCAATTCTATGATACTTTGAGTCTGTGAAAATACACACAAAATATAGCATCCAGTCAGTAACATGGGTTATTCCTGATTATAGTTTTTTTCCCCATCTCTTCAGCACTCCTTTCTGTATGCATTAGCACCTAGAGGTGACAATGTGTTTTGCTGTCATTTGTCATTCGAACATTATTCTTAAACCTCAGTTAGCCCAAATCATGGCCTTCAAACTTATTATTAATCTTATTATTCTTTATTACTGCCACACCATGAATCTGGCAATCTTATCTGAAGTTGTCCCCACCACCGCAATACCAAAAAAAGCCTGTGGGTATAAGCTATTAAAAATCATTCTAATAACCTCACTGACTGTTTTCTAATGGTCAACAGTATTTTTATTTTTCCTCCATATACACGTGTGTGCAAGTATTTAAGGACACAAATTCAGTTTAGTAGAAAGGAGTAGTACTATGGTATAAATGTAAGTATAGGATAGCAAAGTGGAAAACCGTACAGAGCAAAGAAATTTTGTTTGAGAAGAATTTTAAAACTCTGCATGCATATTGTCAAATGTCATTTTTACAAACATATGCACTAGCTTAGATTTATTACTCCAAATGAAATACAAGATTTTCGGGAATATAAATTCTACACAGGACAGCAAACACTGGAACTGCAGATTAAATAGTGTAAGAGTGCATTATTAACAGTTGTGCTAAATATATTTTAGAGTCCTTTTTAATATTAATTAGACTCTGAAAAACTTGTTTATTTTCTTAGAGATACCAGCAGCCTGTCTCACAGCCGTTAACTTTTCTCTCTCTCTGATGCATTGTTAGCTGTACTACCTGTACATCTATGCCCTCAGCTGGACGTCACTCTCTGTGTTAGCTCCTATGTTATCTTTGTCTTCTGCATATTGCTATCAACCAGTGAGTACAAAGTAGATTTCAGTGTTTAGTAAAAGTGTGTAATGATGAATGAATAAAATTAAATTCATCCTTACTGATTGAAAGATAAACTCTAATGAATACCTGCTTCCTAAAACTTTTGTGAACAAGGTAGGTTGCAAGACAGTTGTTTTCCCTCCCCTCCCTCCCGCTTTCTCCTTTCTCCTTTTTCTTTTTTCATGTAGTCCTTTTGAATTGAGAGTTATTGTCCCCAAGGGGGTCTGTACTTTCAGTAGAATTTGAAGAAAATGGCATCCTCAGATTGTTCCTTTGTATGATCTAGTCCTTGGCAATTCATTATCTTAGATCACCTCACATCTTTTTTTCTTTTACATAAGATTTTTGTATATTATGCTTAAATTAGAATTGGGACTTTTTCTGTTTTGAAGAATATGATGTTTTAAAAACACAGTAATGCAATTAACATCTTTTCAGTCCTTGCTGTCAGGGATGGATTCCAACAAGCCCATATATTAATTAAGCCTGTCTCCTACTTTCCTAAATGACCCACTCTATTGCTTGTTTCAAAAAGAAAACACTGTTATCAGTCTATATGGGAATCTGTTTGTGGGGAGCTTGAAATATGACACGTGGCTCAAATGGAGAGCTACAGTATTGCACAAAGAACCATTTCTGTTTGTCCTTGCCAATTTTACTCCTACCTTTCACCACAAAAGCTTGGTTTTTGGAGGAGGTAGATGGAATAGCTGACAAAGCTCTCCTCAGAGATTTTGTCCTGTTAGGGAAAAGGAAGCAGCAGGTAGACTGGGGTTTTGAAGTGGTCAGACTGCTAATACACCAGATAAACAAACCAGCAAACGAACCAACCAAGTTATTTGTTTTCATCGCGTAAGGACATGATGCATTTTTGGTTAGGCTCATTTCTAGCATTCCAGGAAGCAAGCAGAGTTCAATAATCATGAAGGGTTTACAGAATTAGGCAGGAAGGCATGTGAAATGGACAGGAATTGCTGCAAATAATAGCATGAAACAAAGTTGATCACCTTGAGTTGAACTTCTGACATTCTTGATACACAGAGAGAATTTGTAGGAGTGGACCTCAAAGTAGAAGTGGTATTTCTTACTGAGGTAAGAATATTCTACAAGCATTTAAACTCTGCAGAACTCTTTATTGGCAAAAATAAAATAGGCTAATATTTGCTGTGTTATCTGCTCCAGGTCACCTTCTTTTGATTTTGTATTGGCTTAAGGCTAAGATTTCAAGACATAGAAATACAGAGTTTACTGAATAAAACATTTTGCATAAAAATTCTAACTCTCTTTCATGGTAGAGTTCTCCAAATATTTTCACTATAAAGAATAGAAAAGAGAAAACAAACCAAGATGGCAGCATTTTGATTAGAGATCTAATTCTCATGATGTAACCACAGGCTCAAGTCAGAGGGGTGAAGGAGAAAAAGACCATGTCTTCTTTATTTTTCCACTTCAGCAGTTTGCTGAGTGGAATCCTGCTGTATCACTTTGTGTCCCAGTGCAGAAAATTTCTGAGACATGCATGTTAATGAGGTTCTTCTTTTTCATGTCTGAGATTTCTTTAGAAGTTCAGAAGAACATGAAAGACATGAAAGAAGGGTTTGAATAAACTTATATATGTGCTTTCATATTATCCCCTGAGAGGAACTGTTTTGCCAACCTTTACGATACTTAGCTGTATTGTGAATGTAAATTAAATCCAGTCACTTTCATATTAGACATGTGCCTTGAAAGAATGTCACTTTTTGGAAATATGAATACCCAAGTGACCAGAACCTTCACTAACTATTACCTCCGCTCTGTAGACTTGTTCAAAAATTGCTCCATTTTTTCACACTTACAGTAATGTAAGCTTGGTTAATGATATAAGGAGTAATATCGATATGACTGGGTATCAGATTGGAAAGGAGGAAATTAAAATTAATCTCTATGCAGATGATGCAATAGTAGTGACAAAACAACTGCAACAGACGATAAAAGAACTAGATGAAGTGATTAAAATTTTTGAGAAGTATTCAGGACTTAAGATAAATCTGGAAAAATCTGAAGCAATGTTTATTAATACCAAATGGCAAGACCTAAAAGATATAGAAAGGAGTTGTTGTTTAAGGCTAGAAGTTAAAAAATTAGATATCATGGAGTAAATGTAGTGAAAAACGTGGATAATATAATTCAGGATGATTATAATCAAGGATGGAAAAAATAATAATTTGGTCAGGAAATGGAACATGTCAATGTCAATGGAACATGTTGACAAATATTAGAGCTTTGAAAATGCTTTTATCCCATGATTGTTATATTTATTCAAACCATTCGAGATTATTCCTGTTAAAGTGCTAAGGAAGTGGGATAGGAAAGTTAAGGAATGGGTATCAAGAAAGAAAGAAAAAATCAACAAGTAACAAAATAGTTTATAATACACGCATCAAGGAAAGAGAGATGGGTTCCCCAGTTTAGAAATTTGTTATGAGGCTTTTCAGTTGAAGAGATTATTAGATTTTGAATTGGAGTATAAAAGATAGGTAAGAATACAGAAATGTTTAAATGATATTAAATGATATTGAATTTAGGTCATTGTTATGAAGGAAATTAGGAGGAAAGTTTAATAGTATAGTAGAGGGACTGTTGAGGTCTACTTGGGTGGTATTGAAGAAATGGAAAAAGAAATTGTGTGTGCAAAATTATAAATGGTATCCAATATAATATTTGAATGGGGAAGGAGATTGGGGATTAAGTATTTAAGTTATTAAAAAAATCAAAGGATAAAGGTTACCGAGTTATAGGGCAGTTATATGACAACTCAGGGAAACCATTTAAGATTGAAAAGTTATTTGATACAATTATGAAACAGTTTTGGCTTCAAATAGCTGGGATTTATAAGAGGTTGCTAGAATTAAGGGTGCAAGGAGAAACTCAATATCCCCTAGAAGATTTAATGAGAAGAAAGATTGGAAGGGGAAAAGGAATGGGGGGAGTGTTACCCTGACTTCTGGGTGTCCCCTGGGGAACACCTTGATTTGCTCCAAAAATGCAAAGATTGGGGAAATTAGCAGAGCTCTGGCTGTAGCCAAACGAGGGGCAGGGTAACCCAGCAGAATCTTTTACCCAATTTTTATGGGGTCAAACCAAGTGAAAAGCCAGACAAGTATACTCATAAATGGTTTTTATTAATAAAAATATGTTCTCACACACCAACACACTCACTCATTCATGCACACAAGGCTTATTGAGAAAGGAAAGAGGTGAAAATTGATAGGGGATTCAGCAGAGAGGAGGTAAAGGCGGTGATACTGCACCTGTCCTGAAGTCTTCAGTCCAGGAAGTGGTGAAAAGAACGGAGCTCAGCGAAGAGAGGAGGCTGAGGGGATCACTCTTCAAACAGAGTGCCGGTCTGCTAGCGTGGCAGGGAGTTTTCTGAAGAGACCCTCAAAAGCTGGGACTACTTATAAGGCAGAATGTAACTCCAGGGCAGGCCCTCTCCCAGGAAGAACAATGGTCAAAACAAAGGGAGAAATGCTGCACGATAGCAACTTGGTAGTTTGCATGATTGGCTTATGCAGATGCAGTGCAGGGTTTACTAACGTCAGAGTTGTTCAACCTGGGGGGAACCCAGTAATCCACTCAGGTTGGCTGAAAACCTTTTGTTCGTGTGGATGTGTTTAGCCTGAGGTCCCCTAGGGGAATGTGATTGTGGATTTTCCTGGCCTCACCTATTTTCAGTCGTTTGACCTCCTTGTCTACGCACCCATTCAGGCAACCTCTCTGGCATGGCAGGCATATTTAATATCAAATTTATAGTCCCTAGGATACGATAAGCCAGTGGGGTAACAGGAGGATTTTTAAAATTTTATTGGAAAGCCAGTTTAAACCAGAGGAGGGTTTATTAGAATTATGGGAAAGAGATATTAAAATAAATAGTAAACAAATTTAGGAGTGAAAAATGAAGTCCTCAGGATTAAAAATACTAAAATGAGAGAGCAACAGTTAAAATTAATTGGAAGATGGTACAGAACACCACAGGAGTTATCATATATAATTAAAAAAAGGTCATCTAATTATTGGCATGGATGTGGAAGTGGAAGTAAAGGCATACACACACACACACACACACACACACACACACATATGTGGTGGGAATGTTGGAAAATGCAGAGATTTGGGTAGGAAATAATTTATGAGATAAATGGAATAATGGGAGGGGGGAATGGAATTAAATAAAGAAAAATGCCTGACTCTGAATATAAAGGATTTGGTACTTGATAAAAATAAGGAATACTTTGTGGAACAAATGTTGGGGGTAGCTTAGGCAGTTGTTGCATATAGTTGGAAAGATGAAGAAAAATGAAAGGTGGAAAGATGGCAACATTATATTTTGAAATATATAATGCTTGATTTTATATTAGAAAGAGGAATGGGGTGTATGAATCAGTCAAATGAAGGTGATTGGCTAAGGAAGTGGAACAAACCAATAGAAACGAAGAAAGGAAGGGGTACAAAATTATGAAAGATGCAATTAATACGATTCTCTGTATCAAAGGAAAAGGGTTTTAAATCAAAATTGACTTAATTAATTTGTTGCTTCTGGATGGAGCACTGATTGTTTTGTATTAATCATTGGACTCTTTTTTCATATATCAGTGTGTGTGTGTGTGTCAGTGTTAAACTGTAATCAGTGTTAATCACGGCATCATCATCATCATCATCACCATCATCTTAGAGTAATATGAGTTTCCTGTTGCTCTCTGTAAGAGGCTAACCAGCAAGAAAACTTTACTAAGACTTCCTAAGGAAATAGAGGAAACAGACATTTTTTTACTAGTCGATGGGCCTTTCAGCTAACTAATTAGCTGAAATAGTTTCAGGATTAAGTGCATCTCATTCAGTTTACTAAAGCTACTGCTGCCTTTTCACTGTGGGCTAATTTACACATCAAGTTTTTGCCATTTTAGTTATGACACTATATAAACATTTCAATTAATTATGTGATAAAACTGTTATTTTATTTCTGTGGAGTTTTCTGATGTTACACTGCATGTCTTGGTTATCCGCTTGAAGGACCATGAAATGTCTCGACTATCCTTGTTTTAGGAGCTGTAGTTATAAATTGGATGTACCTCAAAGTAAAAAAGCTATTCAATGATTTCAGTAGTGTGCTCATCCAAATGTCAAAGCTTGTTGCTTTCAGTGGAATACAGACTGGGATGAATGTCTTTCTTACAGAAGAGTTTGCAGCTCCAGCTCTAAATAAATATTTCTTTTCCAGACAGAAAGTAAATCAGAAAGAATAAGACAGACAGTGGATTTAACATAATTATGCAGAGAAAGAAAACAGTAGCTGCTTTAAAAATGGTGGAAAAACTACTTCATTCTTACCTCAAAACAGAGTATCCTGCCATTTTAATTTGTTTCAAAATAAAGAGAAGCATTGTGGGTCTCAAAGGCTAATTTATCTCAGCATAAGCTTTATTTTAAGTTTTTATTAAAACTAACAAATTTATTTCAGCATAAGACAACAGCCTGCTTCCTTGGATGCATTATGCTGCTGAGAATGAAGGAGATTCAGTAATGACATTGATTCTAGAAATCTGATGAGTGTTGCTCTTAGGTCAGCAAGTTACTTCAGATGAAAAATTAAGTTTTTCGTAAATTAGAAATGGCCAAACTTTCAGAATATTGACTTCTGAGACTTAAGAATTGTTCAAATGCTGACGGATATTTTTAAACAGTACCACTGTTTTGATGATACTGTTAAAAAAAGAAAAAGAAACTGGCCAAGATCCTGCAACAGGAAATGCAACTATGGCAATGGAGCTCTGTTATCCCTGTGCGACCCCCAAAATCCAGCTAGGCAGCACTACCAACGTAGGAATTTCTGAGGTGATAGAGTTCTGCTGAGGGATAGTTTGGTTGAACATCAGTATTCTTCTAGTAGATCTATTTGAGTTTTGCGAATATTCCTTCCAAAGAAATGTTCCAGACCTCAAGTTTGCAAGGAATCTTCACAAAACTCATGTGATTGTCACCCTTTCCCTGTCAGTTTCCCACCTTTTGTAACCCGTGTGAGTGAGATAAAGGAGAGGGGAAGGGAAAAGAGAGAGTGAAACTGTAGTCCATGTGTTCTGTGTTTTGAAGGGGCAGCGAGTGAGTTTATGACCAGTTTCAAGGATTGATTCAGACTCACCTGAACTGAATTGAGTGAACATCAATTGTAACTTAGTGGCAATTGAGGGGGAGCTCCCATGTTGGTGGGATAGTGCATCTATTCCAGCTCTTAGTTTGAGCTTTCAAGGAACTAGCTAAAGTGCTGAACCTATTTTGGCAATAGGGTTCAGCACCTTGAACAGTTCCTTCTGAGTGGCTTCTGTTGCATCTCAGGCAGTGAGGTTCTCATTTCGGTTCTCTGTTGTTCAGCTGGAATTTTCATCCTATCTTTTTGTCTGTCTTGGCAAGGATTTGGCAATTCTGTGCTCTAAAACTAAGAGAAGGAAGATACTGCCAGAAGCCGATTTCCAATATGATATACTAAGGGTAGAAGAATATTGCTATTTGACTTAATGATGTGTGCTGAGTTAAAAAAATATTTTGTATCTTCAGCATCTTGCTGCTTTTTAATGTCACAGATAATTTAGCCGTAGTTGGATGCTCATTTTATTACCCAAATCATAGTAGCCTATCAGTGGAGAAAATACCTGTGCTAGGGTTGGACTAACATACCTAAGTGCAGAGCCTTATACTCGAACAAACTACTTTATGATAATTTTTCTGTTTAAAAAGGGAATAGCTATTTTGAAGCTTAATTTGAACCATTAATCATAATCCCTACAAAGATAAAATAACAATATAACCTCTCAAAAGACCAATCAATCTTGTCTTCTGGCTGCACTCATTAAAATATTTTGAAGGCATTTGCTCTGAATTTGGCAAATATGACTGAAGTCAAAACAAAACACAAGTTGCAAGATTAATTAGAAAAGCAATTACATACAATGACTTATTTATGCAAGTTTTCATTTCAAGAAAAAACAGTTTATAATTCTTGAACTTTATAATCCTATGCATGTGAACTCAAAAATATGCCCTGTAGAGTCCAAAGGGACTTCTTTCCAGGTAATTATACCTTAAATTGCCATCTAGGACAATTTGTATGGGGCATATCTGTCCTGTCATTTTTCATATTTAAAATAAACAAGCCTCTTTGGTAGGTTTTGGAGATTTTTAAAGGATCCACTGCCTTCCATGGTTTCTGCCTGGTCAGCCAGAAACTTCCAAGCTTGCCTCTCTTAAATGTTGTACTTTTAGTACATTTGTGTGCTGTTAAGTAGTCACCTACTTATTACAAACCATCTTCAGATGGTCTGTGTGATGTTTGGGGAACTCTGCAAGTGTCATTCTGTTCTACACATCTTTAATGCTTGCACTGTATGTTCTGTTGCTGTATCGTTAAATATATTGTTTCAGCTTAAAAAAACCTGGAATCCTGTAACCTGGTGTGTAATATTGTATATGTCTAGACAGACGTATACAACAGTGGGGATGACTGGAGGAGAAGGGGTGTGTGAATTGTAGTAGAAATGCACCACACGTAGGTATGGTGATGGGGGTGACAAGCTTTGTCTTTATTGTCATCAAACGTAGTTAAAGGGGTGAAAGTGGGACACAGGTTTTCCATACAAGCCCAGATGAGCAATTCATAAACATAAGTTGATAAACATATGAACAGTGGTGGAAAGTGCTTGTTCTAGCGCATTGATAGTACAGGGCCAGTAAAGTGTTGCAATAAAACAGGCATAAGATCCCTACTTAATGATAGGGGTGTCAACTAGTGTTTTAATATCTTTAGTGTGCCAGGAAATCATTGTCTCAGTTTTATCCACTGCTCTGATTGATCGACTGCTACTTTTTCAATTAGTCTTTGAATGCTTTTGCACTGCTGCTCCGAGGTCTGACATAAAGCGCCCAGGAAAACCACGGTGTTCTGCAACTGATTTTGGGTGTTTCCAAAACAAGATGTAGAATTTCACCATTCCTAAGTGCAACAATATAATCTGTTCGATACAGCTTCAAGGGAGACACAATAGCAAGTGCGGTGGTAAATTGTTATAGTAAATTATTATAAATTATTATAATTATTATAGTAAATTATTATAGTAAATTATCAGGTTTTTTTAATTTTAATTTTTATTATTATTCATAAAATAAATAAATAAAATTGCAATCTTCTTTTACATAGTACATTCCCATTGCTATACATGTTTCGACATCAATGATCCATTGTATTTCCATCCATATCTCATGTATTTAGTATGATTACATGTATTAAGCAATAATAAAACTTCTATAGATTTATATAAATTTACAAAAACTTTTCCTTGCCATATCACTGAGTTCTCTATCCACGCTTAGTCTAAACCAGTGGTTCTCAACCTGTGGGTCCCCAGATGTGTTTGGACTTCAGCTCCCAGAAGCCCTGAGCATTGGCCATAGTGGCTGGGGCTTCTGGGAGCTGAAGTCCACAAACATCTGGGGACCCACAGGTTGAGAACCACTGGTCTAAACGATACCTTGGAATTTCCTAATTTCTCGTTCTTTCTTCTAGTTTGTCGCACACTTTGTTAAATTTCTCTAACTCATCAAACTGTTACGTATCTCTTCTTAACATCCGTTTCCTCCACGCTTCTTATATCTATATTTTCTATCCATCGTATCTAGCCTTTCCCTACTTTAATTAGCCTTTGCTTTTCGACCTGTTACTAATATAATTCATCACCAATTCCCAGTCCTTCTCTGCTTCTTTAATTGATTTTCCGTTCAAGAATTGGGAGAATGTCACTTTCCTTAAGCTCCATGACTTTATAGAACCATTGGTCCATATTCGGTGTTTCTGGATTCTTCCACATTCTTGCAAAGTTAATTCTTGCTGCAGACACTAAGTTCAGTAGTATCCTATAATTTTTACTCGCAAATGTCTTTTCAAACATGTGCGTCATGTTCAACAAGAAGAACTCTGGACTGATTGGAAAATTAATATTAAAGATTTCTTTTATCGCCTCATGTATCTTCTTCCAGTAGCTTTTAGCAATTTCACAGGACCAACAAATATGGTAATATGTTCCAGTTCTCTCCTTGCATTTCCAACATTTGTTATTTCCCGATTTGTAAATTTTATCTATTCTTTCAGGGGTAAGATGGTATCGGTACGTCATCTTCAAGAAATTCTCCTTTAGGTCTTGAGCATTAGTAAATTTTTCTGTATCTTGGCATGCTTTTTCCCAGTGCTCTAACAGAACTTCATGTTGTAAGTTTTGGGCCCACTGAACCATTGTTGATTTTACTACTTCGTCTTCCAATTGTCGGGACAAAAAAGATTTATAGTACTGGGAAATCAGGTTTTGTTAAGTAATAGCCTAATGTGGTAAGTCATGCTTCCAGTTGGTTTCTAGAGTTGAGTTTTAGGTATCTTGTATATATGTGTCTTCTCAATATTGTTTATGTAAGTAAAAGACAAGAAAGAATTCCAGAGTCTTTGTTACAGTCTTGCCTATGTTTTGTTACTGTTGCTGTGACATGAAGAGATAGCAGGAATGTGAAGAACATTTGCAGATATTCTGATCTTGATGAGAAACGGCATTGTGACATGTTGAGACACTCACTAAAACATTGTCAACTGCCACAAGACTTTTTGCTGCTGTGTGAGAGGAAAAAGACTTTCCCTTTTTCTGTCAACAGCAGTAATAAAGAAAAAAACAATTTTTGTGGAAAGATTCCAATGCTTTTGTGCAAAAATGTCTGCACAGTTTTTGCAAAATACTCCTAAAGTGTGAATAATCACTGAAATAAAGTGTAAAATTGTTCATCTATCCCAACAGGGAGGAAACATTTTTTGAGGGGGAGTTCTTGTGTTTGAGAACAAAATAAGTGAAGAAATAAAGGGAAAAAAGAATATGTAAGCAGGAGGAGATATATGACTTTAAATGACTATGTTAATACCTGTAGGATCATGAAAGGTAGTAGGGCCAAATGAAAGAAAATGATTGGTAGATTTGTTCATTGGATATTTCCACGAAGCCTAGATACCTTGAAGGATTACTTCAAAGATGGAAACAACTTCAAGGACATAGTCTGAAAATTATCTATATCAAGCAGGACTTTTGTTCCCTGAGACAATATGATTTAGGTATTCTAGCATTTCAAAACCTAGACTGCATCTAGTATGTTCCCAGGAGTCAAAATGTTTCGCAATGAGTTGTGTCAGTAGAGTTCTCTGTTTTATACTTCCTTTCCTATTTTACCGTTAGAGAAAGGAATTCCCTCACATTGTAAACTGCATTGCCGTTATACTCATAATATACAAATAGAGTTCAAGAAGATTTGGATAGGCTTTGGTGTTAAAGTTGCATAAATTTCAAGATAATATATACACCAAAGCTATGTTATTAATGATATTTTTATGGTAAACCTCACATGAATGAAGATTGTTTTTCAGGATAAAAAAATTAGAAAGAAACTTATTTTAAAGTTTGTATTATATTCAGATCTACAACTGCCATCATGTACAATATTTTACATCATAGAAAAAAAGCACAACTTTGTCAAAGAGGGGAAGCAGTTTGCAATTCTGTATTTGCTTTGCATGTGCAAGTGTTAATTGTTAAAATTTTCATACAAGTATTCCTCTATGCTAGTAGAGCACAAGCCTCAGGTACAGGTTGGGAAAGTTACTGTCTAGATTGTAACCTCTCCATCCCCCGGCCCTGTGAGAATATAGCCATTACAGCTCTAGGAGTTGTCATTGAGAAAGTAACTTTTCCAAGCTCTGATTTCTGTCTTTTAATTCACCTTTTCTCATATTCTTTTTCATCTCCTCAGATAGTAAAATAATGGTCATCTGTACTAAACTCTCTCTGAGCCTGCTGTCCATAAATGGATTGGAGGAAAAAAGATAAATAGAGCTTAAATGGGGGTGGGTAACCTGAGCAGATCTTGATGTTAATTCACTGAACATTTTAGAACATGGAATGCTTTGCCAGTCACAGGAATTGGAGAAGAAGAGTTGGCAGTTGGGAAAGATCTCCTCTTGAGCTTTGGGTGCAAATTTAAATTAAACAGAAAAAACATTCTTACTCTTTTCTGTTTGGTGGATGGTTTGGAATGTGTCTCACACTGTAATGTATAATAGAGTACACAATTTCTGGCAAAGATAGGGTTTCTTATATTGGTGTGGGGTGGATGTGCAATGGTTGTTAACATTAACTTCATGACACGATGGTGATCTGGCAGACATTTTTGTGAGTTCTAAAGCAGAAGAGATAAAATGCTGGATACTTATATAAGAAAAATCTTGGATTGGAAGAAAAAAAGGTGTACCTTTTAGTTGGTACTGCAGTTTTGGTAATCATTGGAGAGGTGAACATTCTTTCATTGTAACTGACAACATTTGCAAACTGTTCATCTAAAAATTAGATTAGTCCATTCTGAGAAGTTTAGGGGTTTTTTTTTAACTTCCAAACCAAGATATTTCTTTAAACTAAAATTAACAGAAGGAATCACATTAACATTTTGGTATATACAGTTCTTAAAAGGAAAGTTGAAAACTTTGGCATTTTAATACTGCCATGATAGTTAACTGCTGTACTGCTTCTGTGCTCAAATAATAATGAGATGATTATTGCCTAGAATAATTCTTTCTTAATTTAAAAATAATTTAGTGAAGAAACATCATTGTGGTAATTATAGTCATCACAGGCAGGAATTAGTCTATAATCAGTGAATCAGGCTTTAAGAATAGGTTGAAATGTTTCCACTGTAAAAAGTTTTTATGCTAATAAAAGTGGAGGTGCGAGTACCCTAAAGGACAGAAGAAGTTTTACAGTATTCTTTGAAGTCCAGCCTGTGTAGGACACGGCACATCCGTGACTGGAACATCCGACGTCGTCATTTTTTAATGTTATTTATTTCAAATACTTATGATTTAATAAATCTGTGTAGCTTAAAGCAACCACTAGTTTTGATTAAAACATTGATGTTGGCACAAAAGAGGTTTTAACTGTCTTGCTCCAGGTTAATTTCCAATTTAAACTGTCCTCAGAGTGGGAAAGAATAACACTTTCCCGTATTTTATCTGTTATGAGATGAATAATAATTGGGAAATGCTATTGCTTCCTATGACATCTGTCTGTTAAAGCCCCTAGTCCTTAAAATAAAGTGAGAAAATGGAGGACAATGGATTTTGGGTTCCTATGTTTTTGTTATTTGGTACTGACCTCAGTGTTGTAAAAAAAAAGTAATAAAGTAGTTTGTTTCATATATAAGAAATACCTTATTTCTAATTAACTCACTGTTTCTTCTGCTGCTTCTGGAGCTAGGATTTATCCTATAATTTCATTTTCCATGTAAAATTAATTGAATGTTCTTCAGTGGCTCATGAATATGTAGTATAAAATATATATGAGAGTAGGAGGGAAAAAAATAGAAAATCAGCATTTGACTTATGAATGTGGTAAAGTAAATCCTATCATTTCTTCTCCTTCTGCGGCATTATATTCCTTCTTTCAGGTTCAGGGAGGGCTTCATCAGCTAGTACATCCTTAAACTTGTGTTTGTTGAAAGGCATCAAGTTGAGAAAAGCTGGCTGGAACATGTGCAGTCTTTCTGCCTCTACTCTTCATTCTAAGATGATCCTAGAATAGACACAAGATATAGTAGCTCATCAACAAAAATCTGGTAGGAATACACAAAATAAATCAAATGCCAGATTCAGTAGACATAACTCTTCACTCATCCTTGGATAAATCCAACTGTTGGTCAAAAGACTGGGAGGAAGCCATTTCTGAAAAAGTCTTTTCTGGTAAAAGTCTAATCTCTGGTGTGGGGGAAGTAATTTTCCTATTATGAGCTCTGAAAGTCCAGACTACATGTTGTTTGTGTTTGTGAGGCCCCCGGAATAACCCAAAGAATATGTGTAGCATATCTCAATTCTGAACCTATATTTGGGAAAGAGCTCAGCACCTTGGGTACCGCTTTTAAAGTTCAGACTAAGGCCATTTCTGCACTACACTGTTATAGTGCTATTATTCCACTTTCATCATTCTGTGGAATCCTGGGGTTTGCAGTTTTCTGAGGCCCAAGAGCTCTCTGGCTGAGAATTCTAAGGGACTATCCCTAAACTTCAGATCCCGGGATTCCACAGGATGTTGAAAGTGGAATAGTAGTACTTTAATAGTGTAGTGTGGAAAAGGCCTCAGAGTGGATTTACTGCTCCACCAGTGTGGAAATATCCAACTGTCATGATTGTTACTGGAGTCTAGGCCTATTTGGAGATAGCACCCGATATCACTTTGATATCATGATTCAACTTTACCATACCACCCTTCTCCACATGTTTGTGAGGTCCCTGGACAAGCACGAAACTAGGCTCGGCACTTAACTGCTGAAATATTCTCAAACAATACAGGCAAGCCAGAAATAGCCAGATCGCAGCTTCAGGGACAAACACCACATTATGTATGTGTGCTACCTACAATGCGCGCTACCTACAAAAGGCTCCCTGCCCCGAGCAGGCAACTTGACAAAGGCTGAACCACCCACTGTCAAGTGTTGCTCATTTACATACTGGCTACACCTTTGTTAATTCGGCTCTGATTCCATCATGCTAAATTGTGACCTTTCGGAGACATTGTCTCGCACCCAAAACTCATTGTTGTCCCCGAGTAAGGCATAGCCTGAAGTCACACTTCTCCCTATAAAAACCCCTGATTCTGAGACCTTCCTCGGATTGCTCCCGAGTTCCAGACCGCCTTGCTGCTGCTTTGCTTGGCGAACTTCCCCTAAACTCCATGTGCTGAGATACATCGAACCCCAGCATCGCTCTCTATCCTTTTCCGGGCTTCAAGAACAGGTTTCGTATCACCCGAATCAACTATCCCCCGAAAATCCCGCTATCTTACTCGCATCTTTATTTTCCTTAGTTATCTGTGTGCGTGTGTTGCTTACATAGTGTGCCTGTATTTAATAAAGATCATTCATTACTTTCAAACCGGTCTGCTTCTTGACTTGGCCTGACCCCGTAAACACTGGGTTACAAGATCCTGCAAAGTTACTCTGCCTCTCGTTTTTGCCAACCAGTGCTCTTGATTAATTTCACCAAATTTGTGTAATTGCAAGGCTATTTAGGTGTCCCTCCCGGGACCCCCAGTAAACAGGGTAACATGATACTTCTGTTTAAATGTTTCTATGGTTATGTTTTTATTTCTCAGTTTGTGAAGATAACCTCCCTTTTTTGTTAGCATGTTTATTTTTCCTTGTTGTCATAATACAGCAATCGGATGGATGACACCAGTAACTTTTTTTGCTATGTAGTAAAATATCAAGCTTATAAATTGGTAATTTAACCTATTCGTTTTTCTAGATCATCTCATTATTTTATTCCATCAGTATTGTATACCCAAAACTATTCTTCATCTTTAACCCTGGTGCTCTGGGGTTAAATATCTGAGTATTTTGTTCTGACTAAATCTAAAACTGAAATAACAACACTTGCTTCTATGGAAAACTAATGAGGTGTGGCTGAAGTGGTTCTTCTTCCCTAAAACAATCTCTGGTTTGAAAACTGCTTAGGACATAAATAAGGAAACAAAGCATACAAGTGGAAAACCAAGCTATTTTCTTTAGTCCTCTAATAAGACTATGAGAGGTTATATTTCTGTCTGGTTCTGTTCTATTTATTTCTGTCTAGCAGCATTTAAGCTGGGATGAGGAATGTTTGGTTCTCAGACTGTTTTGAAAGATCCCATAATCCCTTACCTTTGGCTTTTCTGACACAGGCATCTCAGAGCTAAAGCTTAGAGGGCCAAAATGCTCCCTGACCTCCCCCAAATGTGTTTTATATGCTAGGTTGATGTGGTAGTATGTATACTTAAAGGCTTCAGTAAGAAAATACATTTTTCATTTTTCTTTTATCCTAGTTTTTCTGATATAATTGTTTTATTTATATCTTTATTATATCTTATATATATGTAATTATATATTTCATGTTTATATTTTCTCATTGATTCGGTTTTTCAAACAAAGAAATTTACTTAGTTTTTATGCCCAACCTGTGAAAGACATTTTATACTGAATTACACAGAAACCCAGTGTAGACAATATGTCTTTTGAGTATAATCCAGTCTCTTTCTCACCTATATAAATGTGCCATATCTTTCATGACACATAACATTTGTATCCTATCTCTAAGCCTCTTGCATGGCTGTGAGTACGTCTTCCCCAGGAACTGATGAGAGGCAAGAGGAAATAGCAGGGGAAGCAGAGGAACATTGTGTACGTTTTGAAGGATACTGACAGAAGAGAGATTGGTCTTGAAAATATACACCTTTAATTAAATTGTGGGATACAAAGAACCAAGCACACATGTTAATATTATCAGTTGCTGTCATTCACAATAAATTCGTTTTTTGCCCAGAGTATTTTCTTTTGCCATGAAAAAGACAAACCAGCTATGTCAGGATTCAAAAGAAAATGCTGTTTTGAGACAGGCAGTTCTGCACTTGCCATAGGGCTGTCCCTGCTTCTTCCCTGACACCTATTCAGGTCAGGCTTAGGCGTGTGTGAATATTCAGAAGCCTTGGTGGCGCAGCGGTTAAATGCCGGTACTGCAGCCGCAAGGTTGTGAGTCAAATCCTGCAGGGCTCCAGGTTGACTCGGCCTTCCATCCTTCCGCAGATCAGTAAAATGAGTACCCAGCTTGTTGGGGGCAATTAGCTAAACACATTGTAAATCACTTAGAGAGCATTTAGCTGATAAGCGGTGTAGAAATCCACATGCTATTACTGCTGCTGTTCTGTTAACAGCTGCTGGAGAAATTGAGTAGATATGGGATTATTCCAGTAAAAAGGTTCAGCAAGAGGAGAAGCTATGCCTGTTGAATTTCTACCACATAGTTAAGAGAAGGGAAAAAGGAGGGTGAGAGGTCTATTATGGTGGGTCAGAAATATGAGCTGAGAGTGGGGGCTTGTAAAGAAAGGGGGCAGCCCATCTTCTTCAGCATAGTTGTTTTTGATTAAAAGTCCCTGGAAAGTACATACGCTTGAAGCAATATTTAGCAATAATCTATACAGATGTTTTAGTAAACACCAGCATTCTGATATCTACACATGGAGGATCTGTTTACCTCCGTCAGAGGCAGAGTGAGTTTTTCCACTGCCCTGAGGCAAATCCAAAAGCTGTCAGTTAATAAGGAGATCACATCCTCATGGGAACTTTAAAAAACTTTAATTACATTCCTCCTTCTGCAGAAAAGTCTTCTGTGTCAGTGGTGATGACGGTTTGAACCATTAACTATGGTGGTTGGGTCTGATAGGAGTTATAATGCAACTCTTATCAGATGTAACCAATGTAGTTAATAGTAAGGGATGACAAGAGTCTGGTGCCATCTGGAGAGCCCATGCTGTCTTCTTTGCTGCTCTAATCTGAGAAAGTCGAACCAAAGAATGTATTTAAACTGGAACAAATAGAATGTTCAGAGTAATTACTAGTAATTCTAGTAATTCTGCCTCCACATATTTAGAAGGAGGGGATGGGGCAGAGTAGAGCCATACCTCTCTAGTACTTTCACCCTCTACTGTCCACTAGGGAGCAAGAGCTGAGTTGGGACAGAATGGGTGCAGCGAAAGTTCAAGCTTGAAAGAAAAGAAGACAGGTTCCTTTGTTCATCTTGATTGAATATTATAGTATCTCATACTGCTTGTCAATATATTCAGGATGAAAAAGTCCAATCCCATATCTAACTTGGTAGCCTGCGGTGAGGCCCCCAGCCTCAAGTAACAAATTGAATGGAGTAGTACCCCCAGACTATATAGCTGGTTCTGTTTGTTCGTTTGTTTTTGGGGTTGTTGTTTTTTTTGAGAGAAAGAGGCATTAACTTTACACCATTCTCATCCTCAAGAAGCATTCAACCATAGGACCTTTGTCTGGTTTGTGTTACTGGGATTTGTGCAGTGCAGTGTGGGAGGCTATGTCAGGCCTGGCTCACCAGAAGCATCGTTGAGCGTGTCAGGACCCAGGAGTCCAAGACAAAGAGCAAGTAGGACTGAAGACAAACCAGAAGGCAGGACCAGTTAGTCAGGGAACAAGCCAGCAGTCAGAGCAATCTATAAGGTAGGATTGTATAAATAAGCAAAAAGGTAGGACCAAAGAAAAAGTCCAGTATGTTAAAAGCATACCCTTGTTGGTTAAACACAGTTGAAATACAATAGCATGCTCTTTAAGGTACTACCTGCCTGGACAGATCCAAGATAAGCAGAGATGGTAAAGCAGGTCCGGGTTTAGAAAGTGTTACTGAGAGATTGCAGCTATATGCTTCATATCTTGAGGCGAATTGTCAGTAATTCCTGAAAGTCTGTAACTGGGAGTAGGAAAGAAGACTTCCTCTTATTCTGTAAGTAGATGTTTTTATATTTGCACAAGCAGATGGATTGATTTAAGTCAAAATGAAAAATGTAATGGTACATGCTGCCAAAAATTTACATTATAATACCTCATAATGTATGCTTATAATAGCATGAGTATGTTATTGAGATGAATAACAGATTGATAGCATCTGCTTAGTTGTTGCATTTTTTTGTAAACTAATACTTTTGTTGGCAATAATATTTCATTTATTTGTTCTGTTGTTCGAGGTCCTTTCCTACAACTTTCCTATAATTCCTATACAGCTGACTCAGCTCCAAGTGTAAGAGTTTATGTAACAGAAACATTTACTTAACTGTGATAGCAGCAGTATTTTTTTTCATTAAAATAATTTCCCCACCATTTTCTGCATTTTTGCTGCAATCATTGAAACAATTTTATTACGTACAGTGTAAGAATCAGCTTTGATACACAATTGATTCCTTTTGCTGGCAGAGCTCCAGTTCCTTCAGGTGCAAGAAATATCTGAAGGAAATATTTTGATGGGGAAACCCTATCAAATCTCTGTCAAATTCCTGTGGTTCTGAAGTACAGAAACTCTTTCAGTAAGGCCTATCCAAACTATTTTTGGAAAATGAGATATCTCAGTACAAAATACTAATTTCTCAATCTTTAGGACATCTTGGAAAATCATTTTCAATCCACATGGATCTCTCCAGCTGGTGGTGTTGGTGGAGAGGGCAGGAGGGCGGAGGAATGAAGGTGGGTAGGAAATTTGGCTAGTAAACATTCAGATCTCATAATGCTATAGACAATAGAGCTTTTGCTGCAATCTGTCTGGAAATAAAAAGAACCCAGCCTTTAGGTAAGAATAAAATAGTTCTGTTTATGCTTTGAATTGCTCTGGAAATTAGATGAAAAAGGGCATTAAAAAACAGAACTGTAGCAAGAGATAAAGCAAACTGGAACATTTTCTCCATCTGTTTCCCCTAAGAGCAACCAAAATATAGTGTCCATTGCTCACAGCACAGTGCTTTGTGCAGTACTTACAGTGTTGTTCCTCTTGTTTTCCACGCTTATGGATAAATCTTGAAAGCCTATTGATATTATGGTTTTATATACCAGCGTTGCTCAAAGCGGTGGTTCATTGACCAGTGCCACTCCACGAACAAGGAGCTGCTTGCCCCTAGCCAATGGGCACAAATATGATACCAATCCCTGGAACAATGAGGTTAAAAATTTCTGACCCATACATCAGCTGGCTTACACTAGTAGTTTATACTAGAGGCAAACTTTGATTGGAATCTTCTGTACTTGTGTTTTAATCTGCTTTTCACTGCTTGTGGGTCCATTACTACAAAAAGAAGCTATATACATTAATAACCATTACCATTTAGCAATTGATTACTGCCCATTTTGTTGTATATCAGCAAGATTTTATGAATTACAGCCTCTTTTTATCACAAACACAAACATGACATCTCATCTCTTCTCCCTAATGTATTTAAGAACAACCTGTCCTGCAGTTTTTCTAGACCTTCCTGCAGGGTGTCCTTGCCTACAACTCCTTCTAGAATTTAGTTGTTTTGGCAATATCACAATATGTGTCAGATACCCCAATCTACTCGCTCCTGTTGTGGCTGCACTGTAATTGCTGGTAAATTGCTTAAGGACAGAGTTACATAAGTAAGTAAACCTTACTTATGTAAACCTTACATAAGTAAGGTTTCTTTTGTGAACTGGACTACTGTGAATTGGGCTTTGGGTGGAAAACCAAAAATCCCACTGTGGCTGGGTTGGTTGAGGGATTCTGGGAGATGTACATGCAAAAATATAGTTTCCTAAGCTCTGACTGTCTGTTCCCTTTGAAGTTAGAGCCCTTTTGCTTGGTCTTGCTTTTTATTTCTCCTTGTGTTCCCACATACCAGTGGGATTTCTGGGAAAGCCAGGATAGGATATGACAGCACTAATTTGTTCCTTGAGCTAAAGACAATTGACTTTTAGTTGTATCCTAGCTGACATGTGCATCTTTTACACTGATACCAGAACATTATATTTTCATACATTTTTAGTTCTGAGAAGACAACTAAACATGGTATATCCTGTTATAGGTAATTGAAAGGCTCACCCATGCATACAGTAATTATCATTGTGAGGATCCAAGAAAAATTAGAATATAATGCCTTAATTGAGGAATGACAATATGATTTCTTTTGCAACTTGACATTATGAGTGCTGAGTTTTTTGTTTTGTTTTGTTTTTGTAATACTGAGTTTTTATTTTTCTTTCATGTAATTAATGCTGCATTTGCTGTGTTGGTAGAAAATAGAATTATTAATGGAGATTGCACTGAAAAAGCACAGAAATGCATAAAACACAATAATTGGAGGAGTTTTTTTATTTGTAAATGTTTAAAGCTTAGTATCCTGTGTTTGTTTTTGAGCAAGTGATGTATTTCACTTAGGAAGAAACTATGATAATGTTATGTAGTATGATATTGAGAGCTTAGTCTTCTGGTATACCTGAGATATAGTTCCAATACTTATGAGTGCTGCAACACCAACAGATTTTACAACTGAAAATATGGGAGAGAATTGGCAGAATGATGGTGAATGAACTATTAATATCCTCATTTATTAATATCTCAATAAGAGGAGATTTTATGCTCTCATTAAAAGGATAGCTCTGTTGGTGATCTATCTGAGGATAGATCTGTTGGTGGCTGCCAGACATGATAGTGAATAGACCATGTAGGATTAGAGATAAGGTGCCATTTGAATGTCATAATTGCTATATGGGGCAATATTGGATAAAGAATGTTGCCTTCCTGCTGTGCTTGTGGTTTTCATAGAGGCATCAGGCTGTCCAGTATAGGAAATATGAAGATGAATTAGATATTTTAAAGTATGCTTGGGACTACAGAGCTGAAATCCTTATTGCTTACAAATGAATCACAAAAAATCAACTGTTTAATGTAGGGATGGGCCAGCCAAATCCTCGGATCCTTGAATCCTTGCCAAGGCATTGAGATTTGTGGATCCGAATCCCCACTCCAAAATAGGCGAACCAAATCTTTTGAATCCACCAACCAAAAAATATAGATCTCGCGCTCTCCGCTCTTCTCCTGCCCACTGCCAGTGCGATCCTGCCCAGGGCAGGCGGGAGAGGGTTGTGAGGAGGGCAATCTTGTGCACCCCACTCTTTTCCTACCCACCACCAGCGTGATCCTGCCCAGGGCGAGTGGAAGAAGGTTGTGGGGAGCATGATCTCATGCTCCCCCCTCTTCTCCTGCCCTCTGCTAGTGGGATCCTGCCAGGGGCAGGCGGGAGAAGGTTGTGGGGAGTGCGATCTCACATTTCTCCTGCCCACTGCCAGTGGAATCCTGCCCAGAATCCTGAAAGTTTTCCTGAAAGTGAAAACTGTTATTTAATTTATTTTTCATTAAACAAAGATGTCAAATTCTGCTTCAAAAACACTTTTCAGTAGAGGTGCTTTCTTTCCCTTGCTTTTCAAAACCCTTTTTAAAAAAAAGATTTGAAAGATTCGAGATTTGTGAGATTTGTGGATTCCCAGAACCTTCCAGGGATTTGGATGCAGATTTGGATTTGGAAAATTCTGGATTCGTCCCATCCCTAGTTTAATGCTACCATTTACCAGGTTGCTGTATACAATACATATGAAATAACTAATATGTCCATTGTATCTAGAATATTGCTGTCACCCAGTATTGGTCTGCTTTGAGGTTTAAATCGAAAGGGAAAACTCCTCTCTCACTTCAACACTAACATCACTCTTGAGACATTGCTTAGAGCAAGGGTAAGAATCATGTAACAGTCCAGATGTTATTAGGTTGTAACTCCCAGCAGCCCAAGCCAACATAAGCAGTGGGATGGAGTGCTAGGAACTGCAGTCCAATAGCATCTGGAGGGCTTCATGAGTTGTACAGCTGACCTAAAGTAATCCTTTCAAATAGTGACAATGCAGTCCCCGTGGCTGTGGCAATGAATAATAGAAAGAGTTGTGTCCCTACTTCTTGTAGTGCCCTAAGTCTTTTTGCAGTCATTTTAAATCCAACTTTAAATATTTCTTCATGTCATTGAAGAGAGAAAACTTAATAAAAGAAGTAAAATCAAACAATTGTCTATTTTTCTTTATTATACATATAAATCTGATGAAAAGTACAGCTTACTGCTAGAGGTAGACTTTAATACACACACACACACATATGGAGAGAGAAAGAGAGAGACTTAGATATAGAAACAGACATAAAATTAAGGTCCACTTCTAGCAGCAAGCTGTACTTTTCATCAGATTTAGTTCACTATTTTTAAACTCTCATTGATAAAAATGTCATTGTAATCTTTATTGTGAATCTCGCCACTCCAAACGGATATATCATCCCTGATCAAACAGCAAGTACACCAGTTTTTTCTGAATTAGTTTCCCCCTCAGCCTTATCAGAACTGGGGGTTTATAACTTAGCTGTGTGTATATAACTTATAACTGTGTGTAATTTGGTATGATTCACATTACATTAAGAAGTGACTAAAATTTCACTGATTTCACACAAAACAGACCTTTCTAAGGGTACACATACATCATCAGGAAGATTTACTAAAGGAACAATATACCGTCATTCTTGTGAAAAAGTAATTTGTAGTTCTGTTTGTATCACATGTTCAAAATACGATGGGACCAGATTTGTCACAGTGATTAAACTGACATATATAGGATTTGACTAATATGAGAAAATATTAGCAATATTGTTCTGAGATGATGCATCAATCAAGTATTGCGGCACTTTTCTTTGGTCCTTTCATTACATAGTAAATAGGTAGGAAGTGGGGTGGGGGGACCCTAGGAACCATCCCATTCAGTTTCTGCAATCAAGAATCTCTCAAGAATCTCTCTAGGATTTCTAATACCAAGCCTGATAATCACCAAAACCTTAATTTAAAAAAAACCAAAACTGTTGACTTGATATATAAAATATAAAAAATATAAAAAACCACTTGAGTCTCCATTCTTTAAATTGAGGGAGGTGCAATTCTACTCTAATATGATTAACTTTGTTGGCTGAAGATTTGTTAACAGTTTGCATATAAAACCTATTTTTGGAGGATTTTTTTTCTAACATATTTTTTATTCTCTGTAGTCTTTAAATGTGCCCTATGTAATATTTGAGGCAGTATTATATATTTCAAGAGTTGGCTAATTAGATTCCTACCTGTGGTTGTTTAACATTTCAAAAAACCGTTTATAGCCGTTTCATTTATACTTAAATAATGTCTACACTTTGGAAACAAAAGATAAAAGAAGTATTATTTATGCACTGGATGTGCATAATCCATAATCTCTGTGCAGACCTCCAAAAGTCTATTGTGTGTGACTTCTGTGCTGCAACAAAATACTCTTCAACAACTGGAGCAACCACAAATTGCTTTTGTGCTGTTAAGAATGACATGGAAGGAGTAAGTGAATATAGGTAGCGGAGGGAAAAGCTAGTCTTCCCATCAGCGAAGAAGGAAAAAAACTATGATGACCTCAATGCAGAAGCAAGTCTGTTGCTTCAGCAGTACCATTTGCTGGGAGAGACAGCCTATCCACAGTTATCAGTGCTCTGGGAACATGTAAGGTCGACTATTGTTATGGATTGTATGTAGGGCAGTGTTTCCTAGGGACAGAGAGAATATTGAAAAATTCAAGAAAGCCCACATATATTCCAAGTGTTAAGAAACTCTAATGTGAAGAATCCTGCACAGATGAGAATCTTTGCAGTTCAAGAGTGACTTTGTGCAGAATTCATGCATGGTTCTTTTGCATGGGAATTTTTTTTTTATTTTGTCAAAAATTCATGCATTGTTGTTTTGTACAGGAAAGGGATTTTTTTTCTGTGCAGAAAATATATACAGTGTTCAAATAAAACCTGTTTGCTGTAATCAGAGACTTATTTTATGCAAAATTTGCATGTGGTTGATTTGCACAGAAAACAGCATTATCTGCAGAGGAACAGTTTTTCTGCCCAAAAAACAATATTTCAGAAAAATGGTGCTTCCTGTGCAACACAAACCCGTGTGATTTTTATGCAGAATAAGTCCCAAATAGGGTTTGAAAACTGCATGGTTTTTAAAGACTTTTTTTCAATAAAAAGACAATTGTTAAAACTACTGACTGCTTCTTTCAAAAATAAACTTAGGCCCTTTCCACATGGGGGGAAAAACACGGGGTAACACGGGGTAGGACGACCTCACCCGGAGGTTGTCTACACCGTGGAGTGCACTAGGGCAGTTAGAAATGTGGAGTTTCCCCACCTCAAACTGCCCTCGCGCAACTGCGGGGGTGGCGCCTCATGTTTTATAAAGACCACATTTCATGTGGTCTTTATGAAACGCGTGTGCTAGCCCATCGCAGCGCCCCGTGGGGAATTGCAGGGGGGCGCAAGTGCGTCCCTGCAGAATTCCCCGGGGGCGGGCTTCCGGCTGGCATGCTTCTCCGATTGGCGGAGAGCCGCCGGAAGCTGCCAGCCGCCATTTTGGGCACCGCCGGGTGCCGCTGAACGCCGCCACCATGTAGAGCAGCGAACGCGCGCTGCTCCCTGTGGCAACAGATCGAGGTAAGCTCCGTTCCCGCATGCACCGCCCCATTTCCCCGCATTTCACCCCCCCTTGGAAAGGGCCTTAGTGAAGAATTATATCCCTAGTCTTTGCAGAAATATCATTCCAACCACCACCAAACAGAACTACTTACCTGCTGGTTGGGACTGATTGGCAAGACTGTATTTTGTTTTATTAAATATTAAATATTGCACCAGTAGTACAGGCTTTCAGACACACTTTTATTTACTAATCAAAATATGTCTGTTGCTTCTCAGCTCACCAAGACCTCTGAGATGATGTGCAACCGATACAAAACCTTGTAAAAATAAATTAAAACTATGCTTTAAAACTCAATTTAAAAACACAATTAAAACAGTACTATAGGACAGCCCAGATTTTGGGGAGCAAAGGCCATAAAAACATTGCAATCTTGGCTACCAATTTGAAGCTTGAAAGGAGTGAAGCCCATTTGAATTCTCAAGATGGAGTTATCTTCAACACTTGGCTCAGTTTAGGACCTATGTGCCTGAAGGAACCTCTGTTCTATCAGAGGAGTTGATGGAGTTAATATCAGTTGAAGTCATCCTTGGATGCTTTCCTCATTCTTCTGCATTCTAAAGGTAAGGTAGATGATGACCAGAAAGCACGTCAGTGGTGGAATTCCACTTGTGCATTTCTGTTTCCAAACGAGTTTGCTTGGGCCTAATTATTTATCTAGGCTCTTTAATTTTATTTTTTTAGCATTAATTACGTTTCAAAATAGGCTGCTGTAGTTTTATCTGTATTTTGTTTTGTTTTTATAAATCACCTTGGAAGCTGTACTGAAAGGTGGTTTTATAAATTTTGTCGATGAACTGATAAGGCACAGGCATATAATGAGAAGCATTTTTTTTTCCAGATGCTCACTTCTTTGAGGGAAAATAGCAAATAAATTTTTATGAGAGGTATAGGCAAAGATAGTGTGAAGCCCTGCTCATATGTTTGTGTCAGGAATCTGATAACTTGCTCTGGGTTCCTTTGGTGTCAGATGGTTAATCTTTTGACAGGTAGGAAGTTACTTCTGTCAGACTGTCTGTCAAGCTGTCAGCACCAGCCGGAAACAAAGACTTACAGAAATGTTGTGGCCTTTATTGATACTGAATGCATCTAAAGCTGTTCATGAATTCTTGTTCCATTTTTCCTCTGGAAGTCTGCAGTAGCCTGAATCATTCTGTCATATGTATGTTTGCATATTTTGAAGATGTTTAAGTTGATTTACCAATTTCTTTTTTTTTTAAAGTAGATTTTATTAAACATTTTCCATTAAAAAAGAGAAATACATATAAAGAAAAAAGAAATAATGAAGAAGAAAAACGCGAGAGAAAAAAGATAGCAATGGAAAAAACAAAAATAATAAAAGGTGAATAAAAATAATAATAATAATAGTGAATGCATATTTTATAACCACCACATTTTGATAAGAATATGAAACACATATGAACCAAGATTATGCCCTAAGATATCTTTTTGGTTTTCTTCGAAAGAGGCTTTTTATAGGAGGGAGATAACAGCAAAAGGAAAATGGACAACTTACCAATATCATTTGGAATTTGATCAAGAACTATATAGAATTAAATCAAATGATGTTATTGTTAGATGGTTGTAGTGTTCAATGTTTCTCTTATAGACAAATAATAGATCAAAAATGTATGATTTTGAGTAGAGTAAATCTGAATTTGAGAAGCAGCTGTACTCAAGATGATGAGCATTTGGGTGGTAAAATGTATAAATTTCTGTTGAAAATAGAGATGGTCTAAGGTGGTAGGGTAATAAGGACACAAAATGTTGGGCATAATATATAGTTGGTGAAGTGGGCAAAACTGTAGTCAAAAGGAATGAAATTTACACTATGTTTTTGATCTCAAAGAAAGCTTTTATAACATGATGTATTGCTGGTATTTGACACCAGAGAAATTGGCCAAAATGCACAAAGTGGTGTCTAATGTGTACTGGAAATGGGAGCAAAAAAGTGGAATCTTTTTCCAAATGTGATGGACTTGTGAAAAGGAAAAAGAAATCTGGAATCAAATACATTCCATGGTGCAAAAAAATTTGAAAGTTAATGTTAAAAAGAAACCTGAATTAAACTTGTTGGAACTGATGGGAGAACAATTGGAGAAGTATAGTAAGATATTATGATTCATGTCCACTGCAGCAAGTCTATTATACCCAAAGAATTGTAAGAACACAGCAATTCCAATGGATGTAGACTGGCTATCAAAACTAATGGGCTTGGCTGAAATGGACAAATAAACAACATTACTAAGGGAAAAATCACTAGGGATTTTTTGTAAAAAGCTAGGATCCTTTGATGAGTTTTTTTGGGGGGTTGTTTTGTAAGGAAAGGAGTATAACATGTTAACTATAGGTTTTGACAGTATTTCTGGAAAATAAGCAGTTGAAGTATTTGAATGGTATTTACAATTAGAGAGGCTGCATTCTTTTTCATAGGTATGTATAATCTGCATTTAAAAAGCTGGAAGTCAAATGTTGTTCTTTATTATGAGTTACGGATTTCAATATATATTAATATTCTTGAATTACTAGCCCTGGAGAGTGTTTGTGTGTGTGTGGGCGGTTCTTTTACCATCTTCTGTCAGTTCTTCTGAATACATCTGAGCTGTTTATATTCAGCTCAGATTACTTTCTATGAAAAATTAAAGTGCTTTCTCTTCTCTAAATGCACCTGGGATGTGAAACCCTGTGTTCTGGCTCTGTTATTGTTGTTGCTGCTGCTGCCGTGTGTCTTCAAGTAATTTCCAACTTATGGCAACCCTAAGGCAAGCCTACGACAAGTTTTTCTTGACAATGTTTATTCAGAGGGGGCTTGCTGTTGCCTTCCTCCGAGGGTAAGAGAGTGTGACTTGCCCAAGATCTCCCATTTTATTTCCATGGTGAAGTGGGTGTTCAATCTCTAGTCTCCAGAGTTGTAGTCCAACACTCAAACCAGTACAGCAAACTGGGTCTGGATCTAGTGTGGGCTAGTAAAACAGAAGAAGAAGGGATTGGGGGATTATACTCATTGCATGGAATGCACATTGTACGAGACAACTATGTGGATTGGGAAGTTATGGTGACTTTAATGCTTTTATAAATGTTTGAAGAGCCCCAAGAGAAGTAGAAGAAGGGTGGCGGGAGCTGCTAATCAGATTCTTCAGCATAGTTCCTGTGCTGTGGACAGTAGCTTGATTAATATCAGGATAACACGTTATGACACCAAAGCCGTGTTATGTGCCTTATGGTAAGTCTCAGGTAATTGGGGCCTTCTAGACACTGCCCCACAAAACCATAATACATACCATTCAACAGTGTTCTGTAAAAAGACTTTGTGTGATACTTTGCTGACAATTCTCTCTGAATTAGGTGCTGCAGTTTGTACTGGTCCAGTGGATATAACTTTGGCTTCTGTTTGTGGTGTGTTATTGGATATATTTCATTTGTGCAACCTGAGGTTGCAGACAGGGGCCTTGGAGAGGTGAGATCCACCATATGCATACTAGCCCTATGCCCTGTCTCGTTCTCAGAGAGTTACTGGAAGAGTGGATAATAGGAGGGTTCCAACTCATCTAAAGGAGGCTATGATAATATCTTTCCTGATATAAACCCTCTCTGAATACCATTTTTTTGGAAAATTACCAGGTAGTTGCCAGTATCCCTTTCTTTGGCAAAGTGGCAGAGCTCATGATAGCTTTCCAGATCCAAGTCCAGATACTAAATGAAACATTATCTAGATCAATTTCATCCTGACTTCTGACCTGGTTATAGGACAGAGACAGTTTTTGTCACTTTGCTGGATGACCTATGTTGAAAAGTGGACAGTGAGACTGTGTTCCTTTTGATTCTGCAGAATTTCTTATCTGTTTTTGATATCATTGACAATGGTATCTTCTGGGACTGCCTCTCTGGGATGGGGTCTGGGAGATCTGTTCTACATTGACTCTAGTTTTTGAAAGAGTGTGTTCAAAAGAGGATGCTGTTAGATTTCTGCATGACCTGTTTGGCCTTTTGGTCCCTCAGGACTCAGTTTTCTCTCCTATGCTGTTTAATATATACTTGAAATCTTTGAGGAAGGCTGTACTTGTGGGGTTTATTGACACTAGTATTTTGATGGCGCTCAGCTTTATTTTTTCTTTCCATTCAATTCAAACAAAGCTGTTTCAGTATTAAACTGATATCTGCTGTCAGTGATAGACCAGATGACAGCAAACAAACTGAAGTTTAATCCAGACAAGACTGGAGTGCTTCTGGTAATTCAAAATGGAGATCAAGAAATAGGGATTCAGTTTGTGGTGAATGAGGTCAAACCCCCCTGAATCTCCAATTTGTAGCTTTTATTTACTCCCGTACACATATGGTGCTTGGATGCCCAGGTTTCAGCAGTGGAGTATGTTTGCATAGTGAAAACTATTCATGCATTATTTAATTATAGTATTTTTATCCTGCGCTTCAGCCAAAAAAAGAAAAAGAACCCCCAACGTAACTTACAAATAATTCCTCATGCTCAGTTTCCCATCCTCAGCCTTACAATTTCAAGAGGACTTTGGATGTAACTCCTCCTTAAGTTTTCTCTCAAAGGTGAGTAATTTCAGCAGTTTTCTTCTCACTGTCTTTGAAAAGTCTTTGAAAGCCATGCAGTTTCAAATCACTATTCACATTCGGGACTGAGGCCCTTTCCACAGTTTACCTGTGTACCCCCAGCATTCCATGATGGTGGCAGCAGTGGCTCTCCAGGGAGGGGAGCGCAATGGAGCACTCTCCTCCATACTGGCTACCTGCAAAATCCAGGAAGCATGATGGCCATGCCTCTTCCTGCCACAACACAGCTGGATACTGTTCCAGGCTGGGCTGGGGCAAGAAGCTCAATCACTGCAGTTTCAAGACCTCCACAAGCAAGGTAAGTGTGGGTGCATGGTGGGAGGGTGGCATGATTGCCAGTCATTGATGGGGAAAACCCATCAGTGGTTTGTAGTGCAATCATGCCACTTGCGGATGGGGGAAGGACAAGACCATGAAAACGTCATGCATAAGCACTGTCCGGGTCCCACCCTTCTGTCCCCAGTGTAGGTTGGGTGTATCAAGTGGAAAGGGCCTTATTCTGCACAAGATTTGCATGTGGCTGTTTTGCACAGAAAATAGCATTTTCTGCGCAGGCAACAGCATTTTTTTGCATGGAAAATCATATTTTAAGATAGGAATATTAATTTCAGTGCAGAAGATTTTGTTTTTTGTGCAGAAAAAAAGCTGTAATTGGATATTTGTTCTATGCAAAATTTGCACATGGGTGTTTTATGCAGAAAATAACACTTTCTGTGTGTAAAATAACATTTCTGTGCAGAGATATTAATTCCTGCACAGAAAATGCTATTTTTTATGCAAATCAACAATGAGTGAATTTGATGCCGAAAACCCCCCCACCAATTATTTTTCTCCATGCAAAAAATACGTTTATGTGCTGCAGGTAATACTTCTGCACTGAAACAACATTTTCCATGTAGAAAAATTTTCCTATGCAGAAAAATGCCGCTTTCTGCACAAAACAAGCATGTTTGAATTTTGTGCAGCATGAGTCCTGAACTATGAAGATTCTTGTTAGGCCAGTATTCTTCTCGTCAGTGTTTCTCAACATTCAAAAAACATATTTTCAACGATTTTTCAAATATTTTTCAATATTCTTTCCATCCATAAAGAAGGCATGAGGGGCAGGTTAAATTCAGAGTGGTGCCTGAAATCTAGTATTGAAAGGTATTTCACAAGTTGTACCTTTTCTTGCAGAAGTTAAATCTGAACACAACCACATAACCTCAGTTTGCCTTACTGTAACACACTGTTACGTTGAACTGCCTTTGAAAACTGGAAACTTCAGGAGGTCCAAAATGCTGTGGTCAGACTGTTCACTGTTAACTGGCTGTTGCAGAAAGGCCTTTTAATGACAGTTCTGTATTTTTATTTTCACTGGGGAAAAGGTGGGATATAAAATAAATAGTATTTCTATAGGTAGGTGGGTAGGTATATCAAAGCAGTTATCAACAAAACTTTAGCAACAACATGATGAGAACATAAGTTATTGGTTTGGGGAACAAACTCAGAATGTGGGTGCACTTCTCCTTCTTTGGAATTTGTTAAGTGAAGCTTGAGTAGCCACTATCAGAAATCCTGTAGCAACAGATTTTTTATAAAATTGGAAACGTGAGACTAGAGGAACCTTTGAGCTCTTGTGAATGCTGTGATTGGATAGAGTTGTGACTTTCCTAGCCTACGAACATGATGTGGACAATCATGCCATAATAGAGTAAAAGAGATATTCTGAGAATTCTATTTTGTGATAAAAAAAAATGTTATATGTGTTTGTATGTATGTGTGTGTGTGAGATCTCTACAAAAATTAGGGTAGTACTGTTTATCAACTATGAGAATCATGGAAAAATGAAAATAAGGTTATTTAATTAACTGGAAGTTCCTGGAAATTTGTATACAGAAAACTTAAATGGAATTGTACATATTAAACTATGAAATTATTCGTTCAGTGATGTGTCACTTACTTTGGTTGTCCGTCAGATATTAATGGGGAATCTAATTAATAATGATTCTGAAAATGGCTAAAGTGACCTCATAGAATCATAGAGCTGGAAGATACCACGGGGCCATTGAGTCCAACCCCCTGCTATGCAGGAAAACCCATCAAAGCATTCCCAACAAATGGCTATCCAGCCTCTGCTTGAAAACCTCCAAAGAAGAAGACTCCACCACACTCCATTGAGGCAGCATATTCCACTGCCAAACAGCTCTGACCATCAGGAACTCCTACCTGAGGTTCAGGTGGAATCTCTTTTCCTGCAGCTTGAATCCATTGCTCCTTGTCCTAGTCTCTGGAGCAGCAGAAAACAAGCCCACTCCCTCCTCAAGATGACATCCCTTCAAATATTTAAACATGGCGATCATGTCCCCTCTTAACCTTTCCCTCTGCAGACTAAGCATACCCAGCTCCTTAAGCCACTCCTCATAGGGCATGGTTTTCAGACCCTTCACCATTTTGGTCGCCCTCCTCTGGACTCACTCCAGCTTGTTGATGTCCTTCTTGAATTGAGGTGCCCAGAACTAGACACGGTATTCCAGATTAGGTCTAATCAAAGCAGAATAGAGTGGTAGGATTACCTCCTTGATCTAGATACCGTACTCCTATTGATGCAACCAAGAATCACCTTGGCTTTCTTGACTGCCATATCATACTGCTGACTCATGTTCAACTTCTGGTCAATAAGACTCCTAGATCTATTTCACACATACTGTCATCCAGCTATGTGTCCCCCATCCTATATGTGTGTATTCCATTTTTAATGCCTAAGTGTAGGACCTTACATTTCTCTCTGTTGAAATTCATTTTGTTAACTTTGGTCCAGCTCTCCAATCTGTCAACGTCATTTTGAATTTTGATCCTGTCCTCTGGCATGTTAGCAACCCCTCCCAATTTGGTGTCATCTGCGAATTTGATCAGCATGCCCTCTACTCCTTCATCCAAGTCGATGAAGATGTTGAATAGCACTGGGCCCAGGACAATACTGGAAATCATAATACATGTGCAAATTGGATAAAATCCATTAGGCCCCAAAGACTCTAACAAAAAGCAGTGTTTTGACTTGGTGCAGGGATGGCACCAGCATTGGTGTCTGGGGCCTGTATCTAGTTTCCTGTTCACTGTTTCCTACTGTTCTGACTTCATTCATGGCTATTTAGGTATGAATTACATGCCTATTAAAAGTCTACCTGGCAGCTTTAGTGGTGTTTATATTTCTTGGGGATGTTCATTATTCTTTCATATTTTCATGGATGCCATTTTCTTTTTCTACTAATGAGTAATTTCAGCTTTTTCATGAGGTTTCAAGTGCATTTCCTTGTATTTCAAAGAAATGCTATTGATAGCTTTGTTCTCTGGAAAGCTAATCACCAGGGCAGGGCTGAAGCTCTTTAGATCAGAAGTTTTTAAGCCACTCCATCCAGTTCCCCTTTATATAAATTGCACAGTTTATAATTGCTTGTTTAATTTCCGCCTTAGTTGGTCTCTGTGATAATATTTGGTTGGAAACCAACTTGCTTCACAGCAATGGGTGGAAGATGAGTTATAAATGAAATCAAACCAATCCTTAGTTGCAAGTGGTACACTGCTTTTACTCTTCTGTGTGGGACACTTGAGCTCTTGTACTTCATGTGCTTTTCATTTGTATTTCTGCATATCTAGTGTGGTAATAAATTGGCATTGTTGCAAAGGATGGTCTTGAGTCTCTTTTCAGTGCTAGGGTGGAGAAACAGGAAAACAGATCAAGAACAAGAACATCTGGTGGGAGTATGCATCTCTCTGTGCAGCATTTTCCCCTTGTGATTTTGGTTGGTTTTGGTGTTGCTGAGTTAGTTCCATGCCGTTCTCCTGATTAGTTTACTATCATTGTTTTATTGTTGCTTTCTTAACTTGAAGTAGAGGGATAGTGTCTTGCATTAACGTATTCCCTATTAAAATAGGCATAATTGCAGTACCCCTATTTAAATATCAGACATATTTTATAGAGCCAAGAAATGGCAGGACAATTGTTTCCTTCCTATGCATCTGGAATCTGCCCTGGCTTTTTGGTTTTGTTATAAAGTGCAGTGGATGCTTATGATTAATAATGTATTACATTTACATGGAATTATGTGGATTGAGAAAGGACATTGCTAAGGACTCTATGTTGGATCCAGACTCAGGCCATTTCCAAACCATACCTCCTTCCATTGTCCTCCCACTGTGGTCCCAGCAGCAGTGCCTTTGCTGAGAAGGGAGTGCAACACAAATGCTACCCCCACAGCAGCCAGCTCCCTGTGGAAGGAAGCATTAGCAACATGCTCGCTCCTCCCTCCCTCCCTTCCTCCCTCCCTCCCTCCCTCCCTCCCTCCCTTCCTTCCTTCCTCCCTTCCTTCCTTCCACAGCACAGCTGACCTCTTTCCCATGCTGCACTGGGGAAGGAAGCATGTGATCATGCTTCTGGTTGTCATGCCCTGCCTTGGAGACCTTGACAGTGAGAAGAAGGATTCTGAGTCTGAGGCAGAAGCTTTCCCAGAAGAAGAAGATAATAGACAACAACAGGGGCCTGAGCAAGAGGAACAAATAGAGGATGAGATAACAGAAACATTTACCCTGCAAGAGAGACGCTGATAGAGGGAAGGGCTATGCTGCTCGGTGCGTTTAAGTAGCAAGCGAGCCCTAATGAAGAAAAACCTGTGGCAACAGCGTCAATAGATAAAAGGGTTCCAGCTGGCCCTTCCTTCCAGGGTTAGCAACTGGTGTCTTTGGTTGTGAAACCCTATGCCGTTCTCTTGCATCTGGATTACCTGGAAACTGCATGTTTTCACTATGAATTGGATTTGCCCTTTGGATTTCTTTGCTTCAAGACCTAAGCTCTGTTTAGGACATTCTCCTGCTCTTGCTGTGTGAGTAAAAACTGTGCTGCTGTTTGTGATTAATTGCCAGCTCTGTCTGGGACTCAACACTGACCCTTCTGCATGGCTGGCGATGATGGGAGCTTTGTGCAATTGCAGGTGCTTAATGGATTTTTTCCCTTAAGTGAATATCCCACAATTGTGATGGGTGGAGGTGCGCTATCTGTGGGACCAGAGCAACATTGTGTGAAAGCATGACTTGCAGACTGCTACCACCATATCACCATTGAGTGACAGTGATACCGTGTAGAAATGGTCTCAGTCATGCTTAAAGTGGAACTAGTGAAATCAGTGAGACTTCATTTAGTTGTGACTAGTTTAATTGATTTCAGTGCATCTTCCATAAGTATGATTCAATGTGTGTTTGCTCATACATATAAGGTAAATATTACAGGTAATGAGCTTGTAGATAGAACAGCAGAATCTAGGGACTGAGTTTGACAAAGTTCCTGCTACAGAAATCTTCACTTTCTGAATAAGTTAGCCACCAGAAGAGAAACTTTTGTACAAATCAGGAAAACTTAAATGCTGTCAAGATATACTGAACAATAGAGGGATAAAGAGCGTATATAACATGTTCAGAAAACAATAATTCCTCCAAAGTAATGTAATTTATTCCCTTCTGTTGGGACAGAGCACAGACAGCAGAAATTTCAAACTCAATTGACGTGTTCATGGTTTTCAAGCTTTTATTTGTTGTTCGGAGAGATAATGTAGTGTAATATGGTCAGTGCACTCAGATTTTCTAATACACAAAGAGAGTCTTGAATAAATGTTTTTATTATGCCTAATAAAATTATATCACCTTTCATAAAATAACTAATATAAAATTTTCAAAGAATGGCAACTTTATTGTATGATGGGACTTGGTAAAAGTAATATTTTATGAACTTATTTATCATATTCTACTGTTGGACATGTAGGAGAAAAGTGGAGGGTTGTACCTGTATACGTGTAATGCTAGTGACAATATTAGCTTAGTTTATGAACATTAAAACAGGTATGATGCAGCAGTGATGTTTGGAGACAACACTGAGGAGAAAATTACCTATGGGATTTCTGCTTACTCTGTAGCAACTAGAGCTCTAGTCTTCTGAGGATGAAAGAAAGTCACGCTTATTAATGACATGGACCCAGTACTGTCTTGAATAAAGCAGTAAGCAGCATTCATAATTAAAACTAGATATTACAACTCTATGGAAAAAGAAACAGGCCTTTTCAAAAATTCAAATTTGCTTAAAAATACATTAAAGAAAAATCATTTTTTCAGAAATGCAATTACTAGACATACTGTGACTATGAAAACAAATAAAAGTAGGGATTGCTAAACAAAAGAAAACAATAAATGATAAAATCATGAAATGAAAGCATCATCATGACAATTTAGAGCAATCTTTAATAGCACTTGTGGAGTTTTGCAGGAGCCAGTGCATAAAAAAAGGAGGGAGCAACTAGTAAGTCACAAAAAGATCAACATCTGCAAGAGATAATGGATTCAATGCATTTAAGTGCATTTAGCTTTCTTCAGACTGTATAGAATCCCATCATGTAATGGGAAGCAATAAGAACAAATGATACAATCACTGTGAGTAAGCACTAGTTTTGCTCAAATCCTGTCAGGATAATCAAGAGATGGACTAGTTAAAGGCAATGCATTAGAGCACTTACCATTTCCCCTCAATGGCAGCTCCAAATTTGTCAGGGCTAAAGGTAATGTGCTGTATATTAGCTGCCCCAGTTATCTTTTTTTTAGATCAGCTTTGTTTCATTTAGTCATCAAAATAAGAATAATTTTATTAAATGGTATGTTAGTTCACTGTCATCTTTACAAGCAAAATACAGGGAATTCTATTAGATTAAAAAAGAAGAAGAAGAACAAATTTGGCAATACCACAGTACTGCAAGTCTACAATTAGAATTGATCCCAGGTTTACGCCTTATACCGCTGGATTCTCGATTTAAACTTCAAATAACCTTTCCTTGTCTGGTGAGCTTTGTAGAATGAAGATGAATGTTCCTGATAGAGTTGTCATAAAAATTTGAGAAACTGACCCCCAGTGTCATTTCAAAATTTAACCAGATTGTTCTCATCAGCTTCACAGCTTAAATGACTGAGGTTTCATTTATCACCTAATTTTTAAATTCCTTCTTTAACCTGAACAGTGCATATTGCTCAGGCTAGTTTGACCTACATTTATTAGTCCCCAAATGCATGTTAGTTAACTTACCACTTTTTCCCTTGAGGGAGATGGATTGGCTAAATCTCAGCCCAGTCTTTGAAATATTCACATCTCCAGTATCCATCATGTTTCAGCATTTAAGCAGAAAGCAAAAAAGAAAAGAAGCCAAGTTTTTACTTCAGTACTAATGTATTGAATTGTGGCAGACTGATGAAACTGAACATGAGGAAGTTCTGAATCCCCCCGCTTCCCTGCCCTAAATTCATTCAAAGACAAACTACCCTCTCACAGCCTCGGCCCCTCCATCAGCCATTCAGAGTTAATAATGCTCTACTATCTTTACATGATTGTTGTGAGTAGTACAATAACATGATCTATATAAAGCTCTTTGAAGTCCAGAAGTATCATGTCAATATGAAATGTTGTGTCTCAGAGGAATTTTAAATTTCATTATTCATTTTAAATAGCAACTGTATAATAACTGCAAGTTCCGATAACAGACCCAAGATAATTGTATTATTATCACTCTTGAATAATTTCAGTGAATTTTCCTTGAATGGGATAAGGAGAAGAGATTATGAAATAGTGGGTTAAAATATCAGAATTTCACTAGATGATTATCTGGGCTCTTTCTTTTATAAGACCATAAACCAGTGGTTCTCAACCTGTGGGTCCCCAGATGTTCGTGGACTTCAGCTCCCAGAAGCCCTGAGCATTGACCATAGTGGCTGGGGCTTCTGGGAGCTGAAGTCCACGAACATCTGGGGACCCACAGGTTGAGAACCACTGCCATAAACGCTGTTTTTGGTCGCTTTTTTCTGACAGAAATATGCTTCTAGTGTTGTTCCTGAATGCCATGTTAAATACAAACTGCCATCCAAGATTTAATTCTGGATGAAGTTACCATCCCTGTCTGCATTGAGCTGATTGGATTGGATAAGAGAGGTTATATTAGCCTTCCTTGCCTGTGTCAAGTTGAGATTTCCGTTAGAAACTAGAAGAGACTTTATGGTATGAGAGTAGACATTACCAATCCTCTTGCCAGATAACCAGTCTAATACAGTGCCCGATTCAAGGGCCGATATGTGCTTTGGGTTTTTGGAATAAATTAGAGTAGCCTTTCCTCACTCCATGCTTCCCAGATTTGTTGGGTGACAGCTCCTGTCATCTCTGTGCTGGCTGGAGGTGGTGGAGGTTATAGTCCATATAATGTGGGGAGCAAAACTGGGGAAGGTGGGATTATGCATTCTCATTTTTTTTTAACCTGGAGACACATAGACTGCTAAAACTACAGTGCAAAGCAAACAAACAAGGGGAGATGGCTGTAAATCCACTTCTGAATTGGGGCCGGGGGAAGGACTTTGACCTTTTGTCCATGATTT
Source organism: Iguana delicatissima (assembly GCA_948472985.1). NCBI lineage: Eukaryota > Metazoa > Chordata > Lepidosauria > Squamata > Iguanidae > Iguana > Iguana delicatissima. Next base: position 1,212,419 of record CAOKZL010000579.1, on the reverse strand, counting down.
GTCAGTCCCACTTCACAATTTTTTGCCAGAAGGAAGGTAGTCAGAGGAGTGTGTCAGGTCTGCATGGAATCTGTGGACCTCACTCCACTCTACCCATCTGTGAGTTTGATTTTAGGATTAGTGAACTATCTAATCTGAGTAGGTACAAGGCAAGGCTGTCCTATGTCAGTTTTACGATGTGCTATTTCATTTCAACCCCTAGCTTCTGCCATTCACCAACATGTAAGAAGTTAGTGGCATAAAGATTAATATACATAATTATAAAAGCAGACATGTACAACAATAATATAGTAGTAAATATAGCAGGAGATGAACTGTATGACTTGATTCCCAGTCATGAAAAAATAGCAAGATATAAAATTAGTAACAGTTAATCTAATATTTTACCATTTCATATTAAGAAAGATGATTCGGATCCTGATACTTGGATACATGAAATATCTTGGGAACCAAATGAGCATTATAAGATAGGGTCTGTAGAAAACAGAAGGGGGAAATCTTAAATTAAAGCTTACATTGGGGGATTTATTGAAATGAGTTCAAGTAAATAAGCAGATCTTGAAAACAAATTCAGATAGGGTTAGCTATTCTGGACAGCAAAAGATTACAGTGATGACAAGAAACTAATGTGGATCTTAAAGCAATATCAGAATGAATTCAAGAAATAATTTGCCCAGAAACCTAGAAAATAAGAGGCAATATTACTATAAAAGCCACAATATAGTTAATCATCTTGGACAGATAGAACGATGTCCAGATGCATCCCCTATTGTGTCAATGATTGAAGAAGTACTTGTTTATTTTGCTTTATTATCAATATGCTGTTCCAGGCTTTTTACTACAAATGATTTGAGGGGAGGTGCACAGTAAATCTGAAATAAAATAAGGAAAAAGAAAAGGCTATTAATAAAACAGAAGCCACAACAATAATCAGAACTGTGATCTTGTGGTCTTTACGATAACTTCCTAAGGGGCCCTAAGACAAGTTAGAAATCTCCTTTGAAGATTGGAATCAGAGCTCCAGTCTCAGAGGAGGAGGGCAGATCTCAAATTCCCTTCTGTGCTCACAGAGAAAGATTAATACCCTTCATCTTGGAGACATTGCAGGAAGAAAGGTGGAGAATTAGGGAGTGGTAAGGGCAAAACAAGGAAGGCTCTAAGTTGTAGTCTTTGACTGTGCCTCCAATATGGTACAAGACTGACCTAAATCCAACCACTTGTTCCAACTAGTGCAGCTTCATGGAATCAGTGGAAATTTGAAAGTCAGTATTTGTGTCAGTTCCATTGATTCAGTGGATCTGCTCTAGCTGGTAGAAACAATGGGATACAAAAACCATTTAGATCATTCTGGAGCTGGTCTAAATGATTTTGCCTCCATTTCTTGCAATAAGTGGGCTCTGGAACACTTGCTAGGAATTGGAGACCCCTGCCTCACTTCCACCCTCCTGGCAAGTTGCTGATGTTCTGAAGTGCTACTATGTTGGTGTTCCCCAGCAGTATAGTAGGATTGTACTGCCCTAATAATTTAAAACATTCAACTGAATATATACATCTTAACCTTTTTCCTAAAAGCCAAGAGAGTAGAGGACAATTTGTCCAAATAATGAAACTCTCTCATGGCTTTTAAATGGATGTAAATGGGGCTAAGAAGAGTACATGGATACAGCATATAGAAGAGGGAATGCAGTTGTGAGAGCTGGTTCAGTGTGAAGATGGTGATGTTATGAAACATGCCTCTTGTTTTCATTTATGAAATGTCAGAGGGTATTAATGTTAATAAAAAGAATGCTATACCAGTATGTGGTACTGGGATGTATGTTACTAGAAGTGTCTGTTTTATCCATGCACCTAAATATGTGTTGGAGCTTACTTGCACAGGGGAAAAACAATTTTGGTCTGATCTAGGTAGATGGTAATTCATAGTCAACAAATTTTCAGTAAGTGTTTACTACTATTAATCAGGAAGAGTCAGTTAGAAAAGTTCATGTGCCTTTGAATTTTGATAGTTTTTTAAAGTATGTGTGTGTCTATATCTATATCTAAAATTAGTGCTGAAGTCCGTAGTATTAGAGAAGTACACATGATTATCAGACCCTGATTTACTAGCATACAATTTGGCTAATTCGCTAAGAAGAAACTGTAAGCTGCAAGAAGATACTGGCATGCAACAGAGTTGTAAAAGATACTCGCATCTTTTTCTTCAGTGATTAGACCAAATGCTTCCAAAAGCCCATTCTTTGAAAAAGAAGTCCCAACTGTCATAAGATTTTTTTTTTCATGTTTCAAGATTTTTGGTGAGAAACAATGGTTTTTCGACAGGAACAGTGCCTTTTATGCATAAGATTTTTTTTTCTGTGCCTGTATTCTTCACATAGCAGTGCTGAAATGGGAAAAATAAGCATTAAGAAGTTGTAAAAAATCGCATAATTTTACCCAGCAGGAAGAAATGCTTGAAATTCTTTGTTCTTGCAAGCAGGAATGAAATAAGTGAAGCTTTACATCTCTGATATACTCATATTAATCTAAACATTTACCTGCTGATGTTCAGTGCTACAAGAATGCTGGTCTCATTTTAGGTTAGCATAGCAGTTGCTTGTCTCAGTTGATATGCCTAAAATAAACTCAATACTGCCGAATGGCTAACCATTGTTTTTTAGTGTTGGCACAGAGTATTTGAATTTTTCCCTATGTCTTTCTTTGTGAGACAGTACTTTGTGAGACGTCTTCTCTGTTTCTTGTACATACTGTGGAGGTGTAATGCAGGTAGACCGTGAAGTGCTTGTTCAATGAATGGATTTTTTGTATAACCCTGTATTTTTTGTTCCTGGATCTTTCTCAAGAAATTTCTTGTAACATTCTGACTAACGATTATTCCTCAGACAGTCATGCTTTCTCTTTCTTGCTTTAGTCTGCAGAATAAGAAATAGAGGCCAGAGGCCCACAAAGGCAATGTATAAAAGAGAAGACATTACTGAATGATAAAAGAGCTTCCTTGCTGGGAGCATCAAAAGCACTGATACTTTAACTGTGTGTCATAAAGAGGTATGCAGTTAGCATCCATGTTAGGCTTCTCTACATGAAATAAAATATCCATTTTCTTCCCTATAGGAACATAAAAATGTCATCTTTTTATTTAAATGTAATTGCTCTGTTTATGGCTTGCCTTGCCTGGGCTTATTAAATCCATGTCCAGAAACTGTACAGAAGTTGTAAACACAGTGAGAAAAAATAATGAAATAAAATGGATACCAGATGTTATGAGAAACTGGACACTTTGATGCTTCAAGTTGTTAATTATGAAATTCCACAAATAGATTGTGTTTATTTTGTATGATTTCCTGATAAAACTCATTTAATATTTATCATTTGGATAGTATTCAGTGGGCCAGACAATCACCTCTGAAAGGAGTAGTACTTAAGTAGTACTTTGCCACTTAAATATGTTTTTGCCAAAATTAATACAATACTAGTATTAATTGACTATGCTACTGAGTTGATGTCTGTGGAAATCACCAGTGTCAGCTAGTTTTCAGTACAGCACATAACTGATAAGATGAAATATATGATAGAAATAGTTATCCGCTGAAGTTGCAAGAGATCAAGTAGCCGAGTGAAAGGCACTATCTCCAGAATTGGGAGGTACCCTCTATTATCTTTTCCTCCTGGAGCCAAGGCCTCCACCAGATGCCCAGTTAAATTTCTTCAACTGCAGAGAAACACAGCATGTCACAAAGCAAAATGTAAAGAAATGGCTGGTGCTTATAGGGCATGTTTCTTTCTAGAAGGTGCTGGCCAGCCATTTTCCTCCACTACTGCTTCATGGGAAGCAGCCTACCTCCAGCACAGTCCTGTTCCTTTCAGCACTTGCAGTGGCTGATAAACAAGACACTCATCTCCTGCTGTCCAGAAGTGCCAGAGCAGCTCTGTCTACCTTTATATTTTGCATAGCTTCCTCCTCCTCCTTTGTTCACTGTCAGAGACAAGATGTTCTGGCCCAGGAATGTCAATGTAGAATAGAGGATAGAGGATAACAGGAACAAGCAGCAAGTCTTCCCACTCAAGCTCTCAAGACTTCTCAGGATGACAGTGTCCTTCTAAGACTCATTTGAATAGAAAAGATGTAATTCTAAACCACTGCAGACTTTTCTACGGCATTTCTGGTCAGAAACACAAAAAATCTCCTTTGCTATTTCAACAAATAGGATGAAGGTTGCAATGCTATGCCAGAATCAACAAGGATACATATATGAAGAGATCCCAGGTGCTACAAAGCGTGAGACACCAAGCATATAATTACAACTGTATAAATATCAAGCCTATCCTATGTAGTTTGTAAGCAGCATATTGGACTGTGTGTCCAAAATATACCATTTTAAACTAAATGGGTTTAACAGAAATAGTAAGGCTCTAGTACAACTTGTTTCACATTACACACTAGCTTTCTTGTAACAACACAAATTGAAATGCAAAAAAAAAAAAAAAAAAAGGTGCCCCTTTAGTAAGTCAATGGCCATTTCCACCCTATACTCTTACACTGCTCTTATTCCACTTCCAACATCCTGTGGCATTCTGGGGCCAAAGAGCTCCCTGGCTGGGAATTCCAAAGGCCCCTCCCTCAACTGCAAGCCCCAGGATCCCACAGGATGTTGAAAGTGGAATAAGAGCACTATGACAGTGCAGGCTGGAAACGGCCACTGTCTCAGTTGCTTATAGTCCTATACTGGTTTTAAGATTTGTTGTTACTGAGAAGCTTTCCTCCCATAAATTTAATTTGTTAAATTATGATAATATCTTATTGCAAAAGGAAGTTTAGTTAGTTTTCAAACTGAATACAATTAACCCTGAGCATGGACGTAGTGAAATCGCTGTGAAGGCTCTCTCTTTAATGGCTGTGTTAGATCTTGGTTTCAGTTCTTTGTAAGAAGTGTCCATCTGTTTCAAATGAGGCAGCATTACAGTATCTTATTAGCAGTAAAGATGATGTTGCTCTGTGTTCTTTCTACCCCAGGAATCAGATGAGAGCAGGTATGTTAAATAAAACTACATCGTCAATAGTTTATAGTGTTTTGTAACATAAAGATTTGTACCACATTAATTACAGTTGGCTTTTATCTCTCCTTTTTTTATTAATTATAAAAGGAAAAAAATAAAAAAATACATAATAATGATAAGCATAAAAGTGAAAGAAAAAAAGTTACAACAGAAAAATGCTTACATTTCTTTCTCTCGCCAAGTCCATTAACATAATATGCTTATTCAACATATTATAAATCATACTGATTATGTATTTTTGTTATATGTATCTGAATCTCATCCTCATTATACCCATTGTTATTATTTATTCTCATAATTAATGTTTTAAAAATATACTATTAGTAATTTCATTCTTATTTCTATCCTTTTCAAACTAAATTTAAGCTATTGCTATTATTGAATGTAACCTTACTACTAAGTATGCTATTACGAAGTGTACTCTAAGTGTGCCCCATCCCCAGAGCCAATTATATCTCAAGTTACTCCACCTTCCAAAATTGTAACTCTTTTTGTGAAGGTGTGACACCTTCTTTTATAAATACATTTTCCACAAATATCTTCATATTGCTTCAAAATCATTCCCTTTCATTATTCCCTTTTTGGCGTTAATTCCACATGTTAACTTATCATTAATCGCAATTTTCCAGACTTCTTTATACCAATCCTCTATTTTGAAAATCTCCTTGAGTTTTCCATTTTCTTCATATAATTAACCTTGCTGCAGTTAATAAATTTGTAATTAAATCCTTCATTGCCTGGGTACAATTAACCTGATCATTTATAGATAACAATGCTACACCAGGACATATTTCTAAATCAATTTCTGTTATCTCTTTTAACTTTTTAAACACCATTTGCCAAAATTTCTGTACACATTCACAATTCCACCACATATGAATATATGTACCAATTTCTTGACAACCCCTCCAACACAGCCTTGAATATTTCTTATCTATGAGATTGAACCTTACTGGTGCTAGCTACCATCTCCAAACCAATTTATAATAATTCTCTTTTAACAGTTGGCTTTTAAAGTGTTGTAGAGCTGCTGCTTTGATAGCAGTAGGTGAACATTCTGTTTCTATACAATGGAAGACTGTTGCTGTCTCTTTGTACATTGTAATGTTGGCTTTGCCCCCCCCCATTACCTCAATTTTCCAGGGTGAATGTGGATTGTAAATTCTGGTGTTGCATTATTTTGTAAGAAGGAGAAGGCTGTTAGGATGTCTGAAGCTGTGTGCCATTGGAAGAGCTCCTCCGCTGTCCATAGCCATTTCTACTGTGCTTAGTTTCACCTGGATCTTTGCGTTTGGAGGAAGTACAGTGAGCAGCAGTATTTGTGCCTCTGGCTCTCACAGAAAGAGTGAGAGGGTTCAGAATACTCAAGAGTTGGGCACCAAACAGTTGCTTATAGGGACGGAAAGACTATTTGAAAATATTTTTAAAATGATAAAAAAAATGTTTTTCAAATGTTTAGAAATCCTGATAAGATGAATCCTGGACTAACAAAACCCTGTGCAGTTTGAGACATATTCTGCACAATATTTGCATGTGGCTGTTTTGTGCAGAAAACAGCATATTCTATGCAGAGAACAGCATTTCCTGCACAATAGGTAATATTTTTGTGTTGAAACATTATTTTCTACACAGAAAATGCTGTTTACTATGTAAGAAACAGTGTTTCCTATGCAAATCAAACATGTACTAATTTTACACAGAACAAATCCCCAATTACACCATTTTTCTATGGAAAACAATGTTTTATTTGCAGGAATTAATAGTCCTGCATTGAAATATAATATTGCCATGCCACAAAATGTTGTTTCCGGTGAAGAAAATGCTGTTTCCTGTTTGTTTGTTTGTTTGTTTGTTTGTTTGTTTGTTTGTTTGTTTAAAAAAACTTGCAAATTTATGCTGAGTCTTGAGTTGCCATTGTCTTTCTAAAATTATGTGGATTTTAATATCACAAGATACAGACAGTAGTTCGCAGAAGCAGTCCATATTTTATAACAATTTGTTTGTAGTAAACCCACTGAAAATTTAAATATTATTTGCTTAGTATAGTCTGAACTAATACTGTTGATTTTTTAAAATATAAATACAGTACACCCACTCATTTCATGGCCCACTATGTAGTTCTTTATGAGTTTTCTTGCAATCCGTGCCATTGTAATTATACATTTCCCCTCCATATGCCTGAGAATGAACACTTATGTTCGGAGTTTTTGTTTCCTCTTGCCTTAGGGTGGAGAGTTAAGTATTACCTTTTAAGTTGTAATAACTGGGCAAGGTGAGTAGATGGGATAACAGGCATGGACTGTAAAATTCTTGTTGAGTGAGTCACGTTAAAGCTATGTGGTTATTTTAGGTAACCACCTTAATAGTGTATAGTGCTTTTTAGAACGAGTACTAATGGAACTGAGAGTCAGTGTGGTGTAGCTGTTTGAGGTTTGGGCTTTGATTCTGGAGACCATGACCCACTGGGCAACCTTGGGGAATTCGCACTCCCCCAGCCTCAGAGGAAGGCAAAGCTAAACCCCTTCAGAACAAATCCTGCCAAGAAAACCTGGTCTTATGTTTGCCATAAGTTGGAATGATTTAAGGGCACACAACAACAACAACAACAACAACGAGACTAGGTTTATATAGGGAAAAGATAGTATGCCATAAGTTGGAATGACTTAAGGGCACACAACGACGACAACAACAACAACAACAACAACAACAACAACAACAACAACAACGAGACTGGGTTTATATAGGGAAAGGATAATATGCCATAAGTTGGAATGACTTAAGGGCACACAACAACAACAACAACAATGAGACTGGGTTTATATAGGGAAAGGATAGTATGCTATAATTACTGTATACCAGATATTGCCAATAACTTTGATGCCAAACTTCGTACAGTCAATTTGATTGCTAAAATGAGAGACATTGGATTCAGTCCGGCTTTAGTTGTGTGGAACTCTACTGCTGCACGTTCTTCTCTCAAGTGTGGACATTTGTGTTCAATATTTTAACCTTGGAACCTATGTAGATTACTTTTGCCCAAGCAGATTCTTTAAATTCCCCTTTTTAGAACCCATCATTGTTTTACTCCCTGCATTTTTCTCAAACTAAAATTCTGTGTGTCAAAATCAAATCAAAATTTCACACCTATATATGCAGACAGCATTTGTCCATGTGTAACAGGTTCTATAGTAATAAAAGATAAAACTCAATACCAGTTCCTGTTTTACTATCTAAGAGAAAAATCTAATTTTTCTTTGTGTGAAGAGGCATGTCTAAGGAAGAGTGAAAAGAAGTTTGATTGCACATTGATAGTATAAGGGTCACATACAGAGGTATGAAGAAATAGGATACGTACCTAATTGATGTGTTCTGCTGGATCAGACAAAGTTATTGCAAAAAGGAAATGAAGGAGGAAAGAAGGGATCAAGAAGCAAATTGGTAGAAGAGAAGACATTGGAAGAAAATTCTGTGCTCAACAGCTCTAAAAAGAAAAGGGAAAAATGAGGTAAAAAAAGGGAGACTTTTATTAAAGAACAGCAGACTTAAGCAAGTAATATGAGCAGACAAAAAGGATGAAGGAAGAAAAGACATATAATATTTTAAAAAAAGAAGGATCAAATTAATTTCAAAAAAGGGAACTGGATCAAGAAGTATCTATGAAGGAAGAAATGTAAGGAAAAAGATACTGTTGGGGAGTGAATGAGAGAACATGGACTGCCTGCATTTTCACAGAGTGCCCCATATATAGATTACCCTCCCTGGAGGGGTTTGCAGGCAAAGGAAATGCTCCAGTGGACAAAGGAATCCGCCCCCCACCTGTGTTTGAGCAGCTTGGGGAGAGGTGACTTTGCTGTCCCCCCTTCGAGAAGGGACCACATCACCAATGTGACCATTGTTGCATTGGCTGCCGAGGAGGGGTGGGTGGGCCAGGGGGGACCTTTAAACAGCAGGTCACCTCCCCTGCCGAGCTCTTCTTTGTTTTGAGCTCTCCCGGTCGTCAGGCAGGGGGTGAAGGGTGAAAGAAGGAGGGCATCCTTGGGGCAGGCCCACAGATTTTATGCCCTCACTTCTGGGCTCTGTGATAGGTGGTGGGTTTCGTGGGGCATGCCTTCCAGAGGGAGTCGCTGAGGTGACAACTCAGGATCAGGAGTTTGCCCTCGGAACCAGGTATTTTGCTATCGTGCAGTCCCCCCATGAGGTCAAGTGCAAGTTCGATGTCATGTCCAAGGTCAAGTTCATGTATAAATAGGCAATAAATAATAAAAGGCCCATATTTCATCCCAAGTCCTGTCATGTGGTCTCTTTATTTCGAGGGGTGGGCAGCAAACCTGTTTCTTTTATCAGTGCCAATACTGTAATTCCTTTCTTTTTTTGTCCTACTTGCTCAGCCTAGGCAAATAAAGGAAAGCCAGTCCAAGTCACCTTTCCAAAAACCTGTCCCAAGACCCCAAATAGCCGTTTTTTTCTCACCACACTCTCCTTGTTCTCTTGCCTCTGCCATTGAATTCCACCATTTACTCAACTGCACCAACGTGATGGGAGAGCTATGCATCTTGAGCAAGACTTTCTTTTATTTATCTCTACAGAAATTTAAATTTGAAATGTTGAAAATCAGAGCAACAAAAATTGCAACTCATTTGTATTCTTAATATCTTAATTTATATGTACCACCCACTAGAAACAACAAGTCATAATCCACTTTCATATATTTCCTCTATTACAAGAAAAGAAAAGAAGGTTTAAAAGGTAATTGCAGATTACTGTTTCATACAGTGAAATAGTATGAAATCATACAGTAGGGCCAGCATGGTATAATGGTTTGACAGTGGATTATGACTCTGGAGAACAGGATTTGAATCCCTCTTCAATCATGGAAACCCACCGGGTGCTCTTCAGCAAGTCACACTCTCTCAGTCTCAGGAAGTCAAAAGCAAACCCCCATGAACAAACCTTGCCAAGAGAACCACATGATAGATTTGCCTTAGGGTTGCTATAAGTTGGAAAGGACGTGAAGGCCAAAACAACAATTTTGTACAGCATTCTTTGTTATTGTGACCCTTCAAGTTGTTTCCAACTTATGGCAACCCTAAGACAAACCTCTCATGGGGGTTTCTTGGCAAGATTTGTTCACAGGGAGTTTGTCTTTGCCTTCCCCTGAGGCTGAGAGAATGTGACTCTCCCCAGTGGGTCTCCATGGCCAAGCAGGCTTTCAAAATCTAATCTCAAGGGCCCTAGTTCTGCAGTCAAGCCACTATACCACATTGACTTTCACGGTATTCTTTACTGTGATTTTTTTTAAATAATTTTTATTAAAATATAATTCCAAACATAAATATCATGTTTCTCATTAATACATTGTTTACACAATTAATTTCTTTATCAATAGTGTACGGATTTCTATGTGCATTCCTACGTATAGTTACTGCAATTATTGACATTTAAATCTTTTTGAATATATATTTAAAAACCTCTATCTCTTTCCCTCTCATCTCTCTCTCCCCCTTTAATGTTTGTCTCGATATTATTTCTCTCCCAATTTCCTCTCTTCCTACCCCCCTACCCCTCCCCTCCCCCACCTACTATCCTTTTTTCTGCACTTTCTTCAGGTCTAACCTGCTTTCGAATGTTCCCACTGAACCTGCAAGTTATGTGTTATCTTTTTATTGTTGTGTGTCTAGATTATATTATTGTACATTTAAATTCTTAAAACCAAAAAAATTATTACCTACTTATATATTTACTGTTCGTTAGTTATCTAGTACACTTTCTCTAATGCCCTCTTATAAATCTTCTGTTTCTCCCTCTCTTAATCCACAGCTACTAAATCACGTTTATCTTATTACCTATCCTATTACTATATTTGCCTTCCTTTTACCCATTCTGTAACCAGCTTCCAATTCCTTTCAAACTGTTGGTTTGATGCTCCCTTCATTGAGTTTGACAAAGTCTCCATTTCCAATAGATTTGACATTTTTAGTTTCCATTCTTCTATTGAGGGTGCTTCTTTGTGATATTAACGAATTTATTTTCACTATCACGTTGTTACCACATTAATTCAAAATCACACCAGGGTTTTTAGCAGCAAAAAAAAAAAAAAATGTAAAGAATTTATTAAATGATTTTCCCTTGTACAAGAGGAGAGCAGTTGTGCATCAGGCACTAAAAATATACTACTCCAAAGAAAATGGCTACACACAGGTAGCTTTATACCCTGCTAAGAAATGCTAATTATTGACTAATCCAAATACATGCATATAGGAACTATGTCATGAATATATTATTATGTCAGCATACAAGCACTGTGCATGCCCCTAGAGGCAGTCTCAAATTTTAATACCAGACCCCTTCCTAGGGGTGTGATTTTTAATATTAAAATGAAGCTTTATGAGGCTCTTGGTCACCAAAGTTCATCTCTTGCGGTGACTTCCCCTCACCTTGGCCTAGTTTGGCCTACTCCAGACGCTCAAACCCACAAAGTCTACCTCTCTTTCACACCTGTAGAGCCTACTCAGTTAGTTATCTCTTTTACTATCTACTGTTGCTCCACTTGGCTTCCTGTCATTCTAAGGCCCTTTCCACAGGGGGGATGGGGGAACGGGGCAGCGCACGCAGGGACGGATCTTACCTGAAAACGGGTTGCTCCGTCCCTGCGGGGAGCGCGCGTTCGCCGCTCTACACGCTGGCGAGTTTCGGCGGCGTTCGGCGGTGCCCAAAATGGCGGCCGGCAACTTCTGGCGGCGCTCTGCCAATCAGGGCAGCGCGCCAGCCGGAAGCCCGCCCCCGGGCAGCTCTGCAGGGACGCGCTAGCGCGTCCCTGCAGCTTCACACGGGGCGCTGCAACGGGTTAGCGCGCTCGCGTTTCATAAAAACCACATAAAATGTGGTTTTTAAAAAACGCGCCGCGCCACCCCTTGCGGCCGCGCTAGCGCGGTTTGAGGTGTGGAACCTCCACTATTCAAACCGCTCTAGCGCGCTCCACAGTGTGGACGACCTCCGGATGAGGTCGCCCTAAGCCGTTTTTTTTACCCCGTGTGGAAAGGGCCTAAGTTCTACAAGCTGATTTTCCTGTTATCTGCATCCAGCTACAAGCATAAGCATTCTTCTTGTTTTCCCTGGCCACATTGCTCTTTTTCCTAATTCAATGTGCCTGCTATTAAACTATTGATTAATTATTTCCTAATTATTATGCCCCTAAAACGTTACCTTTTTTTCCTTTTTCTGTCCCCTCTCAGTAATGTGTGTTAATAGTCAACATATATCATATCTATAACTTTTCTCTTATTACAGCAACAACAAAAAAATGACATCTCAGAATGCATTTGTGCATTTCAATACCAAGAATTAGTTCCCTTTTCATCTATAATACTCATATATATCATGTATCTCATCTGTGCTGTAATATCCAGTCATTTCAGAAGAGCTAATGAAACAAGCCAATGGAGCATAGTCAGGATTTGTGTATATTTGTGGACTATGCCCTGTATTTAGGCATAATGATGATGCTTTTACTGATATGTGAACCACTGGTTGTTCAAACCGCACTTAAGGTAAACCACTTGCTAAGACTGGATTGCCAAAATATATATTCCCTTCCATGTCACTAAGCAGAGCAACAGCTTTAATTCTGCTCATTCTTTGTATTTCCCCACATAGCTTTTTCTCAATCCGTTATATTTATACCACTTTTGTTTTGCTTTGGATTCATTGTCATGTTACTAAAATTAATTCTGAACCTGATAGACTTGTTCTGACTTTATCTACATATCACAGGAAGTGATCTCCTTTGTAAGAAAGGACTTTTACTGTAGATTCTCCATTTTTATTTAATTACTTTCACAATCTGTTCAATGTAGGAACACATGTGTTACCTTACAGTAGAGCCGTTTGGTCTTTTACCAAGTCAATCCATTAGATCAGATTGATACTTTTAGAATGGGAGTCCAGTATTTAGCAAAGTATTCCATTAACAAGCTACTCTGAAAAGACAAAAGTGATTTGAATTATAGTACAGTTAGAACGGCTATTTTTGCCACATACAGAATAAATTAATTTTACATTAATTATGTGAGAGTTAATCCAGAGATTCTATAGATACTCTTTTAGTACCTAGTAATATCTGGTGTATGGACAGATTTTAAAACAATAGTTGTGTCTTTCCAGAAGAAACAGATTTGCATGGGATTCTGTGGGGTAACTATGTGAGATTTGAAATAGTGGGGGCATAACAGGATGAGTAGTCTCAATTCAAACTTCACCTCAGTAATATGCTCACCAAATAACAAGGAAACCATTAGCCTCAACCCAGCCTCTTGCATTATGCAAGTAATAATGCATTACCAAAAAGTTCTCATATGAGATTTTTTTTAATAGGAAAGGAACCTCAAATCTTGCAGATTTCAGAAGAATCATAGAATCATAGAATCATAGAAATGTAGAGTTGGAAGAGACCACAAGGGCCATCCAGTCCAACCCCCTGCCATGCAGGAAAACCCTCAAAGCACTCCCGACAAGTGGCCATCCAGCCTCCGCTTAAAAACCTCCAAAGAAGGAGACTCCACCACACTCCGTGGCAGCACATTCCACTGCCGGACAGCCCTGACCTTCAGGAAATTCTTCCTGAGGTTCAGGCGGAATCTCCCCTCCTGCAGCTTGCATCCATTGCTCCTTGTCCTGGTCTCAAGAGCAGGAGAAAACAAGCCCACTCCCTCCTCGACATGACACCCCTTCAAATATTTAAACATGGCTATCATGTCCCCTCTCAACCTTCTCTTCTGCAGACTAAACCTACCCAGCTCTCTAAGTCTGTCCTCATAGGGCATGGCTTCCAGGCCCCTCACCATTTTGGTTGCCCTCCTCTGGACCTGCTCCAGCTTATCCATATCCTTCTTGAATTGGGGTGCCCAGAACTGGACACAGTATTCAAGATGAATAACCAATGCAGAATAAAGTGGTACCAATACCTCCCTCGATCTAGACACCATACTCCTATTGATACAACCAAGAATTGTGTTGGCCTTCTTGGCTGCGGCATCACACTGCTGACTCATGTTCAGCTTGTGGTCAATGAAGACTCCTAGATCCCTTTCACACGTACTGTTAGCCAGCCACGTGTCCCCCATCCTATATTTCTGCATACCATTTTTTCTGCCTAAGTGTAGGACCTTACATTTCTCTCTGTTGAAATTCATTTTGTTAGCCTTGGCCCAGCTCTCCAATCTGTCCAGGTCCTTTTGAATTTTGATCCTGTCATCAGGCATATTAGCAACCCCTCCCAATTTGGTGTCATCTGCAAATTTGATCAGCGTGCCCTCGATTCCTTCATCCAAGTCATTAATGAAGATATTGAACAGCACCGGGCCCAGGACAGAACTCTGTGGCACCCCGCTAGTCACTTCTCTCCAGGATGAGAATCTGCCATTGGAGACCACCCTTTGGGTACGGTCAGTCAACCAGTTACAAATCCACCTGACAGTAGCCCTGTCCAGCCCACATCTTACTAGCTTCTTTGCAAGAATGTCATGGGGAACTTTGTCAAAGGCCTTACTGAAATCAAGATATACTATGTCCACGGCATTCCCTTCATCTATCAAGCAAGTAACTCTATCATAAAAAGAGATAAGATTAGTCTGGCATGACCTATTTTTGAGAAATCCATGTTGACTTTTCGTAATTACGGCATTGTTTTCTAAGTAATTAGAAACTGACTGTTTGATGATCCGCTCCAGGATCTTTCCAGGTACTGATGTCAGGCTGACTGGGCGATAATTATTTGGGTCCTCTTTTTTCCCCTTCTTGAAGATGGGGACAACAGTTGCCCTCCTCCAGTCTGCTGGAACTTCTCCGGTCCGCCAAGAGTTTTCAAAGATTACAGCAAGAGGTTCCGCAATGACCTCTGCTAGTTCTTTTAAAATCCTAGGATGCAATTCATCTGGCCCTGGAGACTTGAATTCATCCAGTGTGGCCAGGTATTCCTGTACTACCTCTCTACCTATTCTGTGCTGCATTTCCCCCACTTCCTCACCTGCTCCCCAACTGCCAGGTTGCGTGTTTTTATCCTTTTGGGAAAAAACTGAGGCGAAGAAGGTGTGGAGGAGTTCTGCCTTTTTTCTTCCTCCTGTTATTAATTCACCATCTTCCTTGCGCAGTGACCCTATCGTCTCCTTCTTTTTCCTTTGGCTGCGGGCATATTTAAAAAAGCCCTTTTTATTGTTTTTAATGTCTCTGGCCAGCCTAAGTTCGTTCTGTGCTTTAGCCTTTCTGACCTTCTCCCTACATCTGCTGGCTACTTGCTTATAATATTCTTTGGTGATTTCCCCCTTCTTCCATTTCCTGTACATGTTTTTCTTAACACTTAGCTCAGCTGAGAGCTCTTTAGTCAACCATTCCGGTTTCTTCAGATGCCTTCCATTTTTCCTCCTTAATGGCACAGTTTTAGCCTGTGCCTTCAGTACCTCCCTTTTAAAGAACTCCCATGCATCCTGAACTCCTTTCTCATTAACTATTCTTGACCACGGGATTTCAGATAGCTTGCTTGTTTGTTTTTAAAAAAGCAAAATATTTTTTCTGCTACTACTTGTCATGGATCCTTACTGTTTTTCCATATGGTGCTGCTGCAGAAACACTGTGCCGAGATCTAGCATTGTTCTTGGGAAAGCTTTACTCTTTTGGGAGAGAGGGGGCAAAGTTGAAAAGAAAAAGTCACTGCTATCATCATTACCCAGTAGCCCTCCCTAACACTGCTGGGATTGTTCTCCACTTTACTACTCTGAACAGGGCATCTCTAATTTTGTTCAGAGCAACATTGGTTTTCCTTACAAGATGATAGATAACAATTGTTTCGCTCATGTATTTCAAAGCCTTTAAAGTCTTCAAACTTTTGGAGACACATTAATGCAAAATTGCCCCATGGGGGACTTGTCCATTCACAAAATGACTTTCATGGCAAAATCACAAAACACCCATTTGAGAGAAGGCAAACCGGTGAGATTCAGGGAAAGGCCACATATCAGATAATCACTTTTTAAAAACCCAAAATTTAAAGTCTTCCTTTACACAATATATCCTTTATCTTTTCTGAAATCTGGCTAGCTTCATTACCTCAAAAAGTACTACTATACTTTCAAATGCCATGAAGTTATCTCTCTCTCTTACACACACACACACACACACACACACACACACACGTGCTCCAAGTTACAGGTTTTCAGGGTTTGTTTTTTAAATGTTTGAATTCAAATTTGAAAAAGACCTAGCACCAACACCTGTTTGTTCAAACCTTCACCAGGTTCAGAACATTTTTTTTGTCTCTGCACATAACCTCCTGGAAGTTTGTTTGTCACATTGATTGCTTTCTCTTGTGATTTTACCTTCTACTGAAGTCTAATAAGACTCTTAAATTGATACAAAGCTTCTCGCTCGCAAAATTATAGCACCTGGATTTACATATCCATAATGTGTGCCGAAAATGAAATAGAAGCCCATTCTAAAGCTTGTGGATTTGTTATTGCTAACAAGTAGTTTCCAGTTAACTTTGTTATAATTTCCTTTGTATTTAACAGAAGAAGAATGCCTTATTATATATTCAGTAATGTGAGATACAGTTTTAAAAATATATATTAGGATATTTAGGACCAGTGAATTAGATTCCTCTGGCTTTTTTTTTCCTTTGTGTGTGTGTGTGAATAGAACTAGTGTGTATTGTTCTACCAAGTTAAAGAAATAGTGCATATGGCCATAAAATTAATTTGTTAATAACTAAAATATTTTCAAGGTTGGAAATAATGACTTCCCAAGTTTGTTACCCCTTGAGTAAACACAGTGTATAGATGGTAGCTCCTAATTTCTGAGCCTAAGTATTTGTCCAATACAGGAGAAAAATCAGAAGTCCATTTTAAAAATGGAAGTAGCCTGCAGACATAGAAAGGTGTTAAAATTCAAAGTTGTCGCTTGTTGGAGCCGTACTTCATGCTTTAGCTCTTCAGATATCTTGATTAACTATGATTTCACCTATGTTTTTGGTCCAGAAATTACAGACTGGGAGTCTGTGAAAATTGACTGGTCCTTAATATTCTAAGGAAAAATGTCTTAGAAGGAAGCATTTAAAATCCTGGCTGATGCTTTGAATAAATCCAAAAACCACATGCCGTGTAATTTTTCCATATCATGAATGTTACTTTATTCATCTCAGGAATGCCACTTTGCATAATTTCAAAAATGACTAATGCAAATATTCTTCATAGGTTCAGTCTGAGTTAATGATTTTATTTGCTTATCTTCTAATGGAGAAAGGTTTGGGGGAAAAATAACAAAACATGAAAACTTTTCTGTGAAGTTTATATTAAGCGTATGATCAGATAAATGGCGTAACACCAAAGATTCATGAACGAGCTTAGCAGTCAAGAAGTGAAAAGTCCTCTTATACATCAAAAACCAGTTAAAGAAGAAGAGACAGAGAGTAGGAATAATCACTTTCCACAATAGAGGAAGGTGAGCAGAGCAGTCTGCTGGGATTGGTAGTGGAATGCTGGTTTGTTTGATTTAACTTGCAATGAACTATATGTATTTAGGGGAAAGTAGTGAAGTATCCAGTGTGCTGATGACACTTATTTTGAGTGGTGAGAAACTGAGGTGAGAAGGATTGCAAATTTCTCCCAGCAGATCTCTCCAGACTGGGCAAATGGGCAGTTAAGTGGCAAATGAGATTCAGTGTAAACAAGTATAAAAGATGCATAATAGGACAAGTAAATCTCAACTTCACATGTACACTGATGAGATCTGAGCTGACAATGAATAAGGCCATTTCCGCACTAGCCAACTGGCCCCTCCCGAAACTGCAAACCCCAGGATTGCAGAGGATGTTGAAAGTGGAATCATTGTGCTATAACAGGCTAGTGCGGAAATGGCCTAAGAAAGGTCTCCGGGAGTTTCTTGTTTGTTTTAAAGATAAATCCCATGTTGCACATAATTACAAAGGGATCCAGAAATAAAACTGCTAATATCATATTGATGTTATAGAGCAACAATATCTGTAATACTTTGTACAGTTCTGGTCATTTCACTTAGAGAAAAATTGACAATCCATAACTGGAAAGGGTGAAGAAAAGGGCAACCAACGTGATCAAATGAGCTGTGAAACTGCCCTGGGAGGAAAGGTTCCATCTCAGGCTGTTTTTAGGGGTGGCATGGTAGGAGTAGATGGTATGGAGAAAGTATCTAAGGTGATGATTTCTATTATCTTATAATACTATAGGCTGTATCCATTCACTGAAGTAAATGGTGTGAGATTCAGGACAGATAAAACTATGCACTTCTTCTCAGAGGACTAAACTGGAATTCACTGTCACCAGATGTGATTTGAAGGCTTTAAAAATAGATTGGATAAATTCATGGAGAACTGGGCCATAAATAGCTCCTGCTTAGGGCAGCTGTATATCTTTTCCCGTATCAGAGGCCGTGAATCAGTTGCTGGGGAATGTAAGATAGAAGGTGCCACTGTTGCCATGTCCTGAGCTTCTGGTAGGCAGCTAATTGCGCACTATGTGAAGGGAATGTTAGACTTGATAGGCTTTCAGTCTGATCCAACATAGTCATCTTCTTGTCTGAAAAGGGAAATAATGAAAATTTTAGCCCATCATCTTTCTGTATTGTATCTCTGAATCCTTCAGAGATATTGCCAAGAGCTTCATTCTGATCTGGCAGGCATCACATTAATCTCCTTTCACATCATCTTGTTGGTGGGCAAGGGGAACAGAATGTTATTTAAACGTACATATGCATGGAAACATACTGTTTAAGGATTTTATCATACAAGGCAGGTAAATCACAATTACAGCAGGATAATAGCATTTTTGGTTGGGACTTACCACATAGTGTTCTTCCTCTTCTGCTGTTCTACCATAGGGAGATTGCTTTTGCAAAGGAGGTCATTAACTGATTAATCCATTAACAACTTCCTTTATATAAGAAACACTTTCTAAATGGTCTCCCACCACAAGAACAGCAGATACTATTACTCCACTATAATTATGATTTATCTGCCTTGCATGATAATGCCATAAATTTATAAGAAAGTGGTAACGTGGACAGACAGGAAGGAATAGAAGACCCAATATGATAAGGCTCATGGTATGTTGGAGAGGGGTTGAAAATATTCCATGCCTTCTACGTGTAAGCTAGACCTAACATTATTTAATGTATCACTTCATGAGTTCATTTGCCACAAGTCTAATGGTTCGTTATTGCCTTACCACATTAGTACCTGGGTGATTTGTGCTTGGTAGAAATGTGGAATACAAATAACTGTTGTTCAGTAAGACCTATTGTCATGGATGCCTCCTCATTCTGCTGTTTGAGTGGGTGGGTGAGTTTGCAAAAGTCCTCCAAGTGTTCCTTCCTTGGCTTTGGGGAATTTGGTTTCTCTTCTCTTCTCTTCTCAGGGTAGAGCTCCCTATCACCTTGGTTTCTTTGTTGCCAGGACCCCAGTATTAGGCACCTTAGAAAGCATTGTCCTTTTTGAACTCAGAAAGAAACATTGGTATCCTGCTGCCTGCCTTTTAAAAAGTATGGGCAAATCCCATGGGGCTGAAGACCACTTCTCAGGTTGGACGGTTTTTCTGAATTGCCCTTTTTGTTTTTCTTGAGTTTTCAAGTTTTTCCTATTAAAATATGTAAACGTCTACATTTTAAATAACTTAATACCTTGATACTTGAAAGGCAACCTCTCCTCCTGATAGCAGTCCAAGGACTGAGGTCTGCTAGAAGAACTATCTTCTCAGTGGGAGCAGTTCATTTTGTGAGGCTGTGTGAAATGCCCTCCCCTTGGAGACCTCACTGGTGTTGACATTGGCTTTTTTCTTATGCCAGGTTAAAATATGGCCTTTTATCAAAGCATTTGGGATCCAAATATTTTTCCTGCATCTGTTTTGGACTTTTGAAAGTTTTTTTATCCGTATATCACTCTGAGATGTTGTACTGTACGGCAAGATATTTTAATTAGAACAGTGACAACACATACCATTAAATAGATTTAAATTATCTGGAATTAATTCTTCAATAACTATTATTGAATTCATTAAAATTCCACTTTTCTTAATTACAATGGCTGAGATCTTTCACAGCATAGCATAAAAGTTATGCAGGCACAAGTCTACTCTCAATCTACTACCAGACTCATTGTTTAGCCACTGTTTAGCCCCACATGGCTATTCAGTGGTTGATAGTACTACCTCCAAAACATGGGACCCCCTGAGGTCCTATATCAGAACCTATGATTAAATGTAAAAATTGGGAATTAATTAACTCAAATTAAGAATATTGCAAGAGGAAGGGTAACTTCAGCACCTTTTCACCTACATCTACCAGGTTACTTCAAAAGTGACCAGTCAGAAAACTTATAGTACAATTTAACTGTGTTTTATTGGGGAAAATATACATGTACACCTACAAAACAGTCACATGCACACACAGGCAATCACACAAGCTACTTGAAAAGAAAAGAGAGGAAAATTGGATAGAGGAATAGAAAGAGATTGGGTTATATTTACCACCCAGACTGCCAGGGACAGAATCCATGCACAAATGATACACTTCATTGATCGCTGTTTATTTGGAGTGTATACAGGTACTGACTTCAATGAGTGGTCTAGAGACAAAGAGAAAGTGAGCAAGCTTAAGATACCCAGTGCTCCTCCCACATGTGAAGGCCCTGGGAACAGCGTTATCATCAGTGCATACCAAAGTAGTACCAGCCAGTGTTTGCTTAACTGTCTTCATGCTGCTTCTACTACATAGCATAATAACATATCATGGAGGGGCAGTGGAGCAACCCAACCCAGACAGAAGGGAAGAAACAGCAATATGGCTTGGACTTGCTTCCAAGGCAAAAAAAACAGAGTGACAAAGAGGACCCCTGAAATTGAAGTGCTGTGTCTGGGACCCAAAATCAAGGGCTCTTTATACTCAAAAATCTGCCCTGGAGGTGTGAGGTGTTAATAACTCTCTACTTGTGTAAACAAAAGTTTTGCAAGGTGGACAAAAGGTGACAAGATGGGTTGACGGTTGTTAATGTCTGAAGGAAACAAGTTAACATGTAGATGGCAAAAGGTTTTGATGTCTGCCTGACTGGGGATCAGGAAGAAGTCACAGGTGTGACGATAAGGGAGATTTTGTGGAAATCTTCCTGTTTTCCTGAGCCAGTGCTGTCTAAACAAACAAAGCTCTTTGTGTTTTTGGAGTTTGCAACAAATAGGAGTTAGAATTGATAGCTGCTCTTATGGCTTTGCCTTCTGAAGGAAATGCACACCGCAGGGTGTTGCTCTTGCTCAGAGCTGGTTATTGTTCTGACTGAAAGGATTAACTTGGCCATCAATTCAGGCCTTCCTGGATGAACTTATGACTTAGGGTCATATTAAGGTTTTTCCATCTCTACCCTTTCCAACCATAAGTCTGTATGTGATTTATATATTATGCCAATTAAACATATCTGCCAATTAATATATTTTGCCAATTAAACTATCTGTACAGTGCAGTTACAGTAGAGAGTGGGAGGGATAACATGGACTGAAGACATCATCTGCTGAGATCTGCTGGAGTCTTTCAGAGAACTTAGTAGATGATAATTGTGCACCTGGCTGTGGGGAGCAAGCCAGACACTGGTCCCATCTCCACTTCCCTGTTTTCTACCAGCCAGTGATTGGCCATGGGGAGGGGGGTGGCTGTAGTTGCAAAGTGGTGACTCTGGGGGGGGGGCGTGCTTTGATCATTGTACAGAGAGAAAGAAGATATCAGCCTCCACAATAACAAACTAACAAGAAATTGTTGGAAAGAATTCTGTTTCCTGGGGGGGAACAAAACAGTTTTCTGCACAAAGCTATCACAGACAACTTTCATGTAGAATAACTCCCAAATTGTGAAGATTTTTTTAAATCCAGGATACTTCTTGTTAGACTTTCTTGATACCCAAATATGACTTTTGGCCATTTTTTGAGTATTTTCAATAGTCTTCCCATCCTACTTTTTAATGTTATGTTCCCTTTCCCGGAGAGAGATTTTTCTTTCATTTTCCTTTATTTTTATTCCATTAATATTTCCGTGCCTATGAAATGTATTCTGGGAATATGAGTTTGAAACTCTTAGCTTAGATAAAATGTACGCTTTATAAAATATATGTCAGGGTGTAAGTGCAGTATTCTTGATACTTTGACCTTATGTTCTTTAGAATATTTGCCTTGCAATGCAAAACCGGCAGCCTTCTAAGGAGTACACACTGTAACTTCTTTCTAATGTTCAAATGCTACCAGTTCAGATGATAACAATTGGTGCTAAATTGGTCTAGAAAAGAAATGGTGATCTCTTTTGTGGAATAGCTTCCACAGCTTGCCTTACATTTTTGCCAAAGAACTAACACATAATGGCCTGTGTAAATTTTGAGAAATGCAGATAGCTTTGCCATTTGGTAACTGGAAAGGGCTAGGATACAGGATTCAGTTTTGAATCCAGAGCACCAGATATATGTGATGCCGTGGTCCCAAGGAGCATATCCCAGATATCAAAGGATGAATCAGAAATCTTCCTCTGAGATCGTTAATGATCCTCTGCCTCGGAGATACAGTTTTAGTTTGGGTTCCACCACAAGCCATCCTCCTTTCTGTCACCTTGAAGATTTCTGTGGTGGCTTCCTTATGAGATAAATTATTGTGGCCTTGGACATGACAGAAAGGGCTATATTAGGGGTGTGGCAGTTGGTAGAGAAGGAGAGGTCTTAAAATCCAGTGGAGCATGTGTCCAGATTCAAATCTGACCTCTTCCTCTTCCCTTGCAAAGCAAGAAACAAGCCCTGGGGAACTGGTGGGCAGAGGAGCTAAAAATACTTCCGCCTTGTTCGCAAGAGCCTGACAGGGCTTTGGATGAAATGAACTCTTTGGGATTCTAGCACTCTGTCAGGCCCCTCTTGCTTAGGATTGCACCCTAAAAGAAACAGGGAATCTCTGAAGATCACATAGTATTGCTTTTCATGTTCAGTGCAGCAGAACAAGGAAAGGGCGTATTTATTATGAAAAACAAATCAAATGCAAACGATGGGTTTGGATTATATTAAGTCTTACTCTAAAATGTTCCAGGTGCCTCAGCTGTTTTTGATGCTGATACATTGGCATCAGTAATATAGAAATAGCTTTCCATTTCTAGCACAAGTATTTCAGGGCTCTCGATGTTACAAATTGAATAAGGAAATTGGTTTCTCACTTGATCCCAGCTCCTGCAATTTCTGTTTTAAATTACTTTTGTGAAGCTGGATGAGAAACAAAAGCGTAAAGATATTTCCACTTTACCAAAGCACCAATATCACAAAATAAATAGAGTATCTCTGCTAACAATGGAAATAGGCATTTTAGATATTGAATCAGTGGCAGTTACTTTCTTGTATTCACATGGCACTTTATTCCGATTCTTTTGCAAAGAAGGGAAAAATACATCACAACCATGAGGTTTGGTGAAAATAAGCCATAGTTTTATTTAATAGCCCATAATAGCTAAACTGTCCCATGCAGAGCAGCATTCTTTGGCTAAATAGCACATTTTACTATGCATTGTCACTGTACGTAGTCCCCTAATAACACAGCATTCGTTTTTCACATATATATAAGCCCTGCCTACCATTTATATGTGATTAGAGCAAATATGCCCTAAGTATGCTGTAAAGTTGCTGAATGATATGCAACCCTGCACATGTAAACGTTCTTTTCTCTTAAAGGCTACCCTTCGCCCCTCAAGTTATGCTCTAGGGTCCCCAACCTTCTAGAGCAGTTTTTGATGGCTGCAGGAGAAAAAAGAAACTCATTCATCTGATGGCATTCCATTAGAGAAGGCACAAATTGATTACCACCCATTCTCACCTGGACAGAGAGGAAGACTTGCTCCTTAAAACATTGCATTTCCCTAAGTCTGCATCTGGGACATACTTAAAACGCGTTGCCTATTAGGATGGAAATATTTTCCCATTTAGTCTTAATGAACACAATTATCACTGTTCCAAATTAGCACGTAGATTAACAAATAAGACTTGCAGTGTAATACATGTGTTTCGTTGATGTGGTTTGTTGCGTGGATGTCAAATGTTGCTATAGTGTACAGTCATTCTTGCCTAGGGCAAATTAGTCTGCCAGAATCTCAGCTGCAAAATAAAAAATAAAACAAAATTGAAGCTTGGTGATGCATGTTTCAAAAATACTGGCAGCTTGGAGGAAACAATTAGAGCTGTCAAGCGGGAATGGTGCCCAAAGTGTTGTAAATGTTGACCTTAGTTCTTAGATAAATGCTCCATTTATATTGGGTGGATTGAAATGGAAGCTGTATAGTAGGTAGTCATTTTCTGTGTAAGGAAGAAACCTCTTCCAAAGAATCCAGAAGAATGCCTCCATATTACTCTCCTATTAAAGTATTTAAAATGTCAAGAACAGGAAAACAGTGCACATTTCTCAGGAACTGGAAGAAGCAAGAAGAAAAGAGATCTCTTTTTTGCTCTTTTTGATTACTATGAAGTTGATATGAAGTTACATCAGGTCCAAGTTTGAGGAGAAAGGGAGGAAAAAGAGGAGGAAGACAATATTGATAACAAAGACAGAATTCTTTTTTGTGATCTCTGTGCATCACACATTGCTCCATGCGGGTAAACTTCCTGGAGACTGCAAGTTATTATTTAAAGAATAAGATTCTATTATTTAAAAATTTTATTTAATTGTTTACTTGAAAACAACAGTGCCATCCTCAATTCTATCCTTGAGGAGCTGGGGCTATATTTCTCCCTGCCCCATTGCTCTTTGCTTGTCAGAGAAGCAGTGCTGCCATGTATAACTGTGTACCAATGTTCTCCTTAGCAACAGGTTCAGCAGTGTTTTGCTATCTGTACTGGAGCCATTTTTGGAATGGAAAGGTAGGATAGAAAGAAGCCTCAAAGCTGTGATTTGAAACATCACATTGATTTTTTTCACTGTACCAATGTTAGCCAAAAAAGAAGTGTCACAGTAAGTAATAAGTTTCCATCCCCAGCCCAAATTTGATTTTTTTATCATAATCACTCTTTAATATATCCATATTTATTGAGATTTAAAAGACAAGGGATATAAAACCTGTCATTGCAAATTCTGTGACAGTGACATGGAACAACTAATGCTTTGTTTTGCCTTCCCTCCAACTAGAGTAATCATTTTCAACCTTTAGCCCTTCAGTTGTGTTGGATTCCTGAAAGCCTCAGAAGCAATATCCAGGGAGCTGACATCTGAAGGGCCAGAAGTTGAGAACTTCTGATTTAAAGAAGCAGACTCTGGCTATTTTCAGTCTAGTTAATTTCTGTAGCCTTATGTGTCCCCCCACATCCCATGTATTCTGCTTGACATGGCTAATCCACAGCCAGTATAACTACAGACAGACAGTGCTAATAAGAAGATGTAAGAAATGAAAGAACCTGAAGTAGTTTGGTGGTCCGAAAATGGTGGCACAAAATAATCGTCTCAGAAAGACTGTGGGTTAGATGGTAATTTAGAAAAGCAAGGCCTTGAAAAAAAAAATATGTGATGTGAAAGAGATGAGAAGGTCTGTTTAAAGCTTGATTTTGAAAAAAAAGAAAGAAAGAAAAGGTTGTTGACCTAGAAAAGAAACCATGGCTGTAGCTCCAATTTGAGATTTTAAAAGGAAAGTACAGGAGGTCACTGTATAAAAGGTTTTCCACAGATCGCACTGCCTCTGTGAATTCACACCCCACCTCCACATTTCTTTGTATGTTTGACTGGTGCCCTCAGCTTAAGAGATTGCCAGAGAACTAATAATTCATTTCCTTTTATATCAGAAATTTCATAGATAGGGAAAATGAATAAATATGCTTCCATTTCTCCTTTCAAACATGGCTAGAAAGCCAAGACTTTTAGAAAGCAGGCATTGAGATATGCTTTTTAAAAAAATATTACTGCATATATTCATATATAAGTTGACCTCATGTATAAGTTGAGGGCAGGTTTTGAGGTCAAAATTATGGATTTTGATATGACCCATGGATAAGATGAGGGTCATTCAGCAAAGAAGAGAAAGCGCCAGCACTGCCTTGGGGCCCGCCATCCCTGACCACCACCATTGTCCAACCTAGGCATTGAAAAAGTCCTTTTGCCTCTCTACTCAGAGAATAGCAATAGCAGTTACATTTCTATACCACTTATCAGTGCTAAGCGCTCCCTAAGCGGTCTACAATGTGTTGAGCTAATTGCCCCCAACAAGCTGGGTACTCATTTTACTGACCTACAGAAGGATGGAGGGCTGAGTCAACCTGGAGCCCGGCAGGATCAAACTCACTACATTGTGGCTGCAGTACTGACATTTAACCACTGCACCACGAGAGAAGGGGATGATTCCTTTTTTGAGGTAAGGTACCGTACTTACATTGACTTGTGGATAAGCCTACCCAGTTTTTTGGGATCAATTTTTTGACTAAATTTTTTAGACTTGTACCTGAGTTTTTACAGAAGAATTTTTTTTTTAAATCAGCAAGAACATAATTGTTTCCTCACTCATGCATAAACAAGTATAAACGTTGTTCCCCAGTTTGATATAGTACAGTGGGAGATAACCTCTGCATAATAGGCCACATACGACCCACAGCCCCATTTATGTAGACTTTTGTGTACCCTTAATCCACCTCCAAGTATAGATCTTTTCATATGATTTTTCATTAAGAAATTGCCACAAACTTGTCTAAACAACCCTCAGTTACAGTAGCTTGCTTTGTTCTGTAAACTCACTTCCCCATCCAAAAATTGGATGAAAAAGAATTCAGTGATGACCTGACATCACTTCTAGGTCTTTGGCTGTGTGCCAAAAGTTCCCTTCGCATGCAGTTGCTCACTCCAGTATAGTGGACAGAGAAAGAATGAAATTTATACCCATCTGTGCTATTAGAAAAAAAGGGGGATATATCACCTTTACAACAGATATCCACATGTGTGTAATCAGTGATGGAAAGAATGGGCCAGGGTGAGTTTGAGCCAAATTTCATTGGTCTAGGAGCTCCTTAAGAGTAGTGGATTTTCTTGGAATTGTAGACACATGGTGTATGTCTGAGTAGTCTTCATCAAACAACACAGGTCAACTCTGCCTGGCCTGTATTTACATTTGCAACCTAAAAAATCTCAATATATTGTGTATGGATGAAGACATTTTAAACAAATATCTATTTCTGTCTGTCTAAGGAAAGTGAGCTTGTCTTCCTCTTCCTGTACCATATTAATTGATCAACAGTTTTCAGTTTTGATATTATTGTGAACTTACCATGGTACTACATTTCTGTAATGGTAGAATAGCATGCTCCTGTGAGGCAAGAGGCTATACTGATGGCAGCAGTGCTCCTGGTAGAGGCTCCCATGTCAGACAGCCTGTTTTGCTGAGGAGGTGACTAAATATGCTGGTCAGATAATTACATAGTGTTTTAATCAGGAAATGAAAATCTAAGAAATGGGGTGGCATTAATAGTGATGACAGATGTAGCAAGAGCAATCAAGGGATATAATGCAAACTCTGACCAAATAATAGCAATATGACTTCAGGAAAACTGACCAATATAAACACAATCCAAGTTTATGCTCCAGCTACAGAGGCAGAAGAAGAAGAAACTGAACAATTCTGTGCTGGAGTCCACACAACAAAACAGGACATGTTGGTAATCATAGACAATTGGAACAGAAAAGTAGAAAACTGAGAAAAAACAAAGAGTGTGAACAAATTTTGCCTAAGATTTAAAAAAAAATGAAGTGGGAGACCAACTGACTAAATCTCCTGATGGCCAATATAGATATCAAATGGGCAACATAACTGCAAGAAGATAGAGAGGTCCCATACTCTCTGCGAAAACAAGACCAGGAACAGATTGTAGCACAGACCAAGGATTGCTAAAATCACTAAACCAATCATTGTGCCAAAAGACAACATGAAGAAGAATTTGAAGATAAGGTTAATAATACAAAACTATTTTTTACATTAACCAGGAGCCAGAAAAACACTAGACTGAAGCCAGGGACATTGTCAGGGAAGAATCCAAAGACAAGATAAAATCTCTAGGGAAAAAAAACCACTGGATGACAGAACCCTGAATGCAACAGGGTGTCATGCCCTGTTTCCAGAACATGAGCTCTGACTCAGAGTCTGAAACAGGGTATATGCCGGAGGCTGAAACAGAAGGCATGTGAGGACCTGCTGTACAGCAAAAGGTTACAGTGCCACAAACAGAACAGGGGGCAGTGCCAGCTTCAGCAGAGAGTCCTATCCCTTCAGACACAGATAACTTAATAGTACCTACTTTTGCTGAGTGCAGACAACAAAAAGAGAGCCTACATCAATCCCAGAGAATTTACAACTGGCAACAATTACTCAGGGAACAGCTGCGTTAAGTGGCTGACCTATGTAGCTGTCACCCTTCCCCTCCAGGAGTTGTCAGAGCTTATCTGACCTCTCTGTTTGCTGGATGCCTTGTGGAATTCTGTGTCTAGTTCTGAATTACTCTGACTCTGGATTACCCTGAGTGACTTTGGACTTGCTCCTTTGAACTCTGCTGGACTTTATTTTGACCTTGGCTTACTGAATAAAAGTAAGTAACAAGCTGAGAGCTATTCAATTTGTTTTGTTTGAATTATCAGCTGTGCTACAGGGACTAAGATAGGACAAAGAGACAAGGAGAACCACTATAATAAGTAAGGCAGCAAGTTGGAAGATGGCAACAAAAAAGGAAGAACAAAAGACTTCTTCCACAAGATCTGAGAAATCAAGGGAAAATTCAAACCAAGCGTGGGGATGCTATATGACCAGCAGGGGAGTACACTGTATTATCAAGAAGGAATAAAAAGATGATGGAAACTATACACTGAAGAAATATATAAAAGAGAAGAAAGGATGTCAGGTTCATTCAAGGTAGAACCATTTGGATATGAACCCACAATTTTAGACTCTGAAGTTCAAGTTGCACTTAGGGCACTTGGGACAAATAAATCACCAGGAAGAGATGGCATACCAGTAGAAATGCTTCAAGCTACAGAGACAAAATCTACTATAGTTCTACCTGAAATCTGTCAACAAATACGGAAAACAAATGGATTGTCCAGAGATTGATAATGCTCAATATACATTCAATCCCCGAGAAAGAGATTGCAATAACCACAGGACCCACTGCATTCATCTCCCATGCAAGCAAAGTGCTGCTCAAAATTATCCAACAAATGCTTTACCATATATGGAATGAGAAGTGTCAGGTGTCAAAGCTGGATTCAAAAGAGGAAGAGGCACAAGGAATCATATTGCAAAGATACATTGGATAATGGAGTGCACTAAAGAATTTTAGAAGAAAATCAGTCTGTGTTTTATAGATTATAGCAATGGCTGTGACTGTGTAGATTGTGAAAAATTATGGATCACTCTTAAAGTAAAGAGGGTACCACAACATATGATAATGTGTCTTTTGTACTCAGGGGAAGAGACTACTGTTAGACCAGAGTATGGAGAAACAGAGTAGTCTCTAGTTGGCAAGGAGGTAAGGTGAGGCTACGTTTTGTCACTGTGTCGGTTTAATTTGTATACTAAGTGTAAAGATGGATAGATTCTCAGGAAGGAGGTATGAAAAATGGTCTTGGCAAGGTGGAAGGTAATAGGAAAAGAGAAAGACTACATTACAGATAGATATCAAGGAAGCCACAACCCTGAGTTTGCAAGACATGAGCAGGGCTGGTGATGACAGGATGATTTGGAGGCCTCCCATTTATAGGGTCACCATAAGTTGAAGTTGACTTGACAGCATTTAAAAACAATAGTTGTTGTTAAGGAGTTCAGTCTGCTGTCTGGTTCTTTTTAAAATGTCCAGCTTTACCTCTTTATATGTCCAACCCCATCATATTCATAGCATTTGTCTCTCCACCAGATATAGAAATCCAAACTGGCTCAGAATGCAGTAGTTAAAAACAGAGTTCAAGTATACTAATAATAACATGGGACAGCAAAAAAGATGGAGTGGCATTTTTGACAAAGAATTGCTGGGAAGGAAAGAGGGGATAGATAGTTTACTGAGTAGAAGGAAATAAGTCATAGATACTTTGGGGTTATATTTTACCTGGTTACATTGGTGGGGTTGGTGCTTAATTTCAAGGGACATGCTGGTGTCTTAATAAATGTTGAAAATAAGCCAGCATTCTGTATACTTTCCACTTAGGCACACAAATCTGGATAGTGCTGGGCCCTCCGTTGCCTGGCAGACCACAACTCCAGGCTGCCCCAGCCCCACCTACCCATGTACAATTGTTACTTTATTTCCATGCAGGGCAGCGTTGGAAGCCTGGGGTGGACTATTAGACTATTAATAGCTAATTACGTGGTTAGGGAATATATCAGTAGCAGGGAATATATCCCAAGCCTTCAGAAAACTTATGCTATTTTTTTAAAGTTATATTTCAGAGACAAAATATTTTATTCAATGAAATTGAATAACTTATTCAAATAAAATTATTTGATTAGTGAAGAAAAAAGATATTGAGAAAGGTCCCACTTACCAGTTGTTTAGAAGGAATAACTTGAAAAGTTATTTGAGCTAGATCAGCTTCCGTGAGTAGAAGCAGGAAAGGCAAGGAGGCAGTTTCCCCCAAAATTGCCCTACTGTGGCATCATCTACTTTGTTCACCATTCAAGAAAGTGTGCTAGGTAGGTGAAATGACATTCAGAGGACACTCGTGTAACAGGAAGAGAAAACCTGTGAAATCACTTCCCTCTCTTTCCTTTCATGAAAGCTCCCCTGAATCAAAGATCCCTCTATGAATGGATGGGTAGTAATGGACACAAGTCAGAATCAGTAAAGATACATTAGATAACAAACACATCATCCACAGCAGGCAAGATTCAGTAGCACATTTCTCCCCAAATACATTATAGTGTATCTTTCTGGCTTTTATACATTTTAACAAAGTCATTTTAACAGAGCTCTAGTTCAAGCAGACATTTAAAAATTTAAAATCTTGATGTTTTTACAAGTTTGAGTCAACTTGTCTGCATATTTATTTAAATCCAATATAGCTCCTTGCTGATATCATTTGTTCACAATACAGGAATTTCTAGAAACATGTATTCATAATATGTAGATAAAATATGTAGAAGTGAAATAAACATCAAAAGACTTATTTTGTGTTGTCTGCATTACCCTGTGGACACATAAGGGAAGCCTGCCTGCCAGGTTGTTTACTGTAGAGTTGATCTGAAAGAACAAGATATTAGTGATCAGTTTTGTTGCTAAAGGGAAGGGGACTAGTGTCTTGAATTCAGAATTAGTTTTGTAAAGCAAGAATAACATGTAGCTCTTCTTTCCATCTCCTTTCAAAATAATGAGGAAAATATTTCTTTGCTTGTTTTGCTAACTAAAACACAGATATTTTTAAAAGGTAGGAAGTAGGATGCTTTCACAGTAATGCGCTGTAAGTTGTGTGCATGTATTATATACGCACATATAAGGTATATTGGGTTCTTGGCAGCCAATATTGATTTTTCAAAGTGAAGAGCAACATATTCTCTATAGACAGAAATCTGTATTCTCGTGACTTATTAGAAAAGTGGATAATGCTTGGTAAAGTAGAAGGCAGTAGGAAAAGAGGGAGACCACAGTACAGGTGGACTGATTCAAGAGCTTGTAAGACCTGAGCAGGTCTACTGATTACTTTGACTCTTGGAGAACTTTCATTCATAGAGTTGCCATAAGTTGAAACTGATTTAATGGCAAATAGCAACAAATAGACAAAAGAACTGAATGTGGATATGAAACAGATAACATGATTGTCAAGTAAGCAAAGGGGGAAAATAAATGCAGCTTTATTCTCTATTTTATGAGTTCTTGGTGTTTACGGTACATTTAATCAAACTGAGAATGCAGAAGACAAACTTCAGCTGAGAATTGCTGAAGAAGAGTTCTGCTGTATCTTCCTAGGCAATCAAACAGGGTAGTATTTTATGTTTCAGATATCCCTACTGAAAGCTTATAGTACCTTTACATGTACCTTAGACCAGTAGTTCATAACCTTTTCTTCTCCTTTCTAAGAAGAGGTAGCCATTGTCAAGGAGGTGTTGCTGCCACTGTTGGTGTCCAGAAGCAGGGCTTCGTGGGCCCCTCAGACCACAAAAAGGCCTATGTTTAGAATCACTTGGATTCTTCTTCTGATCTTTATATTGAAATAATTGACTGAAAGTGACAAGTAACTGTTGACTTTGGGGCCACCCCCCCCCCGTGCTCAAATCCAAACCAGGGTTGGCCAAATAGTTTCTGTAGCCAGAAGATGATTCTCTCAATAATACAAGAGCAAAAAAGGGAGAAGGTGATACCTTAAGGAAGCTCTGGACATGGTCCAAACATCTGTCTACCATTTAGCACTGGTGCCTATGAAGCAGATGTCTTTACTCCATAATTATTATGAGCATTCTTGTTTAGATAAGAAAGCCAACAACAATAGATTTTTGCTAACAAACAGGGTTTGGTTTAGCTTTTCAATAGTGTCAAGAGCAAGAGGAAGTATAACAGAATATAACAGAATATAATTAGAAAATTAATTGTTAAAATATCAAGAACATAGTTGCAGCAAAATGCATGTATTTGACAGCAGCAAATTTTCTGTGGCTCTGCTACTTAATAGTACCAGCTTTAATAGAACTGAGCTATTATTCCTTTGGTGTCATGTCACTGATTTCCATCAGAACACGATATATACACACTTGTTACAAGAATGTGAACCTCCATCTACCATTATTTCAATATTTGCAAATTAGGAGTTACATCGAGAACATAAAATAGATTAGATGCAGCTAAAGCTTTCTTTCTTTGAATAAAAAGTTACATCCCAGGGTATATATGGCTTATTAGTGTAATATCCTCCTCCTCCTCCTCATAAATTAATACTGAAAAAGAGAGTGTAATACCATTATATTTGTATCAGTGGAAGTACATCTATAATAACTGATTCACATTGGATGTAAATGCAAAGGGAAATTTTCACAAATCCATATGTGCTATTATACCTTGCTAAAAATAAATAGAATGTTTTCTGCTGTAGCAGATACATGTTCTGGAGATATTGGAGAAGAGGAAACACCTCTGACTACTTAAACTGGAACTGTAATCCACTTGAGAAATACTAGAAGGGAACAGGATATAATGAATATACTATATATAATGAATGTGGGCCCTCCACATTTGCATCTAGGTGCAGAGAAGTGAAATAACTGTGAATAACTTGCCATCTCCCCCACCCCCCACCACTGAGGTAATCACTCCAGACAGGCAGATGGCAAGCAGGAGGAAGAGATCTTTTTCTCCCTGCTCACCATTTTTCCCTGCCCCTCACTGCTGGTGCGATGGTGGACAGATGGCTTGCCATCTCCCTCCCGCCATCTCTGGGGCAATCGTGCCTACAGTGGGGGACAGAAGATGGCCACTGGCAAGAAAAGATCTGTCCTCCCCTGTACTCTCCCACACACACACACCCTGGGGCAATTCTGCTCTCAGAGACTGGCAGAGATTGCAAGGGGGAGGAAACCATCTTTCCTCCCCTTCACTCTTCCACCCCCCTTTCCCCACTAGGGAATGGGAGGGGGAGAATGGGGGGAGGCAAGGGACCACAAATAATCAAAACTGCGAGAATGAAACTTGCGAATCTGGAGGGAGAGCTGTATAATTGTCCTATCTCAGTCCTGCACAGCTGATAAATCAAACAAACAAACTGAATATCTCCCAGCTTGATACTTACTTCCAGACCGTAAGCAAAGAGTCATAAATAAAGTCTAACATAAACAAAGTCCAGCAGGGTTCACAGCAAGGGAGTGTCCAAGGTGAATCTGAGCATTTGTCAAGGCATCCAGCAAGGTAGCAGGTCAGATAAACTCTGACAACTCCTGGAGGGGAAGAACACCAGCTAAATAGACCCAAAGCCTAGTGCAGCTGTACCTTGATTGATTGTTGCCAGTTATAAATTCTGAGAGAGCAACGCTGAGTCTCTCTTTGCTGCCTGTGCTGTGTGAAGCTGGGTCTAGGTAAGTGTTCCTCTATGTCTGAAGAGGCAGGACTCTCTGCTGAAGCCGGCACCATCCCCTGTTCTGTTTCCAGCAGTGTAACCTCTCTTTGTACAGTAGGCCCTGGCTTCCCTTCTGATTCAGCCTCTGGCATGCCCTCTGCTTCAGACTCTGAGTCAGAGTCCATGCTCTGGAAGCAGGGCATGACAATAATGGATATATAATGAATGAGACATGCTAACTTGCAGTGAACCCCATTACAGTACTTTTCTTGTATATCAAACAGGGTGCCACAGATTATACTATCATGATAACATATTTGTTATCACACCACAGATTATACTAGCTACAGCTTAAAAAACTATCCATATATCTATACCTGATCAATGAAGAACAAGGATATAGACTAAGATTTCTACTTGTTGAAACCTGACCTTGAAGTCCATCCCATCTTCCAGGATGGGAAGAGTTTTACAGCAAGAGCACATCCTTGAAAATACGTTTTTTCCCATACTCATGTGCTGCTGGCCATAGCTGCTGCTGGCCCCTACTCCTTTGAAACACTTACTGTAGACTTTACAGGAGGTCTGCCCAGCCACCTCCTCCTTTCCTTTTCAAAGTTCCTCACACTGTGGCCAGCAGCAGAGCTCAGTGAGAGGGAGCACTCTGCATGGGAAAGTTCTGAACTATCTTCACATTTGCTGCGGAGTCACAGTAGCATTGCTGCTAGGGATTCCTATTATATTATCAACATTTCCAATTCTCCCACCTTCCTCACCTTGCTGTAAATAGTTGAAGCTACAGTCCTTGGTCCAAGGTGCACTTAGGTTGCACCATTGTTAGTGAAAAGCTAACAGAAAGATCTGGTACAACTGTCTTTCTTCTTCAACTGTGCTAGGGCAATTGATTCATTTGTCTGTTTTCTCCTTTTTCCCTCTCCTGCTGCACCAGCATGGCTCCTCACCAAAAGTGTTCTAAAGTTTCGCCCCACATTTATTTCTTTCCCTATTTCACTTCATCACTTTCTGTTCGCACCCTTGCTTATGACTCCTACCAAAATGTCTTTTCCCCTCTGTTCTTTCTCTGTTTCACTCTCCCCTTTTCCTATATCTCTAAGTTGCATTCATCTTCTCTCTCCTTCGCTAGCACCCCTCCTTTTTTATGCTCATCCTCCTCTCTCCTCCCCTATCTTCCAGAATATATTACTCTTCTTCTTTCCCCATTTCCATCTCATTCACTTTTTCTTTCTACCTCCACTTCGGCTAGTTAGACCCCGCATGTTC
This sequence comes from Iguana delicatissima, assembly GCA_948472985.1. Lineage (NCBI taxonomy): Eukaryota > Metazoa > Chordata > Lepidosauria > Squamata > Iguanidae > Iguana > Iguana delicatissima. The sequence goes on along the minus strand of CAOKZL010000579.1, from coordinate 1,177,029 downwards.
CTTCTCTTTCCCTCCCTTTTTCTCCCCCTTGCCCCTGGGACCATGATGGGAATGTATTCGATTCTCATCATGTTGGTTGTACGTCCCATTAAATGCAATGGGACCTGCTTCTGAATGCACGGATAAAATTACCCTGTGATCTCTATTGCTCTGTTGGTCTTTCATCATCAATCATTATCTCCTCCTAATCCATTATGCTCCCTCTCCTTTATGGTTCTTCCCATTTCATCCTTCCTTCCTCAGTCTTGCATTCTTCTCTTTGGCCTTTTCCGCACTACACTCTTATAGCACGATGATTCCACTTTCAACATCCTGTGGAATCCTGGGGTTTGCAGTTTCGAAAGGGGCCAGCCGGCCCCTCCCGAAACTGCAAACCCCAGGATTCCACAGGATGTTGAAAGTGGAATCATCGCGCTATAAGAGTGTAGTGCGGAAAAGGCCTTTTTTGCACACATAGCCAAGAGCCAACAGAGTATATATACTTTTCCTTATTTTTTTTCTGTTTTCATTTGGCGTTATTACCACTACCTAATTTTTTTTTTTTTTTTAAAAATGGTTGTCCAGTTCTTAGAGATCCCCAAAGAATGCAGAAACCTCTTTCCTGTACATTGATAAATTCCTGGCTTGGCAAGATAAGGATCTGTATGAATGGCTGAATATTAGAAATAAAAGGAATGACATGGTGCAGTTTGACACAGTCTTAGGCATATGTACAGATGCTGGTAACCTCATCCTAGTAATACATTTCAGCAAAGTTTTATAAGTAGCTTGGAATCTTTGTTTACTACTTCAATTTATTCTCCCATTAAAAAGAAGCAGGTACATTCAATGTGAATATAGTATTTTAGAAGATCTTGGTATAAAAAAATCACTTTTGTTGAGAGAATTTTCTTTCTTATGACCATTTAATGGTGTCTTCTCTACATGTTCTGCTGCTTTCAGTCTCAGTAGGATGTTATTTATTTGTGCTCAGGTTGCTTCCACATATGTCAAAAAAGAAACCAAATGAGCATTTTTATATATAGAGCTTGGTTGTGAATGCTTGGTTTCAATTTTATTCTTCTCATTGCTGTTATTTATATAACACCGTCACCATCACAGAAAAAGTCCCAAGTGGCTTCTAATATGTATTTGAGACACCAGAGAAAGAAGAGGAAAATTAAGGGAGCAGGGAGAGAAAGACATTTCATTGCTTAAACATAGGAGACTAGAGATGGGGAATTAGGATGTTGTGGGGAGGGGGGAAAGAAAGAAAGAAAGAAAGAAAGAAAGAAAGAAAGAAAGAAAGAAAGAAAGAAAGAGAAAAAAATGAGTATTAAGGAGGACCTTGAAGAAAGAGTACAGATGTTTCACACAGTTTTTGGGGGAGAGAATTCCAAACATAAGGGGCAGCAAAGTGACACTGAAAGAAAAAAGTGGCTACAAAACTGGCAGCCATGGACAGTATCAAAACAAAAATGAAAGGAGCCTAATAAAAGAGAATTACCCACTGTACTGAAGGTCACTAAGAATGTGGACTGAATAAGCATCTTTAGATTTAGCAGTGGGGAGCTTGTTAGTGGGTTTTGAAAAGTCATTTCTCCAGAGTGCAAGGAGCAGAGGGCAGCTTGAAGGAGGTCAAGAGTGGAGCTAGAGAGAAGTTTTGAAAGCAGGAGAAGTATGCTCTAGGAGTTTGCAAGCAAAGGTGAATAGAGAGGTTGGGCTGTAGTCTGAAAGGGAGAATGACTCAATGGATTTTTCTTTTAAGTGGAAGATGAGATGATATGTTTGAATGTGGTATAGCGGGGAGAGGGGGAGAGAGAAAGAGAGAGAGATTATGGGGAAATGGGATCCAGAACTGGAAGTGGAATCGGGGGGGGAGTAACAATGGTTTAATAGGAACAACAAAATATTAAACACATCAGGTGAAATGGGTGAGAAGGGCTGAAAGAAGCAAAAGTGGTGGGGGAATCTGAAGACAGGAGAAGTCTGGGAAAAGAGAGGGAGTGAATGCCAGTTAATCCAGAAGTGGAAACTGAAATGTGATAGAAGCCAGAGAAGGAGAAACGTAGATAGTTCAGAGGAATTATCAAAATAATGTAGAAATCACCAAGGAGCAGTGTGAGGATGTTGTCAGAAAAGAAGAAAAGTCTGAAACAAAGGTTGAAAGAGAGTGAGATGGGTGTAAGAAAAAAGAGCAATCTGCAGGAGCAAAGAGGAATAGAGATCTACCAAATTAATTCTGAAGTGAGCCAGTGTGGTATAGTAGTTTGAATGTTGGAGTACAGCTGTGGATATTAAGGTTTGAATCCCTACTTGGCCATGAAAATGTACTGGGTGACCTTTTACAAGTCACAATCTGGGCCTCACAGGAAGGCAAGACAAGCCCCCTTTGAACAAATCAGGCAAAAAGTGATAGAATGATAATTAAGAGGGAAAAGTCATTTGTCCTGTGTTTATAGTTGTTTATAATTGTAGTTGTAATAGGCATGGTGTGAGCATGATCAATTAACAGTGAACCTGTCTTTAATTGGGAGAAATTCCTAATGGGGCCAGTAAGAGAGAAACAGTGGGATTGAAGGACAAGTTTGAATCATACAAGTGTATAAATTTTATTAAGACACAAATTTGAATCATATAGGCTTTGTAAATTATAGTAAGAAAAATGCCAGATATTGGTGTTACATCCTGTCCTATTCTGATGCTCGGGATGCACATCTTCTGTCCAGAGACCATGGCTTAGGACAAGCAGGTGGATAGGGAAAGGGTATGAACAGGTAGCCTGCTCAGTGTGAGCTATGTTGATTGCCTGATTCTGCATGAAAAGGCTGAGACCCCTGAGAGCATCTCTACTTGTTTCCATTTAGCACACCTTCTATTACTCTCTGATTGTCCTTGTGCCTAGCAGGATTAGACCTGTGCACCCTTGATCACTAACTACTCTTATGTTTTGCTCCTTCCAAGCAAACCAAGTCAATGTCATGATATACTGACACAAAATACGATTACAGTCAGCCCTCAAAGCTCACGGGTATAACATCTACTGATTTGATTATTTGTGATTTTGCAGCTGTTGTCTTGAATTCCTTTTGCCTGTTGGGAACACTTTCAGAAGCACAAAACTTTGGACTCATGATTATTATACAGATTATGTTTTGGTTGCAAGAAACACAAGATACACAGCATTGAGAGACAAAACATATGATGAAGTTATCTCAGTGCTACAGAGACAGAGAGGAGGAGGAGAGGGCAAGGTGAATTATCTGCCACTGCTGGCTTGGCCCTGCAAAATCTTCCTAAGCTTCTCTAGGAAGGGCTTGAAAACTGATGGAGGTGACACAGGTCCAGCAGAGGTGTTACGGCACCATGCACTGCCCATGATTGGTGTGGCTTAAATTGGCAAATAATATTAGATTGGCACTATATTAATTGGTGTCAATATAAATGATACCTGAGATGACAGCAAGGTCATGGTGGAAGAGGCAAGCTACTGACTGTAAACATGACATAGCAAGGCAGGTCAGCCACGCCAACCTCTTAAGCAAGATACCCAGTCAGTTTCAGGACAATATCATGCCGCTCTGAATACAATGGGTGTGAAACACCAAGCAGGACTCTCAGAGCTGAAATGGGGAAGTTCCTACCAAATTGTGATTGTCTTGACCCTGAGTTTCCCTGTTATTTCCACAATTCTCCACAATACTCAGCTATTACGACAACAATTATCCCCTACTCACTCAAACACGAAAGCCATTAACTCCGTTTGGACTTCGTTGTTTGTGTTGCAACTTCCATTGTCTGCTTAGCTGGGAATGCAAGTCACAACCATACCCACAGGATATTTTTCAGGTACAAATATCCCAGATTTTAGGCTACTCAGTGCAGTTTCTCACCATTCCAAATGCCACTCTGTCCATCTGATTCCCAAACGAGAACTGTCATTAGGTTCTTTCCTAAGCCACATTGCTGCTTTCTTTGCTTCTCTCCAGACTGGTAGATATCACCCAAATCCCTCAACATTCTCTATCCCACTTTCCTCCCTTTCCTTCAGCTAGCCCTTGTGAAAGTGTGTGAGTGTTTGAGCTTGTATGAATCTTGTCAATAAAACACATTTTAATTTTACATTTTTACTGTCCAGCTGATTCCTTCCTCCACAACCCTGTAAACATTGATAGGCAAGATCTTGCTAAGTTACCCCTACTCCTATTTTGAGCTAATTATTCCCTAGTTTTGAACAGAGGTACTGGTATCACGGGTTGGCCCTTGTGGCACCCACGGTTTGGGGTAACAGAGGTGGCTTTGGAGCAAAGTGGAGGTGTCATGGTACCAAAGTGGCAAAGGTACTAGTGAGCTGGAGCTGTTGATAGGAAGGGAGACAGAGAAGAGGAGGAGGACAAGCCACCACCATTTCCACCTTGGCTCTCCCATGGCTACTACAAAAATCTCCTTTTAGTGTCATCCTTCTCTTCCTTCTCCTCAAGAAGGATGATGCAGCACCAGAACCTGTAGCATGCATGTTTGGGGAGGCCTAGAAATATTAGTTTTCTCACTTTTGCAGGGATCCTGAATCCCTACCCATGCCCCAAGAAAAGTTGAGGACAGACTGTAATGCTTGTCAGATTCCCTTGCAATCATGGTTTTGCATTGGCTTAGAAACAAAATAAAAGCATGGTTAACTAATTGAAGAAGAATTCACATTTGACAGTTCACGATTTGAAGAAGCGATCAAGTTTCAAATGTTGATGAATTTTATTTGAGCACTGTTTAATTGTATGAATATTGTAATATTTAATATGCGTACACCTTTCTTGAAGTGCAATGCAGGCATATTTCATGTAAAATATTGTTAGGATCCTTGACCATGTAAATATTTGTGACAGTTTGTAATACCAGTGTTTTATATGCTGACAAAAGATGGTTAAAAAGAGCATCCTGTAAAAAAAAGAGAAAAAAAAACAACTTTCTGCAGTTGTATGAGCACAATAACAGCTTGGAATGACAGTATTTTTATATCCTGAGAAAGAGGTTTCATAGTTCTGAACCTCTTCAGGCAGAAATGAGAGATAAAAGCTCTCTGTAATCTAAAACTGACAATGTCAGATGCTTGAGTAGCAAAAAATGGATTAGTGGTTTCTTTGTTATCTCTTGGGATCAATCTAAAGAAGTAGGAACCCAAGATGTTTTCCCTTTATTTTTCCTTTGTATTCTATGAGAGTACTCAAGTGAATTTTGAAATCAGTAGGGTCCACTCTTTCTCCTGGGAGATACAATCAGAAAACTTGTAGAGTGAGAGAAACTGATTATGCATCTGGAAGTTATTGAACTCTGTGTTAAGGAGTATATCTGGACACTCATTCACAGAATTTTGTCTAAGTGAATTTGAATATTATCATTACAGCTGTTACCATTACTGTTATTATATAATTATCCCATTTTTTCTGCAAAGTCCTTCCTCACCCTTTTCACTGCCCCATAAGGTACATTACCCACAGAGATGCTGAATGGTCCAAAGTTATCTAGTGAGCTTCTTCATAGAGCAGAAGTTTTGATCTTCCTGATCTTAGTTCTACACTGTTACAGCTACAACACAATATTAATGTTATCTTCAGAATTATTTGCAGATCTTATTTTCTCCTCAATCACAGTATGGCAAGTGCTGTTGTAAAACAAATATGATTGCTAGTTTCTGGGTGAGGTGAGAGGTAATTATGCTGCAAACAGAATTCCAATCTTACTGAGGATTTCTTTGCTTGTCAGTGTAGCTAAATAGGATAATTGCAAACAGGCCTTTTATGTTTGTGAGAGCAGATGTCATATGTAACATACCCATGTAGCCGGAGGTTCCTCTTTTCATAGGATTCACTGCCATGTATACAAAGTAGTTTTTATGATGTAATATAGTGGGAAACATGAAGCCCTCCAGATGTTGTTGGATTGCAGATTTCATCATTTTTCGCCAGTGGTTAGGACTGATGGAAACTATTGTTCAGGCTGTGTGATTTTCATCTCTGATTGAAAAGTGCATGCAAAACTAATATATGGCTGCTGTTACATTCCCACTTCACCCCCATCATTTGTTCCCCCTTGATCACTCGTCTGAAGAGAGCTCTTGTGACTCATTTTTAGTGCACCTTTTAAAGGTTTCTCACTTCTTAAAAGTATTCCATTTAATAATTAACAACTAGGTATGTGATCTTTTTCAGTGAGCAATGGAAGATAAAGTCCTCTATCGATATCCTGCTAGTTGTTAAGGGAAAATAAATCGTCATATCTCTGGAGACAAATTTAGCTGGCTGACAAAATGTAGAGTTTATTTAATGCTACATTTATGAAGAGATGTTTTCTGATCCTTCATCAAACCTTGGATGAATTACCCTCTCCCACTGGTTTTTCAGAGTGTGGCAGTACTAGTATGCATTCCATCTTTGCCCAGTAATAAGATACTCAAACTTAAATATTTCTTAAGAGCAACAGCACATCTCCTAAAATTAAAATTCTGGTTTGTTTCTAATGGTGAGGGAATAATGAAAGGAAATGTCAACTTTAAAAACAACATTAATATCATTGCACATATTATTCAGGCATTCCATGAATGGAATTTCACTCACAGATTACTCTGCAGAACAAAGTATGTTTGTTTAAAATATGGTGGAGGTGATATTTGTTGATTCCTCCTCCTCCCTACAGTCCCAGAACCACATCAGAGACTATACATAAGGGCCGTTTCTGCATTACACTGTTCTAGTGCCATTATTATTGTTATTGTTGTTATTGTAGTTTACTGAGGCCAAAGAGCTCTCTGGCTGATAATCCTAAATGCCCCTCCCTAAACTGCAAGCTCCAGGATTCCATGGGATGTGGAAAGTGGAAGAAAAGCACTATAACATTGTAGTGCGGAAATGGCCAAGGGCTTCTGTAAGGAGATTTTGTGGGAGATCAGAGAAAGAACAATTGAGAAAAAATTGCTTCCTTCCCTTTTTCAGAGTATTTCCCCTCCTCCTCCCATTTAGGATAGCCATTTCAAAAAGACATCTGGGTTTAACCTGGTTTCTGGGCATGCCACCTGGTACCTGTTTGAACTCTCAATTGGCCCAGATTCCAAGCTTTCATGTTTTAAAAAATAAGTCTCTAGCCCATGTGCCAAAATATGCAGTTCCTCTTCTGTGCAGTTGTTTTCTGAGAAAGTAGCTTGCTCCTCTCCAACTTTGAGTGTGTTGAGCCAATGACTGAAGTCTCAGACCAACAACTGATATGTGTGACCCATCATATCTGAGTGCCAATTTCCAATTCCTTGAGTCAGTGTTACAAGTCTCCTGGAAAATCTAGTTTTAGAGAAAAGTCTAGCTGAAGTCTGTTTTGTAGCACTGCTTGCAAAGGCTGTCCAGAAAGCAAAGGAACCATTGGAGTGAAGGAAGGAGGATAGAACAAAACAGAGTAAAAGCTGCAATACAGTGATGGGTATTTAAGGTTCCATGGGGTCTGTTGTTTTTTGTTCTCCCTTCACATTCACAAGTTTCACTCTCTCAGTTTTATTTGCATGGCCTTGCCTCCCCCCATTCTCCCCCTCCCGTTCCCTGATGGGGAGGGGTTTGCAAGCATGAAGGGGAGGACAGATCTTTCCCTCTCGGTTGAGTAAAAGGAAGAGAAATTAAAATTATCCAGCCCTCATGAGAAATGTAAGCTGAAATATCTGGCCCAGACTCTTCCTAGATTCAGATACATCCTGAACTGCAATCAAGATCTGCTGCTACTAAATACAGCCAGGAAGCTGAATGGAGCTGGAAGACTTTAGCCTCATAAGACAGTACAGGAACTCTAGTTGCTTGTTGGAAGCAACACATTCTGCTCAGAGGCTCCTGTTGTAGTTTGGACTCTTGGTTGTTTTACAACTTTCAGAGTTGTTACTGCTCTACTTATGATTATAGTAGGATTCTGACAGTGTCAACGACTCTTGGCTCTCGACCACTAGTAAAATAGAGGCTTTCTCCCTGCTTCTGAGGAACCTTCCCAGCAGCTCCCACACTCTGACCAGCTGAACTCCATGGTAATTCAAGATAGAGCAGGGCAATCTGATGTGAGAGGGAAAGAGCCAGGCCTATTATTAGTGAAAGCCAGTGGGGTTGGGGAGGAAGGGAGTGTTAGAGAAGCAACTGCAAGAGAGAGAAGCATAGTGCAGGGCAAGCTGAAGCAATGGAGTAGTGGTGGAAGGAGAGTAGGCAACAGTTGGAAGCAAGGAGGGATCAGCAGCATGAGATGAGAGGAGAAGGGGGGAAGACATTAAAGGAGGGTGCTCTATGGTGAAAATGTGAAATGAACAAAGCATGTGAAGAGAGACTAGTGAGAGGCTCAGTGACAGAGTGCAAAGACCAAGAGAGAGAGAGAGTGGAAGGGGTAAAGAGAGGAAAGTAAGGCAAGAGGGAGGAAAGGATGTGAGATGCAAGTAATGGAGAATAAGAAGCAAGAGAGGGGAGTATGGCAGAAATACTACCTTTGACCTTTGTACCATTTTTATAGTAACAGTTTTATTGGGTAAAAACTAGTATAGAATAACGCTTAAATTACTTTATGTGGAACAGTTCAAGTTCAAATCTCTGTTTATTCAATGAATTTACCATATGACTTTGGGCCACCATTCATTCTCAGCAAATCTGCCTTACACAATGCTTGGAAGGGATTAATAGCAAGGGTGTGTGCATGCTTCCGGGATTGGAATGGTAGCTGTCGTTGTCATCACCATCACCACCACCACCACCATCGTCATCCAGATGGTAAGGGCTATTCAGGAGCGCAGTGGACTGCCTTGGACCCAGAGAATGGTCAACTCTCCTTCATTGGAGTTCTTTAAACGGAGGTTAGATGGCCATTTCTCAGGACAGTTTCAGCTGAATATTCCTGCACAGCAGGAGGTTGAACAAGAAGACCTTTGTGGCCTCTTCCATTGCTGTGATTCTGTAACAACCACAACAAGAACATTTCCACATGCAGATGTTTCTGTACATTTTCTACAGCATCAGTGTTTTTTTTGTTTGTTTTTAACTGATGGCAGACAGGTACAGATCCATGAAAATACTACAGAACGCTCCTGAGGACAATTGCCATCCAATTCATAGGGGAAAATACAGCAGAATATAGTAACAAGCTTGCAAACCACACTTCCTTCCGATCCACTTTGTTTCATCTTGTACCGGTTTTCTTGTCCCTTCCACCCATCCCACTGCACTTCTCACCCTCTCTTCCCTCTTTTCCTATCTCTTGCCTAACCTTATGCCCTCACAATGCTCTCTTCTCACTTTAAACATAATTATATACTAGTTTTTTTCCTCCCAGTAAAGCTGTTACTATAAAAATGGTACCAAGGCTAAAATGTGGTAGTAGAAAAAAACTCTATTATTTATGTGGTGAATGTGCACAATTAGAACGCAAATAACTATGGCACATAATTGTATTAATTTACATAACACTCAGATTAGATGCCTGGAAGTGAAAAAACAGAATATGGCAAGCCTACCTTCAGTGGCTTCTAATACTATTAGTGAATGGAAGAACTTCCTCCATCTGCGTGAGGGCAAGTGCCATCTCTTTTGGTATATCTTTGATGCAGGAGTGGGCATGGCGTGGGATATGAGTCACACACAGTTGCAAAAGCCAGTTTTTCTACCCATGGCTTTTTGATGGTTGTCAGGTGAGAAAAAAATATATCAAAATCCCAATTTCACTCTTTGTGAATACGTCCAAGAACAGAGATTTTGTGTTTTTCAGGGTTGTAGGACCACCCTCCCTGTAACTTTAGAATACATAACGTGATGAAAAGAAAAGAATCCAGAAATTTTTATCTGAACACTTCCACTTTTATTTTTTTTAAAAATACTTTATTTGCATATTCAAGCTTAGTAGTGCCCATGGAAGATCCTGGGCTTCCCAGGACCTTTCATGGTTGTTAGCTACCGTGGTCAGGGAAAGACATTTAAATAATTGTTTAGGACTCATGAGGCCTATGGAGCATTATTGTTTTTGAACAAAAATAAAAAGTCCTTCGTCCACTCGTCTTACATCACACTTAAAAGAGTTGCTTACCAAACAGAACTGAAAAGTAGCTTTTTCATTGCCTCAAACTAGGTTGAAAGTAATTTTGAAATTCCAAATAACTGTTACTGTAGTGTAAAACCATGCCGTCCCATAAAACAGTGAATTTGATTATTTTACGGTTTGCTTTCTTTTTTTTTTAAGAGCATTATCCAGATTACAATCCAGATTCAGCAAAAATATTTATTGTACCTAGCTAACAACAAAAAGCTAGCTAGAAATTAATAAATTGTTTATCTGGACGAAGGTGATAATAGTATTTGGTTTATGGGATGGAACTGTGATTCCTTAAGCTAATTAGAGACCTTTAGCCCTCAAACTTTGTTGAGTATGGACAGAATTTATTTAACTGGACTTCCTGGAATTATCAGCTTTACTTTCTTCGCATAATTTGGGGGCATTTTGTAGTTTGCCATGTGACATTGTTGGTTTTCTTTCAATGGATCAAAGGTCCAAAGGTCCAAAACCACTCTGGGCATGTCCTATAGTTGTGTGATCCCATATTGCCAGATTTAAAACTATGTAATGATTCTGGACATAGTCAGCAAACAAAGACAACTGTCATTTCAACAAGACAATTTCATAAGACCTTGCCTCAGTACAACCCGTAGTTCCCTCCATGTTAACATGTTTCATAATTTTTAACCTGAAACACTGAACAAGTAGAATTGTATTTTTTACAATTTAACTGCTGCCAGAAGTATTAATCTTCCTTCGTGCACCTGTTTTCAGCCCAGATTCCTATCATTCTGTGGTCCCTGCAGAAAGTTCAGGGGAAGCTTTCCTTATTTGTTTGAAAAATTTTCAGCTAAAACAATCATTGAAGAATAAAATACAAATGCCACGTATTTATCTCCTTTGATGCCACTCATCCTTGTCTCTCCCTTGGTCATTTCCATTCCTTTTTTCAGAGAAAGCTGGTACCTGTACACTTAGGCCGATAATCATAATATTGGAGCCAGGGGTGGTCTGTGTGTCAGGAAGGCGGCCAACTAAATGAAAGTGAAATTAAATACATGATGGTGAGGTCAAATACATGGTTAAATGGGCTATCCTAGCAAATACATGTGTGCATAGGGAGGGCAAGTGCAGCCCAGTGAGATCAATGTTCCAATATTTCTCAGCAGTAGGAGGGATTTGCAACTCTCGTCTCTAGAAGTCTGTGGGATGGGGCAGGATACAAGCCCCCTCATGTATTTTTTTTCTGAAAATGGAGATAGTTTAAGCCATGACTGACTTCTGGTTAGCAAACATCTGTATCTGCAGATAGATATGAACAGTCACAGTATGTCAATGTTAGAATGAGCTCTTTACATTGCAGTTTTGTCAGAGACTTTTGCTTTAACACGGCACCATTCAGATAATGCTTTTAGCTATGAGCTTGTGATCTCCAGTCTAGCAGTTCATGTGGCTCCTAAATAATTTTAGAAAGCTTTTGGGAAATCATTTTTGGGAAATGAGAACAGCATTAAGAATCCATAATGTGTGACTGCCAGAGTCATTTGCTTCATTTAGGTAGCAAACAGGCACATGCTCTTATTGTGTTCTGACAGTGATGATGAGGCTGGAAGTTTATATGGCATTGGTCAAGCGGCAGGGAAGGCAGTCAATGGTATTTCAGGTTACATACTGTTCAGATTCATCCATTGAATCCTGTCAATGTCAAAGCACGGTGAAGTTCAATTTGGAAATGAGAAATCAGGTAGAATGTGTGCTCCTGGTTTTTATTTCAATGAAATTTTAAGAATACAGTGATTAAGATGAATTTGTATTAACTGTTTTATAAAACTTGTAAGTTTTTTTTTCTAGATCACTTTGATTTTGCTTTATGTTATTTCTTATTGTAAATTGTTTTAATAGACATATTGACTAGAACTTATGGGAATAATTAAAAATCTTCATTTACAGTTTTTTCATTGCAAGGTGTAGTTTAAAAAAAAAACACCATGGAAGTCCCAGATTTTATTCTGTATTTTCTGATTTTATTTGTGAGATCCACATAATATTTTGTTCATCCCGAAATATTTTCTGGGAGTTCCCAGTGTTACCAAGGATTTTTCATTCAGTTTAAAATAGCCCAATATTTTCCCAAATGAAATGTATCTTTATTGGTCTGCATGTTTGTAAAGATGGCTGCCACTTATAAACATAGCTAAAGTTTCCAGGATAATGTTTCCAGGATCTCAAGAGAGATTAAGCATGGGAAATAGGAGTGCTAGCAGTAGAACAAAAGCATCCTAGTGCTTAGCTAGTGTAGTGTTACTGAAGCACTTTAATACTTTGACTATAAATCCTGAATAATAATAAAAACAGTGGAAATAAAAACAGTAGTGGAAATCAGTTTCTGAAATGTTGCACAAGACTAGATATGACATGTGATCAGTAGGAGGGAAGAGAGAATGAGGGAAACATGGGGTATTTCAAGAAAGATGTGGATGCAAACCTAGAACTGTGCAGGTAAAATCAGAACAAAGAGAACTGAAATTTCTTGAGACTTCCAGATGTGACCGCTCTTAACTTTATTGAGGTTGATCAGTGACACCTGGATCATGAAAAAGAAAAGACTTCTTCTTTATTTTTGGGCAAATGGGGAATGGCTGTGTCCGTGCAACCAAGACAAGCCACTCCAAAGAAATGGCTGCATGCACACAGCTATATACCCTGCTAGGCATGAGTACAGAAGCTGATTGCAAGTCAGTTGGCTAATTCACATCCGTACATACAGGAAGCTGTGTCATGAATACATTATTGTGTCAGCATTCAAGCACTGTGCATGACCGTATAGGTGGTCCCGAATTATAATACCAGATCCCACCCTAGAGGTGTGAAATTTAATATTAAAATAAAGCAAAGGTGGTTGCTGCTCCTCCCCTTGATCTAGTTTGGGGTGCTGCAGACATTGCAGACCACAGAACTAACCACATTCAGACAGTTTCTTGAACCTGTTGCTTCCTTTTTTCCTTATTTGCCATTGCTTCTTACCAACTAATTTTCAAAGTTTTAGCAAGCTAGCTTCCCTGTTTTGCAGCCATTGTCTCTGCAAGCTTTAGCATCCCTTGTTAGCCTTGCTCCATTGCTTTTGCCATAAATCTTGCTATTTGGCTATAGCTATTGATTAATTATTTCTAAAATGTGCTCCTACACAGAGGTTTTTTTTTCCATTCTGAAGGTGCCATGCAGCAACATAAAACAAAATCCACATTCCACAAAAGAACAAATAACCTTTATTGGCCAACCAAAATGAACAAAATACATCATATGAAAGTTGCACTGGCTTCTTCAGTTTTTCCAGATGTACCACACTTTCCAGATTTCTTGAGATATTCAGTAATTCTGCCTAAGAAAGCACCCTGTGGCTTCATAAAGGACATAGACACTTTGGATGCCAAGAGGAGTTATTTTACTGCTGCTAATGGAGTTTAAATTTTACTGTCCTTTGTCAAAAAGAGGGAATGGCTTCTGCCTGCATTGAGACCCCTCCAAACCAAGAGAAACAACATCTAATACAAAATGTAGGCCTGTGATTCCAACATCACTTTTCTTCTCCTGTATGATTTTTAAACATCTTTTGCCTGATAAAGAAACCACTGGAGCTTCAAAAGCTTGCATTATCTACCTTGTGCATTTTTGATAGCCAATGAAGGTATCACTCTTTTGTGGATTTTGGAATTTGTTTTATAATTGAAAGAAAACTCTGATTCTGTGATAAGGCTGCTGAATGTAAAAATGAATTTAATCAAACCATTCTGGAAAATAATGCAGCATAGGACGACTGATTGTATATTCAAGTGACTGAGCTGTAGCAAATGTATTTATATTTAGACATTGGTTTCTGCTCTTAGATATTGGATTTAACGCAGTGATTCCTCACACTACAGTCTTTTACTGACATTTCTGTATAGAAGCAGTTTTATTGTTTGTTTCCAGTTGCTTGATTTTGATGGGAGACTGCCTACACATTTTGTGTTCATTATATGTTGAAATCTACCATGCTTAGATGGAAGTCGAATGCATAATGATAAGGCTACAAACAGAAAAGTTTCTTTTTCTTTTTGTTTTTTTAAAGTATGCTGCTTTCAGACAATTGAACCTGAGCATCCTTGTAGCTCATTTGTGAACTGGAGCTTCACTAACATCTCTGTGTAGTTTCATGATATAATTTTATCTGAGTAGGCTGTTATTTAAAACTAAACACTAACGCTTCATCTCAGCATTTCTTCTTTATTTTCCATACTGCAATGTACTAGCAAAGCTTAAAAAATGATTTCCCTATATTTAAATAAAAAGCAAATGCAGTCCATTTGTCATATAGAAATATCATTAGCATGGTAATTGTAGAAGAGTATAGTGCAGAGCTTAAGACTAATGTTGGCAAAAAATAAAACTTTCATTGTAGGAAGACTAATGGGACACATCTGAGATTAGTTCAGTTTTATATATAACTATGCCAGTGAAATTAGGCATTCATATACATTTTACTTAATTATTGGTACATTTTTCTGGACAATATTTTCCTGTTCTTGTGCACCATAGTTATGCTTAAAAGGCCTTAAAAGTTGCTGTTGTTGAATCTCTAAAAGCCTTCAATTCTGTGCAAATGTTTAATGGAATATCTGTGTTGTATAATTTTCTTTTCTGACATGGCATATGGCATATATATCCCTTTCCAGACATTTTATATCACTTAAATAATTGATTGTTTTTGTTACTACATGGCCACAAGTCAACTCTGACTTATGGTGACCCTATCATAGGGTGTCCTTTTAGGGGGAAAGGTCCTCAAGCATGTTGTGGCCCAAGGGTTTCTAAATGAAATAGATTTTCTAGATCCATTTCAATCTGGCTTCAGACCTAATTATAGAGTAGAGACAGCTTTAGTTGCTTTGATGGGTGACCTGCACTAGGAACTGGACAAGGGCAATGACTGCACCTCTCAGTGACTTTCAATACCATTGACCATGGTATTCCTTTGGACCACCTGTCTAGGACAGGATTAGGAGGCACTGTTTTACCGTGGCTTCAAGCCTTCCTGAAGGAGCACGCTTAGAAGGTGGTGCTGAGAGACACCTGTTCGACACCATGACAACTGGTCTGTGGTTTCCCTCAAGGTTCTGTCCTGTCCCCCATGCTGTTTAAAATCCACGGGAAACCACTGAGAGAGGTTTTCCAGAGATCTGAGATTTGGTGTCACCAGTCTGTTGATAATGGCCAGCAATATGTTTTCCTTTCCATCTAATTCTAAGGAAGCTATTTCAGTATTAAACCAGTGTCTCTTGTCATTAATGGACTGGATGAGGGCAAAAAATTGAAAAGTTAATCCAGAAAAAACAAGAGGTGGTCCTGATCATTTGAAAGACAGATAAGAGAATAGGGATTCAGCCTGTGCTAGATGAGGTTACAGTCCCCCTGAAATCTCAGGTTTGTAGTTTGGGCATGCTTCTGGATTCAGTTCTGAGTTTGGAGGCCTGGGTGCTGGTGCTGGTGCTGGCACTGGCCAAGAGTGAATTGATACAATCAAAATGAGCGCACCAGTTATTCCTGTTCTTGACGTATTAAATCTAGCCATGGTAACATTCTATATGGGCTGTCATTGAAAACTGTTTGGAATTTGTTCCAGTTCCCCCGCTCCTCCAGAGTCCTCTTCTGAATGTCCTCCACTCACCCCTGGGGTAAGACGGATTGGCTCTCTGGACTAGCAGACTCAGGTGTGGAAAAGTTGCCACCTTCCTGCCAAGTCCGCCTCTTTCCCTTCTCCTGACCTTCCCAGGGCCTGGCCACAGCTGGTCTGCCTCTCACTTGGCTATCAAGAGGTCAAAGGGAGTGGTCCTCTCCCATGCTGCCTCCAGCCAAGCCCCCTCATCCTCTGCTGCTGCTGCTGCTGCTGCTCCCCCATAACTGTGCATTTCTCTTTCTCTACTCCCCTTTAGCTATTCAATCTCCCACCCAGTCCTGGCTGCCTGAGAACCCCTCCCTTGCTGGTCAGACCAGCCTTCCTTCCATGATGTGGGCAGGAGGGGAAGCTTTAGGTATGTTCCAGTACTCTCATCACTGGATGTGTTGGCTTCCTCTAGTCTGTATCTGGCCTCTATCCTCTCACCACCAAACAGGCAAGGTATCAATGCAGGCAGGGCCCTACTGCTCCCACCTCCCCTCCACACTCTTACTGGTACAGGTCTGGGTATTGCAAGAGATACTAATATTCACTGTGGAAAAAAGCAGACATCTTAATTGCAGGTGTAGCTGACAATTGAGTTTTAGCTTATTATATAAGTTGCTTGGGACTTTTGGATTTCAGATTTATTTATTTTTTTTTATTTTGGAATAGTTGCATCTACCTAATGAGATACCTTCAAGATGGGATCCAAGTCTAAACATGAAATTAATTTATGTTTCATATTCATCTTATTTACATAGCCTAGAGATAATCTTATACAATATTTTTTAATTTTTTGGTTTCATGAAACAAAGTCAGAAAACAGAAAACAAAGGTGTCACTATCTCAGCCATCCAGGTGGACAATCTGTGGCTGTTTGGCATCACCAGGCATTCCTGCCTCAGAAAGTTTCAGATTTTGGAGCATTCCAGATTTTGGATTTTTGGATTAGAGATGCTCAACCTGTACCATGATTTGTTATTTGAGGCAGTTAGATCTCTGGAGGAAGTGCTGGAAGATGTGAGCTCTGGATTTTCTTAATAGCCTCTGAAAATGCTTGAATACATCATCCTTCTTGGAAAATATGGCACCATCAAATAAATCATGGTGGTGAAGGGTGTTGGTCACATCTAGAACAAAATTAAAATGGGTTCAGAGGTGCCATGTATGAAATAATTATTTTCTCATAAAACCCAAACTAACCTTACTTTTTTAAGAAAATGGTGTTATGTATATTCCAACACTTTTTAAAAAAAAAAGCTTTAATTTAGCATTTAGAAAAGTTTTATAGTAGTGTAATTGGTCATAATAATATCTTTAAAAAGTCTACTACATTTAGAAATATGTCAATTGAAATGAAAGTGAAGCATTCTGTACAATATTCTCTATACTCCCCTCCCCTAGTTCAGTGTTCTGGAAAAAATGGTCAGAGATGTGGCCAGAATTCCATTTTTGACCCCCAACCCAGTCTTTCACATGTATAGTTTGGAAGGAGCACCTGTATATTATAAGGATCTGTTAACTGGGTATGTCTTGCACTGTGTGTTTCCCCATGCACACTGAACCGTAAACATACTGTTTTCATATTCACTGTAAGATACAAGCATAGGTAGCAGTTTAAGAGAGAAAGAGGGAGGAGGGAGAGGGAGTATAATGGTGGTATAAAAGTTTCAGGCAGGCGATAATTGAGGAGGGAAAAGCAGCAGATGATAGTGGAGTTTTGCTCTGTGAGCATAGAATCGTAGAGCTGGAAGAGACCACAAGGGCCATGAAATCCAACTCCCAGTCAAGCAGGAATTGATCATCAAAGCAATCTTGACAGATGGCCATCCAACCTCAGTTTAGAAACCTCCAAAGAAGGAGATTCCACCGCACTCTGAGGCAATGTATTCCACTGTTGACTTGCTCTTACCATCTCCAAGTTCTTTGTAATGTTTAGATGGAATCTCTTTTCCTGAAGTTCAAAGTCATTGCTCAGTATCCTAGTCTCCAGAGCAGCAGAGTGTTGTAATCTTGTAAAAATCTCTCTTTACATAGTAAGTTTTAAAAGTTTGACATAGTACCATCATAGAAAGATATAGCTGTGCCTTCACAGCTATATTTCCAAGACTGAGGAAAGGGATTCAGTGGTGGTAGTGGAAGGGTTACCTTGTCTGTGCAGTTGGTGTTCTGAAAGAAATAAAACATTTTTTAGAATGGCTACTGGGGAACAGGACTCTTTATCACAATTTGTTTATTGCATTTTGAAGTAACTTAAATTTGAAATTTTGTTTATGTACATTTTTATTTTCTTAAAAAGTCATTGGAGCACTGGAAATGAGTGGGGCTTAAGGTTTTGGGTTGTTGTTGTGTTTTTTTTTTTAAGATAAAGAAAATAAAAATGTGATGAAGAAGCCAACACTATCAGAAGATGTGTTGAAATGACAAATATAGCATCTATGGGTTGTGGGCAATGGTTTTCCAAAAAGAAAACAGCATGTAGGAGAAATACGTATGCGTTACATACGAGAGTCCTGCTAAATTTGTGCAATATGGACATGTCAAATTCTTAGGTGATTTATGAGGCACTTCAAAAAGCTTGTAACCTAGTAGTTAGAAATATAAAATATATTACCACAGTAAATGTCAGAAAGCTATAATTCTTTGACCTTAAAAAGAAATATTTTTATAATATCGTACACTAGATAAACAATAGTTTTCTGATCTCTGAAATGTCAAACCTCCAAAGGTAAGAAAACAAAAAGGCTTTTTAGGTCTGAGTCCCATGTACGCTTACCTAGAAGTGAGTTCTGTTGAACTGAATAGCATTTATTTCTACAATAATGTTGCTACCAAAATTACATTCTGACATATACACAAATCTTTGAAATTGAAATAAACTCTATCCACTCGTAAATATGATGCTCAGTGCTTCTACTGAAGCTGTTTTCCTTATAACCAATCAAAATTTACCAGGAAAAGGCAGAGGGCCAATACACTGCCCAAATATTTCTGTATCCACAATGTGTTTGATTCTCTAACAGCAGTTCCCAGTGTTGCCCTTTGTCAGATGGGGATCCACACTGATGGGACTTTCAGAAGTGGTTTGTCACATGACAAGGAGTCAGCTGCTCAAAAGGCATCAAAATGGGAAATCTCACCAAATATGGCCAGTATCTTAGTTCATTCTTTGGGACCTTGACAGAGTTTTTTATCCTGAATCCTGCATTTTTGACCAATTCTTTCTGTTTTCCCTTTTCCCTCCTCCCTTTAAATGTTATCTGCTTGATATATGCTGCACTTTGAGCAAGTAGCTGTTGAATTGTATCACTTAAAGTGCAGATCCTTGGGGTTGGAGCATCCTCTAAGCAGCAGGCAGTTATGTATGGCTTCTCCCTGCTATTGAATTAATTTTTGAAAGTAACTTTTCAGGCTCTTTCAGCATGCCTATTTTCCCAAAATGCATCAACTGGCTGGAAGTTTACTTGGCATAGCAATCAGATGACCATATTTACATATGCATTCATACCTTAACAGATATTGTGTGTGGATTCAAGTCCACACAGCAACCCATACCCCAACATGTGAAAAAAAATGTGTGGTTCATTTCTGTGGCAGAGTAGTTATGTGCTGTCTTTTGTTCCTGTTTCTACTAAGTGTGAACTGAAATGAACAGAAATCTAAGATACTTAATTGCTGCAACAAGGGTGGGAGTTATTTGTGTAGAAATCTGCCATGGTTCGCAAAAGTAAAAAATATACTGGTATAGGTTCTTACAGGTCTTTGCACAACTTTGCACAACTACAGCAATGTAATATCTGGAGCTGTGTGCAGTTGGGATTTGCATACCAGGCACAAGACTTCGCTTTTGTTCTGGCATTCATTGACATGATCGAAACTGTCCTGATCCAGAACGTGAATTCTTTGCTAGAGATTATTTTGATCTCTACAGTTCTGGTCAAAGTCTAAGGAAAGAGCACCACATTCCTAGGTTAGTTTAGTTTGAAAGTGAATATACTGACATATTCAAGGAATACCTGAAGCTACACTTTGGAAGTGTGTCTTGTTCTGTAGATACCAAGAAAATTAGTGTTGAAATCTAAAAAGAACACATTTGCAGTTATGGCTTTTTTGAAAATACGATCTATTATCTGTTAGCCGTAATAGTGTAAGCTTCTTTCCTTGGTTTTTCTCTGTTCTTTTGTCCCACAAAAGGCAAGCTGCATAGTGAGAAAGAAAGGATTTTTTTTACCCCAGTGAAAGATCAGTCACTCTTCCCTGCTATCTACTGAATGGATAAAAGTGGAGGAAGTGGCTTACCCCACCTGGCTTGGTGCAGAGCCCAGGAGAGTTGATGCTGCCTCCAGCCTACCTCCACCCTGTATAGAATTGGCTATGGGCATACCTGTAAACACACTGTCTTTTCTCTCAGACACACAAACACCCCCCCAATGTTAACAGCCAATTAAAAACAGCAGCAATGGATTAAATAGACTGTAGATTTCCATACCGTATCTAAATAAAAACACCCTGTAAGAGACTATCGATTTCAAAACCTTTCCTAACTAGAAAGATCATTAAGACCTGTTACCAGAAGACGATCAGAGAAGTAACTAAACAGAGAAAGAGCAAACTAGACCTCCCTAGAAAATTCCAGAGCCTGGGTGCAGGCATTTTGACCTCACTCTTTCACTTTACAAGCTCTGACAAAAAAACTACTCTAAACATAATATAGTGTACCCACTATATATGACAGGATTTCGTTCTAGGAACCCCCATATAAAACTAAAAACATGAGCATTGTGTCCCTTTGGACACAATGGGCACATGCCTGCAACAGCATGGGTGTATGTGTGTTGTGCCCATTGACTGTAATAGGATACATTTCATGTGACCTCACATTCGTGGATGTGGAGATTGTGTCGGAAGAGGGCACAGTGCATTAAGCTCAAATTCTCATCAAGCACTTTTTTGCGTCATTCTCTCGTCCCTCTCTCTCTCTTTAATTAATGGAAACTTTTTACCTGGGTGGGGGCGACAACTCTTGGGGGACAATTTTATTTATTTAATTTGTACCTCACCTCGGGGACAAACTGTATGTAATTTATACCCACCTTCCTCTTGGCATGGGACCCAAAGCAGCTGCACTGTTGTGTGCCTTCAGGTTGTACTTGACTTATGAAGACCCTAAAGTAAACCTATCCTGGAATTTTCTTGGCAAGATTTATTTGTGAGGAGGTGGGTGTTGCCTTCCTTTAAGGCTGAGAGAGTGTGACTTGCCCAAGGTCACCCAGTGGGTTTCCATTGCTGAGCGGGGATTCGAACCTTGGTCTCTGGGATCCTAGTCCAGCTAACTACACCATGGCAGCTTATAATAACTTTAAAACAAATATGGAAGTAAAACTGTATTTTACAAAAGTTTGAAAAAATGAACAATCCTTTTTGAAAAGCACATGGTTAAAAACAGCATGAAGTCCCTTTAAAACATAATGGAAAAGATAAAATCACAGCACACCAGTTTAAGAGGAAAAATAGCTTTCAGGAAAAGCATAAAGTTCCTTTTCCCCACTTGCCTTTCTTCGGTTTCCGGCCCCTCCCTAAACTGCAAACCCAACGATTCCATAGGATGTTGAAAGTGGAATAATAGCACTATAACAGTATAGTGCAGAAATGGCCATAGTAGTGTATCTCACAAGCAGGGAATAAGTATTCACAAGGAAAGGTAAACAAGAAGACCCACTCCATGGTAATCATGGTCTAGCGAGAAATAGAACAGGTTTAGTATCACAGTTTGAATGACACTTATACAGAGGGAAGACTCAGATGAGAAGGAAGGGGGATGCCATGCTAACTTTATATCTCCTCCTAACCTCTTCATGCATGTAGAGTATAAGTGGCAGGGTAGGTAATAACAAATAGACCGCCGGATGAGCATCTGTCTAGAGCAGGGGTGAGGACGGTCCTGCTCTTCAGTTGTTCTTAGACTATGTCTCCGAGCAGCCATTGACAGCATATCCATTGGTGAGAAATGTTGGGAGACACAGTTCAACAATAGCTAGAGGGCTTCACTTCGCCCACCAGTCTCTCCGATTACGGCTCTGTATGTTGGAAATTGGAAATTATATATCTTTTTTCACCCATTAAGATGAAGAAATGAATGATGTGCGACTAACCTTGAAAAGAGTAATACATTAATCTTTCATATTAATTTAGAAATCTGAATTGGCAGATTAACATTGTATTTTTAAATCAGTTTAGAAATACCTACTTTTATAAACCTTTATAATTTAACAGAACTTGCCAAGTGGCAAGTTTCATGTCACATTCTTTCTAAATGTGTACAGAACACAGTAGTGATTCTAACCATCTGTGAAAAAGCTGCCATGCAACAGAAACCTAGGAATTGCTAACAATAATGATGAATGTTAATTCCAAACAGGCTCAGGATAAGAGATGTTACAAAAGAAATCTACAGGATTTCAAGTTGATCAAGTTAAACTTGCATTTGGGATCAGTTCCCTTCCTTTAATTGCAGAACACAGGTTTATATTTCACTGTCCAAACAAAATGTACATACTGGAAGAAAATGTATGCATTTGAAATAACTGGCAAAGTCAAATAATCTGTAGAATTTACAACGTTTATTTCTCTCCCCATTTTGCTTCACATTAGAACATTCCAACTGACAGTTTTGAAATTTTAGAAACTGTTTTGAGCATAAATAAATACAACCTGATTGATTTTGGTAATAATCACTGAGCTGTCTTTGGATTCAAACAAAATTGAACTTGGCTGACTTCTTTGAGCTGGGACTTATTGTTTCTAAGAGGGGTCATGAGTTATGAGATTTGCAAATTACAAAATAACATTGGCAACTATGTGCAAGGTTGCAACAAATATAATAGCAAAACATGCATATTTGAGTGTCCCTGCCATCAGAAAAGGGAGGAAAGAACCTCCCCTGAGCTTTATGGACAGGGAAAAATTAATGCTTAAACCTAGCTATTTCCCAATAGATGAGAAATTAATGGGAAATGTAGGTGTTGTACAGGTAAAACTTTTATTGAGCCTTTTGGTTGGCCTATTAAAAGTATCACTGCAATGTATGAGAGTCTGCATGGTGTAGTGATTTGAATGTTGGACTATAACTCTGAAGACAAGGGTTCAATTCTCCACTTTGCCATGGACACACACTGGCTGACCTTGGGTGCATCACATACTCTCAGTCCCAGAACAAACTGTCATAGTTTCATCTTAGGCCATTTCCGCACTACGCTCTTATAGTGCGATTATTCCACTTTCAACATCCTATGGAATCCTGGGGTTTGCAGTTTCGGGAGGGGCCAGCCATACATTGTGTGGTTGTTGAGCAACAACCACACAATGTATATTGTTATATTTTGCTACAGTTACTCCATATAGTGGCCATGGTCTGTACCACAATCTGCTCCAGGTCTTGTTTTTGCAGAGAGAATGGAGTGTCTCTTTCTTCTGCTTCCAACTGTGTAGTCTATTTTACTTCTGTATCGGCTACCAGGTGATATCCGTGTATTCAGTCACTTCTTGAGTTGCTTGAATAATGTGTTTGTGCTGCACAAACTGTTGGCCTCACATTATTCAATCAGTTGGTCTCCTGCTTCCTTTCTTGATCATAGATCAAATTTTCCTACAATCTTTGATTCTTTTCTGTTTCCTACTTTTGCATTCTAATTGTCTGTGATTACTAAGACATCCTGTGTTGGAGTGTGATCAATTTCCTCCTGGACTCCTGTATAGAATCTTTCAGTTTCTTCTTCTGACTCTGTAGCTGGAGCATAAACAGAAATTGACAACACAAATCGCATATAGATAGATAAATCAGATCTGAAGATACCAAACTCAGCTGTATTAGAGGATCACTAGAGAGAGCAAATGGACTGGAGCTAACGCTCTGAGCTTTTTAATCCCCATAGATGAAAACAGTCTGAATATGGCTAGCATTGGCAGGTTTTACCTGTCATAACACCTGAGCATATGTCCAGATGAGACAGTACAATGTCTTCTTCAGAGACACTCTGTACTCTGCCTAAAGAAAGGGACAACCTCACACAAGACAGAGATGGTCTAAATTCCAAAAAGAACTAATATGGTGCTGCTGATGGGGACAGAAATGTATTACCTGGCTGCCTGTGTCTTCTCTACCTATATAATAAAGAAGAGGAGACCTCTGCCTTCATCAGTCCTCTCTCAAACCACCTTAAACACCTTCTTGTGCGAACATCACAAATGAGTTACAGGCTCATGGTTCTGATAATCATCACTTTTCTTTTCTGGTATTATTTGTAATAACTTTACCTGATGAAAAAGCCAGTGAGCATCAATAATGTGTGTAATTTTTGCCTTTTGGTTGGCCTAATGTATCAGCTCAATGTATATTTTTGATATTGTTGTAGTAGCAAACATCTTATCTATAAAAGATAGTGTTGTGGATTTGTCTAGTTCTTTTATTGTGGGACTTTTTTTCTTCATGTAATCATGAGTTCTGCAATTTTTTTTCCAGTACCTGATTTTTATGCACCTTTAATAGCTGTGTACCATAGACCATGTAATTTTGGCAGACCAACAATAACAGAAATATGGAAAGGAATAGGAGGGTGACAATTGCAGATATGACGTATTTGGCCCAGAAGAAGGTATTATAAAGTGGTTAGTCTACTCAAATAATAATAAATGATGACATTTATTATAGAAATGTAACAAGAAATATGTAACTATTTACATTACAAATAACATGTCTTACATAAAAAAAATAGAATAGTGATATTTAACATCTAATTTATTACCAAATGCTTATGAAGGCATATCATCCATAAGTCGTCCATAAATAATGGGTTTTACACTCACTTTGGCACATAGCCTCATGTAAAGTAAGATGGATAACTAGGAGACAGTGTATATTTAACTTTTATATTATCTTAAAAGTTTTACTTCTCTGACTCAATGAAGGGTCTCCATTTTTCCATGAGTCTGAAATTTTCCTGTCTTTCATCTTGTAATCTATTTCAGCGATTTTCAATAATTAAGCTACTTACCATATTTTATTTAGCCATTCTTTACATGTGACTTTTTGTTGTTTCTTCTAGTTGTCAGCAATTAGCAGATTTGCTGCAGTTAATCTTTTAATTTTAACACTTGAGAATTAAAAAAAAACTTACTGTCAGAGGATCAAGGGTTAAATCATATCCAGTTGTTTTCTTAAATTGTCTCTAGAACTCTCCATCTTTGGATCTGAACACCACATATGTGTGAAATATGGTATCCATTACTATTGGTTCTTCATCCTGAACCCCCACCTTTCATAGTTTTGTACCTCCATGATCTGAAAGATGTATTTTCAGGAACCAAAATGCATAGAAGCCCTAGGCAGGATGGGATCTGGCAGGTCTAAATAGAGCTGATGCCACAGATTCCTTACTGCGTCTTTTACATTACACCATTATACCATTGCAATTCCGCTTTAATTGTCATGACTGAGTCCTCTGAATCCTGGGATTCAGAGTTGAGGGAAGAACATTTGGAATCCTCAGCCTGAGGGCTCCTGTTGATGCCTTTGACCAAACTACAAATCTTAGGAAGATTCCACAAAGTGTAGCCATAGCGGTTAAAGTGGAATCATAATACAACAGCATGATGCAGTCTCAATATCTCCAGAACCTATTGTATCCAAGAACATGTTATTCAGTCTTAGCCTTCACAGCATAATGTTTGTAGTACCTGCCATTAAAAAAAAGGTACTTGTAGAAGCAAGTTTGTAGAAGGGTCTAAGGACTGATACACTTTGTTTATAGTGCATGAGTTGAACTTTTTGCGGTGTGAGGGAGCCCCTGTTCGGCTTCCCTGAAAAAAATTGAAACATTAAATACAACACTGGTGTTGGATGTTTTGTCAGTATGAAGGTGCATGGGGTTTCATCTGTTTGTCTGTTATATTGCCAATATAGTGACACATCTTTAATTTCATGGGAAAACTGAAGGTAGCAATTCTAAAGTTCTAAAAATGTTTTTCTTTTCTTATTAAGGTGTATGCATTTTAGAGAAAACCACCCACTAGTCACCTTCTGCCATGAATGTTCTTGTAATAACTGTGACTTGCTGGTTTTTCTTTAAGAAGATATGAAGTAGTTGCAGTAGCATAATTAAAGCCTTCTGTGTTATAGCAACGTTTTAACTTAACATATATTGTCTGGTTCTTGATATTCTGCTTTCAGATACTTCAGACCGTGAATTAAATAGCCTATAACTGGGAAGATTTCACTTAACTGTTTGCTAAATACCCTTTCTCAAGAGCTTTGAATAAATTTATCTACCATATTAGAGTTAGTAACTTATCATTAGGTTTGTGTACATTAATACAAACATATTAATTACCACTCTATTTTTGTTGCTCTGTTTGCAGTTTAAATTATTCATTATCACATATTGCACATTTATGTAACATTCCTTTTGGACATGTCTGTATTTATGATTGTGAACTGAAGTGATTTGAATGGTTTTCAACTTTGTGGTAAGAATGAATGTATCAGATGCTAGATAAAAATTATGCATTGGTCTCTCTATGGTTGTTCAGTTTCAGTCTTTCTGCCAAGGGTGGTAGTGGTGGAAAGGCTGATATGATGTGGCCTCTTAACTTACATTCACTTGAATCTATGAGGTCTTTTGTATTGGATATAATTAAACCCCATGAAAAAAAAAGAGGTAATTTTTTTTTTACAAGGCTGAGTTACCAAAAGGAAGGCAGGGACACCCAATTAGTGTTACACATGTGACACTTTTTGAGGGAATGAATGTGATTTCTTTTTTCAAGAGGCAGGCCAACCATACTTGTGCTATGAACTTGGCTGCTAATTAAATGGTATTCACTTTTGGTTGTACAATTCTTGACTAGCGTTAGCATTTTGTAGGATCATTATAATTAAAGCAGACCTGGGGGGAGGTGTCCTTTAAATTGTATATTCTGCATTACATTCCAGTGGCAAGAGCTTATTTTCTTTGATATACTGTGTATGTTATTTTTATCAGCCAGTCTTGCTTAAAAAAATTATTAGGAAGTACTGTTGGAAGTAGACCCAGCAGCAAGTTTTATTTAAGAACCCAAAACATTTGAAAGAAAGGTTAGAGAAAAGAAATCAGAAAACAATGCTGTTAGTCCCCAGTGATGTTCAAAAACATAGCTGTGTCCCCCTGGATCGGTATGCAAAGGGATTTTGTAGCACTTTTGAGACTAAATCAGCAAATGAACTTGATGGCATTCTGATGAACTAGATTTAGTCTATGAAAGCTTATGCTACCAACTTCTTTCTTTTGGTTAGTCTCCACGGTGCTGCAAGATCCCACTAATGTTGTTAGAATAAACTGCTAAATGATGCATCAACAGCTAGGTAAATACCCTTGATTCAGTGAGTCTACTTGACTGGGACTAGGAATTGGAATTAGACAAGTATTACTTGTCCATGGAGCCATATTGAAGACAGTTAATGTGCCCAGGCTGCAAATCCTTAGAGAAGGATGAATCGCAAACAAAATAGTAGTAACAGAAGAGTTCTGTCCAAAAGCAATAATCCAGACTGGCCCACTCAGCCAAATTATTGAGATGGATGTACTTCTCAGGGCCCACCCACCTCCTCTCCTGGGTCCGCTGTTCAACATCTGTGTAAATGGCATGTACCAAAGAACA
This sequence comes from Iguana delicatissima, assembly GCA_948472985.1. Lineage (NCBI taxonomy): Eukaryota > Metazoa > Chordata > Lepidosauria > Squamata > Iguanidae > Iguana > Iguana delicatissima. The sequence continues at coordinate 1,149,623 of CAOKZL010000579.1, read as the reverse complement.
AGCAGCAGGCTCATCAGATTTGCAGATGGCACCAAACTGGGAGAGATAAATAATACTAGAGAAGACAAGGGCCATTTCTGCCTTACACTGCTGTAGTGCTATTATTCCACTTTCAATCTCTTGTGGAATTCTGTGGTTTGCCGTTTAGGGAGGCCCAAGAGCTCTCTGGCTGGGAATTCTAAATGCCTCTCCCTAAACTGGGAAACCCAGGATTCCACAAGAGATTGAAAGTGGAACAGTGGCACCATAGTAGTGTAGTACAGAAATGGCCAAGGATTCCATATGACCTAATCAGATCAGAGAACTGGGCCAAATATAACAAAATGAATTTCTTTTTATTTTTATATTTAAAACATTGTCACAAAATAAACAATTAAAATGAATTTCAACAAAATATGAAGTACTACATTAAGGCTGGAAAAATCAGGTGCATCAGATAGGATAAGTGACACTGAACTTGACATATGACAAGGGAAAAGGAAGAGGTCTTATTAGGCCACATGCTAAGCAGGAGTCAGCAGAGTAATATGGTAATAACCACAACAAAAAGCCAATGCAATTCTGGGCTGCATCAATGGATCAAGGGAGATTAACAATATTGCTCTGATCTTCTTTGGTCAGAATACGCCTGATACACTGTGGCCAGTTCTGGGTATGACAGGTTAAGAAGAATGTCAACAAGCTGGAACATGCTCAAAAGTGGGCTATGAAGCTGTTACATGGTGTGCAAACTGAGTCCTGTGAGGAGCAACTAAGGGAGCTGGGAGGGTTTAGCTTGGAGAAGAGAAGACTGATAAATGACATGATAATCTTCAAATATCTGAAAGATTGTCATGTAGAAAATGAAGGGAGTTTGTTTTCCACTGCTCCAAAGGACAGAGCCTAAAGCGCTGGATTCAGATTTCAATAAAAGAGAATGTATATAAATATTGGGGTGGGGGGAATTCCTAATGGTAAGAGCTATTGAGCATTGGCAGAGATTTCCTCTTCAGGTGACACAGTCTCTTTTGTTGAAGGATTTTAAACAGATTTTGAATGACCACCTCTCAATGATACTCTAACTGTGGATTCCTGCCCTGGTAGGAGGTTGTGCTAGATGATCTTTGTGGTGGTGGTTGTGGTGGTCTTCAATATCTGTGGTTCTATCCCTCTCACCCTGGGGCAAGCTTGCTTTGTGGGAACTGGGGCAATTTGGTCTCTGTGGCTTTCATCCTTTATAGGTGTCAGAAGAATTTATGAGGGCTTGGGAGAAGCAACATCTCTTTGGGAAATATATAAAGTTTATTACTATGACCTTAATTAAGATTTATTTGTATCTTGATATTGGCTACTATTTTGGTAGGTTTGTCATTTTGAAATACTGAGAGTTGCAGAAAGTTTTACTTAGTGGTGAATTTTGGATTTCTTTTAACCGACTTAATATTTTTTTTCATTCTACTGTATTTGTGAGGTATAAATTTAATTTAGATGTTTGTAATTGTCACTTTTGTTGTTGTGTATGCCTTCAAGTCATTTCTGACTTACGGTGCCCTGAACGTAAACCTATCACAGGTTTGGAGATTTGTGTAGAGGGGGTTTGCCATTGTCTTCCTCTGAGGCTGAGAGAGAGTGCCTTGTCTAAGGCCAATCAATGGGTTTCAGTGGCTAAGTAGGGATTCAGACCCTTTTCTCCTGGAGTCTTAGTACAACACTATGTAATTAATAAATAAATAACACTATACCGCACTAGCTATATCAGTCTCACTTTAATATGGTTATTGTGAAACTTGATTTCTAAAGCCAGTGCTGTAACAAATCTGTGAGCCACATGGGCTCTTTTGATTCAGTTTCTTAATCTTTTTAAAAAAAAATTTCTTAACCACTGTTTCCTGCTTTTGTTCCCTACAGCTTGGCTTTACATCCAAGGAAGGACATTGTTGTTACTGGGAGTGATGATCGCTTGTGGAAAATGTGGGCCTTTCCTAATGGGAACATCATCATGAAGGGTGAAGGACATACAGACTGGCTTTCTGGGTGCTGCTTCCATCCAAGGTTAGTGGAAACAGCATTATGAACCAATATAATCCGTTCCGGGAAAGTGATTGTTTGCTTTGTCTTTCCTAGCTGGCCTGCTTTCTATTCTGAGTAGACCCTTCTGTTCTCTATTGAATTTCCAAACATGTAGATAAATGTTCCTTTGGCTTTTACAATGTTGACTTAAGATTGATTGCTTTCAGTATTTTATACATTTCAAACTTCTGTCCACATGCTTGCACATCTAACCATATGTAATAAGCTTTCAAGATCTCACCATGCTTATTCTATCTGTGCTTATCACAAGGACAAACTAGTCAGATTTTTGAAATAATTTATAAATACTGTAACTGGTTTATTTTTTCATTGTTCATTTTGTATCTCCCGTTTGTATCCCACCTCCATCTGTATAGAGAAAAGTGTACTGACTCCTCTCTCAGTACAGTCTAGTGGTCATATTTAATTATTACTACAACTCCAAAAAGCAAAACAGCTTTTCTTAGGAAAAATTAGATTTTTTTTTAAAGAAAAGAGTGTGAACCAATTTTCTTTTGCAATTTATGTTATAAAATCTTATTGTTGATATTGTTTAAAATAAAATTACGTACAGCTTAGGACCACTTCATATATCCTATGGACAGCTTATCTGAACAATTCACAGAACACAAGTGGAGGGAATTCTTTCATTAGTGGTTCCCATCTTCCGTGTTACTGAAGACCACAGTAGACTATTGTATGTGTTTGTATCTAAAACAAATTGAGCAATACAGAGCTTGGGAAAGTCCCAGAATCCTTCAGCCGTTATGGTCAATGTAGTCTTTAAAAGTATTGTTTTGACATTCTGGAACATTACAAGGGGATTCTCTCCCCTGTAATTCTTATTTTGGATTTATTTATTTATTTATTTTTGGTGATGGTGGGTATGAACTTCAGTCGCCTGGGGAGATCCCGAGGATCAGTGACATACTGGCAACAGTTGTCTTTTGTCTCTGGAAACAACAGGCAGAATGACACAACATCTGTCACTGCTGCAAATCTCCACTTTACCCAAGAGATTCTTGTGTAAAAGGATAACTTGCTGCAGAATTATTTAAGTCTTCCTTTTATTGTTGAATAGGGCATACTTTTGTCTGATCCTGATAGAATCCCATTGTACCTCGACAGATTCTAGAGGCTGGTGATAAGTGTTTACCAACTCCACTGATCCATTCGCTGCAGAAGATCTCCTGTTCAGTTCCCAGCATCTCTAGCTAAAAACTGTTGGGAATTAGAGTTTCCCTGTTGTTAGCCCTATTGGGAAATTCTGTGAAAGCTAAAACTGCAAGGAATCAGCCTTCTTTTACAGAGTAGCAGAAAAAGCATTTCCAAATTTCTGTGTGGCTCTTCTGATCTGAAACTTGACTAAGGAAACAAAACTAAGACAGTTTCAGGTTACAAACTTAGAAAAGTTTACTAATGGCTTCTACATTTACATATGCATAGGGGAACTTACATCCTAACTAGTTAATGAATAGATCAGTAGCAGCTTCATTCTCTATCTTCTTAACGGAGATGCGAAGCATAGTCGGAGAGAAGCAAGAGGAAGCAAAATGGAGGAGAAGAGAGAGATCTGAGAAGGGGGTTCTTTTTAATAAGACTGATGACCCAAGCAACAATCCTGAGTCACATGATCTGATCACCTGAACACCAAAGGTATTGATGATGATGATGATGATAATAAAATTTATTTCTATCTCACCTCTCCCCATGGATCGAGGCGGCGAACAACCATAATACATTAATTACATTAAAAACATTAAAAAACATACCCAATCCTCCCCACCCACCAACCCACCTAAAAGCAACCCCCTAAAACACACAACAATTAACAATTGCATTTAAATGACACAAAGGCAAATGGTGAAGCTTTGGTATGCGAAAGAAAAAGGAATTCCTGTGTTAACTATGTCCACTTGCTATAAGAAGCAAGATGGAGAAGTGGGAGAGAATGCTAGAATTCTTCCAACAAAAACTCTGGGAGATGAGAGAGACTTCTGCCTGAAGTACTGGAAAGCTGCTATGACAATAGATAAACCAGTGTCTGATTTAATGTAAGGCAAGCAGCAAATGCTCCATGAAAAAACAGGAAGAGAACTGTGTTGTCACTGACCTTGGGAAATTCCAGAGAAAGATTTGGGGTTTTTTTTAAAGTGGTGGTGACAGTGGGTGCTTCCTCATCCTGTGGGAAAAAAATGGTGTGGGTAAGCACAAAGGGAGATTATTCCAGACCAAGAGTAACAACAAACTGTTCTCTTTCTCCAACTCCAATACACTTGGCTTTTCCTTCTCCTTAGCTATCCTGTGGCTACTCAGTTGCACATATTGTTTTTCTCAGGATTGTTGACTGCTTCAACAGGGGGTGTCTTTTGAAGAAGCGCAAGATTAGTTTGACTTCTTGTACCACTATTTTCCACAGAAATCAGAAAATGAGCCTTCTACTGAGGGTAAATATTCTATGCCTGTCAGAAAAACTAGAAGCATCCCCCCTTGGGGCTAAAGAAACTACTGCCCACCAGAGGGATCAAAAGAACATAGCAGTGATCAAATATTACTATTTATAATCACAAAATTCTTACTGTGTATCTATAACAACTATATATCAAACATAACATCCATGCACAAGTACAGAGACCACGTTATGCAAAAGACTGTTATAAGTAATGAAGCAAACAATGGGCAATGTAGTAGAAAAAAAAACTATTTAGATACAATGATAGATCTATTATTTAGATATAATGATAATGAAAGTTGACAAATGGTACATCCATTCCTGGGGTCTTTAAACGAGATGTTTCAAGTGAATTGGTCTTCATCAGTCTGTGACGTCTCCCTCCCATATGCGTCCAGTTGAAAACAGCAATAGCTTCAGTGAAGGAAGAAAATGGTCAGTTTAGTTGGGAATGACTCAGATGGGACAGAATACTAGACCAGAAGATGAAGAGTGTGGCTGTTAAAGGATGAATGAGTGGGACAGAATACCAAGGGAAGTAGGGGAACAGAAGGAATAGAGAGGGGTTGGTGAGAAACTCATCCATGCCTAAGGACTTGAAGGCAATAAGTTATTGTTGATGGACACGAGAGCTTTGAATCTGCAGAAGTCTGCAGAAGAGAAGGTTAAGAGGGGACATGATAGCCATGTTTAAATATCTGAAGGAATGCCATATAGAGGAGGGAGAGGGCTTGTTTACCGGTGCTCCAGAGACCAGGACAAGGAGCAATGGATTCAAGCTGCAGGAAAGGAGATTCCACTTGAACCTTAGGAAGAACTTCCTGATGGTCAGAGCTGTCCGGCAGTAGAATATGCTGCCTCGGAGTGTAGTGGAGTCTCCTTCTTTGGAGGTTTTTAAGCAGAGGCTGGATGGCCATCTGTCGGGAGTGCTTTGAGGGTGTTCCTGCATGGGAGGGAGTTGGACTGGATGGCCCGTGTGGTCTCTTCCAACTCTACGTTTCTATGATTCTATGAATCTTGTGAGTGTGTGAGGACTAGAGCAATGAGGCAAGGAGGGAGAGTATGCTGCATTTCACGAATAAGCTGAACTAATCAGCAAATCTTGAACCAGTTCTTATTGTGGTGGCATAATTAATTCTGGGCTGTACTGTTCCAAAGTACAGTAGGAGCTTTCATGATTTTCTTTCTTTCTTTCTTTCTTTCTTTCTTTCTTTCTTTCTTTCTTTCTTTCTTTCTAAAAACCTCCTTGATTAACTAGCACACCAGTTAACAATCAATATCAAATCCCCCCTGCAATTTTAGTTTTCTATCTACATTCCATCATATTCTTACATTATCTACAATGTGAAATGGTAAACCTTGAACTACTAGGAATAAAAATCCTCTCTTACTTGTTCATGCATGTAAGAATGAAATTTTTCAAACATTTTCACCCCATTGGGTGAAATTGGGGGGGGGGGGTTTCACATATTTTGATGGATTTTTTTTTATGGATTTCAGGACTTTTTTTTCAAAAAAAAGAGTGGGCTAAATCTTTATGGTTTTGTGTAGAAGACTTTTTTTTCATCTGCTTGAAATGCAGTGTTTTCTACAAGAGAATATTGTTACTGAGGAGCAAACCCTAATTTTTTCCTACTAAAAATATCCAGGCAAAGATGCCACAAAAAGGATGGAAGAGCTCTTCTCTCTTTTGCTATCACTCAAGAATCAGAAATTTCATGGTAGTTAATAATTTATTCAGTGAAATGCCTTCACATGTTGAGATACCTTTTCCTGTTGAGAATAAGAAAATGTACAAATAGTCTTTACATCTCTACCTTAGAATCATTTACTGTCTTAATGGGACTGAGCAGTTTACTACAAGCCTCTAGTTAGTATATTTCCTTGTTTTAATTCTCGTGTGTGTGTGTGTGTGTGTGTATATATGTGCGCATGTATGCTGAAAGAATAAGATTGCTTAAAATAATGTAGTACCTGCTGAGCTTATGAACATCAAAGCCATTTCTGGAATGAAGAGAGGGGGGAAACAATTAGAAGAAAACACAATGACTTGTAGAGCTGCTAGGCATACTAATATGATTTTGATAATATATTGTTTCCATGGCATCCAGTGACTCGGCCTCGAAGGATTTCTCATTAGTCTTTGACCAGCACACAGTTTTAAAAAGCAACCTTCTTTCTCAATCAGTTACTGCAGTTAAAATAAGTCTGAATAAATATACTGTGACTATATGGGTTGAAAAACTAGAAGAAAAACTGCTGCTGTACTTGTCTCCTATTAAAAATATACGATGCATGATTATGGGATTGGGAGAGTTCCTCAAATTTTATTTAAAAATGTGTATTTAATGAGATTTTGCAAAGATACATGAAGTGAAGGTGATTGCATTCTATGCTGTGACATAGTCATGACTTATTTTTAATAATGATATTTGAAGATATCAAAAATGGTTAAAAAAAGCAGTTTCTCAAATGTTGAAAAATGATGATAAGGGGAATTCTAGATGGATAAGAATATTCACAGTTTAAGATTTATTCTGCGTGAAAATGCATGGGGGATGTTGATAGAGAAAATTCCATTTTTTCCACAGTATTTTGCACAAGCAGCATTTTCTGAAAAGGATGTATGCTGCAAAGAAAACCTGTCTCTTGCAAAGAAAGCAGCAAATTGTGTGCAGGAAAAAGCATTTGTGCAAAGAAATCAAGTAAGCTTTGCTGCTGTTCTGTGTGTAGGAAAGTGCAAAATATTGTTTTCTGCAACAAAATGTTTTCTGTGCAAAAAAATATGTGCATAGGATATGTCCCAAGCTGCAAATAATTTCTGAAAATGATAACAATTTTTGACAACTTTCTTGCAGCAAGGAGAAAAATTGTAAAATTATTCATCATTGTCTGTGGGAATGAAATTTGTGAAGACTAATTGAAATTGCTGTTCTCTATTTCATTGTCCTAATTGCTTTATGAAATTTATTTCATTCCTCTCCATATCTTTGTTAGATTGTCTTGGCAGCTGAACACATGTTTGAACTACTGGGACCCTCAGATTCTGTCTAGCTGCCACTACCCACTAATTTATCCCACATGGCTCTGTAACTTAGTAGGAAGTTACTGGAGCATTTAACTTGCACTTTTTCTCAGTCTCTGACTCTCAAGAGGTTTTACCTCCCCATCTCAAGGAGATGAGAATCCTATACATGCATGCATGCACATACCAAGCATAGGCACATAAAGAGAGAAACGAGGGGATCTTTCAGGGAAAGCTTTTATTTTAAGCACTCAACCATTCATTAACAAAAGGTTATCTTGTACATAAAGGCACCTACCTTCGGTTGTTGCTTAGGAGTAGTTACAAAGTTACAAAAACAGCCTAAGTCATATTGAGCTGCGTTTAGAAGAAACATAAGCCCCAACTTGATTAACTGGAAAAGCTGGAAGTATGGGCCCCTTTGTTCACGAAAGACCAAGCTTTGTTAGGGACCAGTGAGGTAGGTATCACCTCCCCTACCTCTCTGTCAGTTCCAACATTTCCCGGTCAGTCTCAGTCAGTCTCTCTTACTTCCAGTGGCACCGTATTTTATAACTTCTTGCTTAGAAGCATCTCAGAGATTCCAAACTTTTCCCCAGATTGGTTACCCTTATTGGGCACTTGTCTCTAGTGATGTCTGTAATCAGTTTTGCTTCTTCATGATGCTGAGCCCCAATGAATGTAACTTATCATATTTGCTGGCATATTAGACGCACCAACATATAAGATGCACCGCACTTTCAAGAGGTATTTTTCAGGGAAGAAAAAAAAATTAGTTCCTTGGTGAGGGGAATGAAAGGTGTGCTGCACCAGGAGAGGAAGGGAATGAAAGGAGTGCTGCACCAGGAGAGGAAGGAAATAAAAAGAATGCTGCGCCAGTTTTTCTTGGGCCCTAGGAGAGTGAAAATGCACAGGAGAGGAGGAGGAGAAGGTAAGGAGTGCTTCACCTGGATTCCACTACCCGTTCCCTTCCTGTTTGCTTGCGCATGGAGAAATTTGGCTCCCGGTTCATTCCCTATGTTTCTAGCATTACCATATTTGCTGGTGTATCAGACACACCCCATTTTGAAAGAGTATTTTTAAGAAAAAAAGTGTGTCTTATATGTCAGGAAATATGGTAAAACCCTCACATCATTAACCTATACACTTCAGCTGTGTTGCCCATATAATCGGAGAGCTCTTTATGGGGGCCAAGTGTTTATTATGTTATGTTGGTTCTCCTTCTGGAGAAAATCTGGAATATCAATTTGAATGGCATAGTGGCTGTTCTGTTCCAGTAAAAGAAGCCCCAAAGAGTCTTGTGGCACCTTAAACTTTAAAGATTAACAAAGTTACAAATTTAAATGTGTCACGCTCTTTCATGGACTCCAGTCCACTATATTTGATGCATATGTGAAGAAAGCGCTTGTGCCAGATAAATATAAATACGTGCAAGAATTAAAAAAATTGAATAAAACCAATAATTATCCTTTTAATGAAATGTATGAGGTTGATAGGATGAACACAGCTTTTCAATATTCAGTGGAATATTAGATGAAGACGCTCATGTTTCATCATCAGCATTTTTATGCTTCCACATTTCAGTGAGGAAAGACCCCAGTCGGGGCAGCAGTGTCAGGAAAGGCACACCCCCATCTGATCCTGGCCCACTGGCCTCATCCTTGCTGAGGAAAGACCCTGGCGAGAGCAGCAGCGGCAGGCCAGGCTTGAGCTGGGGGGTCTTGCTTGGCCTGGGGAAGCGACACACCAACATACCTCAGGCGACATACTAACATGCCACAGCACACCATTTGGAAAGCCCTGCTCTACGCTAACATACTCAGTGGTCTATTTAAATCTTTTACTCCAAGTCTCAAGTTAAGTCTCAAGTCTCTACCTTCAAGTCTCAAGTCCTTGAAGATACTTTCAGTTCAAGGCTCGAGTCAAGTCTCAAGTCTGGAAGCCAACTTTATGCCCCAACCAAAATTCCAGAATTATTGGATAGAGAGAAATAAATTCAGCTTTAACAATTTAAGGAGAGTTGGCTCTCCACGTTTGCAATTTTGCCATCTGCAGCTTTGGAAGTGCAGAATAGGATCCTGTCTTACTCCTTATTACTGAGGATTCAAATGTTTTAGAAGGAAGGGTCCTTCTTCCTCAAGCTCCTTGCCTAACCCATTTGCTCTTCCCCTCTGAGAAATGCACCCTGCACTCTGGGGGTGAGTCTTGCCCTTCGCTCTTAGGAAACATTTTAGAAGGGTCCTCCAATATGCAGTGGGGACAGGCTGTGGAGCAGACCTCAAGCCTACCTCAAGCCCATTGCTTAACCCATTTGCTCTTCCCCTATGAGAAATGCGCCCACACTTTGGGCTTGAGAGAGATTGTCATGTGACTAGTAGGCAAAAAGAGATGGAGGCGTTGTTCAAAATCGAAAGGTTTCTGGATGAATGTGTTGTTTTACTGAACCAAAGGCATCAAGTCAGTCTTTAAAAATATACAAGTCTCGAGTCGAGTCAAGCCAGTGCATCATTTATGGCCGAGTCAAGTCCGAGTCAGGTCACTCAAGCGACTTAAGTCTGACTTGAATCCAAATCTATTGACTTGAGTCTACATCACTGAAGAAACCCCATCTGGAAAAGTAATGCAACAGTTAGATTTTTGAATGGTTTTCTTAAAGAGTTCCAGTGAATTCTACACAACTTGTAGTGTATTTCCAAACATTACACTAGTTTCTGAAATATATTATTGAGTGGTTTCTTCCTCCCCCCTCCTCTTCTCATCTTCCTCCTCCTCCTTCTTTTTCAGAAGGAGAGAGTTACCATGTTTCACTTTAGCATGTGTCAAATTGGCTATCTTGTTTATGGATTTTTTTGCCTCAGTGCTTATGAAGCCCAGGAATGGAGACAGCAGTCACAATCCACAGAGACCATAGATTTGGCTGAATAGGAGATTGTGCCAGTGGAATGGTTCCAGCAAGTTCTCAGTAGAAGAAGAGATGCATGTTAGGTTCCTACTGAGAGGAACAGAAGCAGTGATGTGTGGACCTGACAGGATGCCTCAAGAAGTATGATGTCGTCAAAGGCAAAAATCGATGATAAAGCAGAGAGTTGACAAGACTTACGAAGCCTACTGACAATTACTCCTTCCTTCTGATTCACATGGGAACAAGAGACGCAGAAAACTATAGCTTTCAACATACTGTGAGAGTCTATGAGGTTCTGGGCAGAATGTTGACAAACTGGGAGCACACATTATTATTTCATCACTTATTCCTATCACATTCTGCCAAGAATATAACATCCAACAATTTCATGGTCCAGGCAGTTTCATGGTCCAGATGGGAAGAATTTATCAGTGAAGCGGAAGTCCTCTTGGGATTTATTATGCAGAGGAATGGAAAAGCCAAATGTTCTATGGTTCTAATTTAAATGTCCAAGGGCCCCTGTTCATCCATCTTCAAAGGTAACAGTGTTAGGAGTATAAAGGAGCCATGCAATACTATCAGAGTCACTATTCAGCAATAGTTTGACATTCTGAATGTAGAGCTGTGCCATGAAAATATTGTAGCATAGTACTAAGCCATGAAACTATTGCCACATTGTGGCTGATTTTTTTTTTACTGGCAGAGCATAAGATTTTGACTTGGGATGGCTCAAAGAACTGTTAAATACTAAATCAATGTGAGAATCTGCCATGCTGTCATGATATGCTCTGTGAAGCTGAGTTTTATAACTCGTCTATTTGCCACTATAAGAAATAGAAAAACTAGTTCCCTATACTAAAGGAGACCGGATGTCTGTATATCTGTACTCTGATCCTTGTTGCAAATCTGAGTATGGAATTTCATGTCAAGGTTTATAAAATCGTCATCATCATCTTTAAACAAAGTCAGTCATCTGCAGGGTACAACAGCTGGAAACAGGGGAATATCTTTGTTGAATTTCAGGTGCTCAGACTTCAAAGAGGAGCTCAGTCTTATTTTCTCAGACTTACTGTGTAGCATTTTCCAATAAAAGAAGCTGCTGAAGTTTTGGTTTTGATTTAAATCATTACTGCTGGAAATCAGCAGCTGCTGTGTGGTTATCTTAGTAGTGTATGTTCCTTTTCAATTCTCCATTTCTTTGTATGTTTAGGATATTATATTCTCCAATAAGATTTCAAATTCCACTTTGGAATAAATTGTTCTGATTACTATTTTAATACATTGTGTATTTTAATTTGAACACACATACACCAATCTTGTCTTTCATGCCTGGTTTGTGGAAGACAAAGCTTTACCTCCCTTGGTAGATGATCTTTATTTTGAACTCTACAGGAATAACAGAGCCCCTCTTGATCTTGTACCTCTTGGTTGGTTTTGATGCAGTGGAGATTACCTTGTTTGTATTATCTAATTTTGGACTGCCTGTCCATTGACTTTTACACTTTTCCCCCCAGAATGGTGATTAATTTCTTCAGGGTAGTCATTGAGAATGTGCTTTCTTATTCTTGAAGTTTGAATTGTAGTCCTTTCCAGAGATCATAGTTAAAATTTCTAGGTCATGGGACTGCAAAGAGAGGTCATTTGGAGTGAAGTTCAGTAATTATGCTGATTATATTATTTCATTTATTTAAAAAATCTGAGTTTTTGCTGTGATTGTCCTGAACTGATAACTAAAATGATGGCCACATTTGCAAAAGTGGATGAGACTGAACAGTTTATAATTCATTTTGTATATTTATTTGATTTATAACACACACATATTATTAATAACCCACAGGTGAAATGGATCTTGTACGGCCACCAAGTTTAGCTGAAGCAAAAGAACAGCTGCCGAAATACAATACTCTTTGCATTCTCATTGAGTTTTGAGAGGAAAATTCTTTCTCAGGGAAATGATGTGAAAACAATTTTGATATTGCCACTGATTTCTTTTTATTTTCCCCTTGGTGAGTTTCCTTGAATGAGCAAAGAGGAAAGTAGGCCTTTACAGCCATTTGCAGGTAAGCAATCTAAACTGGACAGGAATCAGACATTTTGAATCATATAATTGCATAATGTTTTACTCAGGAAAAGAAAATCTATGAAGAAAGAGGTGGCATTACTAGTGAGGCAAGATGTAGCAAAAGCAGTCCAAGGATATAATGCAAAGGCTGATCACATAATATCGATAAGACTTCAGGGAAAACCCATCAGTATAACCATAAACCAAGTTTATGCTCCAACTACAGAGTCAGAAGAAGAAGAAATTGAAATATTCTGTGCTGTATTCCAGGAGGAAATTGATCACACACCAAAACTGGACGTGTTGGTAATCATAGGCAATTAGAATGCAGATGTAGGAAATAAAGCAGCATCAAAGACTGTAGGAAAATTTGGCCTTGGCTCAAGAAATGAAGCAGGAGAGCAACTGATTGAATTTTGCAAGACCAGCAGTTTGTTAATTGCAAATACATTCTTCAAGCAACCAAAGTGAGTGGGGGTGGCTAATATGAAAATCAAATAGATTACGTAATTAGAAGCAGAAGGCAGAGAAGCTTCTGTGAAAAGAAGCCCAGGAGAAGACTGTGGCACAAACCATAAACTGTTAATGTCAAAAATTAGAGTAGAGCTAATCATCAACTGATGGTTGAAAAGAAAAAATTACGGATATGATAGAGATGGAGAAACTTTGTAGTTTGTTAAAAGAGAACTCTATTCAGCAATAATGGAGTTTGATAATGAATTGGATTAGAAACTAAGGCCGTTTTTGCACCAGGCCATTAAAACGGTGCTGAGCAACCTCCGACGGAGGTCTTCTGCACTGTAGAGTGGACTGGAGTGGATTACTTTTTGCACTTCCGCACCTCAGTCTGCTCCGGAGCGACCAGAACTGGTCATACAGTGTGTTTTTTAAAAACCTCACTCCATTGCCGCGCTCCAGTGCAGATTTGCAAGCGCGCACTAGTGCGTGCCTGCAGATTGGCCGGGAGCAGGCTTTAGGCTGGTGAGCTTCTCCGGTTGATGGAGAGCCTCCACCAACGAGAAGCCACCATTTTGGATGCTGGAGCAGTGCGGAGCGACAAGCTTCATCCTGACAGACTCGCCCAGATGCTGAAGAAGTCCAGTGAGTCCCATTTTTGCGCGATTCCTTTCCCACATGCGGAAAGGGCCTAAGAGAGATGATTCCATAAGGGAAGAGATAAGGGTGGGGAGTATGTAAAAAAAAGTTAGAAATTTATATATTGTAGGCAAAGTAGTAATAAATGATGGGCAATGTGGAAAGGATATTTCATATAAAGTAGGTTCAGACAAAAGTTTGAGAAATAGTATATATTTTGAGGAAAACACTAAATATAGAATCAAGGGGAATATGAGAGGAAGTGGTACTATATAAATGACATTATAAATTGTATAAGAAACAGTATGTAAGTAATTTTGTTTTATTTCTATTATCAGGAATTTGGAATAAAAATTATAATTTAAAAAAACGAAAATTAGAGTAGAGTTAAAGAAGAACATCATGCCAACATACAAACAGAAGAACATCCCTGTAGAATTTAAAGATAAGAGATTTGTATTATTAGGCCTAATTAAGCAGGAGGCAGAAGACTAAAGCCATGGACACTGTCAAGGAGGAATACAAAATGACACTATCTGGCAGCCAAGAAGTAAAAGAAACATCAGTAGATGACCAGTAAAACTCTTCAAGTTGTTAAAGGGAGACAAGAAGCAAAATATGACAGAAATACAGCCAGAAACCTAAATGCAGCTGTTCAGCAAGCTGGGCATAGGGATGGGGAAAACTACTGTAATAATTGATGCAGAGAAATAGAAGATGACAACAAAAGAGGAAGAACCAGAGACGACTTCTACAAGCTCCAAGAAATCAAAGGGAAATTTAAACCAAGAGTGGGGATGCTCTATGGGCAGCATGGAAACATAGGCTTTTACCATATAGAGAGTGAGGAATGTCAGATGTCCAAGCTGGAATGAGGAAAGGAAGAGGCATTAGCTATCATATTGCAAACATACATTGGATAATGGATTCCACAAAAAATGAAAAAGAAAACCACCCTGTGCTTTTTGGATTATGGCAAAGCCTATGATTGTGTACATCATGGTTTCCAGTTGGCAGGGGGATCAGGCAAGTCTGCATTTTATCACCCTAGATGTTTAGCTTGAACACTGAATATATCATATGTAAAGCAGGATTAGCTGCAGAGAAATGAGGCATGAAAACTGGAGGAAGGAATATCAACAATATCAACAATTTAAGATATGCAGATGACACCATACTACAGCAAAAAGTTGGAAGGGTTGCTGAGGAAAGTCAAAGAAGAAAGTGCAAAGGCAAGTTTAAAGTTGAACATTACATGATACATTAGATGATTTACATAAATTTAAAACAGACAATGAAGACATTGAAATAGTTCAAGAGCTTCCATACCTTGGTTCAGTCATTAATCAGAATGGAGACTGCATTCAAGCCCCTAGAACGAGACTAGAACTTGGAAGGGCAACTGTGAAGGAAGAAACAAGATCCTGAAGTGCTAAGATATGCTATTGAATACTAAAGTTAGGATTGTTCATACTATCCTATTTCCAGTTGCTACGTATGGTTGTGACAGCTGGATAGTCAAGAAAGCTGATAATATGACAATATATTCTTAACAAAAATATACAAAAATATACACAAAAGACTACTCATTTGTAATAAGGAAATAGCCACATTTCTGAACTAATATGATTACTTATGTACCAAATTTTAAAATTTCTACTTTTATCAAAAACAAGCAAGAAGGCAATACTCTGAATGGTAAATACCCCAGTGTTCCTGAATAAACCACAGCAATAATCATAGAAATTTTATAGTGATAGCAAGAAATAGATAGTGACCATGAAAATTTTCAGAAACTAGTAGTTACTATCAATCTTAAAATGTGTGAACTAAAGGCATTATCCAGAACTTCAACAGAAAGGAGTTCACAATGTCTGCTGATATCTTGTAGTCTTTTAGAACAAAGCTGACTTCAAACCTTTTCTTTTTCCTTAAAAACATCTGAGGATGATTTGTACTAAAACAGAGCACTGATTGTTAGAATAAGAACAGTAAAAGGTCTGAATATACTATTTGTTAATAGTGGAGTCTTTATATTTTTTGTGTTATGCAACCCTACAAAGCAAAGTTGGAAGCTAATTCACAACCAATATTAGGTATAAATGCAGGATGTCTAGTGCTTTGCTTCGTTAAAAAAGTATATAACTCTATATAACTCTATTAATGTAGAAGTAAAACAAAGCTACTGTTAATGTATTATTTTATTTTTTATTAAGGAAATAATGGAGTGACTTATAATATACACTGAAGGATAGAACTCATTATTGGTTGTCTAATAGTATTTTATTTTAATTGTCGATATTTGATATTATTGTTTGATTTGTCACTAGGAAAAAAAAGAAAGGAAACAGATCACTAATCCATTGAGATCATAGTGGCCCTGCAGTTTCCCGCAGGGTCTTAAGCAGAGCTTGTTCCCTGAATTACCACTTGACATCCTGTTAACAAAAGATAGTAGGGACTGGCCATCAGACTTCTTCTGTTGAAAGCAATCCTCATGGTCAATATGGGTGATAGATAGGTAGATAGATAGTAAGTACTATATTTTTACAGAATGTTTTGAATAAAGTAGCCCCTGTTTTGGTTGACTGATTTCCAGGTAGCATTACTATTGATATGTGTAACCAGTTATCCTAGCACTGAATTTCTATAGTCTGAAGGTATATGATGCAGCTATTCTGATGAAATTAAGTTGGTCTAGATTGGTCAGGGTCTGGGTTGGAGACCTCTGCCTTGAGATCCATGGCGGAAGGATGCAATGCAAATAATAAAAGTGAATAAATAAACAATATAGATAAGCATATTCTTGATTTGCACACCTCCATCTTGTGTATAGAAAAGGTGCAGTACTTTGATTTACTGATGATAGCTAAGATATAGATTTGCCTTCCTTCCTGTTTCTCCTTAGATAATCTCAAGGTCTGGAATAATCTACTGAAACAATAAGTTTAACTATATTTTCAACAGATATCTCAGCAGCACTGAATCATTCTTCTTTACAATGATAATGCCTTCATAAATCAGTGTCAATTGTGTATGTGAGTGAGCTCCTGAGACCTCAAAAAGTCAAGCAGATTCTGAAAATATATAGATTTTTTGTGTGTTTGTTTACAAATAGTGCCAGGTAGCCTGAGTCTTAGTGGCCACTTCAGTTACATATGGCAAGTGAGGCAGAGTCAAAGAAGGCAGTTTGCCACTTTAGATGCAGGGCCGTGCTAGGGCTGATCAATCAGTGACCCATTCCTGCTTCCTTACAAAGTTGTTTCCCTGACCAGAGCACAGCAAACAATCTTTTATTCTGATCTGCGGAATTTGGGGGGTTTCAGTGCTTTTGCAATACCTTTCAGGTTCATCTTTACAGTGGCAGACCTCATACTTTGCATGGAAAAGGTCCCAAGTTCACCCCTCCCTTTCCCAAGTGGCCTCTTCTGATATGGCTGAGATCAATCTCCTGTCTGAAAGCATGGAGAACTGGTGGCGGATTGTACTAGGTGGATAGTGGTCTATCTCAGAATAAGGAACCTTCCTATCATTTATTAATATCAGAATAATTTCTAAGGTCCCTTCTGATGATATGATTTGCTTGGAAGAACATTGTAATAGAGGAAAGAATTCTAATAATTTATACTTCCTGTCACTGTACATGACAGATTATAAACTTGGTGTATCATTTATACTGAAATTATTTTTGCGGCTTAGGAGGTTTGGTGGTCAAGATTACCTTGTCAAAGTCAAGAGTCTTCTTAAAAAGTCAGCCCAAAGTAACATTTTTAAGCTCTAGTTAAATAAAACACATTATCTATATTGAAGTTGTGAAAAAGCATTAACTTATATGATTTGACCCTTGCTGTTTTAAGTGACTGTTATTCCACAGGGCTTTTGGTAAATTTGTTCGATATGGAGACAACAGTAAGTGGAGAAGTCCTGTCTTAGAGGAGATTATCATGTCCTGTCTGATAAGGCACTTTGCCTGGGAGGCTTCATTTCATATCCTGTTGGGTTAAGACTAATATTTGCAATGGCACAGTGTGGTGTTTAATTCATATGTACTTGAAATATGTCCTGATGGAAAACCTATATGGTTACATGCCTTCAGTATCTCGGGTGTAATAATTAAATAACTTGCTTTGGGGTAGTCTCACTGAGTTCATTGGCACAGTTTGAAGATAGCAGCGAATAGGTAGCCCTATTGTGAGATTCCATTGAGAAAGACACAGATAATTTTTATGCTCATTTTGTAGTCCTACAGAAGGTAAGAAATGCTCTTGTTAGAGATCTGTGTTTATAGCCATGTTGATCTCACAAACTGAGAGATAAAGAATCTCTGGAAACAAATGAGACCTGCAATATAATGTTACAACGTGAAGTGTTTGTGTGTAGTGTGCTGCCATCAGCCAGTCGTGCCGTCCTCCTTGATGACCCTCTGTTCTCCTCTTCTCCTCCAACAATCAGTGTCCTGCAAGCATTTGGCATCTTCAGTCCTCACATTATGTTTTTGAGTTATGAATACCTTCCCCCTGTATATGAATACAAGGATCAGCGCTCAGATTGCTTTACTGTTTGTACTGTTTGTTTCACTAACCAGTTCAACTGTTTCTTTTGCACAAGAATATCAGCTTCATTTCATTTTGAACACCAATGTGAAAATGACGTGTTTCAACTGTTTTTCATAATTACATTTTCTGTGTGCTTGGCAGCTATTCTCCCTCTTGTCTGGAAAGCAGGGGTAGGAAGAATATTTGCCATTGTTTGTTCCTTGGCTGAAAAATGGGTTTCCCAACACCTGGGAAATGTAGTTGGGAAGAATAACACAAAAACAGTAACTTTGCAAGTTTTCCCTGATATTTACATATATCAGAGTGTTTCAATAAATAATTTTGTGCAGAAATAAATGTGGTGATCTTGTAAAAAAAATAATTTGCATCCCTATTGGAGTGTCAGGAAGAAAAAGTCCTAATTGACTGCATGAGAGGCAGACTGTTGAAAGGCAAGCTGATGAGAGGCTTAAGCTTATTTATATAGAAGAGAGAAGGAAGGCTTCACTTCTGTGCACATCTATTAACTGGTTATTTCCAGCTAAACAGCCTCTGTGACCTTGAAATGTCAAAGCCCTTTTGCCGTTGGAATACTTGCCTTAGAAAATTACAGTATCAATTAGATTATATTCTTGTCCTTCATCTCTGTCAGGACTCTCTCTGTGTCTCTACCTCTGTCTCTGTCTCTGTCTCTTTTTTAGTCAATATAGGTTTTCCAAAGTTTCTTTGGCAAGTATGAGTCAGTGTAAATGTCTAAAGATTTTATATGTGATATTTAAATTTATCTTTTGTCTCTCTATAATGTGAACCTATATTGATAAGAACTTAGATTTGATTTCTCACCTAACTTCTACACTATTTTAACACATGTGACGTGGAACACAAAAAAGACTTAGAGCATTTAGGATTGTCTTCTATCTTCTGCATGGCCTTTCATGGCCTGTGAGTTGGTTCTTCTATTTGGACGTTATTGTCTGGATCACTCCCTGGTTATGCTCCGCAATTCTGTTCTGCTGGGGGCAGTTAACCTGTGATTTATGCCCTTTTTCTTTAACCAATGCTGCAAACTCCCAGCAAAATATTCACCTCCCCTGTCAGTCTGGAGAGCCTTGACTTTGTACCCAAATTGACATTCCGCATAGGCACACCAATTTTTAAACACTCCACACACCTCAGATTTGTTTTTCAGGAGAAAGCAGAATGTGTACCTGCTGTAGTCATCTACCAGGAGCATCATATATCGTGCTCCACCCTGAGACCTTAGCATGGACCAATGAGGTCTGAGTGCACCAACTGTAAAGGCTGCGTAGATACCCTGGTACTAAATTTTGGAAATGGCTGCACCTTAGATTTCGACTGCTTGCAGACAGCACAGTTGAAAAAGGCTTCACAAGGGTTAACTCTGCAGTCTTTACAGCACTCAGGCAGTTTCCTTGGGACTTGGAAACTGGCATGCCCCATCCTCCTATGGAACAGGTGGACGCAATTATCGTGCTGGGGCTCATTGCTATACATCATGTGGGTATTTTGTTTTGGCAAGAATTTATACAGCCGGTCACTCACTGCACACACAGCCCCATTTCTGATTTCCTTACCCACATTTCCAGAGAACAGAACGTCATGCCCACTCAGTGCCAACTCAGATACTGACAGCAGGCAAAACTCTAACAAGGGCACATAAAGCACATTATCTAGGTATTTCCCCAGAGCAGGAACAAAGGCTTCCCCCATACCTTCCACCCTGCATTTAGAACTATCAGCAAGGGAAACAGAGTCAATGTTTGCTTTGCCCAGCATCTTAAATATACCCCTGCTATTAGCCAGATGTTGAGAACACCCGCTATCTAGCGGCCAGAGACTCCCTTGAGTTTCACAGCCCTTAAACATGGCTGAAACCAGCTGGCGACGCCCTGTGTCCTTGGCTCTCTTGCCCTGAGTCTTTGGCATGCTGCTTCTGCTGTCTGGACAGTCCTTCCATAGATACTTCATGGATCCACACCGAAAACATCTCTTCACAGCATTCACCCTCTCAGTAGACTCAGACTCAGTCTGGGGAAAGTCAGTGTCCGTGGCATTCTTCCTGCTGCCACTGCTGCTGCTGCTCCAGTTGATAACCTCCTGCCAGCTCCTCTTGACACGCCTTTCCTCCTCCTCGTACAGACGCCTGCAAATATACTGCATGGTGAGGTGCTGCTCCAGCATGCTTTCAGTGGTAGCCACGAACACGTTCCAGCTTGCATGTAGGGAGCTCAGTGTGCTGTAAACTCTGTCAGGCTCAGAGATCACCTTCCCCCTCTCTTGTAAGGCAATGAACAGGGAGGTCAAATGCTGGAGATGGTCCCGCATGTGCTCACCAAGCTGCAGCTGTGCCCTGTAGAGCCTCCTTAACAGGACAGCTTAGTCCCAGCTGTAGGGCAGTTGTACACGGCCCGCAAAGCATCCCAACATGTCCGTGCTGTGGTGAGGTGCCTGACATGATTTACCTGGCTATCTTCCAAAGCCAGAAAAATGTTATTGATGGCTTTCTCCTCTGTGCTGGCATCTGCTACACTGAGGGGAGGCCTTAGGGGATCAGCAACAGCTTTCCACAATCCCTCTCTCGCAGATACATCTCCATCTTCACTGCCCAAGTGAGATAGTTCCTCTCATTCAATCTGTCCAGGGGCAGACTTGCACTCCCCATGGACGCCATCCCTGCAGCCTCTCTTGCCTTGTAAGCCCCTCCTGTGCCAGGACTCTCACTTACCAGAGACTGTCCATGAGCAGGCTCTCAGCAGGCAGCTGCAGACTGGAACTGGCACTTCACTTGGTCCACTTGACCCTCTGGTGCAGCGGAAGTGTGCTGGGCCCATAATCCGTCAGGGTTGCAAGATTTGGCTCCTCTGATTCTGCTGGCCTTGCACCTGGCTGTCTGGCCACACCGCCTCTTCCCTCTGCCATCCACTCATAGGAGACCTTTGCCTGCCTGGCAACAACCTTGACAATATATTGAAGTGTCAATTTTTCTCACATCTTTTCATGCTTAATGTTGAAAATTGTTAACAGTAAAAATAAGCAGCATAGAAAAAACAGAGTAAACAACAAGAGTTATCATAATACTTGCAATACAACAGTTGAACTAATATACATCAACGGCCAATTAAAAGAATATTGCTGCATATCCACCCCTTTTTGAAGGGAGTCCAAGGAACAAAAAGAATATAGAGTTCATGAATCTTTCATAGGGATTCAGTTCTTCACAAATTTCATTCTGAAAGGAAGCAACAAGTAATTTTAGCAATTTTCTTCCCACCACAAGAAAGTTCAAAAACTTCATAGTTTTTGAACACTTTGTTGTGGCAGGAAGAAAATCATGAGAATTAGTTGTTGCTTTCTTTCAAAAACTGCACAGTTTTCAAAGACTGTTTGCAGTTTGGGGCTTATTTGGTGTAAAATTCATAGATGGAAGGGTGCTTTTTTGTTTTTGTTTTTTGTTTTTGCACAGAAACAGTATTTTCTAAACAAGAAAAAAATTTTCTGCATGGAAAAAAATGTTATTGCTAGCAGTTTATTTTGTGCAAAATTTTCACAGTTTTTTGTGCAGCAAATAGCACTTTATGCCCAAGAAATACTGATTTCTACTAACACAAAAAGTGTGAATTTTCCATAGAATAAATGCTGATATGTGAAAATTTTCATCATTCCAGGATTCTCCTTGTCGGGGTTTCCTGACACTCAAATACATTTTTGACTATGTTCAAATGTTCTGTTTATCTCTAATTGTTGTGATATTTTTCATGAACAACCACATCTGTGTGCTTAGAGACATGAGTCTGATGAAGCTCAAAATATTTGGCTGAGTTCTCAAAATATTCAAGTTAGTTGGATCTCCTGCTCTTAGCAGCTGCTATATCCAAAGACCAATACTAGAAATTTCCCTTACCATCATTAAAATAAATACTCTAGAATAAAGTCCTAGCACATCACAATTTTAGAAATGTGTTTAAATGGATCAAAATCGCAGTTTTTTTCAAAGTGTTTCCATTAAAATAAGAGTAAATTAGAATGAACTCATATCGTTACCATGTCTCAGAGAACTAGCTGAAGTCTCTCGGAATTGCTGTCCTTCCCTGGTTCCCTAGACAGGGAGTCAGATCTCAGTACAAATGTCACTGAAGGAGGAAGAAGTGTGGGAGAGGTAGTTTTAAAGCCAGAGTATCTGCCGTTACTCACTCCCATTTGGTGCTGGGGATTGCTGGCTGAGCCTGAATGTGTTTGTATGTACAGTGGCCCCTCTACATTTGTGAGGGTTCAGGGTGCAGGCCCCTCACGAAAGTGGAAAAATTATGAATAACTCCCCCCTGTGATCCCTCTCCCATTCACTTCTGAGGCTCTGGTGTGGGAGCCTTCCTTCTCCATGCCAGGGCCAGAGGCAAGGAGGTGAGAGGGGAAACTCCAGAGGGGAGAAGGAAGGAGCATGTGTGCCCCCTGATTGCCTTACATTTTGCCTCAGAGCAAATGCTCAGCACCAGAGCAGAGGCAAAGGAATGGGAGGGGAGAGCTCTAGAGGGCACAAAGAAAGAGTGTGTATGCGTGTCTCCCCCCGCCAATGCCTTACCTTTTGCTTTCATGCTGGGAAAACACGAGGGAATGGGAGGAGGAGAATGTGAGGGAGGCATGGGCTCCTCACAGATAATGAAATTGGCAAGAGTCAAACTTACAAATGTGGAGGGAGGACTGTGTGTTGTACTTGTATAGCATCATAAAAAGGCCCTTCCCCTTGGTTGAAAGTTTTAGCCCTGAAATATTGGTAACAGGATGCTATGAAGTACTAAACATGTGTCTCTTTTACTTTAAAAAATGGTTTTAAAGAAGTAGAAGAAGATTGAAAGTGGTCCAGATAACTGATAGGTGACATTGTGTCCTAAACATTAAAGCATTATGCTAAGGGAAGAGTCTTGATTTAAACAAAACTGAGTAGATGTATAGATAGATGGACAGATAGAGATATTTTTAGAACACAATGTATTAGCTATCTTGTTGATGGATTGTTGTATGCCCCCTTCCTTTCCCATTAGAAAGCCCTCCCTCTAGCCAAAACGAGCAAGCCATCATGATTTGCCATCTGTGGTTGATTTGTTGTGAATGGCAGCTTGTTACAACACCCAGGCAGAGGGAATTGCTTCAATCATCAGTGGAAATTTAGAAAATTTTGGATAATGTGGTAACGTGATGCAGAGCTTTCCATTAAATTTCTTTCATCATCGTGTAGCAGTTCCATGTGAGCCTTAATATTGTCATGTTCTTGTTCTCCATTCTGGGGGAAAAACAATATTCCCGGCTGAACACAATTTTAGCTAGAGGCAATAGATATGAGCTATATTTGCTGTCTTGGGCTGGGAAAAATAGCAAATGTGAAGGCTTTTTGTTCTGGCATTGTTATTTTCTTCCATCAGAAATGCGATTTCTGGTGCAAGAAACCAATTCTTTATTTCAGAAGGAATTCTTTAAAATGCAAACATTTCGGGGGAACTATTTCACTGACAGAGAATCTATTTGTTTTGTTTCACACCTTTCAAGCACCCACCAAAAAAATCACAAAAAGATGGGAGTGAATTCATTTGCAGAATGCTCAGCAATGCTGTATTCCACCCCCAGATTTGTTAGACCTGTTTAACCCTCATCCTGGCAGATAAATAAATCTTGCACTGAGCAAATTAATCTGTGGTATTTCTGATCTGCATTAGAATCCCTCTGGATTGCATATACTCCCTAAGAGTGTTAGTAAGTGCAATATCCAAATACCTAATGCCAGAAAATACAAGTTCACATAGAGTGGAACTTTTGTTTTGGATTGCTATCATACCTCCTGTTTTTCAAAGGAAAGAAAGAAAAGAAGAATGAATAGCAGTATCTTTAGAATGCTGCAAGTTTGCCTCTAACAAAAACGTGCATGGGAGGCGGCTCAAAGTTAGGGACATTGTTTACAGTGTAACAGCGCTGTAAAATGTAGCTCTGGTTCTCTGTGCGTTCTGCTACAAAATATGGCTCAGGGAATAAAATATCATTTTCAGCTCACTGAAAAATTCATTAACCCTATCACTGCTACTCTCTCTAAGACACTTTTAGCTCCTTAAGTGTCCTGCCTGGCATTCTTATAAAGAACTGTCTCCTAAATTCAGTGTTGTTCTGATAGCCAGGTGACAACGTAATAGTGCTTTCGTCCTTTGCTCTTCTCTTAAATCTTTCCTGACTATAAAAACCCAGCTCTGACTAAGTTTCCAGCCATCTGGAGTGACTTTGTTGGCACAAAGGAAGAAGCAGTAAAGAGAGGGATCATCCCCTTTCCCAGCTCTACTAGAACCTCCCCTTTTACAGCAGAAGTCCACCACTGGATCCTCACACGTGATTTCACTGTGAAGTCCAAAGCCGTATTCAGTGTTAGAAACTATGGCATAATTATGATCTGACAATGTAATTGTTATTGTTGAGTGCCTTCAATTTGTTATCTGATTTATGACAACCCTAAGGCACACCCATCATGGGATTTTCTTGCCAAGATTTGTTCTGAGCAGGTTTACTTTTACCTCCCTCTATGACTTGCCCAAAGTCACCCACGGATTTCCATGGTTGAATAAGAATTCAGACCCTGGTCTCCAGAGTCATAGCCCAGCACTACACCATGCCATTTCTCTATTTAATTATTAATTTTAATTGTACTGGTAATGAGCTTTTTACCTTCTAAGAAGTATGGAGAAAATATCAATTAAAGTCCAAAAGAAAATGGTAGACAGCTAATTTTTTATTATTTCTATCAGTAGTTTAATGAACTGACCTTGTAAATTTCTAACTTGCTGATTTTTTTAAAATTAGTCTCCATAATTTTTCTGCATGCACAGGAAAAAATAGAATATTCTGAATTATAGATGTGTATACATTAGGTTTTAGCAAAAGAAGATTTGACCACATGTTTTGGAAACTGCAGGGATTATATTATTGTGAAACTTTCACTAGATTCCATTTTTAATGAGGTTATTTCAAAAGGAACAGAGACAGCAGTAAATTCCTTTAAAGACCACACCTTTACCAAAAGAGATAACCAATTTCTTTTCTTTGGTGTCAGTCTTCAAGCACTTTTTTCCTCTTGCTATGACTGTTGCAGGAGCCCAAAGAACAAGAATTAGGGGGCCCAGCCTGTCTCATTCGAGGAGCTCTGCTATTCCCACAAAGTAATTTTTGTCATAGGTGTCCACCTCTCCCATACCGGGCGCCGGCTGCCAATTTACTCGCCCATCCAGTCGTCCTCTCCCACGTCCTCTCTGTCCTGTGCCACCCCCTCCATTTGGGCAGTCTCACCTCCAGTGTCCCTCTCGTCCGCACCGGGCACATTGATTCCTTCCCAGAGATCCTCTTCCTCTGCCTCCTTTTTCATCGCTTCGCCGCTGCCAAGTCCCTCTCTATTCCCCCTCCCCGCGCTGCGCTACCAGAGCTGCTGCCAGCAGTTCTGCCTTCTTAGTCATTCTCCGCTCTCTTTCCTTCTTCTCTTCTTGGTCCCTATTCACAAACACTTTCTGTGCAACTTCCAACAATTCCTGCAAATTCTCCCCTGCAAAACCTTCCAGCTTCTGTAACTTCCTTCTAATATCAGGGTAGCTCTGAGTCACAAACGCCTGATTCTTCATCTTCATACACTCTGGGGCTTCAGGATCAAAGGCATCCAAGAGGCATTCTAGAAATGCGCCGGGAGTCTCAGTGGCTTCCTGCATAACCTCGGTCACCTTTGTCATGTTGGTGGGTTTCTTCATTCCTACTCTCATAGCCTCCAAAAGCAGGGTTTGGTATTGTAGTAATCGTTCCATCCCTGCCAGCCCATTAGGATCCCAATGAGGATCTTCTAAGGGTACCCTCTCCCTCAACCAGACCTGGGGGTTGGGGTGTCCTTGCGGGATCCTTTCCTGGGTTAGCCGCTCCATCTGTTGGATGATGTGGTGCCTCTCTTCAGTGGTAAACAAAGTTATCAGCAATTGCTGGCAATCTTGCCAATTGGGCATATGCGTTCCCATTATGCTAGAGCACAATTCCACAATCTCGTGGGGCTTTTCTGTGTATGAAGCATGGTGGGTTTTCCAATTTAACAAATCAGACGTGGTGAAAGGTCTGTAAACGTAGGCTTGTACTGGTACAAAGCGGGGCTCCTGTTCACCCTGTCGTGGGTTTGGGACCATCTGAGTGAGCTGTCGGAGTGGATACAAACTGGTGGTTGATTTGGCTCGTGTTCGGTTAGCTACTGGTGTTAGTTCCGCTGGGGAATCTGCCTTAGGCATGTTGCCGGTAAGGGACGAACATAGAGCCTCTAGGGTTCCAATGGAATTTTTGAGCGTGTCACAATAGGAGTGCGCCGTGTCCTCCCAATCAGAACCTTTAAGGGGATTGGCCGGATTGGTAGTTGCTGTGTGAGAGTAGTCTATGGTAGTCCCCTGAGATGTGACGGTACTGCTGGGAGACGCCGTTGCTCGTGCGGCGTGCTCCACCTCAATCCTGGCCGCCTCTGGCACCGCTGCTCCAGTCCCTAACTGTTGATCTGGCCCCGCCTGAGGCGGTGTATATGGTGGCAGCGGTGTAAAGCCTAAGAATGGGACGAGGGGGGCCGATGGCTTCTCTTCAGAAACTTCTAACACTGGTTTTAACTTTTTAGCCAATTTCTCCTTCCTCAATACCAAAACTTTTGCCTGTGACTCCTGGCATCTCCGTAACCACGGTGGGGAAGAACGCACTACAGTGTTCCATGAATCTATATAAGGGAACTGGTCTGGGCGCCCCAGATTTCCCACTATCACAGAATACACTTTGCTGATCTTATCACTTTCTAAAGACCTCTCTCAGGGCCATCCTACATTGAATGATGACCATTCTACTTCACACAGAAACCGCAACCATTGAGGGCTCATGGGGGGGTCTCCATAATCTCCACTAAACCCTTTCTTAAAGTTTTTCAGCATACACTGCAGAGGGGTGCAACCCTTGCTTCCACCACCTCCCATGTCCTCCCGCCTAAGATGAGACAGACACAATAGGGGAAGGGAATGGTCGGTGAGTAAAGGGGCCTCACCGACCGACACACGAGGAATAAAACAACACACGCACATGTCACTGGCTGGTATCGCCGGACAATCACGGTCAATAGCCAGAACTGCAGCAACCAATCACCACACAACAGTCACACACTCGCGCACGCACAGTCCCTGCCTCCCGCCGTCCCGTACCACAAAGCAGAACAGTTTCCTTAGCGCTTTTATGGCTAAGTACTAGTGCCCGCTTGGGAGGTGATCAGGCTCCCCTTCCACCCTGAAGCGAGTGGGGCGTCTGGCCTCTAACCAGATTCTACTTGCCTAGGTCTTTTGATGGCGCAGCGGACCACGAACCACTTCTCCGAAGATGATGATTGCCAAATCGAACACAGAGGAAATTTTCAATGGAGGCAGGGCTCAGTTTCTATACTCTGCTTCCAGGAGGAAGGTTCCCTCGGTTCAGCGCTTGCCATTTGGGCACCCCTAGCGCAGGCTCCCCCGTTCTGGCAAAAGGAGGTAGCCGGTGGGCCCAACGTGGTGCTCGTGCGCCAAGCCCCCCCGCCCGGCAAGGCGACAAGAGCAGGCAAAACGCCACCTCTGTGTCTCAGCGCCTGCAGCGATCCGAGTCACGGCGCCATTTATGTTGCAAGAGCCCAGAGAACACAGAGACACAGAGCAAGAAAAAGAGTAATTTATTACGCGTGGGCTTTTGGTCTTTTGGAAACATCCAGCCAAAAGCCCGCGCGTAATAAATTACTCTTTTTCTTGCTCTATGGTCTCTGTGTTCTCTGGGCTTCTGCAACATGACTACTGAAATCAGCACTTCTAGTGTCATTTCATAGAATTTTGTTTTCAAACCTTTGTACAGAAATTTGAAACAGAAAGGCCTAATCTCTGGGAAATATTTCCTTCACTGCCTTATTAGAGACAGAGATTGTCAACCTTTAATATGGAGCTTTTTCACAAATATAGATATACTTATATTTGATTCACACAATATATTTAGAGCCTTGTAAACATTTTAGATTTTAAAGTCATTCATTATATTGCCTTTCATATTTTAGACTGAAGATCTTCATGCGATTTTCTGCCCCTTAAATAAAAGTGTATCAGTTTAGCTCCTTGGTTAAACCTGATGGGTATGCCTGCTCCAATAGGCTGTAATATTACAGTATTGATATTCATGGAACTTCTCCTTTTGCCATCTGTTTCAGGCTGTGATGTGAAGTATAGAAGTTGTGTCACTGTTCCAGAATGATATGAGATTGTTGGTGGGAGGAATCCATTATCTTGTAATGAGCTAATAGCTATCAGTTCCTTTAAAAAGAATGTTTAGAAAGCACCCCAGTTCTTGTGTTACAATTGTGTGAAATCATTTTTATCACCCTGTGAGGAAGTGGCAGCAAAAACCCTGTTTTGCTTTGTGTGGAGCAGTAGAACATTTTTGTGGATCTCTTCCAGTCTTAAAATATCACACTGATAAACTTAGGCTGTAGTTCTGTGTTATTCATTGTGTGTGTGTGTGTGTGCACGCGTGTGCGCAAGTGCACACATGCTCACCCTCAAGTCACCTGTCAACTTAATGGTGTCTGAATTAATTTCTTAGGGTTTTCTTAAGCAATTCTTCATTGCTACATTCTTCTCTTCCAACCCACCATCTTCAGGGGTGTGTGGTCTTTCATCATTAACCTTCCCCCAGGAACAGTTAGTGGACCCACTGCTGCAGGGCAGCAACTTTATCTCAGTTTTACAGCCGCTCTCTCTCTTACTGCTCCAGGTTGTACAGAAGCTCTCTCCATGCAAAATCTGTCAGGAACATTAGGATCAAGCCCATGAATGGCTCCCGCAATATCTCAAGCAGCTTCAGAAGAAGCAGCCATATAGCTGAGTGTAGATTTATCACCATCTCCAGTTAGCGGATTCACTGGCTGACCCTGTGCACCAGCTGTGAGAAAAACGTGCAGTTCTGTACCCTCTCTTCCCTTGCCCTCCTGGCACACTTTTTTTTTTTTTTACTTCTAAACTGTGTCTGGAAGGGGAGGCTGATGGTTGCCGTATCAGTGGAGGGGTGGGTACTTGCCAGGCTTTAACCCACGGTGTAAAGGAACTCTCCAAGGTGCTAGAACCTGTTCTTAAATGCTGTGTGTTCAGCACCCTCGGGAGCTCCTTGGAAGCTGGGCAAACCCTAGAATGGCTTCATTCCTTCACTGACATGGGAGCCACCAGCTGCCACCGATGCCCACATACCAGAACCGTTTATTTAAGGAGCTGGCATCCCTCATGAGTGACAGCACCAGTCAGTAGGCATGACTCCGGAAAAGCTAGCAATTTTCAAGGCACCGCTCACCCAAAAGAATGGCAAAACGCCAGCTGGTGCCCCCTTTTCGTCCACTCAGGCCTGAGACAACAGTTACTTGTTGTGCACAGCACTGCAAGTGGGAATGGCCAATTTGGAAATGGGATATAAATTTGTATTGTTCTGATGTTGGATGCTAAAACAAATACTTCTCAGTTTAAAATCTGCTTCTCTCCTTTTGCCTTAAACACGACAAAATATATAAGATGTAGCCTGTGGCTGGTGGTTTCTATCGGACTGGGGCCCTGCTTCTGCTCTATGATTTAGGCTGGACTTCAATGAAACTATTTTGGGTACTAAAACCCTACCTCCAAAATCAATTCAGAACCTTGGATAACTCCTCTAAAGTTCAGACTAAACCCCAGAGTAGATTCACCATCATACTGGCATTGGAGCTGCCAAGTGCCACTACATATAGATGCTGCTAAAAATAATAGATTAGAATGGAAATTGGCAAGGGCACGTAAAGAAGTCCTTCATCCAAGATGTAGTAGGAATATGTAAACCGAGTATCTAGAAAGCACAACCACAGCCACATTTATATTAGGTTATCAGTAGCGGGCTGCTATGTCTAGCAACACATCTTGGGTATGCAAGAGCATTAGCTTGTAACATATTTCATTCTTGGCCTCCACAGGTCTGTGTACACGTGCTTGAATGGATTAATGTTTGCCTGGTTCAAGGCCCTGGGAGGGACAAGTGGCAAAGTTCAAGAGGATGTCAGAAGTTTCATCAGCTTTACTCATAGTTAAGTAAAGCTGAAGTCAGGGTGGTGCTAACACCAGGCAAGGTGAACCAATGGGACAGGACCTTTTGCACATCTTAGTTCACTTTTTTTGGCCAACTTTCTTGTCAACATTTCCCTTATCATGTTGGTCAGTGACCCCCAGTGGCTGACAGGCCGAAGCAATGGGTTTGCACTAATGTGTAGTAATTCTTATACTGAAATAGGTGTTAGTTTGAGGACCTTACTCCTCCTAGGTGATATGACAGAAATAACTGCTTGAAAAAGACTGAGTCTGGGAAAAGCAGCAAATATAACAAGAAGCAGCAACAAAGCATGAACATTCCAATCAATTTAGGTGAATATGGAACACTTTACACGTTTTTGTCTGAGCTTGTAGGAATAAATTCCGTTGTGTTACTTGCTACTGAAATAAGCAATAACAAAATTATCTTTCTTTTAAGTGGAAGGTGAATACTGGATGACATATGAACGTGGGAGATCAGAGGTGAAACAGGCAAATGATTTAAGGGGACATCATTAAAATAAATTAAAGGATTTGCAGCTTAGGCCAACAAATTGTTCTTTCTGAGACCATGTAGCAAGATTTCTGTTTGTTCAAACATTGCATGATGAGGTAGATCACATGATGTTGACTTTGTTCCCTGGTTAATTTGATCTAGAATTTTCTGCTGGATACTTTAAGTTTACCAGTTTTCAAAAGTTTCCTGTTTCTTTCAGAGCTGTGGTGCAAAGACAAGTGTGTGGGCATCCAATGGCACACTGGTAAATTCTGAAGTCTGTGTGCTCATGATGACAGTGACCATAATCATGGAAACTGAGTTCAGATACATTTTCTCTTATGCTTGTGGCAATTTTATCCAAATATCTTCAGAGTTCTCAATTTACACAATGAATGGGTTCCCAGTCTTAAAAAGTGTTGGTCCCTAATTGCCTCTTCAGCGGTACAGTAGAATCAAGGCTCACAGGGTCAAAGGTTTAGGACCTTTTGATGCCCATGGACCATGCTACAGTCTGTCACATGAGCACCTATTGGTCTCACCTGTTCCCTCTTAATTTATTTGCAGTCACCACAATAGCTGGAGAGGACATGGATATTCCCAAGAAACAATGCATTATTTTGAGTTATTCCTATTGTATTTTGGTGTGGCTTTGTCTTTGCTGGGCAAAACCTATCAGCTTCACAAAAGACTTGCTCTCAGTGGGGATGAAAACTGTTAGATGCTGCTGCTGCTGACGATGATGATGACGACGACAACAACAACAGAACAATGAATAGACATAGCCACGTGGATTTTGAGATGTTCCTTGACGTGTTGCTGTAGAACTCAGGAATGCAGGAAGTGAGGTGATTGCCATGATTGGGACCTGCACTTCCAAATTTACCAATACGCTGAGCTCCTTTGCTCCTCACACTTACTGAGCCAGTTTTTTGCAGCGTTTGTGTGTATATATATGCCTTCAAGTTACCTGTCAATTTGTGGCAACCCCATGAATTTTACAGAGTTTTCTTAGGCAAGGAATACTCAGAGGTATTTTTGCTAGTTCTTCCTCTGAAATATAGCCTACAACACCTAGTATTCATTGGCAGTCTCCCACTGAAATTTTAGCTAGGCTAACTCTGCTTATCTTCCAAGACCAAACAGGATCTGGTTCCTTTAGGGTATTTATATATGCAAATATAGTATATATTTAAAGAGCCGGCATAGTGTAGTGGTTTGAGCATTGGACTGTAACTCTGGAGACCAAGGTTCAAAGCCCCTAGGTGAAACTCACTGGGTGACCTTACACTCTTTCAGCCTCAGAGGAAAACAAAAACAAACCCCTTTCAACAAATCTTCCAAACATCTTCCTGTGATAGGCTTGCTTGAGGGTCGCCATAAGTTGGAAGCAACTTGCTTTAGATTATTGCTGTTTTAATATGGTGTGCATGTATGTCTTCAAGTCAGCTGTTGACTTATGGTGACCCCATGAAGTTCATAGGGTTTGCTTAGGCAAGGAATATTCAGAGGTGGGTTTTCCAGTTCCTTCCTCTGAAATACAGCCTTCAGCACCTGGTATTCAATGGCAATCTCCCATCAAGTACTGACAAATCTTGAAAAAGTAATCTATTACTTTTGCTAGTTAAGGCACTGAAAAAGTTACTTATTGTCTTCCTTGTTACTTTGATCAATTTTTTTCTAATACTTTGTGTTGCTTTTTTTGAGAGAAAAGGATTGGTAAGAGAATGGCACCAAGTTAAAAAACCAGTGAAAATACTTTTAAAGATGCTAGTTAACCGTTGAGGTAACTAGAAAATGTTACCTTCTACACCAGTAATATTTATACTTTTCCTTGTTAAGCTTCTTTTTGTTCCACTGAAAGTAATTTTACTGTGTTCCTTCTTGTAACTTGTTGCTTCCAAACTTTGATCCTATTCACACTTTTCTAGTAGTAAACAGTATTGAAATCATGCAACTCAAATCTGACTAAGCATACATCAGATTGCGCATAGGCAGGTACAGCTAACACTACAGTCTATGAATGTCATTTATTTTCAACTTTTGAATGTCATTTATTTGCATTGTAATACTAAAACCACATCTCATTGTGGAAATAGCAGTCTAAAGAAACATCTCAAAATAAATCTTCCTTTACTTTCCAAGAAAAAAAAATGGCTTAGATACTGTTTCATATCTTTATGTATTATTTGTAAAAGAATAACCACTTTTTATATCCAAGTTTTAAAGTGCATCGAAAGTGCTTTAAGTAAATATTTTGAAGTCTATTTTAATCTATGTAGCATTACTGATAATACACTAACATATCATCCGCAATCATGCTAAAAAGCAAGATATTTCTAGCACTATTTTATTTATGATAAAAATATTTTTTTCATTTTTTTTAAATAACCATTGAGGAATATTCTACGAGGACAGAGGAGACTCAGAGAATTAACTGGACTCTATAGTTTGAATGACAGTTCAAACTACATAAGTTGGTGTTGTGAAAATGCCCAGTTACATGCCATACGATCCAATTAATGTAATTGTCAGCTTCTATTAACTTGATAATATCTTTATTAAATACCCCACATAAAGACTTATATTAAATACACAATATGGTGACAGTTCATGAGGATGAATGTTTTTGGTTTGTTTTCAGTGATGACTTGAATAGTATTTTAGTTCTGCAACAGAAATGATATAAAAATATTCTTTCTATAGAAATCTTTATACAGCTTTGAAAATGTTGTTCAGCTAAACAAATTATCTGGCATCCTACATCTGACTTAGTTACAAATGTATAATTAAAAATTGTCTTCTGATCTAGTCCTCCCCCCAAATCTACCTTAACATCTAGCAGCTTCACTGAATAATGAAAGTCCATTCTGCTAAGCAATAGGCTACAAAAACCTAATGCATATATATAGGATAGGGGATACTTGGCTTAGCAGCAGTACATGTAAAAATGACCTTGGGGTTATTGTTGATCCTAAGATGAACATGACCCAGCAGTGTGATGCTTCAGCAAAGAGTATAATAATATTTTAGCCCAAGTTAATAGAACTGTAGTTTCCAGGACAAGGGAAGTAATAGTCCCACTATATTCTGCACTGGTCAGGCCTCATCTGGAATACTGCATTCTGGGCACCTCATTTAGGTAAGATATAGACAAGTTGGATCAGGTTCAAAGAAGAACAACAAAGGTGGTAATAGGTATAAAAAAATAAAACATATGAAGAAAGGTTGAGGGAGTTGGATACGTTCAGCTTGGTGACGAGAAGACTGAGATGTAACATGATTGAAATATCTCAAGGGCTGCTACAGAGAAGAGAGGGCAGGTCTGTGCCCTGCTGCCCCAGACATAATGGTTTTAAGTTACGAGATGGTAGATTTTGTCATGAATATTAGAAGGTCCAATAGAAACAATTACCTATAGAGGTGTGAGGTCTCCTTCTGTGGACATCTTCAGAAAGAGGCTAGACAGTTATCTGATGGGGATACTATAGCTGGATCTCCTACAGTGACCAGGGGGTTAGAGTCAGCCTATGCGGCCCTTTCCCACTCTACAATTCTATGAAAACTTCTATAAAGAAGAATGTTTCAGTCATTCCTGCCAGTGATCCGTGGTATGATGAGGAATTGTAACAGAGATCCTCCTTCTGATAGTTGTAGCTTCATTTGCCAACAAGAGGGGGCTGGAAATGTCATTCTGCTGCATTCCAGTTGCCAGCAGGACAGGCCTCCATCACTTGGGCTAGCTCCTTAGAGTTTAACGTGGGATTAGGGAATTATTTGAGATTGTGACATGAATACGTAGCATAACTGAATACGGTGCTGTTACAGATTCTAGATTAGTAATCCATAATGGCCGTACATACTGCCAGCCATTATTTTTAGAAATGTAGAAATATAATTTCCCATGCAAGTCCAGTTCTAAAGTTTGAACCTGAAATGCACTGAAATAATTATGATGGGAAATATACTGAAATGGGAATACCTTCCCCAACCTGACCCTGGAACCAAATCTCTCCAACAAACTTCTGAAATTGAGTTGTAAATCAAGAAGTCCTTAGTTTGCAGCTCCACTCATCTCAGTTATTAACTCAATGGGTAGCCATAGGTAGTCCTTTCGTCTCAGTCCCAGTTACCTAGTTAGAGTATGAGGATACTTGGCCTTCCTTACAAAGTTGTAAAGCAGCAGCATAATATTCTTTCTAGTGCTTGAAGATGCAGATACGGAATGCCTTTCCCATGGAGACATGAGTGGTGCCACATTGCCCTCATTTCTGCACCAGATTAAAACTTGGGTCATAATTCAAGGATTTGGTGCCTTGTGAGATGATGGTTTGGTTTTCCAGCTGTCCTTCTATGGGATTTGGTCCACTGGAGGAATTAAATTGTTTCAAAGTGTTTTAAATTTTTAAAAAAGTTTTTAAAGATTGTTTTAAGGTAATTGATAGAGTATAGGCTAGAAGTATTTAATAAACAAACAAATAAAATATTGTTAAACATATCACAAAACTAAACTACTTTAACATTATTTTTGTTGTATTTTCAAGATATTTTGCAATGGAATAAACTACTATAAACAGTTGTGTGGAGAGTATCAAACAGATGAATGTTTATAATGCCAAAACATTCTTTTAAGAGATAGAAAATATAAGCATTCACATCTGATCTTCTTGGTTTAAGCTGCCTAAAGCAATGCAAATAAGTAATCCAGAATTTTTCATTTTTAACAGTGGAACAAAACTGGTTACTTCAAGTGGAGATACAACACTTCGGATATGGGACTTCACAAAGGGAGGGTGTGTTTTGACCTTAGAAGGACACAGCTATGCGGCATGGGATTGTTCCTGGCATTCATGTGGAGATTTTGTGGCTTCTGCCTCTATGGATAAAACTAGCAAAGTGTGGGACCTGAACAGGTACGTGACTGTTTATGGTCATCTGGAAGCTCATGCTTGATATTCAAATAAAAATGGCTGGAGTAAATTTTAGATGAAACAGAGTAGTTGAGGTTTACTCTAGAGAATTGCTATTGAAGCCATTTATTTACAGCTTTTTTGGTCATTAAAAAGGCAAGTAAAATAGAATGCAATGTTAATTACAACTTGTTTATAGAATGTAAAAGAAATAAATCAGAACAAACATTTATTATACCACATTATATCATATGATAACAGCTTCCTTGCAAAGAATAGTTATGAACTGATGCTCCTTTTGGACTGGTCCAC
The DNA here is from genome assembly GCA_948472985.1 of Iguana delicatissima. Lineage (NCBI taxonomy): Eukaryota > Metazoa > Chordata > Lepidosauria > Squamata > Iguanidae > Iguana > Iguana delicatissima. The sequence goes on along the minus strand of CAOKZL010000579.1, from coordinate 1,113,633 downwards.
TTTTCATTAAAATTAACTCATTAGTATAATGTTCACTGAAAATAACTCTTCAATATAAGACTGATCTCCCCCCCTATAATTCATAATTTAAACAAGTAAAATATTATAGATAAAATAAAACAAAACATAATACATGAACACACAATAGTTAGAAGAAGAAATATGAACCCATGAAGTGCAGGATAAAGAAAACTGACAAGGTTACTGGAGTTCAAGATGTCATTGTAAATCAACGAAGATAATTATACTTCAGAAAGATTTAATATAATCTGGGAAGGTTTGGTATAATCTTCTAGGTTTGCAGTATTCTTGTTAGTCACCGTAATCCACTAAAGCAAAAATAACCAATTTCTGGTCTTTCTGTTCTTCTCCTCCTTCCTAGTTTCCTTACAGTTCACACCATTTGTCAGGTTTACATTGTCAATTGTCATGCTCACATTCCATCTTCCATTCGGAAGTAAAGTTCACAGGAATTTTCACCTAATAAAGTGCTGTCTTGCTAATCAATCAAATCCGGCTACTTAGCAGTAACTGAAAACAAATGCTCCACCCCATAAGAATATATATTTTCTGAATCTAGGTGTTTGTGTATTGTGGAATGAACCTGATGTGCTACGTGCACATCTTTTGTCCATTTGACATTTTTATACTCTGCGTTACAACGGTATTCTCATTGGAGTTTTAAAATATCCCACAACTTAAACAATAACCAGGGATGTCAAAAGTCCTTTTTCACTTCATAATAATTGCCAGGCATATGTTTGGCATCTTCCATATGTTTCCAGCAGTCACAGAGAAGGCATTTTTAACCTTTAGCGACATGTATTTCTAAGAGAATTAAGGAAGAGAATTAAGATGTTACCTTGGCCTGGAGTCCAGGGCAGAGGATTTATAAAGGATGTTATTTATCCTTACTTGCATTTTAAGAATCAAAATTAAGAATCAAAATTATTAGTGGGAATCCATAGTGGATGAGTAATAAATAGTATTCCAGTCATACCCTGATAAACTTTTTTCCTCATTAAACAAAATTGATGCTGCTTGCTATATTTGCACATGCTCTTCATATTTACAAAGACTTTCATAGCTGGTGTTTCTTATGATTCATATAACCATCACCACAGATAATTAAATTCTTCACAGCATTATTTTGATTATACAACTGGAATGTGCTGAAGCTATTATATCATATGTCACTTATTTTTAGTGGTCTTGTCTTTGTGTAAATAAGCACAGCTCAAAAGATTATTTAATGTTTCACTTTTAATATGCAAATCAAGATTATGCTTCAGGATTTATAGTTTATGATTTATATCAAAAATGTTTCATAACCGCTCTTACATGCTGATTCCAGATCAGGGCAGTGCTCATCTATATGAAACTATTACATGAGATTAATAGCCTGCATTTGGAAGTAGCAATAGAACTTTAACTGATTTGCCTCCATTGAGTGGAGTTGGCTGGGAGGCAGCTCTCTTCCAGCAGGAGATGGTACCTTCACACATATACACACTCCAGTTTTGGTTTGATGTTTGGTGGAAAATAATGTAGGGCCTCTTGAAGACTCTGGCTGTTGTATTGCAGGGATGTAGGTCTCTCAAGTTGTTCGAAAGTGGCCTGGGGTTGTCATCTTAAGTCCAGTTCCCCACCCCAAATTGTATTGAGAGAGAGAAGACAATGTCTAGGGTCTTAACTGAGGTTGGAAGAAGATGAATCATAAGACTTGTATTTAACTTCAGATGGATAGAGATGTGGTTACTCATCCTCCTCAAATGAATCATTCCCATGCTTATAAGGGACAATTAGATGTCCCTTTCAGATCCTGCATATGAGCAGTTCTTAGGAGATCTATGAAGGGATCAGCAGAGAGAAGAATTACTAAACAGAGTTGTTATTTTCCCATGGAAAGTTTCTGTGGGAATTCTTTGATAGGTACCTTTATGGTGATTGCAGGTATCTCAGTCTAGCATCTCAGGGCTCCAGGACCATTGGCAAGAAAGAGATCATCTTTGGGATCAACTTTATTCACCTGCTTGGAAGGCGCAGGACATTATAAGATAGGAAGGTCCCCTTCTACAATATGAATGGTGTGGCCTGGGAGAAGAATGATTCATGAACATCACTCACATGGAACAATGAAGCCTTGCCTAAGAATTTTTCTTACTTGTGGAAGGCCCCACATGAGCATGGGTTGATGTTTTGCAGCCCTTCTTCCTAAAAAAAAGTGACTTTAATCAGTTTCTTGTTTTGCCTCTTTATTTCCTTCTCCAGCTGCAAAAGCTGTTCCTAGACAACTTTGCATACAATACAACTTTAAATAGTAAGTGGGTCTCACATCTATACATATATACATACATCAGAATGTACTTGCACCAGTGCTTGTACTGACATCTTGTCAAAGTTCTGTATGCAGTTGGTAGATAGAGAAACTGGCTAAGACCATTTGAGCAGCTTAGTAATCAAAGGTGCCTAGCCTGAGTAGTTTCATCCTACTGAAGTTGCAGGTCTGGCAGTCGGTTGATATATAACAATTTTTGTGCTTCTCTCTGTTTTTATAGTGGTTTTCATTTGTTTGTTTATTTGTTCATTTATTTACACATGCATGTGAAAGGGGATCCTTTTTTGGTTCTGTTCCAGTCCAAGTGACCTTAATATGGCTTTGGTTCTGCTGGATGAAGGACCATAGCATGCTGATGAAGCCATTTAGGGCTTTATACATAACAAGTGTGATCCTGAAAGCACAAATAACTAGTATCACTGTTTAGGTACAGGTAAGGTGTTTCCACTCTGGCTGAGTCCCTGATAACAAACATTTCTAGGAAATCTTCAAAAGTGTCTGGCATAAAGTGCATTGCAGTAATCGAATTATATGTTTTCTCATCCTAACTTATTTCTCACGAATGGAAGTGAAAAATGTGTGCTGTATGCACTCCTTGGAAAAAGAGTAGAATTAAATGTAGTACATAAATAAATATTCAGACCAGAAAGGCAAAATAACTAGGGAAGTGAAATTTCTGGAAATTCTAAAGCCATTTTGTTTGTTTGTTTGTTTGTTTGTTTGTTTTGACTGAGATAAGCACCATTTAATTATGTAATACCATTTACCTTTTAAAAATATATTTATATATAATTTGGTTTGCTCATAAAATTTTGTATTTGGCATATTCAACTCAAAAGTGTAATTTATTCAGATGATAGTTATGCATTCACTCATTGAATTTAATTTTAAATGCATTTAAGTGTTGTTGTAAATGGAGCTAGAGACTGATGGACTCTAAGAAAAAATCCAGCCCTTCAGCTTTTGCTGCTTTATAGGACTCAAATGAAAGGTTAACACTGAAAATTGAAGAAACAAAGTACATTATAGTACAACAGAGAATTATATATTCTCCATAGCGTTAAGCACAAACAGCTCAGTTCAGATCATTTTAATTTAACTATAAGTAATAACAATGTAAAAACAAAGAATTTAAATATAAAATATAATATAAAATTTCCAACACCATTTCTAATACTAATCCTTATTAGTAAGAAGTAAAATGTACAAAATAAAGCCTTAGGGGCAGTAAGGCTTCAGACTTTTGGAAATGCCATGTAATAACTTGCACAGGCTATAGCTAATTCCATTAAGAAAGTTGCAGCTCTTCTAGCAATACTAGAATCTTTATTAAAAAGTAAAATTCTATTATTTTGCAGATGGACCAATTTTTTTTTAAATAGATAACAACCCCACAAGGTATTTTTCTCTATTTCTTTTGAAAAAAGACTACCAAACAATTAATGTGGGAGATTTTCAATTTCATCCAGACCCCAGCGGCAGTAGCCTAAATAAGGAAGTTTAGCTAATTGGCCATCTAGAATTGTGGAATGCATTAGCCAAAACCTAGCTAATGTCAGATGCCTTCTTCAACAAAATGGTCTGGAAGGTATTTAAGTAAATTATACTTAACGACATGAGAGATGCAAGGTCTTGATAAAAATGTATCATTGGCGCATAGTTTGAATTCTTTCTTGGCTCGTAAATTATCTTTCTGGGAAAAATAAATTTCTGAAAAGCCATAGTTATGAAGAAGACAAGTGATAATTTGGTACCAAGATTTTTCTTTTTAGAAACCAAGAGCTAGTTGTTCCTGAAAACATATTTTTGCTAGCTGATTTTCTGGCATTCCTTTCAGTCTTAATGAGAAATTAAAGATAAGCAGACAGATCTTAATGAGTAAAGGTGGTGATCCCTTTTCCAGCCACAAGTACTGTCCCATGGTATATCTTGGAATTCCAAAGACAGTTCTTAAAATTCTATTCTGGATGCAGCACCCTGAAAGTTCGAATCCATACAATGGCTACAACTGACATTTCTGTTTAATTAAATGAAAAATAGGGGACACGTGCTTGCCTCCTGTAGTGTACCAGATTAGAGATTGGCCAACTGAATCCATGAATCCTTAGGAAGGATTCGGAATTCGCAAATCTGAATCTCTGTGCTAAAATAAGCAAACCGAATCTTTCGAATCCACCAGCCAAAGAGTTTGTTGGAGACCGGGACATCTGAAAACCTAGGAGACCAGACACACAAGGGGAGATGGCAAGTAGGTGGCTTTTTCTCTTGTAGTAATAACAGCCTTTGCTAACAATTTCAGAAATTACATCTGGGGTTGTATTCTAATATATTTAAATTGAACATTTCATATTTAAGTTCAGTACTATTTTCTGGGCTGAAAATCAATGACATGTATAAATGTTAGGTCTGATGCCTATCAGAAGTAGTGGGGCAGAGGGCAAGGCGATGCAGTCTCATCCAGTGATTGCCACATGGAGGCCAGTGTACCTCCTTCCACAAGACCAGTGCCTGATTGGAAACCTATAGCTAGAATAGGATAAGAAGTGAAATGTCTGTCATGGTTTCTCATGAGCCATGTGACAAACCACATGTAGCAGAAAGGAAGAATTGTTCTTAAAAATTGGCACCTCTGGCCCGATTGGCTGGAAGGTACAGTCTTCTTGAGATTTCAAGACAGCTGAAAGATTACTTTGCGTAGCTCCCTTGCAAAGCTCTTTCAGACACAATTCTGGGCTTTGTAGTTTTACAAGGTGTCACAGCCTTCTCTGCCAAAGTGTGCTTGCTGGTGCATCATCAAACTACAAACCCCAGGATGCCAGAAGGAGCTATGGAAAGAAAAGCCAATTTTGACCTGGATTATCTCTGCACTATAGTATGTGGCCCTGTTTACACAGGCAGGAAAGTGTGGGATTAATCCACATTTTCCTGCCTGTGTAGAAAGGGCCTTCATGTCATTTTCAATCTGGGGAGATTCTGAGGCAAAACTCAGACAATTGTCCTGGCCAGATTTCTTCAGAAGGAGGTTTGCCTTTGCCTAGGCATTTGCTAAGGCTGAGAGAGCGTGTCTTGCCCAAGATTGTCCTTCTTTCCCTTGCTTTTTAGACCCTTTTTTAACAAAGGATTCGAAAGATTCGAGATTCGTGAGATTCTTGGATTCCCAGAACTTTCCACAAATTCAGATCCCGATTTGGATTCAGAGAATTCTGGATTCATCCCATCCCTACTTAAGAGTCACATTTGCAAGCCGCTCAGTCTTGAATTTTGTAGTCCTGACATGTGATTGCCACGAGCCAGAAGCAGCAGATAATATACCCAAGTAATGATATGAAGTCACCTATTCTATCTTATTTTGCTCAATACACCAATTGTACTTCTTTGTGCTACCTCTAAAGACTACAACTTTGGTCATGTGCTAATTGATTGATAATTTGTCAGCTAAACAATATGTGTCCAGATTAGCCAGGAGTTTTCAAAGTCCAATCTACTATATAAAAGTCAAAGTTTGTTTGTGAGTTTATCTGTTTGTCTGTGTCAAGTAGGTGAAGACCTCATGCGATTGGCTGAGTGAGGCAAGAAGACCTCATATGATTTGCTGGCTGTGAAGATTCCATGGAATCCTGGGGTTGGCACTTTAGGGAGGTGTCTTTAGAATTCTTAGCCGACAGGTCTCGGGCCTCAGGCTGGTTGCTATGGAGATGAGGCCTAACACCCATAAGGATGTCAGAAAACATTTGGGAGGCATATGTGAGAAAAATTAAAGTGACATCCACAACATAGGCCATTTCCGCACTATATTTTTATAGCGTGATTATTCCACTTTCAACATCCTATGGAATCCTGGGGTTCGCAGTTTCGGGAGGGGCCGGCTGGCCCCTCCCGAAACAGCAAACCCCAGGATTCCATAGGATGTTGAAGAGTGTAGTGCGGAAATGGCCATAGTTACAAGGTTTTCTCGCCTCACACAGTAGATTGTATGGGTTCCATACGTGAGGAATCTTAAAGTTGAAATTCAAAACAAAAAAATGCTTCCAGAAAAATGTAAAGCCGTTGCACAAATTCAACGTAAAGGAAAAACAAAAAAACCAAAAGCCAGTACATCAATATCACTAGACAACACAGATTGGATGAAGACTATGGGGAAAAGTTACAGGTAGTGGAATAGGCCAGTTGCTATGAAGGTGATACCTAGCAGCGAAGAGGAGGACAGTGTGCTCCCTCAGGAATCCAAACTGTGTATGTAAATGACTCTGAATACATATTGCGTTGGGAAATATGTAGCAAAGTTACAGGAAATGGAGAAGACAGTTTGGTGAGTTCTTAAGAGGAAAATAAAAACTCCAGGCAACACTGGGTAAATATGCTAGTTGGAGTATAACAGAGGAATACTTTGTCATCTGCATATAGTGGGAAGAATTTATCATTGTTCATGTGATATACAATATTGTTAATGAAAAGATTAAAAATGAAAGGTGCCAATACACAACTTATTTTACTCCTCTGCCTGTTGGAATAGGTTCCATAAGAGTTCCCAGTGAGAACAATCTCATTTTCAGAGAGGTATCAATATAGAGTGCTCTGGTAAGGACCAAAAGCAATGATCAGTGTTGGTATTAGATACCTTGAGCCACAAAGCTCACAATTCAGTAGCATAATAAGTGGCTTTCAGATCAACAAATCCTGCATAAAGATGGCTTTTTCTATGTCATCAGTGTTTATATACTAGATGGTTCAGCACAAAGCAGTTATCCAAGGTGGAATATCCACTCCTGAATCCTCCCTGTTCTTCATTAAAGATATTATTTTCTGTGGCCCAGTTCTCCAGCTTTTCTAACAGATACCAGACATATATTTTTGCCACTATGTGACAGGTAGTCATTTTTGAGGGGCAAAAAGCTGAAAAAGGGGCTAGTTTCTACTTTTGCAACACAAAATATTGTCTAAACCAGGGGTTGGCAAAATGCAACCTGCCAGGCCTCTGGAGACACACACATACACACACACACCACAAAATCTGAGATACACTCCTTGGAATAGCCAGCATCACTTGCCGCACCTTGCTGTACCCAAGATGGCTCTGTACCTTTACATCCCTTCTTTCTACCCCCACACTGTACTTCCTGCTGAACCTCCTGAGGGAGGATGAATAGTTTGTGGCCATCTTCCCTCAGCTCCCAGTAGGAATGCTGTCGGTCACTCCAAATGCTCCCGCTTCTCCTTCCATCCCCTTTTGCTTGAATCCCAGCTTTAAATCCTCTTTGTTCAACCCCCTTCCACAGATCCATTCATCAGATCCTAATTGTTCAACCTCTTTCAACAGAAATCTTATTAGTAACCTCCAAATACTCCCACCCCTCCTTCCATCCCCTCTTCCTTCAATCTGTGATTTAATCCCTCTTTACTGAACTCCCTTTAACAAATCCCTGCCTGAAATCCTCTTTGCTCAGTCCCTTTATTATTGTTGTTGTTTATTTATATAGTGCCACCAGTGTACATGGTGCTTTACAAGTAAAATAACAAAAAAAGCTGGGTCCTGCCAAAAGTGTACAGTCCTACATATTCATGTACACACACACGCACACACAAACACAAGGGGGATGAAGGAATAATAAAATATAAAACTGTACAGTACAATTATAAAACAGATTTCAAGCAAACTGACAAATATATGTAATCAAAAAATACAAGATTATAAAACCATGTTTAAGTAAAGTTCCAAGCGCTTTCAAAAAATAAAGTTTTAAATTGAAATTTAAAAATAAATGAGGAAAGGGGAAGTTCTCAGGTGTTCAAGGAGGCAATTCCATGAGTATAGAGGAGCAAGAGAAAACGGATGAAGCCAAAGAAAAGGAAACCCTTGGCTCAGTGAGAAACTTAGACCTTGTGCAGGCTGGTAAATAGAAATAAGGATTGAAAGATGAGGAGATAATTTGTGTAGTGCTTTGAACATTTAAAACAAGAAGCTTATACTGAATTCCAAAAGAAATGTGTAACCAATGAAGATGTATCAACAGTGCAGTGACATAATAAAACTGACAGGCCAAAAGGATAATCTTAGCAGCAGAAAGTTGAATGAAAATCAGAGGACTAAGGTGAGATAATGAAAGACTTGTCAAAAGAAGATCATGATGGGAAATGACCAATGCATAAACTAAGGTCTTAGCAGAGGAAGCAGAAAGAAAAGGTCTGATTTTAGCAATGTTATAAAGGAAAAATGATGTGATTTTTCTACAGCCTCAGCGTGAAGAACAAAAGACAAAGAAAAGTAGAAAAGATAAAGCCAAAACAAGATAGATGGGAATGTTATTAACAGTGATTGAGAACATATGTTGTAAAGAAGGTTTTGGAGGAAAAATAAGTAGTTCTGTCTTTGCTCTGTTAAGTTTTGGTTAACAATGAAGAAATCTTCAACAAAAATCTTCTTGGTTCCTCCAAATGCTACCACCTTTTTTTCCACCCCCTTTTGCTTGAATCCCTATTTTAAATCCTCTTTATTCAACTCGTTCAATGGAAATCTTGTTGGTCTCCCCAAACACTCCCACCCTTCCTTCCTTCCGCCCGCGTGCCTGAATGTAGGCACTGTTCCTGCCAAAGTTGCCCATCCCTGGTCTAAACAGTCTCGTTTTCTGAGCACTCTCTATCATCAGTTGTTGCTTTTTCAGATCCTTTGCTTTTGATCTTCACTCTTTAAAAAGTAAAGGGTTGTCTGGATTCTTTCAAGTAGGAATGGGCCAACTGAATCATCGAATCTTTGGCAGGGATTTGAGATTCAGGAATCCAAATCCCTGTGCCAAAATAGGCAAACCAAATCTTTCCAATCCACTAACCAAATAGTTTGTTGGAGACTGGAATTCCTGAAAACCTGGGAGACCAGGACGCCTGAAAACATGGGAGACTAGACACACAAGGGGAGATGGCAAGTAGATGAATTTTTCTCTTGGAATAATAATGGCCTTTGCTAACAATTTCACAAATTACATATAGGGTTGTATTCTAAGACATTTAAATTGAACATTTCATATTTAAATTCAGCACTTGATTGGAAGCTACAGGCTTGAGATTTCAAGGACAGCTGAAGCATCTGTTTGCGTAGCTCCCTTGCAAAGCTCTTTCAGACACAATTCTGGGGTTTCTAGTTTTACAAGGTGTCACAGCCTTCTCTGCCAAAGTGTGCTGGGGCATCATCAAACTACAAACCCCAGGATGCCAGAAGGAGCTATGCAAAGAAAAGCCAGTTTTGGCCTGGGTTATCTCTCTACTGTAGTGGTCCTGTTTACACAGGCAGGAAAATGTGGGATTCATCCACATTTTCCTGCCTGTGTAGAAAGGGCCTTCATGACATTTTCAGTCTGGGAAGATCCTGAGGCAAAACTATGACAACTGTCCTTGCCAGATTTCTTCAGAAGGAGGTTTGCCTTTGCCCAGGCTTTAGCTAAGGCTGAGAGAGCATATCTTGCTCAAGATTGTCCTTCTTTCCCTTGCTTTTTAGACCCTTTTTAAAAAAAGGATTCAAAAGATTCGAGATTCGTGAGATTCTTGGATTCCCAGAACCTTCCAGGGATTTGGAGTCGGAAAATTTTGGATTCATCCAATCCCTACTTTCAAGCTTCACCTCCCTTCCACCTATCAGTTTATTTTGTATATTCTACTACTTTGTTTCATGAGATGGAAGATCTGAAATAGGCAAAAAGTGAGGAGATTCATACATATGTTTTGCTCCCATGTTAAGGCATAAGCTGGGCAGAATCCCAACTTTGTTAAAAAACAAAACCAGAACATACACTAGAAAATGTTCTGTGTTCTACAGCATTGAAGAGTTCCTTTCCATTAGCAAGTGCTAAGTGTGCTTACAAATCATATTATCAGAGTAAAGACCTAACTGCAATATATAAAAATACTGCCAAAACATTTTATTCATTGTTCTAAAATAAAATATTTTAACAGTTCATTTTCCAGTTTTTTTAGCCCCCCTCCCCACAAGAAAAAAGTTATTAAAATAAACTGAGAGAAACCATTACTTTTCTAGGACTTTTGCTGGGATTATAATCCTTGGTTTGTTTGTTTTTACAGCATGATGACAAACATTAAGGAGCAGAGTATTTAAAGCTCCCTCAGTGTGACTGAATAGTGAATTAAAGTGACAATATTTGACCTGTATCCATTCCTGTCAGCCATGTCACACTACAAATTGCTCAACCCACAAAACATATTGCAAACAAAGGACAAAGTCCTTCAAAGTTCACTACTTTGACAGTTCTGTTGATTTCTGTGAGAGGCTAAATCTGTGATTAACTGTGCTATATACAGCCTCTGAGGTTTCACCAAAACTAATCATAATCATGAAGGAGGTACAAAGATTTTGCTCTTGAATACATCAGTCTGGCAATCTATGCAATGGAATTCTAACAGCATTTTAAGCTGGATTTTAAAACTAAATAAATAATACCTACAATCCTTGTTATTCCCTGTGAGGGCATGCTTCATTATGTTTATTTGTACAAAGGCTTGCTAGAACAGTCCAGACAATAAAACTACTTTGAAAATGCAATTAGAAACCCAGATGTTGGAGGATGTAAGTTTGTCTGACATAAATTCACTAGAGGAAGTGTCCCAAGTACTGAACCGAGTGTTGCTGACTTGTGCAGAACTCAACAGGGAATGTGCTTTTTAGCTTCTGCAGCATCTTCGCCATTGCTTTTGACAGTCCCAATCTGACAGCGTTGGCACTTCCAATTTTCACCTTCTTGTTTTTGTAACTCTGCCTCACATGGCATTCAGAGTTCCAATTCACCTTTCCTAAGGAAGAAAGCAAGTTAAATTGCAGCAAGGAAAGAGTAGGTTTCCTTTCAACTTGAGCTGCCAAGCTGTCATTTCTTCAGTAGCTCATCAGCGGACAGCTGATTTAAAGATTGTGTTTTACTTTTGAAAGGGTTGAATCTGATGATCAAAAAGCTCCAGATGCAACTTCATACACCTTTTAAGTGGGTTGTGAGGAAAAAATGCAGCAATGTAGGATGTGTTCTGATGAGATCTGACATAAAGGCAATGCAATCAGATGGAGTTGACCCTCATGCTCACCCATAATGGTATTATCAAGGATTCCACACAGGATTGAGTTGATCACTACAAACATAAGAGATGATAAAAAGTTAGCGTTGTAACATTATCAAGAGATTCCAATCAGGGTTAGAGCTTACTGTACTCACATAAAATATCGTGTCATATCAAATGTTGAGGGAGGCAAAGTCCAGTAATACAGAAAGAAGAAAAGCGTAGAGTCTTGTTTCTGTTACGTGGGTATATTGAGTAAATCAGAATGAGGATCTTATATTATTATTATTATTATTATTATTATTATTATTGGAATGTGATTAGTTGAATGCTATAGAAAAACAAGAGAAATTTGTCATGGTATTAAGTGTGAATTGTAATTTTGAAGAAAATCCCTTAAATCATATTGTTCTTTGCTAGCATTGAAATTCTCGTGTAAGAGATATTTTGATATATAACTTTTACACACACACACACACACACATATACACACATATATATGCATGTGAAATTCTGGTGACGAATGTATGATAATGTATTACTTTGTTTCGTCTCTTAACTAAGATGTTAAAAAAAGATATATGGCATGGAACAGTGGTTGGTCTTTTTAAAAAATGTTAAAATATTTTTAAAAAAAAATAATAAAAGAAAGATAAATATTGTTTCAACTAGCCCCAAATAAAAGAAAGAATTCATCTCTCTGCTTCCTAACAGGGTATAGGAAGTGGCGATATGTCTGATACTTCTTCTCTGTTCCCAGTTCAGTTGCATTGCTGTGACTGTGTGGCTACTGGCACTTGCCTATTGAGACTTTTTTGCCTTGGCCAACACCCTTGAGCAGCAGTTTGTCTTCCATTTGGTAGAAGATAGCAGTTACTGTCAGAGAAGTCAGTATAAATGTGACAGTGGGTAACATTTCACGTAAAACTAAAACAGTGTAAGCCAACTTAAGCTCCATTTGAGACAAAATATGAAAACTAAATGTAGAAGTGTGGCCTATCACCATCTATTGCTGTTTAGCATTTTGAGAAAATTCTCAAAATTGAGAAATACAGGATTTGAGAAGAAAATCTTAAATCTTTGAATATAGCTATCCAAATGGGAAGTGGGGATGGGGTCAGGGCCCTTCCGGTGTTAGCAGCCAGACTTTGGAATATCCTTCCCAGCACTGTTCATGTGAACTTTTCAGTGCCCGTCAAACTTCCCTACACCTTTGCTATGGTATAGTCTTTTGTTAGATGATGATGATAATGATGGTGGTGGTGGTGGTTAGATATTGGGCTTGCTTTTTTGATTATTTGTTTCAGCAACCTAGGAGGCATATATTTTGACAGAAGGATGGGGTAGGAATTTTAAATATATAAATAATATAGATACATGTATTCTATTTACCCCTAGGCTCATCTGCAACCATCTGATACATTTTTGAATCTGCTGTGGGTACAGCACTCCCATCACAGAACTACAAAGAACATCGATTGATTTGTCTTTCTGGTCACAGAAAAAAATAGATGAACTCGGATTTGAGTTTTTAGTGTTACTTGCAGACATGTAGCTTTTAATCTAGCAAGTAAATCATACTGATTCTTGTGATGAAAAGTTTACCATTTTTACAGCTTAAAGGAGTTCTTCTGTTTATTTCATCTTCTTAGTTTGAGGGTGAGGGTGTATTTAGCAATAGGCAGAGCCTTAGAGAATGGAGATCTCTGCCTAATAACCAAGAAAAAAAGCTTTTACAAAAAGTGGGGTGGGAACAGTCACCGTCATTTTGTTATTCATAAGTGTAACAAAGATTCAAAATATATAGCTGCACATATTAATAGCCCTGCAAACAGTCTGAGGATTGGTTTCTTTGACCATAAATTCAGAGCTCTTGAAGTCATTATGACAAGATTAATTGCAATTATAAATTTCTTCAGAGATGGAAGGGATTACATGTGAAATGCAAATCAGTCTCCACTTACTTCTGACAAAGACTTTCAGTTATCTTTCTCAGCTGCACAAACCGTACATACGAAATATAAAGCAAAATGACACTTTTAACATTTTCATTGTGAGAAATCTTTTTGCATCTTAGTTACACAGTTGAGCTTTGGAATCAAACAGATGTAGAATACGGGAGAAGACAGTCTTAGCAGACCCATCTCTCAACTCTGCTTTAGTCACTACTGATAAGTTTCATTGTTGTTGTTCTGTGCCTTCAAGTTGTTTCCAACTCACAGAAAGCCTAAGACAAACCTATTGTGAGGTTTTCTTGCCAAGATTTATTCAGAGGGAGCTTGCCATTGCCATCTTGTAAGGCTGAGAAAGTGTGGCTTGCTCAAGGTCACTCAGCAGGTTTCCAGGGCTAAGCTGAGATTTGAACAGCAGAGTTATAGTGGATCACCCAAACTACCATACCACACTGTCTCCCAGTATATTTCAGGCAAACTAATAAAACATCTTCTTTTATGAAGACATATTTGAAAAAATAGTGTCTAGTTTTAAATTATAATTCCATTGCACATTTTAAAACTGCATTTAAGAATACCATAAGGTGGATTTGACTTCCATGCTTAGTATAATAAACAAGTTACTACTATTTAGTGAATTAACAAATGACAGTTCCTAAATCTAAATTGATTTTCTAGTTAAATCTAGTTGATATGAGCACAAATGGAATACTGAAATTGTGTAACACCTTTACTGTATCTATATAGTTGTTGTGTCTGTATAATGAATCTACATTTTAAAATAATGCAGCTGGATACAGATTAATACTTGAAGGGCAGGAACAGTCTAATGTTATATATGTTTATTCTTCAGAAAGTTCCTCTGAGTTCAGTGAGACTTACTCCCACCAAGTGAGCATGGGACTGCAGGTTTACAGTTCAATGCTAAACCAAAGATGTACTTGCTGTTGGGGGCTAGGATAAGACACAGCGCCCCTCATAACCCTTTCCTGCTAACTGGTTTCAGATATCTACAGACAGAGCAATCTCGGAGCAGAACTACAGGCTATGTTCTGATGGTGGAAGAGTGAAAAAAGGAGTAGAGAAAGGATGGGGTGAGGGACGAGCTGAGGTGTGCCACAACATAACCCTCTCCAGCTCGGTGACATACTGACAGTGTCATTTTTTTCTGCTTACTTTTAACATACAGATTTTAATTCTGCTATTTTACCTATGTACTTCTGATTTATTCATTTATTTATAAAGGAACAACTTTAACAAGTGTTCTTTAAAAATAGATTGAAAACCATTTTAAAAGCCAATTTTTAAAACCACTATTGAAAAGTAAAGGCCATAGAGCCTCGATGGGGTGCCAGAGGCACGAAAAGGGCGCTTTCCTTTACACAGAATTCTGCATCAGATATTCCTACAGCAAAACCTGTGTCTCATATACAGGTATACCTCAGTTAATGAAGTAGATGTATTCCTGGGCATTACTTATTTAAGAGAATCATTGGTACCAGAGGCAGAAATAGCCTGTAAAGAACAAGTTTCTGCACCACAAAAAACAAGAGCAACTTGAATATGTTTCAGCAGACACTGGTTAGGTTTGTCTACTCTCCCTTGTTCTGCTGTTTGTGCATGGTCAGTAAGGGGTTCCAATGGCAACTGCCGTTATAAGGAGGCACACATGGAGACATTTGGATCAGCTATAGTAGAATCCTGCTCTTTCCCTGATCAAGCTTCATTGCATTATTTACTACAGATGTGCTTCTGCAACCCAACACCGAAGGTTTGTGTTTGTCCAGCCTTCCTTCCTCATTCTTCCAGTGCTAATCCTTCTAGCTAGACAGAGGACAGAGAGGAAAGAGGGGGCTGTGAAGACATAAAAAAGACTTCATAAAAAGGAGCTTCTTTCTCAGAGACTTTGTTGACTGAAGTATACCTGTACTTGCCATACAGTGTGCACAAATTTTGTTGCTTTTAATCATTAGATATAATTTCTTTTGGAGGTTTTTAAAAACTTTTGTGAATTCCTTTACACAATAGAGTAAAAATGAAATAGTTGCTGCTTGTTGCCATATTTAAAGAGCCAACATCATGTAAAGATTTGATTGGTGGACAAGGACTCTAGGAGATCAGGACTCAAATCCCCACTTAGCCATGGAAACCCACTGGGTGGTCTTCACCAAGTCACAGTCTCTCAGCCTAAGAGGAGGGCAATGGCAAGCCTCCTCTGAAGAAATCTATGATAGGGTTACTGTGAGTTAGCACTGATTTGAAAGCACATAACTACAGCAGCAACAGATGGAACAATGTAATATTGTGAGTGACAGAGGAAATATGTATCCCTATTTACTTGGCCCATAATATGCATGGTTTGATGGGTAAGTGTGAGAAAAGTGAAAAGAGAGACATTTGCTTTCTTTCTCTTAACGCTAGAGCTCAGTCAGTCAATCAAACTGATTGATAGCAGACAAGGACTGTTTTGTACAACTCATCTTGTATTTTCCAGCGTATAAGACGACTTTTTAACCCAAGAAAATCTTCTCAAAAGTCAGGGGTCGTCTTATACACCGGGTGTCGTCTTTGCGGTTGCCGCATATGGTGGGGGGAGCTCAAAAATGGCCACGGCCGCATCCCCGCCATATGCGGCGACCATATGAAAGCACCGAGGGTGGTGCTGCGCACTTACCTGAAGACGCCGGGGGGGGGAAGCGGTGGCGTTTCAGGAGAGCCTTTTTGCGCTAGCCGCTCTTCCCCCTCGCACGAGTGCCAGTCGCGCTGCCTCCCCGCTTCCGCCCCCACCTCCACCTACAGCTCCCAGGCCAGGGAGCGCTGAGGCGCGGGGGAGCGGTGGCGTTTTGGGAGAGGGTTGTTGTGCGAGCGCCGGTCGTGCTGCCTTCTCGCTTCTGTCCCCACCTCCGCCTACAGCTCCCAGGCCAGGGAGCGCTGAGGTGGAGGGGAGCGGCGGCATTTTGGGAGAGGCTTGTTGCGCTAGCCGCTCTTCCCCCTCATGCAAGCGCCGGTCGCGCTGCCTCCCTGCTTCCGCCCCCAGCTCCCAGGCCAGGGAGCGCTGCGGAAGCTGGGGGCTCGATACAGATACACCAGCACCGCCGCCACCGTGCGCACGCAAGGGAGGGAGGGCGGAGGTGAGGAAGAGTCCGGCCAAGTTGGCAGAGAGGGGGAAAGGAGGGCTTCCCTCCGGGCCGGCTGGCCATGTGAAGGACAAGGGCCAGCGCCGGCCTCCCCCGCCCTCCTCCCCCCGGGCACCTGCCCCCCAGGCCCCCCAGCCCCAAAGAGCCGGGCACGTGGTGCTGCCCCCTTCCCTCTCCTCCTCTGCTTCCCTTGGTAGAAGCAGCTGTGGCAGCTCGGGCAAACATTTTGTTTCCTTCCCAGCCCCGGCGGAGGCGGAGGAGGCCAACAAGGGGAAAGTGGACGAAAGCCGAGGAGGGCGAGCGGCGAGGGGGTGGCGCTCCCTCCCTCCCTCCCTCACAGGCAGAGGAGGATGGGGGGCCCAGGGGGGCGAGGGAAGGGGCGCCACGCTGCGCCTGCCTCGCCAAAACTTTGCTCGCTCGGCTAGGGCGCCGCCGCTGCTGCCACCTCCCAGCACTGCCTAGAGGACATCCTCCCAGGAAAGAAGGAGGAGGAGGAGGGGTATTAAAAGGGGGAAGGAGAGAGGGAGGGAGCAAGCGAGTGGCTCAAGTTTGCTCAAAAGTCCAGCAGGATTGGCAGGGAGCGCCCGGGGCTGGCAAGGCTGCCCCTTTTCGCAAGGATGCGAGCCCGGCGCTCGGCTGCTAGCTCCTCTTGGAGCGGCGGTGGAGAGGGAGGAGGAGAGGAGCAGCTCTCAGCGGCAAATCCCCTGAGAACGGGAGCTGGGCGACCTTTCCGGCTCCTCTGCCACTTCCTCCTTTGCTGGGCTCCAGCTCTTTCCAGCTACCCGCCTGCCTCTCACTGCCTCTGCACAGCATCAGCACCTGCCGCTGCCGCCGCTGCCATGTCTGACTTGCTGGGACCACCCATTTGCTCGCTTTTCCAGTGGGGGGAGTGAGGGGTGGAGGAGAAAGGGGAAAAGAGAGACCTCCAAACCAGATTTGGGTTTTCTCTTTTGCAACACGTTTTGCATTAAATCACACCGCGAAGCGGGGACCCCAGTAACCATGAGCCCCTTGTAATGAAACCCACTTTGCAAGGAGTTTGGGAAAGGGGAGTGCCTTGCAACACTCCGGGAGTATTGCTTGCCTCCCCGCTTTTTAGCATGGATTGCATTATTCCTAATGACAGATGTGCAATAATATATACATATATAAATATATTTTAAATAGAATTAAAATTGAATTGAAATCAAATCTGATTTTTTTTTAATTTTTATTTGGTGTGCGTTGGAAGAGGGGTAGTCTTATACGGCGAGTACATCCCATACTCTATATTTTAACTGGAATAGTTGGGGGTCGTCTTATACGCCCAGTCGTCTTATACGCTGGAAAATACAGTACTTAAAATTGAATATCATTACCTTTAGATGGCCTCTAGTTTACATGGCTTTAAAAGGATTAAACAATTGGAGAATTCATCTACCAATGGTGGTTATGGCAGCTAGAAAGTGCATTTCGGAAAAAGCATGCCTTAGGTTCCACTTCTGCTGCAGATACTGTAGAAGTCAGGGGAAGGAAAATAGCCTTAAGAGAACTGGAAATAAGAGAAAAACAAATGCATTATGAAAAAGGATTAGAAGCTGTGACGCTTGAGAAAGAACGGATAGAAAGAGAGACACAAAGGGCTTTTGAAGTAGAGATATATCAGTTAAAATTAAAGGAGTTAGAAATAACAGCAAACTCTTAAAGAAATTGTCATGAAATTAATGGAGCCCCACCCCACAAATTGACATGAAGAACTTTTGCAAATACTATAAGAGGAAAAATGTGGAATATTTTCTGTCTTGTTTTGAAAGGGCTTGTGTGAAGCTAGGTGTTAGGCCTGATGAGAGGATGTACTATATCAGGTGTCTAATAAGTGGAGGTTTGACTGTGAAGAGATGAAACCATAAGGAGCTCAGAATTATGATTTATTTTAAAAAAGAGTCAAACAGAGATTTTGGTTAAAAGCTGAGCATCATAGATGAGAAATTCACAATATGAGAAAGAAGGCTGAGAAAACTTATACCCAGCTGGGGTGTAGATTGATTTGTTTGCTGAGTGGTTGGATTACTGGCTGTAAAGGAAAGACAAAAGAAAATATAGAAAATCTAACTGGCCTGGAACAATTCTGTAATATTTTACCTTATCAGTATAGATGGCTAGTACAGGACAAAATGGATCATTTGGTGACAGTAAGCGGGGAGGGGGGTACGGATCCAAAATCTCTTGTTTATGAAGAGAAAAAGAAGAAAAGCTGCCATCTTTTTCAGGACAAAGTAGCTGATAAGGAAAAAATTAAGTCCTGGAAGCCTGAGAGAAATGGGGGTTTTGCCAGAAGAGTTTGGTCACTAAAAGAAAGGATGGAAAATAAAACTTGTTTTAAATGTGGGAAAGTAGGACATTTTCAATTTGATTGCCCTGAAAAGTGTGAAAAGGTGAAGCCCGAAGTGCCTAACCAGTCTTATTGTATAATAAAACTTCAGCCATCACAACTAATCTTTCCACTAAAAGTATGTTTCAAAATTCATCTATTGAAATAAAATGTGTTTAACCAAACACATGGTGAGCAAAATTATGCTTAAAATCAGTGCTTAAATACATGCTTATCTGTAAGCCAATGTGAAAGTTATAGAAACTAGAAAGAAGAGTGATTGCAGAAAGCCACAGACCACCTATAGGGAGTGAACTACATGTGAACTTAGGTTGCAGAGCCAGGTTAGAGAAATTCAGTTGCACGTATATTCTTAGATTCTTGATCTGCTGTGTTCAATCTGGCCCCAAGCAAGCCATTCTCAGTCACCCTTGCCCATGACCCCTATAGCTGAACTTCTTTCGGTCAGAATCTCTCAAGTTACTGACAGCTGGGCAGATGACTGTCCTTAACAATGCCACTGGCACAGTAGTGTTCAGTGGTGTGCAGGCTGTGCAACCAAACTCTCCAGCACTGGCATTGTTAAACACATTGGCCACATGCTGACTTAAGCACATTTGGCAGTAGGGTGACAGAACTCAGCTAGCTGTGCCAGGAAGTTGGGTATGGGACATGGATCTTTCATGCACGTTTCCTAGTGTGGAGAGTGAGACACAGTAGCGGCACAAATCAGAACTCTGAGCTGTGCCTGAATTCAGCAACATGACACTAGATCCAAAGTAGATGTGACAAATAAGGTTAGTGCTAAAAAAGAGCAACTTCACAGTTTATACTTCTCCTCCCCCTGGCCAGCAATGCCTAATCACACCAATAATAGTAAGATCAGTATATGCACTGCTCAGTCCTTTTCAGCACATTCGTTTTCTTGCTCCTGGCTCTACCCTTTTCTGGCTCCAGCTTCCCTTCCTATAACCTCTAGCTGTGCCCACATTTTGATCCGGTTTCCCATTGATTTTTCTCATGGGTCTAGCCATGTAGATTTACAGAAATTCTGAATTAGGGGGTGGGCTGCAGACAGATTTTTCCCTTTTTTAAAAAAAAAAAATATGGAAATTTTCAGATAAATTGAGGGGGAATGCAATATTGACACCCCTTTACAGATTGAAAGTCATTTTATATGTATATATTTATATATGTATGTATGTATGTATGTAGTATCATGTATATAATTAGAAACTGGTCATATTTTATTTTATTACAACAAATGGGGCTACAAGGTCCTGAACTATAAACAGCATCTGAATAGTATGCAGGGGTTCCATAACTGTAAGGTATATCCCAACCTCTCTGGGTTTGTCAGTTTGTGGAACAGGCAGGAAAAAAAAATCCAATAGAACCAATAGAACAAATCAACGTTAATAAATATACAAAATTGTTTTTTTCCACTAGTTGTCCATAGAATTATGCAAGCATTACTTATTACTTCTTTCCATAAGATGAACTGGGAAAAGGAAATCAAGAACAGGAATTATAAAGCTATGTCTGATACTGGACATAGCTTTATATAAAAGTCTTCCTAGTTTTTAGAAATGATTTTAGCACAGTAAATATGGGAACACATTGTCTTAAACACTTTATTTGTTGTTCAAAAACAAAATACTCCTTAATTCCCCCCCCAATTTTTCCAGAAAAGAAAAGTTTCGGGGGGGAGGAACGAGAGGGAACCTTCCCTCCAAAATTTACCACATTTTTTGGTAAAAGGTGTCGGGGTCAATGGCCCTTTATAGAAAATGTTGTTTGCACTTTTAGTGATTTATTTTCCTCAGTTTTCGACTTAGAATGTTAACAAGAAATAATAGCATGGAGGTATGAAGAACCCAAGTCAGTGCAATTTGCCTAGTTGAGCAGAATTTGGCAAATAGAAAAGGTAACATTGATAGTTTCCTCATTGGTAGAGTATAGATGAACCAAAGGAGTAGCATGTGTTGTGTAAGCATTTCCTCACACATCGCAGTTTTGTACTCTTGGGCAAAAAGTTACAAAAGGACATTTCAGAGAAAAGAGAAAACATACGTTTAACGTGGAATCAACTGGGCCAGTGTGTTCTCACTTTAGGATACATGGGAGAAACGTAAGTATGTATTTAACCCTCCATTTAGATATATGGAAATTAAATTTCTTCTTGTTGGCCACATCTTGATCCTGGCAATCTGATTTAATTATAATAAAAACAAATCAGACTTTCTCCACACTTTTGTAGACTTAAAATACAGCTAATATTTATATCTTTGACAATGATAGATGTGTCCTTTAATAAAAGTGTTAACTTTAACATGAAAGTTTGTGCCTGAGGTCTTAGTGTTGAAAATACTCTTGGTTTACTGACAGAGAATCAAAAGAAAGTCTGCATTGGCCACAGGCCAGGGGAATCCCTTCCATGGTGAAGAAAATCGGACAGTGTTGGAAGACAAATTGGAAATATTTTCTAAATAGAAAAAAAAATCAGAATAGTTTCTAAAACTCAGAGCAATAATTGTGACAACTGTGCTGCCCAATAGACAGGATACTATGAGTGACTAAATGGATTTAGCTGAGGTTCATTTTCTATTCTGCCATATTCAGATTTTTAAACATTCTTAATGTTCCCATTCCTCCCCTTCTCCATTCCTTTCATTAGCGAACATATATTGTTCACTGCATTCAAAACTAAAATTGTGATGGCAGCAAGAAAGAGGGAGAGATTTGCAGGGTGCCAGGAGTTGTAATATATTCAGTGTAGACAACAGTGTTCATTAAGATTAAGTATTTCAATCATCACAGCAATACTTTGTCAGTACCAGTCAAGTCACATTTTTATGTATGCACCCCTTGTTATGTCTTCCAGTGGTACTCTTTCATTCAAACTACACAATGCTGCATGAAATACAATCCCAAATAGCTTCACTGTTTATAGAAGCTGAATGATACAAAACTACCCATTTCTTATTCAGAAGCTATACATGGTTAGTGGCAGCTACTGGGATCCCGAAATCATTGTAAACTATAATGTATTCCAGTTTGAAATTAGATGAGCTGGTCATTTGCTATCGAAGGGAAGGACTGTTGTAATGAATGCTTCCATATTTATCAATTCTTCTCATTTCAATTCTAGCTTTCTTAGCTCCAGGCACTCTTCAGAGATGGATCTTTTTTCTCCCCACTGAGAATTCAGAGAGGAGAAACTTTGCATAAAATTGTATGCTGTCAAATGATTTTTTTCCCAGTCTAGCTGAAAGTCGTGTCTTCTCTCCTTTACAAGTATGTCCTATAAAAGCCGTGTGTGCTAATCTTTGAATAGCTGGAAGATGAACATGAGTCCCACAACTGTCCTCAAACTATTAAGCAAGACATTTCTTCCAGAAGCATGTGATATTGGTTTTAACACTTTCTGATAATGTGACAGGTATCAGTTGTTATAAGAGTGCATTCTGGCCTCATGCACATGATTTTAGCTCAAAACTATTCTTCCCCTTTCTATCCTACTGTCTCAAATGAATAAGGAACCATATGCTGCAATTTGTGTGCTCTTGTAATCTGACTGCCAGTATTCCCATTCATATCCCTTCTGTATAATTTTTTTCTTGCCAAGGATTTTTCAAAGAAAATTATATATAATGATCAAACCCAGGCCATTTGTTGGAATGCTGGTTTATATGTGCCCCATTGTAGCTAATGAGAGAAAAGATTCAATCTGTCTCAAGGTCACATTATGGCCTTGAGCCTTGCAAAAAGCTAGTTGCCTAAATCTCAGATGTATTTGCAGGGTGCTGTTTTTCACAAAACTTTAAGTCTTCACCCCAGCTGAGATGGACCAGGAGAATAGGAGAATAGGAGCTTAAATATAATGATGCAAAGAAAGCATTAATAAGATAGAAAAAAGTCAGAAGACAAATAAGAAGTTTGTAAAAATTTGCATAGAGGAGTCATAGGAGATTTGCTAGCTTTTCCCCTTTATTGTTTTCTTGAAGATGGTAAATTAAATATTTCTGCAATCTGAAGGTATCTTTTAGTGGAATAACTCTCAGTGGAAGCAAGATAAGAGTGCAGCAAGGAGACCTGTAAAATATTAATCTAGCTCAGAGGTGGGAGTTGTGCAACCCTCCAGTTCTGTTCTACAATTTCCAGCATCCTCACTACTGGCTATGCTGACTTGGGCTATTTTCAATTATAGTCTCAAAGCATCTGGAGAACCATACAATTTCTTCCCATTCTCCAGCTGTTAAACAGCTACTTTCCTTGGAGTATCTCCCATGTGGACTGGGTAATATTTAGTAGAGTTTACCCTATGGATGGGGGCTGGCCATGGGAACTGGGAACTGGAAAGGGGGACTGATTCCTTGGCAAAGACTCCCGAGACCATATAGACGGGGTCATTCAAATGTTATTTCTCCTGAATGAGAGCACTTAATGGAAGAGCAGCTTCCTTACAAGCTACAAGTTCCTCTTTTTTTTTTCTTTTTCTATTTCTATTTCTTTTCTTTTCTTTTTGGTAATATTTTCGTTGCATATGCTTAGATGGGTGTGTGTGGAGAATTCTGTTTCTTTCTACTAGGGTAAAAAAGAAACAGTCCTGTGGCCCCTTTCATGGGTTAGGTGTCCCCTTCATCAGGTGTATATTTATGTCGAAATATAATTCATACATCAATATTCACGGGAACAGTCTTCCAAATTGTTTCACAGAATTTGAAACCATATAGTCATAGTAGAGATTTATATAACAGGTGCAAACAGATCCTTTAAGGGCATTTGTAAATGGGAAAAAACATTTTCATCTGGCATTGAACAGGATCACACCGATAGGCATAGATAGTACCAATGACTGGAAGCCATTTACAGAAAAATCAGGGTTATTCCTTACGTGGTACAGGAATCTCCATGTGGGCCTCTGGTGACAATATTAATGTCTGGGCAAGTTTGTGTGAATAGATCTCTGTAATATTCTGGTCCTAACCACAGCTTGGAAAAAAATATAAAATTAATTGGTTCAACTTTTGATACATTACATTTTAATGCCCCCACCCCTGTGGCTAAAAGCCGTAGGTCACCGGATTAGTGCTGCAGTTACTTCTGCACTTGAACAAATTAGTTATTTTAGCTCATTAATGCTTATTTGAAAGTGAGGTCCCTCTCAATGAGATGCAATAAGACAGGAGGATCTCAAGATTGGATTGGAGAAAATATACTTGTAAAATATAACTGGGCTGGCTGGCTTGTTCTAATCTGCCGCTGCCTCAGAGATTTTAAAAAGTAAGAGAAATGGTGAGCCCTGCCTGGAAGGGTGAAATCGCACGGTGGAGGGGAGGAGATTGTTTGTCTGCTTGGCAGGAGGTCTTATGCAGCTATGGCCCTTTCAGAGTGTCAGACCCTTTAGATCTGAAGGCTTGTGTCCTCTCTTCCTTTTGTTGGTCTATATGATAGTTGTTGGTAGTCTTTCAGAGGCTGAGTTCTCCTCATCCAACTTTCATGGACTGTTTCTACAATATATTATTATTTGGGATGTATTCCTTTAATGTACATATTGCTTACACAGTGTTAGACAACTGAATAATTTAGTGAAAAGTTTTCCTTAGACTCCTTCTTCTGCCATTCTCTTGGCTCCTCCCTCTGTGCCCCACTCCCTTTGTGCTTTTCACCCACTCTATGCATAATTGTGCTAAAATTGGAAGTAATCTTTTGGAGAGAAAAGCTAAACCTATCTCTTCCCCTGCCAAAGTATGTCTATTCAGAAGTAAGTCCCGCTGGCATACTCCCAGGAAAGTGGCACTGAAGTTAGTGGTGTTAAAGGTAAGACGCACTGAATTGTTGCATGAATTTCAGATATTTAATCTTTCTTACATAGTAAGAGGGGAATGAGAAATTATTAGACAAATTTATGAAAGGCAGGTTATTGATCAAGATGGGTAGACATCATTGTTGAAGCAGTATGCTTATATATGGCAGTTGCTTTGAAATATGAACAAAAATATAAATGTGCTGTGAAATACAAATTATACTCATGCCCTGCTTGTTTCCTATGGTTTTTCACAGTGGGAACAGAAGACTGGGTAGCTGAGCCCTTGGTTGACCCAGCATAGCTATCTTCATGTTCCATGCTGATCAGATATGTTTTATTTCTTTGTCCATTTCTGTGCCACACTGTAATAGTGCTATTATTCCACTTTCAATCTCCAGTGGAATCCTGGGGTTTGCAGTTTAGGGAGGGGCCTTTAGAATTCTCAGCCAGAGGGCTCTTTGGCCTCAGGAAACTACAAATCCCAGAATGCCACAGGATGTTGAAAGTAGAATAATAGCACTATAACAGTGTGGTGCAGAAATGGCCTTAGTTTCCAACAGGGTTTCTCAACCAGGACATCCTGAAACCCTGTAGTTTCTGGAGAGGTCACTAGGGGCTCATCAAGAGATTGTCTGATTCTGATTCTGATTAACCTTTATTAGGCATACTACAATATATACATTTACAATAAAACTTCAACAGTCATTTAGAAAATTTAAGCCATAAATTTGTTGCCTCCACTAGAAAGTTGGCCATTAGCCTAGTAATATGTGGATTCTGATCTCCCAATAAGTATTCCACTGATAACCTATCCAAACAGATATTCCTTTCCAATAACCTCCTTAACAACTGTTTCCTTGGAATTATATACAATGGGCAGAACAATACAATATGATGGAGAGCGTCAGGAGATTGAGCACAATGACATATACGATTCAGAAAAGGGGTCTGTAGATACCTACCCTTAGTCACATTTGAGGATGTACATTCAACCTTGCGGATAGAAAAGCCTTCTTTGCCACCAACAATGAGAGAGTTTGAAAATAATCCGGAATCCTACTCTGCAGGGGGGAAATACTGAGCATCAATGGGGAGCAAACCCTAGGAGGTGTTAGATGTGACAGCTGATATTCCCTCTCCACAAGGCAGGCCCTGATAGTTTCAAAACACTCTTTTTCGGTTGAGAAGAGGAAAGAATCTATATTTAAACCCATAGACATTATTTTGCGTTCATAAAATGTAGCCCACCTGGCATAGTAAACGTCAGATTGAAGGAAGCATAAAAGGCCAGATCTATTAGGCCTAAAATGAATCTTAAACCAAGATCTATAAGTCATCAGCCAGGCTTAAGTTTCAAGAAAATTCAAGCCCAATTCTGCATAAAGAGTCAGATGGTGTACACATAGGGGAACAGATAATATTCTGAAAAAAAGTGCCTGCAATTGTTCAATCTCCTTATTAAAGGCTGGAATCCAAGTGAATATACTGTAAAGTAATTGCGGTCTTAATTTGGTTTTATAAATTTTTAAAGCCGCTGGGATATCCTGCTTGCCTTTTTTATAGTAGAAAGATTGTACAACAGGCAAAGATCTTTTCCCTGCCAAAATTACCTTATCTCTCTGTTTGCACCATTGCCCGTTAAAATGGAAAAGGACACCGAGGTAAACCTGCTTCTTGACCTGCTCAATTGTCTGGTTACCAACCTTCCACATTCTCAGGACAATTCTCTTAGAGAATGCCAATATTTTGGTTTATCAAAATATACCAGCGGGTGAAATTTATCGCAATATTCAAAAAATCTTTTCAGGGCTCTTACCAAACCCACCTGAGACAGGGAAAGTAACAATGTATCATCAGCATACTGTAGTACAAATAGCTGCCAATTACCCAGCGAAGGTGGGTGCAAATCTACTGTGGCCATAAAGGCAGGTAGATCAGCCACAAATAGATTAAACAGGTGAGGAGCCAACGCACGTCCTTGTCTAACTCCTACACCTGAGTAGATAGGGTCTGTTAATAAGCCAGTTTCAGAAAATTTCACTCTGCACTGATTATTTGTATGAAGTTGGCTTAAAAGAAGCAACAGTTGGGGATCTATATTAAGTTTACCAAGCTTGTTCCATAATAAGGGCCGGTGAATTGAATCAAAAGCGGCCTTCAGATCAATAAAAGCCACGTATAGTTTGCCTTTAGGATATGACAAGTATTTATTTACAAAGAATGAGAGCACTATTATATGATCCACAGTGGACATGTGTCTTCTAAATCCCACTTGCTCTAGACCAATCAAAGCCTGGGCATTCATCCAGCTCGATGATTTCAGATCCAAATAACGGGCATAAAGTTTGCCTGCTATGGATAGAAGACTTATTGGGTGATAATTGCCAGGGTTCCATCTATCTCCTTTTTTAAAGATAGGAATTATGATGGAATCCTTCCAGTTGGCTAGAATCTCACCAGAGTTATTTACAAGAGTAAATAAATTGGCCAATGCTTTTATCCGTTGCTCAAAGTGATATTTCAAAATTTCTTCCGGGAGGCCATCATATCCTGGGGATTTACCAGATTTTATTTTAAGGATCAACTGATGCACTTCATTGGCTGAAACTGAGCTCCATAAATTAGGAGGGTTTTTTATTAGTGGATTATGCTCAGATGTTTGGGTTCTCATTTTATCGGTAAAATTTAAAAAAAAAACAAGTCGAGGGGGGTATAGTAGGAGAGACCATAGAGTTCTCGTTCTTCATATGTTTCTTAACCGTCACCAAAAAGGTTTTTGCATCTTTGGATTTCAAAGCATTATCCAGAGACGTCCAATTTTGCTGGAAAAATACCTTCCTTTTACCCTCCACCAATTTAGAATATTCTTTACAGGCCTTGTAATAGGGTCCAAGATTAACCACTGGATTAGCCAAAGCCTGATGGAACATTTGTCTTAACTTCCGTTTCCAGATAAGACAACTTTTGTCAAACCATGTTGTTCTACCTTTTATCTGTTTAGGGGGATAAGAGACCTTATTTTGAAAAATAGTCACAATCTCCAAATATGCCGACAAGGCATCGTCTATCCTAGTGCTAATAGTTAAAACATTAAAACAATTTAAAACCCGTACGTCCTTAAAACTATTACTAATAAAATCTTCCATTTTAGGATCCCAACGGATACGCTTCATTCTCTCATATCTATGGAGAGTCAAGTCACTCCTAAAAAGTGAAAGAACTGACACAGATAGATTAAGGGAAACATATAGAGGTAGATGGTCACTTTCTGTCCTGTGACAGATAAGAGATTGTGATCTTTTTAAAAACAAACAATCAAGCTTTTGAGCTTCAAGCATAATAATTTTTATGCAAGGGTTCCCTGAGATCTGAAAATTATTTCAAGGTTTCCTGAAAAATGAAAATATTGAGAAAGATGACCACACATAAGAATTTGGAATGTTACTATATAGGCCACATTGCTGAACCTCTGAGTGAAGCTGGTCAGCTTCACATGATACATCTTTCTCCTGAAAGATTTATGGGTTGAAAAATGATATAAATCTCTTCCACTTGAGTTATTTTTGACCTTACTCCAAGCTAGAGAGTAGAAAGAGCAGGAAGTAATTCAGTGAGTTGCATTTGTTAAGGTTCCTGACTCTGATGTGTTGTCATCTGCTACCAGTTCAAGGGAAAAACAATTGAAATATAAAGGGTTGTCATCAAGACACTGATGATAGCTCATAGTACCAAGCAGGTACCCATGCTCATGGTAGCATTGAGAGTTGGAAGGATGCTAGACTTCATTATTCATTGACTTCCAGGCCACATGCAGTTGTAAAACAAAGGGCCTCTCCTGGGCCTAAAATGGCAGACTTCCCCCAGAGAGCTTTTGGGGACTTTTTTTTTTTTTTTAGTGGGAGGTACAGTTGAAGATTCAGCCTTTGGGGGAGGGCAATGGCCTTTTTCTAAGTTGGAAAATACCAAGAGCAAGGAGTCACTCTTTTGCTCCCTCAGTAGGCAATGTGACCCCCCCCCAACTCCCTCAGAGCAAAACATATAAATCACCCTAGACAAAAGAGACTAATATATCTATGCGCAAAGTATGTCTCTGTACACAGACACTTTACAAAACTTCTTTCCCAGCCCTCAAAAATCTACTATAGGGGATGTCCCCATTCTTCTCCACATTCTGCCCTGATCATAGTCACATACATTTCAAGAAAAATAGCTTCTTTTTTGCTCGGCATATGTACTGTGTACTATTTGATGCAGAAATACATTGTGCATTGACAACTTCACTTAAGAATTGTACTTTATTGCAAGGATGAGGTTCCAGCCTGCAGTTCTGAGAGCTCATCACTTGAGGCAGATAAAGCAGCTTTTCATGGATCTGATTGTTTTCCTGTCCAGTTTCAGAAGTAAACATATTTAGCAGTGGCCAGACTTGCTCAGCATAAGAGCTACGTACAATGAACTTAATATGTTTGAGATGCACAAACCGTGAACAAATAATATTTCTGTTTTCGTCTTCATACTTTCACTTCTTACAGTTTGATGACTCCATCATCCTTCACAGAATTTTCAGAGGCACTTCTAAAAAAATTGAAGTGAAAAGAAACAGTAACCTTTAATATGTGCAACACAATCAAACTCTGCAGCACCCAATATCACACTAGCCCCCTGCTAATTTCACTGCCAGCAACATAACCACATATGCCATAATTAAGCAACTGCAGGCCATACCCGCTAAAACTAACATTGTCAGCACTGGCTAGTATGATTACTGATTCTCCAAGACAATTCCTCCATAATCCTTGCTGTTCCAAAATTTCTTTAATCGCTGACTCAAATATAGCATTAACATTAGGATTTAAATTTTTAAATATAGCTATTCACCACAAACATTAAACTTTCATTTTAATCCAGTGGACTCTTAATTTATACCCAGTAAATAATTATGCAGCTTAATTTTTTTTTTAAAAAAATTACTTTTTATAAGAATTGTAATGCAGAAAAGAGCTCAGCTAACATATCTTCATGAGTTGCACATTATACATCAAAGAGCCATAAAGAGCACAAGCCACAGTTTGGCCACCAGTGGCGTAGTGGAAAGTTGTGGCTGCCTTTGCTTAGTGCGTTTTTAGGGCTAACCTTTCTAGCCCCTTCCTGCTCTGCCATGCTCTCTGAATGTTGTCATATCTAGTCATCATTAGGGCTAAGGCAAGTGTTGCATAGCCGTCTTTTCCACTAATATGTGGAACTGCAAAAAGTGGCCCACAGAAAATTGATAATTTGACATAATATCACAATAGGCAGAGTGCATACAGTATAACTAGAATATAACTTTTTGCATTAAACAAGTATATCAGAACTTTTAAATCAGCATAAAATATACACACAGTAGATCAGTTTAACTGCATCCAGTACCATAAAGGGTAACATTATATCCATATCTGTTTGTTTGGGAGAAACGATCTCTTTCAGAGCTAACAAGCCGATGAAGAGAATAAAAAGCCTCTTCTCTATATTTGAGCTACACAGCCCATTCTTAAGGCTGTTTTTAGGGCAGAGAAGATGGCCAGTCATGCTGCCTCCAGGGCACCTGCTGCAGTAGTTATGGGGAAACAAATGAATGAAAATTGTTTCAGCTGTGGGACAGATAGTTGGTGAACGTTTTATTTTGCACTTCAGCAGTTGCTTATTAGAACAACCAGAATGAGATTGTATTCACTTTGGTACTGTGTCGAAGAGCACAGCAAATCCATTATTCATAATATATCTCCCAGTTCACAGACCCATTGGAACAATGCTGGTTGTTTTCCTGAAGAATGCCACCCACTCAAAATCTATTTTATTGGGACAAATAACTAAACTCTACCCTGAAGAAAAGCAATTTAAACATACCATGAAATTCATTTTATCTACTTAAATGCTTATGTGTTGATATTTATTGCATTTTAACCATTTTGCATCGTTTTCAGAAATACTTGCTGATTGAATAGAGGGAAGCCATCTGAGCCAACTTTGGTGGAGGAGATAGAAAGGGACAAACCTGATATGCTGCAGAGAATATAATGAATATTTAGCCATCTTAAGATGCAAGGGGCCTCTAGTAGGCAGATTAAACAGAGCCACTAATATGCTATATAATTATACCACCATGCTAATTTACAACAACAAAGTATCACTGGTTCAGCTACATAATATTAGAAGAGACTTTCTGATGAACAGTATATGAATAAACACAGCAAATCTAAAGAAACTCACCATTTTTTAATTCCATTAGAGCTGTACAGTTTGAATTTCACAAATTCCCATATTTTAGAATGCTTTTCTTAATCAATTGATTTCAAAGGTAATTGCTAATAAAATAGAATGAAATGCTCTATTTCTAGCTTTTGTATGTAGCACAATTGGATTACAATAATGCAACCTACCAGAAAACACTAGCTTAGAAAAGTGCTGATCAGGAAGGGGAACAGGCAGGCATACATACATTAATCTCCTTTCTTTCAAAACTTTTTGACAGGAATGTTTCTGTAGCGTCAGACAAAATATATCAGCGATCTTGGAGTCCATTAGATTTTTTTTAAAAGAACATAAAAATATATTATTATAGTTTGCTGTTACCATATATACATATCCAAAGCCTGCTTATCTTAAATCAAATCAAAATTTAAGGCTGCTGTGGCAACAAAATATCCAGCATCTAGAATACAGTGGTTTTAGAAAAGAAAAACAGCAATATTCGTGGCCCTAGATTACCAAGAAATAGATCATGTTATCCTTATCTTGCTGTACAAGCAGGGATGCTCAGCGGTGGCCCATGGGCCAGAACAAAGTACCAAACAACTTTATCCGTGCCTACTGGGGAACTACCAAATTGTACATAATGTCATCTAGGCATGTGTGCTCAGTGCCTCTGAAAGGTTTAGCACCATTGCCAACTTTAGAATATGAGCATCAGAGGTGGAGGGCAGATAACATCCTGTCAAAATAGAGCAGCAAAAGTACTCTTCCCTGCACTGCAATGGCTCTTTCATATATTTTATTTCATCCCTATGGAAAAAAAATAGTGATTTTTCATACACTGGGCAGTATAGCAATTCATTTTCTTCATCAAACATATTTATCTTTTTTCAAAGACTGAAGAAAGTAGTCAATGTAATCAAGAAATGAAAGAATATATATATTCCAATGAAGTTAGAATGTGTCATTGATGACCACTCATGGAATAAGGAGGCCTGACACAGAAAGCTGGGTTAAATAAGGGCCACTTCAATTGACCTAACCTATTTATGTTGCAATGGTCTAGAAATGGACCAAGAAGGGGAAGCAACCAAATGTGGGTCCAACTGAAGCCAGGTTTCACCCCTTGACTCCTTTCTCAGCCTATCCTTGGGCAAAACACCTCAGCCTTGAGGGCAATTCAATTATTTTGGTTGCTCCCCAGCTAGCTGTAATTGGAAAGTAATCCTAGAGGATTCCCACCTCAAGCCACAGGACCCTACAAGTGAGAGCCTGAATCCCAGGTTGGCCTCAAGGGTAACATCCTTCCCTATCCCCTGGGTTATGAGATATAGAGCCCTACCCTACACCAAAAGTGTGCTGAGGTATACATCAAAGTCATATATTCCCCCCAACTACCTGTTAGATGACATCCTATTTATTGACACCAACCAAAGCCAATTGTCCAAGTCATGGAGATACAGCATGGGATGGGGGGGGGGACAGCTAAAGGCGAAAACATTCCTATGTGGCCCCAAAGTGACCAGAAAATCTCACATTGCACTGAGGGCAGGAGGGTGGGCCATGCTACAGTGATCCAAAGAGGATATGTGAAAGGGTAAGCAGGCCTTAAATAACCTACAGCTCTGCTCCTCTTATCTGCAGCAGCCTGGCACCCTGCCACCAGTCACAAAGCACCCTGGGTCCTTTTCTCACCTTACCTGTTCCCGACATGGGCGCGCAGGGATCATGCAAGCAGCCTCTTGTGAGGGGCACTCGCATCCCCTCTGCTTCTTCTCTGCAACAGCTCCCTACTGGCTGGAAGGAAGTGTGAGGGCTCCGCCTCTTCCCTTTCACAGCACAGCCAGGTACTTTCCCAGGCTGCACTGGGGGAGGAGGCGTGATGGCCGCGTATCTGGAGGCTTCGCACACAAGGTAAGTGTGCCTGGGGCCCAGAAGCAATGCACGATGAGTGATCTTGCATCATTTTTGGCAAGAGGCCGAAAATGATATATTCCTTGATCGCCGCCTACTGGCCCCAGCAGCATCGCGCAGTTGTGAGGATGTCGTGTGAAACAGTCTTTGCAATCGCGCAGTGCTCTGGAGGCCATTTCGCCTGAGAAATGGCATGCGAAAAGGGCCCTGGCCTCTCCCATAGAAGCCATCAAAATACTACCCTGCCTCACAGCATTGTTCACCACACAGGTCCAAGTACATAATTTTTTTTAAAAAAAATTAATATCTAAAACCACATATAGGGATAACAGTACAAACATATACATTTTACTTGAAAACAAAAACATTTCTAAACTAAAAAGATGCAACTATACTAAACTAGTCACAATAAAGAGTTAAACAACACTTCCCTGGTTGACTTCCAACACTACTTAAGATGGATATAATTTCACTTAATATCTACTTCTTTTAGTTAAATATGTAAATACAGAAAAGAAAGGATTATATCTCCATGTTAGTAATAATTACAAATTTTGAAATCCAAAAGTTGATACTATCCCCCAGGAATTTCTCAAGTATGTCATTTCTGTTCCCCAGTCTATCTTAAATCTAATCAAATTATCATATTTAATCAAAATAGCTAATTTATCTATTTCACCCAGGTCCAAAAGTTTCAGCAGCCATACTTTTTGCAATGATGTTTGCAGCTCTTTCCATTTTTGTATGAAGAGTAGTCTTGCTGCAGTAAACATATACTGGAATACTCTTCTTGAATTCTTTTCAAAATTATCATCCATCAAGTCTAATTTTAAAAAGTTTGGGTCTCAACTAAATTTTTATCTCCACGATTTCTTCAATTAACTGATGAATAACTATCCACCGTTTTCTATCACATGTCTATCACACCTCAAGCCACAGGACCCTTCTTTATTCTCACATTTCCAACACAAATTTGAAGACGGTTTGTACATTTTAGAGTCTTTCTGGAGTTAAATACCTATATGTAAATATATATATATGCGTGTGTGTGTGTGTATGTATATGTATATGTATACTTCAATCCTTCAAGTTCAACCACTCAAGTTTAGGAACAACCGATCCTTATAGCGACTGAACAAATTTAGGAAGAGTTCAACTGAGCTTGGTAGTTAGCTGAGCAGACATAGCTTATACAGCTCAAATTAAGAAAGGAGGCCCAGTTTTTGTTTTTGTTTTCTTGTTCTATTCTCTGCATTATCAAGTATGGAAGGTGAGGGAGCTGCTGCTGTCACCTGTAGCACTTGTGGCATGTTCCTTTTCTTGCCACAAGATGTGGTCGGGTACACCTGCAGCAAGTGCAAGCTGGTCACCTTCTTAGAGGTCAAGGTGCGGCAGCTGGAGGCACAGGTTTCTAATCTTCATCTTATTAGGGAAGGTGAGGACTTCTTAGATAGGGCAGAGAGGACCTTCCTGAAGACTGGATATGCGGAGGAGCTGCCTGATGAGGAAATCAGTTCCGTGAGCCAGGAAAGCGATGCTTGGAGGAATGTCACACGGAGAAGTAGAAGGGCCAGGAAGGAAACAGAGACTCTCAAACTACAGAATCGCTTCAACATTCTTGGTGCTGTGAATGATGAGGAACACCAGAAGGAGGGAACACAACATCAGCAAGAAGGAATCCAACTTCGACAACTGGAACTTGAACACCAACAGGACAGCATCCAACATCGGGAAGACCAGCACTCCCGGCCTCAACACAATGCCCAGGCAATCCTGGAAGAATCTGCTTGTCGAAGAACCCCGGACAGGCCTCAGAGGAGGCGAGTTCTGGTGGTTGGGACTCCTTGCTCAGAGGAACCGAACCGGCAGTTTGCAAACCGGACAAGCTCAATTGAGAGGTCTGCTGTCTTCCTGGGGCCAAGATAAACCACGTAACAGAGAGGCTAGCCAGGCTGGTCAAGCCCACTGACCGTAAGCCCCTCGTTTTGGTTCACGTTGGAACCAATGACACGGTGAAGCGCAGATTTCACTACATCACAAAGGACTATGAGCTTATGGGGAGAAAGCTTAAGGACCTTGGTGCGCAGGTGGTCATTTCATCAATCCTCCCTGTTCAAGGATATGGTGCACGAAGGGAAAGGACAATAGTAGAGGTCAACAGCTGGCTCCGCACATTTTGCCGCCGCCAACAGTTTGGCTTTTTGGATCATGGCTTGAAATTCCAGGAACATGGGCTTCTGGCAAGGGATGGGCTGCACCTCACGAAACTTGGCAGGAACGTTTTTGCAAACAGTCTCACAAGGAGGATTAGGAGGGCTTTAAACTAAGCACAACTGGGGAGGGAGACAAGATTATTCAGGACAAGGACTCGGCAAGTGCAGGGGGAAAAGGCCCAAATGATAGTGGCCAAGTAGGAATAGCATCCAATCGTGGGAGGCGTGGAAACAATGCTATGGGACTTGCAGGAAGGGCACGGGGACTTAAGTGTCTCTACACTAATGCATGGAGTATGGGAAACAAACAGGATGAATTTGAACTCCTAGTACAACAAAATAAATACGATTTGATAGGCATCACTGAGACCTGGTGGGATGAGTCTCACGATTGGAATGTAGGAATAGAGGGGTATAGCCTATTTTGTAGAAAAAGACCAAATAAGAAAGGAGGAGTAGCAGCCTTATATGTCAAGGATGTTTTCACCTGTGAAGAGATCCATGACTTGAACACCGGAAGCCAGGTCGAGAGCATCTGGGTAAGAATTAAGGGAGCAAGAAACAATAGGGATATTATAGTGGGGGTTTACTACAGACCTCCAAGCCAGACTGAGGACCTCGATGGCGCTTTCATAGACCAAATGACTGCACATTCAAAAAGGAGAGATACAGTAATAATGGGAGATTTCAACTACCCGGATATATGTTGGCAGTCAAACTCTGCAAAGGCGGCAAGGTCCAGCAAGTTTCTTGCTTGTCTTGCAGACAATTTCATGATCCAGAAGGTGGAAGAGGCGACAAGGGGATCAAATATTCTGGATCTGATCCTGACCAACAGGGAAGACCTTGTTAATGACGTAGAACTGGTTGGATCTTTAGGAGAGAGTGACCATGCCATATTAGAATTTTGCATTCAGTGGGGAAGAGAAGGCAAGTGTAGCCAGGCATTCATCTTAGATTTTAAAAAAGCAGACTTCTGTAAACTGAAGGAGCTGCTGGCTGAAATCCCGTGGTCAAGAATAGTCAATGAGAAAGGAGTTCAGGATGCATGGGAGTTCTTTAAAAGGGAGGTACTGAAGGCACAGGCTAAAACTGTGCCATTAAGGAGGAAAAATGGAAGGCATCTGAACAAACCGGAATGGTTGACTAAAGAGCTCTCAGCTGAGCTAAGTATTAAGAAAAATATGTACAGGAAATGGAAGAAGGGGGAAATCACCAAAGAAGATTATAAGCAAGTAGCCAGGAGATGTAGGGAGAAGGTCAGAGAGGCTAAAGCACAGAACGAACTTAGGCTGGCCAGAGACATTAAAAACAATAAAAAGGGCTTTTTTAAATATGCCCGCAGCCAAAGGAAAAAGAAGGAGACGATAGGGTCACTGCGCAAGGAAGATGGTGAATTAATAACAGGAGGAAGAAAAAAGGCAGAACTCCTCCACACCTTCTTCGCCTCAGTTTTTTCCCAAAAGGATAAAAACATTCAACCTGGCAGTTGGGGAGCAGGTGAGGAAGTGGGGGAAATGCAGCACAGAATAGATAGAGAGGTAGTACAGGAATACCTGGCCACACTGGATGAATTCAAGTCTCCAGGGCCAGATGAATTGCATCCTAGGATTTTAAAAGAACTAGCAGAGGTCATTGCGGAACCTCTTGCTATAATCTTTGAAAACTCTTGGCGGACCGGAGAAGTTCCGGCAGACTGGAGGAGGGCAACTGTTGTCCCCATCTTCAAGAAGGGGAAAAAAGAGGACCCAAATAATTATCGCCCAGTCAGCCTGACATCAGTACCTGGAAAGATCCTGGAGCGGATCATCAAACAGTCAGTTTCTAATTACTTAGAAAACAATGCCGTAATTACGAAAAGTCAACATGGATTTCTCAAAAATAGGTCATGCCAGACTAATCTTATCTCTTTTTATGATAGAGTTACTTGCTTGATAGATGAAGGGAATGCCGTGGACATAGTATATCTTGATTTCAGTAAGGCCTTTGACAAAGTTCCCCATGACATTCTTGCAAAGAAGCTAGTAAGATGTGGACTGGACAGGGCTACTGTCAGGTGGATTTGTAACTGGTTGACTGACCGTACCCAAAGGGTGGTCTCCAATGGCAGATTCTCATCCTGGAGAGAAGTGACCAGCGGGGTGCCCGGTGCTGTTCAATATCTTCATTAATGACTTGGATGAAGGAATAGATCAAATTTGCAGA
Organism: Iguana delicatissima; assembly: GCA_948472985.1. Lineage (NCBI taxonomy): Eukaryota > Metazoa > Chordata > Lepidosauria > Squamata > Iguanidae > Iguana > Iguana delicatissima. Next base: position 1,076,433 of record CAOKZL010000579.1, on the reverse strand, counting down.
TGACACCAAATTGGGAGGGGTTGCTAATACGCCAGATGACAGGATCAAAATTCAAAATGACCTGGACAGATTGGAGAGCTGGGCCAAGGCTAACAAAATGAATTTCAACAGAGAGAAATGTAAGATCCTACACTTAGGCAGAAAAAATGGTCTGCAGAAGTATAGGATGGGGGACACGTGGCTGGCTAACAGTACGTGTGAAAGGGATTTAGGAGTATTCACAGACCACAAGCTGAACATGAGTCAGCAGTGTGATGCGGCAGCCAAGATGGCCAACGCAATTCTTGGTTGCATCAATAGGAGTATGGTGTCTAGATCGAGGGAGGTACTGGTACCACTCTACTCTGCTTTGGTTAGACCTCATCTTGAATACTGTGTCCAGTTCTGGGCACCCCAATTCAAGAAAGATATGGATAAGCTAGAGCAGGTCCAGAGGAGGGCAACCAAAATGGTGAGGGGCCTGGAAGCCATGCCCTATGAGGACAGACTTAGAGAGCTGGGTAGGTTTAGTCTGCAGAAGAGAAGGTTGAGAGGGGACATGATAGCCATGTTTAAATATTTGAAGGGATGTCATGTCGAGGAGGGAGTGGGCTTGTTTTCTCCTGCTCTTGAGACCAGGACAAGGAGCAATGGATGCAAGCTGCAGGAGGGGAGATTCCGCCTGAACCTCAGGAGGAATTTCCTGACAGTCAGGGCTGTCCGGCAGTGGAATGTGCTGCCACGGAGTGTGGTGGAGTCTCCTTCGTTGGAGGTTTTTAAGCGGAGGCTGGATAGCCACTTGTTGGGAGTGCTTTGAGGGTTTTCCTGCATGGCGGGGGTTGGACTGGATGGCCCTTGTGGTCTCTTCCAACTCTACATTTCTATGATTCTATGATTCTATATGTGTATGTATATATATATACATATATACATATATATATATATATATAAAATTTTATAAAAATTCTCTATAAGGTCATACTTGAATATAAACTTCCAATCATTAGATGACGTCTTTTCCCATAATTCCAGTTGAAGTGTCCATTTAGACATACCGTTCTTTAACTGCTATGTCTTCTATTTCAAATTTCAAAAGTGATTTATTTTTGCTATCAAGTGATCATCATCAGAACTTAATTATTTCTCAAATTCAGAAGGTTCTTTTTCAAAATTGAGCAGGTTTTTATCTATTTTATACCATTCAGATAATTGTCTATAAGCAAACCAACTTAAATTATAATCTTCCTATCTGTATTGATCACTTGTTTTCATTTCAGTCTATTCTTTGTCTATTAACATTAACTGTTTGTATTTTATCCAGTTTTTTTAAAGTTGCTTCACATTAGAACAAAGCTTCATGTGGAGAGCTCCATAAAGGCATCTTAATACTCAATCTCTCTTTGTATTTTAACAATACCCTAAAGAAAGCCTGTTTCATGTGGTGATTCTTAATGTCACAGTTAGATTTGGGCTTATCATATCATAAGGATCCATGCCACCCAAACTTTAAGTCAAAACTCTCAGACTGGAGGATTCTATCTCTTTTTAGAGGTTCAACCACATCAGGCAACAAGCATAATAATACAACTTCAGAACTGGTAATCCAAGGCCTTCCTTCTTCATCTTGTAGACTTTTGGATCTAACTCTTTGTTTCTTCCCCTGCCATATAAAATCGGACAAGTCTTTGTGCGATTGTCAAAATGTCAAATCATTGTTTACAATGAGAATTGTTTGAAATACAAACAATATCTTAGGAAAGACATTCATTTTTCTATTTGAAAGGCAACCCAAATGTGAAAGTTTAATTTTCAACTATCTGTGGCCATTTCTGCACAAGGTTGTTAAGTGCTGTTATTCCACTTTCAAGATTCTACAGAATTCTGGGGTTTGCAGTTTAAACTCAATACTGATAACTTCTTTTTATTCAGTTTAAATTCTGCTGAAGATCCAAAATTGCTGAAAGTTTTTTAAAAATATATATCTGCAAATGCCTTTTTTTTATGAATATTTTTATTGGAATTTCCAAAAAAGATATACAATGAGAACATTTCTTCTAAATGTTCCCCCACTCCCAACTCCCATAACAAGTTTTCTTCTCCAGTTTTGCCCAGCTGAATCAAACAAATACAATACAATACAAGGAGTCCAGTCCACTATACATAGAATCTTTGGCATAACTATTGTAGTTTGTCTTTTAACCAGTCAATACATTTTTACCTTTTTTTTCAAATTATATCATTATGATCATTAGCTTTACAATTGAAGCCACTCTTTTATTTTGCTCCATTCTCTATCAAATTGTTGGATAGATTTATTCTTTAATGCATTTGTCAATTTTTCCATCTCCATCATATCCATAACCTTTAATTTCCATTCATTTAAATTCATTTTAATATCTTGTTTCCAATGTTGAGCATGTTAATCCAGCTGCTGTAACTAGATATAACATTTTTTTGTGTTTTCTAATTTCTGCCTTTGTTTTTATTATGTTCAATAAATATAATTCAGATATCATTTCAAAATTCATTTTGAATATTTTTTGAATTTCGTCATGTATTTCTGTCCAAAATTTCTTCACCTTTTTACAAGTCCACCACATATGATAAAATGTTCCCTCCTTTTCTCCGCACTTCCAGCATTTCGAATTTCCATTCTTTGTAATTTTTTGTAATCTCTCTGGCATCATGTACCATCTATGTAACATTTTATAATAGTTTTCTCTTAAATTTAAATTTAATGTAAATCTTAAATCTGTTTTCCATACCATTCTACAACTCTCAATATCTATTGAGTGTCCTATATTTTGTGACCATCTCACCATCGTTTCTTTAATTTCTTCCTGTTCCATTTCTCTTTGTAATAACAATTTATAAAGCTTGGATATTCTTTTCTTTTGATTTTCTTTCATGAGTACATCCAGTTCGTTTTCCTTCTTCTCAAATCCAAATAATTTTAGGTCTATTTTGTATCTTTCTGTCATTTGTCTCCATGGAAACCAATTCATTTCATTTCCAGCTTCCTTCATTTCTTCCAGTGTTTTCATTCTTGGTTTATTTCCATCCCAGATAAGTATGTCCTGGTATGTCAGCATTTTCCCTTCTTTTGCTGGGGAAATTTTAGAAGCTTCTTGTGGTGATGTTCAAGTCAGGAGACTGGAATAAAATCTTGAGTATAATTGTTGCCATACTTTTAATATAGTTTTCTGGATGCAATCGCTATTAAATTCTTTGTTAACTGCTAGTTTATGATAACACAAGTAACCATGCCATCCAAATCTATTCTCATGTTCTTCTAAGTCTTTTATTGATGATTTTTGTAGTGATTTCCAATTTTGAATCCATTCTAAGCAACATGCTTGGTAATATATTGCAAATGCCTTTACTTAAATGTTTCTTTATTTGCAAACTTGAATTATTTTTTATTAGTGTATCTCATCTACTTTTGCATGTCATAGACCATATCCATAAAGAGTTGCTTTTGTACAGTCTTTATTTCCTTTGAAATAGAAGTAGTGATGGTTTCTTTTAAAAAGTTTTTCTTTCTTCTTAATCTCATCTAAGATAATCTTGGCTCTTTTATTGTCTTCTCTTTTCAAATTCTATATTTGACTGAATTAAAAAAAATCTCATATTTTAGTATCACTGTCTTCTGTTTTTCTTTTCTTAATGTATAGGTGAACCATTTCCCATGTTTATTTATCTGTACTTTTGTTCAGTGTATCTCATTTACTTTTCTATGTGACAGACCATATCCATAGAGAGTTGTGTATGTATAATCAATATCTCTTTTAAAATATGAGGACTTTTTTTTAAAGTTCTTCTTAATCTTCTTCTTAAAATAATTTGGGTCTTTTTTTGTCTTTTCTTTTTTTATTCTGTATTCTGCTGAATAAGAAAAAATCTCTCATAAATGCTTTGCTAGCATTCCAAACCACCAATAAATTTATTCAAGTTGTCTTAAGCTTTCTTTGCCTTTGTATCACTTCCTTATCCCTGAGCAAAGCATCATTTAGCCTCCAGTTGAGTTGGTGTTTTTCTAAATTGTCAATATTACCAGATTATGATCTGACAATATCTTTAGTAATACTTCCATATCTGTAATGTAACTAGATATTGACCTTGATGTCAAAAACGTATCTGTTCTGGAGAAAAATGTATGTCTTTCTAAAGAAAAAGTATATTCTTTAATATCTCTGTACAGCATTCTCCAAGTGTCAACCAAGTGTCGGTTAAAAATGCAGTTTTCCTAGTTTTTGCTTGCTTGCTTTCTTGGCATGTATACCTAGTTTAGGATCAGTAATTTCATTCTAACCTCCATTCTAATCTCCCAAACAAGTCCAGTTCTCACAGTGGAATGAATTCCAAAATTATGTCCAATAATTTCTTGCAAAAAAATTGCTCTACTCTCTGTAGGAGCATAAACACCTTTAATTAAACTCTTCCTCCCCATATTAGTATTTCAACTACAACATATCCTACAATGTATTCCTTTGGTGAAACACGTAAGCCCGCAACCATAATTGGAAAGTAAACCCAAGGGACACCAGCTTAAGCCATAGAATTTTACAAGTGAGAGCCCAAATCTCAAGTTAGTCTCAAGGGTAGCCTCCTTCCCCATCCCCTGGGTCATGAGACCTTAAAGAGAGAGTTTCAGAGGCCTACCCTACACCAAAAGGGTGTCAATGGTATACCCCAAAATATTCTCCCCTCATACCTCAGATAAGGGGTAAGAGTCTCTTTCCCCACCAAGCCAGCCGACATGGCCTTCACCCCGTTACAACACCCCCAGGAACAAACTGTTAGCTTCTTCCAAAAAATACCTTGTAGAGCCTTGTAGTGCTCTGGCCATTGGAAAACTGTAGCAGGATGTGGCAGAACTTTGGCAGATGTTGCAGTGTTGCCCAACACTTTACCCAGGGCACTGTGGCCTTCCCTATTTATCCTCCTAGAGAGGTCACTATGGCCCTTTTCGCATGGCAGTCCTGTTGTGAAATGGCCTCAGGAGCACTGCAGGATTGCGAGGACCATTTCACACGATGTCCTCACAATTGCGTGACGCTCCTGAGGCCATTCTGTGGCAATCATGCAGTATATCATTTTCGGCTCATTGCTGAAAATGATGTTCGATTACGTGTCCCTCCTGTGCACCACCCACACTTATCTTGTGTGCAGAGGCTCCGGACACACGGCCATCGCACTTCCTCCCCCAGTGCAGCCTGGGAAAGTAGCCAGCTGTGCTGTGGAAGGAAGGGGCGGAGCTCTCATGCTTCCTTCCTCCCAGCACGGAGTTGGTGCGGAGGGGAAGCAGAGGGGATGCAAGTGCCTCTTGCAAGAGGCTTCTCACATGATCCCCTCGCAATGACACAGGAAGGAGGTAAGGTGTGAAAAGGGCCTCAGTTAGGGGTTACGCACACCCCACCACACTTCCTGGGGCAGAATAGCAGAAAAAAAACAGGGATTCTCCAGGCTAATGACTTTGTATAAGCCAGATATCATGCAGAGCTTGTAAAATCAGAGTGTTGCCTTTCAGCAAGCCCAAGTCATTCCTACCAAGATGAATGACTAAAACACGTGGAGGAGGCTCTGTGCTCTCCTCAAACAAAAGAAGCAACAAACTGCTCCACAATGGCTAAGTTGGTCAACTCCAGTTGAGCCCCAAAATAGCAATTTTAGGTCTGGCAGGCCACCCAGTAAACCATACTCATATCAGGACCTATCATTTCAACACACAGCACCCAGAAACTAATAGAGAGACAGAAACATTAGTATAGTCGAAACACCATCAGAACTTAAGAGGATGCATGTAGCGATTTGCAGTAGAAGACTTCCAGTGTCCAATGCACTGGATTGCTTGTGGTCTGAAGCCCATTGTGAAAGCAGTAGAGGCAGCCCCAGTCCAAAAGGAATGGGTATCAAACTTATCCCCGTGCAGGACCAAGCTCTGCAAAGCCTTCAAGGTAACTATCCAAAGCTGATTATTGATGGGCAGGGGGCAAAATGTCAATATGACAGAAAAGAGTCCTGGCCAGAGTAGCTCTGTGGACTTCATAGATTCCATCAGGTTTTTAAAGATGGTTCAGGTCATTGTGTGGGTGGCATAGACCCCATCAGGCTTGGTAGAGACGGCTTGGGACAATTACATAGTGTGCATCCAGAGGGCCATTTTCAGGCTTTTGTTGCTCCTCATCATTCATGGCGTGGTTTTTCTTGGGCTTTTACTAGACTGCTGTGGACCCAGTATATTTTGAGGCCTGTTGGAGTGTCCCAGCATTTTTTGAAGCCATGGCAGCCTGAATGCCCATTTTTTGGTGCCCGTGGCCACTTTTGTTTAGTTGATGCAAGCACAAGCATTTTGTTTAGCATGCATGGCTGTACTGGTTTGTGCTTCTGGTGTGGCCATTGCTTAGTCAAAAAGAGTGCAGCCATTTTATTTTAAGGCATGCTGTACTTGGGCATGGCCATTTTGTTGGCTAGCAAGGCAGCCATTGTGTTTTAAGGCACACCCTCCTGTTAATTCAGTATTTTGACAGGGAATTGTATGGCAGTTTTTTAGCTGGATTTGGCTGTGTTGCTTGTTAATGGTGGTGTTGAAGGCCCATTGGCCTCCTGGAGGGGGGTTGCATTAGTCTCTATCCCATGTTTTTTGGGTGGCTGCAATTGGTGTGAGGTGGCTTAGGCCCCGTTGGCCCTTGGTGGGTTGCCTAGTGCAAATGGCATAGCAAGTGGTCTAGCTCAGTGCCTTAGACCCCATCAGGCTTTGTGGGAGTGGCTTTCTGAGCTGCTTAGGGACAAGCCTAGCATTGTGGCTTAGGCACTGTTGGGCAGTGGGAATAAGAGGCCCTATGAGCAATCTAACATGTGGCCTAGTGAGTGGCATTACATGCAGCCTAGTGAGCAGCCCGGTGGGAGGCCTAATAATAATAGGATGATGATGGAACCATGAGGTTCTAACCTTCCTTAGTGGATATAAATGCACATATACATATATATTCAAAGAATTTAGATGTGCTGTTAATCCTACTATTAAATGTTGGAGGTTGATCCATATCTCTTCCATATATCAAAAATACCTTCAGAGGAGCTCCAGCTTGGCTGTCACTAATTTTGAAGCTCTGTTAAACACCTCCTGCTGAGGTAAGCAGGCCTAAACTGGACAGCTCTCTTAGCAACACATTCATCAATTTAAAATATTGAACCAAGTTTGGCTGGCAAATTGGGATAAAAGGTAAAGTATTGGATTAACGTGTTTGCATAAGGCTGCAAGCTATTCAATACTGCAGAACTTTCATCTGTTTCATTAAGATTTCACCTGATGTGATTAAAGGATGTTGGTTTCCATTCTGCTGTAAACAATAGGTTGTATTATTTGTAGGGGGCCTTATATCATTGTTTTGACATTCAGAAAAAGATAAATAAATTTTACACATCTGAAAACAAAGAGTATTAGGCATAATGGAACATACCATAAAAGCATCAATAAGTGTGCTTAAACTTTTGCTATGTTGTTGCTTCTGTTGCTTAAAAAAAAAGTTAAAAGGGTAATTAAAAAACTACGCTGAAGCCAGAAAATGAAACCTAACATCTAAATACAATTTTCTCTCCACACCTGTGGGTTTGACCTTTGCGGATTTGAATATTTGTGAAGCATGCATGCACCTCGCCCCACAATTCTCCTCCTCCCATTCCCTTGCATTTTGAAGAGTGCGAAGAAAGAAGGCAAGTGCCCTGACAAAAGGCAAGGAAACAGGGAGGGTGAAGCACATGTGTGCCCTCCTTCTCGTCACTGGAGCTCCCCCTCCCGTTCCTTTGACTCTGGACTTCATGCTGAGAACTCATGTCAAGGCAAAAGGGAAGGGAATGGGGAGGGAGGACTTTATGAGCCTTCCTACCTTCTGGAGCTTTCCCTCCCACTTCCCTGCCTCTGGCCCCAGTATGCAAAAGGCAAGGGAATGGGAGGGGGATCATGGTGGGGGAGTTATCCACAGTTTTTTCTAACCTTCGCAAGGGTTCTGTGCCCTGAACGCTTGTGAAAGTGAAGGGGCCACTGTACTTTGTTATCATATTCAGCCCTTTCAGAAATCTACAAGTGGAAATATTTTTATTTGTCATATCCTGAGCTTTAACAATTTGTTCCATGGTATGTTTGTTTCAGCATAGATAGCAGCAGCTTATTCACAGTCAGGCCATTTCTGCACGACACTCTATAGCGCAATGATGCCACTTTCAACCTCCTATGGAATCCTGGGGTTCGCAGTTCCGGGAGGGGCCGGCTGGCCCCTCCCAGAACTGCAAACTCTAGGATTCCATAGGAGGTTGAAAGTGGAATCATTGCACTATAAGAGTGTCGTGCAGAAATATTCTCAGATTGGGGAAAAATACACTTTAGTAATTGAGCCATAGATGTGAGCTGCCATATAGCACAGTGGCTATGAAGATGAATTATGATGAAGAAAGATCCAGATTGGAATTTAATCTGTGTTAATAGTTCTACTAAGTAGAGCTACTGCTAATGCTGTAGTGCAGGGGCGTATGTTAAAGGTCTGTAGCAGTGAATTCTAGGTAGCTTACAAACCTCACAAATCTAATGTTTTTGTAGGATGGAGCCATGATAAAGCAGTACCAAAGTGCTGAAAAAAATTCTGATGTAGATGGATCATAGGAGGATAATACTGTGCTGCCTTACAGAGCTGTTGAAATGAAAGAAAGAAACTTCAGTATACCTTTTGTTAGAAAACTTACAGAAGACGAGCACAGTTCATTGCTGATCTCAGCAGCTGTGACAATTCATGATGGCCTCATCTCCTTGATATCAGCCATGAAGAGATTGCAAACTTTAGCTTTCACTTTCAGCTAAATGATTTCTCGTTACAGCTGGTCCTCCACATTCGCTAGGGTTAGGGGGCTCAGGACCCTTGCAAAGGTGGAAAAATTACAAATATCAAAATGAGCATATGCGTGTGTGTCTGTGGGAAGAGGGCTGAGGCATGGTGGGGAGAAAAGACACCCAGGACCCAAACTAGATGAGGGAAAGGAGATGTGGGTGAGCATGGTGACCCTGCACTTTCTCCTCTTGCGTGTGGGAGGGGGCATCATGAGAAGTTTTGTGATGCTGGGAAATTGGTCTGCAATCCTTAGCTGGTCAGGCAGTGGCTGGTGGAAGAGAAGGAGAAGTGGTGTTGGTTTTTTGGTTTTGTCTAGTTTTTATTTACAAATTCCAAATAGTAAAGATTACACAAGATTATGTACATACCACTTCGTTTACACTTTGTACCATGTTTGTATATTATCCCTTCCCCACTAGTTCCCGTTAATTCCATATTTAGCACTTTCTCCGAAATAGATGCTGTTCCTTAATAAACTTTTATCTGGACCTTCTTTATCTAAAATCTCCTTTATAAATTTCTTAATTTTTTTTTAAAATTGGAGAGAAATTAAAAAAAAAACAGAGGCAGGTTTTTAAAGGGCAGCTTTTTTTGTTGGAAGATTGATTGTTTTTAAAGGGTCTGATCAGAGCCTCCAAGCAGGAAGCTTCCCCTAGAAAAGAAGCACCTGAGATGTGGGGGTCAGGGGTTGGAGAAATTTGCAAATAAGCAAATCTGTGAAAGTCAAACATGCAAATGTGGAGGTCTGACTGTATAATCAAACTGTGAACTTTGGTCAGTGTCAACCTGGGTTGGTTTATTGGGGAAAGTCGTGTTCATTAATTCTAGGAGAACCATTCTTCACCATTAGGCAAACTGAAGCAACCACCAGAGATAGTAGATGTTGGGAGACAGTGGTGATGATCCTCCCCATCTTTTCCTCCTGAGACCCCTAGCCATTTCCCTCTGTTGGAGAACAAAACTCTCTCTTGTTCCTAGCTGAGCCTTGTTGACCCTGAGTGTGACTGTAAAAGATAGTTTGTCTGGGTCCTGATATAATGGAACCCAGAGTTAAGTGAAAACAGAAACAAAAATATCTGATCTTCCCTTGCTTCTATATGGTGGAGGAACAGAAAGAGAGAAGCAAACAATTCCAAGGCTTAGACATATAAGACTAAATTGTGAAACTAGGCCAGCCTCAGAACAGATAGCAGGATGTTAAACATCAAAATACCAATTAGGTCAAGGATGTAAATCATGGCTGGGTAGCTGCAAAGTGGGAAGGGGCCATTCTTAAATCCTGTCGTACCCTGCTCTCCATGGACCTTAGTAACACTCCCAGGGGTATTTTTTAACTTGTTTTGCCTCTCTTGGGACATGTACAATGGTTTTATCAGGAGAGAGAGCTAGGCGGCTTCTCATTCTGGGTCAAAGTCAGTTCAGTGGGGCAGATTCAGTGGTTATTTGATATGCATTAATTCAGAATATGTACGGGCCATCTAAAACATGACTGGATTGTCAATTTTTTGGAGGGGGACATATGAACATATACACGTAATGGCCTGCCTGATGGGACAGTACCTCTCCATGATTGGTCATTACCTTTGTTCATACTTGACCCATCATGTGTAGCATCTGCTGCGCTTCAGTTCATTAGAAACCCCAACTACTCCCTTTGCTGTTTTCTTCATCTGTGAGGCTTCAGTCACCTCCATAATGCAAACTATGGATCTCTGTCTCCCATTGATCCTGTTGGTAGCAACTGAATACTGTCTGTAAAAAGGGAAGCCATTCATCCCAGACCAATTAGTCGAAGAAGAAGAAAAGACCTTTTTAAGAAAGGATACTGTATCTTCAAGTATATCAAGTCAAACACAGAGGAAGTTGTATTATTGTAAAGTACTGTTGCAAAGCAAGCCCAAATTCCCACTGTGTACGCAAAGCAATATTGTTCCCTCATAGATTTTGCTTTAGTGGTGCCTTCCTCTAAAGTCCGCTTGTGCTCTTTTTAAACATTTCTTGAGTCATCACCACATGAATACATATGTGTGTGTGTGTGTGTGTGTGTGTGTGCGCGCGTGCGCGTGTGCGCGTATTTGACAATTTACCTGAAGTTATTGCTGGACTGTCTCCTTGCCCAAGATGGAGATGGTGTCTACAGTTACCTCCTTCCAGCTGTATACTTTTTTCTGTTCCTTCTGAAGCACTGGCCATTAATTAGTAGTTTTGCCTTCCAGAAAGAGGAGAAAACAAACAAAACCATATACATGTGCAGTAATTCTGCAATAATGCAAGTGTTTGTAAGTAAATGGCTGTTTGATCCCTGTTCTCACTGGGGGAATGGAACACACATGGTTGAAAAAGTATTGGGATAAAACTGTTAGAAGTGTCCAGAGTTATCATCCTCAAGCAAGAAAAAGATCTGGGATTGCTCCAGAAGGGATTAAACCTTGTGTTTAATGCATGGAAAAGACTGGAGGGCTACCTTACATTTTGTATAAATGCAACAAATGCGACCAACTCTAATAAATGAATACATTTGTCTTTTAAACTGGACATCCTGGGTGTTGACTCATTTACCTGAGATGAGGACCCTTTGTGTTGTATCCACCTCGTTTATTTATACAGTCATATATGCAGTCAGAGGGTGAACAGAAGTGAAGGAAGTGAAAACGCGCATTTAACTTGTTGCAGAATGTTTCTTGTTTCAAGAATGCTTTATAAAAATGATTGTAGATATACGGCCACAAAATGGCACCTGATCACTGGCAAAGCACTTTGAAAAATCATAAAGGTCAAAAGCAAGCACTGGAGGCACAGATCTGGCCCAATATCAGGGATAAAGAATTCATACTGACATGTCAATGCTAAAACATAGATTAAGATAAAGGAAACTGGCTGAAGATCAACAGCATGCCTCAGATCTTGGGGAGGACTTGGACTTTGATCTCCTTAGTCAAGTTTAATACCATCCACTACACTATACTGCTATGATTAATGCATAGGATACTCGGGAGGTGCACTTTATTTTGAGAGAGTTCTCAAAATATGGATAATAACAATGGATGACAGCAATGGTTTTGACCTTACATGTAGTAGCTGGGACATAAACTTAAGCCCTGCGCAGGAGGTTTGATTAGAAGTGAAAGGTACTTATGATGGGAATGATCACAGTCTTGTCCATGTAGTATCAGTCCCTCTGTTCAGCCAGCATCTTCATATCTCAAGGTCCACATTACATAAAATATATTGGCACGTACATTGTGTTGTAGTTCCATAAGAGGTCAGTTGTGTTGGGGAGTGTGACAGAGTTCTGGGTGTGCAGCTATCTGAAGAGCCAGTGCAGCCTGGGAGCAGGTTGCTAGCCAACCAGAATAGCACCTCAGGAGATAAAGCCAGCCCAGTAATATGTGGAGAGGGGCTTGTGGCTGAGAGGAAAAGTTATATAAAGCCAAGAACCTGCAGGTACTGGGATTCCTTCAGTGAGGGCCTAGCAAGAAGCAAGGGTGTACAGTCCCTTAGTCAGTCAAGTTGACTGTTTTGGGAGGTTTAGTTCTCAGTGGAAGCCGAGTGAGAGGCAGAAGAGTAATTAAGCCCTAGTAGAATCTGGTCAGAGTGTGTGACCTAGATGTGGGGTTGAGCCTTTGGTAGAAGTCTAGCCAAAGTACTGTTATATGATAATTGTATCTTTTATAAAAATCTGAATATATACTTGAAATGTTTCTGAGCAGGGAGTTACCTGTTATATTGTCTAAAAAGTGTATTCAGGAAATGTATCAGCTTTGATCTATATATGAACTCTAATACACAACCATAAAATTATTAAGTGGTTCCAAATAAACAATGAAAACCTTATCCCCTTTTACACAAAGGTGGTGTGATAACAGGGGAGGCAAAGCTGTATGGTAAAGACAGGGTGCCTTATCAGTTTGGAAATCACCACAGTAATCTGGGAGAATTAAGTTCCTGCAATAGGGAGATAGAGCCACAAGATGTGATTTCAGTGCTCTTTTTCTTGCTTATATCAGACACTCGATCAAGTACCTGCTCAGAATTAACATATATGAAGGTACAGACATTTTTATCACAGAATGATAAAAATGAAGTCTACAACATATATTTATGTAAACAATGATTAAATCAAGAAAAACTAGCCTCATCTTTAAAGCCCTTTCCTTTTCTTTTATTGTATATTATTGTATTATATTATCTCTTTCTAATTGTATGCAGCTGAATGAAGCATGTGAAAAAGTTTTCTGTTCCAAAGTAGACAAGTGCTACTGCCAAAAATCTTGCAAGGAATCCCAACAAGTAATACAGAAAACAGACACTATATTCATTGTTTTATTGCAATATAATAACCAAGGTTCACAGATTGGACAAGTTCCTGATCTTATCTTTTTTCCGCTTATTGTGAAGTATGAGAAATTGTATTTAGATTAGAATCAGAGAATAGCCATGTAATTGCATATTGCCAGGTGCAGAATTTTGTCCATTAGCTACAGAACTGTTCTTCTATTGAAGAGGAAATACAGAAGGAAGAAAGGGTAGTGAGAACGTGTGGGTGATAGAAAGATCCTTCAAATCTTATGTTATTCCTTGTAGAGCATCACCAAGCTTTTGCCTTCTTTTCAGCAGTTGCGCTGAGTATGACTGCATGCTTTCATTTAAATTATGTCTCAGCTGGAAGAAGATGAGTTTGTTTTATGTAGCAGTCAGAGGTTCCGAACAATATCAGTCAGTGAGTTACCAGAATGGTAAATTAAATCGGGAGAGAGTGAAGGGGGCTTGCTGATCACTTTGATATAGAAGCTGCAAAGAGCGAGAGAGCAGAAATAGGCCCAAGTGTTTAGGTTCCTGATGGAAATACACAAATCATTTCCTTTCTTCCTATCACTGGTGGGTCCATCACTTTAAGTCCATTTTCACCTTGCTAAGGGATTCTGAATGGGCCTCTCTGCTCTGACACCTAATTAATCTCTCACAAGTCTAGTCCTGCAGCCTGTCTGTCTGCAATTCCCTTCATCGTATCTGAGTTACTCATAATATATATTCCTTTCTTGAGCTGTCTCTTTCCCTCAAGAGGCAGCTTTCAATTTTTCTATTGGGAGCTGTCTCATATAAATCAATATGTTCTTCTTCTACCCTGCAAGAATATATCCTCAGCCTGGCTTGCTTCCCTCCCCTTCCTCATGTCTGTTGAAGTGTGATATGATAATTGTTTAAGAAAACAGTAAGGCCCATTTGCCCAGCACACACACCTCCACAGGACTAGCAGCAGGGTTCCTTTCACCCCACTTTTTTTTAAAAAGTATATTCTTTGGCATGCTGTGAAGTGAAATGCCAGACAAAGCACCTGCCAACTGCCATCTTCTCATCCCAGGATGCCACTGGGACCTTGCTAGTTCAGGGCCCAGAAACAATTTGGGAAAAACATAGGAGACAGCTGCAGTCCTGACCACTGCTTATCTTTACAGTGTGTCACCTACCCTGCAAAAGGTAAGGGAAAGGCGGAGGGAGGGAGAGGGAGAGCGAAAGACAGAGAGACGGAGAGGTGCTAGTCTTTGGAGCTTGGATTTTTGCTTTTACAAAAATAACTAGTTGTCATTATAATTCTGAGTTATTGTGGCAGGCATGAACACAATGGTCAAAGGAGAGCACATGCATATCCACCCTCCCACATCTCACAGGCAGAAACCTGGACATATCTGGCCAAGCAACATCAGAGTAAAGTCAAATTGGAAAAGGTTGTTAATGAGGAAGACTAAGGCCATTTCCGCACTACACTGTTATAGTACTATTATTCCACTTTCAACATCTTATGGAATCCTGGGGTTTGCAGTTTAGGGAGGGGCATTTAGAATTCTCAGCCAGAGAGCTCTTTGGCCCCAGTAAACTACAAACTAAAAAACCCCAGAATTCCAAAGGACGTTAGAAATGGAATAATAGCACTGTAACAGTGTAGTGCAGAAATGGCCTAGGAGAGACTGTAGCAGTTTGCTTTTTCTTTGAGCCTGCTGGGAAGGGCAAGTCTCTGCCTCCTCCTCCTCCTCTCCTGTCCCCCCACTGAATTAATTTTACACTTTGAATTCCATTTTCAGCAATTGAAATAAGCTGAGGACAAAGAGAGAAAGCACAAGGAGGAGAAACAAACTGGATCATTTTGAAGGCAGCTGAAATAATGAGACATCAGGAAGATTTACAGTCAGCCCTCCACATTCCTGGGTTTCATTTTTGTGGATTTGATTATTTGTGGATTATTTGCTGCTGCCTCATGCCGTTTTTAATAGAGACATAAGTCGCACCTGGCATTCGCAGGCTCTGTGCAAGTCTTGTGAGACTGAGAGAAACTGCAAATATGTGGCAAGACTTGTAATTCCCTATTAAAAATTATGTAGGGCAGCAGAGACAGCAGCAAGCCCCAGCAGCTGCCTGTTGTTGCCTTGCAAAGGATCCTGCTGCCTGGGAGGCCAAACCAGGTGGCTGGCATGCTCCCCACTATGGATTAAAAGACATTGTGTGCTGTACATTTGAATCTGTGGTGGTTGAATCCATGGATCATACTTTTGTGTGCGTGTTAAATATAGTTTCGGAGGACTAGAGATATTTGCAGTTTTTTCACTTTTTGGGGGGTCTTTTGCCCCTAAGCCTACCAATGTGAAGGAATAATTGTATTGAGACGGTCCCTGCCAAATTGGAACCGTTGGAGGATATGCATGTACCTTTTTGCTCCCTTGGATCTATGTATGTGAGTTTACTGGAAGTACTGGAGTAACCTACTGTTGGAAATAGTGTAAAGCTCTAGAAAGCACTTCGTATGGAAGCAGATGAGTTTTGTTTCATTTTCATTTTAAGGAAACCAACTTAATTCTTGCTTTCTGAAATAAGACACAGATTAGAGCATTGTTCAGAATTTGCACTTTTTCAAATTTTGCAGTTAGTTTTTGACTCAGACATGAGTGCAAAATATATATTTGAGGAAGGAAAGTTTAAGCAAATGTGTACAGTGTAGGAGAAATATATACAATTTAAACATGATGCTTTCATCTGTCATATCCCCCCCCCCGCTCTGAGAAAATAGGAAGGAATAGACTAACAAACACGTGTAAAACTGATATGGACCAAAATGAGACTAATCCATCGAGCTTTAGACTCATGGTCTGATCCAGATGGACTTATCTTAAAGTTGCTACCCTGAGCAACATTCTTTGTAGGAAGATGAGATATGCATTTAATAAATAAATAAATAAAATAAGTTTAACCTTTTACAACTTTTTAGGCAATGTGAAGTCTTGAAAACACTGATTGCTCTTAGCAGAAAAGCTGTACAGATTACAAGCTGTGATATTTCTAAAGTATCCCAAAGAGGCATAATGCTTTTTTGTCACGTTCATTTTTTTTAATTGCAGCTGTAGAATGTGCATAAACAAATTACTAAGCATATAAAATAAAAGTCATAGTACATGAGTCAAAGAACTGGAACTAGTTGTCTCAATCCAGGGTAACTGGCTTAATTAGTTGACTTGATTTTTTTTCTTTAGAAAGATAGGGTACAAATACTGGAAATATATATTTTGTTGTTCACATTGACCTATTGTCAATAACTCTATGTTATTTTTTTGTGTTTCTAATTTATTCCACAACAGTTGCTTAGGATATATCAATGTATTCTTTTACAGTGAAAGGTGTAGATATACCTTGCGTGGTCATAAGGATTCAGTTAACAGCATTGAGTTTCTTCCTTTCTCCAACATCATTCTCACCAGCTCCGCAGACAAGACCCTCTCTCTTTGGGATGCCAGAACAGTAAGCAAGTTTATTTTCCTTGTGATCCAGGTTAATTGTTGGAAGTTGGACAAATAGTTTAATTTGCTGCAGTTATAGGTCAGTGAAGTGAATGAGATCAACACTTGACTTTCAGAGAGAAAGTAGGAGCAAAATGAAGAAATGTGTAGATGTTATAAGCCTTTAGAGCTTGCTGGGCCTTGTGTTAACAGCAATTATATAGGATAATGTTATACAGGATATAATATTTCTCAGTTCCAAGTGCATCTTCTTGACCGCTATACTTAGGCCCTTTTCACACTTTACCCTTTCGCGGAGCTGGGGTGCGGGGCTAGCGCAAGAAGCCTGGGGAGGAAGGCTCTCATGTCCCTGCTGCTTCGGCTCCACAACTGCTTCCTGGTCATGCAAGCGCCCCACCTCTTCCGTTCACAGTGCGGCGTAGGACCTTTCCAGCCCGGCTCCCTAGGCTCCGCATGCCAGGTAAGTGCGTGCAGGGCCCCGGAGCAATGCGCAACCACGCAGCATTTTCAGCTTTAAACCGAAAATGAAAAAATGTGTGCACGGTCCACGTTAGGCCCTTGAGCGTCGCGCAAATGTAAGTGCGTTGTGTGGACTGCTCCTCACATTTACACAATGCTCAAGGGGCTCTTTCGCTTCAGAAATGCCATGTGAAAAGGAGCTAGTGCTGGATCATATCACATAAATGTTTGCTGTGGCCACTTTCACATATTGTCTAGTAGTATTGCTGAGTATATGATGTAAGCCAGTGTTTGAAGCCTGCAGGCCAAGCAGCCTGATAAGATTGCATGCCTAAAAAGGTGTCTCCCAGAGACAGAGATAATGATGGACAATGTTTCAGGTGAGACATCACAATAAACTATGGATTGTTCTTACCAAGGTTCATAACAGAAGCTTTAGAACCTGAAATATATTTTCTGCAAACATGTAGCACGTTTGCTTATGTAAAAATACTTGCATTACTTATTTCTTCATGCAATATAAAGTATACATTTTTATTAAAAATAATTATGCATCATTTCCTTTATAAAAGTCCTTTTAAAACAAGTTTTCAGCCCTGCCAAATCTCCCCAGGGCAGCATACATAATAAAGCATAATAAGAAAGCATAAATAAAGTAAGAATGGCTGTTTGGTTGGATTTATCATTGGTGAATCCTGTGTTAGTATTCTACGATTGTGTTATTCTTCTCTCCTGTTTTATCAGCTGAGGCACCAGAAGATTATTAAGGAAGCAATGGCTAGAATTCTGTTAATGACATGTGCACACATAAATGTGTGTTATGCATACATAATGTGGTGTGAAAAGGTTTATCGCTTTGCCCCAAAATTCCTCCACCAGCCCCAGGAAGGGTTGCTGCTTTGGGGGAGATGATTCAGGCAATGAAGATATGGCTGCTCTGAGCACTCAGAGGAAGGAAACACTGCAGTTGTGAGCATACTCTCATTTCTCCCCAGACCCCAAGCTGACTCCAGCTGCTTTTTCATTATTTGAATTACCTCCTGCTCTTCGCCCTCCTAATCTGTAATCAGCAGAAGGAGAAGGAGGGGCAATAATATGGAACTGCATGGACGAAGCAACACTTTAGTGTAGAATCCAAACCAACATGTTTTACTTCTAACAAAGGAAAGATGTTGAGGAAGTGCCACATTTATCAGATCAAGAGAAACATATACAAAGGCTACAGATACTACATAGTCAGGGCCAATGACAGGTTTCCCCTGTGTTAAGTTGCTCACAAAATCGATTATGTTCTTCCTCTCCATTTTTAGCCACACATTTAGTTATTGCTATTTTTATTAATGACTCTCAGTCTTGACACTTCCTGAAAACTTGAACGTTCCCTTTCTTCCTTTTACTCATGTAGACAATGTAGAATGGGAATCATCAGGTAAACATTATGATTTTTCTAACCCCTGTTCTTGTATAGGGCTAGCTTTTGGGTGCTTTCACTTTTCTGATTCTCAAATATATTTTCCAGGGAAAAACATTAGGGTCTTGGACATCAGTACTGTGTGGGGAATTCAGTTTATTAGTAACATCTTTCAGTTTTGAGGACCTCTCTGTTTAAGCTGCTTATCACACTAGTCAGTTGATTCAAGTTGTCCTGTTCCAATGTTGCAAAGATATCTGAATGCTGATGCTGTGTATCACACCCTCACCACATTTGCACTTTAATAATGTAATGTCCATTGTTTTCTTTTTTGTTATAAAAGTTCCTTACTACCAACAGTGCTGTTCACACTACCTTGTTTGCACTGCCTCCTGCCATCATGATTGGCATCCCTTTAAAAAAATAGCTTTAATAATGCAATTAAAGCATTACATCACAGCACTACTACACAAGAAGTCTTGTCCTCCCTGCCTGAGCATCAGAAGTAATCTGAGGCTCCCTTGCTGGAAATTTACTTGGGAATTTCCAAGGGATAGACAACCAGACCACACCACACTGCACCCACTGTTCAATCATTTTCACAATGAGGCAAATTAGACATTTGTACTCAGGCTGGTTACTGAACCACAGCAAGAAAGGAGGTCATTAATGAATTATTTCCAGCATGAAAAAAGTCCAATTCCCAATTAATCTACAGCACAATAGCACCAGGACAGCCATAACATCATGCAATAAGATTGAGGCAAAGGTAGAATTAATCTACCACTTTAACAGTCCAACAGCTTCATGTGATCAGCATCTAAATGACAGACTTAAATGCCAGTATGTCAACTCACTCTCCTTTTTTGAATGGGACTGCTTAGAATTCCAGCAACAATTGATTTCAAGGAAGGGGTCTGCTTTGTCCACCAAATCTAAGCTATTTTGTTCCTGTTGAATACTTGTTTATTTATTGTTACTGGCTCTAGCCATTATACAGTTATTGTTTTTCCTCTCTTATTGCCTCCTCAGTTTCAAAAAAAGGGACAAAACTCCAAATGCAATGGGGGGAACTCATCACTTTAAACTGAAACATTATAGATGGAGCTACAGCCTCCTCCCTAGACAAGCAAATTTTGGCCCACGTCAACAACCCCTATTGCTAATTTAAAATATTGTGCCCATTGATCAACTTTTCTTGAATATTAACTTCTACCCAAGTAATAAAAGGTGTGCTCTATTATTTGATTTCCTGAAGTGAAAAAAAAAAACCTCTGTTTTAAAGCAGAGTTAAGATTGTTACACTGTATTTGCAAGGAAACTTGGAAAATGTATCACTCCCTCAGCAAATTCTAAATATAGGTGCATTCATAATCCTTGATTCCTCTTGAAAATCTACCCTAAATATGGTGGACCATTACAATTCAATATCAAACAGTATTATTGCTGTAATATTGATTTAAGGTAGAACTTAAAGTAGAGTGAAGCCCCATCACTATGACCGTGTTTTGAATTATTGTGGCAGGGGTTCATCCTTGCTTTGGAACTTCCAGCTCTACTTATAGCTGTTTGCTTTAAAATAAAGGCCTATTTTCTTAAGAAAACAGTTTCTAGAGAAACTGGGGATCTGATATAATCTCCAACAACACCAAAAGGAGAATCTCCATGAGACATCAGAGAGCCATCTGAATCCACCAAGGCTCCTGAGGTATTACTAAGATGTCCAGTGAGTCTAAATCTTACTAGGTACTGATCTATCCATGAGAAAGGTTAAGTTAATTTCTGTATTCTTCACATCCAGCGCAACACAAGGGTCAGTATGTGACCAGCTGACTAAGTGGGACTGAAATTATTTGGAACAAACCCACGGATGCTGCCTCCATCATATAGAGGTCTTTCACATAGAAGTCTTTTATATTTCAGGACCTGTCAGTGATGCACTGTCTTTCAGTTGAGAAGAAAACAAGTTCCCCATGTCAAAATGCCTTCTTTTTGAATGGCTTGGCCATTTCCCACCACCATTTTTCTCTACTCAATACTCCTTAGTAGTCCAGTTCACACACTAATATTCTTAGCCTCCATGGTTTGGAATATCCTAACTTGACCAAGTTCTCTATTAGTTCTCTGGCGATGGGGCTATATAGCAGCCTAGATGACACAGTTTCCTGAGTGCTAGTATTAAGTGCAACTGCTGCCACCTGTTTCAATTTTCGTAGTTAGAGATGCTTCTGGGTTTTTTTAAAAATATATATTCTGTTCTATAAGCACTTACTTCCGTGCCTCATTAATTTCACTTCTGTATCTCTAAGTCTGTGACCATAGCTTGTTATTTCAGACAGTAAATCAAACCATGGTCAAAGTACAGTTTCTGTTCTGGGTTTGCTAGCCTACCACAAGCCTAGTTTGCCAATTCAGAGGAGCATTTATACCATAAGTAATTTCCTTAAGTATTGTTTCACATGATGTCTATATTTAGACTATATACGAGATGTCTGCATTGATCCATAAACTTTCTCAGTAACTTTACTTAAACACTTACATTTAAAAAAAAAATGAAATGCTGAAAGAAAGCCAGGAAATAAGGCAAAGCAGCAAAGATTTGTAATTTTCAGTTTGCTTGTCTGGTTTTCCTTTAACAGAACAGCATTCATAACTCATTGTTGTCTCTAATAAGTTATGAGTCATTTCACCCTGGAGGGGAATATATCATCATTGGTCTTTACTAAACAAGTGAATCTTTTTTCCTCACTTTTCCTTGCCTTCACTCACTCTTTAAAAATATGAATATAGGCTCAGACAGGAGAGCTACAAGCTGTTCGTGTTCCTGCGGCTTTCTAAAACACGCTACAGAATAAATTGGGAATTTCTTCACAGAATGTGAAAAAGAAACAACAGCATACCCATGCCTCCAGTACATTATGCTTTCAGCGTGTCACTTTTTTCAGCTGGTTGAACAAGGACTCTTATCTTTGTTGTTCCCTGAGAGCAGTCTAATAGTGCCATCTGGGCAGTAAGAATTTGATGCAGATGATAGGTAGCTGATGTAAAAATAATTATGTGTAGAATCCTTGAAAATGAGGAGGAAAAGTCTGGCAGGATATGGACCATAGCTTCAGAGACAACGAGCTGAATCTTTTGTGAAAAGAGAGCAGATATGCAAGTCGAGAATGAACAAAATGATACAAATATTGAGGCTGCAGTGGCAAGTAAAACAGGTGGCTTCAAAACCTGATGCAAACCAAGGTCAAACACAATGGCAACTATATTTGCTGTATATAAATTTAATGCCACCTGCTTGTGAATCACAAAGGCATGGTAAATCTTGTAACTTGAGATAGTAGCCATAATTTGAGGATATACCGTTATGAGAGGAACTAGGGAGTCTGCCATATGAGTATTCCCCTAGTCGTAAAATCAGTTTGAGGCTTCAGATCTGAATGTGCTAGTATTTAAGTCACTTGGGCCCCTCTAATGTCAGTGGATTATAAATTGGTTCCATTGAGTTTAGTGAGATTTATGGTGCAGATCTGTACATGTTTATTTAGACGTAGGTCCAGTTTGTTCAGCTGGGTTTACACCGAGGTGGTGTGTAAAGGAATTCAGACATACTTCTTAGCAGATATATTTAGAATTATGCAGTTAATTGCTTTATGAGATGCAATCTGAAATCAATATGAATTATGGTATTCCAAAATTAAAGTTAATAGATTACTTTTCACAAAATGCCATAATTAATTTCTTAATCTCTTAGATCTTTGACAATGTATAATGAAGAATCTGACAGATAACATAAATGCTTGAGCAGTAGATAACAGAGATATTCAGAAGTCAATGTTTTTGATAAACTCACTCAACTATACAAAGTTCATTATTTTACATCTTTCAAATAATAGGAAATATGTGCAAGATGAAAAGTTATGTTTAGGATTTGTCTCCTCTTCAGATATAAAAATTAACTGATTGCCAAATGCAGGTTTCCCATTTAGTGCTGAACCGACATGGCTATTAAAGCAAGGTGTTTGAGCAGACAAAGTCTAAAATTATGTTATTGATTTAAGACTCTAATTCCCCAAGAGTTAACCTGAAAAGCCTCCAGAAGTGTTATAGAATGTGTTCAAATATTGTCAGGAAGCCAAAAACGGCAAGGTACATTTTGATCTTGTGTTTAAAAGGATCAAGTCTACAGCACGGGCATCTGCAACAATTCAGTTATCACCCTATAGCTCTAAGATTCCACTGGTAACCAAAGGCTATTTTATAAGCCTAACTCTTTGCACTGTTTGGATGATTTAGACAAAGTCCATCATGTTTGTTCAACCCTTTCTTTAAAATCCAAAGGTTAAATCCTGCAACTTCCTACACTTAAAACTTTTCCACCTGCTGTTATGAAGTGACTAGTGCGGTGCCACAGGGCACTGTCCTGCGCCCTCTGCTATTCAGCATCTTTGTCAGTGACTTGGATGATGGAATAGAGGGCATGCCCATCAAATCTGCAGATGGCACTAAATTAGGAGGGATAGAAGACATGATCAGAATTCAAAATGACCTTGACAAATTAGAGAGCTGAGCCAAAACTAACAAAATGAATATTGACAGGGAGAAATGTAGGGTACTACATTTAGGAAGAAAGAATGAAATGTACGGGTATAGAAATGGATGACACCTGGCTTGAAAGCTGTATGTGTGAAAGAGATCTAGAAGTCTTAGTGGACCACAAGCTGAACACGAGCCCACAGTGTGATGTGTGAGCTAAAAAAGCCTATGAGATTCTAGGTTGTATCAATGCTGTCAAGATCAAGGGAAGTAATAATACCACTCTGTGCTGCTTTGGTTAAACCTCACCAGGAATACTGTGTCCAGTTCTGGGGCCCCCAGTTCAAGAAGCATATTGACAAGCTGGTATATGTCCAGAGGAGGACAACCAAAATTGTGAGGGGTCTGGAAACCATGCCCTGTGACAAGCGGCTTAGGGAGCTAGGTCTGTTTAGCCTGATGAAAAGAAGTTTCAGAGGTGACATGATAACCATGTTTAAATATTTGGAGGGCATATCATGTTGACGATGGAGCAAGCTTGTTCTCTGCTGCTCCAGAGACAAGGACACAGAGCAATGGATTCAAACTACAGGAAAAGAGCTTTCACCTAAACATCAGGAAAAACTTCCTAATGGTAAGAGCTATTTAATAGTGGAATATGTTGCCTCGGAGTGTGGTAGAGTCACCTTCTTTGGAGGTTTGTAAACAGAAGCTGGACGGCCATTTGCTGAGTGTGTTTTGAGTGTGTGTTCCTGCATGGCAGGGGGTTGGACTCAGTGGCCATCGTAGTCTCTTCCAACTCTATGATTCTATGATACTGTTATAAAGAAAATGCTGTGATCGAACATGTTACTTCCAGCACAAGTTGGTTCTTGCTTTTTTGTCAATGGCAGTCAATATTTATTTTTATTTTTTTGCTTTTGATATTTTAATATCCCACTAACCAAAATATTAGTGATCGTATTCCCATGCTTCTAATCTTATTTTCAAGGACAAGTATATGTAAGTTCAACTTGCTTCCTAAAATATGGTTTCTAAAAGTAAACCTTAATTATCTCATTCCACTAATAGAGTAGCTTCCATCAGCAGAATACTGAGTGGCAATTTCCCTTCACCCCATAGTTTCTCAGACACTGCCAGTATGTATTCCAGAGGACTGGGAGACCAGCTGAAGCAGATTTTGGTAGGGAGAGGGAGGCTGTTGTTGGAAGGAGAGGAGGAGAAAGTCATGTCATCCAACCAGACATTTACCTTAAACCCTTAGAATTGCCTCTTTTCTGAACTGCCTTTCTTTCTTTCTTAAAATGCAGTATGCAGAACAATGCATATTGCTTCAGTGACATCTGATACTGATGATGTGGGGAGAGAAAGCTCAGTGTTCTTCCATATGTTACTCCAGTTCTGTTTGAGAAATTAAGAGCTTACTTCCCAGTAGACTGCAGGCAGAGATGCTTTTTCCAATAGTGCTGCTGTCAAAGGAGGGTTGCACCTTTTGTCTAGGAAGGTGCAAGCATCTATCTGAATTGCATTATGACAGGTGTTCTACATGAGAATGCCTTGCAAAGAGTACTCAAACCTGTCCCTCCAAATAAATCATAACAGGGACTTCTACAGTGATGAAACATGAATGCCAGCAACTGTTCCTGGGACAGTATCCTGGGCAGTGGGAATAGTTAGTGTGAACTGAGGGTGTTATTTGTCACTAATATTCTCCTTGAATGAAGCAACGGATAATTTTAATATTTTTCTTCTTACTGTGAGAAAATCTTTAAAAACTGTGCAGTTTTTAAAGCCTGTTCACAATTTGAGACTTATTATAGGCTAAACTTTCATGCAGTATTTTTGTGCAGATAGTATTTTCTGCTCAATAGCATTTTAAAAAGCCAGTATGGTATAGTGGTTTTAGTTTTGGGTTAGGGCTCTGGGAGACCAGGGTTCAGATACCTGCATAGCTGTGGAAACTGACTAGGTAACCTTGGACAAGTCATACTCTCACTCAGCTTTAGGTGAAAGCAATGCCATGCCTTCTTTGAATAAATCTTACCATAAAACTGAATAATAGGGTAGCCTTAGGTTTGTCATAAGGCAGAAATGACCTGAAGGCATCCAACAACAAAGTAGCCTTTTCCGCACAGAAAATGCTGTTTTGTGTGCAAAAATTGTTGTTGATGTGTGCCATCAAGTTGTTTCTGACTTATGGTGACCCTAAGGTGACAATATCACAGGGTTTTCTGGAGCTGAGAGTGGGTGCCCAAGTTCACCAATGGATACCAAGGAGGGAATCAAATCCTGGGCCCTTTCTGAACCTTACCTTCTTCCGGCGCTGGGGTGCAGGGCTCACGCGAGAAGCCTCCGTCGAGAGGCTCTCGCGTCCCTGCTGCTTCAGCTCCACACAACCTACCTGCTCGCGCGAGAGCCCCGCCTCTTCCTTCTGCAGCACAGCTTGGGAGTTTCCCAGGCTGCGCTGGGGCAGGAAGCATGACCGGTGTGGCTCTAGAGGCTCCGCATGCCAGGTAAGTGCATGCGGGGCCCAGGAGCAATGTGCGGTCATGCACCATTTTCAGCTTCTAGCAGAAAATGAAAAGGTACGCGATCGGCGCCTGCCGGCCCCTGGAGTGTAGCGCGATTGTGAGTGCATCGTGAAGATCGCTCCTCACAATTGCGCGATGCTCCAGGCACCCTTTCGCATGGAAAATGCCGTGTGGAAAGGGCCCTGGTCTCCAGAGATGTACCATGTATAACTACAGAGCTTCTCATCATTCCAGGGTGCTTCCCATCAAGGTTTCTCAAATGCTTTTTTCCAACCATTTCTCCAATAATTTCAAATATTCTTTCCATCCCTACTGTTTACTGTGGACATACTCCATCTGATTAACTCATGTGTTCTGCATGCATGTGTTTATGGGTCTGATTAAAATGAATTGGATCCAGACCTAATCACGCTTAGAGTAGACATGTTGCAATCAAAAGAGATTTAAACTAAGCTAAGTGGGATTTAGTCTGTATTTGAACTCTCACCCAGATCTTCAGTTCATTTTCCCAGCTTGTACTCATTTGCTCTTAGTTTGGTTGAACCCACATTTACATAGCTTATAGAAAGACTAAAATATAAAATTAAAGTTTTTAATCAGTCACAGTTCTGTTTTCTCATCAAGATAATAGCATACCAAGTGATGAGTATGTAGAAAGGGCAGATACTCTTGCATGTTGGAGCATCCAGCCTAATCACTGTGGAAAGCCATCCATGCAGTTTGGAATAGGCATGTTATCCCCCAGCCATATGAAATAGCCTTTAGGATCACTGCAGAGCCTGGAATTATTGAAAGTAGACAACTTTAACAAAAGCATCAAATGTCCATTATGATTTTGCTTTTATTTCAGCAGAATTGAACAAAGTGCTTTCTTTCAGTTTTTTTTTAACTGTAACTCTAACCAGCCTAGCCAATGGCTAGGAAAGCTGGGACACAGAGTCCATTACCGTCTTGAGGACCTTACTCTGACCCTCCCTGGTGTAGAGTCATGTTCTGGCTCTTAACCCCCACACTTTTATACATTTCTTCTAAAAGCAAACTTAAGTGTTATATGTTTTAGCAGTCTGTCAGTAAGATATAGCCTTCTCAAAAATAAGATGGAGGCTTGACCATACGCATGGAATTCCATTGGATGCAGAAGAATAGATATTTTGCAGTGAGAAAAGAATGATAAAGCTACACCAGAAATTTAATTTCATTGAGGTTTGAAATGTGGTTGTAACTCTAAATACTGTCAGGAGTAGATCACACTCACTTCAGTGAGACTTATTTCTGAGTAAATTCGTTTAGGACTACACCGCATTTTGTAAGTGCATATTTCTTTCATTAAGATTTTAAATTCTGAAATTTGAGATCTATGCTCAAGTTCCACTTATGGGTCTTTCTCCTTGTTTTGCACACATTAAAAAGCACCAACTACAAGAAAACCAGAATTTCATCTGAAAATCAAATCCTGCTTTTATAGATTCAAACATTACAAGCTAAATGCAGTTTTTAATTATAGCTAGAGTAGACCCAGTCCATACATAAAATTTATATAAATGTTGACTTGGCAAGTTCTCATTGTTTAATAGAAGATCTGCCACTGATTTTTGAGATCTTTGGGGAGGCTCTTTCCTCAGTCCCTACCACCTTCACGGGTACATTGGTGGGGGGACATAGGAAAGGGCATCCTTGATGGCTTCTCCCAGGCTTCAGAACTCCCTTCCTTGGGAATTTAGACTGGCCCTGTCCATGGAATTCTTCTTCAGAAAATGATGACTTTTTGTTTCCGCGCCTTTGAAGACTGCTTATGGGGAAGGGGCCTTTAATAATGTGCTGAATTGTCTTTATTGTGTTTCTTTTTTCTTTTTTTTAATAAGTGTGCTTTTTAATTTATATAATTCTATTAATTGTTTAATTATATTTTATTATCATCATTCCACTCAGTGTGGGACTAACAATTGGATCTAGGTATAGGATTTAATAGTTTGATGATGATTGATGATGATGATGATGATGATGACGACGACGACAATGACCATTTTTCCAGTCCTCAGATTCAAGGCAGTTAATAAAGGTTAAAACAGAGCTAAAAGTTTACATCATATAAAATACTAGCGTATATACCTAGCGTTGCCTGGGATTTTATTTTCTCATAGGTAATCCTTTTTAGAAAAATTTGAGATCCTCTCTCTCTAATTCCCCAAACTGTCTCGTCTAGTACTTGTAACTTTCCCCATATTCCCCAGTCCAATCTGTATTAAGAGTTATTAACATAGAGAGGTTGGATTCCTGAGGGAATACACTGCCCTTCTCCTTGCTGCTAGGCCTGATCTCCATAGCAACCGGCCTATTCAATACAGGCCCAAGAGCTCTCTGGCTGAAAATTCTAAAGGGCTCTCTCTAAACTGCAAACCCCAGGATTCCATAGAATCATCTTAGGCAGCCAATCATATGAGGCCTTTGCCTGACACAGACAAAGAGACAAACTTTGACTTTTATATATTAGTAGATAAAGCAGATAATAGCATTTCTGTTTTTGTTTGTAGTTTGGCATGTATTAAAGTAGTTAAAGTATATAAAGTACTGTTCAAATGGCAATTGAATTAGCTTCTTCCCCCAAATGCAAAATTTTTATTTTGATGTCTTTCTTCTTTCTAGTGAGGAATTTATGTCGACCTTTTACAGATCGTATTTGTAGCATCTTTTCCCCAGCATTAGTTACTTACCTTTGCTTTAATTGTTACATTAAAAACTACCAGGAAAGCAGCCAAGTTCACAATCAATAATTTAATTAGAACTTCAGGGTCAGAAATCTTATGAAAATGTTAGTTTATAGGCAGCCTTTGTGGATTATTGCTCTTACTTCTTTTGATTTATGTCTAAGCACCACTCAAAAGCCTATGAGTTTTGCCTGGCCTTTCTGCCCCTTTCTGGCCCCCTCTCATGGCTAGTCCAAACCAAACTTTTCTTTGAGAAGGGCTAGGGTGAGAGGAATGTGTATTAACTTGACTGGCTTCAAGTAACAGCTACCAGGCAGATCCCCTTCTTCTTCTGATCTGTGCTTGCACAAAGTAGCTTGGAGAATCCTATAGCTAAAGCAGAGTGATTTTAATGGTAATCCTGCCCCGCTCCAACCACATAGATGGTAGCGTTACCACTCTCTGCCTCATTTTCTGCTACAGCATCAGCAGTCTGAGGGAACTTCTCTGCACTTTTACATTACTCATTTTTCTGAGACTCTAATTAATCCTTTTGCTTTTTGTATGTTCATCCTTACGATTTGTTTTTCATTTTCTCAGCATTTTTTTATTATTATTATATTTTGAGGTTCACGGACTTTCAAGGCCATGTTGTTTATTGTTCATGGCCTGGAAGTCAACATTTAAGAAGCATGTCTAGTGTGGGAGTAAAATCCCACAAACTAATGAAAATTCTTGCTACCTGATGGACTTTGGACAGTCTCATGTTATAAAGACCTGCAAGCTATGTCAATAGTTTTTTAAAGGTAGGCTTTGAAAAATCAACTGTACCACCCAAAGGTCTCTGAAATGGAGAAGATTCTTCAGGCCAGCACCTCAAATCCAACAAATCTGCAAGGTTCTTTCTATCCTGGCTTGAAAAACGTCCAGGATTCCTCTACTTAAAATTCTAATACCTCTACTGGTTCTACTATGCTCCTTGACTTTGTTGGAAAGCCCAAAGGTTCAGTTATGGAAAAGAAGAAGAAACGCAAACAAGACAAGTCCCATTACTCAAATTTGGAGCTGACTATCATTGAATCTAAGTGTCTGGCTCACTCCTCAGCTTTGGGTTCTGTTCATGAATCATTGTTGGATTCAAAATACCAGAAGTAATGTCATGTCCTCCAGTGGACATTATGGAGGCAGAACTTGTTCTGAGATTCAAAGAGCTCTTTCCTCTTCTAATGAAGAGGTCCCATTCATGACAATTTATTCTGATATGGAGACATGAACTCTCTTCAGCATTCAGAGGGATCCTGTCCTCTCCTCAGATGCAGTTCTAGAAGTAGAATTGAGTCCAGAGTTCAAAGACATAGATTCTCTTGTTGTTCACCTTGATGCACATGACAAGATAGATTTCTGAGTCATCATACTTTTCTGTTTCAGTTTCTAAAATCATCTCATCGTAGACATTCCACTTTCTGACTTCAATGGATATATTTGCTGAATCTTCAGTTTCATTCCCCTGAATGTCACAGCTGGCATTACTGAAATCTATACTGATTCCCACCTCATGCCTTGCCTTTGGTATATCCTTGAGGAGCTCTCCCACCAGCACAAAGGGAGCCCTTTGATCTTGTATATGCCTTATAGGAAATTATTCCTTAAACTTCTAAGGACACTCTCTGGAGGCCCCAACCCACATCTCAGTGAGAAGCACTTTCTGCTATTGTGTCCAAATCTACATTGGAGGACTCAAACCTAAATCCAACTCCATCATCTGATCAGATCCCCAAAGTGAATGCTACTGTGTTGCCTGCATCTACACTGACTACAAGTATGGATCTCATACTGAAGAAGCAAACCTGTTTATCCAAATGAGTAGACCCATCTTTGCCACCAAGAATCCAAGACACAGATGCTGAATCCTCCATCTGCACTCCACATTCTAGACAAGCTTCAACTTCACTGGATATCTCTGTAAGTGAAATATATCTATTGTCTCCATCTGAAGACATCCAATTCTATGTGGATAGGTTACTTTGGCACTAGGCCTGAAAATGAAGACAACAATGGCCACAACTACAGATCCAGTTTTCCAAAGAGTTCAATCAAAATCAACTCTTCCAGTGTCTTTTCCAATCCTGCCTTTGCTTTTGTTTTGCTTTTTGTTTTTTTGTAATAATTTTTATTAAGATTTAATCTCAAAAATAACCCCCCACACACACTTCCAGACTTAAATCTTCCAGTTGCAATTGCTTATTTCCATTACATACAAACATAATTTCCATTTTACAGAGAAGAGAACAATTACATTATTTCTTCTTGATTTCTTATACATTTATATCTTTGCCCAATCCAATACTTCTTTCCATTCTTTTTCAAAATTCTGGATAGATTTATTCTTCAAAGAAAATGTGAATTTTTCCATCTCTATCATATTGAGAACTTTTAACTTCCACTCCTCAATATCAATATATTTCTTTTCTTTCCAGTGTTGCAGATATGTTAACCTTGCCACAGTTATTAAATACAGTAATATCTTCTGATGACTTCCTATTTCCTTTTGTTGGCCTAGCACATTTAACAGGTAAAGTTCTGGTTTCATTTCAAAATTCAACTTACAAATTCTTTGAATTTCATCATGTGCCCCCTTCCAAAAATTTTTTGCTATCTTACATGTCCACCACATATGAAAAAAAGATCCTGTCTTTTCATCACATTTCCAACAATTTGAATTCCCATTTTTCATTATTTTTTGTAATCTTTCTGGGGTCGTATACCATCTATAATACATTTTATAAAAATTTTCTCTTATATTTAAATTTAGTGTAAATTTTATATGTGCTTTCCACACTCTTTTCCACGTTTCTAATTCGATTGAATGTCCCAAGTTCTGTGCCCATCTAACCATTGTATCTTTAACTACTTCTGATTCCATTTCTCTTTTCAACAATAATCTATAAAGTTTAGATTCTTTTCTTTTGATTTCCTTTCATCAGTAAATCTAACTCATTCTCTTTTCTCTCAAATCTGTATAATTTTTGATGCATTCAGTGGCCCTTTCCACACGGGGTAAAAAAAACGGCTTAGGGCGACCTCATCCGGAGGTCGTCCACACCGTGGAGCGCGCTAGAGCGGTTTGAATAGTGGAGGTTCCACACCTCAAACCGCGCTAGCGCGGCTGCAAGGGGTGGCGCGGCTCGTTTTTTAAAAACCACATTTTATGTGGTTTTTACGAAACGCGAGCGTGCTAACCTGTTGCAGCGCCCCGTGTGAAGCTGCAGGGACGAGCTGCCTGGGGGCGGACTTCCGGCTGGCGCGCTGCCCTGATTGGCGGAGCGCCGCCGGAAGTCGCCGGCCGCCATTTTGGGTGTCGCCGAATGCCGCCGAAACTCGCCAGCGTGCGGAGCGGCGAATGCGCGCTCCCCGCAGGGACGGAGCAACCCGTTTTCAGGTAAGATCCGTCCCTGCGTGCGCTGCCCCGTTCCCCCGTCCCCCGTGTGGAAAGGGCCTATATCTTTCTCTAAGTTGTCTCCATGGAAACCAATTTAGTTCATGTCCCTCAGCCTTTAATCTTTCTTCTGTACACATTCTTGGTTTATTGCCCTCCCATTTCAATAACTCTTGATTTGTTAATAAATTTGCTTGTTTTGTTCGGGCGATTTTGTAGGCTTCTTGTGGTGAGGTCCATACTGGTAATTTTGTAGAAAATTTTTGCTTTATTTGTGACCAAACCTTCAACAATGTCTTTTTGGATACAATGGTTTTTAAACTCTTTATTCACTGCTGATCTATCATAACATAGATATCCATGCCATCCAAATCTATTGTTTATTTCCTTTAATTCTTTAATAGTTGTATTTTCTAATTGAATCCAATCTTTGATCCAATATAAACAACATGTGTAATAATAGATTTTTAATGATGGTAAATCAAGTCCTCCTCTCTCATCTTGAAGTAGTTTAAATCTGATTCTTGATTTCTTCCCTTGCCAAATAAATTTTTGTAAGTCCTTTTCCCATTCCTTAAATATCTTCTCTTTCCCTATTATTGGTAGGTTTTGAAAGAGGAACATAAGCTTTGGTAATAAAGACATTTTAAAAGCATTTATTCTACCCAAAAAGGTTAAGTTCAAATTTTTCCATTTTTTCATATCACGTTTAACTTCTTTCCATATTTTTGAATAATTATTCTCAAATAGTTCTTGGTTCTTTTTCATCATAATAATTCCTAAATATTTTGTTTTCTTAGTCAATTGATATCCGGATCTTGTCTCCAAATCAGCCTGCTCTTTTTTGGTCATGTTGAGAATCATCATCATTGCCTTTTCTCTGTTTATCTTATAACCTGCTTTTAATCCATGTCTTTGTAGAGTTTCCATCAACACCTGAATTGATTCTTGTGGATTCTCCAGGACTATAATTACATTATCTGCAAATGTTTTTAATTTCAATTCTTTTTTCCTTATTTTCAGACCTCTTATCTGTGAATCTTCATTTATTGTTATCAGCAAGACATCCAAAACCACTATAAATAATAATAGTGATAGTGGGCACCACTGTCGTACCCCTTTATTTATTACAAAGCTTGTCATGGTGTCTCCATTTATGATTAACCTCGTTGATTGGCCTTGATAAATCATCTCCATCCATTTGCAAAAATCTTCTCCCAGATTATATTCTTTCAAAACCCGTAACATAAAGTCCCAGGAAACATTATCAAAAGCTTTTTCAGCATCCAAAAATATAAGTGCTGCTTTCTTCCCTGGATTTTTATCATAAAATTCAATCACATCTATGATTGTTCTAACATTATCTCTCATATATCTACCCGAGAGGAAACCTGTTTGAATCTTATCCTGCAGTATGTGCTTCAAACGTTTTGCCAACACTGATGCAAATATTTTATAATCTACATTCAGCAAAGAGATTGGTCTGTAATTTTTAACTTCTCTTTTGTCTTTACTTTCTTTGGGTATTAGTACAATGTTGGAATCTCCCCAAGTTTCCGGTTTACCATATTTCTCTATTTCCTTCAGTGTTGCTTGAAGTGGGTGGATCAGTTCTTTTACAAACCATTTATAATATAGCGCAGTAAATCCATCCAGTCCTGGTGACTTATCCATTTTCTGATCTCTTATAACCTCTTTTATTTCAGTCAGTGTTATTGGTTTATTTAACTGTTCCTGTGTTTCCAGTGATATTTTAGGAATCTTAACCTTTTGAAGAAATTCAGTTAGATTTTTCTCATTTCGATGATAAGATTTTATTTTAAAAAATAATTTTCCAAAATATTTTTCAAATTTCTGCTTTATCTTTTCATGTTGGGTAATCAGCTTCTTCCCATTTTTCAATTCGACAATTATATTTCTCTCTCTCCTCTTCTTCAACTTATAGGCTAGCCACTTCCCAATTTTATTTGCTTGTTCAAACTGAGTAAATTTCATCTGTTTCATCTTTTTTTCTGTTTCCCCCATTGTGGTCATCTCTATTTCTTTTTGTAATTTTTTGATCTCCAGTTGTAGTTATTTCTTCATTGGATTTTCTCTAAATTCCTTTTCTTTCTCTTGGAGTTTAATCATCAGCCCTTGATGTTTTTCTCACTTCTTTTTATTCTGGATTTGTTGTCGTTGTATAAAAAAACCTCTCATTACTGCCTTGGATGCATCCCAAACCGTTTTCATCTTCATATCTTCTTTTATGTTTTCCTTGAAATAGTCTTTAAGTACTTCTTTTGCTTGCTGTACTATCCTCTCATCGTTTAGCAAAGTGGTATTCAATTGCCACTGAAACTGTTTTACCTTCTCTTGTATTTGCAACATCACCGGGTGATGGTCTGAGATGATCTTAGGCAGTATTTCTGTCTTTTTTACCTCTGATAACAAATGTTTAGAGATAAAGATCGTATCTATTTGAAACCAAGACTGATGTACTTCAGAGAAATAAGTAAATCTTTCTCATTTGGATATTTAGTTCTCCATACATTCCAATCCTGCCTTTGCTTTTGGATGTTGCTCACCAATCCTGGCAGAATCTGTCCTCTATGTCACCAACATCTTGAAGAGTGGAGAATCTTTACAGGGTACGAGAAGATTAAAAGGCCCAGGTTTGAGTAGATTGCAGTCTAAAATTCAACTCAGGCAACAGAAGGTGGGAAGAAAGAAAAAAGAAAGATTTAATGGGCTTTCAGTTGAGCTTTAGCTATTCTACTACTACCACAGCTCTTATACTTTATTTATACCCAACCTTTTTCTCCTAGATTGAGACCCAGATCAGCTAAGTAATTAGTTTTAATTGGAGATAAGTATTAAATGGCATTTGTCAAAGGATTCATGGGAAAGATTCTGAGGAACAATTTGAAAGGGAAGAGAAACAAGTTGTGTGGTAGACACACTGGAAGGGAGTTCCCGACATAAGTAGCAGCAAGTGAGAAACAAAATGCAGCCTTCAAGGGAGCCATAGCAGAGATGATAGAGAAATTCCATTTCAATACAAACTGATGTAATTCTGATGACACAGAACTAATACACAAACTGGAATGCAATTATACTTCAGTTCCTATACTACAATATTTGTGCTTCAGGTCACAAATGCACAAAAATGCATATTCTGCCAGATTTATGGATACAAGAAGTTATATCAATTTTGCATATGAATGTCAAAAATATTGCTAACAGATATGGAAATGGAGCAATATGAATTTGTGCTTCAAAATGCTGTGAACAAGTACAAAACATGAAGTGGAAAGATTAATCAGTTCCTAAATAGGCTGGAGAGCCAGCGTGGTACAGTGTTGGATTGTGACCACGGAGACCAGGGTTTGATCCCCTGCTCAGCTGTGGGAACCCACTGGGTGATCTTGACTACAACACACACTCTCAGCCCCAGAAAACCCTATGTTCACTTTAAGGTAGCCATAGGTTTTAAACAACTTAAAGGTACACAACAACAACAAATAGGAGAAGCATGGGGAAATATGAGCATGGGGAAGACCACTGAGATGTTAGCATAGGAAACTAAAGGGGAAGCAAAAAAACTAAAGGGGAAGCAATTTGAGAGAGAAATTGTGCTGAACCCAGCAATGAAAAGGAAGCATCAAGTTCCTGTGGCGTTACAAGTTATAGCGCCGGTCTTTGCACAAACCTAGTTATGCCAGATACCTGATACGCCTTCACATCTGCAACAGAAATACAGTAAATACCACCACCTTTGAGTTCTTTGAATGTGTATGATAATAACTGGATTTTTTTTCCAGCTTGAAAGAAAGAACTGCTTGTTTTTCAGATCAAGCTGTTTCTATCAACACGTAATATTTTCATTTCTATTATGTCAATGATCTGTGAACAAGAAAGTGTGTAAAGTGGCATATTCCAAAGGGATATGTAATCTAGACAAAATTACTTTTTACTTTAGCAATAGTTTTAGGGTTGAAAAATATTGCATACAAAACCATAAATGGCTTCCAGGTTGGGTAAACACCAGTGCTCTGCTTCAGCAGTTAC
Organism: Iguana delicatissima; assembly: GCA_948472985.1. Lineage (NCBI taxonomy): Eukaryota > Metazoa > Chordata > Lepidosauria > Squamata > Iguanidae > Iguana > Iguana delicatissima. Next base: position 1,040,684 of record CAOKZL010000579.1, on the reverse strand, counting down.
CTGAAACTAAATGAGAATGTTTGACTTCTCATCATTATTATTTCTAAGGAAAATGGCCTGGAATATTTGCTTTATGGGTCTCTGAGAATATCCCAGTGCCAATTTATAATTTTTCAAGGTTCCTGTTCAGCTGCAGGGATGTAGTTGTGACCTGAATTTGACAGTGTGATTATCTATAAAGGAAAAAGCAATAGTGAAGGGGAGAGGTCACATGGTTTATATCCTGTTATTAGGTCTGATTAGAGTGGACCCTTTCAATCAATGGGATTTACCTATGACTTGACTTACTATTAAAGAATTGATTGAATTGGTCTATTCTTGTTGGGCCTAACCAATAGGATGTCAGCCATGTGGTGGATTAGATGTAAGAGTACCTGCCTCCATGTGGAAGTTGTCCAGGCTTATTTTAAGCATTATTTCTATCCCACCCAGTATTGTAAGACCGCAAGGTGTCATACAATAAAATCACTTTGCATAATTTAAAATTTAAACCAGTTAAAATAATTTAAGGTCTCACTTCCCTAGAGGCACCAGATCTGGTCTGAGCTTGGAAGCTAAGGAAGGTCAGCCCTGGTTAATACTTGGATGGGAGACCACCAATGAATACCAGGTGCTGTAGGCTATATGTCAGAGGAAGAAAACTGGCAAAACCACCTCTGAGTAGTACTTACCTAAGAAATTAATGGGGATAGACACACACACCACCCATTTGACCATTTGAGTTGAACAGTTTAAAAAGTTTGAGCCTGCACAGATTTGAATAAAATAATTAGACCCAGAGGCGAAACTAGAATTTGGCCCAAGTGGGACCTCAACAGGACATTATACAACTACAGTAGCAAAGGCTCTCCCCCATGTTTCTATTGGTCCCATTGCTGAGACACAGGGGGAAATCCTACTAGCAGATTTCAGGCCTCAAACAGGTATATAGAGGGAAAGGGACTCCTGCAATTACTGGGATCCAAGTCTGTCTAGGTCTTCAAAGATCATTGCAAGTACTTTAAAATGATTTGAATTGAACTGGAATTGTATTGGCAGCCATTGCAGTTCCTTTAAAACTAGTGCCATATGGTTTCTCTTAAGTTGTTTCTGTCAGCAGTCTAGCTCCTGCCTGTTATGCTTTGCAGCTTTTGGCTCATCTTCAAGTGCAGTCCTACATAGTGTGCACTATAGTAACCTCATCAGGAAGTTACCAGTGCATGACCCTTTGTGGTTTTAAGCCTGTCCCTGCCTTAAAACAGAGACGTGAGCTATACTGATGCACAAGAAACACAAAAGTTAATATTTTTGCTTGCTCTTCTTTACCATCATAGGTTGGAAATTAAGTTTAAATTTGACATTTAAAAACATGTTCCAAACAGTTTTGAGTCAGTCAGAAGAAAGAAAGTGTAGCTAAGACATTTTGTTTTAGAATTTGACATTTGTCTTTAAAATCTGCTCACTTAAATGGGCTGCAGTAAATGAGCTCTTCAGCTTTCCACAGTAAGTGTGGTGCTGTCCTCTGGCAAGTGTGACCAGGAACTAGGTTTAGGCCCAATTCTGAAGGTGCTGAGGTGGGCAGTCTTTGACTTGGTACTTAGGTGATGATCCACATACCCAGAGTTGAAAGGATGCCTACAATTAAAACAAACCAGCAAATAAAATAAAATAAAATAACCTACCTACTTGCTGGCCTTTCTTGCCCTGAAATGTAAAAGGGGCGGGTGAGTGCCTTGTTTTGGCACCATAACCTGGGATACCCTCAAGCAGCAGCCTTCAAACTTGTGTACCTCGTCTCCCACTATCTCTTCCTGAGGAAAACACCAGGAAAGAAAATACCAGGAGAAAAAAGCTGGCCGCTAAATGAGCACTGCTTTTCTTTTGCACATTCTAGGTAGAGGTTCCTTTCACAGACACCAATACACATTTGGAGTTACGATATAAGCAAGAAACTTGCTGTGAGACCTAGGAATGTAATTTTGTTCTCTAAGGAAGCAAGAAGTAATTTTAGAATTTTTCTTCCTGCTGCAAAAACATCCTAAAAACTGTGCATTTTTCAAAGACTTCTTACATTTTGGGACATATTACACATGTAAAAATTTTTTAGCACAGAAATGCTGTTTCCTCTACAGAAAATTCTGTTTCCAGTACAAAAAGTGCAAATTTTGAGTGGAAGTCTTGAACTACAAAGGTTCTCGTCACACCAGAATTTTCCTTACTAGGATTTTCCAACACTGAAGAAACCTAATTCTGAGTATATATTCCTAGTCAGACCAAAGGTCCAGCTAGAATTCTTCTTCCTAAATTGGCCACCCAGTTGTCTCTGAGAAGTTGACAAGTGGGGCTTGATATCAACAGCTGTCTCCTCCTATTTTTCCAGAGCAACTTCCAGTAGCACTGTTAACAGGCCACGGTGCAGGATCGTGTGGACTGCTATTCCTCCGTACTGTATTATACATCTAATATATAAAAGGCAAAGTTTGTTTGTTTTCTGTCAGGCAGAAAAGACCTCATATGATTGGCTGTGTCAGGCAAGAAGACCTCATATGATTGGCTGCCAAAGAAGATTCTATGGAATCCTGGGATTTGCAGTTTAGGGAGGGGCCTTTAGAATTCTCAGCCAGAGAGCTCTTGGGCCTGTCTTGAATAGGTCGGTTGCTATGGAGACGAGGCCTAGCAGCAAGCAGGAAGGCAGAGTGTTTCCTCAGGTAACCAACCTCTGCACGTTAATCACTCTGAATACAGATTGGATTGGGGAATATGGGGGAAAGTTACAGGTACTGGACAATACAGTTTGGGGAATTAGAGACACAGGATATCAAGCCTGTGTATTTCAACCGCATCTAATTCCTGAGGTAAAGTAATTCCTAACGTATTTCTAACAAGTATTGCCTATGAGAAAATAAATCCCGGGCAACACCGGGTATATACACTAGTGGCAGTGGCTTGCTGGCATGTGCTGCAAAGAAGAATCTAGCATCTATCCATTCGGAATTGCTGTAGCCAGAAGCATTTCTTCTAGAGTGGTAGATGGCAGTAAACTTAGCAAATCAGAACGTATCTTTTGGAGCAAGCAATCAATGAACAAGTGGGGTGAGTCAGTCCCCCTTAGCACACTCTCTTCACTATTCCAGTACATGTGTTCATCAGATGCCCTGAGACTCATTGAAAGAAAAGTTTCCTGGTGCAAGATTTAGGTAAAAAGCGACCCCAGCAGCTAACCAGGTCCCATGGCCAGGCAAAAAAGAAAAGAGCAGCACAAAAAAACATGAGTGGGCAAAATGTAGACTGTTTACAACCTAACGGCCTTTTTGTGCAGGGGGCACAGAACCCCCAATGCCTCCTCCCGAAAAATGGAGAGAAGGCTTGTTTCCACCACAGGAAACCTTTTAAGAACTGCAATTCTGCATAAAAACATTGAAATAGGCTCTCTTTTGTGCCCTCTCTAACAAAACTGGAAATGTAGATTTTATTTAGATTTGGGGGGGGGGTTGTTTGTTTTTCTTATTCATTTTTCTTTCTTGGTCCCAGTAGGTGGAAAAGTGGCCCCCAAGCCAGCAGAATTTGCTCATTCTTGGATTAAAAAGCAAACAAATGGGGTAAAAGTATAGCAAAGAAGGGAGAGGAGGACAGGGAGGAAGAGAAAGAACAGAATAATTATGCCTTTCAGAAACTTTTGAAATCCTACCTTCCACTTGACTGGCCTATTCCCCCCACAAAAAAATGCTCCTTTGGCCACTGATGTTCAAGTTGACATACTTCCTCCAGAAGCTGAAATGATTCAGTATGGCTAACTGGTTCACCTGGAGACATAGATAAGCGAGTTACTGCCTTCTCCTTTTGTTTTACTTTTTTCCCCCCAAACTTATTTTTATTGTTTTCATTTAAATTGTAATATAATTTAACATAGTAGCACATATCGAAATCGCTGTTCAAACACACTCAGAAGCATATCATGGTAAGGTTATTCAGATATTTGCTATCTACATAACGATGACACGTATGACAAATTCTACAAAAAAAGAAAAAAAATGGAGAGGAAAGGGAGAGGATAAAGAAGATATGAGAAAACACAAGAACAACAACAACAACAAAATTACCACATTAAAAATCAACTTCTCACACGGTCAGTGCCACAAATTGGGCCAATTTCAAATCTTATTATATATCCATAAAGATTTCCGTTTAGTTATCATGTCATTTTGTTCTTGAAACCCTCTAGGGTTAATTACTCATTAATTCTTCATTGTTTGCTATTCATTAGTAATTATTCATTATCATACATCTATCTCTTCAAGTAAATTATATATTAACCCTCAGTTAAATCATATTCTAATCAAAACTACCTATAATAATACCATACATAAGTAAGTTCCATTACCAGGGTACTTTCTGTTTTCACACTTTCTGTTCCTTGTCTCCAGTGATGAGTTTTTCCTAGTTATTATTTTTTTTTATAAAAGCACAGTTTACGCAATTTATACACGCTTAGTACATACACATTATTTTACGTTACCCTCTGCAAATAATTTGTGAATGGCTGCCATGTTTGGAGGAATTTGTGACCTGGTTTGTTATCTAACAAATATGTTAATTTGTCCATTTCTGTCATCTCTATGAGTTTGTCCAACCACTCCCCTTTAGACAAAATGGAGACCTTCTGCCAATGCCTAGCAAATACAATTCTGACTGTTATAACCATATGCCATATTAACCTCCCTTTGCACTCACCCCCTTCCAGATTTAAATTGATTATTCCTAATAGGAAGAATTTAGGAGCCAAATCAAGCTTCATCTCTATTACCTTTTGGATGACTGCTTGAAACATGAATCAAAATTTCTACACTCTGTTGTATCCCCACCATTGATGAAAAAAGTACTCTTTTCTTTATGACATCTCCAGCATTTATCATTTGTATTTTTAAACATCTTAGCTATCCTTGAAGGGGGAGATACCATCTGAACATGACCTTCAGAGTATTCTCTTGTAAACTATATGATCTTATAAATCTAGTAACTCTATTCCAAGCTTGTCCCCATTTTGCAAGGCCAATGTTTTGGCCTATGTCAGTCACCCATTTTACCATATATTCTTTAATTACTTCCTCCTCCAGGTCAAATCTAAGCAACAGTTGGTATATCCTTGATAACAGATGTTGGTTTCTTTTCCTTAGCTCTACTTCAAATTCCTTTGGGTTCGTATCAATTCCCCCTTCTTTCAGATCTTCCTGGTTGTAATCTCTGGCAACTTTTTAATAGCATCACGCCACCTGATAAATATGTTAGCTCTATATACATAATCCAGTCTATATCACCTCTAAGGCCTTTAATCAAAAGAGCTTCAGCGGGAAATAGGCAAGATGGGAATTTTGGACATAAATACCTATATTTTATACAGAGATCTTTGGATTGCATGGTTGTTAAACACTTTTTGAACATTAACTTTCTGGTACTACAGGTGGGAGTGCCATCCAAAAAAAAGTTCATGACCTTCTAACACTAAGAGCCTCGGGTCATTTAGACAAACCTATGGTTTTATCTGTGCTAAGCAGCTTGCTGCATAATAGATTTTCATATTTGGCATGGCAAATCCCCCTTTCTTTCTAAGATCTGTCACTGGTTTTAGTTTGATCCTTGTTTTTTTACCTAGCCAGAAAAAATCTGACAGATCTTTAGTACAATCTTTAAACCACTTTGCAGGAACCACGAATGGAATCATTTGAAACAAAAAAAGCACTTTTGGAAGAATACTCATTTTAATTAAAGACATTCTTCCCATAAGGGATAAGGTCAGTTTCTTCCAAATGCTAATTTCTTGGTGAATCTGCTTCCAAACAGGGGTATAACTGTCACTTAACAACTGGTTATTATTGCTAGTTATTGAGATCCCTAGGTATTTTACTTTGTCTACACGCTTTATTCCAGATATTAATTCAAGCTTTTCTTTATCCACTTTCCTCATGTTTTGGGTCAAAATCTTTGTTTTCAATTTGTTAATCTTAAATCCCACCAGAAAGCCAAATCTGTTTAGAATTTCATTTAACTTAACCATTTGCGACAGAGGATCGTCCGGAAAAATAACCATATCATCTGCAAATGCTCTGTATTTATAGTGTTCCTTACCAATTTTAACACCAAGAATAGAACTGTGCTGAATTTCCCTGAGCAAAACCTCGAGGATCAAAATAAACAGCAACGGGGAAAGAGAGCAACCCTGTCTTGCGCCCTTTTCTATTGAGAAACTTTTTGATCTTCCAGCATTTATAATCAAATGAGCTCGTTCTTCTGAATAAATCGCTTTGATCCATGATATGAACGCCTTACCAAACTTCATCTTCTCCAAGATTTTAAAAAGAAAACAGCATCTGACATTGTCGAAAGCCTTTCTCTGCATCTAGGAATATTAAAGCACCTTTCTTTTCATTATGATAGTCTAAATATTCTAGAATGTCCAACATGTATTGTACATTATCTTTCATCTGCCGCCCAGGGAGAAAGCCAGTTTGATCTTCGCCTATATATGTCAGCAAGAATATCTTCAATTGCTGAACCAAAATTGAGGCAAAGATTTTGTAGTCTTCATTTAGCAGGGATATGGGTCTGAATTCATTAGAAGTAGGATTCTCTGAGTCAGTCTTTGGTGTAAGTATGATACTTGCTTCCTTCCATGTATTTGGAATTACCCCATTATCTTTGATTATGTTGGATAATTTTTGTAATGGTTTTACTAATTGATCTTTGAAACATTTATAATATTTGGCAGAAAGACCACCGGACCAGGCAATTTATTTATTTTTAATCTATCAATAGCTTCATCAATTTCTACAATCGATATTGGTTTATCTAAGAACTCTCTTTGGTTTTGATCCAATTGCAGAAGCACTTTTGCTTGGAGTTATTCCTCGATCTTATTAATCTCTTCAGAGTTTTGAGGGCAATACAAATTCTGAAAATAGATACATAAGATTTTTTGATTTTCTCTGCAGTCAGAGACAGATGTTCTCCTTCTTTAATTTGGTTAATTACATACTTTTTCCTTTCTTTACAAATTTTATATGCCAGCCACTGGCCCAGTTTATTTGTATGTTCAAAATGGATTTGCTTAACAAATCTAAGCTTCTTCTCCATCTCTTCGGTAGTGTTTAGAGACAGTTGTTTCTGTAGTATCTTTATCTTCTCCGGAGGATCTTTGTTTCCTGGATCTTGTTTAAGTTTCTTCTCCAAATTGCCAATTTTATCCACTGGCTCTCCCATGGCCTTAGTCTTTTCCCCATTCAATTGACTTTTGGATGAAAATTCCTCTAATCACTGCCTTTGAAGTGTCCCATGCCACCAGAATACTCACACGTTTGCCTAAATTATGCTTGAAAAATTCTCTCAGCTCACTCTTACAATAGAAGATGACATCTTCTTGCAAAAGTAAATTCTCATTCACTCTCCAGCTTCTACAATTGGGAGTTGATTCCAATTGAATTTGATTTGGATTATGAACAGTAAACATTTCAGGTAGAATCTCAGCTGTTTTAATCAGGTAAAGTTTTTGAGATCCATACCATATCTATCCTAGACCAAGATTGATGTCGGTCAGAAGAAAAAGTATAATCCTTCTGTCTAGGGTGCTTAGATCTCCACACATCATTTAGCTGGAATTCTTTTAGCAATTGGAAACATCACTTGGGAGCTTTCCATAGCTATGAGATCAAGCCAGAGTGTTTCTGTCCCATGCCGGGTCTACAACACCATTGTAGTCACCCAGAAGACAAACGTTCGTAGGAGAAATTACTCAAATGTTATTGCAAATCTTTATGGAATTTCCTGTTTTCTTTGCAGGGAGCATAAACACCAACAAGCAAGATAGAAAATCCATTTAACTTGATCTCTACACTGAGAAATCTTCCTTTTTCATCCTTGAAGATTAATTTGGGAAGGAGATGTGGTTTAACATACAGAACTACACTTCTATTTTTGACTGTTGTGGTTGAGACAAATGTTTCACCCAAACCTCGAAACCGTAGCACTTTTTCATCCTTCTTTTTTATGTGGGTCTCTTGTAAACTGAAAATAGCTGGTTATAATTTTTTCAAATAGTGAGAAATTTTCTTTTGTTTCACCACAGAGTTCAGTCCGTTCACATTCCAGGATAGAATTTTATGGTTCATTTTCCCTTGTCTTTTTCAGTGGCCAGGTCATCAATTTCGAAATCAATCAGACTCACATCCGCTCCATTTTTTTAGTCTTCTGGGTCTAATTTTGGGTCCTTGTCAAACATTTTCTTTTTCTCTACAGCTACCACATGTTCTCAGTCATCTCATCTTTTAGCTGGTGTTTCATTATCTTTCCCTTTAGCATGTTGATCTTCTTTGCTAGATGTGGCACTGGGTCTACTCAGGTTGTGTCTGTGTTGTCTTAAGGAAGTCTTCTGCTCTTTCTATCAAGTTTAGGCAGAAACATTGTTGTTGGTAGTTAAATATCACTCCCTCGAGACAAATTTGCTTATCTTTCAATTTAGAGACTAGAAATTCGTAGTCCTTCCTTTTCTTTAATATTCTAGTAGTGATTTCCCACATAACAGAAAGCTGTTTACCTTGGTTAGTTAGGAGAAATTTGTTATGTTCCTCCATGCTCTTATCCTTTATAGATTTCTTGGTGAACTGTGCTACAACATCTCTGGGAAGTTTTCTGTTTTTTGCCAAGGCTGACTGGACTCTGTAAACCGAATCAATTTTGTTATCTAAGTCCATAAATTCAGCTATTATGTTCACCATTCTTTCTCTAATATTGTCATTACTCTCTTCTTCCAGACCCCTGACACAAATCCACGAGTCCATTTGCTTCTTTTCTATAAGTGCTAATCTGTCTAGCTGTTTTTCTATCATTACAGAGGATGTATCTGATTTCTGTCGGATTTCTTGAATTGTTTTCTTATATATTCAGTATCCTTCCTATTTATAACCACATCTTTCTTGACTTGGTCAAGTGAATTTTGAATTTCAGTCACTTGTGATTTTAGGTCAAACAGGTCTTGCTTAATTTCTTTCATGAAATCTATCATTTCATCCATAAATTTCTTATAGTATTCTGGTGGAACATCAATAGAATCCCTTCTGGTTTGGGAGTCCCCATCTCTTAGAGAGTATTCTCAAATTTAAGTGTAAATCATGTGACTGACTTTGAAAAGAATACTGTTATGTACAATAAGATATTGTGCCAACTCAAATTACTTTGTTGACTTTTTAACTACAGCCCACTTTTTATACTATTGTCAGCTTTTATCAATATTGGTTATAACACTATAGTTCAATTTCGTAAATTTATCAACAATTGGACCCTTAAAAGTATCATTATTCAGTATTCAATATCCAGCAATCAGTAATCAGCAATACATGTTCAGTATTCAATAATCAATATTCAAAAATCAGTAATCAGTATCCAATATTCAGTATTTATTATTAGTATTCAGTAATCAGTATTCAATAATCAATATTCTTTATGCAATATGCAGTAATCAATAATCAGTAATCAGTATTGAGTACCAGTAATCAATATTCAAATTAATTGCTTATCTTACTTATATTGTCTTCTAATAACCTTCTTATATAACTTAAATAATCTTATATATTTATAGTATTATTGCATGTGGTCATTGGTTCATAAGTTCATTCATAAGTTCATTACATTGAAATAAAGTCTACTTTAAACAATAATTTGTATAAATTGATTAAACCCACCCAATTTCAACCCTACTATTTATGAAGCATTGACTAAAGTTATAACATTCAATCAAGTAGTCAAGGAGTGATTCAAATTGATTGGTAATTAATTAATATATCAGTGCATCCATGACTCAGTAGACAGTAATCACTAATTATCAATTAATTGTTAAACCAAAATCAATGAAATTGAATGTATAAGATTACATAACGAGTATCCAATATTTTGCTGTCATAATTTGTCGGGTGCTATAGCAAAATGTCTTTATATGATCTTATTTGATTTTTAAACTCCAGAACTGGTCAATAGATAGATATCCACCAGCACAATGCAGTAAATAATATACTGGAGAGCATGGGAAATAAGGCCTCAGCTCCATCTGTTCATATAGTCCTTTAATTCTTCTTTCTCAATGTCTTTTGGATTTTAAAATAATTCCTCAACAGAGGACATCCAAATTCAGTTAGTCTAACATACTGCAGTTCTCTGAGAGAGCTAACAAATGAGCAGGTGGGGAAAAAGAGAGACCAAAAAAAAGAACTTGAAAGACTTCACACTTGAGTCTCTATGCACCTTTTTACCTTCACACCTTCAAGGAATGAGGGGAAAAAGGGATTAAGCTCCATCTTTTAACAAGCACAGTCTGTCATAAAAATAAAAATCACAACACCCCCCCCCAAAAGAAACCAAAAAGAGATCGAGTCAGGTCTAAGTTATAGCAGTCTCACTTCAACATTGCAGCAGATAGGAAGAGAAACAGTGTCACACCGTGAAACCTGCTTGCTGCGGGTAGAAGTTTCTGGGCTCTTTCAGCATTCTTTCCTTGCTTAGATTCCCAGGGGGCCTACCACAATGTGTGCTATAGTACCGTGCCCTTGTTGCTTTCAAATCCTATCCCTGACTTGGAAAGAAATCCCGTGGCAGGAATCTTGACAGGTCCCCCCCATTTCACACCTATGCAGGTAAAAGTAATGGCGGTGACCACTCATCCAGCCGCTTCTTCTGCGGCACTGATACCGGCGCCTAGGGAGAAATGGCTTGAGCGATGTTGCGGACCTCAGTCTTACTGCACCCCTCAGTTATTTGGGAGTGCAGATGAACTGACTGGTGCCTAGGCTGGTCAGTAATCTGCAGCGGCGGCAACCTCCGAGGGGAGCGTTTGGAGACTGTGTCTTCCTAGCTCACGCTTGAACCGGAAGTCCGGGACTAATCCTTCTTGTGTTTTACTTTTGAATTACAGTTCAGGTTGCCAGTGAACTAGTGGGAAATGGCACCAGCTGATGCTTTGTTGGTTTGGGACCAATTTCCACAGTAATTGAGCGATCTATTCTATTCTGTTCTATTCTATGGAAAAGCCAGAGCATTCAGCTAATGAACAGATTGATTTTTTTTTTCTTTTTCAAAAAACTGGAGCTCTATTAACCATGGACAGAATCTCCTTTCTGCCTGATGCTCATGCTGGAGTGAAATTGCATGTGCATCAAGAAACCAGAGTGAAAACAATAAAGAGTTGTGAAACACTTTTATCACTAATTAATCTGAGCATGAGTTGTGAGTTGCAGGCCACCTTGTAAGATCACAGAGAGTAGAACCTGAGCAATTCAGTACATGGTCGTGGGGTGGCAATTGGAGTGTAACTGGGTACAGAAGGTATTAGCAGTGATAGTTATATTGTAAATAAAATCATTGTCAACCAAAGTTAACTTCTTTGCAACAACTGTGGTGGTTTATATATGTGGTGTTAAGGAGTGCTAGCTTTAGCCTTAGTGAACAATTTCTACTGCTGCTTTGTAAGAGATTGTAGGGTGCCTGTGTGTGCTCCTTCTGGATCCATTCTGCCTGGGCCTTTTTGAACTGAAGAATTGGTGGTGTCAACAAAACTCTAAATTGGTGGAAGCAGCTGTGAGGATTCCTCATGCACCTAAACAGCACCTTCAATCAGCACTGGAACACAAGCATAAGCTGAACCTGCCTTATCTGCTGGCCATAGGAAAAGACAGAAGGCCCTTGAGGGCTGTTTAACTCCCTGTTAAGTCAACAGGCTTCACCCTCTGACTTGCTTAAGCTGCCCAAATTTTGACCCTATCCAAATGCTAGATTTTTAAAAGCCCAAATCCCAGCTATGTTCTATCTCTCTCACACTCACACACCCACATCTACTTGCTTGCCAGCTATTGAGATTTAGATTCTACAGTGGTTTCTGGAATTCCTCATCACTGCATGCCTGAAAAGTCATTTTGTGCTGAAAACAATGCCAAGCTTTATATGGAGCTTGATGGCTCAAATTCCCAGTTCACTGGCAATAGCTTGCTGCAGGCCTTTTTGAAATTAATTGTTGCAGAGCACGGTGTGCACTGGCACAACGCGCAGAAGGAACTAAGAGCTGCCAAGAAGGTGCCATTGGCTGGGTGATCCACCGAGAACTGGCTGTTCCTTCATACTGGGCTGCAGCTTTCAGTTACAACAAATATGTACTGGTAAACAGTACTTGGCTAATTTGTCTTGCCTTTCATCCCTACTCCCTCCAGAATATATGGATATGTATAGATGTATATATGGCTTCTGTTTTAACTTATCCTGTGGCCTGAGTCCAGCATTTATGTCTGCATGGAAAATTCATAAGAGTATTTTGCTAATGAGCGTGCTTTAGATGCCAGTCTTCTTACTCCGCTGATTAAGAGCCCTGTCCCTGTGACACAGTCTTTTATTGTGAAGAGCCAGTCTATGAATCAGGACAAAAAATATCACTGGAATAAAAGGTGACAGTATTTCACATTGTGAAAAAGCAGCTTTGTGAAAGTTTATTAAATTAATAAGTAAATAAAAAATCCAGAGCCTGATTCACAATTAGTATAAAGCTCTGCTGCCTATATCACTGTATATTACATTTCTGTCTCTTTTTATTCTGGACCAAGATTAAGGTTATTTTAATCACCATGGAAACTATCAGTGTGACTCAGTGGACAGAGTACTGGATTTGAATATAAGAAACAATGTCCAGATCTCAGCTCAACATTGAATTTATGGGGCCTTCAACAAATTAATGTCCATTGATTGATGTAGCCAGAATTAGAACTAGTTTGTAAATTGTATTTCAGTTGGCATAGGGCAGACTCACACAGCAACCCACCCTTCTGACCTTGGAAATTAGGTGATGCTGAAGAGCCAATTAGGTATAAGGAAAGAGATCTCCTGACTTCCTCAACCTTGGCAATTTGGGCCCCCCAAGCTAAGGACCCCATTTACCCTCTGCAAATTCTGCATTCTTCAAATTCAGCTAATTTTTTTTCCTCTCACTTGCCCATTTTTAGGATGTGTAAACCCAAGACCCTACGTGTCTAAAATTTTCTCAGTTTTGAGGGGGACCATAGTCAAAGAATCCTCTGATGATCCTCTCCCTTGACCAGTGGGCCATGGCAGTTAACCTTCGTGGCAATGCTCCAGGAAGGGATAGACTTCTGAGTCTACCCATTCCTTTAATTTCCCAAAATTTCCTAGGGCAATACAAGATCAGAGGCACTGTGGAGAAGGTAAAAGGGTAGCTAGATCCCCCCATCCCATACCGTACTTGGAGCGGGGAACCCAGGAAAGGTAGCAGCCCTGGGCTGTGGCAGGACTCCAGCTTATTGGCAGCTGCCCAAGAAACCCAGGCACTGATCCCAACCTCTCATTCTCTGCGGCTAGACTCTCTTACACTATATGTTGATGACTGCCTTTCTAACTGTGCATGTGCCTAATGGGCTTAGTCACCAACCATCACCTTTTTGGGTCCCCCACCATCACCTTTTTGTGATGCTTTATCTTGGTTTATGTATTATTAGCAGACTGCATGAGTGGCCCTAGTCTTTTCATGTTTACTTGCCTCTCTGCTCCCCTCCTGTCTTCCAGTTTTATCTTTAACTTACACATGTGCTTGATACTGCCACATTCGCTAAAAAGTCTGGTGGAAATGAATGTTACATATCAGTTGAAGCCATTTTTATACTCTTTAATTCAGTATCTTTACATATTTTGTTTCATCTCTCCATTGTAATCGATTTAACAATTATCTGTCATTTTATCTTTTGTCCAAAAGTGTCAAAACCACAATTAGTAGACTTCAGATACTGAGACAGAACTGGAAGTAGTGCAATAAAATATAACCAAAATTACTAGTGGTTTTTTTCTGTCCTCTTTACACATTACATTTTGTTTAGATGTTGAATGCAAAAGCAAGGATTTGGGTTAAAATAACAGAGCCATATTAGGTAAGTGATCTCCTTACTTTTGTTGACTATATTGAGGCTTGAAAAAGCCTGAACAATTTTACATAGTTGATCTGCATTGACAATTGAAAGGTTTTTAAAATGAGAAAGAAGTCTGGACAGGCTGGTGAGAAAAACTTTATTTACTATCACAGTGCCACCAGCATAAACAAACAAATAGAAACTCCATTATTTCTCTTTAAAGCAAGGTGTATGAGGAGCATGCATCTTGTTTTTCAAGCAATAACTCATCTGTTAGGTGTCCAGGAACTTGGTTTGACTTTAAGCAAGATGCATACACTCCTGAGAAGAGAATCTTTCTTTCTTTCTTTCTTTCTTTCTTTCTTTCTTTCTTTCTTTCTTTCTTTCTTTCTTCCTCCTTCCTCCTTTCCTTCTTTCTTTCCTTTGAAGATTCTTTTCTGTGTAAGTACATGATTCCTTCTTCATCTTGTCTGAATCAGTGGTGCCTGGTGACTCCTGTGTCAATGATGCGTCTTTTAAAATGCAGATTAAAGCTTATCACACAGCTAACATGGAAGTGACCAGCCAGTATTGTAGGGGCATAATAATTAGGAAATAATTAATCAATAGCTTAATAACAGGCATATTGAATTAGGAAAAAGAGCAAAGTGGCCAGGAAAAATAAGAAGAATGCTTATGCTTGCAGTTGAATGCAGATAACAGGAAAATCAGTTTGCAGAATTTAGAATGACAGGAAGCCAAGCAGAGCGATGGTAGATAGTAAAAGAGATAACTAACTGAGTAGGCTCAACAGGTGTGAAAGAGAGGTAGCCTTTGTGGGTTTGAGCGTCCGGAGTAGGCCAAACTAGGCCAAGGCGAGGGGAAGTAACCACAAGAAATGAACTTTGGTGACCAAGAGCCTCATAAAGCTTCATTTTAATATTAAAAATCACACCCCTAGGAAGGGGTCTGGTATTAAAATTTGAGACTGCCTCTAGGGGCATGCATAGTGCTTGTATGCTGACATAATAATGTATTCATGACATAGTTCCTATATGCATGTATTTGGATTAGTCAATAATTAGCATTTCTTGCTTCTGTAATGGATGTTTAGCAGGGTATAAAGCTACCTGTGTGTAGCCATTTTCTTTGGAGTAGTATATTTTTAGTGCCTGATGCACAACTGCTCTCCTCTTGTACAAGGGAAAATCATTTAATAAATTCTTCACATTTTTTTGCTGCTAAAAACCCTGGTGTGATTTTGAATTAATGTGGTAACAGTATTGGTTGAGTATTGGTTATTCCATATCCAGTGATGAAGTCAATCATGTCTTTTTTTTCTTTTTCTCCCCCTATTTTCATTAGCTTTTGCTGCTTAGCATATCCATTAGTTCCTAACATTTATGAGCCTCATCAGGCTTGTTTCTTTGCTTCTCTGCACCTCTTTTTACTTTACTCTTTCTCATTTATTTTGCAAGGGCTCTTATTTGAAAGCACAAATTGTGCTTGAGTTGTATATCCTTATTAAGAGGCTAACTACCACAGAATTGAACCCAATCTAGTTTTGAGGGAATTAATTTGATAATGTGTATTGCTGCTTCAGATTGCAAAGAATCCTGAGAATCCCACAGAATTTTAGAGTGATGCTAGATTATACAGGAACTATGTTGAGCATAATTAGGTATATCCCTGAGGGGTAGGGAGGATTACAAATTAAATGGTTCCATGTATCACAAGGGCCGTCTATCCCAATTACTGGGTGGGAAACCAATTCATTTAATGGGACCATGATAATTTCACACACCAATACCTCTACTTTTTTCCCCCTAAACTAATTCTGAAAAAGTAGAACCACTGTGCTTCCCATTCGTTTAAATGCTACTGGACATAGGATATTTCTCCTTGCTGCTTGCACTGACTCTGTATGGTTTCAGCAAGATCTAAACTTTGCTCAGGCTGAGAAACCATCATGCGAGGAAGATTTACTTGAATCATTAGCTGTTGCATGTACCCTGAGCCTCTACTGTATTTGCCTCTAGCTTCTGGTTTTTCGTCCCATTTCTTCTGCTCCAAGGTGAATGTGCCTTCACTTTTGGAACCCTACATAAGGGAGAGATCTCATTTTGAGCAAAAGTAACACTTCTAACTGGATGTTTTGGCTGTGCTTCTGTGTAGGGATATAGTCTAGTTGAGCTGGTTGGGTTGGAGAATTCTGATAAGAGTAGTTACATTTTGTTATTTATATTTTTTATTGTTTTTGCAGCTTGTGAATTTCTTGTTATGTCTCTTGATCTGAATTACCAAATGGATTGCTTAAGGTGGTTCCAATGTTAGTATTCTTGGTATTAGATATTTTTATTGACCTATTTGTATGCTTCTGTATATTTTGATGTACTTTAAGTGAATTGCTAATGAACCATTGAACTGTCAGTTATACTATGATAAACCGCCATTTTTATATGAATGTGCTGTAGCTAGTGTGAGTAGTGATATGTGCTGTTAATGTATGGAGATGGTTTTTTTGTGCTGTTATTCATTTTTTATTTATATTCAAAAGAGATTTAAGTTACATACACTAATATTCCACTACAACTAAAAAATAAAGACACAAAAGAAAGAAAAATAACCATATTGATCATAAGTTTCTATAAAAGCTGTCTAAGTGTCCAAATGTAAGTACATTTGTAAATTCCATCAATACATCGTTCTTTTAGATATTGTGAACTTTGCTAAATCTTCTGTCTATTAGATCACAGGTGGAGAAAAATTATCTTTCCAGTAATGAAGTATCAATCTTTTAGCAGTGAAAAGGTCATGAAAAATCCACATCCGTTAGTCCAGTGAAAAAGTTTTACCTTTGATGAAGGTAGAAAACCTCAAAGACTTAAGTCCCAGTCATTTGATTCCCTCTAGTTGGAGTACACTGGACTAAATATGGCATTGGAAACAATTCTCAAATTTTAGCTATACAACATCCGCATGACATGAAAGCACAAAATTAAAGTTACTGTAATGTAATAAGGCGAGCACAAACATGAATTGGATTCTGGGGGATGGATACAGTTTAATAGAGATACCATAAAAGACACATGTCCAGCATTTGTGGGAAAGATATACAGGCAAAGGAAGGGTCTGTAGCTGCCTTCCATGGGTTTTGTACTACAATTCCTGATGGGGAGGTTGGGAATTGAAGTTCAAACATCTGGAGGGGATCAAGTTGTAGAAGACAAGTCTATAGAACTGTGTCAGAAATCTCTCCCTGCCGGGCTGCAGCCAGCAAGGGAGGAGAGAGGCCAGGAACACTTGGGGAGTCCGAATATACCAAACACCAGGAAAACACAAGCCAAGCCAGGTCAAGGTCCAGTCCAAAGGTTCAGGAGGGAGAGATCCATCCAGAGGGTTTCAGGGAGCAGGAGACACAAAGGTTCTGAGGGCTTGCTAATAGTTTGCTGCAAGCAAGGAGCAGCCACACCAGCAGACTTAAATAGCCCCTGTGAGCAGGTGCTGCTTGTTATTGCCTCCTCAGCCTAGTCCAGGCAGCCTCCCTCTCCACAACCTGTTTCAACCTTCTACATGATTGAGGGCTGATGGGCACAGCTAGCTGCAACTCCTCTGCATCACTGCTGGTTCCCTCTCCATCATGAGCTGGCTAGGGCAACTCAGTCTCTGTTTGACCTTCCAGTGCAGGGGATGTTTGCAGGTTGACTTGCTCAGCCGGTGGCTTGGCCCGCTGCACGATCAGTTGCTCCTCAATCACAGCATCATCATCTATCGTACTATCCCTTCCCCCAGGACCCTCCCCATCCCCCATGGGAGGGGCTGGCTTCTGGGGATAGCGTTGATGAAAACTGCGAACCAACTGTGGAGCATGGACATGACAGGCATCCTCCCAGGATCGTTCCTCTGGACCATACCCCTTCCAATCCAATAGATATTGCAGACTCCGGCGATGCTACTGGGAGTCCAGAATCTGTGTAACCTCAAACTCAGGCTCCCCATCCACCATGACAGGTGGGGGAGGCAGTCTGCAGTCTGGTATGGACTGCCAGGGGCATCACGAGAGAACAAGGAGACGTGGAAGATCAGGTTGACCTTGAAAGAAGCAGGGAGCTTAACCCTGTAGGCAACCAGATTAATCACCACCTCCGCTGGGAAGGGACCAACAAAACGATGATCCAGCTTCTTCACCAGGCACTGGGTTGGGAGATGCCAGGTAGAAATCCAGACAAGGTCCCCCACAGGCAAGGTAGGACCAGGTCTCCAATGTTGATCGGCAAAGTGCTTATACCAGTCCTTAGCTTCCTGCAGTTGATCATGGAGGACTTGATGGATCGCCTGCAGCTCCTGCAGGAATCAATCTTCTGCCAGTACAGAATAACAAGGGGGAACAATGGAAGAGAAATGTGGATGGTAACCATAGTTGGCAAAAAAAGGAGACATCTGGGTAGACACATGGTGGGCACTATTATAGGCAAGCTCAACCAAGGGCAGGAGAACCATCCAGTCATCCTGATGGAAGTTAACAAAACAGCGGAGGTATTGTTCAAGAACAGCATTCACCCTCTCAGTCTACCCGTCCGACTGGGGGTGATGAGCACAGCTAGCTGCAGCTCCTCTGCATCACTGATGGTTCCCTCTCCGTCATGAGCTGGCTGAGGCAACTCAGTCTCTGTTTGACCTTCCAGTGCAGGGGATGTTTGCAGGTTGACTTGCTCAGCCGGTGGCTCGGCCCGCTGCACGATCAGTTGCTCCTCAATCACAGCATCATCATCTATCACAAACTGCCTCTGTATCACTGCCTCATTTCTTGTTCAGCAGGAAAAAATGAACCAAAATATGGAGTGATGGGCTATATATCTACTAAAATATGTGCAAGTGTGGCATTATCTCACTGTTGCTTGCGGCATATTTGCCAAATAAATAAATAGTCAGTCATTACTATGCTTTCATTGCTCCAGCTGTGAGCTTTCTCGTGTATAGAGCAGAGATGGGTAATTGTTGCCCTCTAGGTTTATTTAATTTTTGGAGGGAGAAACGGGGTAAAACACGCAGAAACGGAGCTTACCAGAAGCCAGGTAAGTCCGTCACCACGAGGAGCACTGCGAGTTCACTGCTCCACACTCCTGCGGCGTCCTGCAGCATCCAAAATGGCAGCTTATGGCTGGCGGAGGCTCTCCACCAACCAGAGAAGTTCGCCAGCCAGAAGCCCACCCCCTGGCAGATCTGCAGGCATGCACTTGCGTGCGCCTGCAAATCTACACCGGGGTGCTGCGATGGGGTGGAACGGGGCTGAAAAGTGTTTTTTAAAAAACACGGCGCCACCACTTCCGGTCACTTCAGGACAGTTTGAGGTGTAGAACCTCAAAATTATAAACGCCCCAGCGCACTCCACGGTGTAGATGACCTCCGTTAGAGGTCGCTCTACACCGTTTTAATTACCCCGTGTGGAAAGGGCCTTTGATTGCATCTTCCAAAACCCCTTGCCACTGGCTAGGCTGATGGGAATTGTAAGCCATCCCTCTTGTAGAGCTGGAAGTGGATCCTGTGCTAGAATGGAAGTAATTCACATTTCTTCAGCTCTCCCTTCCATTCCAACCTATAGTACTGTTTTTTTTCTGAAGAGGCCCACTGTCCAACACACCAATTCTCTGTGTATAGCACTCAGTACAGAATTGGTGGGTTTCAAAATTAAAGAAAGAAACATCCCTAACACATTTATCTCACTTTGGAAATCAGGCAGACTTTGGAATTCTAAAATCTGGGAACAAATTTGGATTAGAAAAATATTGGAAGCATCTCTAGGAACACTCTGGATTCAGATATGAAGTATTTAGCTTTTTGAAACTTTTTGACGTGGTGAAATAGTCTTGTAGCTGATCATAAGACGATATTTATGTAACATAACAACACAGTTCTCTGTCCTTTTAATGTGAACCCACAGCTCCGATGTGAGTAGGCTTCTCCATGAAATCCAGCATCAAGACCTTCCTCTGTCCTTACTATGGGGATGTAAATGCAGAATTTCCTATGTTGATTTTAGAGAGAAATCCCTACTATTCTCCACTATCTTGCTTCATACCTCCTGGCCTTCTGGAAGCAAAGAAATCCTAGACTGGACTAAAATATATCAAAAAGACTTTGCAGATGATTCAGAACATAATGGAATATGTGGGCTATCCCTGTTCAATGTGCAATTAAAAGGATCCACAAATGTATACCCAAATGTGAGCAAGCTTCCCAACTATGATGTTAAATCCTTCTGTTTTTGTGGTGTATTTATTATACATTTGGGTTTAAATTTCTGTAAACCCCTATGTAATGAGATACTGATTTTATGAAGGATACTATCCCAAACTCCTTCTCCCCACATTCAGTTGTATGCTTGATCAAACATTTTCAGAGAGTGAATGAATGAAAGCAAATCACAGCACTATTAGTCTGCCTATTAAAGTATTGTTATCAAGGTTTTAAAATTAGCTGATTATTATAGAAAAAAGCTCAGCCTCAGCAATATGTTTTTAAAAATTGGCTCGCCATTTGTTGAAATATGTTCCGAAACACTTTTTTTTGTGTATAACCAGCCCAGCCTCTTATTTCTTTAATTTGTTAGTCCTTCATAAGCAAAGTCAGGGGAATGTTCTCAGTATACAGCAAACTTTTAAAGAAAAGGAAGGACTGTATTTGTGTAGGAGCTGTTAAAACGGTTACCTAATTACAAATTTTATAACCATGATTGATTTATGATCTCTGGTGTACTGCCCTCATCATACCATCTACTCAGACTTCCAGCTGGGGGCTGTCTAGAGAAATCCCTGGGGACATTTGAGTTGTGCAGAGATGTTCTCTCTGGCTGAGATGGGAATTGGTAATCAATTTTCTCCCTACCAGGCAAGATGCTTTTGCTCTGTCCACATTTACTCTTCAGTCTCTTTCCTGCAGTAAGTCCTGAAAAGTACCAAGGGGAGGGAACACAAAGATAATGGGGTTTACAAATCAATTTCTTCCATTGTTGTTAAAACTGGGAGCTGAATGTCAATGCTAGGCCAAGAAAGTCTTTGTTGAAGATGTAGCTCTTTTTTAACAAGCTGAGGGGAAAGACTTTGGAATTATTTTTTCAAGATGCATTGATATCTTTTTCTGCTGGGATGACACACAGCTATGGAAAAATCTTTCTAGGGGCTGCAAGGTTTAACAATTTCAGCCGCTTAGGAACAGTTGGTCAATCAGAAGAGAAAGATCAATCTCACTCATTGTAGAAACATAACTGATGTATAAATTGGAAGCTGTACTCAAATGTGTACCATATCTCATTAAATACCAATTTAATTCTCAGGTTAAAAGATAGGATAAACATGGGTGCACAGTAAAAATGAGGACTACTGTAAATGCGTGTGTATTACACTTCTGAATGAAGTGTGAATGAAGGCTCTAGTGCTTCAAACTCAAAAATCAGTGTCCCTAGAAACAGGTCACTAGACATTTATGGCATTCCTATTTATTTACTCAGATGCAAATTGAGTATGAGCTGATGATTCACTGCGATAGAACCCAGATTCCTGCTGTTCATCAGTAAGATTTTCTTAGGAAATCCAGGTCAATTTTCTGCTTCCATTTTTTAAGACCCAGGGCATTTCCGGACTACACTGTTAAAGCGCTATTACTCTGCTTTCAACATCCTGTGGAATTCTGGGGTTTGTAGTTCACTGAGGCCAAAGAGCTCTCTGGCTGAGAATTCTAAAGGCCCCTCCCTGAACTGCAAACTCCAAGATCCCACAGGATGTTGAAAGTGGAATAACAGCACTATAACAGTGCAGTGTGGAAATGCCCTCAGCTCCACTATAGTCTAATTTTCTGCTACAAACAAACTTAACTCATTTACGCTTTCCTTCCCTGTTAGTACAGAAGAAAAGTTAAATATCTCTTCAATCACCTCTGCTTTCTTGGGGGTATCCTTTTTTTAAAAATAATTTTATTTAGTTTCACAAATAAAACACAGCATCTTAAATTGTACTTTTACATGTAGTGTTTTTGTTCTTCCACTCTGATCTAGTTTTCATTTTCTGAATGTCTACTCACATATAAAAAATTATGCCTCACAATTCTATGTTCATCTTGCATGCTTGATCTTGCATTCTCTCATCCACTCCTGTTATGTTACAGTTATTCCTCTTTGATTTCAACCATAATTTAGACGTTTTCATTTAGCAGTTCCCAGCAGTTACCCATTACAATTTGCCATTCTGCTTTTATCTGGTCATCCAATTTCTCCTTTAATCTTTGTGAGACAATGTCGGTGTTTCTATTCTCAGTAAATGTCCCCCACCATTGTTCAATTGTGGGTATTTGCTGAGACTTCCACATTTTGGTATATTCAATTTGAGCTGTCATTGTCATGTACAATGTTAATCTCCAATGTCTCTTAATGCTAGTGTTCTAAAGAACATTTATCATATTTAACAAATAAAATTCAGGGTTTTTTTACCAATTGAACCTTCAGTATTTCACACATCTTTTTATGTATTTCACTCCAATATTTCTTTGCCTTGGGACATGGCCACCACATATGAAATATTGTTCCCATCTCTTTCTGACATTTCCAACACATTCCCGTACCTGTATTGTAAATCTTTTTTAACTTATCTGGTGTCACGTACCATCTATGAACCGATTAAAATAGTTCTCTTTAAGATTCTGAGCCATTGTAAATTTTTGTGTTCTTCTCCAACTCTGTTCCTATTCATCTAATTGAGTTGAATGTCCAATATTCTGTGCCCACAAAATCATTGCAGGTTTCTCAGTCTCCTCCTGTCTCTCCTGTATTAACGTTTCTTGATATATGTGGGCTAACAAATGCAGTGGATTGTCAAAGATCCATTTAATCACTCCTGTCCTTTCTTTGGATTCTATTCCATAAGTTTTCAAATCCATCTAGAATCTCTCATTTAACTGCCTGTACGGAAACCAACTTAATGATAATCCTTCCTGTTCCAATTTTTCTCTTGGTTTAATGTTATAAACATTTGTCATTGTTTTCTGTAATATGTTTTCATATGTCAAGCATTTCTCTGTTTGCTTCCATCTTCCAAAGAAAGCTTCTTGAGAGGATACCCACATGGGTAGCTGCCTTATGTTTTTACTCTTATATTCATTCCATATCTTCAGAAGCGATTTTCTGATATAGTGATGCGAAAAATCTTTGTCGATTTTTGCTTTATCATAAAAAATATAGGCATGCAATCCCATCCTCAGGTCTGCTCCCTCCAGTGCAAGCATTCTTGTATCTTGTAAGTCAATCCAGTCTTTTAGCCATGTGAATGCCGCAGCTTTGTAATATAATTGAAAGTCCGGTACTCCCATTCCTCCTCGAAGTATTTGATCTGTCATGATATTCCATTTAATTCTTGGTTTTTTTCCTTGCCATATAAATTTGGTCAGGTTTTTTTTTCCCACTGTATGAAAAGTTTACTGTTTGTTATTACAGGGAGATTCTGAAACAAAAAATTCTTCTTTGGAAGAACATTCATTTTGATAGTGATTATTCTCCCCATCATAGACAATTTCATGGAAGTCTACCTTTCCAAGTCTTTCCATTTTTTCTCGTAGTTATTTTGAAACAGCTCATTATTCCTTTTTGCTATTCAGACACCTAAATATTTTGCTTTTTGTACTTTATTAAATCCAGTTGCAAGTGCTAATTCCTTCTCCTCCTTATCTGTCATGTTTTTCATTAGCAAAATTGTTTTTTCTTTATTTACCTTGAATCCTGAAAATTCTCCATATTCTTGTATTATTCCAATCAAATTTTGTATGCTTCTCTTAGGATCTTCAAGAAACAGAACCAAATCATCAGCAAAGGCTTTAAGTTTGTATTGATGATTCTTGATTTGGACTCCTCTTATAGCGCTGTTTTCTCTCTTTCTTGGGCTATCCTAACTCCCACAATCTCAGAATGCTAGGGTCCGTCAACTATCTTTTGTTACAACCCAACAGATACTGCCTCAGAACAGTCACATGAATAACTCTAGATTTACAGAGCTGAAAGGGATCTCTTGCAGAGTCATTTTGACTAACTCCATCCCATAACAGTAGTTTCCCAGACATTTATATAATTAGAGGACACGTATAAGGATTTCATTTCATACCTATTGAACCATGTGGCAACCACTTGCTATGAATATAAACATTACTTTTAGGGTTTCTACTTAAAATAGCAGCTCCCTGAATCACCTTTAACATTTCTGTTGTTATCTAAATAGCCTAAAGGAACTAGATCCAGTCTGATCTTCAATGAGTTAGTACTTGGATGGGAGACCACCAATGAATACCAGGTGCTATAGGCTATATTTTAGAGGAAGGAACTGTAAAATCACCTCTGAATATTCCTTGCCCAAGAAAACCCTATGAAATTCATCGATCACTATAATTCAACAGACAACCTGAAGGCACGGGGGGAGGGGGGAGATGGGCTTAAACAGAACAATTTGAATTTGCTCCAGAAATTAAGTAGCAACTCTGTATAGTTGTATGTTCATAACGCAATAAAGCTGGAGGAAAAAAGAGGAGGGATTAGTGGACTGTTGCAGTACATGTAGGTGTTGTTGTTTGAAGGTGACAGTGGAAGATAAATATGGAGGAGATTTCTTGATTTATCCTGAGCTTGCTACAACTAAAAGCTGCATAATATCCATGTCAAAATATGAAGGAAAAAAAAAGTAGGGGTGAATAGCATATATTGGCCAATGTTTATTCAGTACTGGGGTTAAAACAGTCTCAGACCATTTGCCAAAGATGCTAAAGAGCTAAATAAAATGCAAAACAGGAATTACAAAAACTGTCCCTTGATAACTAAACAGTTGATCATAAATTGGAATGTCTATGCAAATAAAGTAAATAATTAAAAACTCCAAGAGGAGCATTGACTAGGTGGTTGATGTCTGGCAATTACAAAAGCTGCATTTTTAATATGCATACATCTCCAGAGCCAGTAAAAATTAGTTCCCAGACTAATGGACCTGCCTTTGGTCCAAGGCAGAATTTTAATGAGGGTGTTATTTATAGTGTGGTGGAAGAAAGAGTGTACTCAAGTGTAATCTTTGTGGGTTATTTGACTTCAGTATTTTGTTTGTGTATTTGGCAATATTTAATTCTTCGACCTGTGACTTTCCTGTGGAAAGAATCATATGCTATGTCTGCGAAAGAGCAAAGATCACTGTAGGTAATCAGCTGGTTGTGTTAAGAGTCACATAAAATGGCAGATAATATCTATTAGCTGCTAATTCTGAGCAAGCTGAATATTACACTCTATGTTTGTGTAGAAGTTATTAAGATGTTGTGACTGAGAATGCACGATCAATTTTCAAAAGCAAGGGGGGGACAAGATTTTTCCTAGTAGAGGTACTATTGTCCCTTCTTTCAGATTGCTGAGTGGATCAGTCAAGACTGCACACCTATTTCATGTATGCTTGTAATTGTGTGATCGGTGTCCTTACACAATTCACCACTCCATGCACAATGGAACTCTTTCAACAGAGACTTCTAAAGAGACCTCACCAGACTTCACCTCACTACAAATCCCAGGATTCTATAGCACAGAGCTGTGACTGTTGGAGTAGTATCAAACTGCGATACACTCTTTGAAGCTGCACACCTGTTTCATGTGGGACATCTGAACAATAGTGAGGAATGGCTGATAGCTAATGGAAGTGACTGCCTCTCTCACGGCCTTCTCCTCCTGCCAAGCTGACCTGTGGGAAACAGATGACTGCCCTACGACATTTCACAGCCAAAAGTGGGATAAGCAACTTCAGAGAGTGATCAACATGACAAAAGTTATTAATGAAGAAGAATGCATAAGCTAGGAGAGGCTGCAGCATTTTTCCCCCCTGAATCTATTGGGAACAGCAGTATTCTACCCAATCCTCTCCCCACTGCTGAGTTAAGTGAGAACAGAACACTTTTGCACTTTGAACTCAGTTTGGAGCAGTTGGAAGATATTACATGAAAACAAGGGGTTCCAATGGCAAAGCTAAGGAGAACAGCTGGTTGCATTGATAGAAATCCCCTTTCCCTCAGTTTAAAATTTCTTCATCCAGATCTTAGCTAAAGAACTACTGTAGTTTTTGGTGCTTGAGTGCAGACCCAGTAGACAATACTCCCATATTACCACGTAAGGATCATGCACACAATTATCCTCCTAGATTTATTTTTGATCAAAATATAGTTAACTCACCAATATTTTATAAGCAGTACACATGTGCACCTCACAGGCCAGACTAAATCATGTGTGGTTCTGCATGTAACAATGGTATTTTGAAAGGCAGAAATATGTTTCCAGAGATGGAAGATGGGGTGACTAAGACTGGGATCTGAGCAGTCCTTCTTCTTCCAGGTCCTGCTCTGCAGTCTCCCCCCCCCGAGTTCAGAAACTCTGGAAATTTGATAAAGCCTCAGACAGTGTTCATTTGTTTGTTTGGTCTGGGAAAAACATGTGGTAACTTTAAGGCTGTAGGCCAAAGGTACTGATCAGGAAGTAAAACTATGTGAATTCAGCGATGCATTAATATCTTGCGGAATTGTGTTTAACTCGTATTTTTAAGTGAACCATTGTAGTTCAAACCTCCCACACTGATTAAAATATAGTTATTGTTAATGCTGCATACTTCTCCATATTTTAGTAGCATTCAAAAACATAGCCATATTAGTCTGTTTTAGTATAAAAAGATGTAAGGGAAACCAGTAGCACCTGTGAGACTAAGAAAAAGAAATTTCTAACAGATTTCATGAGCTGCAGTCCACTTCATCAGATGAGGGCACTGTGGGCAGACCTATATACTAATAGTTTGTTTAGTCTCAGAGGTGCTAAAGGATTCCCTTATATCTTTTTCTACAAACTTTGAGATACAATTTTATTGTATTTTACAAGGAAATATGTGAAAAATGTATATAGTATGAAAATTAATTGTGATTTTCCACACTTTAAAATTAGAAGAGTTGCAGCAAATTGAGTGGAATAGACATATGATTGTAGATAGGAAAGACTTCTCCACACCAAAAAAATACTAATGTGTCCATCCCTGCTTTCAAGTAATCTTTCTGAGGATCAGGCTTTAGTTGTATAAGGCAATCA
Source organism: Iguana delicatissima (assembly GCA_948472985.1). NCBI lineage: Eukaryota > Metazoa > Chordata > Lepidosauria > Squamata > Iguanidae > Iguana > Iguana delicatissima. Next base: position 1,013,663 of record CAOKZL010000579.1, on the reverse strand, counting down.
ACACAATTCTACACATCTGTTGTCAGTAGTAAATTCTACTGAGTCCAATAAGACTTGCTTTGCTCTTTAATAATTGTGTATAACCATTCCTATTAATCTAGGCACATTATGCTAAAATGTATTATAAAAGCTCCTGCTATGTTTCAAGTATCTGTCTCTATGCTAAAATCCTAATCCTAATATACATAGGTTTGCAAAAAAAAAAAAAAATGGAATGTCTGAGAAAATTTGTTGCTCCCATATGGATACTGAGAGGGGCCTCCCACACCTGTCTCAATGCCAGGACCCATATGTAGAACACATTGCAGTAACTAATCAGGACCAGAACATTATAATCAAATCTGCTGTTTTCAGGAAGGAGCATGACTGGTACATCAGCCAGAATTGGCCAAAAGCACTCCTGGCTACTGCAGCTTTCTGAGCACACGGGAACAATGGTAGCTCCAGGTAGGCTTCCAAATTGCAAATTTGATTTTTCAGAGGAAGCACAACCTGTCTGCTAGAGTCCCATCCCAGATTAGTGTTCATACTGACCAATAGTATTTCTGTTTTGTCTATTTTCAGCTACTTAACCCACACCCAATTAATGCAGGGAACAATTCAAAACTTCTACAGTCTCCTTGACATTAGTTGAAAAAGAGAGATTTGATATCATCTGCATATTGGTAAGATTTAATCCCCAAACTCCAGGAGGCTTACCTGAAGGTATTGAAATTCATAGGGAATAAAATAGAGTCCCAAGACATGGGCCAAGGTGCAGAGCAAGAATTTCCAGCATCACTTTCTGAGATCTTCCCACCATATAGGACCAGAACCACTGTAGAACAATACCTCCAAATTCCATACTGGCAAAATGTACCATAAGGATCCAATAGGCTTCTTTTTTAAAGATCACAAGTAACTCTAATAGGTCCAGCAGGGATCCAGTTCTAATTGATAGTTGTGTTTTGTAGACCCATCTGTTCAATCCCTATACTAAGCAAAGGAAGGTTTTTAATCAGAATAAGTTCCCAGAGGTTTTGCTTGCATTGATATGTGCTTTAATTAGTACTCTATATAAAAATGTATGAAGGGACACACAATATCACAGCTGGATTTGTACTTCACTGAACACTTTTTTTGACCTTCATGGCCACTTTGTAGATGCAGAGGCTTTAGCATATCCATAACTGAATTGTTTCTCATGCAGTTACCTCTGGAAAAAATGTAATAGCAAATGTGTTTCTGTCAAACATATCCACAGCTGAAACTATTTAGGACTATTTAGAGCCCCCACAGGCAAACTAACATTAAAAAATGACAGTGATTAGGGCTCATTTGCATAGTAAAATGATTTTAATTGAACACAGATTTTGCAAATGCTTTAGAAGCTGTGATCGATTTGCTGGCTGGCTTCATTGTTTATATGATCTGACAAAAGCACTACCTATTGTTAATAAGACTACTGTTTCTTAACCTGTGTTAGTGAGATTATTTTGCTAACAATGATTGAACATAGTATTGTCGTAATCACCTGTAAAGCTATGGATGATATTTTTGAAATGCATTTTTTTTTCTGAAACATATAGACTGTCATCAGTCTTGACTAGAGTTGGCCCATTGAATCAGTTGGATTTACTGATGTTTTGACTCACCATTTTTAGGGGATTTGGGATTTCTGGAAGAATTAATGAGGAGTGATACTTGTCTCTCACGTAACATGGTAACTTGGCATTTGCTAGTTAGTTGAGCAGGTCCACAGCAAAATAAGGGGGAAAAAACCCAATCAAATAATATGGCTTATACTAGTTGCAAATTCTCTAGGAGGCTGAACAAGGTCAGCCTCTGCTGAAGGGATAGATAGGAATGTTTCCATCATGGAATGCCTGGGAGATTGTTCCTTCACTAGTTATGATAGGGTGATCTCCCACCACATAGACCTGTGAAAGCATTATCATCTTTTACAACTAGGGAGAAAGGATATTTAAATATTGGGAAAGATCAAACAGTTGGTTTCATTCTGAGGGTATGTATTTGGCCATAATCCAGCCCAGATAAACAATCCACTTCGGTGAATTTCCATTCTTTGTGGGGACACCACTGGTCAGGCTTGATCAGTTGAACCACATGAGCTAATTCTGCATTTGCAGTGGGTTTTATTGCTGCATCCTATTTGATAAACTGTGGTTTTGTTGCACCTATGACTACATTTCATTTTGACAGACCCTTGAACTTAAGTTGGCCTGGGAACTTAGTGGATCATGGCCCTGAAATCATTATATCTTTCAACAATTGATTGAATTGATCTACAGCCCAGCATAGATTTGAGCGTTGGACTGTAACTCTGGAGACCAGGGTTCAGTTTCCCACTCAGCCATGAAATTCACTGGGTGACCTTGGGTGCATCAGACACTCTCAGCCCCAGAAAACTCTGTGATAGATTCGCTTAAGGATCACCACAAGTCGGAAATGACTGGAAGGCACATAACAGCAACAGTTTTAGCTGGGACTAAATACCAGGATGCCAGTGATAATATGTATAATATCTTTTAAAAAAAATAACAAATAGAGGTAAGAATGTGAAGAGAGTATATGAAGACAATAAGTTTGGATTAGAAGACACAGAAATGGTCAGCCTGTTGGCTGTGCTGTACCACTTCAAAATGGAGGTAGGGCTTCACATAATGGATGGCCCCTCAATACAGAATAATCCTTGAGCACTGAATATGGAAAGTGAAGAAGAATGGTCTATGTTTTGTTGTTTCCCAACATGAAACTCTGGAATTGGAAAGAAAGAGAAAATGAAAGAGTTGGAAATGAAAATTAAATGATTCATTACTCCAGAAAAACAAATATCTGTCACAGGCTAAAAATAAAATAAAATAAAATATTACCTTACAGAAAATAACTGGACATATTGATGAAGACTGTATGGGATGCTAGTAAGGCTGTAATCAGAGGTTACTTAGTAAAGTGGGGATCTGAATGGAAGGAAAAAACAACAACAGAAATGTCTAGAAATTCAGAATAAAATAAGACGTAAGAAACATTAAGAAATGACACAGCAAATGAAACCCTGCAAAAAGAAATTAAGCTCTTACAAGAACAACCCAAGTCCAAGAATGTTACACAATTAGAGAAAAAACTTTAAAAAATTAAACAAAATCCATTTGAAAGAGCGAACAAACCAGGAAGATGGTTAGCTTACAGATTAAGAAAGGAGGCTGAACAAAGACATATAACTAAAGTAAGGAAAGGACAGAAAATATTTGCTGACCAAGTGTCCATAAAAAAGATATTCAACAGATACTACTCCTAATTGTATGATCTCCAAAATATCCTGGAAAACAGAACAGAATGTATAAAAGACTACTTGGATAGACAAAACAGGCTAAAACTTTCAGAAGATCAGAGATACATATTAAACACACCCTTCACAGTAAAGAAAATCTCCTCTGCAATACAAAAACTTAAGACTATGAAAGCTCCAGGACAAGATGGCTTCTCAGCAGCATACTTTAAACTTCTTGAAGAAGAACTTTTATTACCTTTGCAAGCTACATTCAATGAAGTATTAACAAGTGGTAAACCGCAAATGTGGAATGAAGCCAACATAACTAATCCCCAAAGAAGGGATAGATCCAAAAGATCCTGGAAGCTACAGCCCCAACTCATTACTAAATATTGACTATAAAATATTTACTTCAATCATTGCAGAAAGATTAAAAAAAGTTTTGCAATCACTAATTCACGATGACCAAAATGGTTTCCTGCCAAAAGATTATTAAGAAACAACATCAGATCTGTTGTCAACATGGTGGAATATTTTGAAAAACATAACAAAAGGAAATTGGCAATGATTTTCATTGACTTTGAAAAAGCATTTGGTAATGTAAATTGGGACTTTATGCTCGAAATATTAAAAAGGATGGACGGCAGGCAGAAATTTATCACATGGGTTCAAGAAATGAAAGACCAAACTGCATGTCTGATTATGAATTGAGAGAAAACAAAACCTTTTAGAATAAAGAAAAGGACTATTTATACTTGTCCTGGAAGTGTTAGCTATAGAAATCAGAAAAGATCCACAGATAAGAGGAGTGAAAATAAAAGGACAAGAATATAAACTCAAAGCCTATGCATTTAGAGGGAGCAGATCTAAGGATGGGATGGCATGCCTATATGTTTTACGGAAAAGTGACAATCGATAAAGATTTTACACATCATTTTGTAAGAAAATCATTATATAAAGTATGGAATGATTATAAGAATAAGAACGTTAGGCAGCTACCCACCTGGAAGATGGTCGGACACAGAAAAATGGTTGCAATATGAAGATATATTGGAGAAAATAAATATGAATACAAATATAAATGTTTTTAAGATGAAATCAAGAGAGAAATTGGAAATTGAAGGTATAAATTTAAGCGGGTTTCCCTACAGACAACTATCAGAAAGATTTCAGATGGATGTGAAAACTCAAGGAATAGAACAGAAAGAACAAGAAAATCTGTTGAAGCTTCTGTGAGAAAATCCACCTCACTTATTCTCACATCTATATCAAGAGATATTACAACAACAATGTGAGGAAGAGACAATTAAAATAGCAATGATATAATGGGCAGAAAATATTGGACACCCAATTCAGTTGGAATGGTGGGAACAAAGTTGGCAATGAACAAAGAGGTTCACGGTAGCTCAGAACCTTAAAGAAAATTATTATAAGCTTTTTCATAGATGGTACATGACACCCAAAAAATTAAAGATAATTTATAAGACGGGTACAGGTCAATGTTGGAAATGTCAAAAGACTGCAGGTACACTATTTCATATGTGGTGGACATGTTCTAAAAACAAAAAAGTATTGGAATGAAATTCATAAGTTAATATGTGATGTCTTGCAGGTTCAAATTGTCAAGACTCCTGAAATGTATGACACATATGTTAGAGGGAACTATGGTAAAGAAATATTGGAGAATAATACTGTATATGGTCTCGATTGTCCAGATCGAATTTGCAAGGCTCTGGAAAAGTGATGTAATACCTATAACAGAACAATGGTGAGCAACTCTTATTGAAAATGGAAATGCAGATATTGTTTCACAGTGATTAAAAGGGAAATCAGATGATGATATTCATAAAGAATGGCAGATGATTTCGGAAGCGGAATGGGTCTTGACAGGGAACAGTGCATAATTCATGGTATTAAAGGTTGTTACAAGATAAAACTCAGAGAAATATCATGGAACATGTAAAGTTGAGTAGAAAAACAAGAACTAATGAACTAAGTAAATACACTAACAATTTATTGTGAAGCATTGGTAACAGTTCAGTGAAATGATAAAAACTGTAACCCAGAGAGGAAGGAAGACAGTTGTAATATGACAATTAAGAATACAATGATAATTGTATGATTTATATGCTGGAATTGTAATAAAATTATATCTATATATCTATATCTATATCTACATCTATATCTATATATATAGCCTGTGCAGACGATTTAGTAATTTTTCTGGAAGACCCCAAACTAAGCATTGAAAAACTAACAGAGAAATTGGAAACATTTGAAGAGGCTGTCAGCCTAACAATAAACAAAGAAAAAAACAGAAATACTTATGAAAAATCTTAGAGAGAAAGAGGAAAAGGAACTATTAGAATTATCTGGCTTCAAATCTGATAAGAAAATCAAATATTTGGGAAACAAAACATAACACAGAGCTTTATGAAAATAAATATATGAAAGTTGGAAAGAGATGAAGAAAGAAATGCAAAATTGGAGTAAACTGAAATTGTCACTATTAGGCTGAATGACAGCCGTAAAAAATGAATGTTCCCCCAAAGATAAATTTTCTTTTTCAAAACCTCCCAATAATCATAAATGATAAATTCTTTAAATCATCTCAAAAGGAGCTTTCCAAATTTTATTTGGGAAGGAAAGAAGACAAGGATTAAATGGAAATTGCTAACAGAGAAGAAAGAAAAAGGAGGCTGTGGCCTTCCAGATCTGAAATTATATTACTATGCACATAGGCTATCATGGATCACAGACTGGATAACCCTAAAAAATGAATGAATATTAAAATGAGAAGGTCTGGACATTAAATTTGGTTGATACGCCTTCCTTTGGTGTGGAAAAGAAAAAGTGGACAAAGAATTCTTCAATCATTACATAAGAAAATCATTACTGAATATCTGGGGAAAAAATTCAAGAACAAAATCTGTAAGAAAATTCCACAATGGGTCTCTCCACATGTATGACCTTTTGAGAGGTGGAAAGCTGCTCAGGAAAGATGGCTCCATTAAAAAGACATAATAATAGAGGAAGAAAACTACAGATTAAAAACAAGGAATGAACTAGAAGAGGAAGGATTTCCCAGTCAATGGTTTTATATTTGCAAATTAAAGAAAGATTTAAAATGGATTTGAAATTAGAGGGTTTCCTACCTAAATCAGAGAAGAATGAATTTAAAATAGCTGTCTTTGAGAAACAAACCCATTTGACATCACAAATCTACAAATTCTTGTTAAACAGAGAACTGGAAACAGAAATGATAAAAGAAGTGGTGGTCAAATGGGCTCAGAATACTGGCAAGACAATACAGCTGGAAGATTGGGAAAAAGCTAGAGAAGGACACAAAAATTTACACTATCCCAAAATCTAAAATAAAACCATATAAAAATGTTTTATAGATGGTTCTTATGCCCATCTAAATTGAACAAGATGTATAAAATGGGACAGAAGGGCTGCTGGAAGTGTAAGCAAGGATCATTCTTTCATATGTGGTGGACATGCCCAAAAGCAACAAGATTTTGGAAGAACATCAATCAAAGCATGTCAGATATGCTAGAAATTAACATTCCAGTGTCCCTGAACTTTTCTTATTAAACATCATTCCTGACATAGATCAATTCAATAAGAAAAAGTAATGGAAAATAGTACTATATATGGCTACCTCAGCCAAGATTGTCTACGCAAGATATTGGAAAAATGGCCAAACACCAGAACCTGACGAATGGCTTTTGAAGCTTATGAAAATGAATGGCTGTGATAAACTGTAAAAAAACTCTCACGGGGATTGCAAAGAATGAAAATGGAACAGAATGGAATCCAATTGTATCATATTCAGAAAGGAAATTTGGAGACAATATCATATTTTAAAATCAACAAAGATTGAAATCGATACGAACTTTTAAAGAAGCAGAACATATCTACTACAGTATACGCTGAGATTAGATGGGGTAGTGTGGAATTTGTATAATTAACTTATAGGTGGACAAACAATCTGTTATGTTAAGCTAGAGGAAATTGTATAAAATGTTTATGGAATAATAGAAGTATCTTTTACTTTTCATGGAATAAAACTAAAAAAGAAAGGCTCGAAGTAAAAATTAGAGAAACTATTTCATGAACAATGAAAGAGTTATTTAACTCATGAAACATAGGAAAGCAGATAAATTTGAAATTGGAAGACAGAAATACAATTCAACATAATAGTAATGTCAATTTAATTAACAATAAGGTTACACATATATGGTGAATGTATAATATATAATACATAGTATATTGGACTAATAGAGACACAAAGGATTAAAAGGGAGATATAGATGTACATATATGGTTATGAAAAAAAACTTTCCAAATTGTAATATCTGCAAATAACTCTATATGTTTACTATATGATGTCATATATTTTTATAGTATATAATTAAAAATAATAAAAAATGAAAGTTTTATATATATATACAAGAATATATTGATATAAAATTGTTTCATCATAAAATTATTTTCTTATAATCCCATTTGGCTGACATTCAAAATGTTACAGCCAGACATGTTTACTTTGTTAACAGAGAACTGTGGGAAAAACTGGTAGTCATATTCCCAAAGCAGTCTCATCTCATGTAACTTACCAAATTACAGTGGCCCCTCCACTTTCACGAGGGTTCGAGATGCACAACTGTCAGAAAAGTGGAAAAAACACAAACAATTTCCCCCCACAATCCCCCTCCTATTCCCTTGCCTTTTGCATGTCCAGAAGCAAGAGGATAGGAGAGAGAGCTCCAGAAGGGAGATAGAAGGCTCATGGAAGTCTTCCCCCGATTCCCTTGCCTTTTGCCTCAGTACAAGTTCTCAGTGCCAGGGCCAGAGGCAAGGGAATGAGAGGGGGAGCTCTAGAGGGCAGAATAAAGGCCTCCCCCATTTCCATGCCCTTTGTTTGGAAGCTTGCCTTCTTTCTCTGTGCCTGGCAAAATGCAAGGGAATGGGAGGAGGAGATTGGGGGAGGGAGAATCACACACACACCTCGCAAATAGTCAAATTCGTGAAGGTCAAACCGACAAATTTGGAGGGGGCACTTTGCATGGGATTTTATCCATTCATGTCCCTCTACTAGAAGAGGTGCATGAAGAGAAGGTCTGAGTTATAACTGGGGAGTGAGAGAAGAAATTCCATTGCGTGAGTGGAAGTCTACTCATGCAACACCAGATCTGCTGACAGGGAATATAGTTGGAGCTCTGTCTGAATTTTTCTTAGTGTAGATAGATCCTTAGCTACCCCATTGGCTCTGTACGATGCTAATTGTGACCACTACTTTGGTGAGTAGAATATTCCAGTGATGAAAATGGGAAGGGAGATCATTTCAGAGGAATGATGTAGAGCTCTAGCAAATATTTCAGCTACGTTCATAACTAAAAAATTTTAAATCTTAATTTACTGGGGTTTTTTTATTTTTACTTTCTAATAGCAGTTTTGATGAATTGTATGAATCTGGGCCAACAATCCAGCTGTGTACTGTACCAGACTATTAATAATTAATTCCTAAGTTTCAGATTACAGGCTGAATCAGCTTTCAACCTGTAAATAAGATTCTGGATACACATTAATTTAATCATCATATAATACTGATAGCTTACTAGTAATCATTCAGAAGGCCTCCAGAGGGGTTGGCAGAAAGCTAAGAAGAGTATGTAAAACCACTGTCCACCTTTCTACATATGGTTATCTTTATTGTTGTTTTTAATTGCCATCAACTAGACTTTGAATTATGGTAACTATATGAATGAGAGATATTCCGGTCACTCTATCAGCAGCAGCCGTGCGTAGGCCTTGCAAATTCAAGGCCATGGCTTCCTTTATTATGTCTGTCCACCTTTAATGTGGTCTTCCTCTTTTCTACTGCCTTCTTCCTTGCCAAGCATTATTGTCTTTTCTGGTGTATAATGTCTTCTTATGTACAAAAGTCTCAGCTTTGTCATTTTGGCTTTTAGGGAAAGTCCAGGTTCGATTTGCTCTTGGACTCATTTATCTGTCTTTTGTCCTATTGGCTTTCTTAAGTGTTCAGCTTTCACAACCATACGCAGAAATCAGAAATACCAAGGCATGGAGAAACCTGACTTTAGTATTGAATGATATATCTTTACATCCCTGCTTTACCCACATAACTAGGAGTAAGTCCCACTGAACTCATTAGGGCTTTCATGTAAGCCTTTTAGATATTGTTGAATTCCAATTCTTGTCAGCCTTAGCCAGCCAGTGGCAATGTATATGAGCTGGTGTTCATCAGTACTTGGAGGACTACATGTTTTCTACCCTTGTTGTATGATAAAAGACGTCTAAGATAAATGTGTTTGTGCCATGGCACAGAGCCTGGGCAGGACTCTCAATGGGCAGGTGGTGAGCCTTCTGCAAGCCCCTGCATCAGCACTGGGCCAGAGGAGTTCTCCCAATTTTGTGTGTAGCTACAGATAAGGCCCTGCAAGGTGTGAGCTTATTAAGTGGGGATGGCAGCAATCTCTTTAACCGCAGGTCACAATTGTCCATCAGAAAAAGGATTTTTTCCCCTGCCTCATTCTGGGTTAGAGTTGCCATATTTTTTTACCTGGACTCTACGCCTATTTACCCAGATTCTCCCACTCCCATGCCTGTTCAATAATTGGCTGGTCTGGAAGAAGTTCCTGCCCACTTCCTTTTCTGCTTGCTCCTTGCACTCCTTCCGCCTTCTGTCCTTCATTTTGCTCCTCATTAGAAGATAGGCATCAAATGCATCTTTGCCTCTGAGCACTGTTTCCTTTTCGCTTGCTACTTTGACCTGCTGTGCTTGTAGGACCAAGATAAATAAATGGCATTTTATATGTTTCCATTAAGGAGGATGCTGGGGAGTTGGGGAGAGGAAGTTGCATCAGGCTGGCTAAGTTAATGAAAAGTACTTTTGTTTTTCCTTGAGACTAGTGGAATGCAAGAAAAGAGAACATATTTATACATTGGGTTCTTAACTCTATAAAAGTTAGATCGATCAACAGTCCACAGTAGCTAAAGCACAAGCCCCACCAGTGATTTATATTCTTCCCAGAGCTAGTGGCAGTATATATATCAGTTGCTGGGGAACAGGAGTCCAGAGGGAGTTGTTTTTTTCTGTTGTTCCCCCTTGGACACATTTTAGATGTAAGCTTTTTGGAGGCAGAGATGTGTCATCTTGACTTGGTAAAGGATCACTGATTTTGATGGTACTGTATAAGCAAAAATAATAGGTTTATTTGTTTAAGCAATAGCAACAGATTTATTGATTAATTTATAGCCCATCAACTTAACCAGTTTCAAACAAGTTAAAGCAATAAAAATAGTTTTAAAAGACTAAACACACATTTGACAATTTGACAACTATTTAAGATAAGTTAAAACCATACACATATTCAAATTGGTATGAATGAGTCAAGCTCCAGACACTTTCCTAACAAGACATGCTTTTACTTTGTGTCAAATTGACACCCGTGTTGGGGAGGAAGTTCTGCCTCTAAGGGGAGCTGAGTTGCCGGATTAAAAACTGGAGAGGGCTCCTTCACCTTTACTAGTTCTGTAGAAGAGAAATTTTTTCCAGCTGTTTCTTATCATGCAACCAAGCAAAAGACAACAAATGCTGAAATTTTCTCTTCTTCTGAACCTGAAAAGGTACAAAAGACATCTCCAGTTTTTCACTCTGGCAGCTCTAGAGTTCCAGAACCAGAGTTCTACAGCAGACAAGGCTCTCTCCCACACCTACCATATTGCCCCCACTCATAGGATGCAGGTGTATATAAAGAGAAGTGATCTTTAAAATTAAATACACTGATGGACCATGGAAATTCTGTTCAAAACACAAACACCTGCAGAACTGTAGATATCCTGGTGCTTTACACATACAAGACAGGAAATCCTGCCAATGATGGTATGTATTTTAATGTACTGTAAGTATATAGCAGTATAATTACATTGGGTCCCACAGTTGTACAAGCTGTTGGTCAGTGAATGTCATGGCCTTACGCTGTTTTGTTGTACAATGGTCAATTAGCTCTGCACCCCCCTAGTGAAAAGTGAGAAGAGAGATTGCTGTGTGCTTGCACCTAGCTACACCACAGACCACAGTTGTGACTTCTAAGAAATTGCACCTGCTTGCTCAGCTATTTTTAATGTCTTGTCTCAATAGGATTCTGGCTCCAAATAGAATAATGTCTTGTCTCAATAGGATTTCAGAGATCTCTGTAACAGCTAATCTTTCTGCCTCCTCTCTCTGTCCCCCTTATACATCACATTACAACCATGAATTTTTTCATTTTGTTAAGGAAATACCAGGCAGATACTGTGAAAGGCTGTTCTCTGCAGACAGCCCTTGCTTTTTCCACCTCCATGAAGAAATAATTTCATAGTGACTTGCCTTTCTTTGGAGAAATTTTTAAAAAAATAATACAAGAGTAATTGGCGAGAGTAACATTACTGTAAGATCTAGATCCAACATGGTAATGAGAAGATCTGAATATGCTGATCTCTGGGAGGGAGTTTGTAGGTGAATTTACACAAATGAAGTAGCTGCAATAACTGGTTGGGAATAAAACCCGAGCCCAGATATGTGACATTTACTGTGGTGGCTTTTCAAAGAGGTTTTTAAGGAATTATTTATATTTGTATATATCATTCTTCCAATGAACTCATGGTAGCTTACATAGCTCTCCTCCTTCCCTGGTTATCTTCACAGTAACCATGTGAGTTAAGACAGAGTAAGAATGAGTGAGTGGCCCAAGGTCATCCAGAGAGGTTCAGGACCCCATCAGGACCAGAAACTGGATCTTCCAAGTCCCCAATCAGTACTCTAGCCACTACACCTCTACAAAATGGGAACCTTTGGAAAGTCATAATAACCAAATTGTGGTTTATTTGATCGCTAATCTGTGGATACAGTTGGAGAGAACTAATCTGAAGTTTTCAATATGAACCCACAAATGCTTTCACATGCATCCATGTGCATTCATGCATGCTCTGCTTTCTAGAGAAGTTTTTAATTTTTTTTTTTTAAAGGACAAGGTCTTCCTCAGGGTTATTATATGTAAAACATATTTAAAGCGGAAAAATGGTTGTGAAAGCTTTTAATTTTATGAAAGATATTGGTGACATCTCTGGGCTACTTGTTATCAAAGATATTTCAGGGGAAACAGTGTCCAAAATTTAATTTGCCATTCCATATCTATAGCGATGCATAGAATAGGGCTTATAGATTTTGAGATTCAGTTTTTTCTGCGCAGATAAACTATTGTGTCAGATTAACTAGTAACATACATGAATAGATGCTATACCAATTACACTAGGCAGTTTCTAAGTCATCTCAAATAAGGGTTGATTATATATCTGATGTACAGCTCTTTGAGGTTTTGACTCCGAAATTTCAGTGAATGGGAAGCTGCCAACCAGCAACTCTACTCCTATAATATACTTGGGGTTTTGGCCTCACTTTATTGCCTGTGGCCCTGTCCAGTGCTAGAATACCGCCCCTAAGAAGTTTCTGAAATTGAATTTTGGTTTCCCCAGGGTCAGTCCCTCACTGGACCTCAAAGAGCAGCAACCTCACACAAATTATTTTAAACCTCAGAATGCCCCCTGCATCCTCTAGGGGGTGTGAGTGACTTTTTTTTTCCGAAAAAGAGTGGGGATTGATCAGAAATTATTCTTTCCTCTGAGTTGGGGAGCTTTAGTAGGTCATATGGAGCCAATGGACCATGTTTTCCTTACTCCTACTTTAAATGTAAAGAAAATAGGAGCAGCAAAGTCTAGAAATAGGAATTATGCAAAATACAGTTTCCCTACTTCTCAGCTCCTCTCAGAAACATGCTGGGGTTAAAGGAGACTCTGCTGTAGCATCCAACGTGAATTCTCCTCTCTGCCCTGTTTTGATCCTTGCTAGACCCATTTTAGAGTTAAGTTGAGTGCTTTGCTTCCCACTTCTTTTGGTTTTGGTTAAGTTTTTCTTCTGAGTTAGAAGTTGATGAGTCCTGCAGGACCAAATAGAGGAAAGAATCCCTCTGTCTAGTCAAATACCAATTTTTCTAAAGAGTTTAGAAACCACAGTAGTTAAAATGCAACTGTTGATAGAAGAGAAAAACATAATTCACTTTTATCTGGAGAACAAAGCTGAACTGAGATGCCTTTTCAACTTCCTAATTCATGAAACATTTATCTAGGCGTCAGGCTATACTATAATACCACAGATGTGGCCTGTCAGCATTCCTCTTATAAACCCTTGTTTTTAAGGCTTTAAATGAGAACCTTAAAGGCTCACTTAAATTACTTTCACGTACAGTCAGTATCTCAGCCTAAGAACATGGCTTGTTTTCCCCCTTACTAATTAAAGAATGAACAGTTGGGATCTTTTTGGTTTGGTGGAGTATGAAAAGTAATAACTCTGTGCATGCTGTGTTCAGTGAGAGTTCAAAGGCCAAACCAGTATACAGCTGAGAACCCAATTAGATCTAGCATAAATAGTACCATTTGTAGAGATTGGAGAATAGTTTATGGGTTGTTTCACATCCTATATACAGGGAAAGAGGAAATTATTTTTTGGTTAGTCCAGCTGTGCAGAAAGCCTTCGGTATGGTTCAGGGTGCAAAATGACAACTCATTGCTCAGCCCAGTTCCATCCAGATTGATCAGGCCAAGGATTATCTAGAGCCCAAATCAAGATCTGGAAATACGGATCACCCTTGCACCTCCATTGATTTTACTGGGAAACAAAAATGCTTATAAAACTTTTGATCTTTTGCACATCTGCTTAACATTTAGAGATAAGGTTTATCCTAAGAAGGGAAATAATTTCATATATGCAGCTTCAGGACTTCTGGTGCTACACATGTGAAAAGCTTGCTAATTACAAAAAAGAAATATGATATTTAAAGGCTATTGACATAGTCTTAACCATTTTTTGCTAATTTTTTTACTGCCACTGTCCCCTGGTATTGGGCAGAGGAGGACAAGGTAGGAAGGTAGCAGGATTTGACAGAAGAGAGTGTACTGAGGCCCTTTCCGCACCAGGCAATTAGAACGGGGCAGTGCATCCTCTCACGGAGGTCGTCTGCACCTTGGAGTGGACTAGGAGCGGACTACACCAGAGATCCGCACCTCAGTCCGCTACAAAACAACCCCAAGTGGTCCTCCAGTGTGTTTTCTAAAGACCGCAAAAAAACAGGTCTTTATTTTCCTGGAACGCGCCATTGCGTTCCTGCTCCCTTGTGCAGATTTGCAGGCTCGCACCAATGCGAGCCTGCAATCTGTGAAGGGTGGGCTTTAGGTATGGCAAGCTTCAGTGGTTGGTTGGGACCCACGACCAACCGGAAGCAGCCATTTTGGAAGCCGGAATCCGCCATTTTGGAAGCCGGAGCAGTGCGGATCTACAGACCTCGCACTGGTCCGATTCACCCTGGACCAAGGAGGAGCCCTGCGGAAGGGCTTCAGAGACAGTCCGCATTGCTTTGGACCCCAAAAGAAATGGTAGGTAATGACACGGAGCGATTCCCGCGCCTCCTGCAGCAAGGGCCTGAGAAGCAGAAAATTAAGTGTTCAGATGGTTTTTGCTTCTTGAATCAGGACAGAAAGAGTGAACCATCAGTACATTAGTGAAAGATTAACTAAGGATCAGTTATGATACTGAAACAACTTACTTGAGGAGAGCTTGGTTTTGCTTTATTCCGCTAGCAGTCCAATTGGTAAGATTAAATGATAGAGCATAAAGAAGTAGGGGAGGTGAGAAGAGAAGATGTTTTATCATCAGTCCAGTGGGTGAGATTCTTCGTATGAACCTCCCCCATCCCAATTAAAGCATTTGACAATCTATGCTGACACTGGGAACTTCCATTTCACAGCCATACATGTCCATAGTTGCCTTCCTAAAATCTGTTGGGGAAGAGGACAGCCTGTCAGCTGCTACAGGTTGCTGCCACCGGGGCATTCATCAGTGTCTGTTCTTGTCATGTGGATCTTGCCCCTTCCCATTGGCTGCTGAGATTTTTTTCCCCTATCTTCTGAAAAAGACTGCTTGGTCCTGCTTCTAAAAGTACTTAAGCAGGTTACTGATGCTATAAAACCATGACAGTTTATCCTTAGTTATTTACTGCCTATGATGAAAGCAAATAGCAGTGCTGGAATCTCCTTCAGTACTCTGGTACTTTAGACCACCTACCTTCCATATCAGGAACTTCCTGTGTTATGCTGCAACTGCTGTTGCTTTGTCCTGCCAGCCTCTGATCTTTAGGCTCAAACAGAGCCCTCCTGATAGTAGAAGTAGACCATCAAAGCTACTGTCCCTTATAATTCTTGCTGGAAGGGAAAGCAAATCAGTCTAGGGGCAATGTATGTGTTTGAATTAATGCTGCAGAGGTGCCTCATAATGGATTAAGTTAAATGAATGATTAGCTATAATGTTAATAATCATTAAAACTGTAAATGACATGTAAGTGTAAGAACAACATTTATTTATAATGCCCTTTCCACCAAATGGCAGAACATCAAACATATATAATCAGAAACAATAAAAGTAATACTATAAATATATATATAAAATATCCAACATCCTGCCACTGACTCCAGTGACCTCAGGCACAATTCAACAGCTTAATCCAGTGAATCAAAGAGGAAGGTCTTCAACTCCCTACAAAAACAGAAGAGATCCTCCTCTATCTGGAGGGCCAAAGGAAAATTGTTCCACAGATGTGTATCCAGATCTTGAAATGCTCATGGATTTGACAGAGATGATCTGAGCTGTGTGCCTTGGTGGAAAGACAATAATCCTTTACATGTAATCTTAAATTCCTACATGGTGCATGCCATGCTAGCAGAGGTGCCATGTACTGGGAGTGATTAGCACAGAGCTCTAAATACAAAGACTAGAAGTTTGAAATGGGACCTGGGCAAAAGTGGTAGCCACTGAGAAGATCTATGAGGTGGAAGAAACATGTGAATATTTAGAAAGAGTTATAACAACCCTGACAGTACTAACTAATGAGGAGATTAAATTTTGTCAGTTACTTGTGCAGCAAAATGAAGAATAAAGTAATTTTGTTTTCTTGACTTCACACTATGAATTAAATAGTGAAATACAATAATAATGGATACATTTTGTGAGTAAGAGTAAATATAGTTTTGGACAAACCAGATCCTTTATATACACCCAGAAAGAAGAACGGGGATAAAAACATGGCAAAGGCCAGTCAGATGCCTGACAACAAACAACTAGGGGCAATTGGGTCAAGGATTTCACTACCTAACACATAGCCTGTAAAATAAAAAGATTAGTACTCAAAAGAGCAAGAAAGGCAAATAGGGGGTTACGGTATGCTATTCAACAAGATAAAAGGTAGGTAAATTAAATGAGAATGAAATAGGAAAAAACTCAGATAACAATCAACAAACACTTAGACGTTCAACTTTTGCACAGCTCTTTGAACAACCTGTTTGTTGTTGTGTTCTTTCAAGTCATTTCCAACTTACAGTAACCCTGTGGCAAACCTATCATGGGGTTCTTTTGGCATGATTTATTCATAGGGGGATTTGCCTTTGCTTCCTTTTGAGGCTGAAAGAATGTGCGTTTCCTAAAGTCACTCAGTAGGTTTCCATGGCCAAGCAGGGATTCAGGTCCTGGCCCCCCAAGTTGTAGTCCAATGCTCAGACAAGTACACCAACCTGTTACTAACCCCTAAATGCGGCAAACAGACAAAGATGTACAGAAGTTAATTGAATATATAACTTCAATGAACTCACAAAATCCCTTCCCACTAATTGAGAATACTGGTGTGACTTTTGCACAATTGGATTATCCATTAGCAATGCCTGTATCCCTCTTTCTCCTTAGCATCACACTGGGTTGCCATTTTCTTGAGAGAGTTATGTTGGATACAAGCTATCTGGCTTTTTCCTGATTATTTTTGATGTCCAAATCAGTATAAGCCATTTCAAACAGGGCCATTCTGCTCTGGGATTGAATTGGGCCAATCTGTAACTAAGAAATGCAAACCTAAATAACAAACCATTTTATGAATAGTTAACAGATAACTTACATTTGATTTCGTATAACGATTTTATTGTAAGGTCAGATTTTACCTAATATAACATTATTTCATCAAAGAAACAATTGCTTTCAACAAAAGCATTTCCACAGAATCAACTGAAATCACAGAGCACATATGGCTTCCATTTTGTCACATTTATGCCATTTAAAAACTTGGACCCTGGGCTGCACTACTTCAAGCTACACAGGTAGGAGAGGAGACACATTTATGAATACTTCCCCATGTACTGCCATTTTCTTCACATAGGAAATTAGCATGTCAGAAAAAGAGAGGAATAGACTCCTTTCTTCATGTCTAAATGGATTCTTCTTCTGATCTGAAGTTTAAGTACTCAGAAGTGGGCCATAAACCAGATTTAATGTACTCTTCCTTAAATTATAATTCAAACTAATTTGGCATCTACAGCAATCTCCATGGACAAAAATATATGAATTGATTAAAAGGATGAAATTATCTTCATTGAGTTTCTTCATAAGGTTTGTGTGGGAAGCCCAGGCTACAGAATGCAAGCAGATTAGGAACTAGTAAATCAAAATGAGGAATGAAAACTGAGGAATGAAAAGTAGTTTACAGTGAGCTAATAACAAAAGTCTTTATGGTGCTGAACTGTGGCAAGCAAGTTTTCCACAGACGTTAACAGAAACAGTAATTTCTCTCAGTAAAGAATATGGGAAGCGAAAGTTACTGCCATTACTACATGTTTCTGCTGTAAACGGCTTGCATGTTTATGAAAGACAAGTTTTTAAGGACAACTAAACCTTATGACTTGTAAATTGAGGCCCTTTCCGCACGCGGTTATTAAGGCGGGCCAATGCATCTTGCCATGGAGGTCTTCTGCACGTTGAAGCGGACTAGGTTCAATTTATTTACCTTCGTTCCACACGTAATTCGGACTAAATGCGCCCCCATGTGGTGGTAAAGCGTACTATTTGAAAACCGGAAGAAATCGGTTTTCTAATTTTCCAGATCGATCCAATTCGTACTTTCACAGTGGTGCAGATGCGTACATTCACACCGATGTGAATTGGTGGTCAGGGGAGGGCTCATGGGAGGGGCCAGGGGGTAGTATGGACTTTCACACGTACACACGTATGCACGTACGCAATGACTTACTAAACCACACACACACAAAAAAGGGCCAATCACAGCTGACAGGGCAGGGTGAGGGGAGTAGCGGGAGTGGCCATGGCGGAGGCAGTGTGGATTCATGAACTCACACTCCTCCGAATCAGAATGGAATGTACACAGTAGCTGTGCGGAAGGAAATGAGGAAAAGTCTGCCTTGTTTTGAGCCCAGAAAATCCGGTAAGGAACGGCACAAACCGATTCACCAGCCTCGTGCGGAAAGGGCCTGAGTGTACTGAAATACAACTGAAAACTGACTCTGGCACATATGTATATTCTTTGTAATGAGCCACTGCTTGTTTTAAATGGCATAATCTTAGAAAATATAGTAGTCATGATGTCTTGATAACTCAGCCACCCATGTACCTCAGTTCATTTCCAATTAACTGCAATTTATCATTCATTGACACTGAACTTTGATGTCCTAGCTTCTCCAATTATATTAAGCACAGTCCATTTAATTGGAAGAGTATATTGAGAAGAGATCTTTCTTATGATTCACAAGGTTGGTTTTTTTTAAAAAAAAAACTTTAACTAAATTGTTAATTTATATATAATGGGAAATCTTTAGATTACTGAAATTACTGTGAGGCCATCTTTGGAAACTGGAAACTGCAGCAGGTCCAACATGCTACACTGCTAAACAGCTATTTAAAGGGCGCAATAAGGTCTCTTTCAGAACATCTTCACTGGCTACCAATTTGTTTTGGGGGCACAATTCAAACCTCTGGTTATTGCCTATAAATAAATAAATGTCACACCTTTATCCCAATATAGGATCTAAGCTGGATTATAATATAAATTGAAAACAAAATACAATTAAAACAACCAAATTTGCAATATTTAGAGAACAATCATATTAAAAAATACTATTTTAAAACTGTTTTAAATGGCTCTCAAAATGATGAAAGATACTGCATGCACTCCAATTAAAAAACCTGCAGAATACTCAAGGTCCAGAGTAAACAGAAGGGTTTTTGTCTGCCAGCAAAAATGTAATAGAGAAGGAGCCAACTTAGCTTCCCAGGGCAGGGAATCTGGGAGCAGCTACGAAGAAGGCTCTTTCCTGTGTCCTCACCAAACAGACGTGGGAGGGTGATAAGGTGAAGAAAAAGCTTAACCCTAAAGAGAGTAAGACTTGGGCAATCTTATAGGGAGGATACAAACTTTCAGATAGTCTGCACCTAAACTGTGCCCCCAAAACAAACTGGTAGCCAGTGAAACTGTTCTGACAGAGAAGTTATATGTTCCTTGTAACCAGCCCCAGTTAGCAGTCTGAATGTAGCATTTTGGACCCCACTGCAGTTTCCAATTCCAAAGATAGCCCCATGTTAATTAATTAATGTATTAATTAATTAATGTGTTGCCTTTTATATTACTGCTTTTCCTCTTAACTTTAGAAAAAAGTTCTAAAAAAGTTTAGAAAAAAATAAAATACATATCTGTGAGTGTGTCTACAGTTGTAAAGGATGATCTTCTCAAGTAATAAATAAGAACTAGAGAAAGAAGTCATGATTTTTAAGAGTCTGAAAATGTTGTCATATTTGAAATTAATATTATATCACATAATAATATATCATTTTGAAGAAATTACTGAATACAAAACACATCTTCATAAGGGAAAACATATTTTGAAAGGTAGGAAGTTGACATATGTAACAGACTTACAAGCCAGAAGTAACAGTGGCAAACTGGTAAAACAAACAAACAAACAAACAGTTCCATGTCAGTCTTTTAAAAACAAAGAAGCAATGCCTCATTATTCTCGCTTTTCGTATTCTTCACTTATTTTCTCACGGAATATGTACTTTGATTTTTTCAATATGAAAATCATCAACCAAATTAGGATTAATGTAATTTTTTATTTATGTCGTTTGAGAACTTGACATGCTGTATTAAAACTGTTTGTGAGGGAGTGTGCCCTTATCACTTGCAATAGCAGTTTTGTCATCTCTGCCGTCAAGTATCTAAAGATTTATGTGGGAAGGATAATAAGACCTCTCAGAAAACATATAAAACACCTTTGAAATATAACAAACAATAAAAGAGGTAAGGAGCACCTTGCTAGTAAGGAGCAACACATCTCAGATTCTGGGCTATAGAAAAAGTAAATAGTAATAATGAGAAGATTGTATTTTAAAAAAAGAAGCAGAGTGGATTTTGAAATTAAAATCTTTGGTTCCTGGAGGACTAAACGAACAATTTGACCTCTTCACATTTTTGTAAATTGACTCAGAACTTTTTCTAGCCCAGTTGCATGATATGTCCTTGAAGGCAGTCTCACTCCCCCTTCTCCCACTGCTTTTTTTCTGACTATCTGCAAACATAAAAAAACCTTGAACCTAGTTCAAGTGTTTCTTTTCTGTCCAGCAAATGGAATGAGAATCTTGGTCCAGAAGTTTCTGCAGTTAAATTTCATGTTGATACACAGGCTTCATGTTGGTATACAGACTTCCAAGATCAGATGTGCCTTTAGGGTAGGTAAAGACATACCTGATCTTGGAAGCTAAACAGAGTCAGCCCTGGTTAGTACTTGGATGGGAGATTAGCAATGAAGACTAGGTGCTGTAGGCTGTATTTCAAAGGAATGAACTAGGAAAACCAACTCTGAGTATTCCTTGTCTAAGAAAACCCTGTGGGATTCATAGGGTTGCCATAAGTTGACAGGAGACCTGAAGGCACATAAGCAATATAGAAAGATTAGAATGATATGTATTACAACTTGTTATGTCTGTATTATTATATAATTATATGTTGTCCTTTTAATTCTAAATTTACATCTATGTTTATTTTTTTATTTTATTTTTTGTTTTTATACAGCCCCTAGACAGGGCCATTGAAATATATATAGACTGAAATGCACTGAGCTCTTTCCAAAATAAAGACAGCCAACCACTGACCACTTGGAGATGTGTTTCCTTTTTGTTTCTTGTAGATTCCACTGGATGCTCTCCAGTTTTATGTCTTCTACTTCCCTTACTTTTAAGTCCAGCTTGTCCTGAAGAATGGAGGAAAATGTTTTGAGTTCAAATGCAAAAGTCCTCGGGGACATGATACAAGACATAGTCTTTGGATCTAGTTATTGTCCTGTACTCTTTCTAAAAACTGCCCCACAGTTGGGAGCCAAGGGTTCATGTTCTGTGATCTTTTCTGAAATGCTTTTGCATTTCCCCAAAACCTGCTTGACATGAACATCTTTGATAGTGCTTGATTACCTGTTTGACTACAAAGGTATCCAGTCCTTAGCCTGTTTCTAAGGTCAATATGCCAATGAATGGTCTGTGAATTGCAGGGCACCGTGTTAATATGTATTTGCTTTAGTACCATTTGTACTTAAACAGAATATACTATATCTTAAATCTTCTTTGCTAGTAAATAGACACTGGAATTCTAATAGACTGATGACTGAAAAATAATTTTCCAGTTTTCAAAGGGAGATATACCAATGGACAAATGGCTTGTTCAGCATTCTTTTACATGTACTGGCCATTTTCATAAGCAGAACCCAATTCAGTTTCATCATGCAAGGAGAGAGGGTTGGGTTATCCACGGTTGGGTTACCGTGCTGTTCATTGAGAGAGGAATGTACTAAACATCTATTCCACTCAGTTATCACTGAACTAAGTACATGTCTTTGAAAAGGCTCTTGTAGCAGACTGTGCTTTAAGTTAAGAGGTTTCGCTTGGGGAGCTTTTTAATGGTTCTTAGTTTTTTAGCTGTATCCTCTATATACATTATGTGAATCCTGCAAGCAGTTTGAGGGTTTGTTGGGCCCATGTCAAGTTAAATATTTAAACTAAGTTCTTTGATTAATCAACTAAATTATCTTTAATCCAGGGACAGAATCATTTTCAGAATATTTTTTGGGGGTAGCGAGGTATTAGGTCTTGCACTGTCCCAACAAAAATCAGTATCATGGTGGACATAAGAGATTGCTTGCATCCAGGCAGAATAGTTCAGAAGCATATGTCATTTACAGCGATATTTTGTTCAACTGCAGTGAAACAAAAGGATCTTCCTAAACCTATTCAAAGTGCTACTTTGAAAATGCTAGGTATGCTAGAAGACTCGGGCTGACTACTTGTTAGCACAGAATAGATCTATGCTCATAAGAACTATTAGTCTTCAGACATCAGATAAGTATTCAGTAACATGCTGCAGATCTTCTCATAATATTTTCTCACTCAATTAAATATATCTACCAGTATCTACCCTGAGGTGCTTATACAATCACATTTCTTTCCTATTAACTTCTAGATAATGATTGTTTAGTTCTTATCAGGATCTTCTCATTGTAATTTGATTAAATTTAAAAGGTTGTCCTATCAGAGCAACAGTCCTTCATATATACAAGGTTACACTTGATGAATTATAATTATTTACCTTAGCTATTGGTTTATGAATAGACATGGACAATTTCTCTGCTGCTGCCAAAAAGAAAAAAAAGAAAAAAGGAAAATGACTCAGCTTATTTTCTGAGTCACCCACTGTCAAACTTCCCACCTACCATCCCACATAGCCTTCAATGTATTTAGTTCCCCATAGCTTTCGGTATTTAAAACTTCATTCTCCTTAGCCTTCTGAACCATAATGAAGAAACACTTGCTTGAGAGGCTCTCCCTTTAAGATGCCATTGGCACCATTTCTGGATGGCTTACTTCCATATTACACAGGAACCGCCATCTTGCGTATCAAAATCTGACATGAATTTGGCCACCAAAAACACCTTAATAGGTCTGCCTGGCAGAAAAGGAGTAGAACATCCATCAAATTCTCATCTTTTAAACTATCACTGGTGGATGTGACCACTGTACCATGTACCTTTCTCCCCCTGGTGCCACATGGTTTAAATGCTATCTGCTGTCCTCGGTCCTGCTAGATCCCTAGGATCATGTGGATCTAATTCTAAAATCTGGATTTTCATTTATATTTTCATTTCTTCAGGCTAAATGGAAGTTTACTATTTAATTTCCGTATCTAATTGTCTTTAGGATCATGTTTGAATGAACACAGTAACAACCCAAATAATCATTATAATATCATTAGTTAAAGATTTGGTCTCAGATGATGTATTATTACTCATGAAATATAGGTATATTTAGAGATACATTGGAAATCGTAGGACTAAATTCAATTTTCAGATTCAATTCAGACATGGATCTACTGAGAGATGAATTAAGACAATGGAATAACAAAATTTGCATAGATTACTAGCTCTGCCAATCAACAAAAAATATTCCAAGTTATGAGAAATTTGTTTCCTTTTATATGTAGACCCTGAGGCAAAAAAGTGGCTTTGTAAATTTTCTGAAAGCATATTCTGACCAAGGACTAATGGTGGCCGGAACAGCTTTTAATTAATTGGTTAGTTGATTAGATAGGAACCTTCCAAAAATGATACAATCCATACAGCCTTGCTCGGTCGTTCATGGCTGTACTTTCCAGCAGTTTTCTGAGAGTATTTGTTAGAGGAACTACAGATATGCCAATGTGCAAAATTGAATACCTACAGTGTTGGAAGATCAGAATTTCTTCAAGTTAAGTAATAATGTGTACTTGTGATTCCAGTCTGGTCTCAACGTGCTTTCAGACCTTACCAGGTTTCTGCACTCCCCTGTTGTGATTCTGATTGTGTGTGGGATTAAACACCTGCCTAGGGCTCTTTAAGTATCTGAATAAGAAGGGCTGTAGTCCTCAGTGTTCATATGTCCCTTGTTCAAAGCTTCCTTAATCTGTTTCGTAATTGAATCAAGAAAGTGTGTGTGTGTGTGTGTGTGTGTGTGTGTGTGTTAGAAATCATGATAGGAAGTAAGAGTTAATAGCAATAAGATAAATGAGCTGCTATACTATCTTGGCTGTCCACTTCACTTCAATTAAAAAGATTAACTTTACTCCATAAATTCCATAATTATTTCTACCTAGTTGCTAAATAAAGATTTATAGTGATATACTCCTCATCAAATAATGGTTATTTTCTCTTTGATGATATATATTTCACCTTAGCTTTGCTTAAGTACTTTCATATTCTTCATCATTGCTCTGACCCAGTTCTATGTTCAAAGAAAATCTATGGCTTTGGCTGTAGGGATCCTTTAAAAATAATCAGCGCATAAAGTCGGATTCATAGTTGAAGTTAGTTCACATGAAAATCAATGGACTTAAGTCGTTAATCATGTGTGAAAGGGACTTAAGTGCAATAAGTAACCCAGTGTAAACTCGATTCTTAGTTGTTACCTAGCATTCATATTCTTTATGCTTTCAGCAATCCATGAGTCTCTTCTAAGGGTACAGTCTTGAAGTCCCTAGAAGGCTATCCCAGAGGCGACAGGTTATTGTGTCCTTCCCTCTCCTCAGGCAGAGAGGGAGGAAATTGACAAAAGGGCTATATATAAGTGCCAGTAGAGAAAATGCCATTAAACCCTTCTTCTTCTATGCTGTTGGCCCTCCAAGTGTATTATTTGCTTTGCTCTATGGGCTTTGTGCTAGGGAGAGCCTGCAGATGCAATAGTGCCCTTGCTGCACTTAGTGCAAATACATAAAGAAACAGTCCTGGTCAGCCCTGCTATCCAAAGCTAAAACTAAAACCAGGGCATGTGGCCAGTAGCTTGATCTTCTAGAGCTGGGTGAACAAAACATGGTCCTTCCGATTGACTGTGCTGGCTAGGGCTGATGGAAATTACAGTCTGACAAGTAAGGAGTGCTGGCAGTTGCAGTCTGTCAACATCTGAAGGGTCTCACTTTGCTCTCACTTAAACCAGATGGAACAAAAAAGAAATCTCCAGGTTTACATATATGTTTTGCAGTTTATACAGATGTTTTGCAGTTTATACATGTATCAGATTTGCTGTTCTGATTATTGTGACTTTCTTTGCTTTTGCAGGGCCTATGTGCTCAAACCTTCTGCGGACACTTGCATTCCTGCAATCATGCCACATTCAACATGAAGGTAAGATGAAATATATGATATAAACTGTAAAATGATTGTAGTCCAGGGCCAAATCTCTAAATGAAATGACTGCTGAAATTACAGCAGTACAGGATTTCTGCACACCTTCCAGGGATCCCCTGTATCTTTTTTAAATAGAGAACTGAAGGCAAACAAATTAGTCAATTTTCAGCCATAAGAGTGAGTCCAGAAAGGATAGCGGATGAGTGTCATCCTTGAAAGGATCTTTTTTCACAAGTATTTAAACCCTTACTGATTTTTAGGTCTTCAACTTTGCTTCTGTAATGGTGGCCATTTCCCTTTGGCTTGTCTTGGAGTGATAATGTCAATGATCTATATAGTATATAGTATACTAAATATCAGTAAGAACAAATAAAGTCCTCCAAAGAAAGTGATTTTTTTTTTTGAGGTCATATGTGTGATTGTATGTCTCAAGTACAATAATGGACAACTCTACAAACTGAGTATTTTTTCAGCCATTTTTGAGTAAACCAAAAATTCCAGGAGTGTACGATAAGTGTTCTTATAATTGGTGTTGGGAGAAAGTGGAAGAAAAGGTAAATTATGGTGCATAAATTATATCTAGACTGTGGTTCTCTTCATAGGGATGTTATCTTTTTATTACTCCATAGTTCAAAACCTTCAAAATCCTCAAATAAAATAGAAGATGAAGGTAAAGGAGTTAAGGGGGAGTAGAGGACTTTTCCTTCCCTCATATTTTCTTCTTTTCATACTTTTTTTAAAGTGAAGGAGGAATGAAGTTGTCTGGAGCTTTGATGCTGTTGCCAAAGCTACCAGGAAAACCATTGATTAAAAACATGGGTTTCAAAAGCACTGTAAGGAAGAAACATTTAAGAAGTTGTATAATTGGGGGGAGAAGGGTTTTTTTTCCCCCCATGGCCGAATTTTACATCTCCTTTTCACAAATCCTCTCTCCCTTCTTTCCTTCCTGATATTTATATATCAGCTAACACAAATTTCTCAGGGTGACTCACATCCATGCCTGATATGCCTACTCCCCTGTTGCTACTTGAAAATATGGCTCACACCAGAGATATACTGATGAGGGGAGCAGTGAGGACATTGCCTCAAAAAAGATTTCTGCCTCCCCCATGAAGTGTTACTTCTGTCCCTAAATTTATGGCATTGCAGTTCAGCATTTGGAAATGTAGTTTAGGCATTTTTTAAAAAAAGTATATGGTAGAATCCTGCAAAACCCCAATACTAACACTTACTAAACATTGTACATCATACAAGGAATCCTTCCTATGCTTGTATCTTTTGCATGCTACAAGACTCACCTTTGTATGCAGCATGAAGACTCATCAGTATAAATAAAATTATGCTGTTATTTAGCTGTATTTCTGTTATTGAGGAAAAGGGGATTACCTGGAAGTAACTAGTTAATTCCCACTAGGTGCTTCCAAGCTAAAACCTTATTTCAGACAGTGTAACCAGGAGGATTAGCTTTGTCTGAAGGTGGCAGCATCATAAGGAAGATATGTAGGAAGCATTGGCTTCTGGTGGGAGGACAGGTGGTTGAAGAGTGCTTCAGAAATGAATCACAGGAGAGAGAAAAAACTTGTGGGTGGGAAAGGGCAAGTGAGCAATGGCCAACCTATCTGTTCTTACTGAGAAACAACTTCCCTAATCCTGTACTTTACCATAACTTAGAATTTAAGAACTGTATAAAACATCTAGGCATGCTGACTATAAAAGTGTAACAGTCTGATGTCAGCTTGAATTCAATAGTTCTAGAATAGATAATTAAGCACTTGCTGTACGAACAGTTAGATTTCTAAGAGAGTTTCTTAAAAATAAGTCATGGCAGACCAGAGCTTGGAACATTTATCTTGAAAATTAATTTGATAATGTAAACATTAGAAACGGGAAAATTAGTTCAGTAGCATAAATGTTAATAATTGAAATAGTTTAACTTAGTACTTAAGTAACTTGATGATTAAAATTGTTAGTGTTGGAGGCCAACCATGGGATTTACAGATAATGGCGTGGAGGTTGTCAGTGTTGACTTTAAGGGAGCACATTATGTCACCGGTTTCTTCAAAAGGTCTCTTTGTATCCTTTTAGAATTGCCTGCCTCCCACCTGGAATTTTTCATGGCAGGGATCAAAAACCCCATAATAGTTTTGTTGCCTGAGAATGGTGGGTGTGCGGCAGATCTGGGAACTATCAGACTGGGGAAGGCTGTTGCAAAGTTCAGTCGGTCACTCATCTGTATCTCTTTCCTTTCCACCCTTACTAACACATACACTTTGCTCCCTCTTCAAATGACTTGTTTGTTAATAAGGAGTGATTTATTTCAGTTAGAGGACACTGATCCGTCGCAAGTACAGCAATAAGTGGAGAAATGTAAACATTGGTCAGTGAATCTACAGTGAAGAATTCTTAACCTAACATTTTTTAGAGTCTCTTAGCATATTATTATTATTTTCTGCACAGTTGACTTACTGCATCCTACATGCTCCCTACTCCTAGTCACGAAGTATGGCTTAGAAAGATCAGTGACAGAGCACATTTTGCAGGCAGGAGTTATGGATCCCAGCTGCGGTTGGCAGCATCTTCAGTTTTAATGATCAAGTATCTAACAAGCCCATTTTCTATGTACCTATTTTACTATCACTGTATAATTAAAAGTGCTTAAATTTGAGGGAGAAGGAAAGGGGGTAGGTGGACAAAAAGTATAATGGGAAGTGTGAAGGGAGAAGCCAAGAGAAACAGAAATAAGGGGTGGGTTTGAGGAAAACTTTTCATTAAACTATCCAAGAGCCTAGCACTATGTGAGATTAAAGAACTGCAAAAGGGTTCATCGCAGCTCACCCCCAAATAATATTATGATGCAGATTATACAATAAAAGCATTAGAAATCGGTTCAGAATATAATCAATGGGGGATAAATTACTTCAACTCCCCCCAGAAAGACCCAAGACACTAGGGGAGGCATTAGATTCTTAAGCATCTTGGTCTTCTGCTAAGCAAATATGTCATTCCCCCTCATTCCATTTCAAGATTCACTTATTTCTTCTTATGCAATTCTTTTCTTCATTCATATTTCCAAAATATAGCTGTTATCCGCCACAAAACCTCCTATCTGACCTGAGTTTCAGAACATTATCTTTCTCTCCTTCTTTCCATTCTGTTGTCTTCTCAAAGATAGTCTGTTTAACAATACTATGTGGCAAGTTAGAATCTCCTCCATTTCTAATATTTGTTCTCCTGCAGCCTCTTACCTTTCTGCTTTATTGAATGTGAAGGGGAGGCACCCACCAAGTGAATTTTAATGAATTCTAATGACCTAATTCACTAAAGCATATTTTAAGGTCAGTGTTAATTGGGGGTCTAGAAAGTTAGGTGACACCTCTAGTTAAAAGTAGTGAATAAATAACGAGTTAAGTAGCGTGTTCATTCCAAGCTCTTGTTATTCAAGAAACATGGATGTTATTTCAATAAGGCTTTGATATGTTCCTCCTTGATAATATGGCACTCATATTGGTAAAATGGAGGCTAGACAATGTCACTTTGTAGCTGGTTGATGGACCAAACCCAAAGAATGGTCACAAATTATTGTTTGTCATCTTGGATAAACAAGATGGGATTTCTTTCCATGTCTTGTTGTGGTGTTATGTTTTCTTGTCTTTGTCCCTGGTTGCATATGTTGATGTTCTGCCCTTTGGTGAAAAGGGTGTTATAAATAAACATCATCATCATCATCATCACCATCACCACCATCATGAACTTCTTCTTCCTCTTGTTCTTCTTCTTCTTCTTCTTCTTGGAGAGAAGTAGTGGGCATAATGATATAGAATATATTTATAAATTATTTCTGATGAAGGAATAAATGGCACACTAGTGAAATCTGCAAATGGCACAAGTATACTGGGAGGAGTTACTAATACTTCAGAAGACAGAATCAGGATTCAGACTGGAATACAGAGATCAATGTAAACTACTGTATTTAGGTGTGAAAAATCAGATAAACAAATACAAGATGGATGACACTGGGCTTCACAACACTACGTGTGAAATAGATCTAGGAGTCTTAGAAGACCACAAGCTAAAGATGAGTCAGTAGTGTTATGTGGTGGGAAAAGAAGATCAATGCAGTTTTTTGACAATATGAACAGAAATATCTAGATCATGAGAAGTAATAGTACCACCCTATTCTGCTTTGGTGAGACTTCATCTGAAGTATTGTGTGCAGTTCTGAGGACCAAAATTTGAGAAGAATATCAGCAAGGTTGGATGTATCCCTTCTAGGCAACTATGATGGTAAAAAATCTGAAAACCAAGCCTGATAAAGAATGGTTTAGGAAGCTAGTCATGTTTAGCTGAAAGAAGAAAAGACTGAAAGGAGCTATGGTAGCCATCTATAATTATATGACGACCTGTGAGATGGAAGATGCAGTGAGCTTCTTTTCCGCTTCTCCAAAGGATAACACCCAAACCACTGAACTCAAGCTACAAAAAAGGAGCTATCAAATACTTCTCAGAAAGAACTTTCAGGCAATAATTGCTGTGTGACAGGTGAATAAATTATCATGGAAGATGGTAGAATACCCTTAAACAGATTTTGAGTGACCAGCTCTCAGGGTGTATTAGCTTTGGATTCTTAAACTGGCAGTTGGTTGGACTAGATGGCCGTTGAAATACTTTCCAACTCTGTGAGCCTCTGAGTCAACTCTACCTGTTTGTTTTAGCTCCAGGAGTTGCTCCCCCAGTTCTTTTCATAGAACAGATACTTTGTACAGGGAAATCCTGGAACTTGTCCCCTTAAGACATAGTCAAATAAGGGACCCACATGGCCTTCCAGAGTAGTTGTATGATTTAGTGAAAAAATGAAGCAAGCTTTTATATGCTGATGATTTTGCAGATTGGCATATTATTTTGATAAAGAATATTATATCTGGCATTAAACATTGTGTTGGAATCACTGGTCAGCATCCGCAATAATTTAATTAGAAAAAATGGAAATTGCCAGCAGAAGGTTGATTAAACTGAGTGAGGGGTGCATCCTTAGAAACTGTAATTATAGTTACATAAACTAATTGTACATTAAGTGTACATTAATTAATTGTACATTAATTGTACAAAAAATGAGATTCCACCTGAACCTCAGGAAGAACTTCCTGACAGTCAGAGCTGTCTGGCAGTGGAATATTCTGCCTTGGAGTGTGGTAGAGTCTCCTTCTTTGAAGGTTTTTAAGTAGAGGCTGGATGGCCATCTGTTGGGAATGCTTTGACTGGTGTTCCTGCATAGCAGGGGGTTGGACTCCATGGCCCCTGGGATCTCTTCCAACTCTATGATTCTATGATATTTGGAAGGCAGGCAGCTGATCTGTAGGTGCACACATATTTGACTCTCAAATTATTCAGGCTAAGTTTTACCATATACTTTCACAGACATGAAGGAATATGTGGGACTTGCTTCCAAGGAAATACACTTAGGACAGGGATGCAAGACAGTTTTCCAAACTATGCTGATTCTTTATTCATAGGAGAAAGTTGAGTGGGCAGATAATTTGCCATTTTTCTGCTCATCTTCCTCTTTTATTTTTATTGTGCTTTCTGATGTGGGTTTTTTTCTTTTTTAAATTTTTTTTATTGAATATATAAAATAACACAACACCATACAAAACACACTAAACCCAATATAACACACCACTGCACAAAGTTGCTTTCTTTACATGTATTTTCTTTTACAGCTTGTACATTACTGGAAATAATAAACAAAAACCTCTCCTAAAATGCATAGTCACATGCTTCAGTAGCATTCACCTATGTCTGATGGCAGGGACTATACTATTCAAATAATATTGAATGGTGTTGCAATAGTCAGACTTCATAAACAAAGTGAGAATTCAGATGTTCCAGCTGCTGTGCTTTTGGTAACAAAAGTATGAATGATACTTAAAGAACTGTGGTTTCCAGAGCTGTATAAAGGAGCAGGGGTTGCCTAAAAGTTTCTTGTCAGGCAGAGCTGATGAAGAGCAGTTTAGATACAATTAAAGCATGATATTAGAGAATATAAAAAGGCACAATCTTTGTTCCTCATTCTCTAAATTGAGCACAAAACCTGACCCTTATCACTAGTCTTTATTTATTTATCAAAAGCTGTTTATTTTATTTGGCCAGGGATTAGTATTGTTACTCAGCTAATTTTTCAAATGCAAGCACAACAAAAATTAGGAACTACAAGAGGAATAATCTAAATCAAGGCTTTCCAAATGGTGTGCCACGACATGTTAGTGTGTCACCTGAAGTGTCTAGGCATCTCACCTACAATCTTGGAAATGTATGCTATTATTTAAAAATCATATATTTTTAAAAAATATACAAAATGTTTTCATGTTGTGTCTCAATACATTTTGTTATTACAATTTATGTATGTGTTTGTATCTCTTATAAGAGATTAGTTTAACCTCTGGTTTGCTGGTAAAACTGAATTACTGTGTCGTGAAGTGATGCATGTCTAAAAAGTGCATCATCAACATGAAAAATTTGGAAAGATCTGGTCCAAAGATTGCTCATTTCAGTCATCACTATGCTGTACTTGCACTATCTCATCAACATATTCTTTCTTGTCAAAGATGATAAAATTTGGAAATAATTTTTATATCCATACTCTATCATATTTTCAAGACTGTGTAACCCAATTTAAAAATTAAGTACAACTATTTAATAGGAGCTGTTTTGCAAAAAGGGCGGGAACCAACTTTTTAAATATTTGTAGTTTTTGTTAGTTGATTATAGTTTAATTAGATATATATAGTTTAGTAGTATATGGCTTGTCATTTTGTGTTTTTGTACCATTTTGTATTTTTTAATGTAGTTCTTTATATTATTTATGTTACTGTTTTATATTGTTTATGTGTGTGATGTGTTTAATAATTTTTTTAAAAAGAAAGAAAGAAGGAAAAAAGATTGTGTAACCCAGAAACATTAAACTTGTCACTGATATTGTGCTAAGGGTGTGCATCTCTGGGTTATTTTGTTTTTGATTAATTTTAATTAATTAAAGTGGGTCTATAGCCTACAGTACCATCTAGACCTTCCTTCAGCAGAGGCAGGTCTGTGAGATTCATTTCTCTGGTGGGCTCAGACAGCTTTGCATTGTGCTTTCCTCTGCAAGTCTCCTGAATACTTCACACAACTTGGAGAAAGAGAGAGAAAGAAACTTACTGGTGCATAGCAGTTGGTTGGAGGAGAAGAGTTAGTAGAAGGAAAGATAACACAAGTGTTGGGATGTCAAGAGAGAAAGGCCAACAAGAATGAAAAATATGGGGTAGAGGATTGGCAGAGAGAAAGAGCAAAGAAGAAAAAGGAAAGGCACCATATGTGTGGGAACTAAGGGATTTCTGTTATTTAGGCCATTTCCACACAAGAGGGGAGGAGCGGCTCACTGCGCATCAAGAGCGGTGTTTTTTTCATTCAGATTCAAAAACTGTCCTGTATGCACACACCCCATTTACACTGTCCTACCTCAAAGAAAAATGGTTGCTGCATCTGCAACAGCAAGTCCCTGGTCACTCCCATCCCCCTTCCTCACCCCGCCCCGTCAACTCCAAAGTGGTCTTTCAAAGTTAAACTGTCAAAAGGTTGCTACTTTGCAAAGTGAAAGTTAAGGCTATCAAGGGAGCCTGAAAGAGAAACAAAAGTGAAACAATGTTGCTTGAAGAACTTCCTATAATCCTGTAATCAGTTACATTCGTTCATCAAGCAAGATCATGTCTTCCTCACTCACACACATTTCCTTTGCTACGGTTGTGCAGTATATTCATTGATGTGAGAAATTAACGATCCATTAGCGCTCTCTTCCCGCTGTCCATTTAACACCTAGAAGACAGCCTGTCCTTTGATGGGTCAAGAGAGATAAGGATGGAAATGACAGCCTGGGAACGCCCCTAGCCAGCAACTTCTCCTCTATGAATCAATGTTACAGTTCCACACGTAGGGGAAAACGAAGCAGAATCAGCTTGTGAGATTTACATCGGAGTTTTCCCAGTTTTACACTACAGTGGTTTCTCATCACATTGAACCTTACTAGGAGCTGAAAACATGCAGAACCACAAGGAAAACTGTGAAGCCAAACTGGTTCAACTTGCAGATGAGAAGGTGAGAATTCAAGGTGACTTCAATGTATTGACCTTGTGTGGAGATGGCCTTAGTCTACACTGTCCAGTGTCAAGGTCAGAGACCTGGGCGGCAAGACAGCCCAGAGAAGAGAGTGGGAAAGCCAGCGAAGTCCAGCCGGGAGGAGATAAGCAAGCACTTTTACTCAAGGAAGTTCAGAGTGCCAAGCGAAGCCGTAGTCAGAGTTCCAAAGCCAAGGGTCAAGAGTCCAGAGATCAATTCAAGGTATCAGGATCTGGGTGCTGGGAGCAAGGTACAGGCAAGAGGAGGGCTTGTAAGAAGTTTGCCACAAGCAAAGGGAAGCTTCCAGGCAGGCAGTTATATAGCCCCAGGTACAGGTGTGTCCAGTCACCACTTCTTAAACTTAGCCAAGGAAGCCTCCCTTTGCACAGCCCTCTTGAGTCTCCGCCTTGATTGGGGGCTTATTGAACCAGGCTCCAGAGCCTCTTCAGAATTGGATCCCTGTTGCTCCAAAGGAGCAGGCACAGAATTGGATCTCTGTTGCTCTAAAGGAGCAGGCAGAGGGACGTCCACACAGTCCATGGCAGCAGGGGGAGCTCTTGAGCTGCAGGACTCATCTCCAGCCAGAGCAACAGGGACCCATAGCTGCTGCTGCTGCCCGTCATCTCCACCCTGAGCAACAGGGACCACGTCATCAGCAGCTCTGGCAGGGGCTTCAGTTATCACATCCGGGAGGGTTGGGGATGCTGGGAGCTATGCAAAAACCACGATAGCACTTCCCTCCCGACCACTGAGTTCTGATCAAAGAGGCTGTACCAGAGTCAAGTGTACAAAATGCCCAAATATAGCAGAGCGC
The DNA here is from genome assembly GCA_948472985.1 of Iguana delicatissima. Taxonomy (NCBI): domain Eukaryota; kingdom Metazoa; phylum Chordata; class Lepidosauria; order Squamata; family Iguanidae; genus Iguana; species Iguana delicatissima. The sequence continues at coordinate 979,287 of CAOKZL010000579.1, read as the reverse complement.
TTGTACAGCTGTGGAAGCGTGCCCAGCAGACTTTAGTATTAGCAGCAATGCACTGTAGCCAAGAAAAACTCACCCAAGCCACTTGTTATCTTCCATCAAGGAGGAGTTTATTCTTGAGTTACAATATATACATATTTACAAGAATCTCTAAAAGGCGTTCCAGCATTCCTCAGCTTGTTCTTTCTGGCAGAGCCTCTGGCATACATGTTCAGGCACCATGTGCGCTTGTTAGCTAGCACTCAGCTACATTTATACATACACCTAGCTGATGCAATCCTGGCCAGCCTTTGTATTCTCCCCTTATCTGATGCAACTTTCTCCCCTGATTGCCCATCAGCATGAGTCAGCATGAGTCAGCTAGAGTCACATGGCTTTTCACAGGTTCACTTAACAATTTACATCATAAAGTATTTTCTTTGGACTACAGGTTTTGTCCAGCCTTTCCTAACATACACAACTATTTTGCAAGAGAAAAATACTGTATTTTGAATAGATTTGCTTTGATAGAAGGTTCACAACATACATTTCAATTAAAATTTTAATGTATTTAATAAATTCCTTTTATTAATAATAAAATAAATTTAAATGCTTTAAATGAGTACTGTTTTGTCATTCTCTAAGGAAACTGATTTTTTTTGGGGGGGGGACCTCTTTTATAGTGAACAATATCCAAATCTTTCTCCCCTTCCTCCGATGAATACTGTCATACTACGTTCCTGACAAGAGCTCTTATCAGAAGTAAATACACACCAAGATCTTAAGAAAAAAACTCTTGGCTACGTGCAGAATTTGCTTCCTATCTCTGAAGGTACAGTTAGATGTGCTCAAAATTGCAGCACTGTAAGATTGAGAATTTTAACATTAATGAAGGTGAAAATTAATTTGGAAGTGTGTCAGAATCCATAGTCATTTTTAATTATGGAAATGTGATAAGGAAGTAACTCTGCTGTTGTAGTTAAATTATACTATTGCTATATTTTATTCATATAACTTCAGGAGGCTTGAGTTTGGGCTGTCTGAAATATTCAAGTTGGCTATTGCTCAGTCAAATCCTTTAGATTTCTTTTTAGAGAGTGCAGGATCTAAGTCCTTTAGATTTCTTTCACTGTTTTGAGAAGTGGGGGAGGGCTTGAGCAGTAAGACATAAAAAAAATATATAGCCTCGCTTATTTCCCTAGAGAGAACAGAGCAGTGCAGGCACATGCTCTTCAAAAGGTTCTGAGTGAATAGCAATGGAGCTGACCAGAATAGCAGATTGCAAAGGTTCTTTTTAACATGGTGCTCAGACTCATTTTAGTATGCAGGAATATCTGGATAAAAATGCAATACTGTGCTTTCTGCAGAGTTCCAAAGACATTCTCAAAGAGCAAAGAGAACATACCATCCCTTCTGATATTGAAGACCAAAGAAGGAAGTACAAAACTTTCTTCCATTCTGTTAAAAGCACCCATAATCAATTTTCTTTCAGTTGGTGTTATATGCCAAAAATTGGCCAGGTAAAGCCTTATTACATTCTGCTTTACAAAACACCAAAATCTGGGGCTTATTTTGTCCATTGCGTTTCAGAAAAGTGTCCTAAATACTTGCTTCCACAGTTTGTGTGACCAACGTTTGAAACCCATTATTGGCTAACATCAACTTGTTACTCCTAAATCCACATTGGTGCAGCTTCTCTCCTCCCTGGTTATAATGCCAAGATATATTATCTCCAAAATTTGAAGGATGGTATTTTGTGAATATTGGAATACCAGTATGTGAGACAAATAAAGGAAGTAAGTTCTGGTTGTTGGAAATGTGACTATGAAGCACAATTACAGGGTTGGAAGGGGTCCCAACACAGCATTGCGCTGCCTTTCTGTGATGGTGGGATTGTGGGTCTCTCTTGTCAAATGGGCTTTTGCTGAGGAGCCAGACTAAATGTGCCAAGCAGCTACTGGGCAGCAGGAGTAGTGCAGGGGGCACTGACAGAGGGTCTGTCAGAGATAATGGCAGTGACACTATAGCTAATGTTTTAGAAAGTGAAATGAAAGCTTCTCTCAAAGCACTTGGGAGATCACCAGGAACATATGGGATGCTAATAGAGCTGTTTCAAGCAACAGAGACAGAATCTGCTCAAACTGTTACTAAAATCAGTCAGTGAATATGGAAAATGAAAGAATGGAAGCACTCAATGTACATTCCAGTCCCCAAGAAAGGACATACCAGGGATTGCAGTAACCACCAGACCACTACATTAATCTTCTACACTAGCAGAGTAGTGCTCAAAATTCTACAACTAAGGTTTGTACTATATATGAAGTGAGAAATGCCAGATGTTCACACTGGGTTCAGAAAAGGAAGACGACCAGGGGTCATATTGCAAACATATGTGGGATAATGAAGTGATCTCAAGAATTTCAGAAGAAAATCAGCCTGTACTTCATAGAAACAGGATGGTTTCCAGTTGGCAAGGGGTCGGGCAAGGCTGCACTTGTTTAACTTGTACACCGAACATATCACACACAAAGGTGTGGAAGGATGAAGGTATAAAAATTGGAGGAAGGAACAGCAACAATTTAAGATATGCAGATGACATCAAGTCAAGGAAGAAAGTGCGAAGACAGCTTTGCAGTTAACATTAAGAAAAAAAATATAAAATGACCACAGATGATTTATATAATGTTAAAAAAAAGATTAAGACACTGAGATAATTATATTTCTATAGCTTAGCTCAGTCATTAATCAAAATGGACACTGCAGTCAAGAAATCAGAAGTCTAGAACTTGAAAGGGCAGCTATGAAGTGACTGGACAAGATCCCAAAGTGTAAAGATGTTTAATGATATATCTTGTCTAGATCTAAAATTAAGATTGTCCAAACCATCCTATTTCCAGTTGCTATGTATGGTTGTGAAAGCTGAACAGTGAAAAAGACTGACAGAAAAAGAATCAACTCATTTGACATGTGGTGCTGGAAGAGAGTTCTGTCAATAACCTGGATTGGAAAAAAGACCAATAAATGGGCCCTAGAGCAAATCAGGTCTGAGCAATCCCTAGAGGCCAAGATGACTAAACTGAGAGTGTTGTACCTTGAACATATCATGAGAACACATGACTCACTAGAAAAGACAATAGTGCTTGGCAAGATGGAACGCAATAGGAAGAGAGGAAAAACTCAGCCAAGGAAGCCACATCCCTAAAATTGCAAGACCTGAGCGGGGCTTTTGATGACAGAGTGGCATTGAGTTCTCTTAATCATAGGGCTGCCAGAAGTCAAAGTTGACGTGATGACACTTAACAACAATAGGCACCAAAGGTCATTGATCCAGCTGTTACCCTGTGAGCCTACCCCCATCCCAGGAAGAAGAATTGTATATTAAAATACATGCAAGCCAGAGGTAACTGGGTTGGCATGTCAGCAGTCAGGCTAGCGAATGGACAAGAGACCAAAGACTCGAAAACTTCCCCCTGTCATGTCTCCATAGGAAACCTCGGAAAGGCACTGTAGGCACAGGTAATGGGCCATCAGCACAATACATTGGGGAGATTACTTGATCCCCCCAATACCTGGAACAGAGAAAGGCATATCAAAGCAAGGTCCGGTTACCTGGTGCTACCATCATGCAGCCATCAGGCAGATATCACGCAGATGTCATGCAGCCATCAGGTGCTATCACACCTATATGGTTCAGCCACTGTTCTTTCTGGGAAGAGGGTCTGCCCCCAGGACATGTTCAACTCTATAACTAGACCTCATTTTAGATTCCTTTTTGGAGATCTCCCAGACTTGACTGGCAGGCTGTCACTCTGTCTATTGAGGCTTCCCTCAGCCCCTCCCATATGCTGAGCCCTGCTTCCCGCTCATCTTTTTCCAGGATATCGGGACTGGTACAGTCTTATCCTCTCCTCCAATTCCCTCAGCTTTTCCCCTATCAATTTTCACTTCTTTCAATTTCAATAGTCCTTGTGTGTTTGTGTGAGAGTTTGAGGCTGAGAGAGAGTGTCACATGTATATTCTAATGAAACTTCTTGAGTGAACTTATCACCTGGTTATTTCCTGATCTGACTATAGACATTGGGTTATATGGTCTTGCTGTTGCCCTGCCCTCTGCTGTTAGAAGCTGGTGCTCTGTTAATTCCCCCCAATTCTGGCAATTTAGAGTGAATCAGGGAGTCGTCCAAGGCCTACCCCTAGAAGTAAGGGTAACACAGCCCTGCGCTAGAATCAACAGCTAAAGGATGCCTGGCTAATGGCATCCAACTTCTGTTTTAAAAGCACCAATGAACATCTGAGGTTTCAATGCAATCTCCAGGAGAATTGTGCCTTTACACTGCGGGCAATAAATCTATCTGTCTGTCGGTTTAAATGAGTGTGTCTGTTTCACTGCTTTATGGACACAAAAACAAGAATTTAAAAAAGCAAAAACACAAGCAGTTGATGAATCAGAGAATCAGAGAACTAGAAGGAACTGCACAAGCAATTTAATTCAATCCCCTGCCATGCAATAATGCACAACTAAAGCACTCCCAAAGGATGACCATCAGACTTCCAAAAGGAGAACTCACCACTGTGAGAAGGCCTTTAAAATTTAAAAGGGAGACATCAGAGTGTGCCCTTGCAGTAGCTAAAAGACTTATACTCCAAGTGTAGAAAAGTAAATACTTACCATCCATCATTCAGTGGTCAGAACATCTTTCTGCTTTAGTGACACCTGAACATGTAGATGATTGACTGCAACTCCAAGCAAATTTTGTTCTGGATGTATGCTCGACTTACCTTAATGTTCATACAAAGTCCATTGTCATATCCTATATACTTCCCTCTTTCCCACTTTTCTCCTTCTTCCTCTTCCTTCTTCTTTCTTTTTAAATATAATTATATTCTTAAAATCCTGTAACTAAAAAAGAAAAGTCAAAATTCAATGAAAGGAGATGTGATAAATAGTGGATGTTTTCGTGTGAGTATATGGATGATTTATTTATTTGCAACGTTTCTCTTTTATCTCCTAACAAAGTTATCCTGACAGCTCACAATAAACAAACTTTAAAATAGTGTAAATATAGAACAAAACATAAATCATATAACTAAAAATGGCATCAAATATGACAACAGATCAAATCAAAATTAAATCCTGAGTTTTTAAAACGTAGAGCCCCACATATAAACCCATCCCCTTTTCTTTGTCCCCCCTCCCCCCACCCAGAAAATTACAGAGACTTTGGTCTGTATTCCATTGATTTAGCAAAGGACAAATAATGTCAGACAGCTCTTATACCAAAACAAAATTTCAATTTTGTTTACCTCTTCAGTAGTCCATCTTGATGTCAGTTACCATTTAGCTAGGCCAATAGTATTGATATTTGATGTCAGTTCTTATTCATTACTGAGCCAAATGATTCAAGAGTCAGATCTTTTAAATTTTTTTACGGATGGCAAAAACAAAGAAAGGCTTGCCTGGCTATAGCTGACAGACAGAAACAGGGTAAAGAACAGAATACAAAATCAAAAATGAACCTGATGTTATTTATGTATTCAGAGTATTCAATGCTTTGCATAAACTCAAAGTCAGACATTCACAGAGGTTATTTAATAATTTTAAACGTGTGCAGTTAGAGATGCTGAAGGACTAATAGGGTCTTCCTTAGGTGATTGATGCTCTTACTTGCACAGCATAATTAGAAAATAAGGTTACAAAGAAATAGAAGTTCTTGTCTTATTATTTATCACACTTACTAAGGCTCTTTAGAAACAAGAATCCATTTGAGAGCAAAATTACGAACATTGGTGGCAACTGAAAACATAATACTTCTCAGCAAAAAGTTCCTAATTTTTCCGTGATCATGTTTTTGATTATGGATATCAGAAATTTTTACTATGTTCTATAGAGAATAGAAGCCTTTTGCAAATTCTGGAAAATGCTGCTTCTTTTAAGTCTAGGGAGATGTAATGTAAATTATGATTGTAATGTAACATGGCTTTGTATTGATCTTCCTTGTATTAATATAGCAGATAGTTCCAAGTGTGGGTGTGTAGAGTGACAGACAGGTGTGGAATGTCTGACAGAGGGTATGTATTTGCACATGAAATTATTGGTGATTACTTGAGAAGACAAGTGGAGAGACGATCAGAAGATTATCAGAAACAGATGAAAGACTCTCCCTCCATCCCAACTGGCTGCCCTGGCTGCGGAGGGAGAGACTAAATCCTGCTGGACTAAATCCCCTCCCACACTGCCATCCCCTTTTCCTTTTGTGTCATGTCTTAAGCTGGCCGGCCCCTCCCTAAACTGCAAACCCCAGGATTCCATAGGATGTTGAAAGTGGAATCATAGCGCTATAACAGTCTCGTGCAGAAATGGTCGTAATTAGATTGTAAGCCTGAGGACACGGAACTGTTTTGCTGTTTTACTTGCAAAGCTCCATGTACCATGATGATACTATGTAAATAAATGATAATAATTCAGTTTGTAGTGTGGACATGGTTGAAAGAAGCAGATAGAGGCTGTGGGTTAGGGAGACCTGTTAGCAAATCACAACTGAGAGAGAATATTAAGGCAAAAAGAGAGAGAAAAGAAAAGGCATTATCAGGAAAAGAGAGGAAAGAGAAAAGAGAGAGGGAAAGAAAAAGAAAAAAAAGAGATAATCAAAAAACAAAGCAAGGCATTTGGGTAACCCACAGAGAAAAAAGAAAGAAAGAAAAAGAAAAAAGAGAAAAAGAAGAGAAAAGAAAAAGACAGAAAAAGCGACTAAGATGCTTGCAGGTTTCTTCGTCTGTTGGTAGTAACTTCACTTGCTTTCAACACCTCTCTCTAAAATAAATATAATCACAGTGTACATATAACTATATAAGTATATAACTATATAAGTACTATATAAGTATAAATTACTTTTATAATACTTCCTACAACCTATCTCTTGTTGCTCTTCTTGTCAAATTAAAACCCACTCATGTATTTACCTTTTATATCTATTATATAACAAAACCACCAACCATTAAATCTCCTTTCTTTTCCCTTACATGTTCTGTAAAAGGTTTCCATCTTCTTAAATATGATTCTGTTGGATTCCCTTTTAATATAGTTGTAAGTTTGTCCATTTCTGCAAGCTCCATTACTTTATTCATCCATTCACTGAGACTAGATATTCTCTTTCTTTTCCAGTATTTAGCGTAAATTATCCTTGCTGCTATCATATTTCTTTTCAAATCTTTGTATTGCCTTTCTCCCTTATCTAATAGATCTACCATATTAAGAGAAACAGTTCCAGTTGGAATATGATTTTTATCTTCAAAATCTTTTGCATAAATTTACAAATTTTTAACCAAAATTTTTTAGCTTTAGTACACTGCCATCACATATGGAAAAATGAACCTTCATGATGTTTACATTTCCAACATCAGCTACTTCCCTGTTTATATATTTTAGCCAGTTTGCCAGGTGTCAAATACCATTTATATATCATTTTGTAAAGATTTTCTTTCAAATCATTAGATTTAGTAAATTTCAACCCTCTCCCCCAAATTTCTTCCTATTGGTCTAATTCAATAGTGTGACCTACCCTTTGAGCCCAATATACCGTACTTACTTTTATTTGTTCTTCTTCTGTATTTATCTTCAATAATAACTTATATACTTTTGAGATTAAATGTGTTTCCTCTGGACAGATTAATTTTGCAAATTCATTCTTACTACTCTCAAAACCATATTTTTTATTATCATCTTTAAACTTCTCATTTAATTTATAGTATGATAACCATTGTATCTCATATCCTTCCCTTTTCAGATCTTGCAAAGCTTTCATCTTCCAGTTATTTCCTTTCTCCTGTCATTATATTTCAACAATATTTTTAGACTTCCTATCTCTCTCCTATGAAAAGCCTCTTATGGTGATACCCAACCTGGGATTTTTAAGCCCAACTTACTCTTATATTTTACCCAAATTTTTAAAATCGATCTTCTTATAATATGATTATTAAATCCTGCATTTGGTTTTATCTTTCCATACCACAGATAAACATGCCAACCAAATTTCAATTTGTGGCCCTCTAATTCCAATAACCTTTTGTTTTCCAATGTCATCCACTCCCTAATCCATGTTAGGCATGCAGCTTCAAAATATATCCTCACATTTGGAACCCCAAGCCCCTCTCTCTCTTTAGCATCTATTAATATTTTTCATTTTATTCTAGGTTTTATTCTAGGTTTTTTTATTCTAGGTAGAAATTTAGCAATTTCTTTATGCCAATTTTTAAATACAGTATTCGAAAAGATAATAGGAACTGTCTGGAAGAGATACATTAATTTGGGCAACACCAACATTTTAATTGCTGAAATTCTTCCAAATAAGGAAATGTTTATTTTCTCCCATCTTCTTTTAAAACCCCTTTTATACTCTCCCATGTTTTAACATAATTAGTTTCAAAAAGTTGTTGGTTTTTTGTTGTTAATATTATCCCTAAATATTTAACCTTCTTTACAGTCTCAAAGCCAGATTTATTACGTAATTCTTCCTCTTCTTTATTACTCATATTTTTAGTCAATATCTTAGTTTTTTCTGCATTGATTTTAAAGCCAGCAACTTTCCCATATTTCTTAATGGTCAATAGTAATGATTCTATACTATTGTTTGGCTCTTCTAAAGTAAAAACTAAATCGTCAGCAAAGGCCTTAAGTTTAAATTCTGCTCCCCTTATTTTTATTCCTTTTATACTCTTATTATCTCTAATTGTTCTATTCAAACATTCTAATATCAGAATAAATAACAGAGGTGAAAGAGGGCAGCCTTGTCTTTTTCCCTTTTCTATATCAATATACTCTGATAAATTCCCGTTTATACTAATTTTAGCTTTTTGTAAAGAGTATATCACTTTACAAAGTTATTACCAAAATCCATAGCGTCAAGGATTTTTATCATAAATAACCAGTTTACAATATCAAAAGCTTTTTCTGCATCAATAAATATTAGTGCCCCTTTTATCTGATTATGGTAGTTTAAATATTCTATTATATCAAGTATTGTTCTTGTGTTATTCCTAATGTATCGTCTTGGTAGAAAACCATTTTGGTCTTCATGTATAATATCTTGTAGGCAGATTTTTAACCTATTTGCCAAAATAAATGTAAAAATCTCATAGTCTACATTTAAAAGTGAGATCGGCCTATAATTCTTAGCTGACAATACATCTTTATCTTCTTTTGGCAATAATACAATATTTGCTTCCCTCCAACTCTCTGGAATTTTCTGATTTGTTAAAATTCTGTTCATAATTTTCTGTAGCAGCTTTTCCAGTTCTTTATAAAATATTTTATAGTACAGGGCCGCCAAACCATTTGGGCCAGGCGATTTGTTTCCCTTCAACTGTTTAATTGTATCCCTTATTTCATCTATGGAGATCGCTCTGTTTAGACTCTCTCTTTGAGTTTCTAACAATTTTGGAATCTTCTGTTCCCTAATATATTTTTCTATTTGAGAATCAGTCACTTCCTGTTTTTTATATAACACTTGAAAATAATTATGAAATACCTTAGATATTTCTTTTTCATTGGATATTATTCTATCTCCTTGCTTTAATTTCATAATTAATCTTTTAGCTCTCTCTCTCAATCTGTATAGTAGCCATCTTCCTGGTTTATTATACCATATTCAAAGTTTCTTTGTTTTACGTAATTTAATTTTCTCCTCATTTCATCCATCATTATCATTGCTATTTGTTTTTGCGATACTATTTTTTGATTCTTAATCCCAACATTTACTGGGTTCTTAAGTAATTCTAATTCTTTCATTTCGTTTTCTTAAAGGTTCTTTTTGAAAGGATTTTATGTTATGTTTATACCATAGGAGGAGCGTGTCAGACAATCCATCATGGCGTTGAAAGAATTCATGGAGGGATCATGGGGCTGTGCAGGGTCTCCTCACCTTTTTCTGCCATGGTGGCAACCCTGGCATCCAGCCACATGTACATTGGTGTGCAAGACAGAGATTTTTCACACTACATGGTTAATGGCACTATGATGCCAATTCAACTACCATGGCTGCATCCTGTGGAATCCTCCCAGAGTTTGGGTAATTTGGCCAGAGGCACAAGAGAAGAATTATCTGGCTGAGGATTCCAAAATCCCCTCCATCCACTGCAACCCCCAGGACTCAGTAGGATTCAGCTGTGGCAGCTCAAGTGGAATCAGAGTGCTGTAACTGTCTGGTTCAAAAGGGCTCCTGGGGTTCACTCTCTCCTCAGTTCTGCCTATCACAGTCCCTTTAGTGATGGACTGGAAAAGAAGAGAAGGAGTAGAAGACAGTGTCACTGAGCCCATTCTGTCAGGGAATTTGTCAGGTTCAAGCTGTACAGAGACACATATTTGTCCCTTTTTTGAAACAACTTCTTTTTCTTAAGATAACTTGAAGGAGGCTGTGGGGAAGCTTGCCTTTTCTTACACTTCAGGAATTCAAGAGTAAGAAAAAATAACCTGAGACTGAACTATAGTACAATTGGCATATGTATGGACTTTGCAGACAATGTGATAATGTGGTACTCATTGGCACTGGGGGTAGGGATTGGGCCTAATCTGTATAGCCCTTTGACACCCTTCCTACATTCTTTTAATGTGTGAGAGAGGAGGAAATATTTCAGCAACATATGCTAAATGTGTGAGTTGGAGTATTAGCATCATGGAGAGGGGGTATGAGCCGGACCTCTTACTGCTGTTATTTGGAAACTCACTTGTAGACAATTTCCAATGGAAACGCATATGGAGTGCTGCCATCTGAGATGTCATTATCCATAGTTCTTTATGAATGCTCCTATCAGAGTAAATACTTAATGGGGTAATGGTCTTTCATTTAAAGATGGCATCTAAGTCACAACACTCTTCAGAAAACTCCAGCAATTATCATTCCTCCCCTCATCTAACTGTACAGCTCATGGATTGAAAGGCATTGCTTTGATGGATAAAAAGAAAAGTAGATTGAATAGTTTAAGCTCCTTTTTTTTTAAAAAAAAAAAAAGGAAAATAGAAGCAGCGCAGCAGAGGAAGCTGCTCCATAAAGTGCAGTGTCAACTCTCTATAGCACTAACTCTGCAGGGTGTGCAGTGATCTTGAGCTACATATGTAAATTTATGCAAATAACTTTTGCAAAGCTTAGCATGTACTCTTCTTTTTGAACACCATGAGAAACTTTTTAGTCCTGGATTTGGCAAATGGCAGAAAGATTTCCTCTGTTTTACACAGCAAGGCAGAGGAAGCATGTGGATTGATCCTAAACAAATGAGAGGAATATAACCAAACCATTATTTAACAATCTCTAGCAAAAGAAACGTTGCTAGAGGGGAAATTCTCATTTTCTTTCACATATATATGCATTAAATTATTACTATTACTGTTACCACTTATTCACTATTTATTAGAACTGTTTATTTATCACTTCGTAACCCTGCAGTTTCCCAGTTTAACATGGAAGAATACTGCGTTATCCACTTCGTTTTTTAAAAAAGGGCTTTGGTGGCTGTGAAAGTGATTGGCCGAATGAGAGAAAATTCCCTAGTTTAAGTCATATCCTGAAAAGGAGATAATGAGCTGGGGTGGGGTGGCTGATGTGGTATTTATTTCATAGTTGAGATGTATGTTACAGTCCCAGGAGATTCATATTTACTGAATGAACAAACGAATGAATGAATATTTTGTCTAGAAAAATAGGTTTCAGTGATATCCAAAGTAACTATGGCTCCAGATGGACTTTGGGCTGCTGGTGTAGATTATCTGAGGAATTCTTGGCTGATCTAAAGTTGCAATCTTCTGCACGCCTACCTAAACATAAGGCCCACTTGAATTCACAGAGACTTATTTCAGAGTGGGCATGTATAGGATTGAACTGTTAAAATAGTTATGATTGGTTCATAATTATGTTTTTAAGCTTATTTTAAATGCAAGCCCATCTAGTTTGTTGATTCTTCAGTTTGGCCTGATGCTGGTGTGCTTCCCTGCTGGGTCCTCCCAATCAGCTTGTTCAGTTTTTCCTGCCCCAGTCAAGAGATATTCAAAGCCCTCATTTATCTTATCTCAAGTTAATAAGATTCACCTAGTAGCATGAGTGAGCAGTAATTGCTCCACACCTAAATTTATGCCTGTCTGTTTTGGGAGGGCCTCAACAAAGGAGCTGTGCATTTTATAAATAGTCACACTATTACATCCTCATTACAGTACTGCATATCAATCAGGGTGGCTGCTTCCATCACCTAGTACATTCAGAAACATGAAAAGGAAAGCCGATGGCTGGAGTTCAAGCTATGTCTTTGGCCCTTTCCGCACCGTACCTTTTTCCGGCGCTGGGGTGCGGGAATTGTGCGAGCAGCCTCTAGCTGCCTGCTCGCACGAGAGCCCCGCCTCTTCCTTCCTCAACACAGCCTGGGAGTTTCCCAGGCTGCACTGGGGCAGGAAGCGTGACCGGTGTGGCTCCAGAGGCTCCGCACACCAGGTAAGTGCGCACGGGGCCTGAGAGCAATGTGTGATCATGCACAATTTTCGGCTTCTAGACAAAAATGAAAAGGTGCGCGATTGGCGCCTTCTGGCCCCTGGAGCGTCACGCATCGTGCAGATCGCTCCTCACAATCATGCGACACTCCAGGCGCCCTTTTGCATGGAAAATGCTGTGTGAAAAGGGCCTTTGACCGGAAGCACAAGTTTCTAACCATGCTGTATATGGCACAGTTGCTGCTGAAGGATGCAACCAGGCAGACTTGAGCATAAATGTGAGATGGTTAGTTGTTACCAGGCATCTGTTGCACTCCAAGGGCTGCTGCTGATCATTAAGACAGACTAGGTCATAAGTCTTTTTTCATGGAACATACAGAAGTATGAACGTACAAGGTAAGAAGACTTACAGACATCTTCTCCATCCCAGTTTCACTTTAGATTAGGGAATTATAAATTACTTGGCCTTGATTGTTGAGCAGCACTGGTATTTAAGCCATCTGTTACACTTTTGTTTCAGATTTCCAGACATTTTTCTTACTGCTACAGATGTGTACTAACTGTGGTAATGCCTTTATTATGCAGGCTTTAACTAATAAGGTAAAGCTACCCTTATCAGGTGGCTTTACCTTTGACTGGAGGAGATAAACTCTCAGCAAAAACAAAGTCTCAGTTTAGGATGGTATAAACTCTTTGTCTATTGTAGAATTCCGCCGAGTTTGGTACTCTTCAAGTTGTGCTTGCTCTGAGCAGTGGCATGGTTTCAGGCAGCTACTGTCCCCTGCCACTCTACTCCCTGAAGCAAAAGGGGTTGTACAACAAACACAGGTAATTTTCTGTAGGCATGCCTACATTCTCCCCTGATTGACTACACTGCACAAGACAGTGTAGCCTATGTAGCCTACAGTTCTCCTGATTTGTTCATTGCCTGTCTGTTGCAACGGACCTTGACGTATGTATGTATTTATGTACTGGGAAAATATTGGACTGTTCATGGCTCCCTGGCTTTTGGAACTTGCTTCTCCTCTGTAATTCATTCTGCCTGAAGTGGATACAGGTACAGCCACATTTGTTCAACCACTCTTGTCTTCCTTGCTTCCCAGGATCCAGCTACCAATATTCCCCCAACTCCTCTGTCAGAAATCTTGTTTACCCCTTTTGGGTTAATTTTGGGGACAAAGGGTACTTGTACAAGTAGACAGAAGGAAACAATGTGTCTTTATTTTTTTTCTGGTGTGGCATTGGTAGTATATGGTACACACCATTCCCTGTGTAGCACTACTGTGATGGTTTTTGTTTAGTTCTCTAGCAGTTGTTTAATATAAGCAGTGCTCTGGAAAATATTGGTGTAACGTACTCCAGTTCTCAACCCCTTGCTAAACACATTTACTAGAAACTAAATCATATTGAACGTAAGTAGGACTTTCTTCTCAGTAAACATAGGTTTGTGCTGGATGTGTATCAATGAAAGTACTGCACCTTTGGGCTTTGTCACACCTGCCTGTTGTCTTGCAGCAATTGCGTTGTTTATACAAATGGAAACATAACACTATGGAAACAATCACTTTCACTACTTCTGTGCAATACCGCTACAGTGCCATTTTGGTGATCCACATTCCTGCAATCAGTTTTCCTCACTGCCTTGCTGGCCTGCTTTTCTACCCATGTCCACACTACATGGTACGTGCCTGTTGTTTGTTTTCTCCCTCTTTCTTTCCTGCAATTCTGCAGGTGCAGTTCCCTATTTTGTTTTTGGTCATAATTGTGGCATGCTGGTGACCACAAATATGTACTGGGGAAGAGAGTAAAAGGAAGGTTGTCTCTGTTTATATTTTTATAATTTTTTTTGTCATAATTGGTATTTATTTTTTTTAAAATTTGTATTGCCGTAATTGCATAATTGCAGCATTCTGACAACTGTCACAGCATGCAGTTGTTCAATTACAGCAAATCAATACTTCTGTTTTGGTTTTTTTGGTTTTTTAAGAAATAAGTAGTGGAGAACAAAGTAAAAGCAATGGTGTTCCTGTGCACCACAATGACCTCTTTGTTCAGACACCAGAAGTGAAGTGACTTCATCTTGCTTGGGAGTACAGAGGGGACAAAGAGGAGAACCATGCCCGATCACACCACCTGACTGTTACTTCAAAATGTAGGTTACTCAGGGGTCCACCCATGATGCCAGTACCTCCATGTGACAGTGGGGGATTAATTAGCTCAAAATTAGTGGGCCTGCATGAGAGTGGCCATTTAACGAGATCTTTCCACCAATGTTTACGGGGTCATGCAGGAAAGAACTAGCCAGAGATTGAAAAATGTAGACTAAAAATGGGTTTTATTGAAAGATTCACACATGCATGCAAAAGATCCACCACTCATGCACTCACACAAAAGCTAGCTGAAAGACAGAGGGAGGACAGTTTTGGACAGAGGAGTTTCAGGGTTTATGTGATAATTACTGATCCAGAGAGCATCAAGGAAAGCGGCAAAGTGGCTTAGGTTTGCACCTAAGGACAGCTCTCATTCAAGAATCAGAGCTACAGTGTGGCATTCAGCAAAGCAAGAGATTGCATTGAATCACTCAAAACTGAGGGTTTTTATACCCAAAAACTACCCTGCAGGTATGGTAGCTGAATGGACAATGGAATTTGCAACACAGACAGTGAAGTCCAGATGGAGTTAATGGTCTTAGTGTTTAGGTGACAAAAAGGGTAATGACTGTTGTAATAGCTCTGTATTGTGGAGAGGTTTGGGGACAAAGCAGGGAGATGTCCAGGAGTGAGGGAACAAAGTTGAAACAATCACAGTTTGGTGTGAATTTTCCCTTTTTTTAAAAAATATATTTTTATTACAAAAAGGTCAGTGGACATTCCAATACAAAAAAAATAAGACTACAAAAAAATAATACATGTATCTTGAAATGTTACCTGAAGCCAATAACTAATATATTGACCTGAAGGATCTAATGATTATTACTTTATTTTTAAAAATATACAGGGAAAACAAAGAGTGGAGGAGAGGGAAAAAATAAAAATTATATATAATAAAAAGAAAATGGGAGGGGAAGGGAAAGGGAGGGTGGGAAGTGAGGAACACATTGACACATCATAGTTGTTCACTAAATACTTTTCTTGTAAGATCCGTTCATTTCACTATAGTTGTAGAATTCTAACTATTCATGGATGAAAAATTTTCTGTCTGATTCTTAAACTTATATTAAATATCTTTTAGATATTTAATTTTCTACCTCAGTCATTATTCTTTAAAGTGTATTAATTAATAGTTGTTATTTTTATCCAGCTATATTTTTCTCTCTTCAATCTAAGAAGCTGGCTATCACTAATTGACCCCAGTTATTTTTCAAATAGTTAATAACAAGTGACCAGTCCTTAACATAAGATTCCATTTGTTTTTGTCTTAATAAATTCGTGAGTTTATCCATAGTTGCCATTTCTATCAACTTAAATATCCATTCTTCGACGTTTGGTAATTTAATTGTTTTCCAGTATTTGGCAAATATAAGGCGTGCAGCCACGGTCATATAGAATATGAGCTTCCCATGTTTCTTTTCAGTTTTCTCCTCTGTCATTCCCAGTAGTTGTGTTTCTAGTGTCATCCTAAATGGATTGTCTAATATTTTTTCAGTATTTTGGTGTATTTTTTTTTTTTGTTGTTGTGTGGCATGTCCATCACATACCTAACAAAATGAAATTCAACAGAGAGAAGTGTAAAATCCTACACTTAGGTAGAAAAAATGGAATACAGAAATATAGGATGGGGGACACGTGGCTGGATGTGAAAGGGATCTAGGAGTCTTCATAGACCACAAGCTGAACATGAGTCAGCAGTGTGATGCAGCAGCCAAGAAAGCCAATGCAATTCTTGGCTGCATCAACAGGAGTATGGTGTCTAGATCGAGGGAGGTACTGGTACCACTCTACTCTGCTTTGGTTAGACCTCATCTTGAATACTGTGTCCAGTTCATGAAATTTTTAATAATCTCATCTTCTGTTTCCCATTTCAAAAAATCTTATATATTTTCGCTATTGTCTTTGGTTGGTTCTTTGTTCATATTAAACTTAATTCTGATTCGTCCTTTTGAAATCCATTTATTTTTTGTTCTGCTTTCCATTTCTCCCGCAATTGCCTGTATATCAACCAATAGCAATTTATACCATCTACTTTTAGTTCTTCTTGTATCTTTATAATATGTTGTCATTTTGGATTTTAGATACATTTCTAAAAGTAATCCACTTGCCATAGAACTTTCCTTTTGACATTGTATGCACAGAGATGTTCCAGCTTCAGCTTAACCCTACTGTCTCCAGAGTTGCTTTGTAATCTGTGTGACAATGACTTCAGCTACACCTAGAGGGAGTGCTGGCTGACTTGCCTGGCAATCACACATTTTCAGTGGGTAATCTTCCTCTGTCCAGCTTGACCTTCCAGTCACCTCACATTCCATTTTATATCAATGCCAGTCAATGTAGTTGATAAATAATATTTTGCCAATTAAACCATTATCAATCTTGGGTGCGTGGGGCTGTAACAGAACTGCCAGAGTATCAGTACTGCTGTGGAATGAAACAATCACACCAATAGTTGAACAGCAGTGATATTGGGGCCATTAATAGGTTTTTCCTGTCAATGAAAAGATGCAATCCGATAATGATAAAAATGCAATGCAACAAAATCAAGATATGGGAAGTTCAAACACAGAATTAAGTCAGTGCAATTGTGGAACAAACATATGGTTTGACAAAGTCCTTAGTAATGGCTATCCCTCAGTCTTTGTAGTTGTTGTTTTTATGTGTGTCATAAAGTGTGTTGTTGCTTAAAAGAATCTATAGCAAATTAACCAAAGCTACTTTCTGTGGACAGCCTTTTTTGTACAGTTGGTGACAGTCTGACTAAAAGATCAAGCCATTCTTTTTACTTGTTCCAAAAAAAAAGGGGGGAAATATAATTTTACTAGGTGCAAATTTGCAGGATTTGTCTCATCAACTCACTAGTTCATGTGTTGTTTGCTCTTTGATCATATAGTTCAGAATTGATATTTCTCTCATGCAGAGTACATAACTGAGAAAAAGGGTGATTCAAGAGAACATTTCTCTTAGGTTACTAGAGTTTAAAGTTGGGAGCGTTTTGCCTTGTACTTAATTTCTTTCTTCCACAACATACAAGAAAATCACACAGCTGAGTGCTTCACTGCTCCATTATGCTGTTGTATAAAGCTGATTTTGCTAGCAGCGTCAATAGAAGAAAATGGAGAGAAGGGCATTGAGCCTTACTAAGTAATACCATTCATAGTGGTGAAAGTGTAGAAAGCAACCATAAGGAAACTAGATGCTGATTTAAGTGTTTTAATGAAAAAAATGCTGTCAGAGTCAGAAGGCCATTTGTTATCAGTAGTTTAAGATGCTGATTCAGTAAATTACCACTTCTCTTGCTTAGAACAGAATGTAGGGTATGTGTGTTCTTTCATGCTCCTTGATCACAGGATTTCTTTGGATATTTTATTGTTCCTCACTGAAAAAGTTTGAGTTTGTGGCAGATTTATTGGCTTTTCAGAACAGAAATATTATATAAAACATACGCACAAAGCATTCAAAGAATTGCCCAACTAGTTTCAAGCGCTCAAGTTGGATTTTGGGATTTTGTTTAAGCATCTATGCTCCATCTCCCAATATGACAGAACCATCAGCTTCTGAAACACTGGGGAGCTCTAAAAGCAGAGTGTGAAATGGCATGAGTGTCTGCTCTTCAAATTGAAAAAAATCCCAGTGGACAGAATTAAGCCCTTGGATATGCTTAAAATAGCTTTTTGTATGTCTGCCTATATTGCTATAAAGTAAACTCATCCAATAGTAAAGTGATTTCAAATGTCACTTCCTCTGATGCTGTGCTACTGACAAAGCTCAGCTGAACCAGATCAGAAATGAAACCCAGGGATTCAAAAACACACCTCAGAGGAGACACAGGCTTTTAAAATCCACCAAATCTTCTCTAGCTTAGACTGCACTTCAAGCCAGATGTGAATTCTCTATTCCTGCTGTCTTCCTATAGAACTCCCTACCAGCCCCAAAATACACTGTCGCATCCCTTTTATAAGGTATGACTGAATGAGCAATAGAAGAGGTACATAATGTAAGGAGAAGACTATATTTTAGCTCTCCTTTCATCTCCAGTATGCTGATTATTAGTAGCATGCCAAGATAATGAACCCCAGTAGTTCACAGCAGATGTAAGAATTGTCATAGATAATTTCTAAGATTTGCTTGGGGAAAAAAACATTTAAAAATTCCTGCTTTTTCAATATAGTATAAGTCAATGCAAGGTGAATTTCAAAGAGCTTGTCTGTCTCTAGGTTTGTGGTTTTGGTTCTAATTGATGAAAAACGAGGTAAAGAGGTACTGGTGATATCTTAAAACCATGGGTGGTCTGTGATCCGAGTGGAGGTGCCCCATTTGGCCACCGCTGCTCTAACCAGAAGCCAACAGTGCAGGACACAAACAAGCAATTTATATTTGAAGTAGAATCCTATTGTGTTATTTGGTTAGTAGTTACAATAAAATGAGATCTAAAGAAAGAAGGGTTGAATTATTAACACAAAGTCTGTGCTTTGATAAGCTTAAGGTGCCATGTAGTAATGGCAAGAAATGCTTGTATACTAGTTTGAGTGTAGTTTCAGTCATATAGTAAGGCTGAAATCCCATGCACAGACACTGGGGAGTAAGATGCAGTAAGCTTAGTGGGGTTAAGTTTTGAGTAAAATTCTTCCCATTCAGTGTTAAAGTACCTGCTTCATCACACTCAAGGACTTCATGCTTGTATTTCTCAAAAAGAAGCCATTGTTGTGGCCTAGTAAACCTTATGATGTCACATAAGATTGTTGACTTTTGCTGAAGTTTGGATTTAAGAAAGTGAGTATGTGTATATCTGAGCAAACTCCCAGCAAAAAATATTACAGTACCTTGAAATAATGAAGATGGAATTTGACAGGAAATGGGTGCACGTTAGATGTCTGCTGTAAGATTGAGGCCATTTCCACACTACACTGTTGTAGTGCCATTATTCCACTTTCCACATCCTCTGGAATCCTGGGGATTGCAGGTTAGGGAGGGGCCTTTAGAATTCTTAGCCAGAGAGCTCTTTGACCTCAGAAAACTACAAACCCCAGAATTCCATAGGATGTTGAAAGTAGAATAATAGCACTATAACAGTGTATTGTGGAAATGACCTCAGAAGAAAGGCAAAGCTAAGGAGAGTTAGCTCTCAGATTCTCTTGGTCAGGGGAAACCTGGAGTGAGGGGGAAAGGATTGCATGTGAACCTACCCCTTCTGTTCTGTGTAGGCCTTGGTTGGCCAGTTGGGTCAGTTCCAAAAGTAGGTCTTGAGTCAAAACATAATGCATGTGTAAAATAAAAGCATTATTGTCCTGGCCTCTGTAGGTTACTATCAGTGTAAAGTCATATATTTGTTAAAAGTAGTAGGCTCTAAAAACTCTGTTTTGTTAATGACAAATATTGTTACACTGCTAAAGGCTAGTGTAAAATCTATCTTAAATTACAGGCTCTGTACATATACAACATTTGCTTTGCTTTTCCATTCCACTTGCTATGATAAATTTGTACAGAGCCCTAAATTTTCCTCTGAAATAACATTTCCCTGAGATTTCAAAATTCAAAATTAAGCAGAACCCTAAGGATCATAGAAAATTAATGAGAAATTTTTAGCTACCTAATTAGGTCTTCCTTTATATTGCAGTCACAAATAACATTTTCTCCATTTTTATTTTACAGGGTGATACTATTGTTTCCTGTGACTCTTATGGTGTCTTGAAACTGTGGGACATTCGGAAAGGATTGCCAATGGTCTCAATTGATGCTGGCCCACATCCTGCCAATCAGGTGACTTTTGACCCATCTGGTAAGTTCTTTCTTGAAATTTGAGGCTTAGAATATTCCCCCCCTTTTTTTTTTAAATATTTGCTACAGTGTTGACTTGTTGAGCATAAACTTGAAACATATTGTGTATATATTAGCAAATTACTGAAACTCAGTTCATAATTTAAGGGTTTTTTTTATCTCCATGAAAAGATGCTGATCACTCCACACTCTAAACTCGGTTAGATTTCTTTCTCAGTCCCAGCAACAGAGCTGATAAACAAACTGAATAGCTCCCAACTCATTACCTACTTCCAGGTAATTAGTACAGGGTCATAAATAAAGTCCAACAGGGTTCCAAAGCAAGAGTGTGTCCAAGGTCAGTCAGAATATTCAGCAAGGTATCCAGCAGAGTAGAAGGTCAGATAAGTTCCAACAACCCTGGGAGGGGAAAGGCAGTAGCTATATAGGTCTGAAGCCTAGTGTTCTATCTCAGTCCTGGCACAGCTGATAAATCAAACAAACAAACTATCTCCCAGCTTGTTACTTCCAGGCAGTAAGCAAGGAGTCATAAATAAAGTCCAATATAAAGTCCAGCAGGGTTTCACAGCAAGGGAGTATCCAAGATCAGTCCAAACATTTATCAAGGCAGCAAGTCAGATAAGCTCTGACAACTCCTGGAGGGGAAGGACGCCAGCTAAATAGGTCCAAGGCCTAGCACAGCTGAGACTTGATTGATGGTTGCCGGTTATAAATCCTGAGAAAGCGATATTGGCTCTCTCTTTGCTGCCTGTACACTGTGAAGCTGGGTTGAGGTAAGTGTTCCTCTGTATCTGAAGAGGAAGGACTCTCTGTTGGAGCTGGCATTGTCCCCTGTTCTGTTTCTGACACTGTAACTTCACTCTGTACAGCAGGCTCTGGCATGCCTTCTGTTTTAGCCTCTAGTGTGCCCTCTGTTTCAGACTCTGAGTCAGAGTCCGTGCTCCGGAAGCAGGGCATGACACCAAGCAGGGCCGCTCCTTGATTAACTGTTCCCAGTTATAAATTCTAAAAGAGTGACACCAGCTTTCTTTTTGCTGTCTGCGCTTTGCAAAGGTGGGTACAGGTAAGTGCTCTTCTGTGTCTGAAGGGGCAGGTCTCTTTGCTGGAGCTCTTTGCTGGTTCTGGTTTGTGGCACTGTAACCTCTCCCTATACAGCAGATCCTGACATGCCCCCTGTCTCAGCCTCTGGCATGTTCCCTGTTTCAGACTTTGAATCAGAGTCTATGTTCTGGAGGTAGGGCATGACAGTTAGCTATCTGGACCTAGCTAGACCTAGGTCTAGAGTGTAGCAACATGAGGTGGTATTGTGGGACTGTATCACTTCAACTACAGTTGGAGATACAATTTTTCAATCTCCCAACATCAGAAGATGGATGGGTGGAAGGAAGGAAGGAATCTCCCTGAAAATAGGAAACACCAAGATAAATGGTTTTGGTTCAGCCCTGTTTCTATAGTGCTTATTTACTATTTGAAGGGGTTTTACTTCATAGGAATGTTCAAAAATAAACCCACACTTACAGTCTAAATTGTGCAACCTATTTCATCCCCTTAGCAGCACCACTGAAAAGTGGACAAGAAAGTAAAAAGGCTAATGAACATTTACTATTAATTAAAAATAATGGTGCTATCAGTGACATAGGCCTATACAGTAAACGTAAAGAACGTCTATGTGTTTTATTCATTTCCGCACTCTTTTCTTCCACTTAAATGCTTATACAAGTATTCATAAGCTGCCCATGGAAAATATTATTCCTCTTACAGCTGACTTCATTCGCACTATAATAGATGGTCTGAAACTCACAAGGAAATGAAATATATGTATAGCACCGCCATTTTTTTGCATCTTCAGCTGTTTATAACAATATATCACCTGCATTGTGAATGACTTTCCTTTTATTTTAAAAGTAGCCAACATACAAATAGAATAAATGTATTTTTTGTGGGGCATTAATCTTTATTCTTAAACCTGAGTAATCAGTCAGGATAAAATACAAACACCCCGCTCCAACTTAAATGTACCTTAGTTTTATTTCAATAAATAGTAGGTTTAGGGTAGGAGAACTACAAGTCTTGTTGTTTTTTGTGAGCTGTTAGTGTTCTCCTCCCCCTCCCCCAGAGCAAGTATATATGTTTACAGAAGTTTGCAGAAGTCTGTGGAAGAGGAATGTATGGATTCCTGTTTCTTCCTGAGGAATAGTAACAGTTTTATCAAAACTGCTTCTGCATTTTTGTAATCCATTTGATGAATGCCCAAACAGACACCTACCTTTTCATCTTATAATTTTGCTTAGGGGGCTTATGTACGAAGTAGAGGCTGCTATAAAACCCTATAGTCAAGACTATCTGAAAGAGTATGGCCATTTCCACACTACACTGTTATAGTGCTATTATTCCACTTCCAACATCCTGAGGTTGGCAGTCTAGAGAGGGGCCTTTAGAATTCTCAGCCAAGGAGATCTTGGGCCTCAGTAAACTACAAACCCCAGAATTCCACGGGATATTGAAAGTGGAATAATAGCACTATAACAGTCTAGGGCAGAAATGGCCTTTATCTCCCCATATGAACCTGCTGGAGTTTTAAGATCTGCAGAGGAAGGCTTTTCTCTCTGTCCCACTACCATCACAGGCTTGCTTGGTGAGGACACAGGAGAGAGCCTTCTCAGTGGCTGCTCCCACTCTCTGGAACTCTGTTCTGTGGGAAGCTGGTTTGTCCCTCTCTCTGCTTTCCTTTGACTGGAAGGCAAAGAGATTCCTGTTTAAGCAAACTTTTAATGTGTAAGTAGCAGAGCTTCTTATTGGCATGATTTATTTAGTTTTTAAAACTTTTGCATGTTTTAAAAAGGATTTTGGCGTGACATTTTATGTGACATTTTAATTGGTTTTTTTATTATTATTTTTATTGTGAATGTTTTTTGATTGACTGTTTCTGGAGGCTGCCCTGGGCCCACTCTGGGAGAAAGTGGCATACAAATGCAATATTCAATCAGTATTCAAGGATCTCCCTCTTGAACAGGTGGTTGGTAGCATTTTGACCTATGTGGCCCAGCACTGAATAGGTCTGGAATAAAGGCATGCAGATACAAAATCAGGGTGGGCAAGTAAGCCCACTCATGTGTCTTTCCTCTTGTTAGATCATGTGCATCCTACATTATTCCATGGGATTGATTACATTACTAATGCTGACAACTCCAGCTTTATTTAAAGGGTTTGTGTGCCTCTTGTGCAAAAAGAAATGATTTGCATATAACACTTGGTTCTGGGTGTGATTTTTTGAAAGAACAATTGTCACGCTACTTTATAGATAGGAACCACAGTATTCAAGAGAGATGTTGATGAGCTTTAGAAAGCTCTCCTGTTTATTCATCGTTGATAAATCTGGTTTTCCTATGTGAAGTGCTTTCCAAAGTGGTAGTTTTCAAAGAAGTAGCTGTGTTGCAGAGTGAAAAGGAGGAAGGGGGAGTGATGATGAAGGAGAAGAAATATATCAGCATCTGAGGCTTTAATGCCACTCAGTACTGCATCTGAAAAAGTGAATTTATACCTATGAAAGTTCATGCAAAAATAAGGAACAGTCTTTCTTTTTTCCTTCCTTCTTTCCTTCCTTTCTTTCTTTCTTTAATTATTAATCCTTTCCATTCCTTCTACTTTTGGGGGGCTTTCCAAACTTCTTCTCTGATTAACCCAGAAATTACCTGAGTTCTGCTGAGAGAAAAAGAAATAAGAACTTGGGCAGTTTTTTTTTCAGGTTAATTCCAAAGAATTGCAAAAAAAAAATCCTTACCCGTTTCTCTCACGGGGGGCAATAGAGGCTTCCATAGGGGCAGAATCAGAGGGGAGGAAGTCTTCCCTGAGCAGTCAGTCCTTCTTATTATTTTCCACGTTTATTCCATGCATATCTTTATCCTATTCTTTTTCAATGAAGGACCATCAAAGTGAATGTGACCAGATTAAGAGGCTCTGGTGTGGCTTGGATGGCTGAATGCTTCAGACCTTGACACTGCTGTTAGTATGCTGGATCTTTGTCTGATAAAGCCCCATTAACGCCAGGTGACCTTGGAAAGGCAAAGCATTTTTCAACTAGAGCAACCAGCAGTTCTTCTCTTATGCTACTTTTAACCTGAGCTGGAGAAGAATTCTAGGACTTGTAAAGTTCACCTCTTGTTTAACACAAGACAGAAAAAGCTGCCAACGTTCTTTTCAAAGCCCGGTTTAAGAGATCTTCACTTGTGTCAACACATCAAGATAATCTGCACGTGGAAACTGTTTCTGCATGAATCACTATGCTCAAGATGACACTGTTAGAAAATAGGATATTAGAGAAGCAGGAAAGGCTCCAAACAGAAGAAGTGTATGCAAACTGCTCTCGCACAAGTAGAAGCCTGTGCATGTTTGGCTGTTTCTATATCAATTTCTATAAATTAATTGCTGTGAGAAATCCTGATGTTTGAAAAGAATTATTTCTAGTAGGCACCATTTACAAAGAGTAAGGACATCCATATGTAGGTATTCATCCAAGGCAGGTTTATGCTTACTGCTTCTGTACATTAACTCTTTATCAAATGATAGTTATCTGTGCCAGTCGGATGCACAAGCTCTTTTTTTAAAGGGTAAATGTTTGGCTGAAGTTATAGCAATGCTATAGCTGTTAAGCAGTATAACAGGGCAATCACAAGAAGTAGTCTCAAAATAGACTACATTTTGAATATATGCAAAAGAAAGGCTTTGAAGCTTGGTCTCCACCATTCTGAAACGTAAACTACATTTCCTGCTAATGTATTGCTGCTATCAATCAATCAACTTTATTACGGTCACAGACCAGTATACGAGGATATACAAGATACAAGATACATGTAAATGGTTAAAAAGAGATATATAAGCATACAACATCCTTCTCATAAAACATGTAAAATCAATCAATAAAAAAAATTTGGTACATATAGATAATCAATTGGTTAAAAAAGGCTGCAAGACCATGCAACATTTTCCTCATCAAACATAAAATCAGTCAATAAAAGACAAATTAGTACATATACATAGTCAGTTGGTTAAAAGGAATTATACAACATACAACATCGTCCTCATAAAATTCTCCTTTACCTATCCTTTGTCTAATCTACATCACTGACCATCTTGTGCCGGATTCTAATGGCAATTGCACAAAACTTAGCTACTTTGTAGGATATCTCTGAGTTATGATCTGAAAGTAGTAGTAAGACATAAAACTGTTCCGAGCGGCCTAAAGATCTGTTAAGAATGGGGGAGATAAGATTTAATCATAAATCCCTGTAATATGGGCATTGTAAAAGTACATGTTCCACAGTTTCCACTTGTTCATTATTACATGGACATTTTCTCTCTAGGAAGGGTATCTTCCGATATCTGCTTTCCAATAGTGCTGATGGCAAAGCATTACACCGTGCCAGGGTAAAGGCCCTTCGGTATTCAGGGATTTCCAATTTATTTAAATACTTCATTGGTATGGCAGCATATCTGTTGGAATCACTAATAATGAAAGTAGGAGTCATACCAAGGTCCATTTGACACTCTATGTCCACTATCCTTTGTTTAATAGCCATTTTGGCTCTATCATAGCCCCAATTACATAAGGATTCTAGAGAGAAGCCCAAGCTTTGTACTTTAGTAACCACTGTTTGATTCCATCTAGAATGGAGTCCATCTTGCAGCACCAAGGAGACAAAGCCAGGAGAAGAGAGAACTAATCTAAGCCAATGGTTTATTATAATCACCCATACCCTAGACTACTATTTTCATACAGCCTAACTCTAATCTTAGAGTAGCATTTGAAACACACTCGGGGGTCTGAAAAATTGCTCCTAGGAATTTTGTTTGTACAAGCTCTAATGGTGCATGGTTTTGAAAGGGACCCAGCTGAGTGCCATAAAGGAGTTGTGCAATCACTTTTGCCTCAAACAATTTGAGGGCTGCTGGTATAAATTGTCCTCCTTTTGACCTAAAATCTTTTTGAATAACCGATGACCTTCTTTGAGCATTATCTGCAGCGTATTTCTCATGCATTTTCAAACTACCATTTGCTTGTAAAACTACTCCCAGATATTTAAAGCAAGAAACCTGCTCAATTTTATGGCCATCAATATTCCACAATTGTTTTTTTAGGCCTTTTGGTAAAGGCCATAATTTTAGTTTTTTGATAATTGAGTTCTAATTTATTTGCCCTGCAGTATAGAACCAAGGTTCTCAGTGCTCTTTTAAGGCCAATGGGTGTTCTTGAGAGTATGGCTGCATCATCTGCATAGAGCAGGATTGAAATATTCCTATCAACTATCTTTGGGGGGTGAAGGTTAGTGTTCTGGAACTGAGCCACCATAGAGTTGATATAAAAATTAAATAGAAGTGGGGCTAGTATACAGCCTTGCTTCACACTTTTCTGTATTTCTATGGTTTTGGTAAGGTGCCCAAAAGGGCTACCTCTTACTTTCATCATTGTCTCTTGATACAGCGTACGAATCAAGTGGAGCAAACACTTGTCAGTTGAGGAGGCCTCCAACTTCTCCCACAGTAGAACCCGTGAAACAGAATCAAAAGCTGCCTTAAAATCAGTAAAGGCAGCATGCAATGAAGTCAGGCTACCGGCAGAGTATTTTCTAACCAAATGATGTAATATCAAACATTGATCAATGGTAGAGCAGCCTTCTCTGAATCCAGCTTGCTCATCTGCGAGTATCTGTTCCCCTTCCATCTATTCAAGCATCCTCACTTGCAGGTGTCTTGCATACATCTTGCTGATTGTATTTAAAAGGCTGATGGGTCTATAGTTTGCTGGATCCTCTTTTCTCCCTTTCTTAAAGATAGGAACAATAATTGCAAGACCCCATGCCTTGGGCACTATTCCGTAGGTGTCAATAAAAGTTAAAAGTGTAGCCAGAAGCGGAATCCAGAAGTTCTGATTATTCTTGAATACTTCTGATGGTATAAGGCAGTGGCTCTCAACCTGTGGGTCCCCAGATGTTTGTGGACTTCAGCTCCCAGAAGCCCCAGCCACTATGGTCAATGTTCAGGGCTTCTGGGAGCTGAAGTCCAAAAACATCTGGGGACCCACAGGTTGAGAACCACTGGTAAAAGGTCTTCTCCTGGTGCTTTTCCTGATCTTGACTGAATTATTAAGCTTTTAACCTCAGCTTCCTATACTGGAGTCCACAAGAGGAGATTTTCCATTTTCTGGGCAGTTTGGTCTCTTACAGCATTTGTATCTGAGTAGAGTTAGAATCATAGAATCATAGAATCATAGAAATGTAGAGTTGGAAGAGACCACATGGGCCATCCAGTCCAACCCCCTGCTATGCAGGAACACCCTCAAAGCATTCCCGACAGATGACCATCTAGCCTCTGCTTAAAAACCTCCAAGGAAGGAGACTCCACTACACTCCGAGGCAGCATGTTCCACTGCCGGACAGCCCTGACCGTCAGGAAGTTCTTCCTGAGGTTCAGGTGGAATCTCCTTTCCTGCAGCTTGAATCCATTGCTCCTTGTCCTGGTCTCTGGAGAAGCAGAAAACAAGCCTTCTCCTTCCTCTACATGGCATCCCTTCAAATATTTAAACACGGCTATCATGTCCCCTCTTAATCTTCTCTTCTGCAGACTAAACATACCCAGCTCTCTAAGTCTATCCTCATAGGGCATGTCTTCCAGGCCTCTCACCATTTTGGTCACCCTTCTCTGGACTTGCTCCAGCTTGACCATGTCCTTCTTGAATTGGGGTGCCCAGAACTGGACACAGTATTCAAGATGAGGTCTAACCAAAGCAGAGTAGAGTGGTACCAGTACCTCCCTCGATCTAGACGCCATACTCCTGTTGATGCAGCCGAGAATTGCATTGGCTTTCTTGGCTGCCGCATCACACTGCTGACTCATGTTCAGCTTGTGGTCTATGAAGACTCCTAGATCCCTTTCACATGTACTGCTATCCAGCCACGTGTCCCCCATCCTATATTTCTGTATTCCATTTTTTCTACCTAAGTGTAGGACTTTACACTTCTCTCTGTTGGATTTCATTTTGTTAGCCTTGGCCCAGCTCTCCAATCTATCCAGGTCATTTTGAATTTTGATCCTGTCCTCTGGCGTATTAGCAACCCCTCCCAATTTGGTGTCATCTGCAAATTTGATGAGCATGCCCTCTATTCCTTCATCCAAGTCGTTGATGAAGATATTGAACAGCACCGGGCCCAGGACAGAACCCTGTGGCACCCCACTAGTCACTTCTCTCCAGGATGAAAAGCAGCCATTGATGAGCACCCTTTGGGAACGGTCAGTCAACCAGTTACAGATCCACCTGACAGTAGCCCTGTCCAGCCCACATCTTACTAGCTTCTTTGCAAGAATGTCATGGGGAACTTTGTCAAAGGCCTTACTGAAATCGAGGTATGCTACATCCACAGCATTCCCTTCATCTATCAAACTAGTAACTCTATCATAAAAAGAGATAAGATTAGTCTGGCATGACTTATTTTTGAGAAATCCATGTTGACTTCTCGTGATTACCGCATTGCTTTCTAAGTGATTAGAAACTGACTGCTTAATGATCTACTTCAGGAACTTTCCGGGTAGTGATGTCAGGCTGACTGGGCGATAATTATTTGGGTCCTCTTTTTTCCCCTTCTTGAAGATGGGGACAACATTTGCCCTCTTCCAGTCTGCTGGAACTTCTCCTGTCCTCTAAGATTTCTCAAAGATTATAGCAAGCGGTTCCGAAATGACCTCTGCTAGTTCTTTTAATAGCCTAGGATGCAATTCATCTGGCCCTGGAGACTTGAATTCATCCAGTGTGGCAAGGTATTCCTGTACCACCTCTCTACCTATTACGTGCCTCATTTCCCCTGCTTCCTCACCTGCTCCCCAACTGCCAGGTTGAGTGCTTGTATCCTTCTGAGAAAAAACTGAGACAAAGAAGGTGTTAAGTAGTTCTGCCTTTTCTCTTCCCCCTGTGAGTAATTCACCATCTTCTCTGCGCAGCAACCCTATCATCTCCTTCTTTTTCCTTTTGCTGTGGACGTATTTAATAAAGCCCTTTTTATTGTTTTTAATGTCTCTGGCCAGCCTAAGTTCGTTCTGTGCTTTAGCTTGTCTGACCTCCTCCCTACATCTCCGGGCCACTTGCTTAAATTCTTCTTTGGTGGTTTCCCCCTTCTTCCACTTCCTATACATGTTTCTTTTAACACTTAGCTCAGCTGAAAGTTCTTTAGTCAACCATTCTGGTTTGTTCAGATGCCTTCCATTTTTCCTCCTTATTGGCACAGTTTTAGACTGTGCCTTCAATATCTCCTTTTTTAGGAACTCCCATGCCCCCTGAACTCCTTTCTCTTTCACTATTCTTGACCATGGAATTCCAGCCAGCAGCTTCCTAAGTTTACTGAAGTCCGCTTTTTTAAAATCTGAGTGTTTGGCTACCCTTATCTTCTCCTTCCCACTGAATGCCAAATTCCAATAGGGCATGGTCACTCCCCCCCTAAAGATCCAACCACTTCTACCTCCTTAACAAGGTTATCCATGTTGGTCAGGATCAGATCTAGAATATTTGATCCCCTTGTGGCCTCTTCCACCTTCTGGATCATGAAGTTGTCTGCAAGACAAGCAAGAAACTTGCTGGACCTTGCTGTCTTGCCAAAGTTTGACTGCCAGCATATATCTGAGTAGTTGAAATCTCCTATTATTACTGTATCTCTCTTCCTTGAATGTGCAGTCATTTGGTTGAGGAAGGCATCATCAGTGTCCTCAGTCTGGGTTGGAAGTCTGTAGTAAACCCCCACCAGAATATCCCTGTTGTTTCTCGCTGCCTTAATTCTTACCCCAGTGCTCTCGACTTTTGCTTACTGGGTTTAAGTCAAGGATCTCTTCACAGGTGAAAACATCCTTGACATACAAGGCTATTCCTCCTCCTTTCTTGTTTGGTCTATTTTTATAAAATAGGCTATACCCTTCTATTCCTACATTCCTATCATGAGACTCATCCCACCAGGTCTCAGTGATACCTATCAAATCGTATTTATTTTGTTGTACTAGGAGTTCAAGTTCGTCCTGCTTGTTTCCCATACTCCGTGCATTAGTGTATAGACACTTAAGTCCCCGGGCCCTTCCTGCAAGTCCTGTACTATTGTTTCTACTCCTCCCGCCATTGGGCTCTTGTACTACTTGTGCAGTATCAATTGGGCCTTTCTCCCCTGCGCTCACCAAATCCCTGCCCTGAATAATATTGTCCCCCTCCCCAGCGGAATTTAGTTTAAAGACCTCTTAATCCTCCTTGCGAGACTGTTTACAAAAACATTCCTGCCAAGTTTTGT
The DNA here is from genome assembly GCA_948472985.1 of Iguana delicatissima. Taxonomy (NCBI): domain Eukaryota; kingdom Metazoa; phylum Chordata; class Lepidosauria; order Squamata; family Iguanidae; genus Iguana; species Iguana delicatissima. The sequence continues at coordinate 948,604 of CAOKZL010000579.1, read as the reverse complement.
GAGGTGCAGCCCATCCCTCGCCAGAAGCCCACGTTCATGGAAATTCAGGCCATGTTCCAAAAACCCAAACCGTTGCCGGCAGCACCACGTGCGGAGCCAGTTGTTGACCTCTGCTATTGTCCTTTCCCTACGTGTGCCATATCCTTGAACAGGGAGGAGAGACGAAATGACCACCTGCAAACCAAGGTCCTTAAGCTTCGTACCCATAAGCTCATAGTCCTTTGCGATGTGGTAAAAGCTGCTCCTCGCAGCGTCATTGGTTCCAACATGAACCAAAATGAGGGGCTTATGGTCAGTGGGTTTGACCAGCCTGGTTAGTCTCTCCGTTACGTGATTGATCCTGGCCCCAGGCAGACAGCAGACCTCTCGATTGAGCTTGTCCGGTTTGCAAATTGCCGTTTCGGTTCCTCTGAGCAAAGAGTCCCCAACAACCAGAACTCGCCTCCTCTGATTCTTGTCCTGGTCTCCTCGACGAGCATGTTCCACTAGGACTGCCTGGGCATTCTGTTGAGGCTGAGAGCATTTACCTAGTTCCTGTTGCCGAAGTTGGATTTCTTCTTGTTGACATTCTGTTCCCTCCGCATGGCGCTCCTCATTGTTCATAAGGCCAAGAACTTTGAAGCGATTGTGCAGGTGAAGAGTCTCTGTTGCCTTCCTAGTCCTTCTACTCCTCCGTGTGACATTTGCCCAAGCCTCCGTTTCCTGGCACAGTGTGCTAACTTGCTGATCTGGCAGCTCCTCCATGCATTCTGTCTTCCGGTAGGTCCTCTCTGCCCTATTCAAAAACTCCTCCCCTTCCCTAATAAGACCTTCTCTTCCAAGAAGGTGAGCAATTTGTACTTCATGCAGGTGTACCCGAGAACATCTTGTGGCAAGAAAAGGAACATGCCACAAGTGTTACAGGTGACTGCAGTAGCTCCCTCACTTTCCATTCTTGAAACTAGAGATAGCAGTACAGTACGTAATTCTAGAAAGAATAACTGGGTGTACAAGCTACGTCTACTCTTCCAAATGCCAAGGGTTAAAGTTGGAGGATTGAAATAGAGTACTTTAAGTGTGCATGCCAAAGGCGCGCGCTGTTGGATGCTCCTAATAAAGCTCCTCCTCCCAGCTGGCTCCTCCCCCTCATTAGTCAGACCAGGGAGAGCACATGGCCAGCACAAAGAGACTAAACAAACACAAGCAAGACCAAACAAACACAAGCAAGGCCAAACAAACACAAGCAGCAAACAGACAAGCAAGCACAGGCCCTCAAGCCTGTAAACACACCTGATATAGGATGTCTTCACAGACCCTCTGCTCTGCTCCCTCTGCTCTCTCCTCTGGGAAATGTTCCTGAAAGTAGACTTCCCATGTAGTTAAAGGGATATGGCAGTTTATCCTCTCATGCTCGTTGCTTTGCGATCTTGCAATAATATGCCTGAAGAGATTGGAGTCCTTGGATCTAGCGGCAGCGATAAGTTGCATCCAGTTGTTTTTCATAAATTGTTTTTTCTTATATACTTTTAGTTGCTTGTATTGTCTTTTATATTTTAAGAGATCAGAAGCATCTATCAATGATGTATTTGTTGTATATAACCTATATTTGCTAGCAAGAGTTTTTTTGGTTTCTACGCACTCTTTATCAAACCATGGCTTGGAATGGTACAACTGTTGATTGGAGTAGATTCTACTCTCAAAAGTTAAATATTGCCGCAGTTCTTGAATAAGAGTTTCATATCTTTCAATAACTAGATCCGGTTCTGCTGTTATCAGGGTAGATCTCATACTCTGGAAGCAATCTGAGCTCAGTAAGTCAGTTAACCTCTGGTTTAAATATGGGGACCATTTAGGTCTGCAATAATTTTCCCCGAACGGGTTGAAAGACAATTGATGACAATCTTTAGATTGAGTCTCAAGAGTAAAATTATTTAACTGAAGCATAATTGGGAAATGGTCACTATCAATCTTAGGCATAACTTTAAGATGTTTGGTATATGGTAAAAGGTTTCTAGAAACAATTACATAATCAATTATGCTCATTCGTAGTCCAGAGAAGTATGTGAATTCTGCTGGCTGATCATTCTCCAATATACCATTCAATATATAGAGATCTAGCTAGTAAGTTACTTGAGCCAGACAAAGACCTGCATAATTTGTTTTGGTATCCTTTGAACTACGAGTGGGGAGACTATAATCATTTTCTGGTTTCAGATGGGGACATTTGTATTGTAAGTAAAGGGTATAATCATCTGGTCCCATTCTAGCATTCATCTCTCCCCCACACTCAACGGTGTGTCAGGATATTCCAAAATAAGTTCAGCCACATAATTTTCTAATCTAGTCCATATGGCTCTAGTTTGGGATCTTTGTCTTGTAGGAGGCATATAGACGTTAACTATCACCAAAGACTGAGTTTTAAACTGAATGAGCACTGCCATAGCATATGGATTGAATGTGGGGAGAGTCCTCGACGTAGCATGTAAGGTAATAGAAATTAAAATCCCCAGTCCTCCTTTTGCTCTTCCATACTTTAGTCCGGGTTCTGCTGTTATGGATGACGAGTGAAATTCATTCAAGGTTAATTCTTCAGTACACCATGATTCCTGTATTAAATTGCTGCTATCTACATCTGTCAACAGCTAATCTGCAAAAGAAATTGTGCAATTTATAGGTATGACTGAGACCTCAGCCAGTGTTAACTCAAAATAATTTTTTGCAGACCCTTTCAGAACAGGAGGAGACTTTTCTCATGTATTTAACCTGTACTGGGAGAAGCATCTGTCTTCTCATAGGAAAGCATCTGTCTTCTCATAGGAAAGCATATTTAGAGTCCCAATCATGGGGAAAAAAACTTGCCTTTCCTGCTGCTGTAATATTTGCAGTGACATATGCATAGAATATTAGTAATGTGGAACTTAAGCCAGAAAAAAAATCAAACATTTATATTTGACTTCAGTGAAAGCTCTTATATCTATCCAAATCTTTTGGATCTTTAAAGATATGAATCTTGTTACTTTTTGCTCAGATCGTGTTTTCTCCAAGTCATCACATGTTGACATGATTTCTTCCTCCATATATACATATTGATATCTGCATAATAATCAGAATAAATGTTTATATAGCATAGAAACAATAAAATTTAAGAAATTTTAACTTTACTCCTATATTTTCAAAAATACATATATGTATTTATGTTCTTGAAAAAATGGAAGAGCCGTATTTTGAGCTGGATGGTATCTTAGCAGTAGAAAAAGCTTATCAGCACTTGATAACCTAAACTGGTGGGACGTCAAGTTTGAGTGAATGGCTAGCATATACTACAGTTTAAAATAATGCAAGTATGATTAGAGCCCTAGATCTCTTGACTCCAGTGCAAGCAAACACACATATTTTTTCCTTTGTCAAGGCAACCCATGTGGTCTCTATGTAAAACTAATATTTTCTTTTATGAAGTAAAACATATACTCACAGTAAGAATGAAAGAATTGCTCAAAAAGACACAAACATCCTATCTAGTGCTTCTGGTTTTTTTAAAAAAAAGTCCAGACAAGAAGGCAGTAGCTATCATAGTTTAGTACTACTTGTTGTGGGATTCATGCCATGTATGCAATTTGCACAAAAAAATCTTTCTCATAAATGTGAAAACTTTATCAAGACCAGCCAAAAGATATCCTACAGCAGAGCTTTCCAAACTGTGTGTCGCGACATGTTAGTGTGTTGGCTGCAGTGTGTAGGTGTGTCACACGAACGTAAAGAGTAGAGGGGCTGCCTCTCCTACTGCCATGGCAGGCCAGGCCCAGGTGGAGGGGCTGCCTCTCCCGCTGCTGCCACAGCTGCCCCAGGCCAAGGAAGACCCTGGCAAGGGTGGTAATGGCAGGCCAGGCCCAGGTGGAGGGGCTGCCTCCACTTACTGAATTACTGTGTCGCAAAATGATGCATGTCTAAAAACTGTGTCACCAACATGAAAAGTTTGGAAAGCTCTGTCCTACAGTCTTGCAAATAAAGAGAAATATTCTCATGAAAGGAGGAGAGAAACAAGGATTTTCAGCCTGTGATTAACAATCTACAAAGAAATGCATTATAGCAGCTTTGAATTTAACAGTCAGACATTTTTGGCACCTTGTGGATGCACATATACCTGTTGCCTTCTCTCTCATATACTGATTTTATTCATTCCTGTTTTGAAATTAAGGTTGAAACATTATGTCTGTACATGCCTTTTTCTTAATTATGTTTGACCTCAGACACCATTTGTAAACTTTCTTCTAATCATGGCTGCAAACTGTGTTGTGGAGCTGATTATAGTAAAAATCCAAGTGTGGATGCCATGTGACACTGTGTTCTTTTTAAAAATAAAAGGAAGGTAAGGAAGGAGAGTACATAGGGGCAAGGCAGGGAGAAAAAGGATTGTAAGACTGCCTTTAGTTTCCTAAGTAAGATTAGGAGATATACCAGCATTGTGTTTGCATAAACCATTGGGTAATGTATCTATGTATGCATTTTAAATCCAGCCTCCAGCCAGTGCAGGATATGAACTGAAATCGGATTTAGTGAGTGGTATATAAAGTGTTTTTTTCCCCTTGTTTCATGCCCGTGTACATAGTGATTTTTTAAAAAATTTCCATACTATTTTGTATCACATTAATATGTGATCTTTTTATCACTGTTTACAAATAGCCGCAAATTTAATTTGTCATTTTTCATTACATTTTTCTTTAAGAGATTTCAGTTGTCTGGGACTCTTGACCCAGTATAGTGTGTTTGTCCTTATTTTGAGGAGCCCTGGTGGTGCAATGGTTAAATGCTGGTACTGCAGCCACAAGATTGTGAGTTTGATCCTGCTGGGCTCCAGGTTGACTCAGCTTCCATCCTTCTGCAGGTCGGTAAAATGAGTACCCTCTTGTTGGGGGCAATTAGCTAACACATTGTAAACTGCTTAGGGAGCACTTAGCTGATAAGCGGTATAGAAACACACATGCTATTGCTATTGCTATTAATATTTGCTGAGATTAAAAAAGTGTAAGACACACTTTAGGTTGAAATTGCTGTGCATATAGTTCTGCCTATATAAAAAGTCTTTCCCAACTCACTTCCCATTGTATCTACTTGCAACCCTCCAGAAAAGCCACTCCTGAGGGTTGTTGATGGACCAAGTGGAACAGCTTGGGATTCGACTGGAAAGAGGAGCTGTAATGGGGAGGATAGATAAATGGAAATCACTGATTCTGCCTCACATGCACGTTGAAGTATCTTCCACTTGCATAAGTGGATCTTTGGTTTCAGAACAGCGAGTGACTGTATGAAATTGCTTTGACATTGCTTTACTTTGACAAGATTAGCCCCACTGATAATCTCTTTATCTCTGTAGGAGGCAAATGCTTCCCTTTCCCAAGTGCGGCAAGGTGGACAGTTATTTAAAAGAATCAAGTTTTTGTCATTCCAGTTCTGTAGAATTCAGTGTTCTAATCTCACAAGGCTGCACAATTGAATCATAAAAATGAAGTTCTGGAAACCACTATGGTACCACTTAGGGTACTATATGACATGTTCTGTTTGTTGCAGGCCCTTAGTAGAGTGTGGCATTATGTGATTGCTGCTGAATGGTATTCTTTGGGAAGATGGGAGCAGCTACAGCTGTGCTGGATTTAAGCCAAAAGCAACTCACTGGGAAATTAGTGTGCTTTACGTATGCAAGAGCAGGAAATACCCTCATAGTTCTTGACCTTTTCATATGACACTTCACAAATATTCTGAAAGTAATTGGAGGTTTGAACATTGCCAGTGGGATGGACTTTCTTCACAGCTTTAATTCTGAGACCAGAAGTCACATACGAGGTCAACTGATTTTCTGCAAAAGGGTTAAAACCCTCCTTATTTGAGGGAGAGTTTTGAGGATGGAAAGTCTGGGAAATAACAAATATATTCCTATTTGCATTATTCATCTAGTGAATGCATTTGCTTCATGCATTTTCAATGCTGTATCCATCCTGGTGCAGAGAGACCTACAATTAGTAAATTCCCGCTTTGGAGCTATTTCCAATTATTTGATGAAAATTCCTTCCTTTCATACTGAAAGCTGCACAGTTTCATCTTGAAGCTTGGCATAGATTCAAGAGCTTCATCTTGTGATTAGCTTAGTCCTGCAGACAATCAGACACCATAGATCCTTGAAGGTCATCTTAGCCTTTCTTCCGTGAAAGCATTTTTTAAAAAAGATCAACAGCTTCAACAGCTTCTGTGCACTGAGCAGATCTTATTCCATTATATTAAAAATAAGGGTTCAGTTGTTTTCGATCATACAATTGAATAAAAGGAATGATTTATAGTATATTATCTTCTCAGATTAATTTGGTAATAGTAATAGTCATCTGATGACACTAATGAGTGCTGTTGTTATTGTTCAGCATACCTCTGTTGAAGAAAGGTAGTAAGGCATCTGGCTATGTCTGAAAAAGAATATTTTAAAAGGAAATTGTAACAAACTCCAAATATTTATAAAGAGCAACTGCGAACTGCTCAACACTAATATAAAACAGAAGCATTGCTTTAACTTAACAGATCTTGTTGTCAGTCTCGTCTTCCATCCACATTCCATTTGCACTCATGAGGTACTTTGCAGGTTGACTTGTTTTAGTAGCCAGCAGCCAGTGTAAGTTGATCTACCACTCAGCCTTTAAGGGTTACCCGACCCTTAAAGGTAAAACAAATCCCACAGTCATCAGCCCTTCCAGAGCATGATGGAACTTTAACTTCATCTTTTTAAAAATTATTGTAAATCACTTGAATCCCATCTTGGGAGAAAGGCAGGATATAAAATAAATAAATAAATAAATAAATAGGTTAATTCTGTTTTCAGGGGAGGGGGCTCGTTCATCCCCTGAAATGTGTGAAAATGTTGGACCAAGAACTGTAGCCCAGCATTAGGTATACTTAAAGTAATAGTTTTAATTCCAAAAGATAGTTATGGATTTTTCTCAGGTTTGCTTTAGATCTGTGCTTCTTAAGGTATCTGATGTTAGAGACTGGCAGGATTTTCTTTCCTTTGCCCCAGGGAATAGCACCATTTGTTGTTTGTTGTTATTTGCCTTCAAGACATTTCCAACTTACAGCAACTCTAATGCAGACTTATCACGGAGGTTTCTTGGTGAGCTCTGGTCGGGGGGTGCCTCCCTCTGAGGCTGAGGGAGGGTGACTTGCCCAAGGTCACCCAATGGATTTCCATGGCTACACAGGGATTCAAACCCTGATCTCCAGAGCCATAGTCCAATGGTCAAACAACTAAAACATGCTGGCTTTCTGACTGCTACCATATCTGTATCCAGTGACTACAGCTCTTTTTTTCTTTCCTGAATCTTGCTGTGGAACAGCAGCCAAAAGCTTATGGGGCAGTACTAGTCCAGAGACCACTACATTGAGTAGCACTATTTTAGGTGATAGGATCTTTGTAAGATGGGAACACGTGTTCAGGGTTTTTTTTCCCAGCCTGCGTATACTTTGTGGGAATATATATTGCAATGGGAAACTGTGGACTGTGTACCTTGTTTCCTAGTAGGGATAGGCCAACCAAATCCCGAGCAAGGATTCAAGATTCATGAATGCAAATCCCTGTGCCAAAATAGGCAAACTGAATCTTTCGAATCCACCAACCAAATAGTTTGTTGGAGACGGGGACACCTGAAAACCTGGGAGACCAAGATGCCTGAAAACCTGGGACACTAGATACACAAGGGCTGATGGCAAGTAGGCTAGTTTTTCCCCTGGAGTAATAATGACCTTTGCTAACAATTTCAGAAATTACATCTGGGGTTGTATTCTAAGATATTTAAATTGAACATTTAATATTTCAGTTCAGCACTTGACTGGAAGGTACAGTCTTCTTGGGTTCAAGGTCAGCTGAAAGATTCGTTTGCAGTCCTCCCTTGCAAAGCTCTTTCAGACACAATTCTGCAGTTTGTCGTTTTATGAGGTGTCACAGACTTCTCTGCCAAAGTGCGCTGGTGCCTTATCAAACTACAAACCCCAGGATGCCAGAAGGAGCTATGCAAAGAAACAGCAGGGAAAAGTTACAGGTATGGGGAAAAGTTACAGGTACTGAACAAGACAGTTTGGGGAATTAGAGACCGGAGATGTCAAATCTTTCTAACAACTATCGCCTATCAGAAAATAAAATCTTGGGCAATGCCGGGTATATATGCTAGTCAGATTTTACAGTTGGAAGATGTTTCTGAGATCATCTAGTCCATTTCCTCACTAAGTGTAGGAAGTGCAGGTGCACCTCAGTTAACAAAGTAGATGTGTTCCTGGTCTTTATTTCCTTCAAAGAAACTTTGGTACCAGAGGTAGAAATCACATGGAAAGAACAGGGATAGGTTCCTACACCATATAATACGACGAGCAGTTCAATATATTTCAGCAATTTTTTTTAAATTCAAAACTAATATTATGCACATGTGAAATGAAACAACCAGGTCGACTAAGCCTTGCATAAGTAAACAAAAACATTTTGAATCTTCTGGAGACCAGTTGAAAGCTTCTGACAAAATGCACCCTAGGATGATTTTTTTTTCTTTCAACAGCCTATAGCTTTTTTTCTGATTTTCATTTTGATGGCAAAATTCCTATAGATAGGGATGTAAAGAGTATTCAGAAATATGTGGGAAATGTTTGAAAAATATTTATTTTGACTGCTGAGAAGCCCTGAAGAGAAGAATCCTGGACTGATAAGAAGCTTTGTTGTTCAGGGCTTATTCTGTGCAAAATTTGTACATTTGTACAGCATTTCCTGCACAGAAAACAGAATTTTCTGCATGTAAAATAATATTTCAATACCAAAGTATTGATTTCTGCACAGAAAATGCTGGAATAAAAGATTTGTTCTGCGTAAAATTCAGACATGGTTGATTTGCAAAGGAAAATTTTCAGTGCAGAAAACAGCATTTTCTGTGCAGGAATTAATCTTTCTGTATTCTAATATTAATTTTTCACACAGAAAATGCTGTTTCCTGCACAAAATAACCATGTGCAAATTTTGTACAGAGCAAATCCTGACTTGCAAATAGCCTTTGAAAACTGCATTTTCCTGTTTTGTTCTTCACACATGCTCAGTAAGTTATTGGGGAGGCATCTGCTTACATTGTCAGATATAGAGGGATCACTTGGAGTAAAATTCCATTCTTTTCCAGATCAAGCTTTATTGAATTATTTACTGTGGTTACACTGATAAAACTGAAACCTGAAAGTCTGTCTTCCTCCATTCCTGTTTCACCATCCTCCCAGTGCCAATGCTGAACTGGGATCCTGTAAAGAGGGGCTTCTTTTTGTGAAAGGAGCTTCTTTCTCAGAGGCTTTGTTCACTGAGATATGCCTGTACTTCTGTTTCATGCCTAGCTGTGGTTGATAGTGATTCTCTGTTATACTCTGTATTGTATTCTTCGCATTTAGTTCTATCAGTACAGTTACACATCCATAGCCTTTTTCAGTTGTGACTAGATTATTCCAGTACACAACCAGAAGCGAAATAAAGTTGGGTAGTGCAATCCAGAAGTTGGACAACTGCAACTCTTAGCAGCCATAGCCAGCATAGACAATAATAAAAAGAAATGCTGAGAGTTGTAGTTCAGCAGCATCTAGAAGGCCACACAGTGCCTATCCTAATTATATAGGATTGCGGATCTATTTTATTTTCTGAAAAAGGAACGGACCTATTTGCCAGCTTACACTTCCAGCTTCATGTTCCTTGTTCACCTCAATTTTCCATTATGACTTAGATGAATGTGAAGTGTTAGAATCACAGCCATCAACTTTATTGGAGTTTACTGGTGCAAAAATGGAACTTATGTGCAGATTTCCTGAGTCAAGTTACCTGAAGATTTCCTCAGTTTAGAGGAAATCAGAACTATATTTTGTCTTGTTGTTATTTTTCCCTATATCATGGCTTTCTTTTCTATAGCTCTGAATAGTTGGTAGCCATAAAAATAAAAGATACATTGAGAGAAGGAAAATCAAATGTTTCTTGGGGTTTCATCCTGGTTGTCATCATGATATGTTATGGCAAATACAGATTCAGCACAGCATCTTTATACTAACCTGGTTAATTAATTCAGCGTGGAAAACAAGTAGAAATATGGAAAGACCTGCTTTTAATGGCTGAAAGAGAGAGCTAAACTGCCAAGGTTTATATTCCAATGGGGAAGCAAATAATCCCTTCAGGGTATCAAGTGTTATTTTCGAGCATTTCAAGACGAATTGGTGAAGGACAACATGGTTATGTTTGTGTGTTGTGTTATTTCCAGTGCATTTTTTTCTCCCCATGGACATGTTCATTTTAATACTGTTAATTTGCTATTGTAATTTTATTCCTTGAGAAATCCCTTTCGTACTGAAAATTATAAAGTTCACTCTTCACTTCTCTGTCAATATTTTTGAAAGCTCTCCTAGTGTAGAAGCAATGAAATGAATTTGAATAACTGGGTGAGGGGTATCATAATTAGAGAAAAAAGATGGATTAACATGGATCACTACTATTGTGCAGCTGTATAACTGAAAACAGATGCAGACATTTGATTGCAAATAATTGTGCAACTTCTGATTGTTTGAACTTTAAGAAAACATCTTTTACTTACATATGTACAAAAATTAAAATTCCAAGGTCTTATATAAAGTACTTTAAGTACAGAAGGGGATCACATTGCTACTGATATAAAATTTAGAAAACAAAATTGATTATCTTGTTTATAGAACTGATTCTGGTTGATAAACAGAGAGAATCTAGTGAATTTCCTGTCCTTTCCCCTCTCATACAAAGAAGGTTTATATTTTGCCTGAATTATTTAAGCTTATCAACTCATCATATGGGGGAGTTCACATCTTCTGCTTTTTTCTATTTCTTTCTCTCTCTCTCTCTCTCTCTCTTTCTTTCTTTCTTCTTTCCTGCTTCTTCTCTCTTCTTACTTCTCTCCTTTTCTGTATTCCTTGTTCTACTAGCTTTTTAGTAAGGTATCAACTAGTCAAGCTGACTGGCGTAAGTAAGTGTTTCTTTTTTCCTTATCCAATGTATACTGTTTATTCCTTATTGTGAAATTTGTTTATGTTATGTACTATGCTATGTACTGTGTTATATTTAAAAAGACGCTTACGTAAATATCTTAAGAATCAACTTTTAATAAAAATAATTTAAAAAAAGACAAGATGGTGAAAGGGCCAGAGTCATTTAGCATGAATGCTGAATATCTTGCTATGCTGTCTTCTCCTAGATGTCAGTTGATGACAAGTAGTAGCAGTCATATTGTAAGGGGTAGTAAGGTGCAGCATTCTGTCTTACAAGTCTAACGTTAAAGTTTGAGAGAGGACTGGAGCTCTGGACAACGCTGCAGCTTTGTTTAAGGGTAAGAAGAAGTGGACATTGGACATTCATAATGTGAAAATAGAAAAATCCACTGTTTTTTGTCCACTGTCCGTAAAATTTTTTACTCATTCTATCTATAGTTTTAAATCTGTGTCTTTTAAATCTCCAACCAAACTAAGAGCATTGTTAGATATTAAATGGCAGGCAGGTAGGTCATGATTGTTAAGAATTCTGAATTTTACTTTTACTTTTTTCTAGTTTTTCATTTTCCCCACATTAAATTACATTTATTTGACTTTTTAAAAGTGTTCATGAAAATTTGTACACATCTTCATGTCTGTTTCCCATAATAAACTTATTTTTTGACATGCTGATTTCTAATGCGTTCTAATGCGTTCATTTTTGCAAACTTTTTCATTAGTATGATGTAATCTTTGTTTATTACTTTTACTAATAAGCATTTTGGTATGGGTTTTTCATCAGATCATTACATCTCAAGGTTTTGAAAATTGTATCAGGATAAAATATGTTTATAAATATGAAAGATATGAGTGTTCACATGGTACTCCCAGTGGTGATCTACAAGTGTTTCCAAAGCAAAATTATCTGTGATCTTAGGAAGCTTTTCCTACTTGGATTTTAAAGTACTCTTTTCTAAGTCTGACTAGCACTGTAGATTCATCTACTCCCAGGGAGAATTACAGATGGCATCTTTTAGGTATCTCTTGAATTGTTTATTGATGTGATGTAATCTTTTCTGTTGCTGACAGGCAACAAAACCAGGGAGAGCTTGGGTGGGTAAAGGGAAAAAGTGTCAGGAATGTGGAATGAAGTAGATGCGCTTGATCCGAACATGCAAGGGAGTGGGGAAGGACAGTACATGAGAAATCTAAAATTTAGAAGACAACACACATTCATATGATTTGAAAGGAAACAGCGCTAGGACCATGTTGGTTATGGAGCAATTATTTTGCTCTTGTATGAAGTAGATAAAATTGTACTGTATTAAAGCAGATTGATCTCTCCCTCACTTTTTTCTGTTTCTCTTCATCCAATAAAGCTACTTCTGTACTCATAAGATACTACATGATATTCTTCATGTCATCGCCCAAGTCTACCTTTAATCTAATTATTCTGAGAAACTATTTCACAAATGCATGCCTCTAGTGGTAAATCTTTTTTCTAACCTAAGTCCTGCTGACAGTTTTTCTTCAATCGTATGTGTACCAAATGTTTCGTCCTGACTTAATTTGCTCACACCATCCTAGCTCTCTTTGACATAATTCTTAAATAGATTTAAATCCTCTGTCAAACGCTTTTTTTCTAAGCCAAATGAACTAATCTATTTTGAAGAGTGAGTAGTCCTTTTTAAAAATGAATTTGAAGCAAAGACATAAACTGCAGGTGAGCCTGATATTTGCTTCTTTGCACGTTTCTGAGCACCAACATTTACTTCAGAAATAGTAGCATAAAAATAAATTTCTTGCTAGAGAGTTTATGTCTGCTTTAGGTGAAGCGCTCTGTGTTGACTTATTCTTTTATCTAGTGTATTCCAATTAATTTGTGAAGATTATGTCACTTGGGAAGGCTCATACTAGTATTGTTATTAAGGTGTTTATTTTTTTTTTTAAGGTAGATACTTTTTACAGTCAGTATTCAAAAGGATGATTTTGGGATATACCTGGAAAATAACAGTAAATTGTCACAAGTGGAAATGCAAATATCTTGTCTCCTGTGATTCTGATGTGCTGAGTGGGAGTCCATTGATGTCTGACTCACAAACTTCAGCAGGTTAATCTCTGTTGCAGATCTCCAATAGGATTTACACAACCATGATTCAATGTTGTTTGGAGTTAATTGAAATCTGTGCATAATTGTAGAGTTCTAGTGAATACACATGATGCATGTCCAGGCTAACACTTTTCATGGTCAGATATCAACAGAGGCTGGCTTTTTCTCCGGGCCTCATGTTCTCAGATGATTGTGAGAATGGATCCTTCAGGTGAGTTGTGGTCAGTGATATCACTGCAGCAAAGGTGAAAAGGACACAGCTTAAAGCTTGAAACTGATGGGGAAACTATTACTAATAAGATATGTTGCTAAGCTTCAGTTCTAACCCTGAGTGAACCAATAATTCTGTCATAACTCTACGCTGAATCAGATAACAAATATAAATTACCTGGCACAGTACTGTAAAAATGGTTAATAATAATAAGTGAAAGTTACTGACACCTCATTAAAAATATCAGGAATAGTTGCTTCTGCATTTAATTAGAATTATTATCTCATCTTAAACTGATGAAATATCTCCTTCCATGCTGCATCTGAATGAGGTTAGAATTTTTATATTTTCCCAGTTCTAGTAATCAGACTGCTTTAAATCATAGTCCTCCCTTGCTATTATGTTTTCACATTTATGGCTTTGCATACTTAATATAATAGGTTGATTCCTTTTCAACTCTCATTATTCATGGATGACTCAATCAATCAAAGCTCAATCAGAACTGCAAATAACACACACCTCTAAATATCACAAGGTGTAGAAACTTCATCATTTGTGATCTCCAGATTAGCCTGAGTCAAGAGATGTGACTGTTTTTTTTTTAAACAGCGGTGACTGTAGGCTACACTGTGGCATAGCAAAAAGCCTATGTAACACTCATAAATTGGCCATTTTGCAGATTCTGTCTCTGATCCAGATCTCTGTGTATGCTTGGATCGTTATATGTAGATTGTGTATGAACACATTATTGCAACAGTTTAGGGTTAGCTGCACATTGCGTCTTTACTATCTTCTTTATCTATTAGGGAACAGCAGAAGTAGCTTTCTTCTTAATCCTTCCCCAGTTGTCCAGGGAGGAGAGGAGCTATTATGTAGCTATCCAGCATGGGTCTCTACAGAGTGAAGCCATTCTATGCAGAGTGGCTATGCAGGCAAGTAAAACTGCAATCAGCCCTCCACATCTGTGTGTTTCACTTTTGTAGATTTTATTATTCACGGATTATTTGCTGTCACCTCTGCTGCCTCCCTAGGCCATTTTTAATAGGGCCCGCAAGCCTCGTGAGACTGAGAAACTGCAAACAAGACTTGTAAGACCCTTTTAAAAATGGTGTGGGGCAGCAGTGGAGTTGGCAGTGAGCCCCATCAGCCATCCAATTCTGCTTTGTAAAGGAACCCTGAGGCCTTAAAGGAATCCAGGGTGGGTTGAATATGATGATCATACCTTTTTTGTGTGTTAACTATGGTTTGGAAAGGCCTAGAGTTATTCACGTTTTTCCCACTTTCACAGGGGTCCTGTGCCCCTAACCCTAGCAAATGTGGAGGCATGACTGTAATTAAAAGACAGACACAGTAATGCCTAATGTTGACACAGAAGAAAGAATTTGAAACTTAATATTTGTTTATTTTTTACTCACACATTGGTCTACTAGTGAAACGGTGAATCAAGGCTTCAATGCACAGCTAACTTTTTTAAAGTTGGTGAACACACCCATGCCAAATCCCTTAGGATTAATGCACTAGTGGATTCCACTGCAACTAGTTCCAGTGCAAATGCAAACTATAGTTGGATCACATTTTTAAATTCACAGTCATTTCCCTCTTTCTCAAAAGTAACTAAATTGATTGCCTTTGTTAAAAAATGGGAACAGCAGAAGTCTCTGGCTTGTACAAAACTCTCCTCTCATTCACCTTGTTGTCACCTCAGCATGCATTGCAGAGCACAAGGCATATGGCTTTCCACCTCCATAGTTTTTGGAGGCCGCAGCCCTGTAGTAACTGTTCAAAAGGAATTAAATTACACCAGGATGAATTACAGTGACAATATGAGTTAGGCTTGTTAGGTACAATGGTAATGGAAGTTAAGTAAATAGCTCGTTGTTTCCAAGATCTTAATCCAAACCATGTTCACATGCCACAAGAACAGGATGTGCCTTAACTATAACAGAGTTATTGGTCTCAAGTTACGTCACACTTTGGAAAGTATGTATTCAACCTTAGCGGAAGTGAATTTGTAATGGCTTGAGTACATTTTTTTTATTTTTAAAAAAAACATTTAATGAGAATGTTTATAAATTGGAAAGCATAATCTTCTAGCAGATTAAAATTAAAACAGCAAACAAATGCTAGACTTTTTTCCCTACAGAAATAATAATAAAGTGAATCAAATCTTTTGTATGTGGAAATGTAACCAGATTATTGCATACTATTTACATAATTTTAATTCTAAGAGTAATTTATTTTCAGAAAAAGATTTAAGAGAAAGTTTGCATTGAAGGTTTCTGTTTTACAGAATACATGATTTTGGAAGGCAGAAGTTTCTGATTATAAATTTCTGGATGCGAATAGCTATAGCCTTCATTTGGTTATTATAATCCTTTTGCATTGTTGTGATAACTTTCACTTTAGTCCAACAAAAGCTTGTGCAAACACATTGAACTACATGAGGTTTATTTCTGACTGAAGAGACATGCATTGCAAATGGTAATTAAGTTTTAGTAAAATCTCCCACATAACCTATATACAACTCATCAATTCGCTAAGATTGCATCTGAAACAGGTCCAGAATAAAATTTTTAATACTGTCTTGGAATAATTTTGATAGGCAAAGTGGTGAATATCTGTGTGGAGATAAATTTTACCCTTAAAAACAAGATCATTTTCTTTCCTTTTTCCATGCAAATGTTCTCTTACAAAACAGAGTACTTCCTTCAGATAATTACTGCATCCAGCTCAGCTTCACACAGTACTTCATAAAATTATTCTCCTGATTCATACAGGCTTTGGGGTGTTGAATGACAGGCCCTTGGCTTTTCTGCTTGTTAGATTAACATCAGAAAGCGAAATTTGCATCTGGCCAATCGGCCTTTAGTCATCGAATCAGCAAATGGAGCTAATGTTGAATAATAATGGGAGAGCTTGCTTCCAAGTACTCCAGGACACAGTCTTTCACGTAGCGTGCAGCTCACAGGAGCAAAATCACAAAAGCCATTAAAAGCTGAAAGCATCTTATTCATCATGTCAGTGGAGGTTATCATTATATGTTCCACAGCATTTATGACTTTCAGTCTGTGAATGCTGCAGTTGCTCACTGAACTAGGGATTTTACTGTCACAGTTTTGAATATCAGGTGTGTAAATGTATTTTCTCTTAAAGGCCAAACTTCAGTTGGGATATTTAGTTGTATATATAGTTCCGTAAAAAGGATTGCCAGTGTGAAAAGACTTAAAATCATAGGGTTGGAAGAGACCATAGGGGCCATCCAGTCCAACCCCCTGCCATGCAGAAACACCCATCAAAGCACTCCTGGCAGATGGCCATCCAGCCTCTGCTTAAAAACCTCCAAAGAAGGAGACTCCACCACACTCCATTGAGGCAGCATATTCCACTGCCGGACAGCCCTGACCATCAGGAAGTTCAAGTGGAATCTCCTTTCTTGCACCTTGAATCCATTGAATTTTGATCCTGTCCTCTGGCATGTTAGCAACCCCTCCCAATTTTGTGTTATCTGCAAATTTGATCAGCATGCCCTCTGCTCCTTCATCCAAGTCATTGATGAAGATTTTGAAGATACTATACATAATATAGTTCAGGGGAGGGGAAAATGCCAAATGGAAGGACTATTTTTTCATGTCTTCACCATGATCTCCTTTTTAACAATGCAGTCCCATACATGCCTGTATGTATCTACTTACTGTATGTCTTGACTCAATGCCAGTATGTGTCAGTATGGAATAAATAATTTTCAGTTTCTTTCTTGTTGAAATATGGTGGTTTTTTTAACATAATAGGACCGCCTGTGTATGTTCGTATGATTACTCTTGTGTAAAGTCATAGTAAGCTTGTTTATGCGATAAGAGCAGGGCTACAAATCATAAGCAGGGAGTTCTTAATGTTCCAAGAGATTTGTAGAAAAGAACTGATAGGTGCAAAAGGAGCCATTGCCTCTTCCCACATACAGGGTTTTGGTTAAAAATGCCCCCTACCCCAGCATCACTGTTAATTAGCAAACAGACATTTTGGAAAGGTATGCATTTGCCAAGGTAATGTTTACTTCCATAAGATAATCCATAAGATAGTTCCATAAGATAATGTTTATTTTCAGAGCTTAATCATACCTGTTTCTTACTTCAGACTTGTGGTAGTCCATCAGCTCAGGAAATGTTCTCTTCTGACTTACTGGGCTGAAGGTGGGGTGGCAGCGTGGAGTTGTTGTAGCAGCATTTATTCAGTTTATCTTATACAGTTTCTTCAAACATTGCTTTCCGCAGATTAAAATAAATGAAGTATCTTAATACTGAGGAAATCAGTGCTATTGCTAGTTGAGCCAATGTCTAATCCACCTACTAAGAAATTAAGAAGCAGTATTAACAACTTAATGTATAAACTATTTACCTCTAAATTCTTTTGTGCAGTGTTATATAGGCTACCCAGTTACTGTCCAATATATTGTTTTATGCAAGTGTAAACTTCTATATTTGCTTTTGCTGGTTCTTTTTTATCAGGCTTTTTTTCCAAAGTACTGTGTTTTTGGTTTTTGTTTACAATTCTTAGGTTTTCTTTCTCATTTTATATTCTCTACTTTCTCAGTTTTATTAGATGATATAGAACAATCCATTCCAAGAAAATATGTTAAAGAAGGAAAGGAAAAGGAAAGAAACAAGGAAGAAGAAAAACTGAAAGTCCTTGTTAGTGGTGATAATTCTGGAGAAAGCTATTTATTGCTTATCAGTATAAAAGTGAACAATTCATTGCTAGTCAATAGGAGAATAAACTTGTGGTAATGGCGCTATGCCTTAACTGCATCTTGAAGATGGAAGGGAAGAGCTTTTCTATTTAACATAGCCTTTCCCAGTCTAATACCCTCCAATCTGGTTTTGGATACTGGTTCCCACTAACCTCAACCAGCATGGCTATTGGTCAGGGAGAATGGTAGGTATGAACTAAAACATCTGGAAGTCACCAGGCTGAAGAAGGCTAGTGTAAGGATTATTCCTTAGTAGTAGAACAAGTTCTGCCTTTTAAACAGAGAATTTGCTAAGCCAGCAGATGTTGTACCTTCTGGTATTTAAATTCCTTGGTGTTTTCAAGGCTTTAGTTCCCATTTTAGCAAGACAGCTGGAATACAGATGGATTGAACAATAGATAGAAGAGCACACATAACATATAATCAGATTTGGATGTGCTATTCTTATGAGAAATTGTTGGGAGTCTGATATCTCAAACTCAATACCATCTGAATAGTTGCCTGTCCTGATTAGCAAG
This sequence comes from Iguana delicatissima, assembly GCA_948472985.1. Classification (NCBI taxonomy): domain Eukaryota; kingdom Metazoa; phylum Chordata; class Lepidosauria; order Squamata; family Iguanidae; genus Iguana; species Iguana delicatissima. Next base: position 930,014 of record CAOKZL010000579.1, on the reverse strand, counting down.
AGTCAGTTACGTGTCTGTTATATGCCCAGGGATTTCAAAGCATTACATTAATGTCATCACATTTTTTTTCCATTCTTTTACTGCTTATTCCCCAAGCCAATTAAAATGCAAAGAGGAGAATTTAAAAACTTTGAGCTTTGATAACAAGCAGCAAGGCAAGTAAGGCATGGGACGGTGCTGAAATACGACTGCTTAATGTGCATGTATTAACAGGAATAATTGGATAGCGAAAAATCTGACAAGAGGTAAATCTTTGTAAGCTTTACCTCTCATCAGCGTTTAAATCAATGGATGTTGTGCACTTGTGATTTCATAAGTACTCCACTTTTCAGTAATTATTGTTTGTTAAATTTCCAATTAAAATAGGCTGCTGTCATCCCTCATCATTCTTTGGAGCAAAGCTGTCCAACTTTCCAATGAGCAATTGTTACAGAAGGAGCATTGTTAGTCAGGACTATTGTCAAAGGAATATTAGAATATTAGAAAGTCAGACTTCACTAGAATTGGAAAGAGTAGTGAGTGTTCTTCTGGATTTCTGTGAAATTCACACGAGTCTTGCATCTACGTAGAGATACTTTTGGAGCATTCTAGAATCAAGTTTCAGCAGGAGTGGCATAGATGTTTAATGGGAATTGTGCTCTCATTTCTCCACAATACCTTTACATCCACCATATGAGCAGTACCATTTGGGGTAGCTTTTAGTTGTGTGGTCACCTTGCAGCCTTTTGTATGCATGCATGCACACATATGCATACACAGAGAGAAATTCTAAACTCTAATTCTGTTAGAGTGCCAGGATCTAGGCGTTTAAGGATTAACCCTTGCTTTGAAAACTCTTTCAAGCTTTGAGGAATGTGTGTGGCTCTCAGTGATGTAGACTCAAGTTGATTGACTTGGACTCAAGTCAGACTTAAGTCTCTTCAGTGACTTGACTCAGACTCGGCTTGGCAATAAATGATGCACTGACTCAACTCGACTTGAGACTTGTATATTTTTAGTGACTGACTTGCCTTCCTTGGTTCAGTAACATAACACATTCATCCAAAAACCTTATGACTTTGAACAATAGTTCCATCTCTTTTTGCCTACTGGTCACATGACAGTCTGTCTCAAGACCAAAGTGTGGGCACATTTCTCAGAGGGGGACAGCAAACAGGTTGGGCAGCGGGCTTGAGGCAAGCCCCCACTGAAGACATGGAAAGCTTCAGGAAGCTTCAGGAAGCCTCCGGCTTCAGGAAGGGGGAGTAAGATGGATCATATTCCCTGCTTCCGAAGCTGCAGACGGCACAATCACAAATATGGAGGACAACTCTGCTTAAATCATTAAAACTGACATTATTGGATTTGGTCCAGACATTCTGGAATATAGGTTGAGGTATAAAGTTGGCGCCCAGACCTGAAACTTGAGTTGAGACTTTACTTGAAAGTATCTTCAAGGACTTGAGACTCGACTCGAGACTTGAAGGTAGAGACTTGAGATTTGAGACTTGGAGTAAAAGACTTAAATACTTCACTGGTAGCTCTCACTTTGATGTTTGAAATAGGAATCTTTCAGGGAGAATGAGAGAGTATACTCCTTCAATTAAAATGCCATTCATGTTGGCCGGATTTATTAAAAAACAGAGAGAATTGTTCTGACTTTTGCAGTCTTTTATTATTAACTCTGTTGTTTCCAACTTATGGCAATCGTAACATGAATCTGTCATGGGAATATCTGTGTCTGGGAGTGTGTGATGCACCTAAAGTCATCCAGGGAGTTTCCATGGCCAACCAAAGAAATGAACCCCAGTCTTCAGAGTCACAGTCCAGCGCTCAGACACAACACCACACTGGCCCTATTAACTCTGTTTACTTAATACCATTGATAATAGTTGCAAATAAAGAATGACATTAATACACGAATAGTTAATATGATGTGGAACATCATAATATTTATTCATCAGTATTAATACAGTGTGAATACTAAAATACCCTAAAGGCACCAGATCCTGTCTGATCTTGAAAGCTGATCAGGGTCAGCCCAGGTTAGTCTTTGTGTGAGAAACTGCCCATGCATATAACTGTAGGCTATATTTCAGAAAAAGGAACTGGCAAAATCACATCTTGAGTATTCCTTGCATTAGAAAACACCATGAAATTTATGGGATTTCTGTAAGTTGTCAGGTAATTTGAAGGCAAACACACACACATGTATTAATAGAAGAAATGTAGATTTGTTGTAAAATACCAAGAAGTCTTATAACGAAGATATAACAAAGGTTGGCACTCTTCAGGCAAGGCAGTATGGTAATGACTGCCATTTTTCCAAAGACTGTGGTTAAGCAACATTAAGTAAAACTGACAAGACTGATTCCCTACCCTGTGCTCCGAGGGCAGAAAGTAGAACTCTGCAAAAACATCTCCAGTGTCCGTTCATGGTTCCTGATAGTTGGGGTTAACCTTCCCCAAAGGTGCAGAACCCATCTGCCATTGGATTTGTTGAGCTCCACTCTTATGACCTTAACACTCGGAGCAGTTATTTTTTTTATCCCTTTGCCTCATAAATTCTTCTCCCATTGAGAGAGAGAGAGAGTCATTTGATTTTTCAGCTCTTGGGCTCAAGTGCCCCAGCCCCAGATCCCCAGGATTTGGATTTCCTTGGTGGTTGACCTTGCAGTCTCATACCATATGTGTAGACACACACATACCCAGAACACAAAAGTTGGCTCCTGGTGGAAAAAGTGATACACTAAGAGGAAATAAATTGCATTTGTATGAAGATGCGGAGCCAGTGTGGTGTAGTGGTTTGCCCATTGAACTGTGACCTTAGAGACCATGGTTTAGTTCTCTGCTTGGCCATGGAAAGCCATTGGGGATCTTGGGCATGTCACACACTCTCAGGCCCAGAGGGAACCCTATGATAAGTTCATCTTAAGATTTCCCTAAGTCAGAAGTGACTTGAAGGCACACAACAACAACAAACAAAGAACTGTGTCCTTAGGAGTTATCTTAGCTGACTTGAGTCCCAATTTGGTTATTTTATGCAGTGGAAATTTTGTTTTTTTTTTTATTTGATTAAAAATATACTTTATTAAACACAATAACTTCTTACATACATAAACACAGACACACGACCACACAAACACAAAAACACAATACAAGTTCCTACATTTTCCAATGTACAAATAATAACCCTCCTTCACGAAAATCCGAGGGTACACATATTCACTATATGTTAGATCATAATAAATCTTACAAACCTGCATACAAACCTTTGTATCTCATACACATTTCTTTTTACTTACATCTCTCTTCAGACTTACTAACATATGCTATCATACCTTGACTTCTTAAGATGAACCATTGGATAATATGTACGTCCTCTCCTTATACACCTAATATACCTTTATTGTTACTCTTTCTTTTACTGGTGTTATCGATTCCACCGTACTACCTTAACTCATTCTTTATAGTTTACCTCCTTGCCTACCTCCTCTCTATTATATATATAAATGTATCTGTGTCTATTTTTAGTTTTTATTCCTGCTATGTTTATTTTTTTCTTTTATTTATTTAGTTTGTTTATTTATTTTGTTTCTTTTCCTTTTCCATTCTTTCCCCTCCTCTTCCTGTCACCTTTTCTTGCTTTGCTTTATTAAATTACTTTGCTTTCACTTTGTATCTAAAAGTATTCTTACTTACTAACCTATTTAAGACTATTATGCTTTTATTTCTCTACCCCCTTTCCGCACTTACTTCAACCTAACTTTCTTGCTATCTGACACTAGTAAGTAAAACTAACTAAACAAACCTATCAGGGCAGATTCTCCCCATTCTTCCTCCCACATTGGTTTCAATATTTCCCATTCTTGAAGGATTTTTTCATTCATTTTGTCCTGCAGCCTTAAGGTTAGTTTATCCAATTCCGCTAATTCATAAACTTTATAATTTCCAATCATCTAATGTTGATATCTCTTTAGTTTTCCAATATTTTGCATATAAGATCCTTGCCGCATAGATCAAATAGCAGAGTATCCTCAAAACTTCCCTTTTCAGTTCTGCTGAATAATACATAATTCTTCTTCCTTTCTATTTGCCTTATTACCTACCTCTCTCAGGGACATATAGTCTAATAGGTCAAAAATGGATTTCGGTAATTTTCCCTGATTTACTTTTTTCTTTGTCTTGTGCTCTCCTTTTCTGTCTGTATATGGATTTAGGACCCCATTCCAATCCCCCATTAAGATCACTTTGTAGTTTTCTAAATCCATTAATTTCTCTGATAGATTATGATAGAATTTACTTTTGTTTTCCAAAGGTCCATATACTGCTACTACTATTAATTTTAGAATAGAATAGAATAGAATAGAATAGAATAGAATAGAATAGAATATGAGAATGCATCTGCTGGCCAAAAGAAGTTTCCAAAACACGGTAAAAGAAGGGAGTACCTTAACTGTATCTAGCTAAATAACCTCACTTCAGTAGGGTTCTGCTCTCAGTTTTTTGCAAAGCAAGAATAACACCAGATTTTAGCTCTGGCTTGCATTCATAATCTGTGGCATTCTTTATTTTGAGTCCACATGATATCAACTGTATAGACTTGAGCATATGTTAAACTAAGGATGAAGATGTTGGAGTAAACTCCCATTGGCTGTAGCCAGCTTGCCCAATAGTGAGGCATGTTGGGAGCTGCTAGTCTAGCAACATCAGGAGAACCACATATTTATCAACGCTATGTTAAACTTTCCAATATCAGTGACCTTTTTAAGTGTTTAATTAGGACTACATTAGATTTATTTGTTTTTCCTTCAAATTGTCTTACAGGACAAAGAAAATAATATATATTTAAAATATTTAAAATATATTAAGTGAAATACTCTTTGATGTTTTATCATTACTTCCTGAGCCAATTCTATTCATTTCAACTTTACCAAGTTTGGGCTATTTTGATTGAGTGCTTCCAGGTATTTGAGTGGGGCATCTTGATGCACTTCTATTTAGGTGACAGTCTGCACATGCCCTTTGTTAGAAAGAATCATTAATTTCTGGAAGAGTGCAAGGCTGATGGGAAGAGTGCAAGGCTGAATGAACCAGTGAACTCATTTGAAACCAGAATGATAAGGAGACTGGATGAAACCAGGATTGGTGGACAAGAAAATATATTATCTCTATCCTCACTCATTTGGGTATGATATCCGCATTAAACTGTGATATAGTTTGCTAGACTAAAGATATGACACGAGAACATTTTATAACAGTGTATAACAAAAATGTGTAAATTCCTCATTATTAACCTTTTATGACAGGTATTGTTTTCCTAAAGTGAAAGTTGCTGGCCAGTCATAGATAAAGGGTAATTAAATTGTTGATGGAAGGAGCCATACAACTTTAACAATCCAGATGCAGCCTTGAGAAGAGAAATGGAAACATTCTCAAAGTTTTTCCTGCAGCTGATCATGCAAGTCAGATCTAAATATAAAAGCATGTTATTCTTTCTATTAGGTAATTTAATACAGTGGAAGAAAAGCAGGATATAAGTTAAATAAATAGATAAATAAATACATAAATGTTATGTAAACACTTTTGAAGCACCTCTGGCTAGCTATGCAGGACTTCTCCCCAACCCATGCAAACAACTGCTTGGGGTTGTAGCCTATATACTCCTATTAAGAGATAATGCATTCCCCATAGTGTTTCCCTTTCTTCTCAGGAACTATGACTCCTATTGCTAGCTTGTGGTCCTAACATTTCTTACAATTTCATGGTAGGGCCTCAGGGGGCTGGGAGAACAATTGTTGCTACAAATTATTATTTCTGGGTCTTACTCTTTAAAAATAAAACAACCATTCTCGACCATAGTCAACTTGGGTTGCAACTGAAAATATAAAATATGTCAAAATCACACAAATTATTACTAGTATTGAATACAAGAAACCTGGCTCAAAGTAGTCAAGTTGGCCACTTACTATTGGAACCTCTGCATTTGTTTTAAAACCAGTGGAAGAACTGGGACAAGATCTTTGCACAAGATCATCCTTGAGTTAACTCTTTCCTCTTGTGCCTTTTCTCCCTCCTAACTGTGCTCTTTGCCTAAGTTTCTAAATAGGACCTTGTACTTTCAAACACTTCAGAGCAGGGGACAATTTGGATTACAAAAAGGCATTCTCCTATCACGATAGCCCTGGCCTAATTCACATACAGGCATACATATTCATATACCTGTTTTTAACATTTTTTAAAACACGGGAGTACAGTCAGTGGCTGCCTGCCATGTCATCGAGTTTGGCTATTGCTAGGGCCAGAACCTTATTGAGCTACTACTCACACAACAGACTGTTCTGTTGTTTATGCAACAAGGTATCCAAGGACCATGGTGCATGACTAGAGGTTGCATCTTCTGAATGGAAATCACTGCATGTGTGACAGCATGCTGCAGTGTCACTTGCTAGGCGTTTGTACTCTGCTGGCTTTTGTTAAGATATTGGCTTGAGGTGGTAAATCTCTCCCTGAATTGCACTCCATAAGAATAAAGGTGGGGCTTAAATACATTTAAATTTACATTTCATACACAACAGAAAAATCATGAAAGTCATGCCTAAATTTCTCTTTGTTATATTAGTTTTCTGTGTATTGCAGTTTCTTAACATTTGGGGTGGTAGAGATGGCCTGGAGTACCAGTCTTAAGCAGACATATTTTAGTTAGTTTCTATGGGAGTAGTGATTATGCGCATACGATACTCACATTGGTTGTCTGTAGTATTTCAAAGGATTAGCTAAAATGCTTTTTCTATTAACATCCTGTCTTGTGTGAATTCATGCTGAAATCCATATCCTAGCCTATTGGTAAATACAACAGCTGTTTCTTCAGAGCAGTGTTTATTTACAATGTTCTCTCTATTATACCAAATAAATTATTAACCAGAAAATAATTGAATATTGAATATACCCTGCCAAGGAAGCAATCTTTCACCAGGTCTGTCACATAAGATGCCACAAGTGTGCATTCTAATTAGCAAAGTAGGCCTGGTAGATTAAATGTATCAAGCTGTTAAGATTCATGGTCTGTGCTTACCCTGTTTGTTCCAAAACCCAACAGTCAATGTGAAAAAAGTGTTATTGTATTTCTAAAATGTTCAATCTTTTTTTAAAAAAAAAATAGATGAAATGAAGGTAAAGGGTTAAAAAAGCTGCTCCGGTTGTTTTGTGAAGAAATGAACCACCTTGATAGTTGGAAGTCAGAGCATCTTAGAGTCAGTAAAGTCAGATCCCCACCATGTGTCATTCTTTTGGCACCAGAAAAACGAGAGGCACTCCCTTGTCTGAACTAAGGAAACTACTGTCCATGGGAGGGAGGAAAAGAACATAGGCAATGATTGAGTATTACTATTTATATCCATAAAAATCTTACAGTATAACATCTGTGTACATGTACAGAAAGAAGTTACATATGGAGTTCTGAGACCACAATATTATACAAAAGACTATTATAGATAACGAAGCAAACAAGGGCAATGTAGTACAAAAAAACTATTTAGATACAATGATACATTTATTATTTAGATATTATGATAATGAAAGTTGATGGATGGGTTTCAATTTGTTGTCAGGTTTTTCAGTTTATTTTCCCTGTCTGAATCTCATTTCTTTAGCAATGGCGGAGTGGAGGAGCACAATTGCATGTGATAAGCCTGACAAAGATCAGTTATTGGGCAACCACTCTATTTAATCAATGGGGTGAACAGTCTAAAGATGATAATGAATTAGAATCATTAAAACTACAATGCATAAAATTAGATCTACATGCAGTGACCTTGGCAGATTACATTAGAGTAGAACATATCCCTTCGGGATTACATATACAAAAGATTTCTGGCATTTTTCTGGGTGATTTAGAATTGAGATCCAAGTGGACTGCTATTACTCAATAAATGCTCCTTGGATTTAATGTTATTGCTTATAGAATGCATTAACTCAGAGATCACTGATTTAGAGAAGAAGATTGCAAGTTTAGATACTAACATTCTTTTATATGCGTATTCGGACAGGGGCAATAAACTGAAAAAACTGACAACCAATTGAACCCATCCATCAGCTTTCATTATTGTTGTATCTAAATAACACATATATATCATTGTATCTAAATTGTATTTTGTACTACGTTGCCTGTTGTTTGCTTCATTGTCTATAATAGTGTTTTGTATAGTATTGTGAGTTTTTTCTGTATGTGTACACGGATGTTGTGTTTGATATGTAGTTGTTACAAATATACTGTAAGATTTTTGTGGGTATAAACAGTAATACTCGATCACTGCCTATGTTCATGTGATCCCTCCTGTGGGTAGCAGTTTCCTTCATTCTTTTAGCATTCAGCGAGTGATTGTATCTTTTTCTGTTGTGGTGGGAGTAGTTGAGTAGCAGTCAAGTCCCATATGATGGTTGTTGAGGCAGCTGCAAATGTTCTGAGCTGACATGGCAAAAGACTCTTCAGTGAGCTGAGCAACATGGATAGGACTGTGCACCAAATTATACTCCAGCACTCGCAGGCTTGAAACTGGCCAAAGACATCTTGAAAAAATGGAGGACAATAAAACCAAAGCGACTGGATAGTCAAGTGTTCAGGGTTATGTACTGGTTCACATTTGCTCCCATGACCTGTTCAAAGTGATAACAGCTTTCTCTGAAGGCCTACAAGAACAACAAACTGCAGATTCATTCATTTATTTATTTACTGCTGAAACTGCAAAACGTCATTAGATTGTGCCAGCTACAGGGTTGACATGGCAGATGGGCCCAGCTCAGGCCCGTCCGAGGGGAACAATAGCCCTCCCAAAGAATGGGCCTTTTCAGAGCTTTCCACTTGCTTCTGCTGTTGGCAAGGTTTCACCTGTCTGGGAGCCGTAGAAGTCAAACCACTTCCAGTCACGTTAGGCTTCCAGTCACATGTTAGGCACATGTAGCATATTTTTGTATACAATGTAAAAGTATTTTTCTATTAGTTTGGCAGTATTTCCAGGTTTTGAGTCTCTGTATAAATCTCTCCAAATGAAGATAAAAGTCCATGATATATTTATTGTTGTGAAATTTGAGCTGATGTTTACTGTCAGTTCTTGCTTTAACAGAAGCCATAGTCCTTTATAATAATTGCAGCGTCTCACAGCTCACAAAGCCCATTTTGATGTCTGAAGTATTGTCATGCTACCATAGTCAAGCCAGACCAAGATAAACTGAATCAGAACTGGGGTCCAGACACAGAGGAAATGTGAGAACAATCTAATGATGCAGCCCATCCTATTTGAGCATCTCCAGAATCACGGGAGAAAACTTTACATTCGGTAATCACACTCTGGCCTACATTAGGGGGACTTCTAAACACCTCACTTTTTTGGTGTATTTGCTTAACATAGCATCTAGTCTGTAAGCACAACTTGCTGACTATTTTGTAAACTTTTGGTTGGTGATAACAATTTGATTTTTTAAAAATTCGAATACAATTTTAAACACTGAAAACATTTAGGATTCTTCTTCTTGCAAAGATATGCTCTGCCACTCGTTTGATCAGCTTAGCAAACGTGTGTGCCACACAAAGACACCAGAGGAAGAAGACTTAGACCCTTTCTGCAGGATGTTGTTATCCTGCACTGGGGATAGGAGAAGGACGGGCCCCAAATGATGGTTCTGCATGATGTTGTCTGGGTCCCATCCTTCTCCTGTCCCCAGGCTGTGTGATCGTGCAGTAAATCATTGACAGGTTTTCCCAGTCAATGACTGATGATTGCACAGCCCTGCCACCCCTTGCCCATATCTACCTGGTGTGCAGAGATCCTAGAAGCGCAATGGCTGCACTTCCTGCTGCCCCAGCACAGCCTGGGGCAATACCTGGCTGCACTGCAAAAGGAAGAGGTGATGCCATCACACTTTCTCCATTCACAAAGACAGCTGGTGCCCCTCCTGGCAAAGACAATGCTGGGACCCACACCAGATATCTCCAGAACATGGCAAGCTGTGGAAAGGGCCTTAAATTATGACACTTGTTTATTTTGTGCAGTAGAAATATTAAAGTGGAAAAATAATCAAAATGGGGCTTTTTAGGATTCAAAAACGTTATTGAGATACATGATTAAGTTGCCCTGCTGGAGAATATCATGGAAATGCATCCACTGTTCCTAATTATACTTGGCATCAGGATTCCAAGATTTCCCCACAGGAATGTGGAAATGCAGCTGGAATCAATGTTATATTACCGGAGGGTCATAGAAAACTATACAAGTACTGAGATTCAATTTCTTGCAATGTTTAATAGTGAAAGAGTACCTGGAAAATAAGGAATTGGGTGAAATTATTTTGATTACTGCCATTTGGTGGGATTATTTTCTTATCTGCCAGAACACCATGTAATTTTTAAAAAAGAATTTTTAAGGTCATCAAGCCATTTTAGCTGGATTGATTTCTTATTGTTGAATCTTCCCCAATTGTGGAGAGAACTGACAAGGAAGTATGTTGAAGATTAGGACAGAAACAAGAAGGTACACAAGAAATTTCAAAAATGGAAAGACAATGGTTATTACTAGTCCAGAGACAAAGAAAGATTTTCTTACTGTTTCTTTTCAATTTGTCTTATTTGTTAAAATTATTTCCATGCCAAAATATATTTAAATATTCTTTAAAGTAGGGTGCAATCACTGACAGCTGAGGGGTCACAATTTTGAAAATGTTTACAGCCTTTAAAGTCACATAGCACAAACTTATTTTGACTTGTTTGCTGTTCTGGTATTCTTTAGTTGTCCAAAGTGGAAGAAATTGTTGCACTGAATTCTCTTTTGTTAAAACTTGAATATCCAAGCACAGTCTGGATCATGACATTGAACACCCTTGAGTTAAGCATATAAAATGATGTGTGATTTTCTTGACCTGCTTTGTTCACCTCAATCCTCAGCAAGCACCAAAAAAGAGATTATGGGCTCTCGTGAAAATAAAACTTATTTTCTGTAGGAAGCTTCAGTTATCAGCTATGACTGCAGCCCACCCTGAGGACAACTATGCCATCATATTGAAATTTTTATGTATTTCCAGAATAGAATAGAAAGCAAAGATATACTTCTGCAGCATACAGAGAACAGGATGGCATTAATGTGTTCCAATACTGAATCAGAAGAGGATGTGGAAATCATAGTTATCTGGAAATTCAGTTCATTTCTTGAACCTAAGCAGTGATTTCTCAGGCTTGTCTCTATGCTAAATTGATCTTAAATCAAGGGATACATTACAAAATATACATGTCATCAAAGGTGATTGACATAGCAAAACACTCGATCTGCAGTGTGACTTGCTGGGATTTTTACATTAAATGGTTTCGCATTTATGTTTTAAGGCTGTTTTTATGCTTTCAGGACTTGTCTGACTTGCTGCTATCATGATCTTGCTGCTTTTCAGGACTGTTTGTTATTTGTTATTAGCCACTTTATTTTTCATTGGCATTTTTAATTTACATTGAAAAGCAATTTATAGGTGTAAATACATAGGAATCTTTGGAAGGGGTGCGCTTGTGAAAATGTATACAACACCAGAAGAAAGCAGTTAAAAGCTGTGGAGGGGCCTTTGTGACAGTCCAGGAAGGGTTGCTGAACTTTCAGCATCACACTGCATCCAGTTTCTGCATCCAGACAGACTCCCTCCATTGTCTATAATAGATGTAGGGCATGCACAAATGGCTGTAGTGGAAAGGGGGATCTATTTTGCCAGCAGTAGTCAGGATCCTACATGAGGAACTCCACTATGGCTTCCCTGTCACCACCCCCAGGATTCACTGTTGCACTGAATGCCCCTGCCATTCCATTGCTGGTTGAGAGGAGAGGTGATTGGTGAAGCTTCTGGCTATGTCCTGACTACCAGGTGTAAATCAAGGATATCTTCTGCTGAGATCCTTTGGGGTTCTCCAGAGGTCTCAATGGATGATGTCATTGGTCTATATTTGGCTATGGGGATGTAGCCAGATGCTTCTCCAAACACTTCCGCTCTCCACAAACATCAGAATAGCAGAGGGGCTGTCGCAACATAGTGGTGAATCCTCGATTGGCTTGAACATTATGAAAAGAAGAGGAGACTGCTAATCTCGGTAACAACCCAAAATGGTATGTAAATGTAAGATGAGCATACAGATGGATATATCACCAGCATGTATAAATAACTACCATTGGACTCAGTACACGACATTTGCTCTGAGGACATGAAACAATGATGAGGATCATATAGCTCTCTGGATATAGCTGGACTGCAGCTCTGATCAACCATAGCCAGTATAGCCAATGGTGAGATGCTATATCTGGAGGGCCACATATTTCTGATCTAGGATGACATCCTCCATGAAGATTCAGATCTGCTTCTCCTTTTTGACCATTCATAAAGAACATAATGTCTAATTTTTGAGAGGGCGGAATGCACAGATTTGTATTTATCCTTCCCTTCTTCCTCCTATTCAACTTGTGATCAGTATTTTACTGATACAGTTTTCTCACTTGGATAACTCAAAGAGTGGTAATATATTGGTTTTGCTGTTTTATCACTCCCTTGATGAGATGTTGCTTAATAATTCTACCTACAGAGATATATAGAAAGAAGGGAGAGATGGGTGTGTTTGTTTATACTAAATAATACTGTATCTATATGCAGAATCGTTTTAAGGTTGATTCATCTTTTTCAAAACCTATGTCATTTTGGATGTCATAAGTGTCGCTTTGTTGTGCCTAATGCTATAGATAATGCTGCAGTTTTTCCACCAAACCAGATGTCAGGTCAAAAAAAATATACTAGTGCTACAGGAGTACAACTTACTTTACTCATACCTTGTTTTTATCACACTTGTCTGGCTTTGTCCTTGAAGCAATGTCCTTGAAAAATGTTTTCCTTTCTCACTCAATACCAGCTTTTTCATTTAGTACTGTTTTGTTTTAAGTTGCACATATTATATTAAAACTGAACAAACAGTATAAAACTCACAGTCCTATCACAGTTGGTACGAGGGGGAGTGCTGTGGCCAAAAAAGATAGAAACACTTCTATCTGTGCTCTGCTGCCTTTCTCCCACCTCCATAACTTAATGCAAGCAACCAAGAGTATCTTTTTTTCCTTTTTAATTAATTGTCTTTGATTTTTTTTAAAAAAATGCTGTACAATATAATTCATAAAGCTGCATAATTTTGCCATGATTCTACCCAGAAGAAAGAAAAAAGAAGAAAAAAAATTGAAAATATTTTAGAGGAAATACAAACTGTAGCTGAAAGTTGTTGTACCTTTGTGTTTTATCTTACTGAGTTGCAGTGTTTCTCTTTGAAAGCTATTTCGCTCTTGGACTTAGTTTCAAGCAGTACTAGTATACCTCAGTTAACAAAGCCTCTGACAAAGAACCTTCTTTCTATGAAGTTGTTTTTTTTTTAATGCTATCCAGGCCTTCTTTTCCTTTTCATTCTCTGTCTATCTGAAAAATTGTTTTAGCAACGTTGACCTTGGAATGATACTGAAGGAGAGCTGGAGAAACACATATTTACTGCGTCAAACTGCAGCAGTAACATACTGATTTACTTTATTTTACTTTTCTTACTTTGTATCGGAATTGGGGATATTAATTAACGAGAAATTGATAATTGTATGTAATTCTTGTATTTCTTGTATTGCATTAGGTTTGGTTTCTTGAAAGCTTTTTCTTTTTTAATGTATTTTCTTCTATTTTGTGTTTGTGTTTGTAATCTGAAAATAAACAAAACTGAGATAAAAAAAATGTTTTAGCAACATTGACCTTGGAAGGATACTGAAAGAGAGCTTGAGAAACACATATTTTCCACATCAAGCTGCAGCAGTAAAATACAACAAAATCCACAAAGGAACAATACATTTTACTGACCGTTCAAAATGCACAAAATACATGATGCAAGCTTTCAAACTCCACTGGCTTTGTCATCAGACAAAAAATATATTTAAAAAATCACAAAGGAGAAGAAAAGGGATGATGTTAGAGACACAGGCCTACATTTTGTAGCAGATGTTGTTTCTGTTGTAGTTCTGGGATCTCAGAGCAGGAAGATGCCACTCTCCTTCTCAGCCATGTGGAGACTGAGACAAAGGACAGTAAAAATAAAATTTTATTAAATATTTTTAATTATAAAATAAAACAGGATCAATATTATACAAATTTCTAACTAAAAGGTCATTATTTTTATAACTATAAGAAAAAAAGAGCAGTTGAATTTGTATAACTAACAATATCCTCTTCCTTTTCTTCGATTAATATTATGTCATTTCTAATCATGAACAATTATATTTGCTTAAGTTCTCTTAAGTCTAGTTCTACATATACATATATGTACATACATATAATTTAAATATAATACCTATATATGCATTCTACATTCTACTTTATCCTACATATATGTTCTATATTCTACGTTATTCTGCATATACATATAAACATACCTCTATACAAGTATTACATACAAATTCAACTTCCTTCCTTCCCTTCTCTTGTTTGGTTGATAACTTATTTTTTCTAGTTTCCTCTGATATTTTCCTTTTTCAAGTGACTTGCCTTATTATTTTTTAATGTAACCCTTCCCTTTTCTGCTATCTTTGCTTACTGTTATTATCTCTACTAACTCTGCATTCTTGTATTTTCATATTTCCATCTGAATCGCCCATTTTGTCAATTCTTCCTTATTTTTTCCTTTTGTCTCGCCTTTAAGTGCCATTGTCAAATCATCCATCAATATCATTTCTACTAGTTTGATCTCCCATTCATCAATATCTGGAACATGTTCATTCTTCCAGTATTTTCCATAAGTAATTCTTGCATTCAGTTCCATATACAGTATGATTCTCCAGTATCTTATATAGTCTTTTTCAATTTGATGTAGCATATTCAAAAGAAAGATTTCTGGAGACAAAGGGATATTAATTTGCAATATTTCCATTATTTTCTTATGTATGTTTTTCCAATATTTATTAGCTTTAGGGCACAACCACCACATGTGGAAGAATGTTCCTTCTTCTGCCGTACATTTCCAACATTTACTGGAAGTCTTATATATTTTCTTTAACTTTACTGGGTCTAGATACCATCTATAAAGCATCTTAAAATGATTTTCTTTCAGGTTTTGGGCCAATGTGAATTTTTGTATATTCTTCCAACATTTCTCCCAATGTTCAAGACTGAGTTCATGCCCTACGTTTCGTGCCCGTAATATCATTGATTATTTAATTGTTTCTGTCTCTAATTCTCTATTTAGTAGTATTTTATATAGTAGCACCATCAAATGCTCTATTTTCTCAAAAATAGCTTTCTCAAATTCTTTCTGTTGTCCTTTACTTTGAAATCCTTCCAATTTATTGACAAAGGACAGTAAAATTTAAATTCCATTGGTACCAGTAAAGTAACTCCTCTTGGAATCCAGACAGTCCCTTGGCAGAGGCTTCTTCAGCAAAGAACATTGAATTTCTCAAGAAGTCTGTGTACTGCTACATCTGGAAAAACTTGTAGTTGCTGCATAGGTAAAACTTGCCAATTAGAGTCCAAATGATAAAAGTTTTACCTTCATTGGAGGTAGATAGCTCAACAAGTTAAGTCTTGAGACTGAGCTCCCTCTTATTTAGGATTCTTCTGTTGAGGCTAAATTTGGTATCTTCAAATCCAGGAAACATATTCAGAAATGGCCATGTTGGTCATGCAGCAGTGTGCCTGCAATAAGCAATACAATAAAGCTTGAGATGGGAAAGAATTGAATTCTACTCAATCTCAGTGCTACTCAAAGTGGTGCTCTCTGCACCAGTTCCAATCTCTGAGCTGTTGGTCCCTGGTGAGATTCCAGGAAAGGAAGAAACAGTTGAAGCCGATAGGCACAAATATAGTGCCAATCCCTGACACATTGATGATGATGAAGAGAAGAAGAAGAAGAAGAAGGAGAAGGAGACATCCACATCCGATATCCTACAGTAGGCTAGGTAAACAGCAGCTGCCTGCAGCACCTCTTATGGAGCTATGTGAATAGCAAGACAGAGGCCATTTCTGCAGTAGACTGTTAATAGTGCTATTATTCCACTTTCAACACCCTATGGAATCCTGGGGTTTGCAGTTTAAGGAGGGGCCTAGCCTAACATTTGGAGCCTAATAGTGCTATAACAGTCTAATGCAGAAATGGCCAGAGAGAAAGGGAGAAAGCAGATAAGCGTGCCTTATAAGCTATCACTTCCCGCAGCATATTTTAAAAAAAGCATAGATGTTTAAGTTTGGCCACCAAAAAGAAAATCATAAGAAAAGCAGAGCCTGGTGAAGGAAAAACTCATCTATGCATGCATTTTGGAAGAAGCCTTCAAGTCATCTCTAGAAAATTCAAAATGTTTTTGTTTACTTATGTGAGACTTAGGTGACCTGGTTGTTTCATTTCATGCATGGATATTGTTAGTTTTGAAGAAAAAGTTTGCTGAAACATATTGGGGTCTGTGTGTTTGTTCTTTCTCTGTTCTTTCCATGTTATTTTTGCCTCTGGTACCAAATTTTCTGTTAAAGAAGCAATATCCAGGAACACATCTACTTTGTTAATGGGGATATAGCTGTATATGACCTTTGTGTCCTCTCTGCTCATGTGTATTTTATTATTTACTAGCTAAAGCTTCCAGCTTTGCCTGCATTCAAAACATGCTAGCCCATCTCCACCTTTGTGCTAATTCTTTTTCTCTTCTCTGCCCCCCGCCTTTTTCTTGGTGGCCTCTTTCTTTCTTCACAAAATAGCTTGTTTGGCCTATACTGGCTTTACTTTGTTAGAAACCCCTTCATCCTTTTCCAAGGCTTTTTCTTTTTATTCTGCTCTCTCCACAACCATACTCCTTTCTTGCTAGCTGGTCTTTTAGTTTATCCACCCTGATGCTCAATTTATCTTTCCTTCTTCTTCCCACTTTTATTAATACTAAGGCCCTTTTTGCATGTGGAGGGGCCGAAACGGGGCGGCGCACGCAGGGGTGGAGCTTACCTGCTTGCGTTTTGCTCCATCCCTGCTCCGTCCCTGCAGGGAGCGTGGTTCCGCCACTTCACACGTCGCTGAATTTCCGCAGCGTTCCACAGCATTCCGCGGTGCCCAAAATGGCAGCCGGCGGCTTCCGGCAGCGCTTCACCAATCAGGGCAGCGCACCAGCCGGAAGCCTGCCCCCGGGCAGATCTGCAGAGATGCGCTACCACGTCTCTGCAGATTCTCACCGGGAGCTGCCACGGATTAGTGCGGGCGAGTTTCATAAAAACCACCTGGGAAGGTGGTTTTTAAAAAACTCGCAGTGCCACCCCTGCAGCTGCGCTAGAGCGGTTGGAGGTGTGGCGCCTCACCTTTTCCAACCGCGCTAGCACACCCCACAGTGTGAACGACCTCCATCTCTGGTCGTTGCACCGCGGGGTTTTACCCCCGTGTGAAAATGGCCTATGGGTCTACTCCCCAGCTTATGATCTCCTAGTTCCCCAAATCTAACCTTTCATTGTTAGGCAAATGATGTGATCATAAAGGAGATGGCCAAGACACATACACACATCTCACTTCTATGACATAGAAAAACTCCATTCAAAATTGCCTTAGAAGTAGGAAACAGATGGGTGGATTTTCTTAGATTCTTTGGCATGGTGACTTCCTGTTGGGAGACAAAGAATAGCAGTATGCTTTTGGGAAAGCTCCTAAGGCATCCTGTGATGGAGGTGTCAGGAGTTGATCAAACCATCACTGACCAGCTGGAATAGTCCCCTGGGGACAAGGAACATTTGGAACCTATGTTGTCGAGTTTTTGAGGTGATCCACACACTGGGGGGTTAATAAATCCCCCATAGGTGTCAGGCGGATTGACAAAAATTAGAGCCCCATTGAAGCCATTGCTTTGGAAAATTTATCTCTGTTCTACTGATTTGATAAAGAGCAATTGAAGAAACATTTGAATAGCAACACTCTCTGGATGTGGAACAAGTGTACTTTTGTTTTAGGTCAAGGTTATTCTACAAAGGCAAGGAATGGGTTTTCTAACTTTTAACTATAAACTAATTCTGCTGGAGTTGCGTCAAAGTGCCCCCCCCCAGAAAACCTGAAAGCTTTTTTTAAAAAGCCTTAAGTTATTAACAGAAGTATAGAAGCAGTATAAACAATTTCTTACCATAGGAAATCAGAACTTAGATAACACCCAAGGCCACACTACTTCAGAAGATAGCAGGAAGTGAGATTCATTGGAACCCTTTCTACTTTTAACGTTCCTGTGATACAGGCAGAGACAGAGTGGAAGAGGTTTTTAACCTGCACTGACATCTGGGAGTGAAACCAGCAATGAACAGCAAGTTTTAAAAGAGAACTGTGTAAAGCTATGTAAACTGAAAGATCTGGAAAATAGCACTTGACAGCTTGTAAACAATTTTTGTGGGAAATGAGAGGAGAAGAGGAGATAAAATAGAGTCAAAAAGAGTTTTTTCTTTTTTTCCTTTTTTCCTTTTATTTTTAGTAAAAATATTGTTTATTTTGTTTATATTTTGTATCTTTGCCTTTCCATATTTTAATTGTTATTAATAGATTAATTGGTTGTTTAATTGACTGATTGATTAACTTCTTGTAATTGATTGATCAGCTAATTTTTAAAATCTTCCATTTATTTCTTTTTTCTTTATTTCTTCTCTTCTTCTTTCTGACTTAATAGAAGGATTGAAGAGAGAAAGGGAAAGAAGGATTTTTTAAATTTTTAAATATTTTTTCAAAAGTTTAAAAAAGTTTTTTTAAAAAAAATAAAAGGAATTTTTTAATTTATTTTTTAAATTCTTCTAATTTTTAAATGTAGTGGTATTTCTCACTTTTTTCTTGGAGTTGTAATTTTTAATTTTTTTAATTTTTAATTTTATTTTAATTGGTAATTATCAATTACCAATTCTAAATTTTGAGACATGTCAAAAGATAAGGAAAGAGATGCTACTAGACTTGCAAAATAAGCCTTAGCAGCTGAACAAAAATTGTTGCAGACACAGAGGAGAGGGCCTCTGGATCAGACCATGGAGATGGAATCAAATCGAATACTGACGGCTGAGATGAAAAAGATGAAGGAATAAATAATGGCAAAGATATATCAACTCAGTACAGAGGCTAAATCAGACTCAAATGGGATTGAAAAGATAAATGAGGAACTTAAGGGGGAGATGCAGCAATTTTCAACTCAAGTGAAGATTGACTTGAAAGAAATAAAAGTTCCTCTAGCACAGATTGACATGGAGATGAAGTATTTGAAGGATAAAGTTGAAGCTACGGAGAGGAAGAATAAAGATCTGGAAGAGGCAAAGGAAAAGTTAGCAGCAGAACAAGACAAGAACTTAGATACATTGACATTGTTGGAATTGAAAGAAGGAGAAAAATGCCTGAGAATGGGATATACCAGAAAGGGAGAATGTGAGGCTTTGGTGGAGTTCCGACACAAGTAAAGTACTGAAGAAATTGATAAAATTTACAGAATTAATTCAAGAACAGCCAACAAAGAAATCTGCCAAGAGATGTGATCATTTACTTTGTGAAAAAGAACATGGGAGATCAAGTGTTGTAGTGGCATTTCACAAACAGACTTCAAATGGATGGAGATGATGTTACATTTTTTTAAAGATCTTCCAACCAAAATTTTAAGAAAATGAAGAGATTATACTTTTGTGACAACATGGAGGAATTTCTTTCAGGTGGGAAAAAGTCAAAGGTGTGGAACTGTATTACATGCAAAGGAGATATGACTTGAATTTGATTCAAAAGGCTAGCGATTTTTTAAAAGAAATTTGAGAAGAATTTGAATGGAAGAGGAATGCTGGAACAACCAACAAAAGAAATGCATTTGGACTTAGAGGAAGCCAAAAGTGGGCACGCCATGGCAAAATTGGATTCAACTTCAGAAGAGAAAGTTTAAAGATGGCTGTAAAGTTTTTGTCTTTCAATGGCAAGGGAATAAATTTGGCTGATAAAAGATGGAAAATATTTCATAATTTGAAGAAGCAAAAATTAGACCTGATTTGTTTACAAGAAGTTCATATCAAGAAATAAGATATTAAATGCTTGAAGAATTCTAAATTGGAAATATAACTTACATCATCTGTAGATAAGAGAAAAAGAGGGGTAGTCATATATGCCAAAGCAAATTTGTTAGCTGAGAAAATTTTAGAAGACATAGAAGGACATGAAATTGGAGTACAAATTCAACTTTATGGGCAAAAAATCTTGGTGATTGAATTGCATGCACTGATTGAAAACCAAGCTAAATTCTTCAGGAAAGCATTGCAGAAAGTTTTGGACTTAAACAGCTGACAAATTTATTTTCCTGGGGGTTTTAATTGAGTTATTGGTCTTAAAATGGATAGATCGTCACAGAAGAAGCTAAGAGAAAAATAGGGAAAATTACTGAAACCCTCTTTTGACCTGATATATACCTTAGATCTGATAGAGATATGGTGAGTATTATACAGATCAGCTGTCAGGGCCCCGGGCGTGGCCGCGCTGGTGGGCGCCGTGGAAGCCGACGCCGGCCTTACCTCTGAGGAGGAGGACGCGGATCCGGGCCCGTCGGAGGCCGTGATCGGCGGCGGCGGCCATGCAGCCGCCGCGGAGGGCTCCGCCACGGGGGGGATCGCTGGGACGCCACGGCAGTTGCCAATCCCGGCAAGGGTCTTCCCCGTGGGATGGAGGCCGCCACCGCCGCCGCGGATCGTCCTGCCGCAGCGGAGGAGGTCGGCCCGGCTCCCAGGCTGCTGGGCGTGGCGGACGAGGCTCCATGGGAGGAGGCGGGTCCCGGGCCCGATCCCAGGGCACCGCCTACTCGCGAGGAGGCCTCGGAAGACGCTGAGGCAGCCGCCCTGCCGCCGACGTTCCTGCAGCGGCGGCGGTTCAAGGAGGCCAACCACCGCTCCCGGCGGCTGCAAGAGAAACACCTGGGGGCAGGGAACTCCCAGCTGTAGCACAGCTGCGAGTCCGGCCACGTGCTCGGCCCGGATTGGCCGCGAGCCGGTCTGCAGGCCTTTTTAGGCAGGCGCGGGGCTGGGGTAGGCACGGAGCAACAACCGTCGGCTTCTCGTGCGTCTGTCGCCCGTGCCTTGACCCAGCTCAGCCCGTGCCTGCGTGCTGCTGCCAGGCTCCTCCAAGACCCTTCCCTGCGTTAAGGTGCTGTAACCATTTTGTGTTCAGGGTGGGGCAACCCGTTGTTATTTTCTGTTAAGTGCCTGCTGTGAAGGCAAACCTCATTTCCAGGCTGTTGGCTCACGGCAGCGCTCCTGAGAGACTGTTTTGGGATGTGGCTGGTGGCCGCCCCGGCCCGGCGCCTGCTTGACCTCAGCCTGCGCTGACATCAGCAAAGGAATATTCTTTTTACTCTGGAAGTCATAAATCTTTTTCTAAAATTGATATGTTTTTGGCCTCGAGATCACTGGTCAATGAACTGAAAGGTATGGAGATCTTGCCAAGAGTGCTTTCTGACCATTATCCTGTATTATTAACTTTTGAAAGAAAAAAGATTGCAATTCAATTAAAGATTACATGAAGAGTTACTGAAAATGATCAAATTTTGAATAAAGTAAAGGAGATTTTGAAAAATTATTTTCATGAAAATTTGAATAAAGGCAGTGTTATAGGTTAGTGTGAAATGCTGGCAAAGCAGTGATGGGAGATTTTTTTTGTTAAGCTTAACACAGACTTGAAGAAAAAGAGGGAAAAGCAACAAGAGGCTATCTTGAATGAAATTAAGAAAAAAAGAGGTGGAATTGCAAAAGAATTTGACTAATTTATCATTGTTGAAAGAACTGAAGATCTTTTAGAAACAAATATTGATGAGAATGGTCTACAAGATGAAAAGGAAGGTGAAATATTTATGTCAAAAACACTTCAAATTTGCTAATAAGCCTGGCGGAGCAAGGAAGGAAAGAGCCAGGAAGGTGATATGGCAAATTAAGGATGTGGATAACTCAGTGTCAGATAATAAAAAGATGAAGATTTTTTATATTTTTGTCAGTTTCTAAACAACAAAAGATTCTATCAGAGAAAGTACAGCCATGTTTGGACTCTCAAAAATTTCTCACAATTTCAGAAGAACAAAAGCTTAGTTTGAATGGAAGAATATCAGCTGCCAAAGTGGTGGTGGTGATGTCCCCTCTATTTCTTATTTTGATTTTGGAAGTGTTAAACAGAACTATTAGACAAGAGGAAATTATTAAAGGAATCATCATCAAGAAACAAATAAAGAGAGGGAAGGAAAGGAAACCTTTAAGCTGAAAGCATTTGCAGATGTTCTGTAATTTTTTGCAAGTTCCACTAGAAAGCATGGACACACATCTGGAGATAATAACAAATTTTCGGGCTTTAGCAGGTGATAAGTTAAATAAAGAAAAGACAGTTACAATTACAAAGAATATGACAAAAGACCAAAAGTGATCAGCCTGAAAAGAGAGGTTTTAAAATTGCAAAAAAAGTGCAGTATTTGGGAGTTACTTTGAGTCACATAATACAAAGCTTTTTCAAAATAAGTTTGATAAAACTTGGAAAGAAATCAAGCAAGATTTTGAAGAGATAATCTAAATTGAAATTGTCGTTATTAGGTGCAATATTGGTGGTTAAAATGAATGTGCTGCAAAAAAGTGTTATTTCTATTCAAGACAATCCCAATTATAGTTAATGATTTGCCTTTTAGCCAATGGCAGAGAGATATCTCAAAATTCCTATGGCAAGGGGGCACTTCCAGTGGAGGCGATGCGGTGAGCAGTCGGAGTCCACGAAACTGTAGAACTCCTCAATCTGACGCGGTCGGTAAGTTCCTAAAAAAATTAACTAGACTAGAGGAAATTGATACTCGGGTAAGGGGGATCACGGAGGAGGTTCGTCGGGGATCCGTTCCAACCCAGAGTGTGAAGGAGAAGAGGAGAAGGAGAAGAAGCACGGCTGGGTTGTGAGATCGCGGAGCCACCATTACCACGTCGGACAGCCTTAAGAGGCTAGCCGTGTCACCACTGTTTAAACTAAACATATACGTGTTGGCTCACAAGAGCAAAGCGGGAAGAACCACTGGGTAAGTGGTCACATTTGAACTTTTACTGGGGAGTAAGAGACAGCACTATACCATCTCTATAATCGAACGACGGGCTCCTGGAGTGGTTAAGTCCAGGACAGAGAGGGAAGGTTGATCTTAAAAAAAAAAAAAAAGACATGGACATGTAAAGCGATACCTTCCCGGGAAACCTCAAAATCTTCATAGATAGTAATATAAGTAGTGATTATCTGAATTTTAGATTTGGATCAATTTTGACACCGATTTGGACATTAAGACGACATTGGAATAGACTGAATTTTTGGAATTGGATTCGGGGACCTTGAATAGAGACATTGACTTTCCTTGGTCGGATTTCTAGGAAGCACGAACAGACGTGGATTTTTTTATCATTCCTTGTCCCTTCCTAATCAGTGAGCTGTGTTGAAACTAGAACTTAAAGAGAAGAGACTTATTATTACATATCAAACTTGAAAATAAGATACTAACCTGTGGGACCTGTAAGCTGTGAGTACTGGGAGAAGTGGAGATAAATGGGAAATAAATGTGGAGTTTGAGTGTCAGAGAGTGTGTGTGGCGGTGGAGCGGAGCGGAGGGGATGAGCGAGGGAGCCTGGGAAAGAGACGGTGAAAGACTCTAAAGATAGCTAATAAGGACTTCAAGGATAGCAGGATAGAAACTCCATATTGAGAGAAGCGGCTCAAAATTTGACTGTTTGAAAGGGAAGTGAGCAGCTGATGGGAGAAAGACTTGCGAAGGACGAATAAGACGAAGGACAAAAGGGAAGACAAGAAGAAGATCTGTAAGAAGATATTGGTTAGGGGATAGTACGTATTTTCTTTTGATACTTCTTAGGTTAGAGCTGTGGAGAGGTTTGATCTGGTGGGTAGGGGGGTGACGTCGTGGTTGTCAATGTGAGGAGATATTAAAAGAAGTTAAGAAATATTGAGGGGATTGAGGGGATGGGATTGACTCAATAAACTCTTATAACTGTTTAAATTCAGGTATACTGATTTAAAAAATAATATATAGAAACATAAATAAATATAAAAATAAAATAAGTATAAAGCTGACATTTAATGTTTGAATAGTAAATTTAATTGATTACTTGAGCTGTATCTGATTGATTTGATGAATTGTATGTCAAGGGTATTGTGATTATATTACTCGAGTCATTAAGTAAGTAATTAAGCAATTAATTAAGCAATTAAGTAATTATTTATTTATTTAATTATTGCTAAGAAAGAAATTGCGCTTTAGCAAATCTATGATGAGATTAATTGTTTGGATGTGAATCAATGAACGTAAGTTTTAAATTGAAGCTTTTGGATATTTAACAAATTAATAAACTTCCCATTTAATTGATTAATTTAATTAATTTAATTGATTTCATTAAAAGTGTGTTTTGGATCAGTTGGAAAGCAGAGAGTAGAGAAGAGACTTGGGTGAAGCAAAAATTGAGAACTGATTTGGGAAGGATTTACAGGGACTAAGAAACTCAAGTAGCAAAAGAGAGAAGTATTAATAACTAATAGGAATCTATTAGACTTTAGGGTATATAAGAAGGTAAGTAATATAAGGTGAGGGATAGGATTAGAATATGGAACAAAGAACAAAGGGGGAAAATAAATACATAAATAAAAGCATTAATTAAAAAGGATATTAAATAGCGAACAAGGAATAAGATAAATTAATAAAAAAGAAGAAAGAGGAAGAAGGACGTAAGAGGACAAATCATAGAGGTTACTGACCACACAAACAATTTAAATAAAGACGGTCAAAGAGATTAAATAAGATATAATAACAGCAGACAAAATGATGACGGCTGGGAAAAGGAAGGCAGGGGCAGCAGCCCAAATGCAGATACAATCCCTACTTCAAAGAAGAGTATCAACTGAAATCAAGATACCGATTATGGAAACGAAAATAGCGACAACAGAAATTCAAGGTACGAGTCAGAATGTTGGAATAGATATAACGGAAGAAGTACGGAAATTAACAATGACATTCAAAAGCGAAATGAAAGAAACTAGAATGGAAATGAAATACAGAATGGAAATAAAAACTGACATTAAGAAAGAACTGAAGACTTTCAATACAAAGTTAGATAATATCTCTAAAGAATTAAAACATGTGAACGAAAAAGTGGAACAAGTAGAAGAGAGAACAACGAAGCTGGAGGCTCAGACATTAAAACAGAAGAAAAGACTGACCAACTGGAATGAACAACATTATTTATGGATATAAGGAATAGAAATAAATCAATTAAGATAAGGTGGCTGAAAGAAGTGGCCCAGGAAGACTTATACCAAAGGTTGACTATACCTCTAGCCCAATTTATAGGCTGGGTACCTGAACAACTAGATTTAGAAATTGATAGAGCTTTTCGAATTAATTCAGCGGTGGCAAAGCGAAAGAACATACCACGTGACATTGTGGTATATTTTTTGAGGGAAAGAGTCAAGGACCTAGTCCTACAATGTAGCTACACGAAGAAGCTGGTGGTGGAAGATTTGGAAGTGAAAATATTTAAAGACGTTCACCCAGCCCTACTTAAAAGAAGAAGGGAGTATAGTTTTGTGACCCAATTGTTGAGAGAATATGGAGTAAGATACACGTGGGAGAAAACGGAAGGAATATCTTTTATGTGGAGGCAGAGAAGATTTGTCTTGAACACGATTTCGAAGGCGAGAGAATTTTGGAGAAAATATAAAAAAGACTTGAGTAGAACAGACAGAACAAGACAAGAAGAAGAAGAAGAGAAAGGAAAGGAAGAGGTTCAAAATGTACAAGGATCAGAGGTAAGATCAAGAAAAGAACAAATGAAATAGGAATTAGCAAAAATATGGAAAGAAGAAGAATTGGAAAGAAGTCAGGAGGAAGAAGAGGAAGTAGGAGAAGGGGAAGAAGAAGAAGAAGGTGGAGAATAATCTAATTCAATACAAGACTTAGAATTAGAAGATTTGGGAGAAGAAGGAACAGAAGAAACTGAATAGTATCCAAAAAGAAATTAATTAAAGGATTTGATATAAAATGAAATTAAGATTTTTATCTTGGAATGTTTGCGGCATGAATTCCCTTCATAAGAGAAAATGTATTTTCCATCAATTAGAGAAACTAAATCTAGACATTATAGCAATCCAAGAAACACGTATTAGAGTTAAAGACTTAAATTACATTAAGGATCCCAAATTAGGTCAAAGCTTTTCTTCTTCAATTAACAAAAAGAAAAAAGAGGTAACGGTATATATAAATAATAAATATGAGGCTGAACAAACATATAGCGATGAATTGGGACACTGTATAGTTGTAGAAGTAAGGATTTTAGGATTAAAATTATTGGTGGTATCCGTATATGGCCCATTAGAAAATAAAAGTAAATTTTATCAAAACCTATCAGAGAAATTATTGGATTTAGAAAATCAGAAAGTGGTCTTAATGGGTGATTGGAATGGGGCCTTAAATCCATTAACAGATAGATCAGGGGAATATAAGACAAAGAATAGGAAAAATCAAGGGAAATTACCCCGAAGCTTCTTTGATCTTCTGGAGTATATGTCCTTAGGGGAGGTAGGGAATAAGGTGAACAAGAAGGAAGAAGAATACACTTATTACTCAGAACGCCATAAAACTTGGTCGAGGATTGATAGGTTCTTCATATCTTCAGATATGATAAAAAATATCGTTAATATGGAAACACTTCCGAGAACGATATCGGACCACTGTCCAATTATACTAACAATAAAGTATGGAGAAAATATTTCAATTGGAGATTGAAAGATAGCTTGTTAAAAAATGAATCTATAGTAGTAAAAGCAAGAGAAGAACTAAAAGTATTTTTGGAGAATAATATGGAGAAAGGGCAATTTGCACAGATAGTTTGGGAAACTAGCAAAGCAGTTATGAGGGGTTTCATTATAAACCAACAGGCTTGAATAAATAAACGTAGGAAGAAAAAAGAAGCTTATATATTAGGTAAACTTCAAGAAAATGAATATCAATTAAAAATAAGGCCAAAAGATATGAAAATTCATAATGAAATTAAAATATTGAGGAACCAATTATCCTTACTAATGACTGAAGAAATAGAAAGAAAGATGAATTATTTAAAACAGAAGCAATTTGAGTATGCAAATAAACCAGGGAGATGGCTCTCGTATAAATTAAAGAAAGAAAGGGAAAAAAGTAATATTACGGGGATAAGGGAAGGTCAGACTGTACATTACCAACAGGAAAAGATCAAAAATATATTAGTAAATTATTTTGAAGAATTATTTAAGGAGAGAGGTCAACCCCAAGATCAGAAAAATAAGGTGAGAAAATATTTGCAACAAATGGATGTTACTCGACTAACAGCTACACAAAGAGAAGATTTAGATAAACCAATTACAACACAGGAGGTCAGAGATGCAATTAAGAATTTAAAGGAAGGGAAAGCTCCCGGCCCAGATGGATTCACAGTGGTATATTATAAAGCATTTCAAGATTTATTAATACCCCTCTTAGTCCAAGTAATAAACTCTATTAAAAATCAGAAATTGCCTAATTCATGGAAAGATTCAAATATTACACTGATTTTGAAAGAGGGAAAAGATAAGCAAGACAAGAGAAATTATAGACCAATTTCCTTACTAAATATCGATTATAAAATTTTTACATCTATGTTAGTGGAAAGATTAAAGAAAATATTGATAAAATGGGTTCATGAAGATCAAAATGGGTTTCTGCCGGGTAGATATTTGAAAAATAATATAAAGGTAATAATAGATATAATAGAATACTACCAGAAGTTTAACCAAAAAGAGTTGGCATTAGTGTTCCTAGATGAGGAAAAGGAGTTCGATAATGTAAGTTGGAATTTTATATTCGAAGTAATGAATAGGATAGAGGTGGGAGAAAGATATTAAGGGTGGATACAAGTGATTTATGAGGACCAAAAAGCCTGTTTAATAATTAATGGAGAAAAATCTAAACCCTTCAAGATAAATAAAGGTATGAGGCAGAGGTCCTCTCTCCATTACTTTTTATCATGTGTTCAGAAATCTTAAACATCAAAATCAGAAAAAATAAAGAGATACGAGGAACGAGAATAAAAGAACATGAATTCAAAATGCAGGCATTTGCCGACGACATGGTAATTATCTTAGAAGACCCCATTAATAGTATCAAACCCCTAATGGAAACTCTGAAAGAGTTTGGTCAAGTAGCTGGATTAAGGATCAATAAAGACAAGTCATTGTTGATCACAAAAAATATTACACAAAATCAAGAAGTAGAATTAATGAGGTGTTCGGGTTTCAAAATAACAAAAAAGTAAGATATTTAGGTATAACAATAACTAAAAATAATTCGGAACTATTCGAGAATAATTATAAAAAATTATGGAAGGAAGTACAGGAAGATTTGAGAAAATGGAATAATTTACATTTATCTTTATTAGGGAGAATTTCAGCCATAAAAATGAATATATTACCAAAAATATTATTCCTTTTCCAAAATTTACCTATAATATTGAGTGATAAACCATTTAAGAGTTGGGAACAAGATTTAAGCAAATGTATATGGAATGGAAGGAAACCTAGAATTAAATGGAAATATTTAAAAGAATCTAAAGAGAAAGGTGGGCTAAATATGCCAGATCTAAAATTGTATTATGAAGCCTCTGCTTTACTTTGGATGAAAGATTGGATCTTATTAGAGAATGTAAAATTATTAAATTTGGAAGGTTTTAATTTATATCATGGATGGCATGCATATATTTGGTATGATAAATATAAAAGTAATAAGATATTCACAGACCACTATGTTAGAAATGCGATTTTAAGAATCTGGCTAAAAATCAGGAAAAAGTTGTATTTAAAACTACCATACTGGACTTCCCCACAGGAAGCATTTTATAAATTTGAG
This sequence comes from Iguana delicatissima, assembly GCA_948472985.1. NCBI lineage: Eukaryota > Metazoa > Chordata > Lepidosauria > Squamata > Iguanidae > Iguana > Iguana delicatissima. The sequence continues at coordinate 901,080 of CAOKZL010000579.1, read as the reverse complement.
AAGGTAAGAATGAAAGAATGGATAACATACAAGGATATATTTCAAAAAGAAGGGGTTAATATTAGATTAAAAACAAGGGAAAATTGATGAAGGAAGGCTATTCCACACATTGGTTGTTACATAGACAATTAGTGGAAAAATATAAAGAGGATATAAAAGAGAAAGGAATATTTTTGGAGGACACTGAATTGGATATGATAATGAAACTGGAGGTAAAATGGCCCTTGAGCAAAATATATAAAATGCTTTTAAATTTAGAATTAGAAAATGAGACGGTTAAAACTAATATGATAAAATGGGCTCAAGAAATAGGCTACCTGATAACCCTAGAAAAATGGCAAAATGCTTGGAAAATCAATCAAGAGTTCACTAGAAGTTATAATTTAAAAGAAATCTTTTTTAAGATGTTCTACAGATGGTACCTAACCCCAGTTCAAATTTCTAAGATGCAAAAAATAAGAGAGCAACTACATGTTGGAAGTGTCAAGAGGTAGGTTCTTTTTTTTCACATGTGGTGGCGCTGCAAAAAAACAAAAGAATTCTGGTTACAAATACACAATTGGATAGAAAAACTTTTCAAGATTAAATGTGTAATTTCCCCAGAGATTTATTTATTGAATATTTTGGAAGGAATAGATATGGAAGTTAAGAGAAAATTTTCAAGAATATTATGTTATTTGATTTACTCTGCGAGGATTATATCTGCAAAATATTGGAAAGCTAAAGATACTCCACCCTTGAAAGACTGGATACATAAAATTTATGAATTTGCAGAAATGGATAAATTAACTATAATGTTACAGAATAAATCAAATGAAATATTTATGCAAGAATGGGAAATATTGAAGCCAGTGTGGGAAGAGGAATGGGAAGAGAACGCCCTGATAGGTGTGTACGACTAATTCTATTTAATCTTATTAATAGGATAACAGGAAGATAATTTAGGATGGAATAGATTAAGAAATAGAGACAAGGGGGGTAAATTAATAATATTGGAACAATTTCAAGTAAGTATACCAAGTACATAAGCAAACAAAGGAAATTTAAGAAGTTTGAAAAAAGACAGATTAAATGATTTACTAAGACTAGAAAAATAAGTTTGATTCAGAGAAATTATAAAGAACTATTCTATAGTTAAGCAGGAAGAAAAGAGAGGGGAAAAGGAAAAAATAATAAATATATGTATGAAGGTATATATATATATACACACACTAAAACAAATAATAATAATAATAAATTTAGAGATAAATTACATATAGAAAGAGAATAAGTAGTCGTAGAGTGGAAGCAGATAAAGTGGTAAAAGTAAAAGTAAAACAAGGCTGAATAGAAGTGGTAGAAGAAGATGTAAGTGATACCTAATGGTTATTTTAAAGAAGTCAAGGTATGTTCGTATGTTTGATGGAAGATGGAAGATGGAAGAAGAATAGGTTAAGTTTGAAGGTTTGTATGTAGAGGTGTATGGTTTAGTATGTGTTTAGTTATCATCACCTTAGCCTCCAGAGAGTGTTATGGGCTATTATGGATGATAAGGTGTATGGAATATATGATGTAGATGTAGATGTAAAATTATTTTTCTTTGTTTGTAAGGAGTATGTATTTGTAAGTTTTTTCTTTTATACTTACATTTTCTCATATGAGTGTATTGTTTTGTATGGTGTAGAGTTTTGTATGTTTCTGTGTGGTGTTTGTGTTTGTGTATGTTTGAATTCATTATATTAATAAAATTATTAATTATTATAATTAATAATATAAATTATTAATTATTTTTAAAAAAATTTAAAAAATCCTATGGCAAGGGAAGAAACCTAGAGTGAAAATGAAAGTACAGCAAGATGTAAAGCAGAGAAGAGGTCACTCCCAGACTTAAACATAAATTTTTATGCATTGACCATGGTTTGAAATTGTATGTTTTAATAAAAATATTAAGATAAAAAAATTATTTTGTGATGCAGTGATTTGAGTTTGAACTAGGACTCCAGGAGATCAGCACTGGAATCTTTGTTCAAGCATGGAAATCTTACTGGGTAACCTTGGGTGAATCACTCCTCCTCAGCCTCAGAGGAGCACAAGGTCAAGAAAACCCTATGATGGGGTCAATATAAGTCAAGAGTTAACTTGAACATGGATAGCAACAAAATGCATGAGTACACAATATGCAGCTCAGGATGTTTTGTACTCCTCCATGACTCTTCTGCCAGCTGTGTACTTGGTAGTACCAAAGTATAAATAGTGCTGAAAAAAACTGCACAGAAACCCTTGCATTTTTGCAGACTACAGAGAAAATTGCTGAAATTATTTGTTCTTGAATGCAGTAAGAAAATAAGTCACACACACAGTGTAGACATTAGTTGTGCTCTCCACAGCCCTCTCATTAAGAAGCAGGCTTTTGTTATGTGGGGAGGAGGCTTTTGAGAATGTGATAAAATAGGCCCCCATTTGTCAAAGCGGATCTGAGGATTGCAGACATGATTTCACTTCTGTGAATGCTTTCTTTTTGTGGTGATAAGAAAGACTTATCCAAACCTCAGACCTATTCCTTCGTGTGTAAAATGAACATGTACATGGTGGGAAGCATAATACATTCAGTTACAAACATTCAAACACGTTACAGGCTGTGTGCTGACAAGCGTACATGTAGATTTCACTCTGTGTAGTCAAACACCCTATTTTTTCAGGGTCTTAGTCATTAAGGAGTGCTGCTTGCATCAGGATGGACAAGGATCAGTGGCTAAGGGTCTGAATTAGCTCCCAGGAGACCGTGGTGGGCTTCACCCCTGTCACAACCCCCTGCAAATATAATCTAGTTTTCTGCTCCCAAAGCCCTGCAGATGCCCCTTTTTCAACAGGAAGCCACATTCTCTCCACTTCCTTGATTTTCAAAAAGGCTGCTTCTGAGCCTAAAATGGCCAGAGGAGCCAAAAACATATTTAAAAAATTGATTCCTTGGGGCCACACTTTGCTCATGACAGAGTTACATGCATAAAGCCACATGTGGACAGGGACAATGAAATACAGTATACATTCAAATACATATGGCAAAGAAACAAAACTCACCAATTCTCACTATGTGCACATTCATTGCATGATGGACAGGCAATACTGTTGTCAGGGCTGAAGTCTTTTTGCTTTCATCGCACTTGACTTGAGACCTTTTTGCTTCCACTGCATTGATGCATGTTTTGGGTGCACATTGATTGTCTTCTGTTATCTTAATGATACTTTAAGGAGGCCATTAATTTATTCCTGCTCCCACACAAATAGTTCCACTAAATAGTCCCATACAAATAGTTCCACTAGGAGATCTAGCCTCAGAATGTCTATACTTGAAGTAAGATGCTCTTGGGGTGGGTGTTTCAAACAAACTGGCTGTGCAGCAGCTTGAGACACTAGCATCAGGGAGCACTGGTATCACACAGGGTCTTCCCAGGATTTCCTTGGCTGAAGATCTCAGGAGGAACTGCCGCAGGATGGCACCCATTGTCCCACAATATCTGCTCCCTGAGGAGATCGCCTCACTTTGCCTAACAGTAGAGCCAGCCCTGACAATAAACCACGGTTTAGCATGGCATCTGAATGCAGCCAAACAGGGGTAAATGCAACCTAACTAGGTGCGAACCTCTCTTTTAAACTTCTAGAAAGTTGATGCCCAGCACTGTAGTATGCATGTTTAATTTGATTCCTTGACTAAGCAATACCTTCCAGTCGCAGATAGCTTTAAAACTAATATATGAATTCAATGTTCTGTTTTATTAATGTATTTCATTAATAATACAGCCAAATTAAGGTTCAGGTTAATAGTTTGTAATTATATTTTAATCAGAAAATTTGATAGACACCTTTTTTTCTTTTTGGTAGATTAATGTTATAGCCCTTCTTAATTAAAAATCTCTTAATATGACTTACATAAATTTTAATAAATGTGCAGACTGGTGGATGTAATGTCTTCCCTTGGTATTTTTCAACTGACCAATCTGTGTAATTTTGTTCTTGAAATTATTTTCTTAGTGCTAGTTAGCTATTTCCATATTTGCAACATTATTCAAAAATTGCTGTGTAATTACAGAGTCGCCTCTTTTGAACCAGTTTCTCTGTAACCTTGATAACCTTGGTTGCTTATCTGCAGTCCTCTCTTAAATCTGGTGGTGCTGTTTAATGAATGCCCGTTTGGTTAATGGGAATAGGTATGTTATATCAGATCTGACTATGGAAGAGCACACTAACCTTAGCTGTGTCATTGAGACTTCATTGCATAAAAAGCTGTGGGTGAACCCCTCCCAAATGTGTCCACAAGGATACTTTGTACAGAACTAAGCTCAATTTGAGAAGCAGGAAGGGGCAAGATTAGACGGGGGAGCTTGTCCTTAACCTCTCTGCAGTTTTCAAAACCAATTACTATGGTATACTAGTGGATCATTTGTCTGAGCGGGCAGAGCTCAAGAGTCTGCACACTATGGTGGCTTATTCCCTGCACGGAGGAGCAGTCTCAGAAGGTGGTTCTGGAGCTTTTTCCGTTTTACCCCATGGTCGCTGTCCTGCAAGGTGGATGAAGTTCAATGTTTGTCCTTCATGTTTTTTAAAAAAAGTATCTACAGAAACCACTGTGGGAAATAATTTGGAGATGTAGGTTAAAATGGCTTCAGTACTGCCAGTGATACTGTGCTTCACTTTTCATTTTTATTGCTTATCCTATGAAGGCTGTGGAAATATAAAAGTAGTCACTAGTAGTGGTTTTGGATGCAAGTAAATTAACTGAAGCTTAATCCAGATTTGCTCCTGGATAGGAAAACCAACTACTTTGGGTGGAGATATACAAGGAATATTAGGTGGGCTGTATTCGACCCAAAGGGGATGGTGTGATTGATGAGAGACTTCCTGGACTTGTTTTTTCAGCTTGTGTGGAGGGAATTAGTGAAGCAGCTGGATGCTTGCCCAATGACTTGTTCATAGTTGAATTATTAAGCAGTACTTGAGGATTTATGGTGGGATGGTAACACTACATAACCCTTTGGCCATGTGCATCGCCCAACTACTTTTGTGCCCTTCTGTTACCCAGTCCGCTGCAATTGCTGCCGTAGTGATGCCCAAATCAAGCAATTTTCCCTTTAAAACAAGGCATGCAAGTGTCACACTCTTCATTTTAAAGCTAAATTCTACTCTGGCAAACTTCCTAGAAGTATGATTTTATGTTTAAGAAATAATCATATTATTTCTTAAAGGAAATTTCTTATTCTTGCTGCTCATGCTGCTGTCATACCCCATAACTGAATATTGGCAGTCAGCAGCAGTTTGAGAATATGGAACCAGGCATAGCATATGGTAAGCTGAGGAGTCCAGTTAGCCTCTCAATACTGGATGGTGTCCACCTTTGACACTTATGGTGGTAAGGAAGTACTCTGCAGTGGTTAAAGATTGTTGGTGAATCTTCCTTGCTTTTTGACAGGACGAGTTGATGCAATGACATCTCTAAAAGCTTCTGACTGGCCTGTTGTTAATTTGCTTGAACAAATATATCAATTTGGAATTATTTTTATCTCGGAAGGTGCCCTATTGTCCTGTCTCCATCTGGAGCATCTACTTTTCTTGTCTATTTTTCCTGTGGAATACAACTGAATCTTTAAAAATGACGTGAATGAGTGTATATCACGAGCTCCTGCAGAGACATTTGATTATACAGTTATGTACAGAGTTTTCTGTTTTGATATTTTAGGTTCCTCCTTCCTCTTCTCCTCTTCACCATTTGGGCTAAATAATATTTCTGAGTCAGAAATACCCTCCAGAGTTACTGTAGATGGCATTTCTGCTCAGTCCGTTCCAAACTGCAAGGTTGAATTTGCTGTCAGTGTGGTAAATGTCACATGTATAAAATTCTTTCATTTAAACTACTTCTGATTCAGAGGCAAATTTGAAGAGTTGGGTGTATTGCTTTATTTAATGTTATATTCCCCTGTAAATAGCACTCGTAATTTCTTTAAAGGTCCCGCTTATATGCTGTCTGCAGGCAGAGTAGTCAGCAAATTACACAAACCAGCAGCTGATACACGACCGAAGCTCACCTATGACTTTTCTGATCAGTAGGAACCAAGCAGCGTGTTCTGCAGATGAGCTCTTCCTATACCCCCTAAGGGCCAGATTCTACCATGCTTCCCATTGTTTTCATGTTAGGCAGCTGTCTTTAAGTGAGAATGTCAGGTGTCATAGGTATTCACTCTTCCATCTAATCAAAAGAAATGGTTGTTTGAAAGAAGTGACACGGCTGCCTCATTTGCTTGGGCTTTCCTAGTTATACATTCCACTAGCAGTTTGTAGAACAAACAATCATCAGAACTATACTTTAGAAAGAGCTGCTGTTGAAATTAGTTGCTTTCTGTTTGGAGGCCAGAACATCAAAATATAACATCTGAAATATAATCTTTGGCTATAAGAACTGCTTATCAGATGCCACAAGTAAAAGTCAAAGCAGGAGGAGAAATTAATAATCTTCTATAGTTGATCTTTTTAGTTTCTTTGTGGGTGTACTTTCAATGATATATGACCTTTGGAGAAGCAATATTTAAAGCATACTTTTCTTTGTTGGAGGAAAACCATGCTTTCAAAATGATGAGAAATGGAAAGCGGACCTTTTTTTTTTTAATGTCATCATGAAAGAGGCAGGAAGACTGTTTTTTTCCAGCCCAGTTTCTAGATGAAATAATCTTGACAGAAAATTATTTTCTGCAATCCCACTATTAGACCTTTTAGTACAATATAGCCTGGATCTGAAATCCATATGAAAATCAGAACTTTGGAATTAATTAACTCCCAAACACAACTAAGCAGATTTAATTGGCTCTGGGGTTTAAAGCTTACTCGCTAGAGTGTAACTAATGAATAGAATTGTCATGATATCAGGCAGTGTATGAATTTTTCAAATGTTTAATTGTAGGTATGCAAGAAATATGATAGGAAATGACCATGCATCTAATTTCTAGTTTACATTGTTTATCAAAGAATCTTGCAAAGAAATTAAAATCCAGTTTCCCTGCTGGCAGGGGAAAAAATGATTTGATCACAAAGCATTATAGACCTTGTTTGCAGGGATAGTTTATGGAAATTTTGCAACATTGTTTTCAGATTTAAGGGAGAGATGTTATCTGAAAGATAATTATATTGGCTAAGATCCACATATTATTCTGTATGCCTGATGAAGTATTGGGCTAATTTTTCCTCCAACAAAAAGTCCCAGCTGCATTGCAGATCGCTTTTAAAACTGATTGGCTTTCGAAAAGCAGATGGTGATATGGTATAGACGGGTGTGCAATAGCAGAACGTACCAGAAGTGCCCAGCTCTTGGTGTATGCCTAATATAATTCTTTGGATCCTGAGTATATACTTCTATACGTAGTAAATGTTTCTCTTGGAGAAGATCCTTGATATGCATATAGTTGCTATATTGTAATCCCTCAGATCTATGCTGCTTCATTTGCTTATTATGCCAATTATTTGCTCATTATGCAAATAATCTAGAGGGCTAGTCTACCCCTTGATAATTTCCTATTGAAAATCACTCCTTGCACGGTTTCCTTGTACAAAATATAAGGTAAGTTTGCGTAGATTGTCTATATGTAATGTAGAGTCACACTATCTGTGTGATATTGGTTCCCTGCACACGGTGTTTTATTTTTATTTTCCACCTTTTTGCTGACTTTCACGTTGCTCTTGTGTTTTTAATTGCTGTAGGAGATACAGATATCCAACATATGTAATTTTTCCAGGAATGAGCATTCCGCTAACTCTGGGTTCTGCCGGAAGCATCAAAATCCATATTCGTTAAATTTGCAAAAGGAGATGGACAAAAAATGTTGGAAAGCAGGGATTGACCCAAACGCATGAAGTGTCCCAATGGCACCTAGCTCTATTACTACTTTCCACCTCAATCCAAATAATGTCTTGTCATCAGTAATGGACTGGATGAGGGTCAGATTGAAACTTAATCTAGGCCACGCAGAGGTGGTCCTGGTCAGCCAATAGGCAGAACAGAGATGGTGTTAAACTTCCTCTGATACAGATTCCTAGTGTGTGGGGATTTCTGGATCCAACCATGAGACTTGCCCAGTTATTATAATTAATGTAATATTTGAGGTCTAGGGCACACCATGGGATTTACAAAGAAGAGCATGGAGGTTGATCTTAGGATAGAGCACATTTTCTTATAGGCTCCTTGAAATGATCTCTTTTCATTTTACGTTCCTATCAATCTAGATTTTTTCTCATGTAGATTACATGAGATTTTTGCTCAGAAATTGTGGCTCATCTGGGAACTGTCAGGTTGGGAAAGCTTTCCTAAAGCATGGAATCTCATCTTCTGTTTCTTCAGCTCAGTTCGTCATTCATCTGCATCTCTTTTCTTTCCACCTTCATAATCATATACATGCTTCAAATGTCTTATTTGTACAGGTGAATAGGGAATTATGTATTTTAGTTAAAGGATAATAATCCACCCTAAGTGGTGTTGTTGTTTTGCTGTTGTTGTTGTTATATGCCATCAAGTCTTTTCCAACTTATGGTGACCCTAAAGTGAACCTGTCATGGGGTTTTCTTGACAGGATTTGTTCAGAGAGGTTTGCCTTTACCTTCCTCTGAGGCTAAAAGAGTATGACTTGCCCAAGATCACCTAGTAGATTTCCATGGTGAAGGGGGGATTCCAACCCTGGTCTCCAGAATCCCAGTCCAGTGCTCAAACCATTACATCATGCTCGCTTTCCTGTAAACATAGCACTTAATAAAAAGCTGCATGTTAGAGAAAGCGACTGTTCTCATGCCCTATACTCACCAGTAGTTAGGTTGGATGTCATTCTACAAGTTTAGACACATTAAGTTTATGGTTATTTCCTGCTTGCTTGTTCACACTCACTCTCACCCTATAGCACATAAACATCCTTTGCTCTTGGGAGTCTCTGGTCTCTTCTTCCTGCCTGCCTGCCTGCCTGCCTGCCTCCATTAACCTTGTGGCTTCCAGAAGCTTTCTGAATGAGAAGCCCCAACTTTTTCCTGAAACTGTGTAATTGTTGATTTTTTTCCTTTTTTCTTCAACAACATGAACCTGTGTTGATTATGCATAAGAATCTGTGAGTAAACTACTTTTATATATTTTTATGGAGAAAACTAAGTTTGATTTCTTTCTCTGCTAGACTCTTTTGTGTTGGGGGGAGGAACTAGTAAACTGTTAAGACTTCTGCCAGCTTATTAACTGCTCTGCTAAAGAGATCCACCAAATCTCTCACATTTTTCCAATATTACAGAGATCAGTCTGTGAATCAAACATGGAGAATTCTTAATTAGAAATGTTTTAAAAATCTCTTGAGCATATGCAGAACATTTTTTCTGAATAACTGAATCACTGCATCTTTCCCATCTCCAGAAATGTGAGAAGCAAAGATTGTTGGACAAGGAATTGGAAAAGGAATAATAAAGGTTTCAGAGAATATACTAAATTTGAACAAATGATTATACAAAGAGAAGGTATAGAGGAAAATGAAATATTGAATGGTACCACAAGTGAAATATACAAAATGTTGGCAAAATTTGAAGATGAAGATGAATATCTTAGAAAAATATGGGAGGAAGAATTAGCACAAAAATAGATATTCAGGACTGGGAAAAATTTGGAATCAGCGTCATTTAAAAAATGTGTCCGTAAAGATAAAAGAGAACTACAATAAATAGGTTTAGAGATGATATCTAACACCAGTAAGGTTAAGTTATATAGATAAGAATTACTCAAGGTTGTGTTGGAGGGGTTGTCAAGAGATTGGTACATATATTCATATGTGGTGGAATTGTGAAAGTGTACAGAAATTTTGGCAAAGGCTTTTTAAAGAGATAAAAGAGATAGCAGAAATTGATTTACAAATATATCCAAGTATAGCATTATTGTCTAATAAAGTTAATTGTCAAATAAAGTTAATTGTACCCAGGCAATGAAGGATTTAATTACAAATTTATTAACTGCAGAAAGGTTAATTATATGAAGAAAATGGAAAATTCATAGAGATTTTCAGATAGAAGATTGGTATAAAGAAGTGTGGAAAGTTGCGATTAATGATAAGTTAACATGTCGAATTAAGGCCAAAAAAGGAATAATGAAGGGGAAAGATTTTGAAGCAATATGGAAGATATTCGTAGAAAAGGTTTAAATAAAAGAGGAAGGTGTCGTACCTCCACAAGGAGAATTACAATTCTGGAAGGTGGAGTAAGTTGAAACATAATTGGCTCTAGGAGGTGGGTTTATTTTTAGGAATAGTTTGATATATTTAGTAATAAGATCATATTTAGTAATAGTAATAGATTAAATGTAATTGAAAAGTATAGAGTTAAGAATGAAATTATTATAATAATAATGAGTATAATGAGAGTGAGATCTAGATATAGGTAACTAAAGTATATAAGCAGTGTGATATAGAATATCTTGAATAAGTAAATGATTGTAATGGAATTGGAGAGAAATAACAATGTTAGCTTATTTTTGTTGAAATTTCTTTTTTTTCACTGTTATGTGTATCACATGGTGTTTTTCTTTTTTTGTTCTTTATAATCAATAAAAAATAATTAAAAAATAAAAAAGAGAAGCAAAGATTGTGCTAAAACACATGTTTTTAGTCTGTGGCATCTAACACGTCCCCTGTTCTTATCATCTGTTTTACCTTAGTTGTGTAATTGAGAGACACTGTGATATAGTGGTTCGAGTGATGGATTACAATCCTGGAGACCAGGGTTCGATTCCCCACTCAGCCATGGAAACCTGCACACTCTCAGTCCCAGAAAACCCCGTGATAGGCTTGCCTTAGGGGCCCCATAAGTCGGAAACAACTTCAAGGCAGAAAACAACAGGTGAAGAGAAGGAGGAAGAGGGAGGAAGAGGAGCTGGAAAAAGCAGATATGAAGAGGTTAGAAAAGAGAGAAGGAAAAGCTAAGAAAGAAGAAAACAGAGGGCAACCTTTGCACTTAGCAGTAATTTGTTAGCAGTAATAAGATTGTTAAAGGATTCATTGCAGTACATCGCAAAAATATTACATAAAATTGTATACTATAAAATAATATACAATAGAAACCAGTCTGGAATATAATCCAAAAAGGAAAAGAAGTTCCGTGCATCTCCATCCCACTCCATCCTGAAAGACTCCAAGGACCTTCCCTATCCTTCAGGCCTAAAAGTTCTGACCTTCTGGAGGTCCTCATCTGCTTGAAGGCTTTGGTCTCCAAACAGATCTCTTCCATCCACTACTACTCCATTCCAAGAATCACTTCTTTCTTTTCTTTTTTTCTATTATTTGTTATGTTTGATCTTTTCTGATGGTCTGAGCTAAGCTACAGACAGCTAGCTGGCTTGCTCTTTCTTTCTTTCTTTCTTTCTTTCTTTCTTTCTTTCTTTCTTCCCTTCCTTCCTTCCTTCCTACTTTTCTTCAGATTAACCCATCTAACAAAAGCACCATGTGATGTATTTCCTCCAGGCCTCATATTTCTTATCTTGAGGCAGCAGACCATTTGTTTTACTGAATCTGACAGAGGGACATGTGCCCACCCCAATGAATTACAACAAATTCAAACAACATAATCCACTAAAGAGTATTTTTAACTTCACTGTTAACTGAGGAATTTTGTGAGTTGGGGAAATTGCTCAGCAAATCAAATTAATCACTCAACAAATTACTCAAAAAGAAATTTCCAAGCTCTGTTTTAGGATAACGTCCAAAGGCTATAAAACATGGAGAAACTTAACATAATTCCTTCCTCCATACTTTCCACGGAAGGAGTTTCATAAATTGGAAGTTTTGGCTGTAAAACCCTGCAGTAGCATTGTAGTATAATGTCTGTCTGTCTGTCTATCTAAATGTCTGTCTGTCTATCTATCTATCTAACTATCTAGCTATCTAATGTTCTGACTTTCTCGCATTAAATGCCCAAGACAGTGATAGTGTTACATGATCAAACACTGTATGACAAGTCCACTGCCTGACATACATACATTGTAATATCAACACTGCCAGTTGCCTGCTAGTCAACACTGAACTGAAAACCAGATCAATGGGAATTGAAATAAAAACATTAATTTGGAAGTCTTAAACCAGAACAAAATAACAACAAAATTCAGGCTACCTGATTGTGATGTTTAAAACCTTAGATGATTCATGAGCACATCGAACCAGTATTAGAGAATGTTATATGTTAAAAGTTTGCCTAAGTTTTTATATTTTGCCATTTTCACAAGATGGATCAAGACCACTTTACAGTATGTTCAAAAACAAGTGGCCTCATATTGAAAATTAAAAAACGTTAGTGTCTGCTCTGTTGTTGTGCTCAACCCATCACTGCAGTGTTTAACATTGTAGGTGAATGTTTTATCTTTCTAACCTTTGACTTAAAACGCCATCGTATGTGTTGTGTTAAAAAGTGAGTTCTTGGTAGAGTGCTTAAGTGACAAAGTGGAATATCTATTAAGTCTATTTGTACAGCTCAGTGAGTAGATGGAATGCACTACATATCTTTAGAATGGACATGGAGACAATGACTTTTAAATACTTTATATATAGTATACTCCCTGTAAGTGGAAAGCTAGCATTTGGAGGGCTACCTGCTACACTGACTTTCTGTTTGCATGAAGTTATTTAAAATGATCCTTCACTTTCCGTTGAAAGGAATACAGTTTATTCAGTCCCTTTTTTCAGACTGTTGTGTCCTTCTGCTTACCTATAATGTACATATTGATTGGTGAAGCATGATAAATTACCTTCTTATTTGGATTTGATTTGTGAATTAAACAGATGTTTCTGGGATGCATTTGCCATAAGTGCACTGTAAGCAAAAACAATAACTGAGGATAATTTTTTAAAAAACAAACGTTCATGTAGAACTTGTTATTTATAGGCATAAATTCATGAGTCCCTCAGTGTTCCTAAGGAAGCCTTTTTTTGTTTTCAGTCTGCAAATGAAGCTTTTAAGTTGCAAGCTGTTAAACATGGAGATCTTAATAGGACAGAATAATCCTGAAGGCAGCTGTTGAGCCACTCATCCAAACACAAATTTACAATCCCAGCCAAGTAATCTCGAGAACATAGAAGGCTATCTATAGATTTATGTACAGTAAAATCCAGGCTAAAAGTCCTGATATCTTGAAAAGGTTCTGAAAAAGATGAACTGTTTTTTTTAAAAAAAAAATCATCTTTCTATCTATCATTTCCCCTGCGAGGTTCCCTTTGAATAATGTCTTAGGTTTATGGATCTGCATTATCACCAAGGACTGCTTAAAAGAGACATTCATGTGCCACCATAGAAAACCTGCCATCATGGTTTCATCTGCCACTGGAGTACCAATTATTCTGCTGATGGAGAAGACACTTTATTCTCTACATGATGTTTCATAGCAGAATCTCTGGAAACAGAAAGTTTCAGTGGCAACAGGAATCCGAAGAAGCACAAACAGCTAGAGGAGGCTGCCTAGTGCTTCCTGTGCATGCTTACTTAGAATTAAACTCCATATAGTTTGGGTTACTGCTACACCTGTATTACTAGAGAAAGGGACTCACCATATTGTCTCCTTCCCAGTGGTCTTTGCTATATGTCATGTGAATTTCACCGCACTATGTTGTTCATATGCTGTTTTCCTCATTGTTATATGCATCATCTCAAAGTCCTTGTCTGTTGTTACTCGAATAGGAGAAAAACCCATCTATTTGTCTTATTAGGAAGATGATAAATGCACAGGAACTTTCCACAAAATCAGTGTAGTGGTAATGGTTATAATGTTAGAATGGGATTTGGGAGACCTGGGTTGTACTTCCCACCAAAGGCTACTAAGTCATGAAGCTCACTTTGGGCTAGATAAGTGACTCTCTCTCATACACAATCTGACCTACCTCACATTATTGTTGTGTGGATTAACTGGAAGAAGTATAAGTATGACTAATCAGATTTTAATGACCCATTGAGATGGCATGACCTAAAATAAATTTGATCACACAGATAACAAAACACCACACTATTAAACCTAATGTATTCTTTGAGGGTCTCTTAAAAGAGACATTATGCTGTGTAAACTTTTAGATTGAAAATCTATATCTGTATCATCTTTATTATATGCAGGTACATAGAAGGGGTGTGTGTGCGCGTGGTATGCATAGATTCACATGTGGGGAAGATGTTTTTGCTTCTCCCTTTTTTTTCTTTTTTTTTTTGTATTTTGTTCAATTTATTATTTATTATTTATTTACTGTGGGCCTGCTGTACACATGGGGGTTCTGTTCCCGGAACTTCCCGTGTAAAAAAAAAAAAAGACTGTTCTGTCCCATTATAGTTAATGGATGCATCCTGTGGTGCACATGTGGCACACACTCATCATGTCCATTGGCTGTAATGGGATGCAGTGCTTTGCATGACTTTGCATTTCTTTGCATTGCAAGAGGTGACAACAGTAGAGGGCTCACGGTATTCATTTACGTATTGAATTTCTGTACTGCCAGTTCTGCAGTAGGTCACACATGCACACAAAGGGGCCTTGTTTCTGAAACTGTTCGTGGTCTTCAAATAATTTAAACTGGTTCTGATAGCTATGGTCAAACGACCCATGTTAAGTTATATTTGTGTCAGTGACAGCAGTGAACAAAGTGCATTTCTGTCACTATCATGTATGCACAATGTCAAGCAGTGGAACTTTTCTGTGTGGTTAGGAGCCTTTACAATGTAACTTCTTTGAGTTTTGGAGACCCACATTAACCAAATTCCATCATATTAGGTCAACAAAATTAAGCATTCTGTCATGGATGTGGCTAACACCAAATATGGTGTTAGTTTTGGCACAGTCTGGCCAATTTGTCACAGCAAACTTTCTGCTTCTTTACCTTGATAATGTAGACAGGTGCTTCTAGAATTAAAACCTGCCACATACATTCTTCAGTTTCTCTCAATATATAATTATTTAATGCACCTTTTAAAATATTTCCTAATCAATAAGAGTTTTGAAATGGTTGGTAAATGCAAAATGCCGTTGGTGACTAATTTTCTGATCAGAATATCAGTCTTGTAAGTAAATGTCAGTTTGTAGTATGTTTCACAATGATCAAATTGTTTATTCATCCACACTCTTAGTTCTTACTCTTTTTGACTAACTGAAGCAGATCACTTAGATCTATCATTATGGATTTCAGAAGTGGGCACTGTTTTTAAAGGGATGGCGAAGTCTTTATAACTCTGTAACCAAGGTGGTCTTCCTTTCATCCTTAATGAAATAGCTATGAGTCATTTTGTCTAAGAGGCAGCAGATTTTGCAGACCACGGTGGTCTGAGTGTGGGTGACAACCCAGGCAGCGGCCCCCACAACAGGGACAGCACAGACCCCAAAACAGCAATGATGTCAACAACTAAGGGAAAAAACAAATTTCTTTTATACAAAATTTTAATCATAACATTTTTAGTTTTCTACATAACAGGTTTTAAAAAAATGTTGAGTTAAACCTCCAAATTCTAATACCACTATCTTCCTTTTCTCTTACTCAATCCAGCGTTATAAGAGAACAATCTGAACAGGCGATTGTATCTGGTACCACTTCCTTATACTGGTAGCTGTGCTGTATGAAACAAATTTATGATCTATATATGTGTGTGTGTGTGTGTGTGTGTGTGTATACACACACACACATATATACATATGTAAATCTTGCATTGTCCTCATTAATATGTCTAATCTCGTTCAATTGGGTTTGTGTATTTCCATGAGTCTGCCAAACCAGCATTGTGTATTAATTTCTTTAAGGCAGAAGATTAATTTTGTAATTTTATTTTCAAAGAAGGACTGTGTATTTTGTTCATCCAATATGGTATTTGTACTTCCTTCCATAATGACAATACCTTCTGCAAACTTTTCAGAGTTATGTATTAAATTCTTCATAAATTCTATTTGCTGTGTGTTGGGTACATAGTAATTGGCCAGCATTAATATCGTTACCATGCCTTTAACCACCATAACTCTACCATACTTATCTCTGATTACTTCCTCCACATTCAAGCACAATTTTTTCATAAAGGTATACCTACTCCTTTAGGTATATACTTGCATTAGCCAAATGTTGTTTTGATATCACTGGATTTGTCAATACTCTTTCTGAGTTTTTTATTAATGTGTTTCCTGCAAACATATCATGTTGGGGGAAAGAATTTCAATAACTTTCAGAATTTTTATCTTTGAATATTATCCAAGACCCTTAACATTAAATGCTAACAACCGCAAGTGATCCAAACTAATCTATACCCAATATTTCTAGAGGTAAAGCTTTATTTAATTTTTACACAAAGTGAGTCTAAAGGTATTTCACATACCATCTTCCTTATTACTAGAATTACTTTTATCTTTATGGGGTATACACCACATCAATTTCATTAATTTTTTAACAAAAACAGAACATTAATTAACACAAATTATTAAAAAAAAATCATCCCCTAAGAAATAGACATTGATATTTTCTCAGTGCCTTATCAAATTTATTGTCTCAGCTTCTTGTGGGGGGGAAAGAAAATTAAGGGTTGTCTATGTGTTTTTGCTCTCCTTCTTCTTTGTATCTTTTTAATTACCTCCTTACTTCCTTACTCAAAATGATTTTAATCATAAAGGAGTTATTGTCACTGTTTTTACAAATTTCACTTCAATAGCAATAGCAGTAGCATTTATTTCTATACCGCCTATCAACTAGTGTTATCTAAGCGGTTTACAATGTATTTTTTAGCTAATTGCCCCCAACAAGCTGGGTACTCATTTTACCGACCTGCAAAAGGATGAAAGGCTGAGTCAACCTTGGAGCCTGGCAGGATCGAACTCACAACCTTGTGGTTGCAGTACTGGCATTTAACCACTGCGCCACCAGGGCTCCCTTCAGTTCAGTTCTTAATAAATGTATAGACTTAAATTCAGAACTTCAGTTCTTAATAAATGTATAGACTTAAATTCAGAACTTCAGTTCTTAATAAATGTATAGACTTAAATTCTCCATCTTTATCAATGTTCCTACATTCATATATTAATCTCATTAAACTCACTAAATACCTCTCTTAAATTCCTAAACTTTATGTCCTAGACTTATTATATGACAAACACAACCAGTGTTTTAGGGTGCATACCATGCCAAGGAACAATGACGTCTTTTCAAGCCACTGCTAATGGACTGGAGTTTGCAGATCTATCCTAATTCAGATGGGGTTTTTTTTTCCAATCTCTCTTTTCATTTTTTGTACAAGGACACCTGGATTCTGACCCTCTTTCCTCAGCTTCTATATTAAGCGCTTGCTTCTAAAGTTTCTGAAAACTTATACCTCCTGCAGAGAAGTAAATAGGCAGATCAGTGCTGGAGATCATAATATTCTGTTTTTCCCTCTTGGTGCTTGGTTTTTGCATCACCTCTACAGAGTACTGAGGACACAGAGACTCTGGCCTTGTGTTTTCCTGATGTATGTTTGCATACCATCTCTTCCAATTCGCATAATTTCCCTAACTCACATCTTCCGAGAACTCCTAATTGCTGGTTATTTATTTGTTTACCTGTTTATTGCAGCTTGCAAATTGCATGTGTGTAATAGTGAAATCATTTCTGTTCTGAGTACTTGCCAAAGCTGTGCTTCTTAAAATGAACAGGAGATTTACCGACTGCTTTTGCATACCTGATGAATTCTGTTTTATTTTATTGTATTACACTATGAAGTAATCGTGCTTGTTGCTTTTCAAAGTCCTAAGCAACTAATAGCTATTCAGTTTTTACCAAACAATTACATCCCTCTTGTTTAACTACAAATTAACAGGTGATCAAAGTCCTTTTGGGCTTAGCATAAACATACTGGCAGTTCTTTACAGCTAGTATAATAAAACAACATTTATTTTGGAATATTTAGGCAGAGTTCCCCTAGAATGTGCTTCAGTGATCTTCAGCATTTGCAATACAGGCAAAAGGAAAAAGAGAATAAGTAATTAGTGTTATACTTAGAAGAGGAAAGAGATCACCTAAATGCTTAATTTCATATATGTAAAAAGTACCATGGGTGTACAAAACAATATGCAACAATCCATGTATCTAATTCATATCTATATGCACTTTTAGAAAATATTATGTCAGGGAATGCTTCAGCTTGATGAAAGAACAGTAGAAATATTTGAAATTGTTTACTTCCTAGATAGAACTCAAATACATGGGACAAGCACTGAAATTTGGAAGTCCATTGCAGAGCAGAAATAGAGATATAATTCATCACAAATTTCATTCTTGGGAGAAGCAATAAATTCCTTTAGCAGTGTTCTTCCTGTTGCAGTCCTCAAAATCTTCAAAAACTTATTCTGCACAAAATTCACACAGAAAACAGCATTTTCTGCATAGGAAACAGCATTTCTGAACAGAAAATAATATTTCTCACAGGAAATTTATTATTATTATTTTCTATGCAGAAGGTTATGTTCTCTGTATAAGAAGCCCACATGCAAATTTTGTACAGAACCGTTCTCCAGCTGTAACATTTTCTATGCAGGAAACAGCATTTTTCTATTTCTGTGCAGAACTATTATTTTCTATACTTTAAATGATACATCCTGCACGTAAAATGATGTTTTCTGCACCAAAATACCATGTGCACATTTTGCATAGAATAAGTCCTGAACTGCACAGATTCTCATCAGTCCAGGGTTCTCTTCAAGTATCTTATAGATCTTTCTAAGAATTTTCCTTCAAATCCCTTTTTCGAATAGCAAATCAATACCACTTATCTTATTTAATGTGATTGAAAAAACAGACAGAACAAAACAAAAACCTACTGCAACTTGATTTCAGTGAAGTATTCATTGCCTAAGAATATTTTAAATGCTACCAGTGACTGTGGCAGAAGCGGAAAGCAATTTCAGCCAGGTAATATGCATCAGAAACTGCAGGCATTCTGGTATGATGCAAGAATATTTAAGTCAGAGGTTCTCAGCCAGTGCTATGCATACCACTGGTGAGACACAGGATTTTCATAAGGCTTTTCTCTTCCACAATACCCATATCCTCCTGCAAGTGTGTCATGCTGTTTTTTAACCCTACCTGCCAATGATTTGCTATATGTGACTTTTTGCAGGCTAGTAGTAACTTTGGGCACTCAGTATTTCTCGTAATCCACTATTCCTCTGCTCATCAACACATAATGAATGCTTCTAAACATGATAATGCTCTCCTCTGAAAAAGTGGACTTTTTATTTTGCTCACAGTCATATCACAATCATATTCTTTGAGTGATTGGTGGGATGTAAAATATGGAAAACAGAAAAGCACTGATGCAAGCTACACTTTTCTATTGAGTGTGAACTTGCACGAGAAATCAACTTTGTTCAGATAATTTCTGGTTTTGCAATGAAAAAGCTTTCAAATAATTTAAAGTAAATACTCTATGTATAAAACATAGTTCAAGCTGAATTGTTCCATTAGATTTTTTTTTTAAAAAAAATTAAAATACTGACAATATAGTATGCCTCTTAAGGTCAGTTGAAAAGTGACAAACTAGTTGGCAAAACTTGTTGGATTCTTCTTCTTGAGGTTACATTAACTTGAAATAACAACAGTGTTTGTGTTGATGGTACAGTCCAAAAGACTCAGTGTGAACCTTGATGTAATTTCTGAAATGTTGAAAATGAAATTTCAGAACTGAATTAAAAACTTTTCTTTCATGGCTCATTGTTGAGTGTGTGTATAATTTACACACACACATATGTGTATACATTTCATCAATAGATGTTATACGATTCCTCTCTCTTACTTAAAAAAAAAAAAGGAAACAATTTGGGGAATTTAATTTACATGTTACAGCAATATATCTAATCCAAAATGACATTATAGTGTCCTTAATGCATAATCTCCAATTTATTAATTGATTAATCATCAAGCTAAAGATTGTAGGCCTGTCTAAATTCAACAAACAAATAAATACATTAATTAATGATTAAATATTATTATTAAATATTAATATTATATTAATATATTAAATTAAATTAAATATTATTTAAATGATTAAATATGATTAAATATTAAATATTCCAACTCATACATTTCTCTGTTCTGTTACCGGGAAGCACACACTGAATGCACAAGCACATTTATATGGTATCAATCATCTATTTCTGGCAGGGAGGGAGGATCCTTAGGTGTGTGATTTTAAATGCCTTTTTTTCCCCTGAAAACAGTACAAGCAACTCAATTGTCTGAGTAGTTCTTTTACCTGATTCATCCCCAAATGCTAAAGGCCATGAATATTTCATGAAAAATTTGAAAGAACATTCTGAGAAGAATTTATTATTATTCAAGCAGCTGTAATGAGATCTTAGACCTCCATATTCAGGAGATGAATGCACATTGAGCTAGTAGACATGTGAGCTTGGAGGTGTTTTCCCTTGCTACACAGACGGCTATATTTAACTGTCGGCTTTCAAGAAAGCTTTCAGCATTCCTGAAGTTAAATGAAAGAACTCATAGCAATGATATCACAGATACAGGGTTTTCTCCTTCCCCTTGATAAATTATTGTAACACCTGAAATGGTTTCATAACTATTATGTTACTAATGGATACAGCAAGTTTCACCTTGGGCTGAGAGGTTAGCCAAAAAATGAAATTATTACAGTGGTTTCATGTCACTGAAAAAAATTATAGAAAAATGTTGGCTGGACCTGATGCTAAATCAGAATATGATTTAATTATCCAGGTTATGCCAATTTATAGCACATTCACCTGGGCAAAACTGTTGAGCACCATGGGGCCTGAACCAAGAAGTCGGCAAGCAAGACCTTCACTGTCAGCCACTGGCTTCTTTTTCACCGGGGTGGTGAACCTGCTGTGGGTCTCAGTCAGAACAGGCCAGTCCAAAGTATTGAACCCTATCCCCAAAAAGGTTCAGCAGTTGGATAGATCCTTTAAAGTTCTGTCTAAAACCTAGAGCAGATTCAGCACCTTGCTCACATGAGAAGCACCAGCTGCCGCACCATTGTAGGAACTGGTTCACTGCTCAGGGCACCTCTAGCATGAACCTTATAAAGTTAGTCCCTAAAATAGCCACTAAAAGCACAACGGTCCTTGAATGCAAATCACTGAAAAATGCACAGAGAGAAAACTTTTGAAATTGTCTGTTTTTTGTTTGTCTGCCTTTGCTTTTGTTTTTTTCTGGAAGGGGGGGTGGATTTTTGTTTTGTTTTACATACAGGTATGAAATAAGCATTGATTTACTTCCCTAGCTCACATAGTCCTCAGTAGCTACCTTTCCCCAACCTCGGTTGGTTGCTGCTGAGGACAAAGGCCCAATTCTTCATCTCCGCCACCAGTGTGCTGCTATTTTCAGCAGCAGAATTCTGCTTGGCTGACTTGATAGCTTGCTAGTTTCCTGTTTGCCCACTCAGCGGTCTGCTAAGATACCAGCTGGCTCTGTGGCCAAAGCATTGGCTAATCCTCTCCTCTAAGAAGCCAAGACAGTTCTCCCAAGCAGGTGTCTGTGTAATTTCCTCTTGAAACACAATTCAATAGACGTGGCTTTGCACAAAAAAAATTGCTGTAGAGCAGTTCTTGATAATGAGGAGTGAAAAAAAATGTATAATTCAGTAAATGCATTTAAATTAATTAGGGGTGTAATTCTTCACTCGCTTTCATTCTTGATGGAAGCAACAACCAATTTTAGCATTTTCTCCTGTCGCAAGAAAGTGTTTAAATGTGCAGTTATTGGAGACTATTCTACTTGAGACTCATTGTGCACAAAATCTTATTTCTATTTTTGTGCAGAAAACATAGTTGCACAGGAAACAGTATTTTTGTGAATAATATTTATTTTCTATGCTAATTTTTTTTCTGTGCAGAAAACGTTTTTCCACAAACACAAAAAAATGCAAATTTTGTGAAGAATAAGTCCCAAACTACAAAGATTCTCATCAGTCCAGAATTTTCCTTGTCAGGATTTCTAGACATGTAAGAACTATGTATATACTCGTGTATAAACCTGGCGTTGCCTGGGATTTTATTTTCTCATAGGTAATACTTGTTAGAAAGATTTGAAATCCTGTGTCTCCCCAAGCTGTCTTGTCTAGTACCTGTAACTTTTCCCGATATTCCCCAATCCAATTTGTATTCAGAGTTATTAACATAGAGATGTTGGATTCCTGAGGGAATACACTGCCCTCTTCCTTGCTGCTAGGCCTCATCTCCATAGCAACCAGCCTATTCTCTGGCTGAGAATTCTAAAGGCCCCTCCATAAACTGCAAAGCCCAGGATTCCATAGAATCTTCTTAGGCAGCCAATCATATGAGGACAAGCCTTCACCTGACACAGATAAACTCACTAACTTTTATATATTAGATATATTTGGCCATTTTTGAATATTATCAATTATTCTTTCTATCCCTAAAATTAAGCAATTTTATTGGTGTAAGAAAAGAAAGACAAACAGATTTTTGTTGATATGAAAATGGTTTAATGAGATCTGGTGAAATGGAATATGTAGTTAATATATACTAATTTTATTTCTTGTAGCATATATAAAAAACAGGATGGCCAGAATCCTGTGGGCATCTTACACATGTGAAAATTCACCTGTGGAAGTGGTTGAACATTTCTATCCAGTGTGGAACAGCTGTGTTTAGTCTCAGGTTGCAGAAACATCGTTGCACCAAGTGGTGCTGTTGTGTATGGATGATCCTGTGGCTGTTCATTCCCCCTGCAGGGATTTGCATGCATCTTGTGCATGGGTGTACACTGTGCTTAGATGCAGATTACATGTGGATGCTCATGGCACATGCAGGTGCATACGCAGATTGGACTGCACAGCTTCACAACTCTCTAATGTAAATGTGAAATTACACCCTGTGAAGTAGGATTTCAGCTGGTATGTTTGTATGTGGTTGATCATGTGCTATAGTAATAATGGTATTATTATTACTATTGGTAATACTATTAGTATATGTAGTATTAGTGTGAGTAATAGTATCATTATCGCTAAGAGCAGAAGTAGGACTACTACTATTATTTCAGGATGTGTGATCACTGGGGGAAAGTTGTGCATACATATGCATTTTCTCTTGAAGTAAGGAGATATTATTTGTCCTCACAATGCAAGGAAGAGATAGCCCAATATTTCATTTCCTCCAATGTATGGAATCCCCCAGTAGGGCTGGGGCAAATCCAGAATTTTCCGGATCTGAATCCCTGGAAGGTTCCGGGAATCCACGAATCTCATGAATCTCGAATCTTTGGAATCCTTTTTTTAAAAAAGAGTTTAAAAAGCAAGGGAAAGAAAGATAATCTTGGGCAAGACACACTCTCTCAGCCTTAGCAAAAGCCTAGGCAAAGGCAAACCTCCCTCTGAAGAAATCTGGCCAAGACCATCGCCCTACTTTTGCCTCAGGATCTCCCCAGATTGAAAATGACATGAAGGCCCTTTCTACACAGACAGGAAAATGTGGACTAATCCCACATTTTCCTGCCTGTGTAAACAAGGCCACATACTACGGCAGAGAGATAATCCAGGTCAAAACGGGCTTTTCTTTGCATAGCTCCTTCTGGCATCCTGGGGTTTGTAGTCTGCTGATGCCCCAGCAGACTTTGGCAGAGAAGGCTCTGACACCTTGTAAAACTCCAAACCCCAGAATTGTGTCTGAAAGAGCTTTGCAAGGCAGCCCTGCAAAGGAATGTTTCAGCTGTCCTTGAAATCTCAAGACTGTACCTTCCAGTCAAGTGCTGAGCTGAAATATTAAATGTTCAACTTAAATATCTTAGAATACAAGCCCAGATGTAATTTCTGAAATTGTTAGCAAAGGCCATTATTACTCCAAGGGAAGACCTCACCTACTTACTATCTTCCCTTCTATGTATAGTCGCCCAGGTTTTCAGGCATCCTGGTCTCCCTGGTTTATAGGTGTCCCGGTCTCCCAGGTATTCAGGGGTCCCAGTCTCCAACAATCTATTTAGTTGGCAGATTCGAAAGATTCAGTTTGCCTATTTTGGCACAGGTATTCAGATTCGGGGATCTTGAATCCTTACCCAGAATTCGAGGATTCGGTTGGCCCATCCCTAGTTTCCAGATATTAAAACTGCAATTTTGCTCCTGCCTTGTTATGACATGGAACTGATTGGAGTTGCAGTCCAAAAGCATTTAGAGGACCACATTTTCTGCCACCCCTGCTTATAAGGTATTTATTTGTTAAATAGTGTTAGGGATTACCTTTTGCCATGGCCCAAACTTTCTAATATAATAAGAAACCACTTAAGTGTCTTCTTTGGAATAAAACAATTTCCTCCAGCTCTTGTTTACAATTACTTTTTACGTAAGAAACATTTCAAACTCATCCTCACAATAACTTTAAAGAAAAAAAAGGCCAAGAGCTTTTAACAGAGTTGTGTGCATGCTTGAATGACCAGTTGGAGGAATATAAAATTCAATAGTGCTCTAAATAAAAATGAATCAAAAGCTTAGCTAGCGCATTGGAAATATGAGAGCACTCTAGTGATTTTTAGAGATATTTTCATTTTTAAAAAATTAAAAGCTTTGGCACAATATGGACAGCTAGTCTTTGTGTAATATTTAAAAGGAACTAGCAGACATACCCACTTTTCACTACAAAAAACAAATTATCTAATGCAATTGCTGTAAAATAGTGTTCTTAGAGGTTAAATGAGCAGTTTATGATTTGTATATTCTCTGCCTAGAACTGCATATTATAGTCATCATGTAGCTGCTACATTTGATGTCACTATGTATGTTTCCCTTCATTTTCTCTGCCTGCAATATTTAATAAGGCAAAATGTGTGACCAGAGCTTGGACGGAACAAATGCAAGTATCTACGCGGACTGCATTTGGGAGAAGATGGATAAAAAGGGTGTAACAAAAGTAAATTCCAGATGTATCATAAGCAGTGAGAAGAGGTCAAAAGGACAAAGAGTATGACTGTAATGAGCTATGTATTCTATTTCTTTTTAAAAGTTACTTTTAAAAAAATATTTTTAGGCATGTTTAAAGTCTTATGTCCTTTCATCAATTCCAAGTCCCTCTTCCAGAGCAATGAAAAAGGTAACAAGTAACATAATAAGTTATTTTTTTAAAAAAAAAAACAAATAGTAATACTGGGAAACATCTACTTAGTTCTTTGAGTTTTGCAGTAAGTTACACAGTAAAAAAAAATTACTTTTAAAAATTAGCTTTCCAAGCTGTGTGCAAGATATGTCATTTGCACTGACACCCCTGAGCAGTACATTTCCTTGTCAACCATTCTGTCAGTCAAAAAATTAACAATGATATAAAAGGGTTAATACTGTTAAAATGTTAATAATAGTGAATAATGAAATAATGGCATTGCAGTACCGTCTAAAGGGCCATGGGACTCATCCCCTCAGTGACAGTTTCATGGTAAACATTTATGTGCTTTTGCCAACTCCTAAAGCTGCAGACTTCTTTTAATCTCACAGCCATAGCATGGAATGAACCCAAAGAACAGTAGCTTCCAGCTGCATTACCCCTGAAATGGCCCCTAAGGTACTTGCTGCAGAGGTCTGTTACATATATTTCTGTATATAACAGGAAAGAGCTGTCTGGTGCATTTACAAGCACTTTATCCGGCAGTCTTTGTGTACTTCTTAAGGAAATGGAATTGCAGATATGGACATTTCTTTTAAGTCAAAGGGTTGTGAGAGGAGTGGAAGTGACATACGACCATCCTGGGAATTGTGAGGTACCATATGAATTAACACAACTTTTTGGGAATTCAAAGACACAGCTCTGTCAGTCTGGATCAGTATGCAGAGGGATCTTGTAGCATCTCTGCGACTGAGAGAAAGAAGTTGGGAGCATAAGCTTTCATAGTCTTAAGCTATGCTACCAACTTTTTTCTCCCAGTTAGTTTCAAAGATGCTACAAGATCCTTTTGCATAGCTTTTTGGGAGAACTTTCTGTCTACAATCCTTCCTCCACAAGTTTGACCTGCACAAAATCGATGATTGATGGGGTGTATGCATACGTTCCCTGACCCGCTGAGAAGAGTAGGGGTGCGTGTGTGTTCTCTCATCCACTTGGGCGGGCCACAAGGTGGTGCGAGGGGGAGCACAAGGAGGAAAGGCACATGCATGTGTTCCCTTGCCCACTCAGGTGGGTAACAAGGCTGTGGGAGGAAGGATGAGAGGGAAGGATGAGAGGGAAGGCAGGCATGTGTGTTCTCTTGCCGGTTTGGGCAGGTGACAAGGCAACTGAAACGGGTATGCAAGTAGGAAAGTCACATGCATGCATTCTCTCACCTGCTACTCAGGCAGGAGCAGGAAAATATTGGTGGTCTTTCCACTTTCATGAGGGTCTTGCACTCCAAACCCTCATGAAAGTGGAGAGCCAATTGTAGTTAAAAAAAATAGCTATGTAATCAAATGATGTGACAGGTTACAGTTTGTTCTTCTGGAGAAAAATGACACTACATGACTTATATTACTCCATTTAGATTTACAACACATGTATGAATTAGAAGTGGCATATGTCAGTGATCTTTGTAAAACGGGCTTCAGGTTGTTTTTCCTCTCCCTGAGAGAGGCACCAGAAACCTCTCTGAGCTATCATTTGTGGATTGAATGTTTAACACTTAAAGATCCATAAGCATCACAGATAGAAACTATATGGTTGTTACCACAACCAGGCTCTTGCATATGACTTTAGTGGCAACAAATGAGCATTTTTTGGCTTACTGATGCTAGGAGTAGAAGAGAAATGTGTATAGGGCAAAATTCTAGAATTTCGTTGGGTTACTTGAAGCTTTTATTGGTTAGAAAACTCAGGGAGGAGTTTAATGTGTATATAATGTGACATTGCTGTAATTATTATATTGTATTATATTACATGTACAATTGGCTCTCCACATTTGCAGGTTTCACTTTCATGGATTTGATTATTTGTGAGTTTCTCCAACACTTGCCTCCCAGCTCAGATGCTTCTTTTCCAGGGAAACTTGGCGACCCTGATCAGGCCAGAAAGCCCTTTAAAAACTCACCTCTGATCCTCTTCCTCTTCCACCAGCTGCTGTCTGGCCGTCTAAGTGTGGCCAACCCAATTTCATATCACCACAAACCCCCTCTCAGTGCCCCACACACATCCAAAGAAGGAAATGGGTGAGAAAGAGGACGTATAGGGTCGCCATACTGATCCACCCCCTTTCCTTCTCCTTTCACTGAAATGGTTTGGACACTGGGTCCTCACTCTGCCTGCCTTGGACCCCTTCCCACAGACAGGCAGGCAGACAGACAGGCACACACAAACTTTTTGATATTTGCTTGTTGTTCAGATGAAGTCTTCACTAGTGGTGGTTTAGATTCAGACACTGTTGTATTTGTGGTGACAGCGATACATATGGCATTGAAGTTATGTAGCAGTTAGCCAGGTCATCAGGGACAGAAGACATAAATAATCCTGGGGAACTGAAGTCAGTGGTGGAGCTTGGAGTGTGTGGAGGGGGCCAGAGGGGGGCAGGAGGGGCATGGTGGGGGTGGGGCCACTGTGCTTGGGGGGCACCATGTGTGGGGGTGTGGCCAGGGCACGCAGGGGCATGGCTATGGGCCAGGACGCCCCAAAAACATTGTTGCCCAGGGCAAACCACCCCCATCGCCCCCCGTCCCTATGCCACTGACTAAAGTATTTCTGAGTATGTAACTGTAGAACCAAAGAGCTGGGGCAAAATGAGTCCCAGCGCTTCAGTAGTATACAGTAGTATAAACAGTTAGGGGAAGTAAAAGAAACAAAGGTGCCTGACTGCCTGCCCAGTACGACAAAACAGCAGAGACATGGAGGATTAAAATGCCTAAGAGAATAAATATTTCTTAATAACAAAGTCAATGCATGATAACCTTTCTGATGTGCTTTTTTAAAAAAAAATGCTTTTATAGCACTTTTACTGATCTAATTTTTATTCATATAAATAATTTTATATCATATTTCATTGTTATGAAGGCCTTTGGACCTTATGGGAATCAAATGTGGGTTCTAAAACTGCGGGCTTCACTTTTTAAAAAAATAATATTTTTTTTAAATAAATGAAGACGCATTGTTGAAATGATATGTTGAAATGATAAGTTCCCCATTGATCCTGTCCAGAACTTTTAAAAAATGATAACAGACATAGCCAGTGCATTCTAACCAGAAGTAGGACACTTTAAAAATAATTTTATCCTGTTCCTCATTACAACAGTTGACAAATAAAACAGTTATTCATTACAGTTACTCATTGCATTACTTGTGGTTAGTTTTTCTATTATTTTCTGTTACAAGTTTGGGGGAGGGGCAAACTGTAAGATAGATAAACAAATGTCATAAGTTTGAAAAAGTCCTTTCAAAATGTGTCTGAAAAATATTTAAAAGTAGCTGTTGAAAGTAAGTAGAAACCAATTTTTTTTACATCAGTAAAGTAAATACCTAAAAGCATCAGACCTCATATGATCTTTGATACTAAGGGGGTCATCCCTGGTCAGTACTTGGATGGGAGACCCCCAACAAATATTAGTTGCTGTAGTCTATATTTTAGAAGAAGGAACTGGCAAAACCACCTCTGAGAATTCCTTGGCTAAGGAAACCCTATGAAATTCATGATGTCACCATAAATCAAAAGGCAACTTGAAGGCACATACATACCCAAAATAACTTAGCTCCTTTTAAAAAAATAATATTTTATTATACCCTTATAACATCCCCCCCAAAAACTACTTACAAGTAACTGTATTATTTGTAACTTGTTTTTTCCAAGTTCTCATCTTAGCTGGAGTCTGGGGCCATTTCCACACTAGAGTGTTATAGCGCTATTATTCCACTTTCAACATCCTAGGAATCCTGGGGTTTACAGTTTAGGGAGGGGCCTTTGAGGGAACTCCCTAGACTGCCTTTGAGTCCCCTCCCTAAACTGCAAACCCCAGGATTCCATAGGATGTTGAAAGTAGAATAATAGCGCTATAACACTCTAGTGTGGAAATGGCCTGGGTCTGAGCAACTGATCTACCTTTCCATGCAAAACTTTCTAGGGACTTTACAAAAGTTGAACAGCCATTAAAAGCAATCCGTAGTGCAAGTTTCAGGGCTGATGTATGATTTTTTTTCTCCCAAAACATACAAAATAACTTCAGTTAATATACTGCTTGGAAAAGTAAATGGAGAATACTTTTCCCCTTAAGGGCTCACCTGCTCTTAATCACAAACTAATATTTATGGATAGAGCATCTTCCTTTCCCAGGCATCTGTGACACAGACGTAAATTTTAAATTTGCTTCTTCTCCTCAGCTGATTGTTTTTCATTACTTGCAGCTCTCTCATGCTTCCATTCTTTGTAACAGCAAGTATATACATGTATGTAGTGTATCCTTAACAGCAGAATGTGTTTAAATCACATACCCAAGACCCACATTTTTAATACAGTGTGCTTCCACTGAGTTATATTCTCTTGATATTTACAATAAGATTGCTTGTTTCAGTTTTGATTTTCACAAGGATCTGAATTTAATAGGTGGTGTGTTTCTAAACTAGACAATTCAGTTGGCTTTGACTATCTCTCTAGAATTTTCTGACCATTTTTCATTAATTCCTGCATTTAATCAATGGGACTATTTACTTAGGTCAAGGAGAAATAAGGTAAAAGCTGCTCTCTACTTCCCTTGCCTCTGCTTTGTTCTGCCTCTTCATTTCTTTGAACAAAGAACAGCAATGACTTTTGTTCTTTAAGGGAAAAAAAAGACCTATAGGTCCTATAGACCTACAATATTTTCTTCTTTCACAGAGTTAGGTGAACAATAAATCATAGCTCCTTATTTGTGATTCAGGCAAGGGAATTTTAAAATGGGGCCGGAGGTGGACTGTAGATATTGCCTACAATTATAGTCTGCACATTTTGAGACAAAGTAGTTAAGAAAGGTAGGAACAATATTCATTGGACCAATGCACTCTAGTTAAAAAAATGGAAACCAGCGTTTCATATGAGTCTTTGCAGAATAATTTATTAATCATATTTAGACCAATGAAAGGGAAGTGAGCAGGATTAATGAAGCGAGTCAGACCTTAAATGCATACTGCAAAATTGTTATTCCAAGCTGAAAACAATATGATTAGCAAAATTTTCTGAGTTCTGCTTCCTCCCCATTCTGTGTCATTTATGTTGAATATAAGCCCATTTTGTCATAGTTGCTTCACCAGATCTAAGTTATCTTAGAGTATACTATAATACCTACCTTTGTCTTTCATTGTCCCAGGACATTGCCTTGTTGGCATCCATAGATAAGGCCAGGAGAGGTTCTTTACCATTGACACAGACTATGAATGATTTTATTTCGGTGTGATGAATGGCTGAGCTTGGACTTTACTGCTTTGTGCACTAACATGAGCTCAGCAGTATAAATGCAGAAACTGCAGAAGTAGCCACAAAGCTTCCCACAGACTCCATATTTCACCCATGGTCACTGCTATCAGTTGTGCAGAAAAACTCCCAAGGCAATGTTACGACTGTGCACTTAACAGCACTTAGTTGCTGTTCCCTCTTCTGGATTCTTGCTTGAAACAGTTGCAGGGATGCATGAGCACTAACCTACCCCAAGGTTCACCAGGACAAACATATATTGGATCTTGTTAGCAGGAACAAAGAAAGAGTTCTCCCATTAACCGTAATTGATTTTGAGATATTGCATGGATTGACAGTGGTGCTTAAAAAACAAGGAAGAAAAAGAAGAAAGAAAAATGTTCTGTCTGTACCTGTCAGGAAAGCCTCCTTGAGAGTAACTGTGCCCAAGGAGTCAATGCCCTTTTCCGCACTAGAGTGGAGGAGCATTTTACTGCGTGTCATGCACGGTGTTTTTTTACTCCAGCTTATCCCGATTCCTATCTGCACGCCCTCCAATTTCTGTCGAAGTAAAGCAGAGAAAATCGTTTGTAGCTTCCGCATTGTCAATTCTCGTGGAACTCCTATTCCCCTCCCTCGCACCACCCTGCCACTGCTGATCAGTCAATTTAAAAAAGAAACGTTGTAGAAACTGTTGCTACGTTTTAGCGCAAGTATGTGAATCAATGTAACGCTTCTGCATGTAGGAAAAAACGCAGCAGAAATGGTTTGGGTTGTTTACATTGGAGTTTTTTTTCCATTTTTACAATACATTGGTTTAACATCGATGTTAACTGTGCTAAGACCTCAACTCTTTTGGAACCACGGAGGACAGAACGACGTTAAACTGGTTTAATGTGCAGATGTAAAAGCGACAATATGATGCTACTGCAATGTATCAGTCTCGTGTGAAAAGGGCCAATGTTACAAGCCAGACTATTTAGTTGCTATTTTTGAGGAATGTGTTTCTTAGTGTAAAATGTAACCTAATATCTGTGCAGTATCAGAGATAGTGAATAAGAACTAAATTAGGAGCTTAGGTATATTAAGATATGTGTACCTGTTTCATTGAAAAACTATCTGGGAAAATGCCCATTGGAATGTAAATACAGGTAAGTTTGTATGCTTGAAGGAAAATGAAAATAAATGACTGGCCCAGCACTGGCCAGTACTGGTAAACAGGCAAACTGTCTCCTCAGTTGTACTCAGCAAGAGAGAACATCCAGTAGATTTGTCTGAGGATAATCTTCTTGCCAGTGCCCCAGTGGATGGCAGGTTGCCAAAAGTCTCTAGATGAACATGAGTTTGAATCATGGATTTAACTTAGATAAGCATCTAACATGAGTTTGAATCATGGATTTAACTTAGATAAGCATAGAGATAAGTCAGATGTAGTAAACACTTTTGTTTTGATTGGATAACTGAAAAACCTGGTGGTGCTAAGAAGAGAATAAAAGCAATTAAGATTAAAGCCCAGACGGCCTTCAGGGAGTCTCCAGTAAGGAAGATCAGTGTTCCAGAGAACCATGCTGTTCTTGATAAATTAATAAGTTGATAAACTACCCAATATGCTGATCTATGATGGTACTAGTAAGGTATACTAAGGGAGATAGGGATATAACTCATTATGCTTGTTAATGAATGCTACTAATATTTAATAGTGCTCAAGGAGATTAACCTTTGAATGTCCCTTTAGAGATGTATATGATGAAAAAGCATTCTTAAGTGCATGAATGATTATGGATATAGTATAAAGGACAAATTTCTGTCCAGATAAAAGCGTCTATGAAATGCATGAATAATACTTTTAGGAACTATGAAAGAACATGATGATAACAATGGATAGATAGCTAAGATCTAGAGTTTAAACTGACAATGTTCTGCTATTTGATTATTATAGAAAAACCACTTAAAGAGATATAGAAGGATAAAAGGTTTGAAAGTTCTTAAGCAAGTAAACCTCTTGATAGCCATATGATGTGATGTAACAAATGTGATAATGTTATAGATGAAATGGAGTGGAAATTAATGAAGCTTATGTATATGTTTATATATCTATAAATGCATATAATGAATAGTCTGAAAGAGCACCAAAGAGCCTGCTAATTTCCCATGTAAATATCCTGAGATTCCAAGACTTAAGAATGGTTAAGTGGACTGCTGATGTTAACTCAGGACTGTGTGATCTAACCACTATCATGAGTTGGACACTCAGTCAACCAGATACTGGGATCCTTGACAGAATCCGTATCGGTTGACAAGTGACAAAGACCCACAGTCCCTCAGTCATAGGGGTGCAAACTATGCATCTTTCAGCTGTTAATGAGGAAACCATCCTATCTGCCATGTCTCCCATGTCTGTTGACATGCAGGTACCTAGGTTAATCACTGTTCTACCAAATGGTCACCTGTCAGTCCAAATGAAGTGAGATGAGATGAGGAAGAAGAGATACATATATACCACTTTCAGCTCATTGGGCAAAAAATGAGACATTAAATAAGTAAAATCAATTCAGAACAAGAGTACCAAAAGAGATCTCTCCCCTCTTGTCTGCTAACACCACCATACAACACCCATTCATAAGAAGGTAGCATCCTATCCCCCACATAGCTACCATTTATAGATCCCCTGGATATGAATAGTTATAGACCAGTCTCTCATCTCCCATTTTTAAGCAAGGTGATGAAGAGGGCTGTTGGTCTTCAGCTCCAAGCGGTCTTGGATGAAACAGATTATCTAGACCCATTTCAAACTGGCTTCAGGGCAGGATATGGAGTCGAGACTGCCATATGGCCTTAGTGGATGATCTTCACCTAGGTATCGACAGGGGAAGTGTGTCCCTGCTGGTACTCTTGGACCTCTCAGCAGCTTTCAATACCATAGACCATGGTATCCTTCTGGAACACCTGAGAGGGTTGGGGATCGGGGGCACTGCACTTAAGTAGTTCCTGTCCTATCTGTCAGGTAGATACCAGATGGTGATGCTTAGGGACAGCTACTCCTCGAAAAAGGAGCTTAAATCTGGCATCCCTTAGGGCGCTGTCCTGTCCCCAATGCTATTTAACATCTACATGAAACCACTGGGAGAGATAATCAGAAGACATGGAGCAAGGTGCTGTCAGTACGCTGATGACACCCAGATATATCTCTCCATGCCTTTGATAATAGCATCAACTAAGGGTGGTATCTCGCCTCTGAATGA
Source organism: Iguana delicatissima (assembly GCA_948472985.1). Lineage (NCBI taxonomy): Eukaryota > Metazoa > Chordata > Lepidosauria > Squamata > Iguanidae > Iguana > Iguana delicatissima. The sequence goes on along the minus strand of CAOKZL010000579.1, from coordinate 867,494 downwards.
ATGTCTTGAAGCAGTAATGGACTAGATGAGGAAAAACAAATTGAAGCTGAATCCAGATAAGACGGAGGTACTCGCTGTTAGGGGCCCTAGCCCAGATATGGAGGTCTGTCAACCAGTCCTAGACAGGGTCACACTTCCCCGAAAGACTGTGTTCGCAGCTTAGGGGTGCTCGTGGACTCTCCACTTCAGATGACAACCCAAATAGATGTGGCGGCCAGGAGTGCCTGTTATCAACTTTGGCTGATACACCAGCTGCACCCTTTTCTGGAGCTGGAACACCTAAAAATAGTGGTGCACGTGCTGGTAACTTCACGGCTTGACTTCTGCAATGCGCTCTACATAGGGCTACCCATGTGCTTAGTCCAGAAACTTCAATTAGTTCAGAATATGGCAGCCAGGTTGGTCACCAGTAGACCTAAAACTGACCATAAAGCACCAATTTTAAAATCCCTTCATTGGCTGCCTATTAGTTTCCGGGCACAGTACAAGGTGTTGGTCATTACCTTTAAAGCCCTTCATGGCTTGGGGCCAGCCTACCTGCGGGATCGCCTTCTCCCATATAATACGCCCCGCACATTAAGGTCCTCTGGGAGGAATTTACTGCAGCTGGTCAGAACTAGGTTGGCTGCAGTTACCCAGAGGACCTTCTCTTCTATCGCCCCCAAGTTATGGAATGGCCTGCCGGAGGAGACCCTGCATATTACCAGTCTTGACAGCTTTAAAAAAGCAGTCAAGACTGATCTCTTCTGATAGGCCTTCCGAGACTAGCATTTCCATCGCCTCTCATCAATTGTCTTGCTGCTTTGCTAATAGTAATTGATGGACTGTTAATTGCTGTGTGTTTTAAGAGGTTGGGTTAGGTGGGTGGGTGGGTGGGTGGGTGGGGGGAGGATTGGGTATGTTTTGAATGTCTTTGAATGTCTTTGAATGTATAATGTATTTTTATGTTGTTCGCTGCCTCGATCCATGTGGAGAGGCGGGATAGAAATAAATACTATTATTATTGTTGTTGTTATTATTATTATTATTTACTGCTACTGACTTCACAGTCTCATTGGCCAACCCTAAAAAGGTTAATCTCTCATTATTTCATTCATGTGTGCAATAATTAAAAACATGAAAAAATCGCCCATTAGTTGAGACCAAAAAGTTTTTCTGAAAAAATCTAGATTATCCACAATCCTTAAATGTTTTGTGAAAATTTTGTGAAAGGCTTTTTTGGGGGGGGGGGGTGCACACACACAAATTTTTTTTCACAAAAAGAAAAATATCTTGCACATAAATTGCATTTTCACAAAATGCAATGTTCTGGGGGAAAATATCCCCCCATACACAAAATCTTGTTTGTGAACAATTTTCAAAAAAGTGGGGGGAAATGCAAAAAGTCTCATTGACACAATTTTGACGGTGTATCCCGACTTCTCAAGTCGCCCTTTGTTGTCAGGGATGAGAAAATTTGCAAACATTTTTTGTATCCCTAGTCATCTCTACAGACTCTTCTGTTCTTTTTTTCATAACCTGCAGGAAAAAATCACATGCTAGAGAAAGGATCTGGAAAGCACATGGATTAACTTAGTTTTTCATCAGCAGGTTTAAGCCTGACCATTCTTGGCCATTTTTTTTATTTCAGCTGTTCTCTTGTTATTTTATCCAATTCACTGAGGTTTCAGCAAAAACTGTAAACTATTTTCACTCCAGCCCATCACCTGACTTTCTGAAAGCAGTTTGACATGCATCATCTTCATTGCTTCCTCTCATACCATCTCTTTTCAAAACGCAGAGTACATTTTTTGTAGAGGAAGAAAAAAAGATAGGAAGGAGAGAAAGAATAATGTGTGTTTTGGATGAAGGGTTTAGTATTCTGCTTCAACAGAATTTCTTGTTTAAGTGAACGTATTAGTTTTTGTTTATGCTGTTTCTGATTTTGACTTTTTGAGCAGACGATCTAGAGCTAAAAAAGGGTGAGCTCTTGAAATTTCCCACCATATTCATTGGCATAGACCTACTGGAGTGAAATTTTGCTCAGTCTCTTCAGGTAGAGGAAAAATCCCTCCCCCAACAGTTTCTCAGGAATGAGGCTCACTGTGATTTGTGGCAGCACCATACTCATTTTTATTTTGCACTCAGGTGTTGTGGAGGGGCAGACTGGTTTGGTTTGGTTATGCTAATGGAAGTGTTGTTAGTAGCAGCTGGGTTAGCAAACTTCTTGCGTCTTCTACAATGTTCCAGACCTGACATTGTTCGTGGGCACATGGGAGGACTGGAGAACCACTCCCACAAATAAATGCGGAAACTGTTTGGAGTAAATTTTACCATTTTTGAAGGAAGTGAGGTCAATTAAAATTGCACTTTTTGGAGAAAGATTTCTCCTGGGAAATTTTGACTCAGAGGAAACAGATGTGAACGTTGCATAAAAATAATTTCAAAACATCTTCTCACCAGCCATGCTTTCCAGTCCACTATATATTAAATGGGAGTAATTTTGTTTCCATTGCTTGAAACCTGTGGCTCAAGCTGGGAGGGGCTCTTGGCTTGCAGTATCAAGCTTACACATCCCATGTAATCTGGCTCTGGGTTGCTACAATGGAAGATATGGTTGTAGTCCAGTTGCGCAGCAATGGGGGGCAGAGGGTGATTCACCCCAAGTGGCAATGTTTTGGGGGCGTTCCGGACTGTAGCCATGCCCCCGCACACCCTGGCCATGCTCCCAGACACGACGGCCATGCCCCTCACACCATAGCCCCACCCCACCCCACCCCACCCACACACTCCAAGCTCCACCACTGCTGTAGCCTGGCACTGAGAAAAGTTTATGGAGAATTTACAGCACTTGCGTCTCCTCCTTGCTCATCAGTTTAAGAAAATACAGTAAAACATCAGTGTAGGATGCTTCCTCTTTTTAAAGACTGAGTGGGAATTATTTATTATGCATTTCCTTTGTTTATTGGACTTGCATTCCACTTTTCTCCCAGAACTGGGACTCACATCGGCTCACAACAAGGCCATTTCTGCACTATACTGGTCCTTTTCACATGGCATTTGCATGAGAAAGAGGGCCTGGAGTGTCGTGCAATTGCGAGGAGTGATCTGCACGACGCACTCGTGATCACGCATTGCTCCCGGGCCCCATGCGCAGTTACCTGGCGTGCGCAGCCTCTGGAACCGGGCTGGTTGCACTTCCTGCCCCAGTGCAGTCTGGTCCCAGGAAGGTCCCAGGCTGCACTGCAGAAGGAAGAGGCAGGGCTCTCGCATGAGCAGGCAGCTCATGCAGAGCTGAAGCGGCAAGGAAGGGAGAGCTTTTCGGCAGAGGCTGTTCACGCGATCTCTGCACCCCAGCACCGGAACAAGGTAAGTTTTGCGGAAGAGCCACTGTTATAGTGCTATTGTTCCACTTTCAACATCCTATAGAATCCCGGGCTTTGTAGTTTAGGAAGGGGCCTTTAGTATTCTCAGCCAGAGAGCTCTTTGGCCTCCGTAAACTACAAACCTCAGAATTCCAGAGGATGTTGAAAGTGGAATAACAGCACTATAACAGTGTAGTGCGGAAATGGCTCAAGATTGTTTTTAAAGGTACAGGCCAAAATAAATAAAAACAGGTTAAAAAAAAGAAAGAAAAAGTTATGATTTTAAAAATCTATTAGATAAAAAAAAGTAATTTTAAAACCCATCTGTAAAAATAGTATATCACTAACTTGTTCAAAACACCTTTCTCAACAACAACTTCAATTTCCAATAGCTTAGTGGCCCAAAATGGCCTGGAAAGGGAAATATCCTTGGACACTGAAGGCCTCCTTAATCAAAAGACTAACTGGCTGGTTTAGCTGATGTACTGCTAGTGAGAATCAAGTATCAGCTTTAGGGCTAAGGAGATGTCCTAGAGTCCAAAGAAGGCAGAAGACATTGGCCTTTTCCGCACACGGTTATTAAGGCGGGCCAATGTGTCTTGCCACGGAGGTCTTCTTCACCTTGGAGCGGACTAGGTTCAGTTTATTTGCCTTAGTTCCACGCGTAATTCCGACTAAGTGTGCCCCCATGCGGTGGTAAAGCACACTATTTGAAAACTGGAAGAAATTGGTTTTCCAATTTTCCAGATCAATCCAATTTGTACTTTCACAGTGGTGCAGACACATACATTTGCACCAATGCGAATTGGTGGTCAGGGGAGGGCTCATGGGAGGGGCCAGGGGGTAGTATGTACGCACGTATGTACGCACGTACGCACTGACGTAACCATGCAAAAAAAAAAGGGCCAGTCACAGCCAACGGGGCAGGGTGAGGGGAGTAGCGGGAGTGGCCATGGCAGAGGCAGTGTGGATTCATGAACTCGCACTCCTCCGAATCAAAATGGAACATATGCGATAGCTGTGCGGAAGGAAATGAGGGAAAGTCCACCTTGTTTCAAGCCCAGAAAATCTGGTAAGAAACGGCATGAACCGATTCACCAGCCTTCTGCGGAAAGGGCCAATGTTTCCTTGTGTTCATCTTTGAAGAGGTAACACATCCTGACTGACGCAGGATGAGTCAGTTAATTATTTTGTGGTGGATTGTTTAATAAAGACCCAGACTCTTAGCTCAATCCATCTTCAGTCCTTTGTGTCTTCATTCTGAAGCATGCCTGGATGTAAAGACACAAGAGACTCTTCTTTATAATCAACTGTTCCAAACTCCTGCAGCCATCAGGGAAATCATTCCTTTAGAATAGGCTGGCTATGCCTTAAAAATCCTCTCTCACATCCAATGAATTTGAATCATTATGTATTTTTAAATTAAAACTACACACCCTTTAAAAAAGATACCCTCAACAACATTTCACAGATAAACATAGAGACATTCTTAAGCATATGTAGGGGGCAGAAGGTCTGATAATCCAGAAGAGCAGAGGCAATCTTCTGTTTGGTTAGTGTAGGTATGTTTAGTAATACCATTTCTCTGGCAATTTCTCTGCAGCATTCCACAAAATGAGTATTCTTCTATGGCAACTTTGCTATTTGCAAATAGCCTATAGCTGGAAGTAACTCATTACAGGCAATATTACCTATGACAAGTTACTTTTCAAAATAATTAAGGCATAAACAGACATTTTTTGAAAACAATGAAAAATTAAAAACTCCATTATATTTTAGTGTATCAAGTAAAGTAACATTTACTTATGTTGTTAGGGGGCGTTGGAGAGTTTTTGGGGCCATTTGGGTATTTCTAAATTATTAAATTTAAATTTTTAAAATTTAATTTTTTTAAATAATTACAGCTAAAGATTACTTAATATGTAATGTGTTAGTCTAGTGACAAATGCTCTCTTAATAATGAGTGTCTGTTAATACTCTGTTAATAACGAGTATTTAATGAGACAGACAGCAAGGGCTGGGGCCTCCATATAGTAAAGTCAGCTAAGTAGCTATTGTTGGGAACAGGATAACAGATTACAAGAAATCTGTGTTCTGGTCCACTAGAACTCTTATTGTTTATTCCAATTATAATAGCTCAGTTGAACTGATGGAATTTACATAATTGCTGACCTACTAAGTTCTCACTGATCCAGTGGTTTGAGCCAATGCTAACATATCAACAAATGATGAATTGCCTCAAGAAAGGTAAAAAACTAGAGCTTCTTCACCCATGCCTACTGCTAATGTAAACGTTGGCCATTTCCGCCCTACATTGTTATAGTGCTATCATTCCACTTTCAACATCCTGTGGAATCCTGGGGTTTGCAGTTTAGAGAGGGGCATTTAGAATTCTCAGCCAGAGAATTTTTTGGCCTCAGTAAACTACAAATCCCAGAATTCCACAGGAGGTTGAAAGTGGAACAACAGCACCGTAACAGTCTGTGCAGAAATAGCCATTGTGTAAGCAGGTAGAGGCTGAAATAATTCCCCCAAGACTCTGTTTTTCTCTTCCTCCTCCACCAGCACAGTTCATAGCTCTAGTTGTACTGAGCCGTTGTGGCATTGTTTTCTCTGATCCAGAGAGAATGATGAGTTATTACATGGCATTCCTAACCAGGAATACCTTGCCTCTCTAGGGCCCTTTTCACACAGCATTTTCCATGCGAAAGGGCGCCTGGAGCGTCGTGCGATTGTGAGGAGCAATTTGCACCATGCACTCACAATCGCGTGACGCTCCATTGGCCAGCAGGCACCGATTGTGCACCTTTTCATTTTCGACTAGAAACCAAAAATGGTGTGCAATCGCGCATTGCTCCTGGGCCACGCACACACTTACCTGGTGTGCAGAGCCTCTGGAGCCATCCTGGTCGTGCGTCCTGTCCCAGCACAGCCTGGGAAGGTCCCAGGCTGCACTGCAGAAGGAAGAGGAGGGGCTCTTGCGCAAGCAGGGAGATTGTGCAGAGCCGAAGGACCCCGGACGTGAGAGCCCCTCACCAGAGGCTGCTCGCGCAATCCCCGCACCCCAGTGCTGGAAGGAGGTAAGGTGCAGAAAGGGCCTCTGACAAAGCATTAGTAAAATAAAGAAGGCGGATTATTGTACAGATGCAGTTTGCAAGCAGCTTGCCACATTAAAGGTGATTTGTTCTGTTATGTGTAGTTTATATTCTCCTCTTCCCCTTGTCTAACCAGTTTGGAAATAATCTAGCGGGGGGAAAGGAGGGCTTGTGCTTTATAATCTATTTCGGGTTAAGTTTATAGTGGCAGTGCCCTGTAAATGTTGCTTGGTAACATGAAAATGGGGTTCAGTTTATAAAATGAGTTCTTTAAAAAGAAAACTATGATAAGAAGAGGAGAGTTAACAGTTCAGTCTTCAGAAAGCTGTAGTAAACAACAGGACTTATGTTGTATTGTGAAGGAAAAGGCAGCTAGTGTCTGCTTAAACAACCGTTAGCTGTCAAAGGAAAATCAACCTCTTTGTGATAAAAATAAAACTGAATCTGATGGCTATTTAAAAAGTAGTAAATTTTATTATGGCATAAACTTTCATTCAGTAAGGACAGTACCCTGATGAACAGTGCCCTGTTCATCAGATTTATGAAGTTTATCCTTTAGATGGCAGAAGGATGGATGGATGAGTAGATGGACAGACAGATAAACATTAGGAGGTAGAGAGGCAATATATAAGTCAAATGCAAGGAATGATGCAAAAAAATTACAAACTGACACATATTTTTAATATTTAGATGTATGTTAAACAGTTGCAGTGACCTTTCATAAATAAAAAAGACAAACATCCTGGTATATGTTCAGATATGTAGACACCTTGAATCCCAGCTTTGGGGAAATTACAGAGTATTTAAAAGGAGATAAGCAGAAAGCTAAAGATCTTAATTCAAGGTGAATGGAGATTTGGACCCAAGTCCATCTGCAGTTCAGTCCTGTTCATGTCTAGTCAGATCTAAGTCCCATCAAGTTCATTGCAATATACTTCCAGGGAAGTAGCCACAGGACTGTGGCCTTAAGTCTCTGATCTTCTGCCCCCAAGGATAGGTGGATTAACTTTATATTTATAACTAATGTGACCTTGACAGTTGCAAAAAAAAAAAAACATTCAGTGGGACTCAAAGAAAACAAAATCTTTCTTTTTCTGACAACCAAGGCAATTGAACAATTAAATAGTTGAACTTTAAGAGCCTGCCAGATAAAATTAAAGCTTTAGAAGCTTGATTCTTTCATTTCATCCCTCCCTGCCTTCCCTAATCAATGGACATTCCAGGGTAAGGTAAGAAAAATCTCCGTTCTGCCACAGCGTGAGCACAGATTGTGGCAGATCTGCTAGACAGTTACTTAGCCAGATAATACCTCAGGCTGGGATTGTATTTGCTTCACCAGCAATTCTTGCTCTCTTGTTGCGGCTGTTGCTTCTGCGCACAAATACTGTTCCCATATTTGTCTCGAATACATTGTGACCATATGAACAGTCACTCCTCTTCCTCTGCCTTTGGTTTTAGATGCCCAGCCATCTCCACACACACATACACACACACACACACACACACACACACACACACACACAGAAGAACTCTAGGAGAGGTACAGATATATAACCAGAATAACTTTATTTAAAGAATTATTTCTCCAGAGAAGACATAGGCCATTTCCACACTAGACTGTTATAGTGCTGCTGTTCCACTTTCAACATCCTATGGAATCCTGGAGTTTGCAGTTTAGGGAGGGGCCTTTGAGCCCAGAATTCCATAGGATGTTGAAAGTGGAATAATAGTGCTATAACAGTCTAGTGCAGGAATGGCCATAGAAATGAGATTCAGAATTGGAGGTTGAGCTGCATGATCTCTTCATAGCCTCTTTCTGTCTCTACAAATAGACTTCAGTAAAACTGCATGGTCAAGTTTAGCCTGGAAGATTTGTTATATTGTGGTGATTTGGTAGTCTTATCAGCAACTGGAAAATATCTCAGTGGGAAGTTTCTTCTCCCACCACCACCACCACCACACACACACATACACCAAGGAAAGTGCCAATTGGGACGTGTTTATAAGCAAGCTACAAAGATCAGATTAACAGGGTTGGCTTTGAATGAATGCATTCAGGGTAAAAAAGCCAGACAGGTTTGAGTTGCCTCTGGCTAGAATCTAAAGGTGCTGGCTGTCCCTTAGAAATTTGCAAGATAAACAGTGGACTTGGAGTGTTAAGCTATAAGCCCCCGCCTAGTTTCTCCTTTCATGTTTTCCAATGAAACAAATGCCATGAACTTCCTGTGATTTCCTTCCAAAGAAAATCAATCCTTGCTGGAACCCATGAAAAGTTTCATTGCTTGGAGAATGAGTCTCTGAATTAATCTCTGACCTGCATGTGACAGAAGTCATAGAGGTAACTAATGAATAGATAAAGACATTCTTGTCTCTGCATGGGTTTGGGACTTTAGAAAACTCCTGCGCTTTTGCAAGGTGAGAGGCATGGTTTTGCTGCTCTGACATACCTGTTGAATCTTCCCCATGGCCCCCAAAGTTATTCCTTAGAGTTTCAAGATTTCCCCCAGAAGAATACAGGATTTGACACAGAGGGCTGCAGTAGGGAAAGGAGAAAGCTAAAACTGGGGTGCTTGAGTAGAAGCATTTACAGCTTCATAAAGTGCAGTCCCCTCTTTCTTTTGCTTTGTCTGTGAGCATATTTATTTTAATGCTGTCCTGGCCCTTTTAGCATTGTTGGGTCATAAAGCAATGCCAGTGAAGTTCAAGAAGTGTCTTTCTGAAATCCATGTGAAGTGTGAGAATGTGAAAATGATGAGGTTAAATGTGAAAATGATGAGGTTAAAATCAAAAACAACTTTCTTCAGCAAAAACAATTTATACTGTTGCAGTTGCTGATGGAAAGAATACTGGTCTTCTCATTCTCATGGAAGGGCAAAAATTATGTGGTGCTTCACACTTTTTTGGTGGGATGTCTCACCAAATATATCACTTTAGAAAGACACGCTTAATTCTAAAGAATAACAAGCACAGCAACTAGCAGAGGGCCACAGGATGATATGGGGTGGAGCCATAACTCAGCAAAACGCATGCTTTGAATGTAGAAGATTCCACATTCAGTCCCTGATTTCTCAACTTCAAAAGACATCTAGGTAGCAAAACTGGAAAGATGTTTCCTTGAGATTCTTGAGAGCCACCAGCCGAAAACTCTATACTGAGTTTAGTGGACCAAAGCCAAATTTGCATATTTATGAGTGAATGCATTCCAAAGGCAGCTTCATATGTTTATTGAAATAAATTTTTTTTTCCTCCCCTTCCCCAGCTCATTTTCTTTGGCAAATCTACTATTTCTTTAAAAGCTAGATTTCAGATGATATCAAACTAGTGTACAGAGGTAACAGAAGTAAATTCATTTTCTGAAATTCTGTCTGGTCCTGGGTTGCTCTTACAGACCTTGCCAAAACAATTTGGGAGGCCTATTATGGGGCTTGCTCTAAACAGCATTTTGTTGAGAAGGCTTCTGGATTTTCTGGATCATCCCTCTTCTTTCCCTGTGAGTCCTTCTTAAATAGTTGAAATATTTCCTCTGTGCCCTCTAGGTCTTAAACATCGCCCTCAATGTTCTTTGCTAATAACAGGAAGACTATGAAGATAACCAAAGATACATAATTAGGGTCATTGATGGGTAGCTGATGAGCTAACATAGAGCTTTCTATCTCTTAAAGATTTTCTGTAAGTGTCCTTTGCCTGTTGTCCTTCAGACAGCTGAACAAGATAACCAGAGGATCTAACTTCAACATTTTTCCTGTTATTAGCATAATTACATGCATAACCTTTTCCCAAAACATATTAACCCAAGGGCGTTTCCACTACATTTACATAAAATTAGTACCTACCATATGGCACTACAAACAGATTATTATTATCCGCTTTTTTAACTCTTTCTGATACAAGATACATTAACACCTTTCACAAATTCAATGACAAAATGAATGATCTAATATTTAATTAATTTCTACTAAGTCTAAAATATATATTTCCAATTGGTTGTCAGTGTTATGCTCGTATCTAGAATTTGCCTTAAGTACTTCTTTTTTCACTATAGAATCCATACAAACACACACATATGCACACCTACTACTAGCATTTTTGTTCTTCTGTATTTGATCTTTTTTTACTTTTAACATCATCAGATCTTTCCACCAATATCTGTAGTTTATTTCTGCACAAACAGGCAATGAATTGTGAAATATTGATAGACAAGATGGTATATCCCAGTTTGATAAAGTGAAATAATGACGTGTCCTTCAGTGAGCTCTTAAAACCATTTTTTGCACACCATGGAGCATAAATGTCTTTGTTTAGAAGATTAAAAGCTGTATGTTAAATAACAAAAACTAGACACTGTAGAATACACTTCCCAGTTGGTACGGTTAATGCCAACAGTGTATTTGTTTCTGTTTAAGCTCGGATGTTTTTGTTTGCTACACCACTTTATTTGGCTGGCTCGGGCCATTTCCACACCACAGGCCCATCCCGGCATGGGGATGCATTGAAGCTAGTCCGTGATGTGTGCTACTGAATGAAGTTGTCAGTGTCCCACTCCTGTTGCATCCCCAGCCATTGTGATTGCGCATTATACTACTACCAGAAAAAGTCTGGTGATAGGTCCCTTTTGTGCAACAATTGTGTCACCTGAGGCCATGTGGAAAGAGCAGAAATGCTATCTAGGTGCTTCCTTCCTCAGTGCAGCACAGGAAGACGCTGGCTGCACTGCAGAAGGAAGGAGCATGTCCTGACCTCTACCAACTGCGGGCAGCTGGCCAGATGTGGAAGGGAGCATTCAGGACACACTCCCATCCCAGCAAAGACCAGCATGATGCCAGGACATCACAGGATGCAGGTAAGGTGTGGAAATGGCCTCAGTCTTTTATTGTCTTTTACTGATTTTTCTTTGTTTTGATAACATAGTTCGTTGCTATTATTCTCAAAATTATTTTAACTGTTTTAACTGTTTAATTTTATTGTTACTATACTCTGGTATCCATCAGGCTGCAGGGTGGTTTAAAATGTTTCAATAAATAATAAAATTTTACACTGATCCAAATATTATCCCTGTATAAAGAAAGTTTTAGAATCCAGAAAACAAATTGAATTTTCTTCTTTAAATGGACTGTTCCTCCCAAGAGTAGATATTTTAAAAGTGTAGCAGAAGGAATGCATTGGATGAAGTTCATAATAGAAAGCTTTCTGGTGAATGCAGTATATACCCAGAGGACATTAACAGCCCTGTGAGTGAAATGCTTGATTCAGCTATGGCCAAATAACACAAAAGCCCCATGGCTCTGTGCAAGTTTGAACATCAGACTTACTTGATGGAAAATTATTTCTGTTAAAGGGAGATTTAATATATTGGTTAAATCCATACTCACTTTTGGATTCACTGGCTAGTTTTAGCACTCTCTGTCATTCTCAGATCTTTCCTCTAAATCGTGACATACAAGGCTGAGCTAAGATTATTTAGAGCTTTTCATGAGCCCTTTCAACAGATTTGAACCTCCCTTTTCCTAAACTTTTTGTTAGATTTTGGAATTCCTTACTGTTACAGTTGTCACTTACTGGTTTATGCTGCCCTCTTTCTTATTCTTAAATTCAGCAGTGTGAGATCTGACTAGCTGTATAGCACCATCATATTCACTATCACTCTTGATTGAGTGGTTTGGAATTTACTGGAACTAACCCAAGAAGCTAAAATAGAAAGCAAATGAGGAAAAAAATGGAACTGAAATAACTATAGCCAGGAAAACAGTGGTACCAAATTGTGTACAGTGTGCCCTCTTGTGGCACGACCTCTGTATACATAGATGCAAGGTAACACAAAGTGTCTATCCTATAATAGTCAATGGACACGACAGTCGTGTGCCCATACTGCTGCAGGCATGCACACATTGCGTCTGTTGACCACAGTGGGATGTGAATGCTTGCTCTTTTTTCTTTTTTATTTCTTGGTTTTACACGGGGGTTCCTGGAACAGAACCCCCACATATATGGGGCATTGTAGATGAAAGTTGCGGGGGGGAGGCTTCTCCACTGAAATAAATATTTTCAGCCCTAAAATTGAAACAAAAGAATATTGAGTCAGCCTTACTAGTTTCAGATTACCTGGGGCATGGGCCACAGATCCCCAATACATCTTCTGCCTTTACATGACTCGTGTTGTTTGCATTTACAAGTAATTCATGTCATGGATGGGAATACAGGAATACAGGAAACAGGGTCGGGCTTCCCACATGGGATGGATGGCAACCATCCAGAACCACGATATTAACATTGTAGATTAGAACTTGCATTTTATTGAAATTGTGGTAATTTGCACTGATCCCAAGAAAGTGGTTTACTGGGAAGTTATGATGCTGTCCGTGCTGTTCACATAATCAGTAAAAAAATTAATTTGCTTGCAGTACTGAAATATTACACAGCAGGCATTCAGACTAATAGGATTAGAGTAATTAGTTAGATTGTGAAATGGAATTACTAGAGGAGTGGTAGAATATTTTTCTAGCCTTCCTTTTACTAATCAAGACCGACTTTTGTATGCCGAGGAGAGCTGTAGTTTTTGACATTCTCCTACAGGTCAAGGTCAAGGTCAAGGACCAAATTGTGTGTCTTCAGGGCAAAATAGGAAGTGAAGGGCAAGTTGCTTGAACAGCTAAGGAAAATCCTCAGATTCTAGTTAGCCTCAATAAAATTTGGGAGCTTACTTACTAAAAACATAGCAATAAAGGAGAAACTCTGTTATGCAGCACTGAAGACACAGGTTTAGACTGACAGAGGCTGCAATCCTTTAACCATTTATTTAGTGGTAAACACCACTAAATACATTTCTGACATGCATGGGATTGTATTGTTAAACGCGAAACATATTTCTCATCTCATAGTATAGCATTCTAGTCTTAACACTGCATATCAAACAGTAAAATATAATCAGATTACTTGTGGTCACCTTCATAAATATTTCACTAATGAAACACTAGGTTCAACTTGCAAGTGAATAAGCACATGCTTCAAAAATATGACATTCCTTTTGAGTCCCTCCTGTGTACAAACAATACCTATCACATTAATGCACCTAATTAAGCATATCTATCTAATGTTGAAATGATATGCTTGTCAGGGAATTGTGTGAATCTTGTAGAGGGCTCATCTCTTTTAATTACCTCATGTCCCAGAGCAGAATTTTCTGTATCCTACATATTAGCTATTCTAAGTTACAAAAAAGCAGGGGAAACCCCTTTATTTTTCTTTCTGTTGCAAAGCCAAGTAGCAGATTACTATAGCACTAAATGAGCTGCATCTTGTGTGATGATAAATAGATTGTGATATTCATTTCCAATTACAATTCTTACACAAAGATCAATGAAGCAGAGTCTTATAAATTGAATCACTGTGAACTAGTAAACAAAAATTCTGGCAGCTTCTTGATAGCAAATTATTATTTTCCTTAACATGTTAGATAACATCTTGGTATTAATTAACAGCACTCAGGCACCTAAGGAACAAAGGTTTCTTAGTTTTGTTCATAAACTGGGTTTTCATTTTATATCTTCTATTTCAGCGTATACAAAAGGTAAGGAGCGCATAAAGCATCTGTAGAAGTAATTTCATCATGAGAAGGTTATTAATTCTAGTCTCCAGCCTATGATCCATAAACTTTTAAAGAATTCTTATATGCAGCTGCAGTTTGGTGACTGAAGGAAGTCTTCTGTCATATAAATTTAAAATAGCAGCACAGTAACCTTTACATTCAATTAGTATACAAGATTTTCACATTGAGGTTTGTAGATAATCATAGAGGAGGCTTATTTCCACATCCTTACACACTCTGCTGCAGTACTTTGATAAAAATTAAAATGTTAATTTAGTCATCTCAAATGTCACTAGCATATTTTCTGTGTGTGGCAATGATATGATACTGTTGTTGAAAATCCAGCCATTCTTATTTGCTTACTAAATCTGCAGTATTTCTGGATCAGGTCTCCAATTTTCTCTCCTAGTCCCAACCATACCCTTTTTATTCCCAAAATTGTGCAGCCATATGATTGTAATGGTTGGTAAGGGTCTGATCAGCTTCTCATTCTACTTAGGGAGGAATAACCTACACATATAGGCTAGAGCAAGGGTGGGCAAAGTGCAGCCCTGGCTCTGCGTGTACAAGCTGCTACAGTCTGAACTACTCCTGGAACCCTGTCTACAGATACGCTTGAGTTTTCATAGTACTAAATATTGATTTATGAAGCTATAGTGCAGGAGTGAGTAAACTGCCACCTTGTGGTGTCCCAAGTCTGTTTTGGTGGTGCTTGACTGGTCCAGACTCAACTGCACTGTCTGTTTTCTGGCAAGAAAAAGTGTGATTTGTCACTTCTAGAAGTCTCCAATTGGCAACTGCCAGTTTTTCAAAGTCAGAAGTGGCTGTTCAATCACTTAAAGGTTTTTACTCATGGGCAGCATTTTTAGCAGTCTGTGTGGCACCCAGAAAGTCTCAAGATAGAAAACTGACCCCCTCCTATAGCGACACCTGATGTTTAGCAAGTGAGACAAGACCGTTGTATCAATGTACCTGTCGATTACAGTCTTCTCAGTATAAGGCATCACTGTCAAGTGTTAGGCTTGCAACTTTGAATGCATCTGGTAGGGTAGACATAGCTCCAATCAGCAAGTTGTTTTTCCACAGCAGCTTGCTTGTGGTTCCTACAGTTTTCCACACAATGCTTTCCCATAGGTTGGAGAAAATCACTTGATTTGTAAGGTGAAATGCTCGCACCCGCCTTGTGAGTGCTATGGATCCATAAAGCCTCAGTGCAGAGGAGTAGATCCTGTGACTCACAGTTACTTGTGAGGATGTGAAATTTCATTAATTCTTGCATACAAGAACAAATAATTTTTATCATTTGTCTCCCTGCAGTGAGAAAGTCATTGAAAACTGCACAGTTTTCATAGACTCTTCATGGTTTAGGGCTTATTCTGTACAAAGAAATGTGGGTGATTTTTCTGTGGGAAAGGAGAAAGGCAGAAGGAGGAGACATGGAGAATGGCAGATGGGTGAGAGAAAAAGCTCGAGATTTTTATGCACAAAACATGCTTGTAGATTGGGGGGATGGGCTACACAAAATAGCATTTCCTACACAGAAAACAAACATGGATAAATGTTGTCTCCTGCACAGAAAATGCTTGTTTTCTGTGCAGCAAATTTGTTTTATGTGCAGAAACTGCTGTTTTGTATGCATGAAAGCCACATGCATTTTTTTGTGCTAGGTATCAAACTGCCAAGATTCTCATTTATTTACCATTCTCCTTGGTGGGATTTTTCAACACTTGAGAAACCGTTTTTAAAATGTTTTCCACTATTTTTTCTATCTATAATTACTGGTCTACAACTAAACATTTGCATGAACTGCAATTGGTGAGAACAGAAATGTAAATTATCATTAATTTCATTCTCATATGTAAGAACAAATAATTTAATAGATTTTCTTCCTGGTGCAAGGAAGTGCTTGAAAATGGCAAATTTTGAGGGCTAATTGCAGTTCTGAATTTACTCTGTAAAAAAAAAAACACTTTTTTTTTCACAGAAACCATTATTTTCTACACAGATAATTTTCTGCTCAAGAAATATGATTTTCTGCACAAAATCCCAACTTGTTTTCATGTGGTCAAATTTTGTGCAAAAAAAGATCCTCAACAACTAAAGCCATTTCTGCACTGGAGGCTATTAGCACGCCATTACAAGTGCGACATTGCTATTCATGTGATGCTGTCGGGTTAGGAATGCGGTTTTCCTCACCCTTTTATATTCAGTGAAAAAGTAGCATTATTGCAACTGGTGTTCCTTCTGCACTACGGTGTCCTTGACCACTCCCTGTCCCCGCCTTCACCCTGCCCCACCACCCTGATTGGTCAGGATCTTCCCTTTGGAAGCCATACTAAACATGGAAATATACTATTGCATTTTCACACTATAATGCCTATAATGTATTTTAAAAAATAAAAAAGTTTTAACTCAAAGGAGAACTTTAAAGTAAAAATGGAGAGGTGATAGATTTCGAACTTACCACGCCACGGGAGTCATGGAGGGAGGGACAAGCTGAGCACACCCACAGCCCACCCACTGCTATACCTAGGACAACAGGAAGCACTATCAAGTGCTATTACTGTTCCGCACTAAGCCAGCTGATAGGATTGAAGCGCTAATGGAGATGCTTAACAGGTTTTTTCTGGTAATAGAATACAGTGGTTTGGCAATGCTTGGGGATGGGATAGCAGCTGAATATGACAGCGTTGTGTGATAGCACAACTCCTGACGCAAAAACAACCTGCTGCTATGGCAGTATAGTGATGTCAGGCGGAAATGGCTTCTCACGGCATCTAGATTTCCCTAGTGCTGAATACCATCATTCAATTAATATCTTTATCATTTGGGAAATTATCTAATATTCTTTACATTCCTAAATGTAGGAGCCAAACACTAGAAGGTCCCTGGTTTAGTTATAATTAGATTTTTGCTTAAGATGCTCATATTATTACGCTCTCCACAACATGCTGGCCAGCATTTCCTAGGTTAAAATGGGAACAGTTGTGTACACCTGTGAAACCTCTCACACCAAAGATTGCCACCTAACCCTCCCTCTCTCCGTCCCCCCTCCATTACACAAAACACAGTATGCTTTGTTCCTTTGCTCTGTTTGTGAAGGAGACTACATTAGCAAACCATCCATAAATAATTGGAGGGGGGGTTCCTTAAATATTTTGGAATATTTCATTTCACAATGGATGAGGCTAATGTTAATGTGGAACAGATGCAACTGGAACACTTTAGCACAGTTTGGATTGGTGGCAGTCAGAAATTCAGGGAAGGGAAGCAACATGCATTGGTGTGTGATGTCTATTTGCATGCATTTTCTGGTCTGTGCACAAGAGTCACAGGATGCTTCCTCTCACATTTAGAAATTTGATTTAGGATTTCTACAATGACTCTAGATAGAGGATCTCTAGATAGGCACTAGCCAAACCTCACTGGCTGAATCAATTGCATGCAGAAGGCCCTAGCCTCATCTCTCAGAATCTCCAGTTAAAGAATCTGGGGTAGCATAACACTTGGGAATACCTCTGCTTAAAGCCTTGGAGAGAAGAAACTAATCAGGTTTCACTGGGCTAGATGGATCAGTGGCATAACCCAAGAGAAACCAGGTTCCTATGACCATTTATGGAATGTGGTGGGAACACCATCACAATGGCTGCATGTTAACCATGTTGTAAAAGCATCCACAGCATCTTCCCATAAATCTGCTGGAAGAATATTTTACCGGAAAGAGTTACAAGAAGAAAGAGGAGAAAAGGCAGATTTGACATACCAGACTCTATGTATTTACTGTATGAATAATGTATTCACATTTTTTTAAAAGTAGAAAAAAAAAGAAGATGCTTCCTTGTGGCTTTGATATCTCTATTCACTTTTTTAAAAAAATATATATATAAAATAATTGAAAAATCTGACTGCAACATTTCATTTGATCAGTTCATTGCTGCCTGCTGGCAGTGCTTGCAGCAGCAGCTATTCTGAAGAAGATGTCGCAAAGAGACTAAATTATTCTGCCCAAACAGTTACTGCGCCTGTGGGTGAACTTTAAAATTCAAGAAGCCAAATTGTGCAATTAGGATTGTTAGCCTCCTATTGGAAGGCAGGTAAGGTACTCACCTCCCTCCTCCCCGCCCGCAACACATATGCACACATATCCCCATACAATTTTGTTTTATTGAAACATGAAATGGAATTACTGAGCAATCTCAGTTTGGAATGGATTTTATATGCACAATCTTTTAACTTTAGGCTGCTGTACTAAAAGGTAACTGCTTTGCCTCTGTTCTTAGGTAGCTAAAACTCTTCTTCTTTCCAATGAGAGGTAAATTAATTTGAAGCTGCTTTTTTTTTTTTAATAAAGACTGTCGTTTGCAGTTCTATTACTTGAGATGCTGTTGCTGAGGATGATTTTTTTCTTAATTTTCGCTGTTTTATTTCATTCCAGTGAAAGTGTGGAGAGTGAGTATTATGCCAAAACCACGCTGAAAACAGAATCAGTTTGAAAGTTACTGAAAGGAAACAAAAGGGGAAAAATGCAAACATATTTTTAGAAATGGTGAAAACAAGCAACATGTTGTTTGAAAACAGTAGTGGCACTGATGATTAAAGCGTGACAACTGAAGCAATTATTAAGTGTGACTAATATAAATAATATTAAAATAATACATGAAATTTAACAAAATTGATTTGATATCTTAAGCAAAGCAAAAGTATCCTGACACACTATCTGGCCTCAATCTATTAAGAGCAAAAGTTGTCAGTATATGTTGTTAGAATGCTGATAGATAGATGCAGTACGCCAATACAATATATAAAATATCTAATATGTATATAAATGGGAAATCACATGAATAGGTGATAAGAAGCATGACAAAGCAATTGTCAATCATCAAAGCGCTAGAAACTGTCTTAGCACAATGCAGTTCCAATAGCTCAATTACTTTTAGCTCAGTCCTACCTACGTTCAGCAAACATGGATCTTTATTTATTTATTTATTTATTTATTTTTATTTCATATATATGATGCCTTCCTACCAGAGTGGGGCTTCCAGAGAAAATCAGTTTTATAAAAAGTTGATAATAAAATTTAACAACTATTAGAATCATATAAAACAATATAAAACCATTTTTAAAACATACTAAAGTTTAAAAAGAGAAAGAAAACATTGCAATAAAAAGCTCTCCTGCTTCCATGTTAAGCAAGATTGCAGACCAGAGATTTTCAAAAGGAAATGCAAACTGTGTATCCTCTAGGCTTGAGGTATGGTGGACCTTCAGAAAGTTTTTGCGAAAAGAAATTTTAAAACAAAATAGGACTCAGGGAGGAAAAAACCCCAAAGATGTAGAAGAATGTAACACATACAAAAGCAAAGCATAAAAGGAGAAGAAAACAAAGCTGGTAATTATCTCAAAATAGAAGAAGAGACACAGGAAGCAGTTTCAGCAGAAGGAAAGATAGCCTTTCCCCTTCCTTGCTGCAAAAAGTCCACCACACTCTAAACAGCAAAGAAAATGTACAACGAACAAAAAAGCAAGAGGAAAAAAAAATGTTTTTTTATTTGTGTTCGTCCCCAATATTTATAGCCCTACATGTTTGGATTTTCTTTTCTGCATTGTCATTGATGTTCTCTTAATAGTTCTGCAAGTAAAATAAACTTAATCTCTGTGTCGGGACCTTGCATATCTGGCAGACTGGGAAAGAATTCGTAAGGTTTCGTAAGAACTTAACACAATGTAAGAAGAACCATAATTTAAACAACTTCCAAGATCCAAGCCTTGGCAGAGCGTTAAGTTTTCTGGACTTACACTATGAGGGTGCTCAGTGCAGCTTGACAGCATAAGACCACACCATATTGATCAGTCAGTGGCAGAGCAAACAAGGGGCTCCTTAGCACCATCTGGTTGCAGTGACTTAGGCCATTTCCACACTAGACTGTTATAGCGCTATTATTCCACTTGCAACATCCTATGGAATCCTGGGGTTTGCAGTTTCGGGAAGGGAAGCTGGCCCCTCCCAAAACTCAAAACTCCAGGATTCCATAGGATGTTGCAAGTGGAATCATAGTGCTATAACAGTCTAGTGCGGAAATGGCCTTAGGGAAAACAACAGGGACTACCTGTTGCAGTCTCCACTGGACTGACTTCCCTTTGGCAGGTTCATCACTGCTTCTTTTCAAGCACACTGGCATGTTTACCAAGGAATTGTCCTCTAATTCAGTATGTGGGTGTGTGACAGATATATTTGTTAAATTAGTTTTCTTCTATTTCTCTTGTATCACAAAGGAAGGATATGGAAAGAGATCAGTAATCCCTCCTTTCCTTTGCAAGAAACAGAAGCTGCCTTACTAGAAGCTAATCCATCACTAATCCTCTTGTCATTCTGAACAAAAAGTGATTAAACAGAATAAGTGTACAGGGAGAAAGCTTTTAATGAACATTGCTGGGGACCTTTGCTAAGTAGAACTTCATTTATGAGTCAAAATTATAGAAAGGTCTTGGCTACAGGGAAGGCATTGTTGAATACCAGCAGCTGGGTGGCAGTTCCATTTTAATTCCGCTTTCCCAACTAACAAAAAATTAAACATTCAGCAGCACAAAAAGTGTCTAACGTGGAAGCAGGGGTGAGCAGGGGAGAAAAAACTTACAGAGAGAAGAAGGAGAGCAAAAAGGTGTGGGAGAGGGTCAGGGAGAGAAATTAAAAAATGATACAAGATATAAAAGAGAATACCAAGTTGCATGTTGATGTTAAATATGCTGCCTGTGTCTGATAAAGGTCAATATACAGGTTAAATAAATTGATGTAAATAAGTTGTTGTGGAATTTAAGGAATTACATATATTTTGAGATAAAGATCAGTTTAACTTATAAGGGAGTTATAGTTGCAATGATAACCTGTCAAATTGTAATAGGGTTTTTGTTTGTCTGTTTGTTTGTTTTTTCTGTCATTGTTATTATCTCTGGTTTCTTGGTTTTTTATTTTTGTTTTGCTTTGCTTCTGACTGTTTGTTGTATGGTTTCTATTATGTTATAATTTTAAAAAAATATATACAGGTTGAGTATCTCTTATCCAAATGCTTGGGAAGAGAAGTGTTTCAGATTTTGGGTTTGGTTGTTTTTGTTTGTTTGTTTGTTTGTTGTTATTTTTGGCATCTTGGAATATTTGCCTATCCATAATGAGATATCTTGGAGATGAGACTCAAATCTAAACAATAAATTCAGTTTTGTTTCATATGCCCGTTATGCACACAGCCTGAATGTAATTTTATACAAGATTTTTAAAATAATTTTGTGTATGAAACAAAGTTTGTTTACATTGAATTTTCCACTGGCGGCATCACACCGACACTCAAAAAGTTTCGAATTTTGGAACATTTTGGATTTTGGATTTTCAAATTAAGGCTGTTCAACGTGTATTAATATAATCACTTAAAATCACTTGCAAGTTTGTTTCTTCCTGATGTGTCCTTTACAGGGCACCTTTTCACACAGCACAGTTATAGTACCGTGATTCCGCTTAACTACCATGTCTGCATCCTGGTGTTTGTGGTTTGCTCAGAGGTAGTTCCCGGGCTGAGGAGTCCAAGGGCCCCTCCCCTAAACTGCAGATCACAGGATTTCATAAGGTGTTGCCATGGCAGTTAAAAGGGAATAATAAGCTGCTACAGTTGCACCGTGTGAAAGGGCCCTGCATATTACCCTGTGTTACGCATTATGTATTGCAGCACGTTTCTCAATCCCATTAACTATATGCCTTTTTTTTTTGTATGCTGCTCTGCTATATTTCACTTAACATGAAATTTTGTTAATAAGTATTTTTTTAACAAAATCATCTTCTCTCTTTTGTGCCCAGTTTATCCACTTTGAAGTGTTTATATTTTAATTTGACTTCCATAGATGGATATGAACAATATTCATTTCCATTACCTTACAGACTCTTGATGTTTGAACGTCACGGGCAGTGTTTCTGTTCTTTATTGATGTTTGTTTTATAAGCTTACTGCAACTGGAATTTCTTCTCTCCTGTTACATTTCACACTTTACAGTTCAATTATGACTAGGTCAGGATGACCTTCTTTCAGACAATAAACAAGGCTCATTTTGTGGATTCCTTTTTCATCCTACTCGCATTGTCATCTCTTATTTATATCTTTAAAAATCCACACAGAAAACAGGAAAGCTAGGTCAGACAGAGCAATAAATGCATTAAATCGCATAGATTAAATATGTTTATTGAAGAACCAGGTACATTAGGTACTCCAGTACATAGGAGTTATAACTGAAGGAAGATCTTATTTCTATTCTTTGCCAGTTTCATGTTGAGATGCATTGTTTTGCAAGTGTATGCATATATAATATGTTGGTGTAGAGGTATACATTTATTTGTATAAAATAAGCACACACACACGCACACAATTTCCACACCTCAGTTTTATTTACCTTGATTTCTTCTCTAACCTAAGCTCTATTAAAAGCAAGAAAGTGTACAATCCTCCTTCCACATTCACAGGTTTGAGCTTCACAAATTTGATTATTTGTGAGGCATGTGCTTGCCTTCACCCCCTCCATTTTCCTTCTCCCATTCCTTTGCATTCCTCACCCCAGGCTTGTGAGATTTGTGTTTGAAATTGATTTTTTTTCCTTTTGGGTGAACAAAGCCCCCAACACCGTTGCTGGAGGCGTGTCCTCTCTGTCACTGGCTGCACGTTGTGCTGTGTAATGGCTGCTGATTGGTTAGGTGCTCTCTTTGCTCCTAACCCTCCCCTCTGCAAGGAATCTCCTTTCTCAAGATGGTGACTGGAAGCAGCTAGAACACCAGAACTCAGTGCTCCACTTTTCTCTGTTGGAGGGGAAGGTACTAGTAAGCCCTTTACCTCATCTTTTTCTTCCCCACAGGAGCTCCAGGGCCAGAGACAAGTGAATTGGAGGGGAAGCTCCAGAGGAGAATGGGGGGGGGAATCATGGAGGGTTATTTGCCGTTTTTCCACTTTCACGAGAGTTCTACCCCCAAACCCTTGCAAATGTGGAGGGGCCAATGTATTTAAACCAATATTGCAGTGTATGTTGCAGTGTCACCCAGAAAGCTATCCCCAGTCCTTCTTTTCCATGTGGTTACTGTTCACACAGTTCCAGAAATTTTCACAATGTCTGTGGCTAAAAAGGGTGCACGTATGGTGATTCTGTGGCACAGCTACATACAGCCCTACTATGGAAGCATCAATTTCTCGACTGTGAGCCAGATGGTGATCTGCATCCTTTCAGAAACAATCATAGGAGTAGTACCAAGTGAAGTGTCCTGCAGAGATGTCATGCAGAGTGAGGCCAGTGCTTCAGGTAGTAGAAGCTGAATGACAGAAAATGGCCAAAGATAACATTTGTCTCCTTAAATTAGCCTTTGTTTCTCAGCAGTTGAAGATGATGTCCACTCATCATCACTGAATTAAGATTCAACTGTCAATTGCATTGCATGTAGAATAAAGGAAGTTTCTATCTGTCTCTTTGCTTCAGGCTACAAAACATCTTAGGCCAATCCTGGTAACATAATAGGAAAAGCATGTTGCTTTTTTTTTTTTAGAGGTCTCTTGATGTGCATATGGGATTCATGAACAATCAGGCGTTTTTATTTGCTTGAAGTCATAACATCTGTAATATTTTTCTTTTCCTGCTATGTTTGTAAATAGGTGTTTAGAAAACAAAGTGTTGCCATAATTATATAAGTTTTTAATATATATATATATATATATATATATATAAGTTTATATAAGTTTTACATTTTAAAGGAAGTAGGTACTCTCAGCCACCTTGTACAAGGAATATGATAAGAATAAGTGTGCAGATGCCTCTGCTTTATGAAATTTCTACAGATCTGTAATACTTCCCATTGTTTTTGAGGACATCATTGATTAGTTCCCCTCCCTTCAATGACTGGGGGAAAATGGTGTGATTGAAAGGTTCATCTCAGCAGGGAGTGATATCCTGCAGGGAGTGATATCCTACAGGTATTGTTTACTTTCTCCTTGCCTGTTAAAGTTACACCAAAAATTCTACTCACTGTATTTCCTGATTGTTGTTCTAACTCTTCTAGAAAATTTTCTATAAAATGCCCCACCTCCAATTTCACCATCACATCAGCAAATAGTGCAGAAAATTTCAGGGATAACTATGGATCCAGTTTTAATATTACTTAGTCTTTTATTTTTGTTATGCACCTTCAAGTCAATTCCAACTTATGGTAAGCCTGTCATAGAATTGTCTTGGCAAGATTTGTTTGGAGGGGGTGTGCCATTGCCTTCCTTTGAGGCTGAGAGGGGTATGACTTGCCCAGGGTCACTCAATGGGTTTCCATGACTGAGAGGGGATTTGAGCTCTAGACTCCCATATTTTTGGTCTCACATTCAAACCACTGTGCCAGTCTGGCTCTTATTATTTGAATAATTAAGAAAAGAAGTGTTTTACTTGCCTCCTACCTATTTCTTACAGTGGTCACCCTTAATAGCCCACTAATTTATTCATCCACCATTATGAACTAACAATATTATTTCATTAGAACCAAAAGTTTCTCAAAGGATCAGTTTTTCCCTAAGGAACACTTTGACAAAAGCCCTCCTCCCATTTCAGTACTTACAAATACAGAAGAGAATTTTAGGAGGGTCTCTTCCAAACTGGTCTCTGATCATTTCCGTCGAGGTGACTGCCCTTTCCTTTTCTTTCTAATCATGCTGGCTGTCTAGCTCTCCAGGGTATGTAGATATTAATGCTCCTTGATCATTACTTTTTGCAACGTTCCATCCACCTCAACACACAATGGAGATAACTTTTGTACTAAACAGACTGTGTAGACTATACAGTTCATTAAACGAAAGCAAACAAATATGCAAAACTTGTGGTTTGGGTCCACTTTATAATTCAAGATAGCTTCGATGAATCTCTGCTTTGCATCAAAAGGGAAGTTGTCATTGAGGGAAATATATACATCCACAGTCAAGAACTACAAACCTTCAAAGAAAACCCTGGCTGCATTGAAAGTGCCCTAAAAGGGTGTATATTTAGCTTCTTTAGATTTCCATATTAATTTTAATTGAACTATTTTAAAAATACTAGAACCAAATTTATGGCCTGGAGATTTGAATGAATACAGCTGACTCTCCTGAAAGATTTTACTGATGATAAAACTATTCTAGGAAATAATGTAGAAACCGTATTTGGAAACAGTGGTTTAAGTAACAAAGGAGAAATAATTAGTGTGAATGATAAGAAATTGAGGGGTGGGAATGTGTTCAAGGCCTTGGAAATTCACAAAGAAGACAACTGATCAGTAAAATGTTCAAAATGATAATTTTGTTCGTGAACCTAGGATAAGAAGCTCAGTAGAGATTCTTCATGGAGTATAGCACTGTGCCTTTGGGACTGCTGTTTCTTTTTTATGTTCTTCAAAACTAAGTAAAGGTGACTTTTAAAAGCTTTGTAGCTTAGAAAAACAAAACCCTGCACTGGTATCTTTTATCTCAGGTTACAATTCCTCTATCAAGATCTCTGGAAGAAAGAGAAATCGCTCCTAATTGCCTCCTCATCTTGATACATAGTGTCACATACGCAGCAATGTTTGTTTTTATTTTCAAGTTAATAGCAAAGATAGAAACATTTATCCACAAATCAAAGATTGTGCTTTATCCCATTTATCCACCAGGGATACTGAGGTTGTACTCAGGTACTAGAACAAAAAAATACACATTATTTTCATACGGAAGATAGTTTTAATTTGTTTATTTTCATTCTGGTTTTTAAAATAATGATCTTTATTAGATTTCAGCAAAAAAAGGTTGCATAAAAGATAAACACCATTTCCTACCCTCAAACTAAGCAACAAAGAAAAAAAGGTGAGAGGGGAGATAAAGAAGGTATTAAAGAAAAGAGAGAAGAAGAAGAAAAGGGGGGAGAAAGAAAAAGAAATAATTTAACAAACATAACAAAAAATAATAAAACTGTTATAACTATTGTAACTATTATAACTATTTTATAACTGTATTTAAGTTATAGAATCATAGAATCATAGAAATGTAGAGTTGGAAGAGACCACAAGGGCCACCCAGTCCAACCCCCTGCCATGCAGGAAAACCCTCAAAGCACTCCCGACAAGTGGCCATCCAGCCTCCGCTTAAAAACCTCCAACGAAGGAGGTTATTCACAACATCGGTATGATGTGACAAAAGAAGGAGAGTGAATAGATAGAGAGAAAACATAGAGAAGAAAAAAATGAAAAGATACGAAAGGAAAATGAAGATAAAAGTGAATTAAAAAGAGATGGAAGGGCATTATCTAGCTTATTACTTACCCCCACTAGACTTCCCATATTTTCCAACATCAGTTTATTAAATAAAGATCGAAATAAATCCCCTCAGTTTGAAAGAATGGGAAATCCTTATATATTGTTTAATCTCTGAAATTCAGAGCTAACTATCTTCTAAACAGGAAAACTTAATTGTGCGTGATCACCAAATCTGTCCTTAAGATAAAGTATATAGGATCTCCAAATTTTTAAATATGATTGTATGGAATTTCCCCTCAGCCAATTAAATAATTTATCTACTTTTGCCAATTCTATCACCTTTTCTAACCATTCGTTTATTGAAGGAATTGATTTCTGTCGCCAATCTCTGACAAAAGTTATCCTAGCTGCTGTCACCATATAACATAACAGTACCTTTTTTTCCCTTTCCACTTTGTCTTCATGATCTAGCATGTTCAAAAGAAATAACTCTGGACTAAACACAGTTTTTGTTTTTATTTTTTATTTTTTTTTGTATTTCCCCATTATCCACACATCCAAAATCTCCTGGTTTTCCTACAGGTCCACCATAGGTGATGAAATGTTCCCTCTTGTGCTTTACATTTCCAACATGTATTACTAATATTTTTATACATTTTTACTAATTTAACTGGGGTCAATTACCACCTATACGTCAATTTAAAAAAAATTCTTTATAATCATAACAATTTGTAATTTTTAGTCCAGATTTCTAAACTCTTTCCCATTGTTCTAATTATATTCTAATTGTATTTTCATTCTGTTTTTAAACCTTTGACAGTGCAATGATACCTCTAAGAAATATTTTGACAGCAAGAGGATGGAGCTGGATATCAACACCCCCTCTATAATCTTATTTATGTAGATGGTTATTATCAAAGGTCCTTCTGTCTCAATCCAGAGATTTGCACGGAGACGTAGCATCCTGGACCATCTTTCCCACATCAGTCAGATAGCTGCATGCAGGCGGGGGGGGGAGGGGAGATTTGCACAGAATGGAAGAAAGGTGTTCCAAAGTAACCAGTGCAGCACTCTAGGGCACTGTGGGGAATTTTAAATGGCAGTGCATAGCTGCCCACAGCCTGCTGCTGGGCAAAGTGTGATCAGGCTCTGTTGGACTGCCAGGAATTGATAGGTGCAGTTAGTGAGCCTGATGGATTCTTTCCATCTCCTGGAGAAGGCCATATCTCTTTGTTAACACGCATTGCACCTGGCATTATTCTTAGTAAAAGCAGAGTATGAATTGTTACTGGAGCAAATCATTTCTCTGTAAACCTGACTGGTGCTGAGAGCACAAAAGCACAATTTTGTGCAGCACATCTGTTGCATTGTCTTTGCCTAATGAGCAAGCGGAGAGATTTTGTCATTGCAGCATGAATGAGATCAAAGCGTTCAAATGTCCCAGGGTGGTAGCTGGAACTTACATTACACATGCATATAAAGCCTTTCTTAGAAGATTATGTTCTTTGCAAAACACAACAGAAAGTAGAACCATGTCACAAGATGCTCCAAAGATGGTTGTTTGTTGATAGAAAAGCAAGACCTGTTGCAGCCGGGGGTGTAGCTACAGGGAGAAATGAGGGCATTGCCCCCTGAATAAGAACTCTGCTCTCTCACATGTAATTTTCCTCCAGTACCCAAATTTCTAGCATTGTAGTGACTAAAAACTTCAGCTGAGCACTTGGAAATGCGGTTTAGGCATCCAAAGAAAAGGGTCAGCAAAGTTACGAGAAGAATGCAAACTCAGCAAAATCAAAAAATTGTAGTAATAAATTATTTTCCCTGTCTCACTCTTTGCAATGTGAAAAATTCATAGGGAGAAAGTGTTAGTTGGGGAGCCAATGCTTTATTCTCTCCATTTTGCTACACTCCTGGTTGTTGAAAATCTATCTTCTTTTTATACACCATTCCTAATATGTGGCTCCAATGAGCAAAGGGAGAATGACCTTTGAACCAGCTCCATATCGAAAAGTGAATTTAAAATTTAGTGAAATAATAAGAAGGTAAAAAGCATACAGTATATGATTATAAAACAGTAAGTAATACAAAATACGAGGGAGCGATAAAAAAGCATGGTTACAATTTAAGCAACTATAGTATGGCTAGCAAAGGAGAAAGTAATACAAGATACTGATATATAAAAAAAACAGAACTACTGAAGGTATGTCAACATGAATAACATAAGAGATTATAGCTGAGCAAATACAAAATAACTATTAAAAGTCTGTTACACCTTCCAGCTCTGTATGTTTAAGAGGACCTTTACATGTAAGGATTATTACATTGCTGTAGATTAAATGCAGAATGATTAAGCACAGTCAAATCAAATGTACAGTGCCTGAGTTTTAAAAAAAGTTTTAAAAACTCACACAAAATCACACAAGTTTTAAAACTAAACAGCAGAATTTGACAAAGCAACTTTTTTTGGAAATTGGTCTAGTCTGATTGGGTCCCAAATGTTCCATTTATTTTTGGATAAATTCTGCACACGCTTAGCCCAGAGTAAGTATGTACAGGCTGAGCCAAAAGTAAAAGTCTCCCAATTATCTGGGGGGGGGGGAATTAAAGAGAAATTTTAGGACTTCAGCCTCCCCAAATCCAACCAAAGTTAGCTTTTTTCTCTCATGTCAAGAGACATCTATAAATCCCAAATCGCAATGAAAATAGAAGAGAGAAAGAAAGAGTGAAGAGAAGAGAGGAGCAAGGGGGTGGGGTAAAGTGTAAAAAAGGGCCCCATTTTTCTTTCTGCTGTCCTCAACTTTTATAACCCCAGTGTTTCATGGTCATTTCCCCTATAACTTCGTTGATTTCTTCCATAACTATCTCATTAAAGTTTATGCCAGTTAAAAATTGGTCCATCTAAATGTGTTATTGGATCAAAGATTGAATTATTTCATTGTTCTCTTAAGTTCATGTCTTAAATTTGCCTTGTGGAACCCAAAAAGTAATAGAGGTCTGTACCCCAACTTTATCCTTGGTACTATGGAACTAAACTCTTGATCTGGGATCTTAACTTTTATTATGAGAATTTGGTCATCAAAAGGGTATTGGTTATTGATAAGAATGTTCTTATCAATACCTGTTTGCAATCAAGCCAAAATAATTGACTTGGGTTAATTATACCACATAATAAACTTAAAACCAACAATTTTTGCCTCTTAAGTTTAGCCAGTTTGTGATTAGAGTATGAAAATTGATAAGACATGTAGATGTCTCATTTTTAGCCAGTTTAAAAACAAATAATATTCTTCTTTCTTAGTCTGTATAGTCATTCTTGGCCCATTTGTAAAAAGTGATAAATTTTCCTGCGATTATCTTTGTCTAGTTAGCATCTTGTCTCATCTTGTAGGCTAGCTGGTCTGACTACTGAGGATTCATTGTAGCGGCCAGACTCCATCATGCAGTCCATGAACCAATGCTTTCTCATCCAGAGTCTTTGTTCACTGGAAGTGGTCAGTTTTTAGTTCTCAGACCTCTTTTCCTTGTTTCTGGCACTCCAAAACGTGCTAGGAATACAGTCACATTCATGTTTTCTGCAGTCTTCACATAGGCAACTGACCGATCACAATACAAATGTAACACTGGACTACGAAATCCTTTACTGTGACCCAGCAGTGTTCTTTATAGGTGTTGTCATTGTTATCATTTAAAAATGGTGCCCATTTGCAGTTGTGCCCTGTGTGACCAAATTTCTGAAAAGGATCTATTGAACCACTTACTGGACATGTAAAAATGTATATGGTTTGAGAGTTCCTGGTTCAAAAATTTCTGAAGATTGATTCAGAAAGTTGCCTGAAGACGGCCTCAAAAGTACACTTTGGTCAAAAAGTGTCACTCATTTTTAGAAATAAACAACCAACTTTTGAATATCTTGAGACGTCTCTCTTATTTCTTTAGCAGATTATACTGGATGCTCCTAGTTTTTGCTTCTTCAGTACCTTGCAAAAGAAAATAGAAATATTAGAATTTACTATTTACATTTGTAGAAACAGAAAAAAAAATAACCTTAATTCTAGTCAACTAGGACATTTTAGACCCCAGCATGATGCAGAATTCATACAGAACTAGGCTACAAAATGCACATTTCATAGTATTGATTGTCACATGAACAGTTGCAAACAATGTTTCTGAGTTTTAACCATCTGCCATGTACAGGGTGTGTGTGTGAGAGAGAGAGAGAGAGAAAGCAAGACAGAGAGAGATTGAACTCTGGCTCCTAGGGTTGCTCGAGAGCTTTCCTGCACCTTTAATGGTTGTGTAAAGGAGCACTGCTTGTCATACAACCAGGCAGCAAGCCAAACCTGCTGAAATCCCCTCCTCTTCACACCCACTAAAAGGATAGAAGCCCTCTCCTGTTTTTACTTTGGCAACTGTGCTGGCTTTCGGCATTTGAGCATTGTGGAATAACCTTGAATCGGCACCCATAAAAGCGTCCTGCGTATATGATAGATTTTTATCCCCTGCCATACAATGGAATTCTCACTGAGATCAAAAAATATCTAGATTAAGACACTCAATGAAAGTTCTATCTTCTTTGCCTGAATATTAAGTCAATAAGCATTATACTTCAAAATCGTATTTTGGGTTATGTATCAATAACATTCCTATAGGAGATTTTTTTTTTTTTTGGTCTATTATCAGGCAAGTTGAAAAAAAAAAAAAGTGACATCCCTGAAGTATAAGAGCTGATTGTTAGGTATTTCCGGTACGGCTGACAAAACTGCTTGTGATATTCATATTACTCCTATCTAACTTTTCTCTTTCCTTTAAAAAAATAATTCCTCTGTGTTTCCTATTTTTACATCATTTCTGTCCTTATGACTTCCTTATGCTACCCGTCTGCCAATCGATTGCATCTTGGTGTTTGCTGTTAACCATGATTAAGTAGCTATCCAAAAAGTGGTTTCCTTACTTGAAACTTTCTCCAGGTGCTTTTGATGAATTGACAAGTCTCTCTGGGGCCAAACCTGAACGGCAGCTTCATTTATTCCTATGTCTGTAGAATCTGTTAGTAAGGATCTTGGCAGCTAGAGCAATTTGTAAGTATAAATCAGTTGGTGCTGACAATTTTTTCACAGACTGTGACATTTCGTTTTTGTAAACACCCTGTTTTGGAAAGTAACCTTCTTTCAACCATGATGAAAAGAAGTTTGGATTTCCCCAGACTCTATAGTCTCCCTTTCCTGTCACAGTGAAATTAAATACCTCTTTAACAGCAGTTAAAGGTTCCAAGGAGTTGACCAATGAGCTGTGCCTTGCCCGTTAGTAAAGCAGATTTCCCCCCTAGTTATTGGAGTGGGAAAATCTAAAACAGTGCCATAGCAGCATTTGATGTGCTTCATCTTAAAGAGACAGAGATTGTCAACTTGGTCTCATTACATCCATTACAATCTGAATGTAATGGGTCCAAGTGCATTTCCATATTCACTTCTGTATTTGTAGCAGTAGAACAGGTTTACAGCTTCTAGTTCTGCTTTGTTCACAGATGGCTTTTAAAGTGATGTAGGGCTCCTGCAACAAAAGGATAGAGCAAATCTTTTGGGGGAGAGTCCTGCCCTCCACCAGAGGGACGGTCAGAACTCTGCGGGAGTGGCCCAACATTCCTAGGGATGCTATAAGTGACCATGGTAGATGTGCATCTAAAATAAGGGCAGCAGTCTTCACAGCATTTAGTAGCTTGTGACTCCCCACAATAGAAATCCAACTGAAACCATCTAAGCAGTTTTGTTATGTTCATATGATCTATCTGGGATAGATACAGCTCCCATACTATCCATACTAGATCAAACCCAATCAGGAAAAAAAATCAAAGTTTTTACAGCAAGCTATAGATGATTCACCACCCAAGCGTTTGAAACCTAGGACCCTTTTACACTACATATAGCACTATGGATCCACTTTAACTGGTGTGATTTCATCTTGTGAAATGATGTTTTTTTTAGTTTGGTGAGGGGCAGCAGAGGAGAATTCTCTGGTTGAGAATTCCAAAGGTCTCCCCCCTCAACTATCAATCCCAGGATTCCATAGGATGGAACTACTAAAGTGAATCATAACATTATTTGTGTGGTGTCAAATGGCCCCTGGACACAATAGGCTACAAGCCATTTAGAAAAAGTTTATTCAGCATCTTATAAGCTTCCATCCAGGCACTATAGCATTAGAATATTTTGTTAGCAGTCAGGTTCAAGAGACCTTCCAACTTTATTCAGTTACCACAATTCCTAAATAAACGATTGTGCTGGACTCCTTTAACACCTAAGGAGTAATGCTGCTAATAACATTTGCTTATACCCTGTTTCAACTTTTGCTTATCTACATAATCCTAGATGAAACCATCACCAACATTTTCTGCATTGTTCCACAGAGTATTCCAGCAACCAGTCAGCTGCAGAAGTGTCTAGGAATGGGATTGTCTAACCAAACTATCCATAGACAGCAAGGTGGCAAAAATAAATCTGTGCCTTGTTCAGATAGTGATCTTTCTAGAACAAGGAGCTAAAATCATTATCACTAATCACCACATGACCAGAATTCACTAGGGACTTTAAGCAAACCACTGCTTTTCAACCTCTAGTAAGGTTGATAGGCTAGATTTAGGGGGCTCCTGTAGCTTTTAACAGATCACAAGCAGAATGAGGTGCCATGAAACTCTGTCAAGCAGAACAAAAGTATCTATTTTCTTTACCTTACAACCCAACACTTCAGCTGTAACCATCACAGTATTATTTATTTATTTATTTCCATGTATAGTATTTCTCCGGTGGAGAGGAGTGGGATAGGGTAGCGATGGAAAGAAGTATCCACCTCTGTTCTTATCACAACATGGACTTCTATGTGGACAATGTGCTTAAGAGATGTATGTATGTATGTATTTGGCTGGTTTGTTGGTTCAAAAGGCCCTATGTGTATTTCTGCACAGAATAACCTCCTGAAACTCTGCAGGGTACATGACTATTGTGAAAAACTGCACAAAAATGTTCATTTTCTCCTACAACAGGGAGAAACTTGGAGATATTATTTCTCTTCTCATATAAGGATGAAATGGTTGAAGATTTACATCCCCAGTGAGAAGTTCTTTGAACACACAGTAAACTAGAAAAGAAAGGTGAAGTACTGCATGGCTGGATTCCAAGATTAAGGAGGCACTTACCAATTTTTAGATGTAGGAGTGACTTACAAATATATTGGTTTCACTTTAAATATAAACACTTCTCTAAGAGTTTTAGCAGGGAGAAAGAATGGTGAGTGTACCGGCCCATTGATTTTAAAGGTTTCATGCATGTATAAATGTGCATCAGGTTGTATCTATTTTCACAGTGCATAGTTTCAACATTGAATTCAGGTCTCCCTTCCCCTGCATTTTGTTCTGTTTCTCAATATCTAGTTAGACTTTTAAAATATAACCATGAAAATTCAGCAGGCATATGGCACAAGTTGTTTACAGTAACTTTTGCAGCTGGCCATTAATTTTTGTGATAACTACAACCTTCTTTACTCCCAAGGGAAAAAAAAATCCAGACTTCCTCATTTAAATGCAACTTTTTTAATTTCCTCCATCAGTGCATCTGCATAAAGTGTTTCCTGCTGTATGAGATCTTTCATGTAATTGCCCAAGTGAAGCAAGGCTTTGGATTTAACTCACCAGTTTGATTTTCCATTTGTTTTATAAGTTTGTTTTTTGTTTGTTTGTTCATATCTTCTCCAAGCATTTACATTGAAATGGAGTTTGGTATACATGTTCAGGGTGTATTTTTACATTTCAAGTCTCAACCCAGAGAAACCTTCACATCCATTTCCACTACAGAGAGGAACTGCAAAATAGATCATAATGACATTTCTCAAATAATGCTTCTTAGGAATTGTGTAGCATTAGTCTAATGGTTGTGTAGTTATTGTCAAATATTTTAAGTGTACTGTATAAGTGCCTTGAGAAATAGATAACACTAAGCCATGTAGTATTTGGTGTGGTTCAAATAATGTCTGATTACCTTTTGCTCACTGAGCTATCTGGCCAGCCACGTTTACTGAAGTGGCCGCTCAAAGCTGCCCTCCATTGCAGAGATGTTTGTTCCCATATGCTTACAGCATATGGATGTCTTAGGCCCTTTCTTCAACTCACCTTTTTGCGGAGCTGGGGTGCGGGGATTGCGTGAGCAGCCTCTTCCGAGATGCTCTCGCTTCCCGGTTCCTTCAGCTCCACAGCTGCTGCCTACTTGCACAAGAGGCCCTCCTCTTCCTTCTGCAGTGCAGCCTGGGATTTTCCCAGGCTGCGCTGGGGCAGGAAGCATGAGATCCGTGGCTTCCGAGCTCTGCACGCATGGCAAGTGTGCGCAGGGCCCTGGAGCGATGCATGATCGCGCACCATTTTCAGCTCACAGCCAAAAATGAAATAGTGTGCGGTCGGCACCTGCCTGGAGTGTCGTGCAACTGTGAGTGCATCGTATGGACCGCTCCTCACAGTTGCGCGATGCTCCAGGGCTCTTTCACATGGCAAATGTCATGCAAAAAGGGCCTTACTTTAGTTAGCTGGAGCTGTTCACTCTCTGCTAGGGATGTAATTCATCAATAAATTTCTTCTCAAAGAAAGCAACAAATAGTTTTAGCAGTTTTCTTCCCACTGCAAGAAAGACTTCAAAAACCATGCAGTTTTGGAAGACTATTCACAATTAAATACTTATTTTGGGAAAAATTTGTATGTGATTGCTTTCCACAGAAAACAGGATTTTCTGTGCAGGAAACAGCTTTTACTACACAGAAAAAGCTGTTTCCTGCACAGACAATAATGTTTTCAGTTCAAATCAACCACGTGTGAATTTTTCACAGAGTGTCCTCGACTGCAGCTTTTTTTTTTTTACGTAGGAAACAGCTTTTTCTGGTCAGAAAATAATATGTGTGGGCTTGTATGGGTTTGTATATGAAGAGCTGATTATTTAGGGCAGGTGATTAAATTAAGGGGATTTGATTCACAGCCGTGAAAACTTCTCAGCTCTGTTAGCTTTGTAACATACCTTGGGTGACATCCTATTAGTGACTTACATCAACATTAAATCCAGCTTTCATGAATTATTGCAGAGGAAGGAATTCTGTACCACACAATGATCCTCCCCAAACCCATCACTGCCAGCATTCTCCAGGACCAGTGAAGAATTGCAGAGAGATTACAGAGGATGCTTCATCACTGTACATCCAGCTGTAGAAATAGAGCTGGATGCTTCTATGCCACCTCTTGCTGTCTACTCACTGAGGGGAGGTTGGAGCAGGTGAAAAGTAGGTTTGGGAAGGATAAGGGAAGAGAGGTGGCATAGTTCTGCTAGTAGAAACTTTTGTTTTGTCTCTCTGATCCAGAATCTCAGCCACTGGATTGCTCAGATAAATTTGGTATGGGGACCAACCTACCCTCTTTCATTTCTCCATGTAGTCCTTTGGGAAGCCTTTAGGACTGGGCCTGCTGTCTGTGGTGGAAGATGCTGCAGGGCACGGAGGAATGTCAAGATGGTGGAAGGCAGTGCTATGTGTGCAGTATCACCTGCCCTGTGTCCCCTAAGCCATCCTGCTGCCTTCAGGTACAGCGGAAGATGCTACGTGGTCAACAGTATTGAAATAAGATTAATATTGTAGTTTATTCAGTACTGGGATCAGGGAAAAAATGTTCTTGTCCTTTACCACAGGTAGTGTAATGTCTCAGAGCAGCCCTGCTTGCAGTGACATACAAGTCAGGATAAGACAGGGATAGCACACAATACATATAATATGTACACTAGGTTGTCTAGGGGACATGCCATGTGGAAGAATTAGGAGCATTAAGTGAGCATCTAGTACTACAAAACAGGTGGGTGCATTTCTTGTTAAGGGAAGCAATTCTTACTTATTGACCAAAACAACAAAAGCACCGTGATGAAACGCCAGGATCTTGTAGTATCACCCCAAAGCTTGTACTCTGTAGAGTAGCTGCCATCTTGATTGATCTGCTCTTAGTATCTGACTAGGGCGATACAGCTGTCCAAGTGTTAGAAAAATCTTTACCAGAGGCACAAGTGACAGAATTAAAAGAAGAACCAAGGAATGTGTCTTTAAATGTCTAGTAATATAAAAGGACATACTCTCTGCATCGAGAGCAATAGCAAATGCTGTGCATGTTGGATTTTTTTTAAAGCATGTTCTTTCCCACATCACTAAAAACAGAAAAACAGCCTAGTTTATTAAAGTGATTAACATTGTATAATTTGCATGCTTTAATTTTAGAAAATTGCTTCAGTGACTGGCATGTGTTATCCTGTACTTTACTGTCTTTTGAAATGTATTAATTTTCCCTGGTGGGAGAAAAAATCATTCAAAAAGATGGAGAGGGGGAAGGGGAAGGCTGACACCCTTATTATGCTGTCATTAGAAAGTCTACTACTTTTCAAGGTCTGTGTCTCTAAAGTGACAGACTAATACATTCTATTCTTAAATTTTAAATGTCCGTGGGAGTACACAGCATAATTTATCTTTAAAAATCAAAATGGGTTGGTGTGTCAGTGTAATAACAATAGAATAAAGTGGGCAAAGTACAGCTATCCAGAGGTTCACGGAGTGCAATTTCCGGCATTCTTCAGCTGCAGGCTAGGCCTGATAGAAGTTGCAGTCCAACAACATGTGAACTAGGAATATAAATTGTTGACTGTTTTGCCCTCACATGTGAAGAGGAATAGTTACCTTAGTTTTTCCCCCACTGTAGGAAAGAAGAAATATTCCTTAACAGTATTTTCTCTGTATTTGAATGTCCCCAAAAGAAGAACATGTGTTTTGTTTGTTTGTTTGTTTTGTTGCATTTTTACAAAAAACCAAGATGTTTTCTTCCCAGGATGATTCCTCTGCAATACATCAGATATTCAAATACAGGTATACCCCAGGTAATGAAGTAACTAGGCATTACTACTTTAACAGAAACTCTGGCTTCAGAGACAGAAATAACATGGAAAGAATGAGGATAAGTTCCTACATGACAAAACAGAAGAGCAGCTCAATATGTTTCAGCATACTTTTTATTCAACTAACAATATAATTATATGAAATGAAGCAACCAGGTCCAGTAAGTTTTAAAAAAAGTTTTGAACCTTCTAAAGACCATTTAAAGGCTTATTCCAAAATACATTGAGGGATGACTTTTTCTTTCACCAGCCTCACTTTTCTTATATATAATTTCAGTTTTTATAGACCTACAGATCTTTGCTTCTTTAAGATGCTTGGAGATAGTGAGGCAGTCTTATATGATTTCCCCTTTTCTTTATGTTTTGCTGTTCATGCATGCTGGGAAAAGAATTTTGAAGGAACCTGCTGCTTACCGTGGCTATTGTAGGTAGCCTCTGCATCTATAGTTGTACTGACTAGAACAGAATCTCATTCTCTCCTAGTTAAAACTTTTATTGCATTGTTTACTACCAACCTGCTTCTCCAACTTGACACTGAAAGCTGGTGTTTTTCCATCCTTCCTACACTATCCTCCTCATGCTTATGCTGCTAAAAAATATCCAACTAGACAGAGAATAAGGGAGAAAAGGAGGTGATGGGCAGGTGAAAAAAGCATTTGTGAAAAGGAACTTCTTTTTCAGGGGCTTTGTTAACCTGTACCAGAAGAAAATGGTGCAAATTTTTTCTTGATCTATTATTCCTATTGACAGGGTTACCTGACTGTTGGGGAAGCCATTTTTCAACCTGGAAATGATTAATTATAGTTTTTCCCATCTTAATCTGAAGGACCATAATTTACCTGTCCCTTCTTGAGAAGATAGTGGGTGAAATTCAGTCGTTCAGTATTCAAGCTCCTTTGCAAACAGTTTTGAGCTCCTTCAAAACCACTCCTACCTTAGATCACCATTGTCTCACAGCCCTCTGTGAAAGTTTGTCCTAGTCTTGGGCATCTCCCAGTTCAAGCACAAAGCTACACAGCATGTAGCTTCTCTGGGTACAGGCAGTCTTAGTTGTGAAGTCAGATTTTGGTACCTAGAGTTCCTTGGCAAAGACAGTTTTAGTGACTAGATCTAGACTAGAGTGATTTTCAGAACTGATTCCAGGTTCAGTACCTGGTGTTTTTCAGTGTTGATTGTTTCAGAACCCAGTTCTGTATCAATACCCAACTCCAGCCTCACTATCTATTGTTTTTAGTACTGATGGTGTTGCCCCAGGGACATATTTCAGTAATTATTTCTTGATAATGGTCATTTTGATACCTGGTTCAGCATTGATACCTAGCATCCTCTGAACCTTCCAAACTCAGAACCTACCATTTTACTTAGTACCAAGGCTTTGGTGCTCAGAAGTGTCTGACAGACTTCGTATGGCATTCTATGCCTGATTACTTAATGCTCCATTAGTCTGAATTCTGGGGCCATACAAACATAGTATGGAATCATTGTTGCTACAGATCTCCCACAGTCTGGCCTTTTTATTTCTAGTGCTTTGTGTCTATGAGGACATTTTTGGTGACTGGCTGAAGTCACAAGACCTAGCGCTCGAGGCAGGGATGCTTTTAACAAGCGTTGCTGTCCTTTCACTGACGTGTGCTGTCCGTGTAGTCCTTCTGTTGACTAGTGGGAACTTTCCTATTCTTGAGAGACTCTTTAGATATAACTGCAAGGACTTTTAGGTTCTGTACGCAGGCTTACAGATTTTTATCTTTTGTGGATTTGTTTTAAATGATTTAATTCTATGATTAGATCAATTGCGATTTAACTAACTTTTTGTATATTTTTACCTTGTCTTTTACTCTTGTAAGTGCTTACAACTTTTTTTAAAAAAATGTAAGCTGACTTGCTTGCCAGTTTCTGGGGAAAAGAAGAATATAAATCAATCATTGTTATTATACTATCATAATATGAATTTTTTTGCTAGCTCTTATACAGAGTCCATTTTCATCATCCACTGGATATTCCATTTGATACATCTTCCATATTGCCTTGGTGTTTAGCAAAGTCTTTTTCCCAAGGACTTACTAGGCTTCTGTGGGGTGGTCCCTAGTCCTGTGACCTAGCTCAAACACCAGTGTCAATCATATCAGTTCATATCTTTCATATCAGTTCATATCTTTCAGTGCATCCAGTTAGGTTTGATATCTGATATATTTTCAGTATCTTTGTCTCCGGCCCTAGCATTCCTGGTGGAAGATTTTAAAGACAGAAGATTATAAATATAGCAGCAAAGTTTGACAGCAGTTCACCACCCCAAGCTAGCAACCAGGGCTGCTTGCCCACAGCCTGGTCAATAAAGCCAGAATCCCCCCAACCAGATGTTTGTTAGATGCAGTTTTCTTCTTCTCCCCCTTCCTTGCTAAACAACTCTTCAACTCCAGTGTTTTGTACCAAGCTGTTGAGTCAGGTCCAGAAGACTTTGAAGAGTCCTAAATACATGCAATTGCACACAACTGGCCTCAGAATAACTCAATAACACTTCAGTTCTAACATTTTTCTTGTTCACATTTGCATTGAGAACTGAAAATAAATGACTGGAAATTATTAAATGGATTAACTGATTTTCCCTTGCTGATTCTAGTTATTTACAGGAGTTTCAATAAAGTCTGGATGGTGACAATTTTCTGACATGCTATTTTGGTATAATTGCTTTTTAACAGAGCGGATTAGACTGAGGCGCTTTGTGGAAACAGTGTGTTATATCAGCAACAGGTGTCTTAACACATTTTATCAAAACTGCCAGATCTTCAAATGTAGCTACTTTTGGGGTTAGAATTTTCTTTGCTCTGGAGATGAAGGTTTAATCAGTAATCCAGCAACTGTTTATCCTGTTGCAGACAGCAACCTGCAGAGAACAAATCTATTAGTCAATAGAAGAGAAAACACATTGATTCTCACTCGCTAACAAATATCAAGCTAAGTGTACATACCTCTTCTATCGAGACAGACGACTGTCAGCTGTCGTAATTTTGAAGCACCACTGGCTGTGGAGGGAGAATGGGAGAGAAATGCAAAGGGCCATATTATACTGAGCTTTTGGTAGAGTCTTATTATTAAAAAGAAATAAAATAGCATGAATTTAGAGCAAAGAATGCTGCACTTTTGAGTAGTTCCTCACTCAGCTATGTAAGAAGAGGTTTCTTGTTGTGTGCCTGACTTCGCTTCTGAGTTACAGAAACCCAAAGGCAACCCTATCATGGTATTTTCTGGGGTTGAGAGTGTGTGATGTGCCCATGGTCACCCAGGGGAGTTCCATGGCTGAGTGGGGAATTCAGCCTTGGTCTCCAGGGTCATACTCCAAAGTTCAAAGTGCTACCCCATGCTGGTTCTTTTGTAGGAAGAGGTTCCTAAAATATATTCCTGTAATCACCTTAGTTGAAATATTGTATGTTTGAAAAGGCTTACTTTAAAATGCATTTATCATATTAGCAGAGGGGTGCTACAGGTTGAGAATCCCTTATCCAGAATTCCAAGATCTGCAATACTACAAAATCCAAAACTGTCCACATGGGTGGCTGACATAGGGACACCTTTGCTTTCTAATGGCTCCGTATGCACAATCTTTGTTTCATGCACAAAATTATTTAAAATATTGTACAAAATTACCTTCAGGCTATGTGCATAAGTTATGTATGAAACATAAATGAGTTTCATGTTTAGATTTGGGTCCCATCTCCAAGAATATTTACACATATGCAAATACATACAGGTAGTACAAAATTAAAAAAAAATCTGAAATCCAAAATGCTTCTAAAGAATACTAAGCCTGTACTAACATAATTTATGCAGTCACAAGCCAAATTATCACAATCTCTTCAACCATTAAAGTATTTTCAGGATGTAGAGATGTAATTTTTCATCAACTATCTTCTTTTTTTTTTTTTAGCAATTTTCTTCCTGCACCAAGAAAGACTTCAAAAGCTATACAGTTTTTGAAGCCTATTCACAATTTGAGACTAATTCTGTGCAAATTTCACAGATTGTTCTGTGTGCGCGCACACACACGCGCACACGCACACACAGAGAGAGCATTTTC
Source organism: Iguana delicatissima (assembly GCA_948472985.1). NCBI lineage: Eukaryota > Metazoa > Chordata > Lepidosauria > Squamata > Iguanidae > Iguana > Iguana delicatissima. Next base: position 826,199 of record CAOKZL010000579.1, on the reverse strand, counting down.
TGCACAAAAAAACACCTTTTCTGTTCCCCAAATGAATTTCAGCATCAAAATATCATTTCCTGAGCAGAAAATGCTGTTTGCTGTGCAGAAATGCTGTTTTCTATGTAGGTCATCCACATGCGAATTTTGCCCAGAATATGTCCTAAATTACAGTATTTTCTGTGCAGGAAATAGTATTTTTTTGCAGAAAATGCTGCTTTCTATGGAAAACAACCATGTGCAATTTTTCTCAGAATTAGCCAGCCCAGGATTCTTCTCATCAGGGTTTCTCAACACATGCTTTTTGACAGTTTTGGAAATATTTTTAAATTTTCTTTTCATTCCCACCAGATTGATAGTTTGGTGAACCAGCTCTAGGTTGCCTTCATTTGTAGAATACGGGTAAGATCCAAAGAGCTTGTTAGACTTGGGGGCATAACTAATGAGGCAGTTCAATACAACTCAGAGGATCAGATCATTACACCATATCTCAAACTCCATTTGAAATTATCCTTATTTTTAAAAAAGTATATTAACAGTAGAAGCACCACAAGCCATACAAAGAAGAAGTAAGCGTTCAAAACCTCTGCCTTTATTATCATAGAGTTTTCTGCTTGTATTTCCAGAATAACTTTCATGTAGACCAGGAGAAGGCAACTTGGGCAGGGCCATTTGAGCACACAGAGCTGTTCTGCCACTGAAATCTAGCAGGAAACTGGGGAAAGGCATTCAAACAAAAAAGAAATTCTTACTTTAAAGGATGTTTAGTGGTTTTTCAGCAATTACTAGTAATGTGACAGGAGGTGTTGGAGACTGCAGAAGTTTCCTTGGGGGCTAGCATGATACCCCTGAGTCACATACCCTGCCCTTTGCTTGATATTATCTTAGATGTTATGCCAGTCCAGAAACTGATGTGTAACTTCTCTTACATTAATACATGCTGATGTAAAAGCCAGAAGGGAATATAGATGATTCCGTATTTCCTCTATCAAGGTCATGATTCATCTTGTATCATACCATGGGTCTATCACCCACATAAAGGCATCCAATGATGCATCTACCACTGAAATAACATCCTTAATAAACATATTTATTTCACTTATTAGGGTTCAGTTTCTGTGTGTTTCCTAAATAGCATGCGGTATGCACTTTTCTTCTGCATTTCCAGACTACGTCTAGGATTAGCTGTGCTGTGCTATGTGAGCAGGACTCTAAAACTGTAACTATAAGTTGCATGGAATTTTCTGACCACATCGTATACAGGCCCACATATGCCGGTCAGCAGGATTAAATCCATGGTTAGTTACCTTACTCAAGATATTTGGGACAAATAAGTTCATATATCCCACACAACACACAGTATGCGCAGGATAATATGAGTAGAAAAATTATTAAAAGAGTAAAGCAGCTGCTTTCCATCTTCCTAGCATCTTGCCCAGGATTTGTTTTGGATCTTTAAAGATGCAGAGGGAAAACTCGCACAACTCTTTGTTTATGTAACATGTTCCTGAGATTCTAGAAACATCAAATATAGGATATATTGAGGATGCCTAGTATTAGAAAAGAGGGTGTAGGGAAGATAAGGAGAAGCCAAAGTTGAAGGAAACCTTTTATTGAGGTATTATATATCTGGATTACAGTGTCCTTACAGGCAACTTGTGCCTTCTTGTAGCGCTTTTAAATAAAATCCCAAGGCTTAACAGAGATGTCTGAAAAAGCAATTCATTTCCCTTTAACTCTTGAAATTTCCCAGTCTGCTTTAGTAAGATTAGATTTGGCCAAAAAAAAAAAAAAAAAACGAGCAACTTGCAGATCCATCAGACAAAAATACAAACATTGCCTCTGGTAGTCACTGTAGGAGAAAAGCACAATGAAAAATCCTTCTGATTCGCTCATATTTTCTGTGCTCATCCAGCTGGAATTCATTTCAAATGCAGTGCTAGCGGAGCACTATTTGTCAACACCCACGCTGCTGTTTCTTTGGTTGTCTGGGGACCCACGTTCAACCACTTCTCCCTAGTAATAAAATATAAATGGTATGTTGTAAATAGTGGTCCAGCTCTTCTGCGGGGTTCATTATCTCAGGCATCTCATAGTCAGGACTACTGCTTTGATAGGCGATTTGTTATTGCTGTTTTCCATCAAGGTAGTTTTAACCTATGGTGACCCTAAAAAACGACAGGCTTTCAAAACCCTCAATCATCAACAGCCCTGCTTTGGTCTTGCAAACAAAGGGCCGTGGTTTTCTTTATTGAACCAATCCATCTGTAGTGTGGTCTTCCTCTTTTTCTTCTGCCTTCAACTTCTCCCAGCATTATCGTCTTTTCCAACGAGTCATGCCATCTCATGCCAAGTCCACAGTATGATAACCTCAGTTTAGTCATTTTGGCTTCCAAGGAGTTCAGACCTGATTTGTTCTTAGGGCCTTTCCACACTCCACTGTTATAGTGCTGTTCTTCTGCTTTCAGCATGCTGTGGGATTCTGGGGTTTGTATTTGCTGAGTTCAAGAGTTCTCTTGTTGGCTGAGAACTCTAAATGCCCCTCTCTAAACTTGCAAACCCCAGGATTCCACAGGATGTTGGAAATGGAATAATAGCACTATAACAGTGGAGTGTGGAAAGGCCCTTGGATTCATTATTCGTCTTCTTGGCAGTCCATAGCACCCACAGTATTACATAGATGTAATATCACCTTTTTCATAACATGGTAGTTTATATATTTGAACTCTCTGTGTGTGCGTGTGATCTGCCCATACTAAGCATGCTCATACAGGGAAATTACTTTTACAACTAAGGCACAGGTCTCAACCTTCTAACCTACTGTTGCATTCTGAAGTGATACAGTCCAGACATATGTTAGTGTGTGAAAATATGTACAGTACAAATGTGGAAGTGGGTTCAAGCATAGAATATATTAAAGTGAGCTAAGATTTTCTTTGGAGAGGTTATAGATATTCTCTGCATTTTAAATAGAATTCCTCCACAATACATTATACTTTTTTTCCAGATTACACTGAAAGTCCTGCAGTTCATTTACATAATGTTCATAATTTATGTAATCTGTGTTAATAGGAAGGAGGTCTATCATATCAGAGAATGAAAGTAGACTCTCTTTATGTTTAGAGCACAATATAATAATGTTTGATTATCTAACTCCATATTTTTATAGGATTATTTCCTGTGGGATTTTTTGAGGCGGGCACCATAAAACTATGTTATATGATTTTCTGTCTCACACACAGACACACACACGAGGGAGTTAATTGGTAACTCAGAAATTCAAGGAAGGGAGTATGCTGAATATGGTCATCTTATTTCAATAAGCTATTTCACATTTTTTTAAAACCCCTATTCAGATCAATGGCCTTTCAGGCACACCACTACTTCACCAATAGTCTTTTTAAAAAAAGAAAAAGAAAGAAAAGACTGTCCTGTTTTTTTAAAAAATGATTCAAAAATTAACATAACTCATGAAAATCCACAAATACCATACCCAAACAGTTTACCTATGTCTGTACTGGCTTTGCTAAAACTGGGAGAGACTGTGACTTGCTATGTCTTCCTATGTGGCATAAAAAAGATTAATTTGTGCTTCTAAGTCATGAGATTGTACTACATTCTAGAAAATAGTACCTGGGGATGCCTGTAAATCCAACTTAAGGGTGGATTGTTATACTTCAGCATCTAGTATTTTTACAGCAGAACAAATATAAATTATGATAATTCAGATAATAGAAGCAAATTACCTGATTCGCCACCAGTTGCAGAAACTGAGATGCAAATGTTAATATTTCAGTTAAAATTGGGTAAGGCACAGGTGAGTGATAACATTCCTTTGGAACTTTTAAAAACCAATTTAGAATGGCAGACTCCAGTTATAGTGCGGTTATTTACATGGATTGCTCGGACAGCTATTTTTCCAAAAGATTGGGGCTTGCTGATAATTATTCCTATTTATAAAAAGGGTGACCACCCAGAGCCAATGAACTATAGACCCATCAGCTTGCTGAGTGTAATTGGCAAATTATATGCCAGACATTTATAGTCTAAATGATTAGACTGGCTGGAACAAGAAATATATTTGAAGAAGAACAAGCATGTTTTCAAATCAGATGATCAACAATAGACCAAGGGCTTGTTGTATAACATCTAGCTGAAAAGTATCGGTCAACCGGTCAAGCATTCAGCATTCATTGACTTTAAATCTTCCTTGGATTTAATACTTAAGGATAAACTATGCAGGAGATTACAGAACACATCAATTGATGAATGGTTATTAGTGCTTATTTGTGGCCTGTATGAAAATACAATCCTCAGAATAAGATATAACAACATGGGCCATCTTACCAATGGAATTCCTACATCTAGGGGAGTTAAGCAGGGTTGTATCTTGCAGTGATGCAGACTTAAATTGATTGACTTGGACTCAAGTCAGACTTAAGTTGCTCTAATGACTCAACTTGGTCTTGACTCAACAATAGATGATGCATTGACTCGACTTGACTTGACTTGACTCCACTCGTGACTTGTACATTTTTAGTGACTGACTTGCTGCCCTTGGTTCCGTCAGAAACCTTGCCACTTTGAACAACACTTCCATCTCTTTTTGGCCTACTGGTCATGTGATGAGCCATCTCAAGCCCAAAGTGTGGGTGCACTTCTCAGAGGGGAACAGCAAAAGGATTAGGCAACAGACTTGAGGCAGGGTTGAGGTCTGCTCAGCAGCCTGTCCCCGCTGCATCTCAGAGGAGCCTTCTAAAACTTTTCCTAGGAGTAGAAGGGAAGACTTACCGCCAGAGCATAGGACATGTTTCTCAGAGGGGACAACAAGTGTGTTAGGCAGTGGGGTTGAGGGAAAAGGATCTTTCCTTCTAAAGCTTTCGAAGCTTTAGTAATGGGAAGTAAGAAGGATCCTATTCTTTAGTTCTGAAAAATCCTTCATGTTCAGAAATGGGAAGCAAGAAGGATCTTATTCCCCACTTCTAAAACTGCAGACTTTTCTATGCCCATTGACACAAAAGCCTCCAGCTTTGGGAAAGGGGAGTAAGAAAGATCCTATTCCCCACTTCTAAAGCTACTTAAATTGTTAAAACCGACTTTATTCGACTATGTCCAGAAATTCCGTGATACAGGTTGGGGTATATAAAGTTGGCTGCCAGACCTGAGACTTAACTTGAAAGCATCTTGCAAAGGACTTGAGACTCAACTTGATACTTGAACTTAGAGACTTGAGACTTGACTTGAGACTTGGAGTAAAAGACTTAAATAAATCACTGGTATCTTGGTCCTTTATTATTTAATTTGTATATCCATTCACTGGTTAAACCCTCCGCAAATGTCTCACCAATTTCAGTTCTTCTATATGCAGATGATGTTGTTCTGTTATCGTATACAGCAGTTGGTCTAAGAAGATTATTATGGAAGTTGGCCATATACTGACACAAAGAAGTCTTAACTGTAAACTATAATAAATCAAAGGTTCTGATATTTTTCTAAGAAAAAAATAGACTATATATATATATATAATTTTATTGAAGTTCCATCATCTAAAATAAACATATATAATTGTACATATAATTGTATTATTTTTGCTAGTCACTAAATTTCAATTTTTTCTATATAATCAACATGTTGGAATTAAATGTACCACACTACCAAATGATAATATTTCATGATAGATCAGATACAGTATGTTGTGACATATTTCCATCCTTCCAAATTGCATTTTCATAATATACTACCTATATTTTTTACATTAAGCATTGTCATCTGATAATACCCAGCAATTACCCATCACTATTTGCCATTCCTTCTTAATCTCTTTGTCTGATTTCCCCTTTAACCTCTGTGAGACTATATCTGCATTTCTGTTTTCAATAAAAGTTTCCCACCATTGATCAGTTGTGGGAATTTGCTGAGCTTTCCATAGTCTTGCAAACTCAATTTGAGCCGTTGTGATCGTGTACAATACTATCCGCCAATATTTCTTTTGAACAATAACATCAATCATATGTGTCATATTCAACAAATACATTTCTGGTGTTTTATCAAATTGTACCTTCAATATTGTACAGATCTTATTATGTATTTCTCCCCAATATTTCTTTGCTTTGGGACATGACCACCACATATGAAACATCGTACCGACCTCCTTTTGACATTTCCGACACTGCCCTGTTCCTGTATTGTAAAATCTCATAAGTTTTTCTGGTGTCATGTACCATCTATGAAACATTTTATAATAATTTTCTTTTAAATTCTGGGCAGCTGTAAATTTCTGTGTTCTTTTCCAACTCTGTTCCCAGAACTCTAACTGAATTGAATGTCCTACATTTTGAGCCAATGATATCATTAATTGTTTCCTCTTGCCTCTCTTGCTGTAACATTTCCTGATATATGCGAGATTATAAATGTGGGGGATTTTCAAACAGCCATTTTATCACTCCTTCCCTCTCTTTTTGTTCAATTCCGTAGGTTTTTACATCCATCTGAAATCTTTCAGTTAGTTGTCTGTAAGGAAACCAATTCAATATTACTCCTTCTTCTTCCAATCTTTCTCTTGTTTTAATCTTAGTTATATTTCCAGCTGACTTTTCCATTATATCCTCGTATCTAAGCCATTTTTCTGTTTCCGTCCGTCTTCCAAAAAAAGCCGCTTGAGGGGACACCCATGATGGGAGCTGCCTAATGTTTTTAGCCTTGTATTCATTCCATATTTTCAGTAGTGATTTCCTTAAAAAAGGATGCGAAAATTCTTTGTCAATCTCCTCTTTGTTATAAAACATATAGGCATGCCACCCCATTCTCAAGCCTGCTCCTTATGCCAACCTTTATTATTTCATTTATTGTATTTTGTAAAGGTATTGATCATTCATGCTCAAAGATTTTGTATAAATTGTGTATCTATTGAGCAGGTTATGCATATCTAGGATTAGTATTTCATTCTTTGGGCTCATGTAAATTGTGGGCAAACTTGATAACAGGAAGTTCACAAAGGAGCATAGCAGCATTTTGTAGATTCTTCTGTCCCAAGGGACATGAATTTATCCCTGCTTGCAATTCAAGTTTTTGTACCCAAAGTTATTTCTATTTTATTATATGGCGTCCAATTGTGTGCTTATAACAAATATAATATATTTCAACATTTGAATAGGGTTTAAATCCCCGCTCTGTCATGGAAAGCCATTGGGCGGCATTAGGAAAGTCACACTCTCTCAGCTTCACACAAAGGAAAAGGCAAAAACCCTTCTGAACAAATCTTGCCAAGAAAAACCCGTGATAGATTTGCATTAGGGTTACCACAAGATTTGCTTCAAGCCATCAGAAATGGCTTGAAGGCACACAACGATAGCCGCAGAAATAACAACCACCAAAGCCAAACCATGCCTTTCTAGCCCTGGCACCAGCAGACTAGGTCACTGGCCAGATGGCGGAGGGCGCTGTTGCCCTTCCTACCTTATGGGCTGGTCATAAAGAAGGAGGTACCTTGAAGTGAGGAGTATACCCTGGCTCTATATTCCCAGATGTACCAGCCACCGTGGTTCAGAACTATAGTTCAGAATTACACTGTCCTATCCTTGGATAATGTTGCATCAGGACTATTGTTATATTTACCTTACAAAAATGCTTCTGACTTCATCCATTATCCCCAGAAAGATGCATCCCATCACTTAGTATAGACCTTAAAGCATGAAAGAAAAAAACATGCAAACACTTCTGTGATCCAGAAGGGGGAAAATGAAAATAATTCATAAAAGGTACTTTGAAAATAAATCAGGATAGGAAGTTTGGAGAAATAATGGGCATCCTGTAAAACACAAGGAATTCTCTTTGTAAATGCAGCTCATTGGACAAGTAAGGTAGTTAGTTACATTGTGCAGTAGACGAACGCCAGCAGCTTTTATTCTGAGGGTGTAAAAGCCAGAATTGCAAACTAGTACAAGGCTAATGGTTAAAGTATGTCTGTTGGGTGTTTGAAGTAACAGCGGAAAGCAAGCAAAGCCCCTGCCTTCCTCTTAGGTGTTCTGACAGGCTGGTATTAAAGAGCTGGAAATGTCAGGTGATGTAGGGAAGCAACTGGCCTCCCTGACAGGTTCTACAGGGCTGCCTTTGTGCTGTCAAAGCGCCGAATATGACAACCCAAAGAAGTGACAGTAATAAGAATGTTTCTTGAAGAGAACAAACCTAATAGAGATGCCATTGCTGACAATTACATGCATGTGTTAAAGGCAGTCTCTCCTTTTTTCAGGAAGAATACCGAGCGGAGAGAGAGATTACTCATCCTAGATTCTAATTTTCTGTTTTCCCTATACCGGCAAACCACTCTTCAGTATTTTTCAGGGCACGAAGCATAGCTGTCAGTCTGTTTCTGCCAGCCAGCACTTCAAGAATCCTCTGCACCCAATTATTATTTATTGAGATTATTTATAGCATCATTGCACTGGTGACCCTCTCTATTGTACTCACTAGTTTATGAATACAGAAAAGGTCACTGATCCTAGGTGGAGAAGATGACCATATAAAAATAGAGAACGGCAAGGGAGTGGGAGGCAAGAAAGCATGATTGCAGCTGGAGATGAATCTAAGGCAAATAAACATGCAGGGTCAGGTTCCTAGAAGGATGTTTAAAAAAAAAAAAGGAAGGAAGAAATAAAGGGAAAAAAGAAAGAAAGAAAGAGAAAGAAAGAAAGAAAGAAAGAAAGAAAGAAAGAAAGAAAGAAAGAAAGAAAGAAAGAAAGAAAGAAACCAACCTAGGGCCAATTGCTCATCACACACAACAGGCACAGGGTCCCTTCTGGTATACTTTTACACACGTATACAATAATTTCAAGTATTTATTCTGTCTATTTTGTTATACAAATACACCTGCTTGTCAGAGTCATATTATTATCTAAGGTGACCAAAACAAAAATTGCAGTAAGGTTATGGATTCAGTCCAAGAACATACTTCAGAATGCAGTGGTTTTTTCTCAAGAATGCACATTTATGAGCTAATTTTGACCAAACTTTATATTTAGACTTGGGTTGACTTCTTAGGCTTATGTTATTATTCCAAATGTTTTTGGGCAAGTTTGGTACTGATAGGCAAAGTTCAGCTTTTTTTTTTTTTTTTACTCTTGGAAAATTGTTGAGTTTGGTCCCTTTTGTCTAGAAGTAGATGGAAAGCATGTTTTTAAGGACTGGAGAACTGCTGGAACGTTAGTTTCCTGCAAATTTCAAGCATAATCATCAACATCAACTCAGGCAGTACCAGAATATTTTCTTGCTATATATGTAGCAGATAGAGAATACATACAGTATCCTCTGCAACAAACCTGTGAACTCCCGTACATGGTAAGCCAACTTGCAGTTTAGCAATTGTAGCAGGGTCTTTCTTGTAAACATGAGCCATTTGTACTATATGTTGGTACATGTTTTGAAAGTGAGGGCTAACCTTTCCCTTAAGCTGCATGAAACAGCAGCCTTGGACTGCAGATTTTCATTATCATGAAGGAGCCAGGAATTGTTTGTTCTTTACTTTGTGATTGTTATATTTTTACTGCCATTGATGGGAAGAGGTGCTTGTGAGGTCTTCTCCCTCAGGCATCAATATAATTTGTTTGCCATTGGCCATTGCATACCTAGAAGTGGGTAGACAGAACCAGGACTATCTCTGTAAGCTGAAGTAAGGAGACTGCTGGGCAGTGGAGTGGGAAGTATCCCAACAGAATCTCTAGTTTCTCCAAAGTGCTCTCCATCTCACTGCGAATTTGGACACAGGAAACCTGTGGTCAGCTACATGTGAGTGAAGAACAGACGTTTGATCAGACATTTGCTGCACTGAAACACATTAGTTCTCAAGGATGTGAGTGTGTCAAACAGTGCAGTCCTATACCCATCTACTCAGGGAGACTTGCTCCCAGGCTGAGTTCAGTTAGAACTTATTACTATTTAGCTTATATGTGAACCATACCTTCTTTTTCATTTTCTACTGCTATAATAGTCTTTGTTTGCCTAGGCCTTTTCTTTTAGCTTCAGGCCTGATAGTTACCTCCGCTTGTGGTTTTTTACATTACTTTTATATGTTTCATTGTACGATTTTAAATGCTTTGATATTCCATACCGTTGCCTAGATTACTTGTGGAGAGTCATGATATTAATATGTGAATACATAAAGCCAATTATTACTTGACAAAAAACCTAAAAATTAGTGTTGCCATTTCATTTCATGCGACATGACATATGTGATGAATTTGATGGTTTATACAGAAGTTTTAAAAATCTGAGGACTGTTGTGCTAGCAGAGAAAATATCTATTCAGTAAGATTAACAACATTTCTTAAGGCTGGAGAGTACACAGAATTAAATGCTGCTACAACTTGCCAAAAGAGGAATTTAAAGGAAATCTAGAACTTCAGGTTCAATTTTTAAAAAAGAGTAGTAAAAGGTCTATGCATGATAAGACTGGCAGAATATTTCAGAGAGAGTTCTACATATCCAATGACATTCTGAAAATGTTGTAATTAGTAATATATGAAACCATTCAGATTGTGGAATAAGGCTTCTGATATTTAACTAAAACCCAAAGTGACTTTCAGTTATATAGTGCCACTGTCTCTCTTAACTTGAGTGATTCTGGTTTTTTGTAATTGACCTCTAATAGACCATTCTTCATTTCTCTGTAATATGAGTTTGGAAGAAAGGAAGTTATTTTAAAATGCAATTAGCCTTATATTGATGTATTATTATTTCTCTATACTTTTAAATAGCATGTATCATTACAGAAAACAAGATAAACCTTTTTCAAAAAATGGTTTTATGTGTGATCCAATTTGTATTACTCTTTGTATGCTTTCCATGAAATTCAAGGGTCTGTGTCCCCTAACATTCAGTCTTGGCTTTTCATGGTTTGAAAAATGCCCCAGTACCATTTCTGTGACAGGCTTAGTGGTTGTGGTACCTAAATCTATGCACTGTTTTGCTGACATAGTCAAGAATTTGGACTTTCCTCATATCAAAGTGTTTCATTCTAAAGGTGCCAGCAAATGAAGCGAAAGAATGTCATTGAAAAGAATGCCCAGTTCAGTTCATCTTAGAAATTCTTCTGGGATGAAAGGCAGGGTAGAAATCTAATAAATAAATTTTCATGTGTTTTGCATTGCAATTCATTAAATTTCATCTTTAATATGCTTTAAAATGCACAAGGACATTGTACCAAAATTATCGCTTCTTGGTCTCAATCCATGAGAGGTTTCACAAATCAACAACAGCTCTGTGATACCAGCTTGAAAATTGACAGGATGCAGGCAGAAAGTGGAGAGAGGGGCAAAATGACACCATTGCACCCCCATAAGAGTTCTGCCCCCACCTATGAAATTTACCTCCAGTCCACTCATTTCTAGCACTGCAGTAAATTAAAACTTCTGTTGAGCAATTAGAAAAACAGTTTAGGCATACAAAGGAATGAAAACACAGCAAATATCCAAGTTTGAGGTATGAATGGTTTTTCAATGTTCAACTTTCTGCAATGGCACAAAATCGGGGAGGGGCAGAATTCTTATTTGCAGGGGCAATGCCCTCGTTTCCTTTCTCTCTATAGTTAAACCCCTACGGGATGCCAATGTAATTGCATAGCTTAAGTAGACTGTGGACTTTTCCTCACTACACTATTACAGTGCTATTATTCTACTTTAAGCATCCTGTGAAATTCTAGGGTTTGTAGTTTGTAGAGGCCAAAGAGCTTTCTGGCTGGGAATTCTAAATGCCCCTCCCTAAACTGCAAACCCCAGGATTCCACAGGAATAATAGCACTATCACAGTGTAGTACGGAAAGGTCCTTAGTCATGACTGTGACACTATTAGCACAATTGTAACTCCCTACCAGGCGTCAGCTGCTTGAGGAAAAGGAGATCCATTCTGCCAGCAGCTGGAGCATGGATGAATGATGTTTGAGCCAGGAGAGGTTACTTACTAAAGCACATTGAACCATAGGATGTTGACAGTGGAATAATAGCACTATAATAGTGTTGTACAGAAAGGCCCTGTGTCTTTTCTGTGTGCTCATCAACATTTAAAGGTTATCAGCCACACAGGTGGCATTTGATGGTGTGGGCTTTATAACAGAATCGGCTTGGTTCTGCCAGCAATGACTAGCTGGCCTTGCCTGAGCATGGTGGGGCAAACTCAGGAAAAAAAACCCTGTTTTCCCGTAATGCTTCTGTGATGTGGAAGGGGCAGCACAGCTCCCATCTCCCTATCCTGGAAGGGGCCAGGCAATATGATTGTGCACTCCCTGAAACTTCTAACCATTTTCAAGGTCAACCCCCTGCCACCCCCACTTTCTGAAAGTTTCTCAGTGATCTGTCTTCCAGGTTAGAATCTCATAAAGGTAATTTTATGGTGATTAATTCATTTAGGGAGCTCAGTCAGCAGATTATGCTCTACTTTATTCTCATTCTCAGTCACCTTTCATTCAGGCAGCATTTTAACATTTGACATTTTTCTGTCATCGCTTTACTCTCAGGGACAGGGACTCCTACTGCAAACACCATTAAAGCCATCACCTTTACCGCTATAACTCAACCAGTGGCTATTGATCAAGCCCTTGTTTTGACATGATTCCACAGCATTTTCCATTGACAGAAATGTAAGGATGTCAAAATAAGACTGGCAACTAGGAGGCCCATGCAGCTCATCGCCAGAGCAGTGAAAATACTTCACAGATGGATGCTCCTAAGAATCATTTTTCAATTAAGTGACAGCTAAGTGGCTGGTAATTCTATCCCTTTCTTTTAGCCTTAGTAGCCACAGAAGAACTAGTCTCCTTTTAGCAGCAATTTACACATTTGTGAAACAGTTATCATGTCACTCTTCAGTGCTCCTGTTCAGTGTTAAATGGTCAGAGGTCCTTCTATTATTCCTGCTACTACATTCGAAATTCAATGTTGCTTTCCAGTGAATACTCACTCCCTTTGATATCTCCACAGTGCTTTTTCCCAAATGCTGGAGTCAGCTTTCTGTCTGAGGCTTTGATTCCAGACAGAATGAAATTACTATATACCATGATGGCATCAGCAACTTGTGATCTGAGAGGGTGGGATGCACATCTCTCCATCACTTTGGGGTAAGGTACCCATTCCCCCACTCAGACCATGGGCCTCCCCTATAGATTGAGAGTAACATATTCCATTCTTTTTAAAAATCAGAGTTAAGGTTTTATTAGCCAATGAATTGCCTGTCTCCCAACTTCACCCCCTCTCCTTTTGTTATCAATTTGGTCTTGTGTGTTCTCTCCCCTGCTTCTTTTTTGCTTGATCTTAGGCCCTTTCCACACCCTACCTTCTTCCAACATCCTCTCATGGGGATGCCAACAGTGACTCTGCCACGAGGCTGCACTGGGGCAGGAAGCAGAGCCATTGTGCTTCTGGACCCACTGCAGACCAGGTAAGTCTGTGATGGTATCACAATCACAGGTCATTGATAGGGAAAACCCATCAATGATTTACTCCTTGATTGCACTACCTGGGGATGGGAGAAGGATGGGACCACAATGACATCATGTGTAATTGTTGTTGCTTTCGCATCCCTATGGCAGGATGACAACGTCCTGCAGAAAGGGTCTTAGGCTTCCTGCCATCTTTGTTCTACTGATACTTCTCCTTGGATAAGCTTTGGATTCTATTTCACTCATTTTCTCTATTTCCAGAAGGCCTTTGCCACATTTCCTTCCTGTCCATTCTTTATTATAATTTAACTAGAGTACGTATCCCTTCTCTGCTCTGCCTCCATCTCCTAGATGGTGAATCCCTTATGTTAGGAACTTAGCTTCCATTCCTTGTAAAGAACGCAGAATAAGATTTTGTTTCTTGTCTCTTGCTACTCCTTTCTGGTTCAAAAGGAAGAATTAGTTGCTTCCCAACACAGGTGCTTCTTCCTTGCATGTATGCAGTGTTTATAAATCTTCTTCTTTTAGTCTCCAATCCCAGCAGATTCTTCTCCCTTCTATTTCTTTTTCTATCCCTTTCCCTTTTGCAGTAGTTTTGGCTTTCCTAGATGGGAAGCCTAGAGAGACCAACGCCAGTGTTTGCATTGGGAAGGAACATTATAAACTGTTGCTGGATCAGAGTTCCCACCCTCTTTTTTCCAATTGACCAAACAGGTCCTTAGGAAGATACTGTAGTTTTGATGCCAGTATGAGTTTATGATCTTCATGAGGTAGTATAATCTGACAGTCAAAATACACTGCTTGGCATTTGCAACTATGAACATCATCCATGGTCCAAAGCACAACTCTTCCATTCCTTCATGGCAGAGATGTCTTGTGGCTCAAGCAGGATGGGATGGGCGCATCACACTGGCAGAATGGGAAACACACACACACACACACATATCAAATCATGGGCTGCCAGTGCCCTTGATAGAGAAGTCTGTCTCTCATATGGAAAAAAAAATCTAGAAATGTAACTGTATGAAAGGACTCCTTTCCAAGTTGTAAATCCATTAGGTCCTTTCAGGTAATCAAGATGGATTATCAAGAAAAAGGAGCAGATAATGATTCATTGATAATTACATTGCTTTCTTACATCAGTGTTTATTAGCTATGGCTGGAGATGTGATAAGCCTTATTTGAGCTCAGTAAATAATTTGTGTGAAAATGAAAAAAAAAATGAAAGAATGACACAGCTCTCAAGAAAAGGGCAAAGCAGAGCATCAGGGACAGTAGTAAAAGGAAGTAACCTATTCTAGCTAGAGTTGTCAAAAAATATTAAAGAATGGGAACTAGTCAATCACCCAACTTGTAACTGATTGAGCAATAGCTGACTGGTTGTTATTTTTAGCTGAAATATTGCTGAAGTATTGCTAGTAAGTCATTTTTTTTGTTTAAACCAATGGACATCTCAGAATGGCTTAAAGTGTGGACCTGAGTGACATTATGAGATACTGCATCACATTAACCTCTTTTGTGTATGCATGGAAAGCATTTGGCCAGGTTCTCACAAAGGGCAGCTAAGATGTCAAGCCTGTGTCTGGGGTGTACACCTCATGTTCCATGTAAGGGCTCGCATGGCTTGAAGGGAGGGGGAGAGGGAGCAGAGTGGGAAGTGTGCCCTCCCCTTAGGTCAAGCTCATCTTTGATATGGGATCTGTATTGCTGGGGGAGAACTATCTGACTGTTCCTTGCCCTGGTCTCTTAGCTATTCTGCTTCAGCCATCTTGCATAACCCGTTTCACAGATAATAATGCCAGCCGTTCCTACATTATACTGTTTATATGTAAAGAATTCTCAACTGCACATATGTATTTTTAATACATTGCATGTTTGTGAGCAGGACATATCAGAGAACTTAAAGGAAGGATAACAATAACTTTTTCTTGCACAATAGATGAAGATAAACCCACTAAAGCCCACAGAAAGGGTTTTTAGGATCTCAATTATGATGAGGTTTCTAAGTTTCTCCAAGCTCAGTTATATGCACATACCTTGGGCAAAGATCCCTAACTTTTACCAATGTGAAGGACTACTGACTTACTGATAGAGATAGTGCTTTTGTTAGAGGTGGACATGATATTTTAAAATATTTGTAAAATAGTTTAAAAGTGAGTTGTTGAGTATCAGGAAATCCTGAAAGATGAGACTTCTGTACAGATAAGAATCTTCAGTTTGGGGATTATTCTACATGAAAAATGCACATAGTTGCAAAATGCACACAGTGTTTTCTGTGCAGAAAAAAATGTGCAGAAAACAAGTTTCTGCTACAGAAAACAGCATTATATCTCATATAAACATTTCTGTGCAGAAATGTGCAGGAATCTTGTTTTCTGTAAACAAAAATAATTTTCTTTGTTGACAATATTGTTTTCTGTATGGGAAACTTATTTTCTATGCAGAAAATTAAGCACAAGAAGCCCTCATGCGTTTTTTCTGCACAAAATAGGTAATAAGTTATTTTAAATAAATTATTTTATTTTTAAAAAACAAGCTGCAAATAATGTACACTGAACAAATTGTGATGACTTTCTCACAACAAGGAAAAAAATAGTAGAATTTTGTCTATGAGAACAAATTTTGCAGAATTTGAGATCCCCAACTTTTAAGGTATGGGCATTGATTAGCCAAATGGAAGGCATGAGCACGCCTCTTATATATCAAAGAAAGACTGTGATCATTTGTTTTCATGTCCTGCTTGTCCAGGCTTCTGCTTGACTCATCTTGAGGCAAACAGGATTTTCCAGAGTGAAATTATTAGGAGTTATTTAGAAATGGCTGCAAGACTCAGCTCATGAGCAGCCAACTATTTAATAGTGTGGTAAAAATTTTGTGAACCTTCACATACTATGTATATTCTTTTCCTTAAATTTGACTATCTGTTCAGTTTGTCAAATATTTCCTAGCTCTGTTAACCTTTACAGTGGACTTTCCATGAGTACAGCGAGTTTTTACTGAGTCTGGAATCTGCTTGTTCTTTGTTCTACAAAATAGGAAAGATGGCTTCATATCTCTGGGATACTGATTTGAGTAGAGCAAGGCTGGGCAAAGGGCTGCCCTCAAGACCTTGTGGGACTCCAACTCCCAACATTCTTCACCATGGCTTTGCTAGCTAGGGCTAGTGGACATTCTGCAGTCCAAAAATAATATCTAGAGGGCTGCACTTTGTCCATCTTTGCAATAGAAAGAACTATCTTGGGGATACGCAGCAAGTCAGGAAGAGTCCTGGTGGAGTGGAGAGAACCACATTTTGGTGATCACTTCCTTTTAGCTGTGTAATTCTGAGCATTTTGTAGAAATGGCTCACATTTTTTTCCATGACAACATGGAACATGACTTCGTGGGACATGACATCATGAAACATGAAAACAAGTGGAAAATTGGTTTGTTTATTTAATGAAAACAAATATATACAGGATACGATGGCATCTACCACACTGCACAGTATGTTTCTTCCATGCTGCTAGAAGAATATCTAGTTCATTCTCCCCAACCATATTCTAAATGCTATTATGGGAAATGAACACCTGCTTAGTTGAATGGCACTATATCCCATAATTACCTCAGATCTTATTCTGATTAATGCTCAGTTGAAGATATTCCTTCTTTATAGAGTGAAATGTTTCTCCTCCACTGAGTACATTGAATGATAATGAGATACTGTCATTTCTATAGTGAAGATGGGCTGATTATCTTTGGCAGAAAACCCTTTAACATCTAACATGTGATTATTTATTACTCAGATGGTAGATCAAATGGAATAAAAAGTAACACTCCAAACAGATTTTCAGATTTTGAGATCAATCTGTGTGTCATTGCAAGGACAAGTAAAATGTAACTTCAAAAGTGACCAACTAAAACAGGGGACAGAAATATGCAGCCCTCCCAAATTTGTTGCACTGTAGGTCCTAGCATTCTTTACCACTGGTTATACTGGCTACGGCTCCTACTCTGAACTAATGAATATTAGAGGATATTGTTAAATAACTCAAAAACTTTTTGAATAAAGAATTTTCCTTTATCCTTGTTTTCTATCTTTATCTTTGTTTTTATCTTTGCTTTCTTTGTTTTGTCTTTGTTTAAAGCTCTCTTTGCTTAACATTACTTTATTGTAGATGTCTGGTCAAATAAAAAAATCATTTGTGTTTCAAAGATTTAAATATAACAAGCAGTTGTGTTTTCATGCAGAAGTTATATCCCATTTTATGTGCTTGTTTACACAAAGTATAAGGACTGGTTCACAAAAGCCAGCAGGCTGTCTGGAATCCCTCTTCTTTAGTGCTAAGCTAAAATGGGGAGCAGGGAAGAGTTTCAAGGAAATATTTGCCAAAACAAAAATGTTGATTCGGGCAGTTTCTGGGCAACAACAAGGATAAGAACAACAACCTATGATGAGAAATGCTGGATCTGACTCAAGGGCCTCTTTAGTCCAATTTTCTGTTTGCACTGTGGTCAGTCAGTTAGTGGTCTGTGGGTGAGAAGAACGTAAATGTGACTTCTGTTCATTGCATGTTTTGGAGTCCCAGAAGCAAAGAAAAGTTGTGTGAGGCCTAAAGGCTAACTCTGGTTCAGGAAGACATTAGTTCATGGATGGCATGATGAATTATCCAGTTGTGTGAACCCACAGAAGTGAGGGCAGTGTGTTCTCGAAGATGAAACGGTAGCACACATGTATGACTTGTCTTACATAGATCTTGAATATGTGTCACACATTTTGGTAGTATTAGTGTTAGTGTTAGTATTGAAAAGTGGACTTTAAAGACCATCAGAGCTGGAGATATGTGACTTTGAAGTTTGTTAAAGCCATGTATGTGCATGGTGACAATCTTATGTAAAGGCTGATCTAGAAAGTAGAGGAATGGAAGGATGACCAGGAACAGAGGGGTTTCTTTGCCAGATAACCTGTGCTTAGCCTGTTATTCAGATCTGACCTACTTAAAACCTTTTCTGCAACCGTCTAAGAATCCCAAATTGTCTAAAGGAGTGGTAGATCTTATTTTCTTTTTTAGCTGGACATTCAAAATGCGTTCATTTTCTAGACTAGTGTGGATTTTTTTTTTATCAAGCTAAACTTTAATGTTTGAGACGTGTTCTGATTTTCAGACACTTGTTGCCATTTATGATGCCTTAATTACTATTTCATTCATTATTTCATCATAGCCCTTTAAGGTAGTGACGTTATAGTTGCATTAACAATTATGTTTGATGTTACCTCTATGGTCTCTTTAATAGTTGTGCTGCAGCTGTTGTACAATTTTCTTGTTTGCTAACCACATTAAGATGTTATGCTGTAACTTTCTTTGTCATTATTACCTTGTATTTTATATCACTGGTTTGTTTTTCACCATCTTGTCTATAATTTTAACAGATTTTAAATTTGCTTTACTTTAAAATGTGCTGCTGGTTAAAAGATCATTCTCCCTGAAACTATATACCAAAGATGGTATAGAAAAAGAATCCAGATTTTCACTATTTGGTGAATAGATTTTTGTGAAAATGCTGACAGTTAACTCTAAGAATTTATTTATTTATTATCTTTATTACATTATATTTATTTAAGAATTTATTTATAAGAATCCTTTATTGGCCAGAATCTCCTGTGTATCTAAAATAGGAAACATCACATTACACTAACAGGTTTCTATGCTTTTAGCAAAATGAGCATATCATCAGATTCTTGACTGGCTGGCCTTTTTTTTTTTTTTTGTCAGTGCTCAGAGTTTGGAAGAATGAACAGAGCAGGTCACAAATCACCAACAGGACAATACTGTAAAACGTTGTAAAACAGTGGTGGTGAACAGCCCTGAAAAAAGTAAAATAGAAGTAAGAGTACTGGGGAAAACTGAACTGGAAATTGGACAATTCTACCAAACATTCTGACATATGGAGTTTTTATTAGAAAATATGCTGTGTTGCACTCTGGGCATGTTATCACTGCAATATCCTAGTTTGAGATGGAATTTCATTCCAAATATATCTGTTGTAAAGAAATGCAAATGGCCTGGAAAATTGCTTTTCTCTTTAGTTAAGAAGCTTTAAAACCGGTGTTAATCATGGCCATTTCCACATGGGGCGAGGGAATCGCCCCATGCCGCTACTTACTGGGTCTTATGGTTCCCCGGTCCGGTCCAGGCTGCTCCGGAGCAGTGCGTGTTCATCGGCTCTGCACTGCTCTGGTGTCGAAAATGGTGGCTTCCGGTTGGTCGAGGGTCTTGACCAACCGCTGAAGCTCACCAGCCTAAAGCCCGCCCCCAGCAGATCACAGGCTCGCATTGGTGCGAGCCTGCAAATCTGCACAAGGGAGCAGGCTCATACTGGTGTGCTCCGTGCTTTTGAAAAACCGAAAGAAGCAGGTTTTTCAAAAGCACGCTGGATGACCACTTGGGGTTGTTCCGGAGCGGGCTGAGGTGCAGATCTATGTTAAATAGTCCGTACCCAGTCCATTCCCAGGTGCAGACGTCCTCCCTGGAGGATGGACTGCACCATTTCAAATACCCCGTGCGGAAATAACCCATGTTAAGTCTGGTTGTTTTAACTAATTTACTTGAGTGTATTTATTATTGTGACTTTGTTTTGTTCATAAATATCACAGTTGCTTTGAAAATATTACCCACATGCTCTATGTGTTCTAGTATTTCATTTCCTCATTACACTGTGATAGTGTTCTTATTCCACTTTCAACACCCTGTGGGATGCTGGGGTTTGCAGTTTAGGGAGGGACCTTTAGAATTATCAGCCAGAGAGCTCTTTGACTCCAATAAACTACAAACCCCAGAATTCCACAGGACGTTGAAAGTGGAATAATGTCACTATGACAGTCAGTTTTTCCGCATTACACTCTTATAGTGCGATTATTCCACTTTCAACATCCTATGGAATCCTGGGGTTTGCTGTTTCGGGAGGGGCCGAGTGGCCCCTCCCGAAACGGTAAACTCCAGGATTCCATAGGATGTTGAAAGTGGAATAATCGCACTATAAGAGTGTAATGTGGAAATGGCCAGTGTACTGTGGAAGGGCCCATAGTGTTTCAGATGTGTAAATAACTGTTCAAGAACATGTGTGATGTTTCTGCACATGCTAAGACAGCTTTAAATGGAAGTAATGGAGATAAAAGTGAGGGAGGAGACAAGAGGCAAATATTTTAAAAGATTTATTCACATGCTAGAGTTCAGGAATTATAGCACTGTCACAAAAGTGCATTCCTTGGCAAAACATGGTGTACATTAGGCAGACGAGAAGTAATTACTATATTTGTTGAGAGCTGTTTATAGAACAAAAATGTATAAAACATCTTTTACATGGTGAAAATCAGTTGCTTGGTAAATAACGCTCTGCATGGTGTGACAGTAATGAGGAATTTTATCTACAGCTACTAAAATCACAGTTTGCAACAGCTGTTTTATATGTTTTATCTACTCTTACTGAAGCAAGTGTGCTTATATTTGTTATTATAGCATTTAAAATTAGAGCTTTGGGCTTGATTTTAACTGATGTAAATTGGCAAACCAGATCAATCTTAACTGATGATGTGTTGAACTGAATACATTTGGACGGAATTGTTGTTGTATGCCTTCAAGTCGTTTCACACACACACACACACACACACACACACACACACACACATATATTTCATTTTTTATAATAAGAAAAACACACAATTACAATAAATATAAAGCTAGAACATTGTGCAGTCATCATATATGAATCATAGAGATAAGTACAACAGTCTTTGAGTATATTATAAGCTTAATAAATTTCACTTCTTAGAATTGAAAACTTGTTACTCTGTTGTTAATTTACATATATGGATATGTAAAGGAAGTTTCTAATCTATGAATCCCTATCAGTTGTATGGGGTCTTCATCTCTTCCCACCTACCTGATCATGGAGCACTTCGTTAGATCAAAAACATAAATTGCATAGAAAAAAAATATAATCTAAAGTAATTTTTGCCATGATTTCAATTATTCATTTTAAACAAATCAAAAATAGAAGAGAGAAAAACAATAAAATAGGATTTTTATACTGTTTTCTGAAATATTCATATTCATATAATAAAAATACAAGATGTGTAGCATTAATCAACAATAAAATTAGACCAATATTGTCTGAGGAAAGTTATTACAGGGTCTTCTTTAACTCTGTCTGACTTCCCTCTTATATTACATGACAAAGAGTCTATTTATTTCATTTCTAATAATTTATAGAGTTGGGGTCGCCATAGGAAGCCCGCTCAGCCCTGTGATAGCAAATTTTTACATGGAACACTTTGAAAAGCAAGCCTTGGAAACCACACCATAAAGCCCACTATATGGTTCCGTTATGTGGATGACACTTTCACCATTTGGAGCCACGGAGAAGAAGAACTGACCATGTCTCTGGACCATCTGAACAACATCCACCCGAACATCCAACCATGGAAAAAGAAAATGAAGGAAGACCACTGTTTCTGGATGTCCTAGTCATCTGCAAACCTAACCAACAGTTGGGCCACACAGTTTACAGAAAACCTACACACAGGAACAGATATCTACACAAAAACTCCAACCATCACGCAGGACAAAAAAGGAGCACAGTAAAAACTCTGGTAAACCGTGCAAAAAGAATCTGTGAACCCCACCTCCTGAAAGATGAACGGAATCATCTAAACTGGGCTTTACAGGCCAATGGTTACTCTAATTCAGATATCAGAAGAGCCTCAAGACTTGGAAAAAACTACAACAGTGAAGATAAGCAGCCAACCAAAGGGAATGTGTTTTTACCATGCATCAAAGGGGTCACTGACCATATAGGGAAATTGATGAAGAAATATAACCTCCAAACAATCTACAGACCAACCAAGAAAATTCAACAAACGCTACGTTCAGCAAAGGACAAGAGGGATCCTCTAACTTCTGCTGGAGTTTATCGCATACCTTGCAGTTGTAGGCAGGTATACATAGGAACTACAAAACGCAACATCTAAACACAAATTAAAGAACATGAAAGACACTGCAGACTGATCCAGCCAGAAAAATTAGCAGTAGCAGAACATGTTATAAACCAACCTGGACACAGAATGCTTTTTCAAAGCACAGAAATTCTGGACTGTTCTGACAACTACTATGTCAGGCTACACAGAGAGGCCATTGAAATCCATAAACATATGGACAATTTCAACAAGAAAGAAGAAACTTGGAAAGTAAACAAAATTTGGTGACCAGTACCTACCAGTACTGAAGAACAGTAAAATCAAGACTCAAAATATGCCAATGAGCACCACCCAGACTCTGGAGGCCCCTCTACAAGAAACAATACAATAGATTGCTAATGTACTTAATGCACTGATATGCATATCCCCTGACTAACAATACAACCCTGGGGGATATCCCATTTAACAATAGGCCATCACACAGGCCAACTGTAACATATGCAAATTGCTCCCTCCTATCCTGGGACTACACAAGTATATAGACTCTGTCTCACTTCCATGCCACCAGATCCTCTGAAGATGCCAGCCACAGATGCAGGAGAAACGTCAGGAGAAAATAATAATAGAACAGAGCCTCAAAGCCTGGAAAACCCACAACAACCTAATTTATAGAACCATTCCTCGCACTCTAGTACAGTGGTTCTCAACCTGTGGGTCCCCAGATGTTCGTGGACTTCAACTCCCAGAAGCCCCAGCCACTATGGTCAATGCTCAGGGCTTGTGGGAGCTGAAGTCCATGAACATCTGGGGACCCACAGGTTGAGAACCACTGCTCTAGTATCTTAGAGTACTTCCAAAAAATATCAAGCAATAATCTTGCAGCAGAAATCATATATAATAGTATCCTCCAGTATTTTCTTATGAATGTCTCATCAAAGCTTTCGATTATATTTAAGAGAAAAAAATCAGGATTTAAAAGAAATTTTATTTCAAATACCTGCATTATCAAAGAATGTACCTTCTGCCAGATTTTTAAAATTTTAGAACAAGTCCACCTCATATAGAAGAATGTACCTGGCTTGACTTGGCACTTCCAACATGCTTTCTTCCCTATTTTATACATCTTATCTAGCTTTGATAGAGTCAAGTACCATCTATAAAAGATTTTTATATCATTTTCTTTAAGGTCTTTTGATAAAGTAAATGTGTTAGTTCTTTTCCAGGCTGTCTCCCAGTGCTCCAACAAATTATCATGCCCCGTTTTCTTGGCCCAGGATATCATCGATTCTGTCCCCTATGAGCAGCCTTGCATCTGTGATCCTTGCTATAAGTTGTATTCAATACATGAAAAGCAGCTGTGTTTAGGAGTAGTTATTTCTTTTGCAATTGTTTCTGAATAATTTCTTTTTGTTATTCTGAGGGCAGTTGTCTGTTTTATCAAGGGCAAATTATTTGAGAAAAAAAGTCCAACACACATATTCATAATAATCTAATAAAATTATTTTGGAAACACATTCTTTGAGATCTGGAGTTATCACTTTGCAGAAATTATGATCGCTAGGAGGTCCACTTGAGATTCTCATATCAATACAATTTTCCCATGCCTGTTGTCATAGCAGTGGTGGAAGAGGGTGCAAAGAAAGGCACCTAAAACAGAACACATGAATATAGCTGACCTAATTAAAAGAAGGGGACAAAAGACAATCTTATAATATTGAGTATATAAGGTCTGGTATTATAAACAATTTGAGTAAATATCAGAAAGTTTCAACCCAGTAACTTTTCCGATAGCACCTCTGATTTGTTCTAAAGCAAGTATAGATAGCATTGCTCGGGAGAAGGAGTAGCCACAGTTAATGATCTTCCATTTCAGCCCTAAATACATTACTGCACGCATGCGCATGCACACACACACACACACACATATTTCTGTCTGAGGTAACAAACGTGTGTGTATATACACTTTTTAAAAGGTAACTTTTAAATGCTCAAGGTCACCTGGTGGGTTTCCATGGCTGAGCAGAGATCCAGACCCTGGTTTCCCAGAGTCCTAGGCCATTTCCGCTCTAGCCTGTTATAGCTGGCCCCTCCCGAAACTGCAAACCCCAGGATTCCATAAGATGTTGAAAGTGGGATCATAGTACTATAACAGGCTAGTGAGGAAATGGCCCTAGTCAAACCACTACAATAATCAAACTACTATACCACACTGGCTCTTATGTAGAACATACAGCTTATATTTTAAGTCAGACCATCCAAATATATTCTCCAAAATGGATGAAAAACCCTCTAGCTTATCTTATTTGTAACTTTTGTACTGCTGTGGGATTGATTATTTTCAAGCGGGCAGGAGGAGCCTTTCTAATTGAAGTCAGAGATAGAACTCCAGCCTCCAACAAGGAACTCTGCTATTCGATCCCTCCTTCTTGCCCCTAAAGAAAGATCCATGCATCTAACTGACATGACATCAGCTCTCTGACATCTAAGCATATGAGAAAGGTGGGATTGCGGGTATGGTATTGGCAGGGTGCGCAATCCTAAACTCCCATCAAGGACAGCCAAGGGACCAAAGCATGGAGTAGAAGAAGGGTGCCCTCATATGCGTAAATGTGCCACCAGAGGTTCCACAGATGCATCAGAGGCAGGATTCAAAGCCACCTTGTTCCCTTCAAACTTGTCAATCCTTGATATGGTGACATTAATCTTCACCTTGATATGGTGTCATTAATCTTCGTCTTACAATAGTCAATAGGAACAGAGGGGGAAAATAGGACGCAATAAAACAAATTAAAACTACAAAGGTGCACTTGATACTGTTTGGTCAGTAATATTATTACACATATTTTAGCTTGTACGTGTATTATTAATATCATAATCAATGCACTGAAATATGATAGCCACAGTATACCATTGGGTGATGCTGCAGCCTAGTTTAGAAACATGACAGATTCTTCACATTCTGTGACATGGATGCAACATCAGTGGATTTCATCACTGAGTCCTACTGCAGATTGGTTATCGTTTGCGTGTACTGTCATGGGCATAGTAAGAGCAGTGTTTAATAACTCTAGAAGAAAGTGTCTGCGGTTAATCATTGGTAGAGAAATGGTATTCTCCACTTGCTTTTAGATACTTTCTTGCTCCATGTTCAACTACTAGCCCCTGATATTCAGTACAGATGGTAGATGCACAGTTAAGCCCTTAATGATAATACTTTATCAAGGAGTGTGTGAGTAAGAGAGAGAGAGAAAGTGAGTGAGAGGGAGTGCACAATGGGAGTGGTTATGTAGAATAATAATCTTCAAACTGTTTTTGTGAAATTCTAAGTTGAGGTGACTACATGAATCCCATCATGAGAGAAAGGTGTGATAGAAATCCAATAAAGAAACAAAAGGCTATTTTAAAACTGTTTTAATTGTTTTTAATGTAGTTAATGGTTGTAATATTTTTAACATGTTTTAATGTGTATTTATTTTTGGAAGCTGCCTTAGGTCCCAATTCTGGGAGAAGGGCGGCCTATAAATACAATAAAATAAGTAAATCAATGAGAAAGAAAGGAAGGAAGGAAGGAAGGAAGGAAGGAAGGAAGGAAGGAAGGAGGAAGGAAGGAAGGAAGGAAGTAGTAGAAACAATGTGTGTTATGTGCAGGAAAATCACTATAAAATGCATACATGTGCAAAATGGAAACACTGTGTGTGTGTGTGTGTGTGTGTGTAGAAATGTGTGTGAAAACATAAATAACACAAACTGGTTTGGAAAGGGGACAAGACCAGTTTATAATGGCAAACAGAGAAAGTGTGTGCATTTGAACTTGACAAATTTATCATTGCTTTATTGACAATGCTACAGGGTTTACTTTTTGTACATATATGCGTGTACGGATATATGTCTGTAGAGAGAAAGAGAGATTGAGAGAGAGAGATCTCACACTGGAGTCCAAGTCTTTCTAAAAAAAATAATTTTATTTATCAATATAGAAGCAGAAGCTACTGGAACTAAACAGGATCCTTTATCAGACAGCACAGCTGCTAGTCTTGCATCAGGTCCTCAGTGGGAGCAATTCTAGCCCAAAGGTGTTTAGTTTCAAGCAACTCACAGCTCATTTTAGACTATTAGCAAAGCATCAGTCTAACAAATGATGTTAGCATTGTGAGCACCTTGCTAGGGCAGCGATTTTGGTAAGGTGATAGTAGAAGTCATTTTGGAATAAACTTTCCAAACATTTTACATTGAGTGGTATTGACTAACAATTAAGTTACTGTCCCTTTCTTTCATCTATCTGGAAAAGTGTGGAATAAGGGCATAGGTTTGACCATTAATACTGTATCCTTAAAATGCAAGCAGTTTCTTGATACTTTTCACTTGGGTACATCTTTCTGGAGAAACAACAGATGCCTCTCCACAAGTGTAGCAGAAATCAATGGAGGTGATCAATATCTCCCTCCGCAGGTAATAAAATGCCAAGCAGCATTTCTGTCTATCCATATTGATCCTGCAGAATTACTTCAAATTGGTTCTGATGTGTATAAAAATCATTTTCTTAATGATAAAAACCCTTTTGTTTCTCCCCATGATATGTTATTTCATATAATAAATCCTGTCCTCCTCTTTTGTCCAGCTATGGTAAACTCTGGATAACTAAAATTCATGTAAGAGGGGAAGAATTGGGAGTAAT
This sequence comes from Iguana delicatissima, assembly GCA_948472985.1. Taxonomy (NCBI): domain Eukaryota; kingdom Metazoa; phylum Chordata; class Lepidosauria; order Squamata; family Iguanidae; genus Iguana; species Iguana delicatissima. The sequence goes on along the minus strand of CAOKZL010000579.1, from coordinate 799,169 downwards.
GACTGTTTTGGTTCCTTAGAAGGTTGCTTTGCTTATGCATGTAACCAAAATGTGAAACATAGTTCCTTTTTATTTATCTTCAAATGGCAGTTTAATCACTTTACTGACTTTCTTCTTTTCATTGTGGAGAAGGTTCTCATCCTACCATCTTCTTATTCTCATATACTGTTCCCTTCCTGACACCAGGGGGTAAGAACTGCAAAATCAGGAATCAGGAAATCTACAATTTTATGTGCTGCATTTAGGTTAAAAAAGCTATACTTCCCTCAATGATGAAATGCAAATAATGGGATTAAATATAGGAAACGAGGCTAATTACATCCTCATTCATCCACGTGATGGTCTCAGTCTAATAGGCTACATTAAGTTGTTGATTTTTATAAATGATTTGGTATTTTTTTGAAAGTAATTGCACTGCAAAAAAAAAATACTGTAGCATCATCAGATATTTTAATTCCTTTGCTTTAAAATAAAAGTGATAGGAAATGATAGAGCATGCTGTAAACAGAGGTAGGCAGCTGCGGGAGGCAGGGGGCACACATCTGACTGTGGGAGACCTGGGAGGACTGCACCCCCAGCACACATCCTCACCACAAAAAAAGGGGAAAAAAACTTTCACCCCCAAATATCCCCAACACTCTCTGGGTGCTACGTGGACATTTTCACAGGCCTTCTTGCACCTGTTTTAGGCAAGGCCTTTTTTTCAAAACAAGAAGTGATGGTAAGTCACTTTCTGTTTACTTTTGGTTGTAATAAAAAAAAAAAGTCCTTTCCTGGGCCTAAATTGGCTCAGAGGGGCCCAAAACATGGCAGAAATGTCCCCTGCACCACCTACAAGGTATTCTGGGATAAAAATATTTTTTACCCCTGGGGCCCACAAAAATGGCCCTGAGGACTGAATATGGCCCACCCCTTCCAGCCATGCCATACAGCTTTGAAGTAACTCATTTTGATGGAAGAGTGCTAGGATATCATTGGTCCCGCTCTACTTTGTGATTTGATCAGATCTTCACAGTCAGTGTAGACTGCACAGAGTTTGGCTCCATGGCCTGATTCACTTGAAGACAGTTTCTTATGCATGCAGACAGTTCCAGATTCATGACAAGAGATTCCAGGGAATGAAAGTATGAAACGGCACTGAAACAGCATCCTTATGTGATATAAGTCTTAGGCCATTTCCACACTGCACTGTTATAGTGCTATTATCCCACTTTTAACATCCTGTGGACTTCTGAGGTTTGTAGTTTACTGAGGCCCAAGATTTCTCTGGCTGAGAATTCGGAAGGCCCTTCCCTAAACTCCAAACTCCAGAATTCCATAGGATGCTGAAAGTGGAATAATAGCATTATAACAGTGTAGTGCAGAAAGGCTCTACGACTACCAGAATCCTCTGACCAGTGGTCATGCTGCTTTGGGATGCTGGTCCAAAAGAATACTTGTCCCAAGCTGTGATAATCACAAAATGTGCCTCAGATGCCTATTAACATCAAGAGCAAGGGAAAAGATTTTACAGGAACCTTTCTTCAGATATAATCTTTCCTGTGTCTGGCTCATGCAGCATCACTACAAGGACTGGCTACTCCAAGGAAGTGGGTGATAGAGAGCCTATTGAGAATTCTTCGAGGAAAACTGAGCTTCTAAGTGTAATTGCAAGGGAAAATGTTGACTGAATCTGCTTGGGCAAAGGTTTGTTAAAATTTAATATTGCAAAAATAAATGTTAATCCTTTCTGAGAAGATCTCACAGTATATGAGACAGGGGGTGGGTTGAGTCCAATGACAAATGGAGGCCTTGTTCCTTCCACCATAGGTAATTTCACTTTATCAGCCTAGCAAATTAATCTTGTCTAGTTTTGTGTTCTGAAGGAATCTGTCATGCGGTAACAAATTCAATTAAGCTGCTTCAATATACTAGCATGATTTAAGTTTTAGTGAACAATTCTTATTAGAAGAAGGATTGCATAGTGTATTTACCAAAAGTGATCTATGATTGTTACTTAGCTGACACATGAAATATACTGTAATATAAAGAGGATGGGGGGATGGTTTTAAAAAAATCTTAGATTATTTGGGTACTGATTCAGAATTAATATTTCATGAGCAAAATTTGTGGAGGATCATGCTAATCCATTGTTTGGTAAGAGTGTGGTTAATTTCAACAAGAGAGATCAAATCTGTAAAAAGCAATTTTGTACAAGTGGTTTATTGAGATAGACTGTGGCAAGAACAATGAAAATTTTGGAAAGTTGTCTCTAGAATTAGCAAGCTGTCCTTTTTCAGTTAAAGAAAATGTACACAAAAATAGCAGTCGCAAATTATATATAACTACGTGAACACGTCAGGATCCAGGATGAAGGTGTTATGAGAACAATAGGAAATTCTTAGACAATTAATTTGTAACAACTCTTTCAAACATGCATGTTGCCAGTTATGCTGTAGGCGTAAGAACGTGCATGTCCTATGAAGAGGCTTTCTTCATACTGAAGATTACATATTAGGGCCATTTCCACACTACATTGTTGCAGTGCTGTTATTCCACTTATGGAATCCTAGAGTTTGCAGTTTAGGGAGGGGCCTAGGATGTTGAAAGTGGAATAATAACACTATAAGAGTCTAGTGCGAAAATGGCCTAGATCCCATTCTCCTCAGCACATTTTTCTGTCATTGTAGCCTGAAGTAATTGAAACTTGCACCAGCTTCAGTGGTACAGAAGACTTCGTAAAGAGGGCAGGTATTTGTCAAATGTAAATTTTAACAAGTGTAAATTGAATACCAGAGCGGTGGCAATGTGTACCTATAGTAAGGTAAAGGGGGGGGGATATCCTTTCCTCTTCTTTATATATTTCGTCAAAGTATCTTTTTTCATGTGCAAAGGGAAGAACATACTTTAAGTAGACTCTTACATTATAATTTCATAGGTCATTTTGGAATTGTTAATTTGAAAACATTTTTAATCAGCAGTGAAATCCCAATTTGTTCTTACCCCTCTCAATAGAAAAATCTCTTTGGAGGAAAGGATGGAGTAAATTTACATTATAATGAGCAAATTATTCAGAGCAAGTAGATCAGTGTTGACATAAAGGGTAATGGAAAAGAGACATTCCCATTCTGAGCTCTTTCATTTCCATTCTCTACCCCACATACTCACTTTCCTGCTGCCAAGCAAATAAGTTACTTGCTTTATTCAGTCGACAGTTGCAAAGCATTGTAACTCGCCTAGAACCGAATGTGTATGCGAACAGTGCAATGCAGACAGTCACATGTAGGGAGAAAGGGAAATCATTTACTGTGAATGCACTTGCTACTCAGTTCCTAATTTCTTAGAATACCATGGCACCATCTAGCTATGCCATAATGCTTTGCTTCTGTTTTTTAACTTTAACTGGCATGTTCCATACAGAAAAGAGTAGCCCACATAATTACAAGACTAGAATCATATCTCAGCAAAGGGATATTAGTGTTTCAGGTTTTTTAGTTTTGAAAAAAATAATGAAATGGTAATGCGGTAGAGGTTTATAAAACAGTGAATGGCTTAGAGAAAGGAGCTAGGGTCACCTAATGAAATTGATGAACAGCTGATGGTGTAGTGATTTGAGCACTGGACTACAACCCTGGAGATCAAGGTTCAGTTCCTGCTTAGCCATGGAAACCCACTGGTTGACATTGGGTGCGACACACACACCCAGCTCCAGAAAACCTGTGACAGACACACAACAGCAACAAGGTTCAGAATAGAATGAAAGAAAGGATTTCTTTACACAGTGTTTCAACCTAGGGAATTTGCTGGCACATGTTGTGACACTAATTTAGATCAACAGTGCCTCATCTTGGGTCTCCAGGTGTTGTTAGACTTCACCTAATAGAAATCCCACCTAGCATGACCAAGAGATAATGAGAGCTGTAGTCCAACAATTTCTAGGAACCCAAGTTTGGGAACCATGAGTTTAGATTACTCTAAAACAGGAACGGACAAAGTCATGGGTGTCAGTCTTCCAGTAACTTTTGGCCTTGATAGCTACACATGATAGCTCCATGTTAAGGGGCTGTGTACATCTCATTATCAGATGCTGGGGGAAATAATAATAATCAAAGAGCCCTTTCTTTCAGGTTTGGATTTTCAGAGCATCTGGATGGTGACATTGCCCTTTTATATAGCAGAACACTGTTTGTTTGTTTTTACAGTCACATAATTTAATTAATTGGCACATTAGAATAGTCCAGCAGTCCTCATACCTGAGCAGTAAAAAACACTCCAGTCTTCCATTTCAAGCTGAACTGTGCCAAAAAATTACATTTGTTTGATTTGGACTTTCGTCTTGTTTATTTTTTTTTTCACAAGTGTTTTCTTTTTGGAAGAATGTGAATGAACAAAGAAGGGCATTGTGAACATGTCTGGGTGGAGCTTGACTGTTTAGATAGAACTTGTACATAGCTGAGAAGTGAAATATGCAGATGAACACTCAAATCTTTGCCACACAAATACCTAGTTTTGACTCGTGAGGTCTGAATGCATTGTGGATCTCTCCGGCTTAGGATGGAGAGAATGATGAAGTCTGCATTTAAAACATAACAGTCGAAATCATATAATGTAGAGGGAGGGGGAAATCCTACACTTCTTACTGATAGAATTTTACTGACAAAAAGATTGCTGTTGAGTGCCTTCGAGTCATTTCCAGCTTATGACAACCCTAAGACAAACCTATTGTGCTTTACCTGGCAAGAGTTTTTTTAGAGGGGGGAGTTGCCTCTGCCCTCCTCTGAGGCTGAGAGAGTGTGACTTGACCAAGGTCACCCAGGGGGTTTCCAAGCCCAAGCATGGATTTGAACCTTGGCTCTAGAGTTATGCTCAAACCACTATCCCACTCTGGCTCTTGACAAAAAGAGTATAGAACATAAATACCTAGGATTATGAGACTACATACAATAATTATTATAGTATTAACTGCTGCAGAAAGTCAATTGATTATATATGCAAAATAAAACTCTAGGCTTTTCTTAAAGCTATAAATTTACCATGAGATCTTTAATAGTTGTTAGTGTGACCAGAAGCATATCTTCCAGCTTTTATAAGTATTGCTGTTCTGATGGATCTGTTTGGATTTGCCAACATCTAACAGAGACTATTCTTGCAGCTCCAGATAAATTCAATATCAGGGCCCCCCCCCCAGTTTTCTAGATTCTGCATGTGCAGTAGTGAGCAGGCATATCTTTGGCACTTTCAAGATATTTCTAGTTTTCTCTTTCATTTCAGTACCAGTATGCATCTATCCATACATTCCTCCTTGTTGGTTGGGGGTTGATACAGAAATCCCTTAAATAATTAAATTTTGTGGATAGAGATAGTGATAAACCTAACTGCAAAACAAGTGATTAAGAGGTACTGGCACTGATACCAACTAAATTCAGCATGCTGAGGTCAGCGGGAGAGTTAAATGTTGGCTTAAGACCCTCCCAGTGAACTTGATGAAGCTTACAAGTGCTTAACTTTGGCTGGGTTGCTTCTTTTGTTTTTCAGAAGCACTTAGATTCTAAAAGGCCAGGAATGCAAATTCTAAGCTAGGCATCTCATAAAAAAAAAACTCCACATATGCAGAATAGCAGAAGACACAGAGATTAGTCTCTTGTGGTATAAAAGCTAAGTCTTAATCCTGTAGAAAGCAGTGGAAGTTTTAATTAAATTTTTAGTACCATGTTTCAAACATATCAATTTTAGTTGATTATAGTTTCTCAAGGTTAAATTCAGTTGTAAAAATAAGAACACAATACATGTGTTACTGGCTTATAAAAGCTGAAGCAGTATTGGCTCTCTACTGCGTATTTTAGTAATAGGAAACCAAGTGGAAAGGGAAAGGGTATTTGTTTGCCCTTTTTGCTTTTGTCAGCGGAATCTAGCTGCAAGTGAAATCCATATATAGCGTTTCTGTCAGTAAAGACTTACCAGAAAATGGCTGATAATAGCTATTCATGTCTTCTGCTTTGGACACCCTAATCCATTGGAGAGATCTCTGCTGTGCCAGACATTGTTCTAGATCAGTGGTTCTCAACCTGTGGGTCCCCAGATGTTTGTGGACTTCAGCTCCCAGAAGCCCCAGCCACTATGGTCAATGCTCAGGGCTTCTGGGAACTGAAGTCCAAAAAACATCTGGGGACCCACAGGTTGAGAACCACTGTAGATGAAGTGGCTCACTAGTTATAAATGTGTATAAATCAGAGCATATTTGTCATGCTTAGGCTGGCTTCTCTTTCCTTGACAAGTATCCATATTCTGTATGGAGAATATACAGAAATGTTCTGAAACTGTTTTTCATGTGAAGACTGTTTGTACTTCTCTAGTGCAGTTAAGAGCACTTTTTCTTCCACTCTTCCTTGATTTGTGTGTCTTCACTGCTCTCATCATCGCTGTGTTTACTTGGTTAATAGTTCCATTTCCTATTTTAAAAGTTGTGCATCTGGAATTTAACATGCTATATCCATACCTTTTCAAGTTGCATAAACTGTGTAAACCTTCACCCAAAGAATTTAATTAAAGGAAAATAGAATACAAATAGAAAATGGGATGCAAATCCCCCCAGAGATAAAATGTTGAAATAGCTCTAGAATAACTCACTTGATCAATGATGGAGCTACTCTTGACTGACGTGCCAATGATTTCAGTGGGAACTAAGTACAACCCTCAAGCTGCAACTAAATGCAACTCACAATCTGTTCCATTGTCAAGTAATATTTCTATCTGAAGATTGCATAGAAAGCCTTAGAGATGGGCTTCTTGAGTAGCCTTGATCACTCCATTGTTAACAGAGGAAAAATTCTCCTAAATTTAGGCATTGTGACTCAGTCCCATTAAAAATAATCTGTTGCTATCAACTGACAGCAATTATTAGCCTTGCACAAGTTTCCTAGTGGCACCCAACTTCCCATTCTTTTGCAAACATGGAATAAAGAAGGAAATCTTAACATCAGGCCCAAGTCTCTGGAGAGAGCAATTTATAAATGAGAACAAAATAAAATACCAGTGTGACAATGTGCCCTTACTATGGAGCTGACTTCAGCTGCATGAAGATCTAGTGCAGTGGTTCTCAACCTGTGGATCCCCAGATGTTTGTGGACTTCAGCTCCCAGAAGCCCCAGCCACTATGGTCAATGCTCAGAGCTTCTGGGAGCTGAAGTCCACAAACATCTGGGGACCCACAGGTTGAGAACCACTGATCTAGTGTGTGTGTTCATGTCCTCTGAATGGCATTTTGCTATGAACTTTTGAGACAAAGAGAAAACGCAGAAAAACAGAGAAGTATGAAAGAGACATGTCTCAGGTTGCTATGAAGTGATGAGTCAGGTTGCTATGATGTTTATTATTTAAAAGCCCCTTTTTAACAATCAACATCTCTTCATAGCATCCTGAGGCATGTCTCTTTCATCTTGGCATCTGGGACCGATTTGTAAATTAAGAAGGTAAGATAGAACAGAAAAATCTAGCCCATATTCTTCAGCCTTATGCAAAAATGTAATGTCCCTCTACCAGTGACCTTGAAAAAAAGTAATTTATCTTCTTTGTGCAATTTTTATACCATATAGTAGTATATATGAAGGGCTGGCAATCACTCTGAGAATATATTGAATTCACTTCTATACCCCAAAAGTACTTGTAATCATGACTTGAAATGCAACAGCATCTTTCTTAAAAGAACAGCATCTGCTTTGAAATGAATTTATTGATTTTTGTTTGTACGTGAGGCTCATGATCATTACACTTAATTTCTAAGCAGTCTATTTCAAACATATAAGATAGTTCAGATATATAAAAGTTAGAAGATGCTAACTTAACTTCTTTCAGTATAACCATAAACTATATTCTGTATTTCTCTCTCCCTCTCTCTCTCTCTCTGTGTATGTGTGTGTAATGTTTATAAACATGATTGTGAGATAAAAGTAGTCACTGAAAAATATGATTGTGAGATAAAAGTAGTCACTGAGTTAATGGACAGCAAAACAAAATCTTAGTATTGTCTAATGGCACTTGAATTCCAAGAATGCACTTTTCTGTTTACCTAATTTCTAAGAAAACTGGATACATGCTCACCATCTTTCAAAAAAGGCAGACTTCTATTTTTATGTAGTGTAATACTACAGATATAAATTTGCATTCTGAGATCCTTTCATAATCTGCCAGCAGATCCACAGTAGGAAGCATTTGAGACATCTAGAAGAGAGAGAAAGGACATAGTTGCCTTTGTTTTTCCATTTCTTTTCTGGTACATGAGGAAATACCAGTGATGTCAGTTCTACATCTCCAAAGTTGTGTCATGTTTTGTTGCAGAATTCACAAAGAATTGGATCGACATAAAAGGTGGACATTTTATGACATTATCACTTCAAGAATTTTAAACAGTGTCTCTAAGATTCATCTATCTGCCATGTACACCACACACGCACACACACACGCACACACACATACACCAGCAGGGGTAGAAATTGACCCAACAAATCTATTGCTTTTCTTCTTTGGGTTACTTTTGTGACTAACACAGTGCAGTGTTTGGGGACACTTAATACCAGGGATGGGACAAATCCAGAATTTTCCAAATCTGGATCCAAATCCCTGAAAGGTTCTGGGAATCCATGAATCTCATGAATCTTGAATCTTTTGAATCCTTTTTTTAAAAAGGGTTTAAAAAACAAGGGAAGGAAGGCACCTCTACTGAAAAGTGTTTTTGAAGCAGAATTTGACAAAGCGCAAGATTGCACTCTCCACAACCTTCTCCCGCCCTCCCCGGGCAGGATCCCGCAACTGGTGGCAGGAAGAGAGTAGGGAGCGTGAGATTGTGCTCCCCACAACCTTCTCCCACTCACCCCTGGCAGGATCCCACTGGCAGTGGGCAGGAGAAGAGTGGAGCGTACAAGATCTGTATTTTTTGGTTGGTGGATTCGAAAGATTCGGTTCGCCTATTTTGGCAGGGGGATTTGGATCCGTGAATCTCGAATGCTTGTCAAGGATTCGAGGATCTGAGGATTCGGTTGGCCCATCCCTAGTTAATACTCTTCTGCTCAAAACATGATACACAGAGGCTGCCGCCAGTGCTTAGACGAGAAACAATCCCTTGAAAAAGGGCAGCAAGTACATGCTCGTTTGATCTGGTCCAGGCAAGGATACTGCCTAGATAACTACAGATACTGATAGAAGCAGATTGTTTCTGAAGCAAGCAGAGATACTGATACACCATGGATTAGCAAAAATAATAATAGAGTTGTTGTTGTTATTCAGGAATACCCAGGACCAAGGAAAGATGCAAACAAAGAAACAGTGCTAGAAATCTTTAGACCATTCTCCCCAGAAAGTATCTTTCACCCCATTGTCTGTGATGGTACAGTATATATTCAAGGCATGAAATGAGAGGAACACTACCAAAGTCAAAGTGTAGACTCCCTTTAATATCACAGAGCTGATTATGTTGACTTGCTGCTCCTAGAGGGGGTGTGTGATGTGAAGGCTAAGAGCATCTGTGGCATCCAGGCCCAGGTGCTGCATTCACAAGTTAGTTGAGATTCCAAAAGAGGCAAATAGGAGTGATATATATAGTTACTGATAAACTGACATTCTTTCAGGACATGTGAAATATATGAATGCAGTGGCTTTGAATGTGACACACACCAGGAATAAAGGAAATCCATTCTGGTACACTATGGGGAGTCCCACTTGCTTATAATATGATGACCATGACACTAATTGAAAATATTTCCACACTGGATGAAATGTGGTGCAAGATCATTTTTTACCTGCTTAGAATTGACAGAAACTTTGCTAACTGAAGAACAAAGATTGGCACCATTCTACCAAATATATACCTGGACTCATGTGATATTATATGCTGCAAGGTAGGATACTGGTTTGATACCTTCCATGGCAGAGACCAGGAACACAGCACATTAGAGGGATGGAGTGTTAAGCTATAAATTGCCTATGCCTCACATGCCTCTTTGATCACCTTTGCTCAACCCACCTCCCTGCCTCCATTACAATGTAAGCTCTGCTGATCACTTTCTGGCTGGGTAGGAGTTTTTACCCTTTTACCTGATCTTTTTTTTCCCCCTACCCCATGCTGAATTTGGTGGACTTGGACAATTGGCTTTAGGTTTTGTCTTTAAGTAGATTGTCACTGTGCAGGTGGCAGGAGGAATATAGGACTTTGGTGTACATCTTTGACACCCCTTTGGTGTAGGGTGGGGCTCTGAAGCTTCCTATTTAAGGTCCTGTGACCTAGGGGAAGGAGGCTGCCTTTACAGATCATCTGGAATTCAGGTCCTGTGACTTGAGTTTACCTTCAGTGGCTTGGATTGCTCTCAGGGCTGGGGTATTTTGCCCAGGGGAAGGCTGAGGAGATAGTCAAGGGGTGACACCTGACCTCAGCTGGACCTTCATCAGATTGCTCCCCCTTCTTGCTCCATTTCCAGATCAACACAACTTAAATAGTTTAGGTCAAATAAAGTGGTCCTTATTTGACCTAACTTTCTGTGTCTGGTCTCATTATTCCATGATTGGTCATCAATAAACCATCATCCCCACCCCAGATAGTTATTTCTGCAGAAGGGCGGTGCGTGGGAAAACCAGCAGACAGTGTATATGTGTGAAATTTGTTTGCAAGTACCATTGCACCATCCAAGTGATATGCTCTGGTTGTCTGTAGTGTGCCTAGTTCAAATAGTTCTTCATTTGGGGGACATTTATCTCAGCAGAGACTATTTTGCCACCAGAGTACCACTGTACCATTAATACTGGCTCTTTCTGAAAATAAATAAAAACTGCTTCCTTTGCTGTTTGTGCAATTCTTGTAATTATTTGGATTCACAGCAAGGTTTTGTTTCATTTTCAGTTGGAAACAATAGCATTTTTTAGGATGAAGAAATATGTTGGTAACATTTTTTACAGAAAAAGAGGTCTTTCAGAACAAATGTTCCCTTTCATGTCAATGTGGGTTTTGTAGGATATAATTCATTCCACAACCACAAAAACTCCAATGGACTTCAAATATTTTGGAATTCCCATGGGATCAGAAATACCCCAGAATTCACGCCATTTAAATTATCCACATATCTGAATGAGGATTAAGGAACCAAGTGGACTTTCTTGAAGCACACTGCTTAGTAGCACTAAGAAACTTACTAGTTGAAGGCACTTGAGGGAGACAAGTGGCATGTTTGAAGTATTCTCTATAGATTCAGTATGCCATCAACTTAGAATTTCTTGCTTGTTTCCCACAAGTTCAGGGTCAGAAGGGGTTCAGCATGACCTTGACGCTACCACAGGATATGTGTAAAATGAATTGCATAAAATTTAGTGTGGTTCTCATTCCAGACATTTTGAGAATTTCTGCTGGGCTGAAGAGAAAAGCTTTCTGTCAGTCAATAAAATCTTTATGCTTGTCTGCTGCTTTCTGCTACCAGAGATTCTGCTACCATCACTCTAAGCATGCTTTTTTGTTCATAGCAAAGTGTACAAAGTGTTAGTTCTTCTCTTGAAATTTTTGTTTCTAGTAGTAATAGATTTTTTTTTATTTTACAAATTTGTAGGCTGTACCTTCGTAACCAAATATGCCATCTTAATTTTTTTTAAAAAAAAAATAGTAATATGACAGCAATAAAACTCCTAAAGTAGCAACAACTAGACAACTAACAGTCTGCAGTAAATTTACATTGAATTTGAATTTACAGTTTTGAAGGCTCAGGAGCTTTCACAATAATAATGGAATTTTAACAATATTTTGTATGCATTTACTGATGTCTTTGTATTTGCTTATATATGTATTTGTTTTATTTTTTTGTAAGCCACTCTAATTTCTCAATTTTGGAGGGGAAAGTTGGATGAAAATGAATACTTAATGATAAATATAAGAGTAGACCCTTGAATCAATGGGAACTTGGTAAATCAACATGAATATGAATTCTATTAATTAATGGATCACAGTCTAGTTGGTGCTTAGCTCATGAACATTTTAAGATGGCACCTTAAAAATGGAGATAGCACCAACTGTTTGATCTTTGGAAGTGGGGAAAGACATTCCAAATTTGTTATGACCTAATGAGGCAATATGGTATAGTAGTTTGAGCATTGGACTATGGCCCTGAGGACCAGTGTTCAGTTCCCCACTTGGCCATGGAATCCCACAGGGTACCCATGGGTACATCACATACTATCAGCCCCAGGAAACCCCCATGATAGGTTCATATTAGGGTTGCCATAAATTGGAAATGATGTGAAGGGACACAACAAGAAGAAATGTGCAGAATGTCTTTCTAGATTCGTAGTGCAAATCTTTCCTAGTAATGGTACATGTAGTCTGGCCTTTTTTATTTATCTTAATACACAAGCAGGATCATTGCCTAAGTCATGATTTGAATTCCAAGCCTGAAATCAATCTTAATGGGATTGCAGTCCTAACCAATTATGCAAGACCAGGTTCAGTTGAGATAGTCTGAAGATGTAAACAGCACACTTGAACCATCATGCCTTACTGAAATGAATGTCAGAAGGTCAAGGAGTCTAGGAAGTGGTGTATGCATCTTTGTGTAAGGTGTGGTGGTAGCTGTCTTTAAACACCAGAAGATTGCTCTCCAAAAAACTTCTTTGGAGCTCTCTCTGGACCCTGGTTGATGACAACTACCACTCAATTTCATTTATCCCTTTTTGAGGGCAGGGGCAGAAATACAGAGCAGCTTTTGGGGTATATGGATTCTCTAGATTCATTTCAGCGTTAGTTCAGGCTAAACACAACAGAATCAGCCTTGGTCACTCTGATGCATAGCCTTCACTGGAAGCTGGGCAAAGGATAGGCCTGTAGTGAGCCAGGTCCACAACAGCTTCTGAACAGGTTGTCAAAGACACAGCATTCTTCCACAAATTCCATCCTGATCTTTATGGGCTTTCTTAGCATACAGGCCTATTGAGAAATGGTTGTAGTATGCAGCATCCACTAAGTGCTATGATTTCTTCATTAAGACTGAATCGGCTTCTCGTCTGAGGTATTTTCATGCTCAGCCAAGGACTTTTTTTCCCCGAGCATTTTTCCAATCATTCTCCTAGTTGTAACAGTCACACACACCCTTTTATTGAAAAAAACTGTTCTGTTTTTCTTTTTAAAGTCCTAATGTAAATCATTATGTCTATCAGGAGACATTTTTCAAATGTTTGGGCTCCAAATGTTGACAGTGTAAAGGCGATCACCGTAATCTTGAACTGGAAACACACTGGGAGCCAGTGTAATTTCTCCAGAAATGGAGTAACATGGCTCCATCAAGTTAAACTGATCAAAACTGTTCAAATTCCACCCATGTTCATGGGGCAGCTCTTTCCTTCTCATTCTTCCATAATGAGACCGGGGTCATGGCGGAAGTGCCGGCTCTGTCAACCAAAAATAATTTGAATTCCATAAATCTCCATGGACAGACACCTCTTTGTTGTTAGCTGCCATCAAGTCAGCTTTGATTTATGGCAACCCTACGCATGAGACAACTCCACGAATCCTGGGTCCTCAACAGCTCTGCTAAGGTCTTGCAAAGTCAGGGTCACGGCTTCCTTGATTGAGTCTATCTACCTGTAATGGCATCTTCCTCTTTTCTTATTGCCTCCCACTTTACCAAGCATTGTCATCTTTTGTAATAGGCCATGAAATTTCATGATGTGGCCAAAGTATAATGACCTCAGTTTGGACATTTTGGTTTCTAGGAAGAGCTCAGGCTTGATCTGCTCTATTTGTTTTTCTTTTTGGCAGTCCATGATATCTGTAGAACTCTCTTCCAGCACCACATTTCTAACAAGTTGATTTTCTTCTTGTCACTTTTATTCCTTAAACCTCTTCTTTTACCCCTACTCTCTTTTTTAAGGTAACAAATAATTCCACTGTCCTTCTTGTCCAGCTGGAGTTGTGCATGTTTCAAATAGCAAGTTATACAGTCTATGTCCACTGAGACACATCTGAAATGCAGTGTTCTCCCCAGTTCAGATCCTTGCATATATTATAGTGCAAACATGGTTCCTTCAGTCAAGGTGGAGACTCTAAACTGCCAACTCCATTTAAGTTGTTGTATAGGCTGGGGGTGGCGCAGGATTTCAGGAAACAGGCCTCTGTGAGAAGAAATTGAACAGCCTCTGCCTCCAAGGGACTGTAGGATAAGAGTGATCATCTTTTCTTCAAAAGCAGAATTTGCCTAGTATGCATAGAAAATTGTCATGAGCTGCATACCCCATTAGAATTCAACCTTTTTCATGAGCTGCATACCCCATTAGAATTCAACCTTTTTTCATACATATCTCTATGGTAAAAATTTCTACAGAAATATATGCATTTCTTCCCATATCAGTCAGCCTACTGAAGAGGTAAACAAAACAAAACATGAATTTATAAATAAATAAAAAATAAATAAAAATAAAATAAAATACAACATGAATTTTGTTATTAATTTGCATAGTTGATTTATAGTCTGCTTTTGCTCCATTTTTAGTTCACGATTACATCCTTAGCATATTTCAGTCTTACATTAAATAACAGTCTTACAGTACTTTACTGTCTTTACAGTACTGTGAAATATCGAGATTCATTTAATCACTCTGAAATCTAATCTCTTTTTAATATTGATTTGTCTTTCTATCATAATTCTGAAGGTACCTAATAATCTGCAGTCTCAGTTTTATGCATAAAATGGATAAACTGAATGTTAGAACCTATAGCTTGAGGTGTGATGTTGGCAAAAGTTGCTTCTGTGTCTTCTAGACCTCTGATCTGTTTGCTTTACATTGCAGGTCGTATCGTAGCCCTGGCAAGCAATGATGGAACTGTGAAGACTTTAGAACTCAAATCGGGGCAGCTTTCCAGCTTGTTGGGCCATGAAGATGAAGTTCAGAGTGTCATGTTTGACCAGAAAGCAGAGCATCTGCTTTCGGGGGCTCCGATGGCACTGTTAGAATTTGGAACTGAGACACTTGCCCACTGTTTGTTCACACCTCAGAGAAATTCTCAGCCCCCCTCCCAGCACTGGAGATGGCTTCAGATGCGTTTAGCATTACATTCTGAAGTAAAGCAATGGCATGGAATCCAAAGTTTCTGTGTCTTAGTTTAATTAAAATATATATTTCTTTCTCAACTGCCTGTTTGCCTTTATGCTTGTTTATTTTTCTATAAGCAATGTATTTCAAAAGCTGTCATTTGGCAGTTTGTAGAGAAATAGCTTTACAATGACGCCTAATGACAGAGAAGATGAATTGCAGGAGAATTTTTTTCCTCTTCCCCCTCCCTTTCCCACCTCAAGGTACTACAGCAAAAGCCACAACAGAACAACGATATCTTTCACTTATTCTAGTCTTGGAGCGGATCTACATTTTGTGCATTAACAGTCATCCGTCTGCAGATAGATATATACAGCACATACATGCTGCATTTGGTAATTTTCTGAAGAAATTATTCTGGATGACAGCAAGGCAAGAATGAACAAGTTTCAGACCAATGCCTTGACAGTTACCTCGTCTCATCATTCTAGTAGCTGCAGAGAGCTTCCACCTACCCACTGCCACTTCCTGGAACATCACCCTGCAGTCTGGTCTGACACTAATATCTTGAAACTGACAGGTTTTTTTTCTCCCCCTCCCCCTCCTTTTTTTAAACAGAAGGGAGTTGAGAAATGTAAAGTATATGTATGGGTGTTTTAGAAAATACCTTCTGCCTATGGAAGGGGTCCAAGGGTAAATGTGATCCCATTGAGTGGATGCATAAGATTTGTTTTCCTCGCCCAGCGGAGCAGCACATTCTGCCTGCATGATGCGAAATGCGAGTCGCTGGCTACTGTCCGTGGTGCTGAACGTTCCCAGCTGCCTGGCCGAATGCGCTCTGGAGGAGCAGCTGCCGAGCTGCTGCAGCCGCTGCTGCTGCTGCTGCTCCTGCTGCCCAAGGTGCTGAATCTTGCTGAAAGTTGCCGCCGTGCCTGAGATCCACACATAGCCCACCGCTGATTTTGGGAAGAGCCTCTGGAAAGCAGCACGACACGATGCTGCCACTGACTGCATTTCGGTCTGGATTGGCTCTGAGCTCCAGCATACTGTTGCTGTTCCTGGAATTGAAAGCATAGCATATTCTCCACCCTTGCGTGCCTTGTTGCAGAGATACACAGGGTAGTGATCTGGCAGAGGTTTTGGAGTGGAACTGAAGATTGCAACCAAGGATATAAGGAGATAAAAGAACAAGCTAGCAACAATGGCCATGCTTTTGGAGTGTGGTTTTCTACAAAGCAGCCTCAACTCTAGATCCCTCTGTGATTGCTTGCTTTGAATTCTGAACACAGGGTTAAAGCATAAATCTCATGGTGTATCTGCTGGATTGCTTCTGTGAAATGGGAGGCTTTTGGGAAAGGGATTTTCCATGATTCTCACTTGAAAATGTAGTTGAGGAAAAATTGCTATATCTAATACATTGATGAAGCATCCATCCACTGGCCCTTTTCAGCTTTTGTCCTGAATAGGTAAGTATACATTTTTCAAAAGGATGGCAATGTGAGTTTGCAAGAGCTTTATAGTAGCTTGAAATCAGTAAGAAAGAGGTTTTTCTTTATTTTATTAAATAAATAATATAATGAACTTTAATGCTGGCTGATAGCTTCCCAGAGCTTGCTTACTTGTTGAATTTTTTTTTCTTTTACTTATAGTGTAGATCTTGATGCCATCCCTTTCCTCTTCTCTCTGTCAAAATGTAGACTGATGAAGTTGTTGCAGTAATACCTGGGATGATCAAACCCTGTAGGAAAGTGCACTTAGCAATTTAAATTTTTTGTGAAATTTGCTTTCATTGTAACTACAAAGCCTGATTTTGCTAAGTGGGTTGATTTGTCCCCATTAGAAATAACTTCTTTGCAATTTGATTGTTTTCCAAAGTTTCCACAGCTTTAAGCATGGCAGACTGGAGCCTACCTGTAGCATGCTAGTGACTGCCCATTAAGATCTGAAAGGCAGGGTAACAGATTTTGCAACACAGACTCAACACAACAGTACAACTGGAACAAATGCTCTTTCCATTAGGATAGAGATGTGCCCTTTGTCTGAACTTGAAGTAATGAGATATTCTGAGCAGGGCTGTGAAACCTCGAATATTTCTCTTCCTTTCTCTCTTTCTCCCTTTCTCCCTCTCCCCTCCCTCTTGTCACTGAAAAAACCTGCTTAGTCAACAGGATCATTTAGGTCGTTCTGCAAGATGCAAGGCTTGCTTTTTCCCTGAGTCATTCTTCTTTGGCAGCATTTTTTTTTTTACTTTGACTTTATTAACTTGTAAAAGTGTGTGCATATAAATTATACACCTGTACTATGAAAATGTTGGTTATCTCCACAATAATTTAACACAGACCACTGTTATACAGTTGGTTCCAAAGAACAAAGCAAAATATACAAAAACAAAGTAAGGAGCTTGTTTGTTTTTTTCCCTCAGTACCCCATATTTAGTAAGCAGAAATGCTTCTCATCCTAGAATGTTCTCATCATAAACGTTTTAGAATACCTGTTTCCCAACCAGTTTCATAAAAGAAAAGAAAACTGTCTCTACCACCAGCTTTTCTCCTGGTGTCAGCTTAAGGGAGCAGTAGAAAGGAAAGCCTATATACTCTGATGAAAGTGAGACCGAGTGCAGCCAATAGTAAAAGGGAAGTAGCACAAAATAGAAGTAGTGTTTGAGATAAAGCAAAGGTTCTCCTTTATTTTAAAATTATGCAATTGTGTGACTTTTTTCCTTTTTGAATGCTTTGGGTCCTCTGTGCATTTATGGAAGCATGTCAGGTACTCACTTGGCATGGCCTTTTGAAACCATTTGTGAACATCCAGGATTTGTGTGGTATACCCATGCTTTTGAATTTATTTATTTTAGACAATCATCAGCTATCTTAATAAGATAAGGCAAGGAAAGTATAAAGCAAATGGATAATTATATAGTAAACTTCAGTGTGAGCATAGCAACTCTGACACAAACAATATTTGATCCCCGTACATACGAATGCCTCTGGGGTGTGAAACCCCTATGGAACACCATAGAGTTTTCTTCCTAGGGAAAAGAAAATCCAGTATGAAGCATTAGTAAGAACAGACAACAATGAACATTTAAACATTTTCTTCCATTGTAGTACTGCAACAGAAGCATTTTTACACAACTAGGATTAGAATCAGTTCAGCTTTTTCTTTCTATTTGAAGTCTAAACATAATTACATTTTAGTGATTCCCCCCTTTTTCTTGACCTCTTGCTTTTCATGAAAGCACCTGACATACTTCCACCTTGGTTTTAATTAACCATTTGAGATGGGTTGGAATCATTGTTGGCTTGTGAACTACAATTAGATAGGAGTAATTAAGATATTTGGTCTCAACTCCATTCTTTAAAGGCTCAGTTGATATGTGATTCATCCTCTCAGCAAAGACCCACCCATATTAGTGAGTAAACAAACATGCATGTCAATACAGATATTTAAAAAAGGGAATTCCTTGTATTTATATACATAATATATATCAAACAGCTGAATGTATGCTTGCATGCATTGTCTAATGTGGTCAACATGTAGAAGCTGAGTAATGTCAAAAGGCATCCATTCTAACCTTATCTGGCTAACAGGCATGTTGTCCGATCCAATTTACATTGACATTCATTATAATTTTCTTGTTAGGATAATATGTGCATCCTCTGGAGAAAAACTGAAGGCATATGGACCCATCACGCACTTCTTTACACCATTGTATTCAGCTAGTGAAAAGTGTTCACATGAACTGTCAGACTGTAATACTGGGGGACACATTATGTTTGCTATTCTGATTAAATTAAATGAATCACCAATTCTGGGCACCAGACAGACTCCTCTATAGTATGGAAATTATTCAATTTGTGTGTACATTTTCCCTTTGACTTTTTTTCAATATTGTGCACACGAGTCGATGATGCTCTAGTCTCATTTCATTCTCTTCAGAACTGGTAAAAAGACAGGATTTCTAATGAGTAGATGCTTGGCATATAATAGAAATCCTTTAATATATACATATATATATAAATTTCAAATTGTTCCTATTTAAAATATTTGCTTTCAGCTCACCACCCTGGCCTCTCCATGGAAGCATCCGTGTATATCTGACATTAGGACCATATGCAGACATTGAGGAGGGGGATGGCTCTTCATATTCATGAAGTCTGCATATTGCTGTTGCTAATTCCTGGTTTGGTTACTCCAGCTGCCTTCAACCATGAAGACTACCCTGCTGATGATGGTGATCAGATCTCAAATAATGACAATAACCTGATTTTTGATGACTATCGAGGGAAAGGATGTGTGGATGACAGTGGTTTTGTATACAAACTGGGAGAGCGGTTTTTCCCAGGGCATTCCAACTGTCCCTGTGTCTGTACTGAGGATGGACCTGTTTGTGACCAACCTGAATGCCCCAAAATCCACCCAAAGTGTACTAAAGTAGAACACAATGGATGTTGTCCAGAATGCAAAGAAGTGAAGAACTTTTGTGAATACCATGGGAAAAGTTATAAAATCTTGGAAGAATTTAAGGTAAGACAGGCTCAAATTGATTGACTGATTGATAGACCATATATATTCTCTCTCTCACACACACACACACACATATATAGCTTTACACTCTATACCAGATGCTGCATTCATCACTTTTTGGGCAGAGGTTTCCTAAAGTTATTCATCTGATGTCTGTAACATACTGAGAAAAGATTCTTCTATGTTCTGTAACTCTGTGATGATCCGAACAAATTGCCATGTTATCATCAAGAAAAAAAAATTGAACGAGGGGAACTAGAAGTAGTTTGGATTACCAAACTTTGTTCAGTAGTTCCATTTTGGACTGTGTGATCTCTAAAACTTGACATAGGATCACACATCAGTCCAGATTTTTAAGAAAGGTAGAAAGAAAAGATGGTGTTCCTCAGCTTCCCAGCAATGCTGAAACTCTTTGACCAGCCTTTATCCTGATAAGATTTTCCTCAGGAAGATTTACAGGTTATGGGCTAAATTTTGCTGGCTAACCTAGAAATATAGTCTTTTTACTGTTCTTTAGATGTGCAACTGCAGTCATATGAATGGATTCATGATAGGATCATTGATTGTAGGGTTTCAGGCCTATAGATGATGCAAAGGGAAATACTTTCTAAACACAAATACCAGTGGAAACAATACCAACCAAGTCATGTTCCATGTTTCTTGTGCAAGGATAGGCATTCATTGCTGACCCTAGTATCATTCTGCACATTCCTATTACAAGAATGTATTTTTACTAAATAAGAATCTTATGAAAGTCAAGTTAGCTTCTGTGATTGAAATTACTTTTCCCAGTCTGATAAATCAAGAGATCTTGAAAAGTTCTACTCCAATTATAGTACAGCAAATCTTTGGATACAAAGCATTGATAAAATCCAATAAATCTGCAAGTGCAAATCTATGGCAAGAAAATACTTTGTTCGTGCAAGATCAGTAAGCCATTTTTTCTCTAGGATCTCAGAATGGCCTTCTTTCCATTCTGGACCTCAAAGATCACTGACAAGGCCTGTCAAGAGAAAACTAATATGCCACTCAGAAACACACAACCACAGGGGTCTAGGCCTTTTGACCACTATTCTCTTGCTGGGCTTTTGATGAATCTGAATGTTGTCCTTCAGTAGATTTATTTCTTTATAATTTTTTAAAACCCCTTATGGTACTAAGATCTGTTTATGGTGAAATTTAGTTCATACTAGTGAAATTGAGAGGGTCCGTATTTGAATGGCTACATCCCCCAGTATGTATATGCCTACATGCACCAGGTATTCATATTCATCAGTCCCAAACAGTCATGATGACCATGTGACAAGTGCTCCTTCAGTCACAGGAATTATTAAAAAAGAATCCACTACCACCCAGTTCACATATTGTAGATATAATACAGCCAAGGCAGAGTATTTTATAGGGCCCATTTATTTAAAACATTTTTATCCTACTTTTTATCAGAAGGTTTCAGGGAGGCTAACAATCCATTAAAAAGAACAAAATTTCAGTAGGATTATTCAATGTGTCTTATTACAACAAACAGACTTTAAACATGCTTAACTTTGCTGGATCTCAGGCCTTATGTTTCCTGACTGCATATTATGGAGTATTCAGGAGTGTTGATGTCTATGGATAGAGTTCTGTCTATTATGTCCTTCAAAATGTTGCTGGCATTAACTTTCCACCATCACACTCACCAATATGTTCTCATGGGCTCTGACATCTACAGGAGACTTGCTGTGTGTTCTGGTAGCATGAATCACACAAGTCATGCCCTTGCTTTGCTACTCCAGTCTGCTAGATAGAGTGTTAAGATACATCTTGTAGGATCTGCTAAGGCATGAAATTCTTCCAGTCCAACTAATCTGTGTGGATTGAATTGTGAGCAATATTGCTATGAAGACATTGTCAGGAAGACTTGAATTTCCTAATATTCTTGTGTTGGCAGTATGGCCATCCCAGGAAAATACAGTTGTTTGGTGGTTGTCCATGTGGCAGTTGGTTCACATGAAGTGGTTTCCCATGTGGTACCACTAATTATGCCATATCAAAGTGTCCTCTCTTATGCAGATGAAGATAGCAAAGCCCCAATCATCAGTGTTGCATGGGATAGAACCACTTCACATGAGGAGCTCGCACATGGAATAGCCTATTTGTGAACACATTTTCATAGGCCTGTCAGATGTTTGATGGCAGAGGTAAACTGGGAGCTAGTGAAGTGAAGTGGCCAAGAGAATGAGCTACAAATCTGGAAGTCAGTTGCCTTAAATCTCACCTGAGTTCTTACTTCCCAAAGTGCTTTTAGGCTAGGCTTTCCCTCTGAAGCATCTGCAATACAGGGATAGTACTATAACACTGACCAGCTTTTTTATAGATGATAGTCCTTCAACCACATCAAGAACCAATTTTGCGCCTTACTACAACTTCAAAGTAGCTTGAGTGTATTTTTTTCTCCTCTTTTTTCTTGTTTTTCTTTCTTGTTTCACCTTTAGTGAAGACTGATGTTCTTCATCTGGGAAAGGTGAATAGGGCTGATGACTACTGGAATTACTTAGCTGCTGAAAACATTGCACACAAATCTCTCTTCCTTTCACCTGGGACTTTGCATGGATATTACAGCATTACAGTTAAACTAAAATGTGATCAAGAAGATAGAATATTTGCCAATGAGGTAACAGTAATGTGGTAGGCACTGAACAGAAGAGCATCATATGGGCCACATTTGTTTATCGTTTTCCTGCCCTGACACTATCTCAGGATGCTCATGAAACTCCCATCAACACACACTGAACAGGTAAAGGCTAGGTCAGCTCAAGCACTATCTCAGTTTCTCCATAGGAAACATATAAACCTCCACACTCTGCAGCCCTTGGGGTTTGGTTGGGGTCAGCTTGGGCAGTCACATAGAAATTTTTCTGATTGATTGGGTTCCATAAATGACACAGACCCAAACCTTCTGAATAGTCATTTGTCTGAATTTAACGAGAAGATCTAAGGTGTGCTGCGTTAACATTACTGTTAATTGGCTAACTATAAAGGCAGCATAAAAGAATTGATGAAGCTGAGGCTTTTCTGTCTCCCGAATAATGCCACATATAAAATATAATTTACAGCAACAAAGAAGAAAGCACAATTAACAACACTCCCATAAATTTCATGCCATTCTTTCCAGGATGCTATAATCCTAGAATGATATAATCAGTCTTATACAACCCACCTTAAAGGAGTGGTTATGGATCTATTAGTTCTCCTTACATCTTGCAGTTTTGCTGGCAGCTCAAAACAAGAGTAAGCAATATAGAGTGATATTCTATGTCTTTGAACCACAGCA
This sequence comes from Iguana delicatissima, assembly GCA_948472985.1. Classification (NCBI taxonomy): domain Eukaryota; kingdom Metazoa; phylum Chordata; class Lepidosauria; order Squamata; family Iguanidae; genus Iguana; species Iguana delicatissima. Next base: position 776,299 of record CAOKZL010000579.1, on the reverse strand, counting down.
TATACATTTCATAATGAGTTGGATCAAACGTTGGGGCACTAGCAGCCCATTGTCCAAGCAGGGATGGCTCATCATGTTACCACTGCAGAATGAGGTCCCACTGATGCTTTGAATCAGTGCTGGTGCTGAAGGATCCTTTTGGCCCAACAAGCTCAGAATCAAGATGGAGTTGGCAAGTCCACCACTTCTAATGTAAAAAGGATCTACTGCACCATTTGTTATATACCATTCCAGCTTGGTAGGGATTGACAGGTATTCAAAGATCTGCCTGCTTTGAATAGTAAATAAAGTTGCTACTAAATTCCACTTAGTATCAGAGGAAGAAATAAGGGTTGGGGAAGCCTAGTGAAATTTCTCATAGGCATTTCACATTGGCACAAAGTGGCACACAAAGTAAAATGTTGAGACCCCTGACAAATAACATGGGGAATAAAAAGAGCTTTTGAGAGGTTATTGAAACTTCTCAGTTAGCATTTTTAGGTCTCAATTGCCTACTTAATAAAGTGAAGTATTCCTTATCCAGCTACATATATCTACTAATCAATTCTTGCAGCCTGATCCTATGAAAAGCATGGAGTGTAGTGAAGGTCATGTCCAAGTAAATATACTTAGAGGTATAATGTTAAAGAGTTCACTGTCCTCAGATCCAATAAGTTAGAAGTGTGTCTCAGCCAGAAAAGTGACTTATGGGAATATTTACATGATTCCAGAGAATTATTTTTTACTCGTTGAATATGAATGGAACTCAAGCCAAGTTGAGATAAAAACAAAAGGCTGATTTTTCCTTAATGCTTCCTATGCCTTCATTTTAAATTCTATTTGGTCTCAAGTGTATGAGGTTTGTGTTGGAAGATAATGAATAGTTTCATCTAGTTTCACAAAGGAGTTTTCTGTAGTATTTTACTTTGCTTTATCCAGTTCTCTGGAGAATTTCAACTAATTTATTATATTGAACTCATTTTATATAATTCATCTTCATGATGGTGAATAGCTTTTCTCCTGATCCCAACATTCATCTTAAAACAGGAGGCCCATCTCAATAACACATTTCTCATTTCTTCCCCAACCACGGTGCTTTTTAATGTTGTCAGTGGTGGGATCCTAGAATATCCCTCCTTGGAAAGCCAGCACAAAATTCTAGCTTTTGGGGGAGGAAACTGAACAGAGGGATTTCCTCCATTCAAAATGCTACTACATGATCTTTTGGTAGACCATCAAGATGAAAAATAGGCAATGGCATTAAAAAGGGGTTGCTATTATTCAGTCCCACTTCATGGCCAGTCAGTGGAGTGGTACAAGCATAAGGGATGTCCTTCAGCTCAAGGGGGAAATTCAGTCTCAGAGACATTCCTGAGAGATGCATTTTGGTTTTTTACCGTGCCAAAGCCTAAAGAAGAGGATCCAAAATGTCAGTAGACATTAATTTAAAGATCTTCCTGCAATCAGCTGAGCCTTAGGAGAGGCATTTCAAACTTTGTGAATGGAGAAAAATGTAGAAAAGCTGGAGGGTCACCAAACAGTGTTGTCATGGGTATGGGGACATGGCCATCTCTGGAATCCCACAAGGCTGGCTTTGGATCACAGCAGGGCCAGATATAGTCCCAGGACCTGAGCTCCCCCACCCCATGTGTAGGTGATCCATGCCTTGTGACTTCTAAACAGAAGGAGATCGATGGATAAATGAAATCACTAGAGCAACAATCTTATCACTTGTATCACCCTCAGACCATCCTGTTCCCTCTGAGCTCTGAGCTTATCTTTACTTCTCGGACAGAAGCAAAGATTTATTTTTTATTTTTATTTTTTTGCAGCAGCAGCATTTTTATTGCTCTAATGCAGAGGATTTGCTCTTGAACTAGCAACTAATAATTACTAATTTTACAAAAGAGCCACTCCTGGTATGGGGCGGGGGATTATTTATTTATTTATTTATTTATGCATGCATGCATGTATTTACCTGCTTTGTATTCTGTCTTTCCCCAATATAACACCAAAAGTGGATTACAATGTAAGTTAAAACAGAATGGGTAAAACCATATGTGGTACAAAAGTTTTTAAAAAAAATTAAATCCAATTAAAACATTGATAGGAAAGCCATTAAAAACACACTGAAGTATATTACATCCAGCAAAAAAACAGCACAACTCAGTGCACATTTTTCTACTCCATCAAGTTAAGAGCTGTTGTGAGGGTGGTGGTGTGTCTTTGAGTCATTTCTGACTTATGGAAATGGTGAAACTATCATGGGTTTGGGGGGAGCTGAGAATGGATGACACACCATGGGAACCAATGGGTCCCATGGTTGGGTGGAGAATCAAACCCAGGTCCAGCACTAAAGCCACTACAACCATTATACCACATTGGCCTGTTTAAATAGGGAGGTCTTTGCCTCCTGGCAAAAATGAAACAAAAAGGGGCCAACTTAGTTCCTGTGGCAGGGAATTCCACAGTCTGAGAGCAGCTGCCAAGAAGGTTCTCTCCTATGTCCTCACCAAATGAACTCGAAGATCATAGGCAGTCACATAAAAAGAGATAACAGGCTTTCAGATGGTTTGGATCTAAGGCCCTTTCCGCAACTCACCCTTTGCAGAGCTGGGGTGCAGGGATCACGTGAGCAGCCTCTTGTGAGAGGCTCTCATGTCCCCGTTGCTTTAGCTCCACAGCTGCTGCCTGCTCGCGAGCAGGTAGTGTGAGAGCCCCTCCTCTTCCTTCCACAGTGCAGCCTGGGATTTTCCCAGGCTGCGCGGGGGCAGGAAGTGCGAGCACCACGGCTCCAGAGCTCCACATGCACAGCAAGTGCATGTGGGGCCCCGGAGCAATGCATGATCGAGCACCATTTTCAGCTTAAAGCCAAAAATGAAATAGTGCGCGATCGGTGCCCGCCAGCCCCTGGAGCATCATGCGATTGTGAGTGTGTCATGTGGACCACTCCTCGCAGTTGTGCAATGCTCTAGGGGCCCTTTCGCATGGCAAATACCATGTGAAAAGCTCCTAGGTTATATAGGGCTTTATAGGTTATAACCACTTACAATTGTGCGCAGAAATGGACCAGCAACCAATTAAACTATTTCAACAAAGGGAAACTACTAAAAATTTATTTATTTGAATACCCTAAAGGCACCAGCTCCCATCTGATCTTGGAAGCTATGCAGGGCCAACTCTGGTTAGTACTCAGATGGGAGACCACCAAGGAATACCAAGTGTTGTAGATTATATTTCATAAGAAGAGGCTAGCAAAACCACTTCTGAATGCTTTTTCCTAAGAAAACCCAATGAAATCCATGTGAACGCACATACAAAGTCTTTATTTATTTATCTGATTCATTTCCTGCTTTGCTTCCAAGGTTAGGGTGCAAGGTGGCTTACAAAGTAATTTAAAAAATTACAATAAAAACACTATAAATTATCCCCATTAAAATATAAATTATATTAAGTACACTCTTCATTATAACCACGTAAAAACACTACACAGCAGCAAACTATTTAAAAAATTCAGCACATTCTTTTAAATTATCAGATCATATATGGCAGTTAGTTGCTGAAGGCCTGCCTGAATAGATAGAGCTTTCCTGGCTGTGGAAAGACAAAATAAGTGGTTCCCTAATATGGCTCAAGACAGCTGCCTATATTTTTGGACTATCCTTTGTGACATAGTTATGAGGATTGCCATGATAAGCACCTGTACTTTGAAGCTTACCAATATATCTCTTGTGTCCCAATATAGAACAAGTAAGAGATGGAAACTCCAGTTATAGTCACTAGATATATTTCTTGTCTGGAGTGGAAATCTATCATAAAAGTGGCCATGATGTACAGAAAGCCACTAAGTTTCCATGCAGTGAAGCCTGGTTCTTAGCACATTGCTACCAACTTATGGCATCACACATTTGCAATGGTGCAGTTGCATCAGGTGTCATTCATGACAGGTCACGTGAAAAGACAAATCAACATGGAGCTTCTGTTCAGTACAATTAACAAAAATGGCCACATTGAAATTGTATGTGCTTATGTATATTTGTTTCAAGAAAACACTGTTTTGGCTATCTTTACTTTCAGTGCAGAAGTTGCAAAATGTCTTCCATTTTTCAGTACTTTCCTCCCAAATTCTACTGATTTCTGCTCTGTTGCTTTTGTTTGTTCAAAGGACACCCTACTCACTCAGAGGCCATTTCTGCACTGCACTGTTATAGTGCTGTTATTCCACTTTCAGCATTCTGTGGAATTCTGGGGTTTGTAGTTTCTTGAGGCCAAAGAGCTCCCTGGCTGAGAATTCTAAATGCCCCTCCCTACACTGCCAACCCCGGGATTCCAGAGGATGTTGGAAATGGAATAATAGCACTATAACAGTGTAGTGCAGAAAAGCCCAGAGTCTCTGGATACAACCTACTGGTGTCAGTCAACCCCTTGTCCACCTCCATGTTACCCTCTGGTACACGTTTGTCTCCTTGCTGCCCCATCTGCAGAAGTAACATGCAGGCATCCTACAAACGGCCCGTAAACATCCTTTGTAATGATTTTTTTCTACAAGGTGACTAAAAACGTACAAAACAAGTAACTGCCTCATGAAAGGTATCTAGAATATAATCACTTAATATATTTTTCAGTTTTGAGTAGTGAGCTATAAACACCTTAATACACTCAGAAGGAAAGATGAACTCAGTACCGTAGAAGACTGTTACAAAATTCTGCTGGAGATTAGTGATGGCAATTTAAGGATCACCGCAATTTTAAAAAAAAAAGAGTATGTATGTGCACAGGACTGTTGTTCTAGATGACTGTAATGAAGGCTAGTTTTGACTCCTGCATATGGTCTAATCATACAAAGAATACTATCTTAAAAACCTTGTCAAGAAGTGATGACCAATTAATTATAGGAAGTTTTGTTTTGGGAAAGTCACACTTGCTAATTCTTCTTTTAAAAGGTTTCAGTCAATGTGATTGTATTAGCAAAAATTTGTGCAGTTACCTTTCCTTTGTAAGTCATTGCATTTACCAGATCCTAAAGAATTCATAAGAGGCCCTTTCACACTGCACAGTCATAGCACTATGATCCCATTTTAACTGCCAAGACAGCATCCTATGAAATCTGAGGCCTTGTAGTTTGGTCAGAAGAGCTCCCTCCAAAGGCCTCTTCCTCAACTACCAGTCCCAGGATTCTATAGAATGTTGCCATGGTAGTTAAAGTGGAATCATAGTGCTATCGCTCTGTAGTGTGACAGAGCCCAAGGTCAGTTTTTTCTAAAGTATAAATTCTAAAGTATAAGTTGAAGTATAAGTTGAAATCACAGTCTACATCAACCCATACTGGGAAATACCATGTACATTCTATTTTTCAGAGTGAAACAGAAAAGTTTGTTGTTGTTCTTACTGCTGCTGCTCCTTTTATGGTCTGCAACACTATTAAGGCAGAAGCTATTATTTCATCCTTAGTCACATCCTTATTAAATGGGAACAGAAGGACAGATCAGGATGAGGCCACTGCCTTGAAAAATGTGTGTGTATATATCTTTGCCTCATTACTTAGGCCCTTTCCTCACCGTACGTTTTTTCGGTACTGGGGTGCGGGGATCGTGCGAGCAGCCTCCAGCGAGAGGCTTTCGCATCCCTGCTGCTTCAGCTTCGCACAAGCTGCCTGCTTGTGCGAGAACCCCACCTCTTCCTTCCGCAGCGCATCCTGCGAGTTTCCCAGCTGTGCTGGGGCAGGAAGCGTGATCGGTGCAGCTCTGGAGGCTCCGCACGCCAGGTAAGTGCACGCGGGGCCCGGGAGCTAAGTGCAATCGCACTCATTTTCGGCTTCCAGCCGAAAATGAAAGATGTGCAATCGGCGCCTGCCAGCCCCTTGGAGCATTGCGCAATTGTGAGTGCATCGTGCAGATCACTCCTCACAATCATGTGATGCTCCAGGCACCCTTTCCCATAGAAATGCCATGCGAAAAGGGCCTTAGTGTTTCTCATTTGAATGATATACTCTATGTAACTGTGGTTGATGCTTAATTTATCACACTTAGGCCATTTCCACACTAGGCTGTTATAGCACTATTATTCCACTTTCAGCATCCTATGGAATCCTGGGGCTTTTGAGGCCCCTCCCTAAACTGCAAACTTAGGATTCCATAGGATGTTGAAAGTGGAATAATAGCACTATAACAGGCTAGTGTGGAAATGGCCTTAGTGACATTGACCAAGGACTATCCCATCTGACACGCCTAGGTCTCAGGTTTAGGGCCTGAAAACTCCAGGCCTGAGATTGGCCTTACCTGGCAGCCCTATACTGCATTGGCAAGACCAAGACTGATATAAGTATCACACATGCACACACGCACGCACACACACCCCTTGGGAACGACTGTAGCTCCTGCTCTGCACATAGGAGGTAACTAGCGATCTACTGCCAGTCAGCACAGACTAAGAGTGGGCAGTTTTTAGATGGATTTTAGCTCCTCAAATCCCATTGTGAGCTGAATCCCATCCCCTTGCTGAAATGTGAGGGTGTGATAGCAACCTGAAGTGGATTTTTTCTGTTTCTGATTGAGGGGAAAATGTGATTTTGTACTAAAACAAGGCACATGAAGTACGTACACATTATTTTAGAGGGTATTACCCATCGTGGAGGTCTCTGAAGGAGGGTTGCCCTCTGAAAGTGCAAATCCAAGTACTTATTTTCACCGCCATGCCACCCAAATTTTCAGACGTTCCAGGGCTTCCAGGATAAATGTGCAGCTCATGGCTACAAGGCCACAGCTGCATGGATTCGTAGCCAGGCTCATTGTAAAATGCCTACTCATTAAAGTTCGCTGTAGTATCAAAATTACAAGACATCATCCAGTTACACAGAAATAAATGCTCATTGGACATTCTCACACTGGAGTTGCTCATATCAAATGATCTTCATGGCAAGGGGTAGCAATTAAATTTACATACTAATTTCAACTAATTTTCTCAGCAGCTATGATACATAAGTCTTATAGGTTGAAAAGACATTCAAGTCTGATAACTGAAATCAGGCCCTTTGGACATTTCTAAGGCATGTCCATCCAGTATTTACCCCAAACCGAGACCCATCTAATTGTCCAATTTGAGTTGCCAGATGTCTTTTATTTTCTAACGAGAGGTTTTTTTTAATTTTGTTTTTTAAAAAGACTAAATAAATCTCACAAATGGAAAGTTTTTTAGACTGGCAAGGCTTTGATCTGACACACACACACACACGCACGCACACGCACACAGAGGGGCCTTTTCCCCATTCACTTTTGAAGTGGCAGAAATGCTCACTTTAGTTCCTTGGAAAGCATTCAACTCAAAGCAAGCTAATAAAGGCTTACGCAAACATTATGAAAACGTCCTGGCACAGAGGTAGACTGGCCAGCGATGCACGTCACAAGTAATGTTGAACCTGTTCATAAGTTACAAAAAAAAAATTAAAAAAAATGAACGAATGAATGTCAGATGACTAAGAAAATCACCAAGCAGGGAGGGCAGTTTTCAGACACACCCTTTCGCCTTTTCAGATGAACCCTTGCTCCCCACATGAAAGGAACCTGTGGTCCTGTCTTTCTTTCTTTTCTTCTTCTTCTTCTTTTGCAACAGCGCCAGGATCAATGAGGGCTTTTTTATTATGGGTTCTATAATTTCATGTATTGCTTGGAAATCTTTGCACACAAAAGCGTTTTCAATAATATGCCTTATCCTTTAATAAGAGCAACTGTGAACAATGCTAGCTTGCCAGATAGAACTCAGCTGCTGAAACCAGACAAGAGAAACAGAACATCAGTCAAATGGAAAAGTATGATTTATTATCTCCCTCCTGGCAAAATTACAGTGACACTGCCTATGTAACAGTATCTGAAATTACTGACTTACTATATTTCTGTCATGGCTGATAAAAGAAATCCGTATTCAAGGAGAAGGGCATGTCAGACAATGAACGACAAAAACACCTATATTAAAAGTAAACTATTTATTTAGATACTGTCATTTTCATTGTTAGCTGCCTGCCTTTACATTGTGCTAGACTACTCAGAAATCCAGCATTATAATTACGGGTGTTCAGTTGAGGTGTCTTGCTTGGTGAAAGAAAACCTTTCTGTGGCCTGGAAATAATGAGTAAGGACCAGAACTTAAAGCCCATGAAAAGTGACACCTTCTCAACTGCACATTTAGGTCCCATTAAGTTTTCCTCACTAGTAATACTAAGGCTTTGTTGGAGGCCATATTGCTTATTAGTGATGTATGATGCTTTCTGAGGTTTTTTGGTCTGTGGACTTAGACATGCATGACAACTGTGTGAAGTGGAAAACTAGATAACACCCTCAAGACATAGCTGGCAAGGATGACAGGAGATTTTCAAAAATATGTAATAGTAGGCATGTCCTACCTCCAATTTTTATTGGGACTACAGCCCATGGCCTCCCCAGCAGTGTTACCCTGTTTACTGGGGATCCCGCGAGGGACTCCAAACATGCTCAACTATTGGTGTGGAAAATTAGCTCAGAGCACAAGTTAGCACAACGAGAGGCAGGGCAACGCAGCGGAATCTTTAAACCCAACGTCTACGGGGTCAGGCCAAGCCAAGAAGCACACCAAATATGAAATAATAACAGTGATTTTATTAAATACAAGCAAACAGTGTATGCAACACACTCACACAAGTAACTATAGAAAATAAAGGTGGTAGCGGTGTAGAGGATTTTTAAGAGGGATTGTTGAATTGGGTGATACTACACCTGTCTGAAGCCCGGGGTAGATCACTGTGGGGGTCTGTAATTGCGTAGTCTCGGACTGAGACTGAGGGGAAAGCTCGGCGGATGAAGCGGCAGCAAGGCTGGATGGAAGTTCAGAGTGATCCGAGGAAGTTCTCGGAATCAGCGGTTTTTATAGGGGAAATATGACCATAGGCTAGTCTGTACTTGGGGGAGAACAATGAGGTTTGGGCACAAGACAATGTCTCCAAAAGGTCAGAATTTAGCATGATTGAGTTAGTTCCGATTCGACAATGGAATGGCCAGTATGCAGATGCGGCATACTTGACAGGTAAGCGTCTTGCTTGTCAAGTTGCCTGCATGGGGCAGGGAGTTCTTTGTATTAGCGTGCATCCTTAATGAGGTGTTTGTCTAGGGAGGTCTCCTAAAGCGAAGATCTGGCTGAGTCTGGCCTGCCTGGAGGACTGGAATGTTCAGCAATCAATGGCCATGCCTAGTTCTGTGCTTGTCCGGGGGCCTCGCAAACACTTGGCCAGGGGTGGCATAATGGGGCTGAATTGTGATATCAAAAATGATATCTAATATCCTTCAAAGTCGGGCTAGCAAATGGTGATAACAGCAGGTCTTCCCAGCTGCCAACAATAATCCCCCCCATTTAATTTAGGGAAAGGCCACAATTGCCTGAACCCTTTATGCCTGAACCCTATAAGCTGAAAAAGGGAAGGGGATTCTGGGCATAGTACTGTTCTTTTAAAAAAAAGCCAGCAGTGATTGCCAACTATGCAATCCAATGGTTCATTGTAATTAGAATATGCCAACTGAATCACTAGAACGTGCATAAACATTGATTAACCAAGCGTCCATTGATTCAACATAGTTGGACATATTAGTTGGATTTAGGCTTAAACCATGTGGGTTCAGACTTTCCATAGACTTAACTTAAGGAAGGTAGCAAGGAAAAGATGACAGGGGTGTTATGGAGGAGGCCAGTAATGCTACCAAATGTTCTGAATCTAGCGAGGTGTGAGTGAGGAACAGGTAATGTGATCCTCTGGTAATCTTGCCTCAAGGAACTGCAGGCAACCAACAGATCCCCAGTCCAAATGGAGATGCTATTCTTTCAATGACATGCACATCCCGATGCAAATTAAATCTTCAGGATTCTTAACCCCAACTCATTTGTGAGCAGACTCAGCACATGTGGAGGTATCTTCAAGGTGCGATAACTGTGTGCAGCTTCTCAAGAGTGAGGAAGGGACTGAACACAGCTGTTCTTCAAACAGGTATGATGATGGCTTTTCAAAGAAGGCTTCACATATCCAGTCCCAGTAAGTGGACTGGGGAAAGTATACATAGGTGACATGCCCGCCTTAGGATGGAATTGAACAATTGCAGGATTATATAACATGTTATGCCAGCTTTGTACCTACAGATGCTCATAAAAATAACAATAATTCAATGTTCTCTTCCTGAGGTACATACGCTGCCATTGGCCTGTGAACAAAATTAAATAAGTGGGAAGTTTTATGTAAGCATTGATAAAAAGTGACAGTAAAGTGCAGTTCTCTAGTCTGGGGAAAGTGTAGGGGGGGCGTTGCATTAATAAGTGCAAAGGACGATGACAAAGTAGATAATTATACTAGTAATTGTTTAAAGGAATATGAAATATTAAGTTATTCAGTGATGGATTTTAATCACATTAGCTAAAAATAACTATATTGGGCAATAAAGCAATAACAAAAGGCAGGGCACAATTCAGAATGCATCAGTCCAAATGTAAATCAGCTAAATTTTAGTGTGATAACTAGGGAGGCAAAATATGAGCCTGAATAAATTCCATGTGCTGAAGTTGTAGAAGAAGGGGTAGAAACACTGAGGAGAAAATCTCAGCATTTCAACTGTGTGGTCTGTATTCTCTTTCTGAACATGTAGCTTTTGGTACACTCTGTCTCCTGACATCACAGACATGAGAGGCAAACATAAACCAGCCAAGAGCTGAACAGGTTGAGGTCTGTTGAGATCGTCATAGATTGGACTCCTGGATCTTATGAAGACTCCACAGATTCTGAGATCTGAGCACTTCCAAAAGAGGAGGAGGAGGAGGGAAAAATAGCAGCTTATTTTCTGTTCCAGCCACTCAAAGTGGTCCTTGTAGTAGTTTCTCTTCCATGTAGTTTTTTGATGATGGAAATGCAGTTACCATTAAGGTTCACATGCATTATCTTCTAGTAAGCTATATAAGACATTTTATTAATCGTGTGGATTCAGTTAATATGATCATTTTTTTTAAAAAAGTGCAAATCAGCCATGGAATGGGGAGGAGAGGGCCAACGGGAGTACAGGCATGGAGGGGGAAACTTTGCATTTTTTCTCTTCTACACCCCACCCCTGAGAAAGTATGTCCAGCTGCTGTTTGCACTAGTGGAGGTTTCCAATATGAACAGTAGGTTCCAAGAGATGATTTTCATCAAGATCATGATATGGTTGGGGTAAGGCTGAAGGTGTTACACACTCCTCCTCCCCACTTGCTGCTATTTAGTTGCATTCACACACACACACACACACACAAATTGCATTAACACAATTAATGTCACATCTAATGTTGCCCTATCTTGCAAGAATATGTGTGTCTGTGTGTGTGTGTTCTATTATGCATTGAAGATACCTATGGTCCTATTTGGGTGTTCTTGCATACACAATTCTAGCCACAGAATTGATCTGGAATCCCCTTCCCCCTCCTCATTGGCTAAAGCCCCCGGGACTTACTGAGGAGTCACTGAAGCCCCTCATACAGCCATTCCATGCCTGATGCGTGTGACGGAGGATCAGAAAAACCTCTGCCTATGTCTTTGTAGCCAGATGTGAAATATTTACATCATCTGCTGAGATCTCCGGAGGGCCCCACAGATGTCTGTGGAGGATGTAATCATTTCTCATCTTGCATTTGGGAACATAGCCAGTTGCTTCTCCAATCCCTCACTTCTCTCACGAGGTACAAAATGGAGGGGAGGATGCAGTAACTTAACAGTAGTTTTAGTGGTCAGTGAATGGCCAGCTGTAGTGGAGTTCTGCATGTGGAACTACTACGCTTCCCTGGACCACACAGGATTGTGGTAATCATGTGCATGTATAATCTCATTTTGTCCTTAAAAAGAGAAAAGCATGGGTGTCACTCAAACTCACAGCTCGTGGCCCTCCAGATGTTGATAGACTGCAACTTCTAGAATTCCTTACCACTGGCTGTGCTGGTAAGCGCTTCACTCCCTACTCCCCCCCCCATTTATGGTTAGAGTTTGTGGGAGGGAACACTTTTTTACAGCAGGTGACAATGACCTGAACAGTGTGGCGGAGCTTGGAGTGCATGGAGGAGGGGCCAGCAGGGGGCATGGCCGTGGTGTTGGGGGCATGGCCACAGTGTGTGCAGGTGTGACCATGGTGTGAGGGGTGGGGCTATGAGCTGGGACACTCCAAAAAATATTGCTGCCTAGAGCAAACCGCCCATACACAACTGGACCTGAAGGGTTACAGAGGAAGCATTCCCTGAGACCAGTCCCTCTTTTCTGCGGAATTTTTTCGAAGACTATTAGCTCAGAATTATTTTCCCTTTGCTCTGTTATGTTATTTCTCAACTGGAATCAGATTCATCTAAGCCATTTCTCAGCATTTCCTTAGGACCCCGTTGTTTCTTTATATAGTGCTATCAGTGTGCATGGCTCTTTCCAGGGCACAGTGGCATATTTCCAGTGGTGTCAAAATCTGGCCCCAAATGCTTTGCTTTGTGCCGGTTCATCCTGCCCTTCATGCCCTTGCCTTTTCATGTTTCCACAATTTAAGAGATGCTCCAAAACTGCATGTGCCACTTGTGTTGCTTCCTCCCGGGTGGTGACTTTACAGCTACTGACACCAACTTTCCGCATGCCGCTGTTTTACATATCGCCCAAGGTTCTGAAAATCATCTCGCATCTCTCTGGCATCCGCCATGGTATCATTAACCTCTCTGATCATGATGCCATTTTCATATCTTTGGAGACAGTAGTTTAGCCCTTTGTCCAAATCATTTAAATGAAATAGAAGAGATCTCAACACAAAGCCTTGTGGGGTGCTTCTGGAAAGATCATTTAAAAACCATTTATATCCATTTAGGCACTCTTGGCTCCAATTTATCTCTCATTCATATGGCATTGCCATTGCCAGTATCATACATGCATACATCCACAGGGAAAGAAAGGACTAAAAGAAAGTCAAGGAAAGAGACATAGATTCTTTAGATTATGAATTACCTTCCTCTTGAAATTGCTAAGGAAGGGTTGAAATTGAACCCTGTTCTGGAACCCTGTAAGGTGAAAACTATAGCAACACCTTTGGGTACACCCCTTCATTTGGACACACTGTAAAGTGGGGCAAATGTTCCTTATACTTAGACCCATAACCTTATTTATCCTTGTAGTGAAGATGATAATACATCCCATTGTTGCTGAGTGAAACATTAATACCTCAGGCAACACAATTGACAGGCTGGTGTAAATAAGCTGCTAAATGGTGAATGTAATGACCAGCAGGGAGAGACAGAAAAAGACAGAAGCTTGGCCATGCTGCAAAGCCATGCAAGGCCAGCCCAAGGTGAAATGTCTGTTTTATGCTCTTTCTGAAGTAAGAGGAAGATGCAATATTTCAAAAAGAAAGGAAAGTGGTAATTCTATGAATGGATGGTGGGGGCAGAGGGAAGATGGCACCCATTTGTACACATATATGAAATCCTTTAGATAAATTGCATCTGTAAAAATGGAAATGCTGCTCTGCAGATTACAAGCAATTGTTCTGTTGAATGGAACAGAACCATTTTGGTTCCATTGTGAAATCCTATTCTTTACTTAATTCACCTTTAAATAGGTTGCAGCCATCCTGCCCCCTTCAGCAATATTTAACATTAGGGGATGCTCAGCTTTTCTTTTGCCCAGTCCTCTTCTCACTTCAATTATATCAACAAGATAAATTTATTAAAACATACAGCCAGATCTACAGAGTCTATGCAATTCCCTATTGCTTTGCATATGTAAGAGGTCACACCAAATGTTTGTTCATGTTTGCTAACTGCCCATCATATTGTTTTTCATCATTGTATTAACTGAGGTCTTTTTCATGAAGCTGTCTAACTGGTTAGAATGTGCATAGCATAACTACATCATGCCAATACCAAGGAGACGATCAGATCTGACTTTGCGGCTATGGGATGCAACCAGTTGGAGTAAGGCCAGGCATCATGAATGAGTACACATTTTTATTCCACATAGCCTTTCTTGCTGGAAAACAAACACTAGTTCTTTTCTTTGTCGTCTATAAAATCATTGGCAGAGTGCATGTCACCATTCTCAGCTTTGGCTCTGCACCAATGGTTCAGATCATGTGGTTTCAATTCCCAAATTTTAATCTGTGTGTTTGTTTTCTGGTTTCTAACCTAATCCTGCACTAGCAGGGCTTTTTCCTCCTGTGTTCCCTATTTCCCATTTGTTCTTACTGTCTTTGATTGTTCATCATGTTGAGGCAGGCTAAGGTGTGATGCACAGTAGGCTGAATGAATTGAGACTTTGAAAAGTTCTTTTTGTAAGCTACAGTTGCCAGACCTCTACCCAGTGTGGCAACTGGCTATACTGGTTGAGAGATTCCAGAAGCTGTAATCCAAACAAAACAACTTTTTGAAGTTCTGGGTGTGAGTGGGGAGATTATGGTGTATTGGGTTATATTTGTTAGCCAGAGAGATGGGGAGCTCATAAATAAAATGAAGAAAAGAGCAACAAATACAATCCTTGCTCAGCAATGTTTTTTTCTTATGGTGGAAGAGGTGCCACATCTCACAGGCAGAGCACTCACTTTGCACACAGCTATTTCAGTCTCCAATATCTCCCTTTAAATAGACTTCAAATAAGAGATGGTGGAATTAGACTTCTTGCTCAAGACTCTGGAAAACTCTTCAGTATAAAGAAGGTTTAAATGTTGTAGGCAGTTATGCAGGAGAGCTGTAAACTAGTAGTAAAGCACATAGTTTCCATGCAGAAGACTCAAGCCCTGTTATCTTCAGTGAAAAAGATCTCGGAAAACAAGACAGGGAATGGGCCCTGTTGGAAATGTAGGAGAAGTTGGAGCAGATAGCATTTGGCTTGGTGGACCAACACTTCAAGTTAGTAAAAGAAATACTGCCCACTCTCTGCTGAATTCTTTTAGACCTCAGCCACGCACCACTCAGATCTTCTCAGTTCTCAGGCCCCGGACTTCCATTTTCTAGGCACCTGGTACCATCCCAAACTGGGCTAACATATTCAAAAATAAGCCTCAAATGCTTTCCATGTGCCAAATTCAGGGAGACCTTTGAAAGACAAAATAGTATAGGCTGGACTGGCGATAAACATTAATTTTTTCTGGAATCAAGATTTTCTATGGAAATTCTGGTTTGTACTTCCTGAGAATTGTTGCATAGTTAAATATACCATGCTTCAGAAAAGTACACATTGCAAGGCACACAGTGCATTTCAAGTAAATAAAATACACACATAACTATGTCTATATTTTAAAGATGCAAATGGCTAAAAATGCATTCAGTTGAAAAATGGGCATGAGCACACCTAAGTCAATGGGGAAAATCTATATAAAAACACACATTTTTAAAAATGTTGGCAAAGACATAAAGAATTTTTAAGCATGAAAAATTTGCACACATTCCTTTGCAAGAAAAAAGGACAAAGTCATGCAGTCTGATACGAACAAAGGATAGGAAGGGGACTGGGGCTAAAATGGGGAGAAATGCAACCATATGGAGAGAGGAAGATTTGCGGAGCTCCTGGGCTGGACAAAGAAGGTTCCCCATCTTCCTTGGGCCACTTCTCGTCTAGCTTTCTAGGCAAAAGAAGTTCAAAATCACATTCCTATGTATTCAAAGCATCAATAAGAAAAAAAGGACAGAAGTCTTCTGTCCTTATGCATTTCAAAAAGGAAAGGCCTCAGGCAGAAACACTCTTGGATTATTATATTTTGAAGAAACACCAGCAGTCTACTCATTTAAGTCCAATTATAAATAAAAAGGTTGTAAGCAACTGTTAGGATTGCCAGATTAGGCCTATCCCAGACCTGAAATTTCAGAGCCAAAACCTGAGTTATATGGATTGCTCCTTGTGATATCACAAGGATGTTATAAGTAGCAGCCGTGGTGATGCCATTAAGAGTGCAAAATACTTGATTCAATATACTTAAGTAAGGAGCCCCTCCTGGCTCAAACATCATTCACCCATGCTCCAGTTACTGGCAGAATGGATCTCCTTTTCTCCAAGCAGCTGTTACCTGGTAGGAAGCGAGTTACAATTGTGATGATAGTGTCACAGTCATGACTAGGGACCTTTCCACACTATAATGTTATAGTGCTATTATTCCACTTTCAACATCCTGTGGAATCCTGGGGTTTGCAGTTTAGGGAGGGGCATTTAGAATTCTCAGCCAGAGAGCTCTTGGGCCTCAGTAAACAACAAATCCCAGAATTCCACAGGAGGTTGAAAATGGAATAATAACACTGTAACAGTGTAATGTGGAAAGGCACTAAGTAGCAATCACGAATACAAAAGAGTTACAGATGAGTAAACTTAGATAACTAGTGATTGTAACCCCCTCCAACCTACTTTACCAGTTATCAGCTCCAAGGGAAGAAGCAGATCCATTCTGCTGACCATTGGAACGTGGGTAAATGATCTTTCTATTCGGTTTGATGGGGTCGGGTCATGGGAGGTTACTTAGTGAAGTTATACTAACTTAGTATACTTAAATGAGTAGCTGATACAGTATATATATATATGCATATACATACACACATATACAGACACATACACACAACACACTAGCATATTTACTCAGCATTGCTCAGGATTTTATTTTCTCATAGGTAATACCTGTTAGAAATACCTTAGGAATCACCTTACCCTACCTTAGGAATAGATCCAGTTGAAATATACAGATTCAAGATCCTGTGTCTGTAATTCCCCAAACTGTCTTGTCCAGTACTTGTAACTTTTCCCCATATTCCCCAATTCAATCTGTATTCAGAGTTATTAACATACAGAAGTTAAGTTCCTGAAGGAAATACACCGGACTCCTCCTTGCTGCTAGGCCTTGTCTTCATAGCAACTGGTCTATTCGCTGGCCTAAAATTTTAAAGGCCCCTGCCTAACCTGCAGATCCCAGGATTCCATAAAATCTTCTCAGGCAGCCAATCATATGAGGTCTTCTCACCTGACATGGACAGACAAACTTTGACTTTTATATATATTATACACACACGCACCCATACACAGCCACTTTTTTTCAATTTACTTCTCTTACCCTGAGATTCCTCACTCTGAGAACTGGAGAAAAGGGTTGAGGCCCCTGAGATCCGGGGAGCCTACCAGCCACATTTTCTACTCAGCTGGAATCCTGTTGATGACTCAATGCCAGTATAAAGGCCACTTACACTGGTATAAATCACTTTTCGTCTGAGGTCTAGCGATAGTAGAAGGATAGCAGCAAAATCCGGGCCTGGCAAAGAGAAAAGGTGCCCTGCTGACACACAGTTCATTTCCGCGCTGGACTGCTATGGTGCTATTATTCCACTTTCAACATCCTATGGAATCCTGGGATTTGCAGTTTAAGGAGGGGCTGGATCTATGCTTTGGAGCACTGTTTGAAACAGATAAATCTTTGTTCTTCATTTATCTTTATTTTTGGTTTTAATCAACAAGGGAGAGTGGACAGGCCTAGGCTCCTTTTATCACTATTAATTTTTATGGTCATAAAGTGTCATTTTTAATTTAGTTGGACTCTTTTGTTTCTCAAGCCAACTAATTCCTTGCACTGTGTGATCTTTGAGAATAGAGATAGATGTAGCTGGAGAAATTGCTATAATTCACTCAGAGCAGAGAGGACAGAATGGGCTATGTGTCTAATCCAAACGCATTAAACAAATAAGTCAAAGCCGACTTGATGGCACATAGCAACAACAAATAAATAAGGAAACATAAGGAGCTAGCTGAAACAACTAACAGCTTTTCTGACTCGTGTGCATAAGTGTTTGTAGCGTTCATCAAGCATTTGCCATTTATAAGCAAATAACCATTTCTTCCCTTGTCATGAATTCAACTATCTAGCCTGCTCTAAAGATGAAACAGCCTCATCTGTTTTTTAGATAGTTTTAACACCTACTAAATGTCTAATTCTGGATCACTTGATTCTTCACTCCCCAACTATTCTACCCAAGATCAGAGACAACGTAGAACAAAGATCAAAGTAATCTCCTTTCACATTTCCCAAATATCTTTATGTTAAATGCCATCTTGAGTAGATGGCGTTTTTCCTCAACTATCTGTTCCAGTTTATATCCTTCTCTCTTGCCTCTAATTTTAAAGCCACTTTTGCCCTTGATTTGTCTTACTTGTTTTCTTTCAAACTCATTTCCTTGTTCTCCTCTCTTTTTCCACTATTTATTCACCAGCTGGAATTACCATTACAATAAACACCCCCTTAAGAATTGCCATTGCCCCAAGCGTCATTAATATTTACAACTGCTCTACAAGTATAAATATACAATGTGATATGCCTCAATTTCCTGCTGATGTATCTGCATAAAACATAATCCTATCAAAGCAAGGAAAAGGAAGAGGAAGAAGAGGAACACATATTGTGTAATGGTTTCCAAAGAGCACTGCATGTAAGATAAGAACTCACAGTGCAGTTTAACAGCTGAAAATTCAGATGATTCCACCTCTTTTCTCTTGTTAATTAGTAAGTATGGCTAAGATAGTCAGAGCACTACAAGTTTGTGGACTTCCATGCTACTGATGAAGAATAGAATCTAAAGCAGGGGTGTCAAACTCAATTTCATCTTTCATCAGTATTATGGTTGCCTTCAAAAGGCCAGTTGTATCTGTAAGACTATATAAATATAATGTAAGATTCTCTCTCTCTCTTTGTCTCTTTCAGCCCCCCAGCCCCTCTCTGTGCCTCTTTCTGCTCCCTCCTCCCCTGTGGCTCTTTCTGTTCACCTGCCCCTCTCTGTACCTAGTGAGCCCAATCCCCACATTGCGAGCCCCCGGCTGCCAGTATTCTGAAGAGGGAGCCATCAGAGTGTTGCTGTGGGTTACCACAGCAACTCTCTGCGTGGTTTGCGAGAGTTGGACAGAGGAGCAGTCAAAAGTAGAAGTAGATTGCGAGTGCTGGCTGCCAAGTCCCTCTTCAGAATACTGGCAGCCGGGGGCCCGCAATGTGGGTATTGGGCTTGCCAAGCGAGGGGAGTGCCTGAGCTTCAGGGGAGGTGTGAGGGCCACATGAAATTGCCTGGAGGGCTGGATTTGGCCCACAGGCCATGTGTTTGATACATTTGATCTAAAGCTTCTGTTTCTATTCCTCGTGTTTATTTCACAAAGTATTGCAAAATAAAGATATGCTAACAGACAAGCAGACTCTGCTTTTGGGAGTGGCTCCCCTTGTTCAGTTGACAATTCCATTGTCATTCCAAAGAATCTTGAATTCTACAGTTATACGTTTCCCTACATTGCCAGTAAAATGGAACCATGCAACCATGCCATGAAGGCTGTCCTTGATTATAACGGCTGTCCCTTATTCAAGGGTTGGAAGGCTTGTCCTTTATCAGACTGCCCCTTATTTATAATGGATGTCTCCTGCCTGTTGGTTGGAAAGCTTTCCTTTTATATAGACAGAATGAGATGCAAAAAACAAAAACAAAACATGCTTGAGGATATGGGCCTTTCATAAAGACAGAAATGCATCCATTGTGTAATTTATGAATGTAGACAATGTATTAATTTGTACAAACAAATGCATGGCTAAGTTTACTGAAATCAATACTTTGGTATTTAGGTAGTGCACAAAGGTGTGTTAAGAGCTACTTTTGAATTGTCAAACCAGCATGCCATGAATCTTGACTATCCTTTATTGCTTTTTCAAAAACCTGGCAACACTATGGATGGAGTACACTTGCTTACTTGTACTTCTATGCTCAGGCTATGTAATTTTGCCAAAATGACCACAGCAAGGTATAGTAATCCCCAGGAGGGCTACTATTGCCCAGAGTTCCTGCCCAGATTGAATCCCAACATGAATTTAAATACTGACTTCAGGCCTTTGTTTGATTCTATTTTTGCTTTTGAATTTTGATGTCAATTCTAACTAGGATGAAACCAAGACCTGAAAGAGTCACTATGGAGACCTGGCAAATATCTCACTGTGTTAATTACAGAAGTTGTCAGAGGTCCTCTAAGACACTCTGAAACCATGAGTAATATTAAAAATTGCTTGAGTTGTAATTATATTACAAGAACTATTTTCATCTTTTAAAAATAATTTAATTTTTTAAAAGAACTCTGCAGGAACAATGACTGCTGTA
Organism: Iguana delicatissima; assembly: GCA_948472985.1. Classification (NCBI taxonomy): domain Eukaryota; kingdom Metazoa; phylum Chordata; class Lepidosauria; order Squamata; family Iguanidae; genus Iguana; species Iguana delicatissima. The sequence goes on along the minus strand of CAOKZL010000579.1, from coordinate 756,184 downwards.
TAGGAGTGGAAAGAATATTTGAAAATACTTAAAAACCTTTTTTAATATTGAGAAACTCTGACAAGAAGAATCCTGGACTGACAAGAATCTTCACAATTTGGGACTTATTCTGTGCAAAATTTGCATGCATTTGTTTTGCACAGAAAACAGAATTCTTTGCTTAGGAAGCAGCATTCACTTCACAGGAAATAGTATTTCTTAGTAGCAAGAAAATTGTTAACATTACTCATTGCTTCCTCAAAAAAGAAACTTAGGGATGAATTACATTCCTAATTTTGTAGAAAAGAGTGGACAAAGGCAGTGAATTGGGAGGCAGCATTATACCTGCAGAACCTCATAGGGTCACCCCATGAAAAGTGTTTAACTTTTTTTTGTTGGGGGGGAATAGGCATTCAAGTAGAGACTTTCCAGAAAGCATTGCATTTGAGAAGACTTGTAGGTTTGGTTGAAAGGAGGAGGAGAGGGAAGGGAAGTTTATTTAAGCAAGGACAGAAAGGAAAACAGGCACTTTTTCTTACACTTTCTTCCAGCCAGACCTTCCTAGCATCTGTGTTCAGGCACAGGGTTAGGTGTCAGCCCAAAACCCAATCTATGTGTTTTAATAGCATTTTAAAAAATAGCACATAAGCATTAGGGTGGAGGAGGTTCTTGAAGAATGGTGCCTTTTTTCTTTCCTCTGCTATGCAGTCAAGAAGGTTCATGACATACATATTCCTGCTGCAATCCCCCCTCTGTGTCTCTGTGTGCGTTATTTAAGGTCCTAAATAGGTCATTTCCTTCAGACACCCAATGCATCTCCCTTTTGCTTGCTTGTTTTTCATTTCACACCCTCTACATTAAGTTTGGGAAATGACTGAAGGCTGGTCTTTATCAGGCCACTTTTATTATGCTTAAAATTGTTTCTTTATCTTAATTTGCAAATAAATTTACTGTGGAGAGCAGTCAGACTGTGCAGAAAATACCCCTTATTGTGTAAGCAGACTCAGTTGATCTGCAAGGGAACATCCAAGTCATGTATTCGAGAGGTGCGTGCCTAGGAAGGCCATCCAAGCACCTTATTATTTCATTGTTTTCATTTCACTGCTTACTTCATTTTATAGCCCCTCCCTCTGCAAAAAAGCACATAAGAAATTGTTTGAATGGATTGTGTCTTTCATCACAGTGGAGTTGTATATCCATTCTGGATTTTAATCTGAACTCTAAAGGGGCTCCCCAAGGCATTGAACCTATAAGATTAAAACATAGAGCAAATTTACTGCTCCACTGACACATAAGCCACCAGCTGCCACACTGAATAATGGATAAATGTTTGAGGTACTTGATCATGTCTCTCCTAATGAGCCAAGAAGTCATCCCAGCTAATCTAATAGAACAAGCAGGCTATGAGAAGATTTCTTTCTCCAAGGCATACATGTGTTATGTGACATATATGGCATGCCATGTGCCCCGGAAAAAAAGTGGGTGGGCTTGTAACTGAAAAGGGGAAAGCTAGCGGGGACTTTCTGTTGATAAGCTGAATTTACTCACTGCCTTTTTCACGGAACTAAGATTTATGAATTCTCTTCAGACTTGAACTGTTGCTGTTAGCCATAATTAGAGAGGTGCTACCACAGAATGTTGTCCTAATGTTCAAGCTGTTTTAATTACAGTGTTAGTCACATTAAAACAGGCATTAGCAGCCATATCATGCATGCCTTTTCATTTCTGAAGTTAGCTAATAGTGACCCCCAGAACACTCACCGTAAAATGTGAAACAATTAGGAATACAGAACAGAGTGCAGCCAAAGTTGAGCACTCATAATGCCCATTAATGTCTGTGGGAGAGAGTTAAGTAGAAGCTTGCTTGTACCAATAATAACAGAAGGTGAGTATTTTGAATCTGGCCCAGTGCAATGTAGGGGCTCTGCTAAGAGCTTTTATGTCAGGGTTAGGCAAAGCCCAGGTGTTGTTGGGCTGCAAGTCCCATCAGCCCTAGCCAGCATACTCAGCCAACACCTTTGCCCATTCCTGTTCTACGCAGTTGGAAACATTTGACTCTGTAGAACACGGGTGGACTTCTGTGACCTTCGAGATGTTGTACTGCCAGCCCCATAACCCTTCACCATTAGTAATAGTGACTAAAATTGTTGGGAATCATTGGCCAAAAACATCTGGAGAGCCACAAGTTGCTCACCTCCACTGTAGAAGCTGTTAGTTCTGACAGGGTCTCTATTCCATCTCTGTGCCACACAGCCATCTCTTGTAGCAAAGGGATTCCTTCTCAGCGTCAAAGGAGGTTGAGAAAAACATAATTGGCTTTTGGTGAATATAGGCCTTCCATGCAGGGCTAGATTAAAACAGCTCAGGGCTCTAAACTTTGGCCATTTCCACATGGGGTATTTAAAACGGTGCAGTGCATCTTCCACGGAGGACATCTGCACCTTGGAGTGGACTGGATTCGGACTACTTACCGTAGATCCACACCTCAGTCTGCTCTGGAATGACCCCAAGTGGTCCTCCAGCGTGCTTTTGAAAGACCTGATTTTTCCAGTCTTTCAAAAGCACGGAGCGCGCCACTGCGAGCCTGCTCCCTTGTGCAGATACGCAGGCTCGCACCAATGCGAGCCTGCGATCTGCCGAGGGCGGGCTTTAGGCTGGCGAGCTTCAGCGGTTGGTCGAGACCCACAACCAACCAGAAGCCGCCATTTTGGGTGCCGGGGCAGTGCGGAGCAACGACCACGCACTGCTCCTCCTTACCCCGGACTGGACCGGACCACCAGAAGAACCAGTAAGTAGCGGCGTGGGGCAATTCCCTCGCCCCGTGCAGAAATGGCCTTTGTTAAACTTAAGGGATCCCACAAGAGTACCAAAATATTTTTTGTATTTTTTATAGAGGTCTCTCAAAGCTGAGGCCCTAAACAGTACCTTGCTGAGCTTGCATGTAAACCTAGCACTATTCCCATGCAGTGGGGTCCATGTCAGTGGGTGGGACAGGAGCCAGTATAGTGTAGTTGTTTGAAGTGTTGAAATAAGATTCTGGGAGAACAGATTCAAATCCTCACTCAGCCATGGAAATCCATCAAGTGACCTTAGGAAAGTCACACTCTCTCACCCTCAGGGGAAAGAAGTGATTACCTCCCCTCTGTAGAAACCTTGCCAAGAAAATCTTATGATACAATCACCGTAAATCAGAGCAGGCCTGAAGGCATATAACAACAACATGAACTAAACTGTATGCAGTACAACACAACTTTTGTAGGTTAAGCACATACACATTGACTAGAATCCTGTTGTTGACATATGTACGCCTGTGTCTTGTTTTTAATGGAGCACTAGGGACTATTTGCCAGCCCCTTGTACACCATCCCAAACCTCCCACTGGGCAGCTGTCAGTCTGTACAGCCATTTAATGGCTGGAGAATGGAGAGAAGGGGAAAAGGAAGGCAACGAAGGAGTGAGGATTGCATACCACCCCAGGTGCAGCTCTCTCCAGACAAAGGAAAAAAGAGAGATCTTTCTTTTTCTCTGCTTCAGGGAGGTCTGGTTGCTTATTTGTTACTAGGCAAATGGGGTATTAGGGTGGAGGACACAGAACTGCACATGCAGGGCATGACACTCTGCATGCCTGATGCAAAAACTCAGGCTTTGGAGGGAGGGGGAATGGTTAAATATTTGCATAAAATCTATTAATCAGCACCACACGCTTCTCTAAAAAGTCCTTTCTACAAAATCACAAAGAATTTCTAACACTTGATAACACGTTTCATTTCCCTTTGCAATTCTTCCTTCGCAGCAGCAAATGGCAAAAATGTCATTTGGAAGAACGGCCCGAGGCAAAACGTGATAGCAGAGGAAATGGGGGCGGGGGTGTTAAGTATTGCATAAGTCAAAGGTAAGGTGGAGGTCATAAAACCCATCACATAACCTGTACTCCATGTGGGCTGTACAGATATGGTGGCTGGAATTCTGTTAGTGAGATAAAAATGCATAAACATGGTATTCATGCAGAGCAAATTATTTGCCATGGCAGAACAGAGGTATTCTGCAGAGAGTGGCAAAACAGAGTTGCACATCCAGCAACACTTCATTTTGAGGTTGCACATTGTGCATTTCAGCTGTGCATTGGAGTTGCATGTTGCTCATTGTACAATTTCGCCCAGTCATTGACATGCTTTGTATAAAGTTACTGTTCTGCATGGGGGTCACATACTGCTGGTGCAATACATCTCCACCTGCTGGCATTTATGCTGCACTGAAGGTGTGCTGGACTACAGACAGTGAGTGTTTGGGCCATGATCCTATTTGGTGCTTGTGGAGCACTGAGCTATGCTAGGGAGCCCTGGTGGTGCAGGGGTTAAATGCTGGTACTGCAGCCACAAGGTCGTGAATTCAATCCTGCCAGGCTCCAGGTTGACTCAGCCTTCCATCCTTCCACAGGTCAGTAAAATGAGTACCTAGGTTGTTGAGGGCAATTAGCTAACACAATGTAAACTGCTTAGAGAGCACTTAGCTGATAGGCAGTATAGAAATACACATGCTAGTGTACTTAGGTGGCCATCAGGGCCAGAAGAAGGGGTGGCAGGGAGTGGCATTGGTAGCTTCCCAGTATATCTTGCCACCAATCGTATACAGAAAGCAGCAGGGTGATTATCCCAAAATAGCAGCTAGCATTTTCTATTTCACATTGCCATCTCTTTTTTAGAATCATTACACTGATATCCCCAAAGTCCTACCCATCTGCCTGCTGAACCACCCCAGATCATAAATAAGAGAGAAAGTGGATCTGGCTTCAAGCCAGGAAGAGCTGTGTGACATAGAGAAGAAAAGGATGGAGATACAGGAGAGAAAAAGGAAAAGAGAGAGAGAGAGAGAGAGATGTACAGGGAGGGGAAAGACCCTGAAGCCACTGCAGCAGCAGAGATTGGGAGACATAAACTGGTGAGATATATTGGATTCATGACTGTTTGAAGAGTCACACTATATGTCTGCCCCCTCTCCTATTCAGCAAATACCAGGTTAACACCTTCATCCATTTATTGAAGCGCGCTGCAGGGAGTCTCTCGGGAAGATCAATCCGTAGTCACCTCAGCAAGCCAAATCTGCTTTGTCAGCTCCCCCAGGGCTGCAGTCAACCCTGTGTGTCAAGCAGAATCCGGTGTGTTGGGATAACTTTGGCAGACCTGGGGCAAGATGAAGAAGGAATCGACAAGCTGATATAAATTAGAACTCTCTCTCTTTTTCCCCTGCCTTTTTTTCTGAGAAAATGGGAGGAGCATAGGCAGAAGAAAAATGCTCAGTCATCAGGCCACAGAAAAACTGATCAATCGGAGAAATTGCTCCTATTTTGAGAGGGAAGGGGAAAGAAAATGGGGTGGAGACTCAAAACAATGTAATAATGGCTGCTTCTAGGATGAGTGGGAGCACAGGCAAGCCCCACATCCAGTTTGAATGGCAGTAGGCTCCTCTTTTGTGCGACTGGGGCCCTGAAAAGGCAGGACAACTTCTCTGAGTGCTGTGCGCCTTCTATGTCAATTCAGCTGAAAGCACCCAGAGGAAGGGTGGGCAAACTGCAGCCCTCCTGATGTTTTGGGACTCCAACTCTCAGAAGCCCTTCCCAGTTTAGTCAATGGTGAGGAACAGGTAATTTTTGCAGTTTTCTTCCTCTCCAAGAAAATCTTTAAAAACTGCAGAGTTTTTGAAGAGTATTTGCAGTTTGGAATTTATCGCGCACAAAATTTGCATTTGGTATTTTTGTGCAGAGAACGGCATTTTCTTTTTCTCCGCATGAAATGCTGTTTTCTGGGTGCGAGCGTGCACACACACACACACAGAGACACAAATACCACACACATAAATTTTGTGAAGAATAAGTGCAGAATTTTGTTTTCTGCACACACACACAAAAAAGCTGTTTCCTCAGTAGAAAATGCTGTAATTGAGGACTCATTTTGCACAAATTGTACACTAGTTTTCATAGAAAACAACATTTGCTATGTAGGTAGCAACGCTTTTAGACACAAAATGTTGTTTCCTGGAGAAGAAATGTTGTTTTCTGCACAAAACAACCATTTTGGAGAGGATAAGTCCCAAACTGTGGAGATTCTCATTGGTTCAGGATCTGTTTCATCAGAGCTTCCCAACACTCACAAAATTTGTTTTCTGATCATTTTTCAAATCTTTTTCAATATCTTTCCATCCCTATGACAAACCAATATCAGCCTTATACCAGTTTATTTACCCAGAGGAGCACCCTCCCAGAGACTTCAGCCCCCAGGCAAGCATACTGTGAAGGTATTCCTTCAAGCATCAAGGTTCTGGGCCTTTTATCCTATTCTGGGCTATTTAGGGCTCTAAATGACATCGCCAACAACTTTAATCCAGACTGGAAGCACACTGGCACCAAGTGCATCCCCTTTAAGATCTGTTGTGGTAACCCAGTCAGCAGACTTTCTGCTACATTCTGCACTAATAATAACTTTTGAGACATCTCCAAGGGCACCCCATGTAGAGCACATTGTTGTTATGTGCCTTCAAGTCAGCATTGATCTTTGGTGACCCTATCACAGGATTTTCTTGGCAAGATCTGTTCAGAGAAAGTTTGCCATTGCCTTCCTTTTAGGTTTAGAGAGTGTCCTTGCCCAAAGTCACCTAATAGATTTCTATGGATGAGCAGAGATGGAAACCTTGGTTTCCAAGACTCCTAGTCCAGCACTAAAATCACTATACCACACTAAACATATTACAGTGGTCCAACTGGAAGGTTACCTGTGTTTTCACTACTGTAACATATAGTATCCCCATCCAGGAAAAGCCATAGCTGTCAAACCAGTAGAAACTGGCACCAAGTACCCAAGCCACTTGGGTCTTCAGTAACAGAGATGGGTTTAGGAACACTCCTAATCCATGCACCAGCTTCTTCAGGGGGAGTGAAACACCATCCAGAGCTTACTTAATTCCCAGACCCAAGAACTCTGTCTTATTAGGATTCAGTTTCAGTTTATTGGCCCTCATCCAGCCCATTACAGAATCCAGGCACTGGTCCAGCACCTGCACAGCCTTAGCTGACTCCAGTGACAAAAAGAAGAAGATCTGAGTGTCATCAGCATAATAATGGCACCCTACCCTCAAATTCCTTATGACCTCATCCGGCTGCTTCATAAAGCTACTGAACAGTGCCAGGAACAAGGCGGAACCCTGTGGCACTCCATGGCTTAATGGCTGTGGGGTGAACAGGGATTTCCCAGGGCTACACTCTGGAATTGGACCCATGGATAGGGGTGGAATGATTGTAACACAGTGTCTCTTGGTTTCATCTGATGAAGCCAGTCTAGTGAAATATCACAATCAATGGTATCACAAGCACTGAGAAATCCAGGAAGATCAATAGGATGCCACTCCTCTATCTTAGCTGGTGAGTTTGAAAGTGACTGAAACCAGCTGAAATGAGTCCAGATAATCTGTTTCTTCCAGAAACATCTGAGGCTGCCCAGGCAACATGTACTTGAGCACTTTGCCACCCGCAAAGGGTGTTAACAATGAGGCAGCAGTTATCATATTTCTTTGGGTCCAGAGAGGTCCTCTTCAGGAAAGGACATATCACAGCCTCCTTCAAGGCAGTAAGGACCTCCTCTGAGATAGTGAGGAGCCACCCAATCAATCCACCTCTGGTAGGTTTTATCTGCCATGTTGAGCAAAGGTCACACATGTGGTGAAATGGATGAATTCAAGCACCTTGTCCACATCATCAGGCCACAACAGCTAAAACTAATCCCAGGAAACCTAACCAGATGGAACACTGGGCACTGCACTGAACTCTGCAATAACCACGGTGCTATGTCTGACCAAATACCAGCTACTTTCTTTTCCAAAGTGCCTGTCAGACTTATCACAGGAGGTAATTCAAGGCTTCACTGCTGGTCTGTCAGAGCCTGATCACTAGCTAGGAAAACTGTGTAACGGATGCACTACTGAAGATGTGGTATGAGAATTTTTTTCCCATAATAGGTATAACAAAGAGTTCTGGCTGAGCTTCAGTTTTACTCACTCTGTGATCTGATGTCACTCACACTCTACCTATGACCCAGCCAGCTTCACCTATGGATTTTCGGTAGCAAAGGTGAATTTTGGCCTCCACAATGCTAGATTGGATGCTTAGGAGTTATTTTATTGATGGACCTTTTCATTTCATGGTTCCATCATGCCACCAAGACCTCAATCACCAGCCCTGTGACCCAGAAAATCCACCAGAGTGTTCCAAGGTACACCAGAATACATACATCTTCAGGTGGAGCCATCTTAGTCAGTTCCCCAGCTCTGCTGGTGGGGCTTACTACCACCCAAAACCAACCTTCAGAAGAAAGTGATCTGACCACAACAGCTTTATTGGAAATCACACATGCAAACACACACACACACAAACAAACACACACACACAAACCCAGACCACCTTCCATCTGCCCAACAACAAAGACCAGGTCAATAGTATGTCCTGCCACATGGACTGGATTAACAAGGTATTGAGACAGCTCCATTGTTGCAATAGTGGTCCTGAAATGGTCCCATCAGGACAGTCTCATTATGGATATTGAGGTTCCCCCAAACCACCTTCCTGGGGTTCTCCAGCACCATCTCTGACATCATCTTGACCATGTCAGGCAGAGAAACTTCTGAGCAGCATCTTTTTGGTCCTAAACCAAGGTGCAAACCCTCAAAGCTGGTGCTAGAGAGATTTGTTTCCTAGTGAAAGAGATAGCTCTTGTCTTGGCTTCCTCAAAGAATCCCAGGTATTGTAAATTCACACACATGATGTGAAAAGATGGATGCACATACCTTCACAGTTTCTGGTGCTCCTTGGGGAAAGAAAATGATGCCTCAAGCAGCATGAACACTGGTAGCCCATAGTCCAAGCAGGGCATGTGTGCATGTGTGCCTCATTTCACAGTATCCAAAAGAGGCACCCTCCCTACTCAGAATGCATGCTTACCACTGGGATAGTTTAACTCTGTCAATAAAACAATAGGCTCAACATTCTTTCCTGTGGCCCCACATCAAGCAATTCAGCATGCAAAATTTCAGTTCCCAATGAATCAGTCTTCACTGCTAAGGTTAGCTCTAGACATATCTGTTGTCTCAAGGAAAGCCTAAACGTTACCTGCCTACGTATCTACACACATGCACACTTACATACATATATACATACACTTCATGACATCTAACTTTAAGTAGCTAAGGACAGATGAGAAGCAAAAGTTCAAGATTTTCCATACCTTGGTTTAGTCATTAATCAGAATGGAGACTGCACACAGGAAATCAGAAGAAGACTAGGACTTGGAAGGGCAGCTATGAAGGAACTAGACAAGATCTTGAAGTGTCAAGATATATAATTCACTACTAAAGTTAGGATTGTCCATGCCATAATATTTCCAAGTTTTATGTATAGTCTTGAAAGCCAGCCAGTGAAGAAAACTGAAAGGAAGAAAATAAACTCATCTGAAATACTATGAGCTGCTAAAAAAGACAAATAAATAGGTCCTAGAGCAAAGCAACCCTGAATTAAACTGATAACTAAACTGATACTGTTGTACATTGAACATACCGTGAGAAGACATGACTTACTGGAAAAGACAATGCGGTAATGCTTGGTAAGGTAGTAGGACAAGAGGAAGACCATATTACAGATGGATAGGCTCAATCAAGGAAGCCACACCTCTGAGTCTGCAAGAGTCTGAGCAGGGTAGTTGATGATAGAGTGACTTGGAGGTCTCTCATTTGTAGGGTTGACATAAATTGATGACAGTGAACAACAAGAACCTTCACCAGAATGCAACAGTCCTCAGTTGGATTTAGCGTGCTGAGTGGATGGGAACCTTCTGTTAATATCTATCGTCTCCAGAATCTGCCCTGCCCACTCCTTCAATATGTAAGAGAAAGTCAGCAAATTCAAAGAAAGGCAGGGATCCAGTTCCTTATTTCTACACAAACGGATTTTTTCAGCTCATCTGATTTTTCTCCACTTCTGCATGAATAGATACATTTTAAGAGTTTGATAAAAGATGACAAAAGTCTCTTATGGTCCTCTTAACTTCCTCATTCCACTCTCAAAATACTCCCACCCCCCAAAATGTTGCAATGCAGCAGAATTTGCAAGCTCAAAATATGAAAATTAAGTGAAATATTCCTAATTGCTTCAGTACAATAAGCATACACATAGACACCTTGCATTTTGTTGCTGTTTTTCTTTTTCTTTTTTTGCATTGTTTTAAATATAGACAGGGTTGTCAGCTTCTTTGACCACCCAACTCCTGAGCTGTAACAACAGCTTAACCTGGAAGAATCAAGTAAATGGAAACTTCCCAATCGCTTGATTGTTATGCCAAGGAAAATTTCATGCAGAACTCACTTAAAACCTGAAAATTCAGCTCTAGTTAAAGATACAGAAGCCAAGGCAATTGAGGAAAAAGTGAGCAACCAAAGGAGAGGATCCAGTTTGCACCAGCACATGTCATTTCAATAAGCTGTAATTCAGCTGCAGCCTACTTAACAACTTTCATTTGCTGTTCAAGAGTTTCCTGGTAGCAAAGCCCTGCTAGAAGACACATGAAAGGTCAGAGTGAAATAAGAGTCCCTTCTGGGACTTTGTTTAATGCGCTGAACTGAAGTCCAAAGGCCAACCTAAATGTTGGCTTCAACTGAAAATTAGCTGGTTTTTCACACATTTCCAGAACATCCAATGGACAAGGCATTGGCAGGTTAGTCCAAGAGACAAGGGGACAGACTGTTCAGAGCAGATGGCATTTTCCTCAGTATAGTAGTTTTGTAGTAGTATTATACAAATAGGGAGAGAGAGATTTGCTCTGTGCAGAAATTCAGTTTCAGCCAGTGGTTACCATGTCAGTGGGAGTGGTAAATCCATTCTGGGTTTTTATTTCGGAGATAGGATTCACCACCATGGATAGAAATTTAGTTGACTGAAACCAAGAGTGGATTCATTGCCTCATTGACATGGAAGCCAGAGCGTCCTCACAGTCTGTCTTTCTGTCTTCTCCACCTACTTAGCCAAATCTTCAAGGTGGTTTAACATTAACAAATTGGATAGAAGTTACTTATGTATATTCAGGGTATATACCATCCTCTCTACCCCCAGCTGTTCTAGATGCCACTTTGCTTCTAAAGCCCTGGCCCTTGGCATACCTTGGAAGAAACGGCTGCTCCTGAAGCCAGATGTTAGTCCTTTGTGAAGCAAGAAGTTCTTCTGCGGGCTGCCAGTGCTGATGCCTTCCAGAGTTTTTAGCTAGAGGTTGTGGCCCACATTCAGATGAAGGCTTAGCCAAATTTGGTCAAACTGTTTGGGGTATGTCAAGAGGGGAAATGGGCTTCCCTCCGAAGTGTGCAGCTGGGAAAATGCACGGGATTTGGGGTTGGCTGAAGAAAGGCAAACTCACCACACCACACCACACCATCCCAGCCACCAGCCCATGCTGCTTAGTTAGCTCCCTGCTTCCTGCAGGAAGAAGGCAACATGGCTCTCTCTAGGTGCTTCTCACTGCCTGAGCAGACTCTGTTCATGCTGACACTTTGTGCCCCACACACAGACATATAGACACAGTGCTGCATATGATGAATGCATAAATTTTTGTTGACCATTTCAGGCTTTTTTTCGCCCTTCTAATTTATTTATATGCTTGAGAGGATGTGCATTAATTCAATTGAATTTCACTCAATGCAAATTTGAAAGAAGTTCCTGGCGGAGGCTTGTTCCATAATTGAGACACCTTTAAATCCTGACCCTAGTCACTCCTAAAACATGGCAAATTTGGCCGACGCGCACTCCAGAGCACATACTGTGTGCAACATTTGCCTCAGAATGGTAAGCAAACAAAACCATGGCAGCTGGAGTGAATCATAGCTGAGTAAGAGGAGCCTGGGGGAATTAAAACAGATGGAGTTGACAAGAGAATCAAGAAAAAGAGCCAGAGGTGTCCCCAACCCCAGTTCCTGTTCTATTTTTCAGCTGTCTAGCTCTAGTCACTTTCTTCCATCCATTGAGAGGAATAGCTTATCGTTTGGATAATTAATGCTTTAACTGGCTCACAGCGCAGCCCTATCTGCACCTACCTGAGACAGCTACAACACAGTCCTAGATATTTCTACCTAAAGTAAATTCCACTGCCTTCAACAGGAATTGCTCCTGGGCAAGTGATCATAGGATTGCAGCTTTTGTTCCTTCTAATTCAGCAGGGTTTATTTCCAAGTAGACATGCATAGGATTACAGTTTGAGTTACTTGGTTTCTCTAATAATCTCTGCAGTGTATATTTTGGAGAGAAAGACCTGAGCTAATGGTTTCTAACCAAAGTGATCTCCTCACATGGCAAGAAATCCAGATTTGAGCAGAAGGTTTAGAAAAGCAATGTTGCAATACGTTGGTAGTTGTCAAAAGGCCAATCAATGAAAAACAAAGAGCAGTTGCAGCTGTACCATTAATACAAACTGTACAATTAGCACAATTAGATTCATGATAGGGAAAATGAGGCCAGTACTTGGTCATTTTTTAAGTCAAAGGAGCCTTCCTTTAAAGAAGTACATATATTTCTGTTTACCCAACTGCCAAAATGATATACATGGATCTGTTTTTTGTTTTGTTTTTTTCTGAAATAAAAAGAATAGAAATGAAAAGAAGTATGGAATGCTTTCCTCAGAGGCACAGTCTAAAAATATGAGAGGTCTTTGGCTCAATAAAGGGAAAGGAAGGGCTCACATGACAGGTTTCTAAATATCACAAGATGTTTCTTTTAAAACATAACCAGTGAAAAGACAGTCATGTTGTATGATTCAAGGAAACAATCTGGACATATTTCTGGAAGACAGCTAATAACTCACCGCCTGTTTTTAAAAGTAACTGTGAAATGTTATGCATTTTTACTGATTAAACTCACTGGAGCTTATTTCCATGTAAGTGAGTCCAGGACTATTAACCTTAGTCTGTTCAGCAGACTATATTTTATATTACCAGGACCTGGAAAGAACCTGACAAGTAAAACGTTTGCATCATCAATGTCATAGTATACTAAACTGTTCGGGCATAAGATGAGATGAGTTGTCAGAAGGGTATTTGCATCACAAAGTAGGAGTCTCATTTGCATAGAACTTTTGTAGAAATATCTGGGACTTAGGCCCACCACTCTGCCACGGACAGTCTTCTAGCTCCAAGGTAATGGTGAAACTGGAATAAACCACAGCATCAGACCCCATATCCTATTGATATTCCCCCAACAGTGTCTCTGTTCAGGGCAGAAAGGGTCAGCACTGCAGGACTCTTAACAGCTGCAGTTACTCAGCACTTGGAAGTCTGAATGAACATGGAAGCCCTTAACATAAACCAACCTGATGGAGCTTTACGCTCTGCCGGCATGATGTAGAATTTTGGCCATGATTGATTACTCCTGGAAATCCTCCTCTCCCAGATAGAGGCTTGTAAGTGTGACTTTTCAAACACTCATATTTATTTTTCTGTAACAGCTATCAATCCTCACTTCCCCGTTTGAAATAACTTCAAATCTGGAGCAGAGAAACTCATGTCACCCAGGGTTCTGTTCGGTGATATACTGCCATGGTTTCAGTTTCTTATATGTGAGGAATTGAAATGACCTGATAATCCTTTATGTAGTGTATTTGTTTCATGAACTGTATGTATCTTGAAAATACTGGTGTGCTTCTAAGTCTTTCCCATCCAGTGGGTACCTAGATTCTGTGGGTGCAGGCTAATCAGGCTAATGGGACCCAAACAAGGCCCAATATATCTCCTTTGAAAAATAGTAGTGGAAGTAGGCTCCATTGAATTCAATGGATTTTATGCTCAGGTAAGTGTTTGTGGGATTGCTGCCTCGATGGCATCTCCCCTAGGACTCATGTAAGCTTCTTGTGATGAACACCTTCCTATGCTTCTGGGACCTTGGGGAGAGGAATTATAGCAGCTTGTATCGATTCCTGAACAAAAGTTTTACTTTCCTAGCAATGATACTGGGAATGGATGATGGGAAAATATGCTAGATTGAGAAAATAAAGCAGCAGAGGGAGTTGCGTTTGGCACCACAGTACTGAAAACTCCAACAAAGCCTCTGAATTTGATGGGGTGGGAATGAAAGCATAAGAAAAACTGAGAAACTGGTTCCAAACATACTTTGAAAATACTTTGAAAAATGTCCTTTATGCAATCCACCGGTGTGATTTTCCTCCCCTCCTCCTGACAGTTAATTCTGGTGTCATACAACATCCTATTTCTCTCCAGTGTCATTTTCAGATAACAATAACACCAGAGAAGCCAAAAAGATACATCTGTCACGTCTCATTTTCTCACAGCAATGTCATTCAGGGGCATTTTCTACAACTACTGCTGCTTCCCCATGCTCTGCCTCTGGAGCTAATGTGTAGCAGCAGTGGAAACTCACAGTTACATTTCTTGACATCTCCAAAATGAACGTTAGATTACAATAAGAGGGGGAAAAAATCCCTCGAGACATACTGATGAAGGAAAAGTCTTGTTACAGCCCCCAAAGCTACTAAAAGGGTTTTAGTCACTAAATTGTGTGTGTGTGTGGGAGAATTTTCTCATGATTCCTCCAAAGCTATCCTCTTTCGTTCGTTCTCAATGCTCTGGAATGCAAAATGAAGGAAAACTCCAGAGGAATGTGAAAACACAACAATAATCAGATAGGGTGATCTAATTCCTGAGTGCCTCCTTTAACTTAAGGACTGCTGATTTTTATCTAAATTGCCAGAGTCACAAGGAACAGAGCAGTGACAAGGATTACAGACTGCAGACATTGAGACAAAAAAGAGGAGGCTTTAATTAGACTGTTTCAGGGCAGACATGAATTTCCTATGTACTGATGATTTGATTCAAGTCATATGGAATCTCTCTGAGATGACCTGCAAAGAACTTCATGCCTGCAGGTCTTGCAAGGAGTATAAAACCAAGGCAAACTTGCAATTCTAGGATGCATTGGCACCTTTCCTTTTTATTTTTAAGACCAGTGTCAATTAAACTGGATTTCTGTCACTAAGGCTACATTGCAGTTCCAGATGTGTAATCTAGAGTTACAGATTCATAACTGTCCATATTCACCTATGCTATGTATTCACTGGAAATATTGCTATGAATGTAAATGCCCAAATAAATGCCCAAATCCCATCTTAAGTTCCAGGGTGACATTCCATATCACGGAGATCTGCAGTGTGGTTGGGTGAGGTGCTTTAAGATGACGCAAGCATCCCTTTCCCACCCCTGAGTTGTGGTGCAAAAGGGAAAATCAAGATCTCCATCACATGGAGTGGGACCCAGGGGTTGATTCCTTTGAACATTTGTAGTTACATTTATATAGTCACAAATGTGATATAAGATCTTGGCCTAAGATTTATAAGAACTGATTTTTCTCTAGTTGCTATTCATACTGTTTTAACTAGCATTCCTCTCAACAGATGATCTTTTAGTGCTTCTGGATTATTGGCCTAGACTGGTGAGGACTGGGAAACTTTTATGGTCCTATCAGCTGAGAAGATGATATCATTTCAGGATTTACCTGCCCCAGTGGAATCTGATTTTGGGTAGTAGTCTTTGCAGTTTTCAATAACTTCTCAACATTCTAGTGAAATAGCTTAGGCAGAGGCCCTTTTCGCACCTTACCTTTTCCCGGTGCTGGGCTGCTCGGCTCACGCACAAAGGCTTGGGAGGAACGTTGTCACATCCCTCCTGCTTTGGCTCCGCAGTTCCTTCCTCGTCACGCGAACGCCTCACCTCTTCCGTTCGCAGTGCAGCCTGGGGCCTCGCAGGCTGCACTGAGGAGAGGACGCACGACCGGCCTGGCTCCCAAGGCTCCGCATGCCAGGTAAGTGCATGCAGGGCCCCGGAGCAATGTGCGAACGTGCAGCATTTTCAGCTTTGAGCAAAAAATAAAAAATGCATGTGCGGTCTGTGTCAGGCCCTTGAGCGTCGTGCAAATGTGAGTGCGTCGTATGGACCACTCAAGCGGTCCTTTCGCTTCAGAAATTCCGTGTGAAAAGGGCCAGAGAGTCAATGACTGGGGTTTCTTTAGTGAGCTTGATAGATGAGCAGAAGTGCTCCCCTCCCACCAAAAAAAAAGAATTCTGTGCTACCCCGGGGAACGCTATGATTTCACTTTAACTGCCACATCTGCATCCTGTGAAATTATCCAAGGGTTTGTACTCTGTTCTCACCTGAGGAAAATTCTCTGGCAGAGGATTTTACCCTCCCCTCACCTTCCTGTCTCAAGATTCCACATGATTTTGCAAAGTTAAAGTGGGATCATAGTGCTATACTTAGGTAGTGTGAAAGGCCCCCATCTCTCTCTCTTTGGGTGTAAGGGAGCAATCCTATAATATAAAATATAACAGTAGAATTGTTAGCTCTGTATGGGAGCAATCATACACTACCTGGGACAGTAGCTGAGGGCTTAAAAGTTGTTGTGGACTAACCTCCCTTCTTGAGGAGAGGGAGGTCTGTAGACAGCGAGGGTGGTAGAAAACTTTGCCTGCCATAACTGTTCTCGACCCCTGGTGTGCCCAGAAACAAAGAGTTCCAGTCGAGTGTCAGGGGAGGCTGGGGATCTCTAGATACTAAGTCCCTTTTCTTTTGCTAATGTGACCCTGAAACTAGCCCAGTAGCTAGCAAAGTAAATTTCCTCCTATTGGAATCAATAGAATGGAAAACAAACAGGTTGGCCACAAGCCTGCAGGGCTTTAGATGAAGAGGAGCAACTGTCACAGATCTAGGCCAAGACTCATTTGGCCCACTGGCAGAGCATAAATCTCCATCAGTGTGCTTACAGTGGTCTATGAGGGGAGGACACAAAGGTTGTTGCTTCTTTTCCTGGACATGCAAGAGCAGCCAGCTGCCCAATCAGAGGCTGGGAAGGTGGCTAAACTGCACCTGGGAGCCTCTGGCCGCCCTTGACTATTCAAGGCAAACGTGGTAGACAAGGAAGTACTGGACACCCAGTTGTGGAATACCTAAAATGCACTTATGCTGGTGTAAGGATCTAACACTATCATAAGCCACCAACTGGATTTTAGCCTCCCTCCCCGTGCCTGTCCCATAGGTTGTAGGTACAATAAAAGGGTGGTGATCCTCAGATGCCCATCTGGAAGCTGTCTCTAGTATGTGACTGTGAACACAGGCTCATGATGCATAACCATCTACAGTAGACAGATCCCAAGCCTTTATTAGTGTGGGCAAATACTAGAGAGAGATGTGTATTATAAATATAGGGTAGCTATGTCTATTATCCATGAAGTTAAAAAAAAAGAATTCAGGTTGTGACACTAGAAAAAGAAATGCATGAATATGTCCATTAATTTGCATTCTGACGCCTTTGCTCACCTGCTTTTGTTCCTTTGTGACCTTTGTAATTCCTCCACTTTTTAGTATCCTTGTTCATATGTACATATAGAAGTACACTCTGAGAGTCTTAGATTTGCTCTTCTTGGAAACCTAAGCCAACACATTTAATGCCATCTGGTACACTGTAAAAGTGAGGCAATGCAGTGTAATGAGCACCTGTTTGAATGAAGCAGCGTGTACTGTGAGCACAGTCAGCTCTGGCACCAAAGAAATACCCTGAATTGTACTGCTAGTACTGAACAAGGAAGCCTTATTGAATCAATAGGACATATAGGTAAATGTGATCCACCATTCAACAAGTGAGTCACTGGGTTGGGACTAACCGGCCCTTTTTGCTCAGCATTTTCCATGCGAAAGAGGGCCTGGAGCATCGCACAATTGTGAGGAGCGATCTGCACGACGCACTCACAATCGCGCGACACCCCAGGGGCCGGCAGGCGCCTATCGCACACCATTTCATTTTCGTATAGAAGCCGAAAATGGTGCGCGATAGTACATTGCTCCCAGGCCCCGTGCACACTTAGCCTCCGGAGCCGCACCAGTCGCGCTTCCTGCCCCAGCACAGCCTGGGAAGGTCCCAGGCTGCACTGCAGAAGGAAGAGGTGGGGCTCTCATGCAAGGAGGCAGCTCATGTGGAGCCGAAGGACCCTAGATGCGAGAGCCTCTCGCTGGAGGCTGCTCTCACAATCCCTGTACCCCAGCACTGGAAAAAGGTAAGGTGCAGAAAGGACCACCAACAGGATTGAGGCTTATATGTGGAAAAAACATCACATTAGTGATTAAGAATGTCAGATGATGGATGTGATGAGCATTTGTGAAAACATGGGCAGATCTTCTGTCTAGAAGGAGGTGTTTGCAGGCTGCAAGGTGGTCCATTTCAGATGGCTTGCCTGCTTCCTGAATACTTGAAGTGAACAAGCCTCCTGAGGTTTAAGTTTCTATTGTGAGGAGGGAACCCTGGCTTGCATTGTGTGCTCTATGCTAACATAAACCTAGGGAATTGTATTCCCTGGAAACAGGTTCAAGACATGGCTTGAAAAGCTATGAAGGCCTGGAATAAACTGCAGATTTCTCCTCCTTTTGCAAAGTCACTGCCATATGTCCAGAATGTCCAGAAGTGGCATGTTTCCATCCCATGGGAATAACGTCAAGCCAAAAATTAAAAATTAAAAAAAAATAATCAAGACCTTCTGGACCTAAATATGCTGGGTTTCAGTTTAGATCTGTTCTTGCCTAGATATTCCCAAGATTAACAAGAGGTAAGCACAAGTAGAGCTCAACCAATGTGTTGTGTTTCCATTTTCATCTTGGAATATGCAGGTTTAATGTAGGAAATCCTTTTATTAATTAGCTATACCAATCACCTTTTTGGCAAAGTTCAGGAAATGAAAAAGTCCCAGGAATCTCACAAACAAGTCTTCTGCTACCCATGACCTGGAAGGAAAACAGACTTTTGAGGGGGTATTAGGAAGCACAATAAGGAACACAAACATGAGATGAAAAAGCCCAGATCATGGTTTAGAAGGTGGTGGCAAAGTGCTGCCTGGTGGCCCCCTGATGTCGGTGCAAATTTCTCACAATTTGGAATTTTTCACAATCCATCATCTGGATTTGGAATTTCTCACAATCCATCATCTGTGGATTTTCTCACAATCCATCATCTGTGGTTACACCCAGGATATTGTGAGGAATTCAAAATGACAGACTGCTCATAGCTGCCTATTACAATGTAAAATTAGAGCCAAGCTGACACAAGACAGTGGGTCCTCTCATCAGAAGGTGTCAGGACCCAGCAGTTTCAGTTCAGGTATAAAACACCAGTATGCAAACAGTGGGAGAAGTCTTGAAGTGATGCCTTGCTAAATTTAAGCTGTCCCTCTTTCATCTTTTCTCCGTAATGTCCACTCTCCTCCCTTTTAAGATCTGGGCAAGCCACATACGTGTCTGTCCGGCCCAAAAAGGGTGCCAGTAATGCCAAGCTACTTTAGTGAAATGCTGTCCCTTCATTTGGTCAGCAGTAGTTCCCATCTCTGTCATGGGGAAGGGCCTGCACATTACTCTTCTCTGCTGTGTAATCTTTGTTGGATGTTTCAAAGAAAACATGGAGTGCCACACAGGCAGCCACCAATAAAGTGAAACTCACGTTTTTATAAGCCAATATGCATGTCCCACATCAGCCTCTCATGTGTCATGAGTGAATTAAGAAGGAGTTGTGTCTTCAGAATAAAATATCTTAATATACTGAGCTTCTAGAAGGGTTAAAATGGGCTAATTTGAGCTTTGTTCCTAGCCCTCTCCATGTGAATGGTGCCGCTGTGAGCCCAGCAATGAAGTTCACTGTGTTGTAGCAGACTGTGCCGTCCCGGAATGTGTCAACCCAGTCTATGAACCAGAACAGTGTTGTCCAGTCTGCAAAAATGGTAAGCATTCAATACATTAAAAAGCAAAATGTCATAAGAACATATGTTGCTGTTGTTTAAAAGAAAAACTCTTACATATAAGGATTTAGAAGCCTAATTTCATCAGGGAAAGCTAAGATTTGTAAGTGTGGCTTCACACAGAGTATGTGAAGTTGTGGTATGGTTCCATCAGCAGTCTGATTTGGGGATATACGCCATGACAGAGTTTTATGTCCTGATGCCAGTGTGATACAGATTGCATTAGATGAGCTTTCAGGGATTAATTTATTCCATGGTTGGTGGGGGGAGAAGTTTTTGTTTTGTTTTTTTGGCTCTGGAATGCCTTCCTCTGCTCTGGTACATGGAATACTTGGAACAGAGTCAGAGATTGATAAGCGAAGGAACCAGCAAGTGAGTGGTTTAGATGGGGGATGGGACTTTCCAGGGTCTATGGACTGACTGGGAGCTGTAACAGAGACAGATAGCAAGGAAGACACACATGATCAACCCAATCCCCCCAGAACACTAGTTGAGACAACTTGAATGTTTGGATATTTTTCTGTGAACTATCAAGAGGACATTTTTATCATATTCAGTGGTTAAAGTTGCCATCTTTGAGGTAGTTTTCATTCTTGTTTGAGATGAAACATGAACGATACATGCTTCCCTGGCTCAGTTCACAAGTGAGAGGAAAGTGGGCTGGAATCCATAAACCATGTACCAAATATTAGTCTTGAAGTCACCATAAAAATCTTTGAAGCGTTTTTCTCCCAACAAACAACACAGCTCTGTTTAGTCTAATCCTAGTTAGGACATATGGGCCCTGTCATAATCCTAGTGACATTAGCAGGAGCTCAATGGGGCCCAGTCTCTTCTCCCAAGCTCTCCCTTATGTCTGCCAGATATATTGAGGAAAACATGATCTCTCCCCAACACCCTTGGTGTTGTCATAGCAGCCCATAATGTCAGTTGCTAGTGGCTGGGTGTGTCATACCGCAAGCCAAGGAATATGATTTGCTGCTCAGAGTTGCTCAGCAAACTGAGATTACTTTCTAAGGTCCTTTCCACATTGCATTGTTACAGTGCTATTTTTCCAGTTTTCAACATCCTGTGGAATTCTGGGGTTTGTAGCTTACTGAGGCCCAAGAGCTCTCTGGCTGAGAATTCTAAAGGCCCCTCCCTACACTGCAAACCCCAGGATTCCGTAGGAGGTTGAAAGTGGAATAGTGACACTATAACAGTACAGTGCAGAAAGGCCCTAAGAAGAACTGTATTACAGAGAAACATTATGGGTGGCTCTCAGATAGCTATGCCTTGCACATGTTGGATGAAGCTGCAGTGAGCACATGGGTGTTGCAGGCAGTATGTGTTTGCCAAGCTTAAGGCCATGGAAGTACTTGTTCTGTTCTCTTGGGCTATTGTGAACTATGAAATCCATCCCCATCTCTGCTAGGTAAAACTGCCTATACTTGAACTGTAAAACTTCTAAAACACC
Source organism: Iguana delicatissima (assembly GCA_948472985.1). Taxonomy (NCBI): domain Eukaryota; kingdom Metazoa; phylum Chordata; class Lepidosauria; order Squamata; family Iguanidae; genus Iguana; species Iguana delicatissima. The sequence goes on along the minus strand of CAOKZL010000579.1, from coordinate 734,896 downwards.
ATTACTTAAACATATTTACACATTACTTACATTTTTATGTGAATTACATCTAAGGCATTATTAGTATCTACTGAAGATGTTTCAAGTCTACGATCCTTCCTTAAAGTGGAGCAGTAATAGGTTGAGCGTCCCAAGGTCTTCATTAATTTATGATCTTTCTAGTATTATGAACATCTAATCTCCCACCTATATTACACACATGCATAAACAGGATGAACCAAAGCATAACTTTACTGCTTTTCCATAAACATTGGTCCTTACCAGTTACCTTCCCCAAAGTGTTGGATGTTATATGATATCATGTTTTCTTATCAGAACTAGGTTTGCAGATCTAGGAGAGGAGCTCCAAGAAATAACTTCAACAAGACACATTAAGAGACACACTAAAAGATATGCAGCATCCTTGGACTTTTCTGTTTAAAAAGCTAATCCTCCCACCACCTTGCCATTGATAGTGTAACCTCTGCCCTTCTGACTCCTCTAAGGCATAGCTGGAATAAACTTTTCAAGACTTAAAGTGAACAAAATGTCTTTTGTCAGAACGGCAATTATACAGAATACTACAGTAATTACCCATGAGAGCTAAAAACATAAATAATGCAACCACTGCTCTCTTTGAGTCCAAAGAGAAAACTGGAGAGGTCTGGCCTGCAAACTTTATAGTCAGCCAGTCTGAATATCCTTTTTATCCAACAAAGGGCTGGATGCTCTGACATTCCTTCCCTGCAAATAGCTTGAACAACAAGACATCCACAGCAAATGGTGAACGTATAATTCAGCTTGAAGGCTATTGGCCTGCGGCAACTATCAAAATATAACAAATACCAGATACACACACACACATACACACACAAGGATTCTGCACCCCTTGTTAAATAGCTATGCACATATATCAGTTAAATATATGTGCAGAAAGAAATAAGAGACGATTATTATTAGTCAGCTGCCCTACAGAACAGCAGCCCTTTTCCTCCTCCCTTTCCTGAGTGATGGCTAGGGAAAAGAAGAACATCGATAACTATTTGTTTCCCTGGCAAAAGAATGGCTTTCCTGACACTCAAGAAGGCCCTGCCGAGAAGTGCTGAGATTCTTCACATTTTGTGAAGTCCCTTGAAGAATTATTCCGTGCAGAAATACTCCCCTTTTTTTTCAATCGTGCAAATCCCACTCCCAGCACACAAGTAATAGGCTTGGCACAGAAAAACCACATGTCTTTCTGCAAAGACTTGGTGAAGTCCAGGTGCTTCTTGAGAACTGGGCACCAGTCTTTGTTTTCTCCTGCAGAGGGGAGAATTTTTGTCCTTGCATGGAGGATGAAAAATGTGAAGATGTGTACCCCAAATGATGGTGCCAAGCCTGTGGGACTAAAGCAACCCATTCATGGAATTGCACTAGCTCCATTCAGCAGTGCTTGAGATCTGTGAAAGAAAGAAGTCTCAGTTGCTACCAGACTTACTTTTCCAGAGATGGGGACCCTCCCATTTTCTCTTCATCCCTTTACCAGGCATTTCTAGAAGTGATAGGATACCTGCAAACCTACCAGTATCACATCAAGATTTCACTGTCTGTCTTGGTACCGAGTTAAGGTGCAGGCCTCATGGTGTGAAACATCTAGCCAAATTTTGAGATTCCCATGCTTCATCTCTCCTCCCCACTAAATTTTAGCCTTACCCTATTGGAGCATTCTGGAGAACTCAAAAGCTTTGCACTCTAGGGTGGAATTGTAGTTGGCCCTAATAAACATATTGCCTGATTGTAGGTTTGTTTTGCTGTTATGGAACAACCTCTGTTTTTGTGGAAGGAATACTGTGCTCCCACCTACATAACCAAAATATGTTTGGGTAGTGTTGCTAATAGGCGGAAAGCAGTGAGTGTTCTTCTTAAAGCATTGTGAAAGATGCACTTTAGCCCCGGAGGAGTGAGCAGACATATAAGCTAGCAAGAAGCGTAAAAAGTAGCTTTTAATCATCTTCATTTGCTTGTCTCTTTCTTTGTTTAAACGTCTCCAAAAGAACATTGTGCTTTAGGGCTTTAAGCAGGAACAACACAATCCTATTGCACTCAAAAATAAATCCCACTTTGTTCAGCAGGATTTACTCCATGGTACATGTGTTTAGATTGTAGCCTAAACAATTTTTATAAAGTAAAAAAAAAAGACAATATAGGTGAGCTAGGACTTGCATCTCTTGTTGCAGTATTTTCACGACACACTAGCATACCACTATCTGACCTGCACTTGCTTCTGACAGTCACTCACCTGGCTGAAGGCTGACACATTTCTTTTGCAACAAGACATTGTAATTTGGGGCTTGAGGGGAAAAAATACAGTTTCCCTGCCACAGAAATGATGCTGTCTGGATCCAGATCCCCCATGAGAAATGAATGAGGACTGTGTCCATGGAGAGCATAATGTGATGCTCATCAGGGAGTGCACCACAGTGATCATTTCTAGCAGCAAGAGGCATTTTGCAAAATGTGATGTTTTATTTCACAATGTGCCTGTTTCACAAGGGAAAAGCCTTCTGAGCAAATCAGACAAAAACCGACAGCCTCTCTCTGCTTTCATCTGAGTCTAGATGTTAATCACAACACAGGCAAAGCAGTGGGAAAACACCCAAAGGCTGCTGTTCTGGGCTCCAGGGAAACTGCTGAAGCTTGACTTAACGGCTCCCCTCAAGTCCTGGCAGTGAGGGAATAATACAGTCCTTCCACCTGTCTTTTGATAATCCCCTTTTGCATGAGAGAACTGGAGCTCAGGCACAATTCAAACATGCATGCTGTGTAAACTACCCTCCCCCAGATGTAGGATTGTAGCTCAAGCTAACCATGGAAATAGGACAGGACTCTTGCTATTTACATTATTTTGGCCTCCAGATGTCTTTGAACTACAGCTCCCACAATCCCTTATCATTGAGTGTGCTAGCTGGCGCTTCTGGGACCTGAAATTCAACAGCATCTGAAGGATTAAATTTACATTGTTTCCATTGTCTTAAGGGACTCAACCAAACATATAGATTAGAGTGAAGGGAAGAATTGCTAGCTCACCCTCTGCTAGGGATGGTAAATGTTGATTTTTCCAAGTCCTGACAGCTGTTGAGAACAATGAAACAGTTTTGTGTCCCATAACTTTGAGATGCTCAAGAATTTCTCCCCTATAATGAAAGGAAACTGCACAGCTTTTCCAGTTAAGCTTTGGCTCTGAAAAATGAAGTTTTCCAAAAGGTATAAAGCTTCTCCTGAGAGCTGTGCAGCCTTCCCTCCAACTGTGTATCTTTTAGTATGGAAAGGGCTATTTTCAGGTAACCATGTGTATGTTTTGGGCAAGACTGCTGTTTTTTTAACATAGTACACAACCAAAATGTTACACAACAAAACCACATATCTATTTCTTGTGCAACGTTGCTGAATTTTGTATAAGTTTTGTTGTTGTTGTTGTTGTGAAACAAAAATTAGCTGTGTGGTTTTGTTGTGCAACCTTGCTGTTTTTATGTAGAAAGCAGTAGTGTTGCACAACAAAAATAGTGCATAACAAAGACGTTGTGCAGAATCCAGCAGTGCACCACAACAAAATCATGTATAGCCATAACTTCAATCAGCCTGAGTTTCTTTTCCTGCTATGTAACATTTGGGTTGCTCAGACTTCAGACTTGCAAAGGCTACAGCGCTGATGTTGTACACTTCACTGCATTCTTTGTATAGGAGTAGAGTGTGCAATTTAATTTTGTATTTCCTGAACTTTTCCCAAGTATATAGTGAAAAACAGTGCAAGAAGATGAGGAGGTTCCCCCCACCACTTGGGAAGCTCTGCAGTTTTCTGTGCATAGTAAAAGAGACTGTTCATGTCAGCATTGACAGCAAATCCATTAAGAATGTTTATTTTGTACCAGGAACAGCAACAACAAAAAAGTTCCCACAAGTTGTAGAAACGTTTATGTGCTTTTTTTCTTTCTAACTCCAAATTCAACCCGAGTCAGGAAATCAATGAATTCCCATTCTATCGTTACCCTATTCCCAATGCATATTATAAAGCCGCTTAAATCCCAGATTCCCCGTAACACTTGCCTTGAGAAAATCATAGGCTCTCAGCCTAGCCCACTTTACAGGATATTTGTTAGGATAAAAATGGGGATGGAAAGAGAAAAATGGTGTACAGTGCTTTTAGCTGTGGAAGATAAATTGAATGAAATTAGTTAAGAAAGATATAGTTGGAAAGAATGTGATTTTCGTAAAGAAATCCCTGCATTCCAGTAGCCTTTTAGAATGTCTCACTTAGGCTTCAAACTTGTACACATTTACCTAGGAATAAATACCACTGAACTAATTCAGGCTTACTTCTGAGTAGATGTGTATATGTGTGTGTGTGTGTGTGTGTGTGTGTGTGCATGTGTGCATATATTAACATTGCATTGTTAATGTGAACAATATATTACTCTGAAGAAGACTTTCTCAAATAAAGCAGCCAGTAAATCTTCCCCAGTGCTGGACTGTTAGAAGTTACAAGTTTCTTTTATATGACCTTCTAGAGCCCTGGTGCACACACACAGAGAAAATTAATTAATCCAAAGGAGCTGGAGAGAAGAAAACCAGTAAAACTAAGTCTCAAAATGTAAGGTTTATATAAATTTCAAAACCAAAGAAAATAAGTTAGAAATAAACAGGAGAGAGAAAATATTTTCATGTCAAGAATGCTATCTGCAGTATTGATTGTCTTTGGGGAAAATTAGAGATGGAGGGGAGATATAAGATCCTTTAAAGGAGAACTCTATGTGTCTGTGCATGAGGGAGAGAATGAGAAAGACCCTGGTGTGCTGTTCTGAAGGTGCAGCAATTCAAAGGGGATCTCTTCAAGGATTTTGGCCAGGCTCTCCACTTCCCTGTGTGTGTTCGGTTGATTCTTTTTGCTTACCAAAAGAAGCTGTCTGTTAAAGCAGGGCAAACTTATGAGTGGTTGCAGCACCTTCACCTTTGCTCTTGCCCTGACTCTTTCCTTTTTATCCTCTCCTAGAATAGGAATACAGGTTCCCTCCTGCTGAGCTAACTGAGTGCCAAGTAGGTTGAAGGCAGTCTGCAGACCCCATACGGCTGAGAGGCAGCAAGAAAGGGATATTGAGACTGTTTAAGACCAGCTAAGAATCTAGGAACTCGAGGATTAGCTGTAACTACCTTGCCTGATCTGTCGTTATGGTTTAGAAAATATGTGGCATTTCAAACGAGCAGTCAATAACTAACTTAAAAACAGACATACTTTTTAAGTCTAACATGTATGAAAGCACAACTTCAAAGATTATTCAGTTTTATCTCTGTTTCTAGACAGCGGCATCATACATCTCTCTTAAGTTTGCCACTTCTAACTTATAGGCCTTATTCAACATATGTATAAAACAGCCTGTAGAAATTCAAGAGAGAGGGAAGGAAGTAAAATCTGAAAATGTTCAGAGACACTTTTGTCTTATTATTTGCAGAGCTGAGCTTTGGCATTGATAAAAGATATGCAGCAGGACTGAAGTAATATATGGCTGTAGCAACACCCTGATTATGTAATTATCAGTGTATCTAACAGATATATATGATCAACAGATATCCCCAACTGTGGCGTACATTTTAATGAGTAAGATGAATTTAAAGTAACCACAGTAATTTTGCGATTAAGGAAGACCTTTGCAGCATTTTGCTGTGCTTTCTGCACTAAGGAGGTTGGCCAGCCTGCTTGGAAAATTGCTGTGGCTGTTAAGTGGCCAATAATTTTTTCTCAATACACCTAGATTGATTTTTATGCCATTCTTAATTATGAATTGCCAAGAGCATCAAGCTGTGCAGCAGGAAGGTTAATGCAGGAAGCTGTTGAGTCTAACATTCCTGACCTCGGGTTGCACAAAAAGCTGTCAATTCTCCACCTCTTGCTGTCCTTCAGCAACTGGTTTATTCACGGTACCATGCTTGTTGTGTGATAATTTCAGCTGTCCTGGAACAGCTGAGCCAGGATTGGCTTTCACTTCAGGCAGTCTAGAATGCCATGTGAAGGAAAGTGAATTGTGCAAAGGGAAGTGAATCCTTCGTATTCTTCCCTTTAGTTTTGAACACAGCTGCCTCTCATTCATTTGCTTGGGCTTCCTCATCACTCTCCTATGAGATAGTGGTGGGAGTTCATGATTGCAAATATAAATGCATAACCCAGCATTATGCATCTGCAACTGATTCATAAATACAATCCCTACGTATTCAGTACTGTAGGGAATACGTAAGGATTGCAAAAGTCCCCCAGTCCTGACTTACTGGGCAGCCATTGAGATCTCCAGTGTGAGGAAGGATTGTGACAGGGATCCTTTTTCTAACTGTTGCCCTGGAGACTGCTCTTTGGGAGGGGTGGAAGCATCCACCTGCTGTGTCCTGATTGACAGGACAACATACCCCCTTCACTGGTAAGTCAAGATTGGGTGGTTGGGCCAGAAGAAGCTGCTTAGTTAATCTCAGTCAAACTAGAATCTCAGCCATATTTACCAAGCTGACAGAGCTTGGAAAAATTACTTTTTAGACTACAACTGCAAAAAGGGGAGCTAGTCCACAAAGTTAGTTCACTTTTCCTAGCACTGGCAAGTTGACTTCAAGCCTTTATGAGACAACACTGAACTAGTCCCAGCATATAGGTAGGAGTAAAAAAAAGGGGGGGGTGGAAATTAATTTCATTTAGATGCCATGCCCTTGTTCCATTTAGATATAAGCATGTACTATTTATTTACTTTTGAAAAGGGGAAAAGTTAAGTGGTGTTTTTTGAAAAGAAGATGCTTCAGGTTATAAGAATAGCTAACTACTTTGGATGGATGTAACTCTAAATGTAGCCAATTACTTTGTAAAAGTACCTTTTTGAGCCCTTAACAGAACCAGCAGTGAACTATATTTATCTTTAAGGATGTTGTAGAAAACATAAATGTTATGGTGACAGGTTGGCTTTTGTTCTTATTTTGCTTCAAAATGTGTGTGTTTCTCAGTTCCAACAATTAGAATGAAGAGCTTAGCAGTATTAGAGGAAGAAACTAAGAGCAAAGCTTATTTTGTGTTCCTGTTTTTTTACATAATTGTTGCATAATCCCTTCTAACAGAGAGTGTCCTGTTTGTTTCTACTGTGAGGTGATAGACACTGTGCTTTATTATTTTGCATGGTTAGGGAAGTCATCTGTTCACACCCCTTAGACTGCTCAGCACAAGCACTGTTAAGTTTGCAAAGTGAACACTACAAATGGAAATAAGTTACTGAAGGCTGGATGACAGCAGCTATGATGAATGAACTTCAGTGGGCGGGTGGGGGAGGTTGTGTGTGTGTGTGTGTGTGTGTGTGTGTGTGTGTGTGTGTGTGTAGAAATAACATGGCCCACTTCTTGGAGACAATAACTGACACTGTTGAAAGACTGATGGGATTCATTGAAGTGAATGTCAATGTTCAGAGATCTTTTGAGACATAATCTTTTTCTATATGGACAGGAGACCTGTTCATTGGGGTGCACCCATATATTCTTCCAGTAGAGGGAGAGGGAGAATAGGGTCACCCTCACTGGTCCTGTTCCTCCATTGTGCTTCTGTTATCTGATCTTCATTATCTTCCATACAGTGGAGGGTGGAAGCCTGAAAGGAATGTTTGTTTTCCTATACAAATCATTACCTCATAAGATCCCCCTTCCCCATCGTTTGGACAGTCCCACTTGTGAGCCATCCTGTGCTGTGAGATTTCACCTAACTGGTCAGATGAAACCAACCAGCTGCTTGGTAAATGTCTGCAGCATTCCCGCCTGCCACACTTGCAGGATGTGCAGAGCCGCTTCACTGAGTCTTACATCTAGTAGGCAGGATCTGCGGAGCAGCTTGAATCTGAGAGCGGGGAGAGATGTGCCTTCTCTCCCCAGCCTCCTCTTCTAATTTGTCACTGTAAATGTTAAGGATGATGGCTCCAGGTAATGTGCAACATTTCTGTCTGAAGAGGAAAGGTCACTTAATTTCAAGTTTCCTGGCACTGGCAGAATACAAAATCGTTGCCTCAAGTTGTTATTTCTAGTCATCATGACTTTTGGAAACAAAAGTCTGTCAAGTGTGGTTAACTCCCTCCTTCGCATGATCTAAGACATGCCTCTTGTTGTTAAGATCAAGCTCACAACCCCCACCGTCTGTGCTGTCCCTCTTGCCCATGGGCTTCACTTAAACTTAGCAAGGAAGGTCTCTCTACTCACTGCACTCTGATGCAAGGGAAACAGCCACCTTTGAGTGCCCTGTGGCTCACCTCTGCAAGCAAGCCTGTGGACTCTGACGTCCAGAAGATGGGCTGACACATTCAGTGCTGGGCCTCCATCAGCACTGTGATCTTAGAGCTTTGTCGAAGCCCCAGAAACAGAAATCAGCACTTCAGTAGGCTAATGGCTAATAACGGTGTGGCTTACCTAGCAGCCTAGATCAGCAGTGCAGTTTATGTACTAGACTATAAAAATACCAGCCCCTCTAGTCTATGGCAGTACAGCAAAGGAGGTGAATATTGAGCTAGGATTAGAAGGCGAATAGAAAAGGTTGAGCACATATTGCTAACCACTGATGACCTAAAAAATTTAACCCATTTATGTTAATGTTGGATAGGGAACACTTTCTTGGCACAGTGGCTAGAAAACTGTTCAAGACATATGCATGTGTCCATGAGGGTTACATTTGTGTATATCGTGTTTTGGACAATGCATAGAGGGCTGTTTGCCAAGGAACAGACTGTGGCTAGTCCCACCTATAGTTCTCCAGATGAAGAAAAGAAACTGAAGTCCGTCTCCTCTGTCCCCAGCCACTAAATAGCCTTCTATGGGCCTTGGCAGCTGCTGTAGGATATAGGGCATGGAACTGCATTACAAAACATTACACTCTGCATCCCTAATGCAGGACTTTGGACACTGAATTGCTATTATGTTAATCACTTATGTTAATGTAGGAAACCATGAGGTTGACAGAGAAAATGGCATATAATACTTTTAAGTTGCTTTCTCCAGCCTGGCACTTTCTATATGGGTACAAGTCCCACCATCCAGTTGCTGATGAGGGATGGTGGGGCTTGTAGTCCAGTACATCTGGTAAGTTCCAGATCAGGGAGCACTGTCCTAAACACATGCTGACAACCTATCCAATTAAATTTTGCCACTATTCTGCTGCATCTTGTCTCTTCTTCACATTCTCACCCATGCCTGGCACCATATACATGGTTCACTTATTCATCAAACAGCACAGATTACTAAGAGAAGATAACACAAAACTTTACAAGTTCATATTGCAGTGCCTCAAAAACGCCTCATGAAAATTATTTTTAAAATAGCTATAAGATTCCCCTTTACAACATAAAAATAGAGATGCTGTCACCCCCATTACATCACTTTAGAAAAAGTAATTCCATTATTTTAATTACTCAATTACTTTAGGAATGTAACTTAGTATAGAAAACAGTATTATTTCCCATCTCTGAGAACATGCCATGTAGTACAGTCTCCCTGAAAAGTCTTCTATACCATTTTTTAAGAGCCAAGTTTAATAAAGGTTATCTAAAGGATAATTCTTCCTGCTTCAGAGGCCCCCATTGTGCATTTGCTTGTAAGATCAATTAGGTCAATGCAGCATAGTTTTCTTCGTTGTGGCTCCATGGTTATGGAATTCCCTTGCAAATAAAATACACCTGACTGCAGGGTTTCAAGCAGATCTTAAAAGCGTATTTCTGTCTTTGCGTAACGTTTCTCCTTAACATGTTTTGGCTGTGTGCTGAATTGTAAGGTTTCCTTGAACCACTTAAGCCTCTGAACTGCATAGCCATCATGTATTATGCCTGATGTTCCACCAAAAATATACCAACTTATTTTGGCATCATCTATCCCATGTGTACCATTTTCTTCAAAGTTCACCCCTGAGGTACAGCCTATAAATCTGTTAAAGGAATAATTAATAACTATGGACATGTTTACCAGTATGGACAAAGTTTGCTGATATTTCTAAAGCCAAAGAGAGCTCCAGTGGTTTGTTTAGCTTCTGGCTTTCCCCCATAACTACCAAATATGCTCTACATACCAAAAGTGTGAATTAAGAGTTCAAGGAAAAGTTGGAGGAAATGTTTAGGTACACACTTTGAATTGCTTCAACACATATTCTAGACAGACTGACAGACAGACAGACGGACAGTACAGTATTACTTGTTACCACAAAAGAGAACAAATAATTTAATCCGGTTTCCACACTGCTAGACATCTATGAAAACTATACAATTTTCAAAGAGATCTTACTTGAGGAGAAAATCTCCAGCAGCAGGATGGGGTGGGGTCTGCCAGGCTCGCCTTCTATGACACCAGGAGTATTGGGCAAGGGGGCAGAGGCAGTCAAGGATCTTCAGGCTGTAGCCTTGTGACATCTTTTCCTGTCTCTCCTATACCTGCTCATTGCATGACATCAGCAGATGAGTCTGTTCAAGGATTGGGCAGGAAGAAATGGGAAAGAGGTTTCAAGAAGATTCCCCTTAAGGGAGTATTTGAACACCTGAAAAGCCCCCCTTTTCCCCCAGTTTTCTCCTCCAAGCATTTGAATATTCTTCCCACCCTTTACACACAGACATGACCATGCATCCGTGCATACAGAATACCCCCATCTTCCTTAGAGAAGACCAGAGGAGCAAGGGAATGTCATGGGAATTATTTAGCTTCCAGGGAAAATCACTGGCTCAGGTTATTAGCATTACTTTGCAAGCAGGCCACAATGTTGGGCCAAATAGATCCGTGCAGCTCTCCCCTAATTGCAAGGCATCAGCAGATTTACATGATCTGACTGCTACTTGCTGTATCTGCAGCTTTGTCATTTAGTTCTCTTCATAGATATTAAGCATGTAAATCTTTGTGTTTGTTTTTGCTTGCAAGAGCAAAGAATTCCATCACTTTTCTCCCCAATGGACAAGACTGCAAGAAGTTTTCCACATTTTTTGATGACTTTTCTCACTTGGTGGCCCCATGGGCCTTTTTCATTAAAAATGTTTGCAAAAAAATGTGGACTGGAATCTTGTTGGTGCCATATCCTGATATAATGTCAGAATACTCCTATGAGTGTCAGTCTGTGTTAGCTGTAGGCCATTTCGGCACTAGATGGTTATAGTGCTATTATTCCACTTTCAACATCCTATGGAATCCTGGGGTTTGCAGTTGAGGGAGGGGCCTTTGGGGCCTATAGCACTATAACTATAGTGCTATATAACCGTCTAGTGCAGAAATGGCCATAGATGGAGGTATTCAGCATCTCCATCAACAACAACTCCATTGACAACAACTGGTGTCACCCACCTATGACCGTGCCCCTACATCCATATGCAACCATTTAATAGCTGGCAGGAGGCAGCAGGTAGCCAGGCAATGTCCAGCTGCATTACAGCAGTCACATTCATGGAGAAGCAGGACTGAAATCCTGTATGAATCAGTGTAGCATAATAGATCCACATGCAGAATTAGACCAGGCTGAGCCATATACCAACCCCTGGCTCACTGAACAGCCTCTGAAGCCACCCGGCATAGCCATTCCCTGCCTTCTTGGGAGTAGACAGGATAACAGAAGCATTTGGTTATGCATCATAGCCAGATGCAAAATGATTATAGTAATACTGAGGCCCAAAGTGGGCCCTGGCAGATCTCAGTAGTCATGTTATCATTTCACATCTGGCTGTGAGGGCATAGCCAGATGCTTCTGCAATTCTGTCTTCTCTCCATGAAGCACAGGATGGTCATATGTGGAGTTTCAAAGGCTTCTCAGTAGGTCAGGGGAGGAGGCTTTGGGCGCTGTGGAAAGGGAAGGGAATACCAACCCCACAGCATCTGCTGAAAGGACATCCACACGTGTAAGGGAAATGTATGTATGCACATGTCCCTAACAGGATGCCAGCCCAGGTGTTCTCCTGGACCTTGGGGGATCCCTGGGAGATTCTGGAGGATGCTGCCATCCTCATGCATTCAGCTGCAGGAGCACAGTCAGATACTGCCCTCATCCTCCCCTGGCTACTCAATGGCCATGAGAACATGACAGGACTGCAGAAAGGTAAGCGATGCACACAGGGAAAAAGGGAAGGAACAGGGCTACACCTGGCAGAACTTTACCAGGTTCATGCAAGACCTGGGCCATAATTTTCTACCCCATTCCCACTGTTCCATCTTGCTTGTTCATAAGCATTGAGCATTCAGTGTCCAGCTTGTAATACTTGTAGGGGAAAATGAGACTGAACCTGTCAGGATCCAATCTTCATTTAGCAAAGTCACACAGAGAAGCGGTAGAAGTTTTATCTAATGACTTGTGGCTTCAGACTGGTACTTGGAATAAACACAGACGCAGGTAGCTTTGAATAAAAGACTAAATACTTTACTAATGACTCTTCATTTACATCTGTATTGAGAGAGCCTGCTACCTGTCTAATCTAGTGAACAGGAGATTCTTCAGTTTAACTCACCATCCTCCTTGATGGGACTCAAACTCGGAGCATGCAAAGAGTTCAGGGAAAGCAGCCATTGAGAACAAAGAGAGAGAGAGATCTACAGAGAGAGGGAGGTCTTAACTTTTATAAGACCGATGACCCAAGCAACTGTCCTGGGTCACATGATCTGAGCACCAAAGGTATTTATGATCATGCAATAAAAGACAGAGAAAGGCAAATGGAGAAGATCTGGCATGCAACAGAAAGGGAGGCCCTATCTTGCTATTGCCCATCTGTTCTAATAACAAGATGGAGCGGGGAGAGAGAATGCTGGTAATTTTTCCAACAATACTGTGCGGGAGAGAACATGAGTAGCCTTCTCAGCCTGCTCACTCATCGTTTCTCTTCCTCTCTCATTCTCTCACTCCTAGCTGAGTTGCCAGACAGGATAGATCAGGGAAGCTGAGGCTGCCTCACCCTCTCACTTGCTTACTTGCGTTCTCCCTCTAGGCAGCATAGTGGTGGTGAGGATTGGGCTCAATGCCACCTGGAGAGCAGGTGAATGGGAGGAAGTAGCAGTTACTCCATCAAGATCCACTTTGCTCAAGTCTCCCCTATTGGAAGGTAGTGGAGAAAAGAGAAAGAATTGGCTGCTCTTTCTGGGTTGTGTGAGGGAATGAGCTTCTTGGTCAACCAGAGGCCGAGCATAGCTGAGCATGGGCAAGAGTGAGAAGATGAAATGGCTGACATTTGAACAAAAACCCGCTGTACTACACTGTACTACACTGCCCAAAAGGGAGACAACAATAGACAATCCAGTGATCATGAAGTGTCTGAGCTTGCCTGTTCTCTCTAGGAGGCATGGTGGACCCATTCTTTCATGCTGCAGATCCTAGAGGGAGCAAACCAGAGAGAGATGTGGGAGGGGAAACTGTTGCCTTCTCATTATTCTAGTCTTTGTTGCTTGCCTGCCAGAAGCAACATGGAACTCAAGCATCAAGTGGCGGGGGGGCGGGGTCCTCTTTTAAGGACTAACTGAGGGTAGGTGGTCCCTGTTTGAAAGGCTACCTGGGTTCTTTGTCTGAGAGAGAACCTTGTTTTAAGGTTCTTTGAAAGGGACCTTGAAACTGCTCTTTCACAGTGATTCAGAAGTCAGAAGATTCAGCAGACATGTAGGTCCCATGATCACAATCTCCTACTCAGGGCCAAGTTGTAGAAGCATGCCTCTGTTAACAAAGTAGCTGTATTCCTGGGTGTTACTTCTTTAATAGAAAATTTGGGATGAAACTACTTGATCAGATAAGCCATGCATAAGTAAACAAAAACATTTTGAACCTTCTACAGAGTATGGAAGGCATCTTCAAAAATGAATCCAGGTATGTTTTTTTTTCTTTCAGCCTCCGCTTTTCTTATGATTTCCATATTGATGACCATGCTTTTTTAACTTGCTAGTAGAATCTGATGAGGCAGGTTCTGTCTCACCTTCTCTCTGTTTTGCTGTTCACACATGCTCAGTAAGGTATTTGGAGGCAGCTGCTGTTTACTTTGCCTGTTGTAAGTAGGCACACTCCATTACAGTAGCATGGGCTGCAGTAGAATTCTGTTCTGCTCTTCCTGCATAGCTGGGGGTTGAACTCTTCTAACTCTATGATTCTATGATTCTTTCCCAATTCAAGCTTTATTGTGTTGCTGTTGTTGTTGTTTGTTGTTGTTGTTGTTGTTGTATGTCTTCAAGTCATTTCTGACTTATGGCAATCCTGCAGCGAACCTATCATAGTGTTTTCTTGCCAAGATTTGCTCAGAAGGGTTTTTGCCTTTGCCCTTGCCTTTGTCTTCCCCTGAAGCTTTGAGAATGCGAGTTGCCCAAGGTCACCCGTGGCTGAGTGGGGATTTGTCCCTGGTCTCCAGAGCCATAATCCTGTCCTCAGACCACTACACTATACTGGCCAAAAGTCTGAGTTTCTCCAGCCTTCCTTTGCCATCCTCTCAGTACCAATGCTGTTAATAAAGACTTTTAGCTGGACAAGAAAACAAAGAAGAGGGAGTACAGGACATAAAATGACTTTATAGAAAGGACCCTCACTGTCAGAGGCTTTGTTGATTGTGTAGTGATTCTGTTTGAATCATAAAAGCTATTTTTAATGCACACATATACTTTAGAATAGGCAGTGGGAATGCAGAATATGCAAGTAGTGTGCTCTTCTGTGTATTTGGGATAGTGATAGACCTTTATTACCTCACCTGCTTAGGTGATCATATGGACGTCATGACTTCTGCACCAGGACAGCCTGCCCATTCCGTCTGTTTTTGTAACATTTTAGCTAATGAAAAGCTCTGAGCATTTCAAAAACTAGCACATTTTTGTAACCTTTTCACATAACTAAGGCCATTTCCTCACTACACTGTTATAGTGGTATTATTCCACTTTCAACCTCCAATGGAATCCTGGGGTTTGCAGTTTAGGGAGGGGCCTTTGAATTCTCATCCAGAGAGCTCTTGGGCCTCAGTGAACTACAAACACCAGAATGCCACAGAATATTGAAAGTGGAATAATAGCACTGTAACAGTATAGTGCAGAAATGGCCTTAGTAGTCAATATTAGGCAAAATAAATAGGTTACATTTCTATGGATTCTACAATGATTCAAATACATGCCTCAATTCACACTAACTGGGCTGCCAATTCTTTTCTTTTCCTTTTTTTTGGGGGGGGGATATTTTATTAAAAGTTTTCCAAATATATACCAGGAAAACAGAAAACACAGTAACAAATGACAACAGATAAATTTTAAAAACAGATAAAGAAAAAAGATAGATATAAACAAGGAAAAAGTACTAAACGCTAAATAATAAGGAAAAAAAACTAAAAAAACAATTAAAATGCTTGAAAATTGTGGTTCCAGTTTTTCGAACACAGACTCTAAATACCACTACAGAACAAAATTTCCTGTAATTACCAATACTAACCAAATACTTCTGATGATACTTTTCCAAAAATACTAATTGCTGAATCCTACAGTCAACATATTTTACTCACTGTCTTGCAAAAATCATATTAAAGGTTCCCAGTCCTTCACAAAAGTCTCCACAGTTTTTTTGCTTGTCAGTGGTGTTAATTTATCCATTTTGGCTAAGTCCAGCATCTTAACCAGCCAGTCCTCTTTTGCCAGAATCTATACATTCTTCCGCTTGTGAGCATGTAATGATCCTGCTGCCATGGTCAGGTATCATGATATCTTGCCATACTTCTTCTCCAGTTTCTCTTTTACTAATCCCAACAAGTACAGATCAGGTTTCATTTCAACATTTAATTTCAATATTTTGTTTAAAATAGAATGTATTTGATTCCAGAATTTTGGTCTTATCACATGTGCACCATGTATGGTTAAAAAAAAAATCTCACATGTTCATATTTCCAACATTTATCAGAGCAGAGCTTTCCATACTGTGTGTCGCAACACATTAGTTAGCTGCAGTGTGTAGGTGTGTCACACGAACGTAACAGGTGGAGGGGCTTGCACATATTTACATATTGTTACTCATAAATGACAACAATCTTGGCAATGTATGTTATTATTTATAAATCATATATTTTTAAAAATATAAATTAAAGGTTTTCATGAGATATGTTGTGTCCCCATACGTTTTGTTATTACAATTTATGTATGTGTTCTCATCTCTCATAAGGGGTTAGTTTAACCTCTGATTTGCTAGTAAAACTGAATTACTGTGTTGTGAAATTATGCATGTCTAAAAAGTATATCACCAACATGAAAAGTCTGGAAAGCTCTGTATTAGAGGTTTCTTTATGCATTTTGCTCAATTTTTCTTGTATCAAATCCCAATGATACATCATCCTGTAGAAAAAAAATTTTAAGGTCATGGCATAATATAAGTTTGATTCCCTCTGACCACAGTCTGTCCCATTGTTCTAGTGCAGTGGTTCTCAACCTGTGGGTCCCCAGATATTTCTAGACTTCAGCTCCCAGAAGCCCTGAGCATTGACCATAGTGGCTGGGTCTTCTGGGAGCTGAAGTCCACAAACATCTGGGGACCCACAGGTTGAGAACCACTGTTCTAGTGGTATGTTATGACCAGCTGGACTCTCAATTTAAGTACATTTCAAGTCATAAACTAACTTCCATTCCTTTTTCTCCCACCTACCCGCCTAATTAACCTATCCAGTTAGTAAATGTAGCAGAATGTCACATTATTCCAGAGTTCGGAACAGTTACCTTTTGACCACATCTCCTAGCCAAGAAATTCTAGAAGCATTAATCAAAAAAGTAACTTGTCCAATCTCTGGTTTTTCTCCTCTCCCAATTCCTTTTAACCTTTTGACACTCAAAAACATAGCTGCCCAGAGTATATTTCTTAGTAAGAAGTTTTAATTCGAGTACTGAGAAAAGAAACACAGCAAGCCTCACAGAAATAAACCAGGTTTTTCATAGACCAGCTGGAGGCCTTTCTCTCACTTTGTTATTCAGTTTTGTCAGTACTTCCCTCCTTTCCTTCCACTTTTCAGTTAAGGCTTCTGCACAATCCTAACTCTTCCACTGGGATTGACCTTAAAATTAGAAGAGCTGAGCACTCCATTTACACATGACTGCTCCTAATTAATTGGCCATCCGAACCAACACCCTGCTTGTTTCTTATTTCCATCAGTGCCAACAAGCACATTTCTTTAGCAAGGTTGAAATACAGGGTATTACTAAGCCAAATCCTATTAATTTCAGTGTCTAGTCTAGAAATGATTAAATCTGAGCTCAACCTGTTGCTTTGTACTATACGAATGGTATTTTTACATATTTGTTCCTCAGAGTAGATTCACGCATCCTTGTAAATAATTAAAACCAGTTGTCTGAAGTTCCCTTCACATACCTATGACATTAGAGAGTTCCCATCATGTCCCAGAATTTCCTGCCCATTGTTGTCATTAACTGCCATAAACTTGACTTCAACCATATAGATAGGAGACCTCCAACTCACACTATCATTAACTGTCCTGCTCAAGTCTTGCAGAATCAGGGATGTGTCTTCCTTGATTGAGTCTAGCCATCAGTATTGTGGTCTTCCTCTCTTACTACTACCTTACCAAGCATTATTGTATTGTCTTTTCTAGTGAGTCATGCCGTCTCATGATATATTCAAAGCACAACCTTATCAGTTTAGTCATCTTGGCTTCTAGAGAGTACAGGCTTGGCTTGCTGGAGGAACCATTCATCTATTTCTTTAGCAGTTCAGGTTATCCACAGAACTCCTCTCTGCCACTCTATTGAGCTAATTTTCTTCCTCTTTCTATCAGCTTCTTCACAACTATACATAGAAACCAGAAATACAATGGCATCGGCAATGCTAACTTTAATATTCAATTATATATCTTTACACTTCTGGATCTTGTCTAGTTCTTTCATAGCTGCCTTTCTAAGTCCTAGTCTTCTCCTGATTTTTTGACTGCAGCCTCTAAATCTTGAACTATTGCAATGTCTTCATTTTCTGCTTTAAACTGACATGAATCATCTGTGATCAATATTGTTTTCTTAATGTTCAGCTGTAAATTTGCCTTTGCTCTTTCTGCCTTGACTTTCTTCAGTTATCATTCCAAGTCTTTGCTGTTTTCTGCTAGTAATATGGTATCATCTGCATATCCTAAATTGTTGATGTCCTTTCTACTAATTTTCATGCCTCCTTCCTCTAAGTCTAATCCTGCTTTACATGTGATATGTTCAGCATACAAGTTAAAAAGATAGGGTGATAAAATGCAGACTTGCCTGACCTCCTTGCCAACTGGAAACCATTCTGTTTTTCTGCATTCTGTCCTAACAGTTGCCTCTTGTCCTGTGTACAGGTTATGCATTGGGACAATAAAATGTTGTGGCACATCCATTTCTTTTAAGAATGATTCATAATTTCTTATGATCTACATAATCAAAGGCTTTTCTACAATCTATGAAGCACAGACTTATTTTCTTTTGAAATTCTCTATTATCCAATATATGTTTGCAGTATGATCCCTAGTGCTTTTTCCTTTCCTGAACCCAGCTTGGACATCTGACATTTCTAACTCCATATATGGTATAGAATTTTGAGCATAACTTTGTTTGTATGAGAAATTAATGCAGTGGTCCCAAGGTTACTGCTGTCCCTGGTGTCCTTTTTCTTGGAGATTTGGAATGTATATTGTGTATTTCAAATCTGTGGGGCATTCTTTTATTTTCCATATTTGTTGACAAATTCTAGTTAGAACTAGAGTAGATTCTATCTCTGTAGATTGAAGCAGTTCTATTGGTATGCTATCTGTTCCTGGTACAAATCTATTTTTCACATTATATTTAAATTCTATGGGGAATGTTCTTCAAATTGTATTTTGGCATGATGGTGAGTTTCGTGTTCTTCTTTAGCTTTACTCTAAACTTGGCTATCAGTAGTTCATGGTCTGTGCCACAATCTGCTCCTGGTCTTGTTCTTGCAGAAAGAATGGAGTGTCTCCATCTTCTGCTTCCAATTATGTAGTCTATTTTACTTCTGTATTAGCCATCAGGTGATGTCCATGTACAGAGTTGCTTCATGGATTGCCTAAATAATATGTTTAAGATGAACAAACTGTTGATCTCACAAAATTCAGTCAGTCAGTCTCCTGCTTCATTTCTTGATCCAGGCCAGTTTTTCCTACAATCTTTGATACTTCTCTTTCCTGCTTTTACATTCCAATCATCTATGATTAACAAGAAGTCCTGTTTTGGCGTGTGATTAATTTCCTCCTGGACTCCTGCATAGAATCTTTCAGTTTCTTCCTCTTTTGCTTCTGTACTTGGAGCATAAACTTGGATTATGGTTATATTGATGGATTTTCCCCGAACTCTTATTGACATGATTCAGTTGAAGTCTTATTGACATGATTCAGTCAGACTTTGCATTTTATCCTTGGCTACTTTTGCTATATCTCTCTTCACTATAAATGCCACCTCATTTCTTCTTAGATTTTAATTTCTTGAGTAAAACACTGTGTAATTATTTGACTCAAAATGTCCCATTCCTGTTTACTTTAGCTCTCTCAGTCCAAGTGTTGCAATGTTAATATGTTCCGTTTCCTGTTTTACTGTGCCTAGCTTCTCCTGATTCATGCTTCTCACATTCTTTGTTGTTATAATATGTATTCTGCAGCTCCATACTTCCTTTTTGACTCTGCGAATATCAACAGCTTAACATCCTTTTGTCTTGAGTCCACTGCACTACTTGTAGTTGCCTTTTACTCTTGTTTTATTTTGGATTGTCTCATTATAGGATCTTCATGGCAAAAGATGTTTGAAAGGAGTTTATTGTGCCTCCCTCTGTGCAGTACTAACAAGTGTTAGCTATGGGGCCACTGCCATTGTCTGTGAGAGATCCTCCACCAATGTCACTCCCCACTACTGCTGCTGCCCAGTAACTGTTTGGCACGTTTAGTCCAGTTCCTAAACAAAAGCTGTCTGTCATGGGAGACCCTACTAGCAGCACTTCTGGCATCTGCATAGCTTCTTGCCTCACAATAGTACGCAATCCCACCACCACAGAAAGGTAGTGCCATTGGCCAAATTCTCACTTGAAATGGCTTCCTATACCTTTAAACACAATGCAGCATTGCTCTGTGTCTCCAGGCATGAGCCTGGCAACCCTTTTTGAGAAGAAAAGCATGTTATTGTATTGCACACAGGTGAATCTGCTCATAGCCTGGAGATACACAGCGTGGATTTGAAACCCTGAGCACTCCTTTTCTTAGATCAAATGTTTACTATGCTCTCTTGCTTTGATGTCTTGCAAAACAAGGTAGCCCCTATAAGATGCTGTTCTCAACCCAAGCTTCATCTTGATGGACTGCGTCTTGGAGCTACAGTTTTCTGTCAGCTGGATATATGGATATGTGTATTTTAGAAGTCCTTCTTAGGAATAATTGAGAGATTGATCTTTATGATGCCTTTAATCCTCCTGAGTGCAATCTGGCATGGTGCAGTTGTTCCATCTTTTATCTTCCATTTCTCTTTGCCCAGCACAGGCTGCACTCCAAGAGAAAGAGTGGGGGTACTTTGGCATGCTGCCTAATACCATTGATTTCAGTGGGACTTGTGTAACTATAACTGAGTACAAATCACAGCTTATATCTACTTGAGAGGGAGTTGTTTCCCCAAGGCTGATGAACAGCAACAAAGTGTTAGCCACGGAAACCAGTCAATCTATTTCCTACACTAATGTTCGGCCATTAGATTTTAATGACAGGAAGGAAGCTTACCTTTGCTTCGAGAGAAACCACATCCATACACAAAGTGTACTGAGTTAGTGAGCAATGAGGAAGAAGCTGGGTATTGCTCTAGTTTGACTGCAAATGTGAGCTGAATCACCAATGTGATTCATGTTGGTACCAAAGATGATCACTGCAAGCCAGTAGAGGTGCCAAACTGAGCATGGGGATCATTTGCTGTGGTGGCATCTCTGAACCTGCTTCTATCTCATTCCAGCTCCTGACTGCAAGTGGAGTCTATGGCCATTTCCACACTAGACTGTTATAGCGCTATTATTCCACTTGCAACATCCTGTGGAATCCTGGGGTTTGCGGTTTTGGGAGGGGCCTGGCCCCTCCGGAAACCGCAAACCCCAGGATTCCATAGGATGTTGCAAGTGGAATAATAGCACTATAACAGTCTAGTGTGGAAATGGCCTATGATGAAGGAGCAGCCTTCCATAGAAATACTATCCTTCTGCACAGAAAGCAACCCTTGCAGCAGCCACTTGCTGAAGAGGGTGCTGTCAGTTTTCTTTGTCCAAATGGAGGACTTCAGCCAGATACTGCCTCACCACCTCATGCTCTCCCTCCTCCTCAGCCAGTACATGGTAGCTGCCTTGTGCCCTCATGATACAGGATTTCAGTTGTTCGTCCATTCTCAGCTATGGACATTGGGGGAAGCAGACATAGGGCTCTTCCAGATTGTTACAATGAAGCAGGAGCTCATGCAACAGAGCTCCTCACTTGTGGCCAGAATTGCCAATTTGGGTTCACTCTGTGTCTGCTTGCAACTTCACTTATGCCTAGTGATGGCAGCAAGGGGGGAAATGAAGGAACCTGCATGACATCATAAGTAACTACAGCAATCATAATTTAGCTCTCATGGCATTGTGAGTAACTGGGCCAATCATCATTCAATCAACATTTAAATTCTTCAGTGCCTTTGCTCACCTATTGCCTCTGGCTGTTGTTAGATCTGCCCTTCTGTTCAAACATATACACCTCACACACACACACACACACACACACACACATACACACACTGTAGTAGTCAGGAGGAAGAGTGGCCAAGGATGAATTGCAAGTATTAAAGTGTTATTGCAATCTATCCTGGATTGTTTTTTTTAAAAAAAGCCCATCCTGTCAGTGGGAATAAAATGTTGGTGGTGGTGCCAGGAATTACCACCATATAGTCAGGAACAACAGAAAACTGGTTTTGTTTTTGTTGTTGTTGTTGTTTTTAAAGACCAACAACTACAGCAACAGATATAGTAGTCATCAACAACATTAGCTCTATCTGGAGCAACCTAGAATCTCAAAAAGTAATCATTAGGAAACTTCTGCTGAATCCCATGGTATTTGGCTTGTGAGAACTTGTGAAGTTCAGTGGCAGAGCTTGGAGTATGTGGAGGGGGGGTGGCAGACAGAAGGGTTACTGTGCAAGGGGCATGGCCACTGTGTGTGGAGGTGTGGCCAGGATGCATGGGGCGTGGCCAGGGCATGCAGGGAGGGGCATGGCTACTGGCTGGGACACCCCAGGAACATTGCTGCCTGGGGCAAATCACGCCCCCTGCCCTCACGTCCCTATGCGACTGGTGAAGTTCCATCTTACCTCCACCCTACCCTCCACTTTAACATACACATGAAGCCACTGGGCATGACCATCAGGGGATTAAGAATGAGTGTTACTATTATGCAGGTGACATGCAGCTCTGTTCCTCTGAATCAAGTGAAGCAGTGGGTATACTGAACTATTGACTGAGTTGGCTCAGTAATAGGCTGGATGAGGGCCAATCAAATGAAGCTGAATCCTGGCAAGACAGAGGCACTACGCATTGATGATTGGAAAGCCTGGGAAGTTGGTAGATCCTTACCAGTGGATTGCACTTCCACAAAGGAGCAAGGGAGTAACTTTAGAGTCCTTGTGGATCCAACAGTGTCATCAAAGGTCCAAATGGCTTCCATAGCTCCAAGTAGCTTTTGCAGGGATGCCACTGAAAACTGCCAAGATACCTCAGCTGGTACAGAATTTGGTTGCCAGAATGTTAATGGCTTAACATTTTAATAAATGGCTTCTTATTTCTGCAAGAATGAAACTGACTGACTAATTTCCTCCCAGTCTACATCTAATCAATTTATGCTTGTGTTCAAAACCCCAAACAGCTTGGACACAGGGATGGCTGAATCTATCCATTTGGGTTTCTTTCAGATTTGTATTTTTTTAAAAAAAGTCTTGATGTTTAGCTGAATCCAAAATTGTTTTTTAAAAATTCATAAATTCCAATGAAAATCCATATAGATCTTTTATACACATTAGTTTTACAAATATATTTTCTACAAAATCTTGCCTAACATGCACTTTTACAAGCAATCTTTTTCATGTGGTTTATTTTTGAACTTTATTTTACTGATATATGTAGTTTTTGCTTATTTTTTTAAACTGGAGGACTGAATTACATATGCAGAGAAGTGCAAATTTTGAAGGATGACTGAGATTTTAATCACGTGTTGATTCACAAGTGTAAAATATGGTTACTGTATGAACCAAATGATTTTCTTCTGTATCCCTACCTGAGGCCCAAATGCCTGAAGAAATGCCTTCCATACTGACTGGTCCATACATCATCAGACAAGGCCCTTCTAAGTATCACATCCATTGGAGGAAATAATTACACATGTACTAAAGTAGTAATCTTCTTTGTGATGGGGCCCTGATTTTGGAATTCTTTCTTGAGGAAGATAACAGTCTTGACCAGCAATGCTATTTGTTCTGGTCCTGGGTTGAAGCCTTTTTATTTGCCCAAGTATATTTTAGATTAGTCTATTTTCAACTGGACCCATAAGTTTTATTTCTCTCAGTTTTACTGTGGTTATTCTTAATGCTTTATATGTTTTCAGATCATATTGGTTTCAATTTTAAAAAATGTATACTGCCCTGAAATTCAGTTTTGGCTGAAGGCACAGCTTAGAAATCCAATAAATAAATAAATAATTGAAGAAAGAGAGTGGGAAAACATTCCTATGGTTTTAACTTTAAGTCTTAAATCTTAGTTTGTTCCCATTAAGTCCCTGGAAAAGAGTCAGCTGGACTACAATTCAGATAAAACCCAAAGCACAGCAACAGTGAAATACTTTCTGGCCAATATATTAATCACTGGATGCAAAGACTAGTGGAGAGATTCATGATGAAATATCATTCAGAAGAAAGATGTTTCATAGGTAATCTCTTGTTGACTCTATAATTAAAGTTGTAAATTATCAGAGTTGATACAGATTTTGAAAATGCTGTGCCTGATTCTGCCTCCCCAAAAGATCACTTGAGAGTCTTACAGATGTCGACTGGAGCAATGCCTGAGGAAAGAGCAAAAGGTCAGGAACAATTGCTACGTACAGTTATTTTAACAGGCAATAAATATTTATTCAGCCTCAGCTCTGAGGACATGGACACAAATTATAGTAAATAACCGTTTATTCCTCTGTATGCAAATCCATATACCAAAGTGTCTTCCTTAATTTACTTCAGAAATATACAGTTCCTGTTCATTACTGAATTAATACAAAAATGGCATGGAGGACACTAATGGTCATACTACATTCACTGCACCAGCAAGCAAATGCTTAGGATGTGGGGAGAATGATTTATGTGCATTGCCATATGATTTCCTGAGGATGTGAATGGATGGATCACTCAAGTGACTGGACATTGTGACATCAGTCCCCCATAAAGTTGTTGCCGGAAGCCGTTGTGTGCTACAGAACTGGGCAGAGATGAACTATGGTGCAATAAGATAAAGAAAGATAAATAGTGATATTTAAATAGCCAAGTTATATTCATTGATCCTACCCACCTGTTATTAACACTTTTGCAAAAAGGATTGCCAATTACCAAAGCCAGGTCCAATCTTCGATCTCTCACATGGCATCCTGGTGCTTCAGCGTTGGCTTCAGCTGCTCTGGCTGATGTTGCACCAATTAACGTTATCTATAGCATCATAGGACAAGCTATTGAAAGTCCCCTGCTTCAACATACTATGTTTTGCCCCAAAGGTTAATCAAGAAAATTGCCAAAAGCAATCCAGTGCTTAATGCTGGCTTGGGGAAAACTTAAAGTATGGAGACAAAAACATTCGCTTTCCAGTTCTACAAAGAAATTATAGAACCTACAGATTCCAGTTGCCTTCCAATATATACCTCCAGCTATCTGTGGGGGAGCAACTAAATCTAGATCAGCTCCCATTCTTTGCTACTCTTTGCCAGCAATTTTTGCATCAGAGTAGTTGGATTTCCTGCCTCACTTGACTCACTTTGTTTGACCCAGATACCTTTCCCATCTACCTCATTCTACTTTAGCTGCATGCTTCCCCCCTCCCAATATAGGAATCCCACCTTATTTTCTATTTCCTAGCAGATAGGATTGGGCTTATTCCTTGGAATGGGCTTGATTAGATGAGCCCCTCAGCAGCTATCTGGGATCAACAGCTTGGCATGTGTCTGCTTTCAGGAGAAGTTGCAAAAACAGATCCCAAGTGGCTTTTCCAAAACAAAAGTAGGGAGAGAGAGAGTCTCCTAATAATTATTTTACCTCGAGTTAATGAGAAAAGATCATAAACCCAGTGACAATGCTTGAGAATCATAGACAGCTATATATTCACAGCTGCAGTGAGTGACATTTTCCCAGCCTTTTTCTGAATCTAACAAAAGTGCTACCATCTAAGTGAATCTAAGTGGCCCTTTTGACTACTTCCTCTCCACACTGATATTTTTATCCCTAGGTTTTTAATAAGGGGTCACATAATCTCCAGAAAGACCTATTTGAAAAGTTCTGAGAGTGATGGCAAGCACATAGAGCCTACTCATGTACCATTCCTCTTAATTTCTCGTTAGAGTGTCTATTTGTATTTTAATGGGGGTTGGCTGCCTAATTGCTTTTTCTCCCTTTAATAATTTTGCCTGAGGATTTATGAACATTAGCATTACTGAGATAGAAGAGACAGAAGTACTAGGAAGAGCCAATACCCTACGATTAGCTGGGATATAGTTTTGCATGTGAACAGCAACAACTGCCTGGGTGCAGTGACCTGTGGAAGGCAGCTAGTGTAGCAGTATGCCATGACCTATTTCTTTTTCTTTCTCAGTTCAGTGTACAGCAGGGTTGTGGAAATCAGATCTTTCTCCCTGTGTTTCTCAGGATTCCATCAACATTATTGTTCTTTCTCAGTTCTATATTGGGTTCTAAAGGATTTTTTTCCACCAGTACTAGACACATGTGTATAATTTCTTTTTTACATTTTGAGCATACATGTTTTGTGCACACGTTTCTACTGTACACATTTTTGTACATGCTTTGATATACTTAAGCAGAAGTGAGTTGGGGTGCATCAGTCCCCCTGTCAGATCCTAGAGATCCACATCACACCTTCCCTCTATCACACTCCAACATCTGGGTGTCATTTTTTGCCCCCCAAAGCCCAGGAGGGTACTACTGGCTTTTGGATGGCATCTAATCTGTTCCAGGCCAGGAAGGGCCTTATTTCCAAGTGAGAAATGGCCAAATGGTCACTTCCTTTTTGAGGGGAAAAAACCTGCCTGGACTGAAAGAGTGAAGTCCCAACTGAGAGACCCCAAAAGTGATTTTTAAGCAATATCATCCTTCAAGGCACCTGGTTAGGCCTGTTAAAAATGGTAAGACTTTTATCTTCCATCAATAGTTACAGCCGTATGATAAAATATATGAGTGTCCATGCCAATCTGGTACTACTTTTCCAAGAGGAGAGTTAAATGGATGTGTATTTGTTGATGTGGCTGGAGTTGCATACGCACATCTCCATCTGGAGAGTATACATGACTTAAATAAGATTGGGATCCCAGGTGGTAGTGGAGATAGCAGAAGGGTAGCATTTGCTAGGGAGTAAGCTCCGCTTATTACTATGGGATTTTTTCTGAGTGAGTGTGCCTAGCAGGGTACTGTATATTTCCCAAATCCCAGGGCCATTTATGCCCTGCTGGATTAATCTCAGTTCTTTTTCATTTTTCTGCCAAAATTATTTGTGGAATGGTTAACAAAGAAAATTAGGTCAAAAAAGACTTTTAAAAGCTTTGAAGAATGAAAAGATGTTTCCAAGATGTTTTAGCTGCCATTTGATTGTATACAACTGTTGCAGGGTAAAGAAGACACAGCAAATTTGGGAGGAGAAGAAATGAGAGAAGACTTCAAATGCATTTCTCTGAAGAGTTGTTTGGATCCCTGGGGAAATCCCGCTAGAAACAAACAAACAAAAGTCAGCTATTGCTTTTTTTTCCAAAAGGAAAAGAAAAATGTAATGTGGATCAATTATTAAACAACCAAATTTGGGGATTTTTTTTTCCTGAAATGTATTATACGTAACTAGTGGGAACACATGAATCCTGCGGTGTTTTATTTTCCTGTTTCATCTGATTGGGAAATACAGTTAACAACATTCTTCTTTCATCCTTGTAATCAAAGAAATGTAACCCACTGTTCATTTCTGATCTTATACCTTTCATGGTGCAATGATGAAATCCATATCGGTCTTCTCTCACTTTTACTCCGCCAATTAGTCATCGTTTTGAATCCCTGTTTGGCAATGCTCTGAATAAACCTGCAGTCAGCCCCCTCATTTTCCTTCATAACTTTGGGTTGTATCCAACTGAGTTGAATAGATCCCTCCCTGCCCAACCCATCTTTTCCAGAAGATGTGAAAATCCTCTAGTGCACATTTAGTAAGGATTGGTGAGGGGAGCATGGGATGGAGGTCCATTTGCCCGAGGTTGGATGTTGTGCATTATTTCAAATAACCCAAAGAAATGGAAGCATCATGAAGAAATGCCAAGCACTGGTGTTCAATCCTGATGGCTTAAGGAAGATGACATGGGACACCATGTGAAAGAAAGACACTATGATTCTTTCGCCTTCATTGTTTGTGGTTGCAGTAAATACACCACTTTTCATGACTTGTTGTGAATCCTTACAAGCACAATAAATTAATTCATATGTCTACAATAAGTTGAATGAAATCTTAATGTGTGCAAGAAAATACCTGGAAATAAGATCAATGAAATTGATTGCCATTAGTTTGAGGCAGCAATAGGAAAGCATCTCTTCACATAACACTTCAATAATTTAGGGAATACACACTACCACAAGATGTGGGGATAATTTGTGCCTTGAGATGGCTTTAAAAAATAATATCTTAAAAATTATGGAGGATGGGGATAACAACTGTTATAAGGCCTGGTAGCTAAACAGAATTTTAAAATTTAGAGACTATATAACTGTGAATTTTTGATAGGTAGGAAATGTGACAGAAAGGAACTGTTGCCTTCATTTTCATGTTTATATTTGAATGGCCCTATTGGAAACAGGATGGTAGACTAAGGTGGAGTTGAGGCCTCATCAAGACAGGATTTTCTTGTCTCCATTGCCTCCTAGTGCTGAACATTTTAGGGTCCCTCCACAAAATCCTGACATGTACTAGTACATGATAGAATAAAAGTGAAAATGGAGCATTTGTGAAAGGAGGGGTGGGCAACTGAGGCAGAGACAGGGGAACAACTACTCCCCATTAAAAAAAAAAGTTGTATGTGTTCCCTTGTTCTACTGAATTACTGCAGCAAACTGGAAAACAGCCCAGATTTGATGGCCAGTGAAATTTGGTGGTATAGGTTTGGGGTGGGGGGATAGAAGCTACATAAATGGCATTGGAAGGCCACACATGATCTGTTGCTGTTGCATGAGATATCAGATCCATTTTTAAATTCCATATGTAGAGCACGTGGACAAAACAAGCTTGCCGGTTTTCCCATATGACCCATACACATGTTGAAATGTTACTGCTGCTCACAGCTCTGCTCATCTTGACATGCATTATAACTGAATTCCCTGAAATTTGCTGAGTGCTTGTCCTTGTGAGTGCTGACAAGTGCTGATGAAACTTGTGACTATCAGAAATAGTACAGAAAAAAAACTTGTCAACATTTTGATGCCAATGTTGACACTCACCAGATTTTGAGAGGATATTCTTAGATATGCTTAGAAACATAAAGCTGGAGGGGACCTTGTCAGCCACTTATTTCAAACCACCACTCAAAGCACTTGGTGAAACAGCCTGTGTATATCTGTGTGCTTCTTACTTTTGTGGTGGCAATCACTGAGGTGGTATGCCTGTTATCTAGACTGGACCACACAACTGGACCAGAGTGGGGAGATGACTTGTTTGAATGTTCCTCCACACACAAAATAGGTCTGGACTATTTGAAAGACCGTATCTCCCTATACAAATCTGCCAGAGCCCTAAGATCTGCAAGGGAAGGCTTTCTGTCAATCCTGCTACCATCCCAGGCTCACCTGGTAAGGACACGGGATAGAGCCTTCCCAGTGGCCACTCCCACCCTGTGGAATGCTCTTCTGTGGGAAGCTAGGCTGTCCCCCTCCCTGCTTTCTTTCATCGGCAGATAAAGACATTTCTTTTTATGCAAGCCTTTAAGGGGTGAGCAGGAAAGCATTTTTTACTTACTTATTCAGTAAAATTTAACATTTTTAAAATTTATTGTTAGTTTTATAATTTTACATGTTTTTAATGTTTTTAACTGTTAATTTTTTTTAACTTTTTGGGAGCTGCCTTGGGAGAAAAGGTCGTATATAAATACAATCAATCAATCAATCAAATATAGAAATCTTCTCACACTAGCATGTGAAGACAAATATTCTAACCTGGTGTCTACTTCAAGGTCCCACTTTTGTTAAGTGTAAGGACTTTTCTGTATTTCAGTGTCTATAGAGAGGCACTCAGTCATGTAAGTTCCCACCTGATCTCTAGAATGATACACTGAAAACAAAGGTGCACCATCTTGGTGAGAACCACAGTATTTTTAAGCAATCTATCAAACAAGTATTTTTCTTGACTTAACAACCATGGCATGAGTCTTAGGAGGTCTTTAAGTCTCATGTCCAGCTGAAATTTGACAAAAGTACTTAAGTGTGTTATGTGTTGCTCATATAGCAACCAAAACACAATCAGTATTGCTGCTGGCTCTCTCTCTCTCTCTTTTGTCCCCCCCCCCCCCGAAATTGCCATCCATCAATGATCCAGATGCTGGATATGTTGAAACTTATGTCCTGAGTAGTTTAACTTTACCTTTTCCCCTTCCAGGGAAGTTGGCTCATTAAGCATTCTTGTGTATCTATAACTGTGGAGATTAGCTCTGTGTGCTTTTAATTTAGTGAATAGTTAATGCTTCTTTGTTGGTTTCTCCATAAATGAAAAGAAAAGAATATGTAAGAGGAATCCTAATATGTTAAGTACTAGATGTATGGTCTGGCTTTTTTACGTGAAATTGAGACTTTGCTGAGCAAAGTGTGTAATAAAGCTATGAATTAAATATTACAGCTAAGTGGGTTTGGGTGAAATGGAGATTAAGAAAGCACTTAAAAGTTTTCGCTATGTATTTCCTAGCCCCCACCCCTTGTCTGTGTCTCTGTTATACTCATTAATTTCAAACCAATGATATAGTCACTCATGCTGTCTCATTTCTACACCCACAGACCATTGGAAATGAGATCATTACTGCAATCACATTGTGGACATTACTGTATGTTTTATTAACTCTGAAGCTTCAAAGTCTTTCATTCATGGCAGCCATATTCTAGATATTTTTCAATAATGAATGCCTGTGTTGGGCATGAGGACAGATTTCTCACAATTTCCATTTCAAAGCAAATTCAAAAATCCTGATGGTTTTGGAACAAGAGAGGGGAGGATCTGTAACTGTTTAAAGGCCACAATCCCATGTCCTTTTATCTGAACAATCTTGCATTAAAATTGGACTTGGTTTTGAATAGACATGGGCAGGAATGTTTTGTTATTTAAATGGAATGTTTTTCATCCATCTTTCTCTTTAAAACATAGATGGGAAAAGTGCAACCATTTATATATTGTTAGATTGCAACTCTTTCATCCCTGCCCATTGGCTATGATAGACGGGACTGATGGGAATTCGAGTCCAACAGCCTCTGGAGTGGCATTCATTCTCTGTGCCTACTACTTTGAAACACCAGCAAGAGTAGTAATAGGAAAACCCACTGGTTTTCAATTATCACCTTTTCTGTCCTTTGCTGTAAGAGGAGTAGGGAGGAAGGCATAGTAATATAAATGAACCTCTGAAAATCAGCAAAGATGAGAAAGAGGTTTTATGAATGTATACAAGTGAAGTCAAGAGATCATGAAATGCACCCAGTACAGTTCTTTGTTATTCAGGAAATCCTACTGTTCATATCCCTAATGCAGAAGAAGAGATTGGCCTTTTCCGCACTTTGATTTAGCGACGGGGCAGAGCGCCCTCTGGCGAGGACGTTTGCACTTGGTGGCGAACTGGGTCCGGACTACTTTATGTATGTCCGGACTTCAGCCCGCTCCAGAATGCCCAGAACTGGTGGTTCGCCGTGCTATTGAAAGACCGCTTAAAAGAGGTCTTTCAATAGCACAGCGCACCCCAGTCCATCGCTGCGCTAATGTGTAGATTTGCAGGCTCGCACCAGCACGAGGCTACAAATCTTCCAGGGGCGGGCTTTAGGCTGGCGAGCTTCTCCGGTTGGTGGAGAGCCTCCACCAACTGGAAAGCACCATTTTCGTCTCCGGAGAAGTGTGTAGCGCAGGCATTCACTGCTCCGGATCAGCCTGGATCAGCGGGGGGAGCGTCCCAGCCCGGTAAGTCCCCGCAAAGTGCGAAAAAGCTCATTGTCTCACATTATAGGCTGCAGTACCCATTCCGTGGCCATTCTGCTTTTTGTAAAAAGAAACACTGCAAGGACATAATATATCTCAAGAAGATGAGTTCAGAAACTACATACACAGCAGCCAAGCTGTCAGTCATCAAGCTGTAGGAGAGTTTTCCCCAATATGATGTCCTTTACAAGAAAGAAAGAAAGAAAGAAAGAAAGAAAGAAAGAAAGGAAGGAAGGAAGGAAGGAAGGAAGGAAGGAAGGAAGGAAGGAAGGAAGGAAGGAAGGAAGGAAGGAAGGAAGGAAGGAGAGGCAGGCAGGCAGGCAGGCAGGCAGGCAGGCAGGCAGGCAGGCAGGCAGGCAGGCAGGCAGGCAGGCAGGCAGAAGGTTATTTCAAAAAGTCATATATAACACATGGGGCACTGAGACTGAGAGAGCATTGTGTAGTTTGCTGTATTTAATTCCTGCCTGTTCTGTTAAACCCATTGTGCAGGTCTGTTCTTATGCACTCACAAGCTTAGAAGCAAATCACCATGCACAGAAATACATATCTTTCCATTTTTATTTCACACTAATTTGGTAGCATGGTAAGACTTGGGCCCTTTTCACATGGCATTTGCCATGCGAAAGGGCGCCTGGAGTGTCGCGTGATTGTGAGGAGCAATCTGCATGATGCACTCACAATCGTGCGATGCTCCAGGGGCCGGCAGGCGCCACTCATGCACCTTTTCATTTTCGGCTGGAAGCCGAAAATGGTGCGTGATTGCACATTGCTCCCAGGCCCCAAGTGTACTTACATGGGGTGCAGATCCTCTGGATCTGATCGCATCTTCCTGATCAGATCACGCTGATCGCGCTTCCTGCCCCAGCGCAGCCTGAGAAACTCCCAGGCTGTGTTGCAGAAGGAAGAGATGGGGCTCCCACGCTACCTGCTCGGGAGCTAGCAGCTCGTGCAGAGCTGAAGCAACAGGGATGCGACAGCTTCTCGCTGGAGGCTGCTCGCGCGATCCCCGCACCTCAGCACCGAAAAAAGGTAAGGTGTGGAAAGGGCCTTGGACCACCCAGGCTGCAGGCTTCTAGCATATGGAGTTCAGTCTGAAGCTACCATGAACGGCCCTGGGTAAGTTATTCTGACTTCATTTGCAACATTTCATTTTATAAGCCTTAGTTAAAGTACTTGGAGCAACCCTGATAGAGACAGACGGAAGCTTTCAGATGAGTCTTCTAAGCAAACAAACTACTATACCTAAGCAAATAGTATATGTGCTGTTACCTTGCTTGCTTGGGGCTCCCTTAAGGGGATTCCCAAAAGCTATCAAAGTTGTGGGGAAAATTTGCTCAGAGCACTGCTTTAGCTTTACAAGAGGCAGGGTAACTTAGCAGGATCTTGTAACCCAGTGTATACGGGGTCGGCCAAGCCAAGAACTAGGCAAGTTGTTCAGTTTAAAGATTTTATTGAACTCTCAGTAATTAAAGCAAACAATGACACACACACTCACACACTCATTCAAGAACTAATGAAGAAGAAAGTGAGGAAAATTAATAGGGATTTCGTTCTGGGGTGTTCCGGGGTGATACGCCACCTGATCCTGATGCCCAAAAAGCCAAAATTGAAACAGAGGATTGCGAGCAGTGAAACTCAGAACGGGGGAGGGGGGCTGAGGCAAAACAGAGTGACAGCAATTCAGGAGGAAAATGTAAATGAAACCCTGAACAGGTAAAAACATGGGGTTTTTATAGAAAAAATATACCTGGAGGGCTAGTTCTCTCCCAGGGAGAACAATAGCAAGGAGGGCTAGATCAAAACCCTCAACAACAAACATCTCCGGCTGAATGTTCCTCGGTGCTTCGTGAATGACTCTGCCCGAGTGAGACAAAGGCACAGGTAGAGTGGAAATTGCCCTCACTTGGCAGGCTGATTGTGATTCTACCGAGCTGCCATACCAGTGCGAAGGGCCCTTTGTCTGTTTGATGGTCAGAATGTCTCGAGGAGTCCCTGGCTACATGACAGGTTGAGTCACTTGGCTTGACCAAAGTTTTCCTAACTTCCGCCTTTCCACCTTTCTGCCTACGTGCACTTACAGTGACCCTGTCAGACACATGGAATGATTTTTAATATTAGCCACATGGAGATATCAATTTGATGTGGTGAATTAATAAATTGTAGACCCTGGGACAGAGCTATTAGCCATATTAACAGTGCATAATTGTTCTTTTGACGAGAATAACTAAGGCCTAATATTCACTAATGCTCTGGTTTGCAGCCTGTACCTTGTTAGAAAGCACAGTCTTGATTATAGGTTCACTCATTTGATATACATTATTGTATACCTGATACACTTGCACAATATGATACAACGTGGCCACAGGAAGGTTTCCTCAGGAAATTTGGGGCCATAGACCAGATTATCAACATTTTCAAACTGAGGAACTTTTTAAGATCAGCATTTCCCATGGCTTCTATCTATCCCATGCCCTTGGAGCTTTGCATAGCTCTTTGGTTGACAGAGACAGTGTGGGGCGTGACAGGAATCATCACCAGAGTTTGAAGAACCAATTTGCCAGAGGCAGTAGAAATTTTCAAAGAAGCTACTGACTGAAGGGATAAAAGAATGTCAGACACACCCTAGAGACAATGCTATTGTTCCGTATTTCACCTGAACTTGGGTTGAAGAAATTCAATCCATTCTGTAAATCATTGTTTCTCAATGTTGTATGTACAATTGGCTGTTTCTCTTCCTTCCCATCCCTCTACCACCATGCCAAACCAATACTGCATGCACTCTCTCATGCTTCTCTGATATCTTTTCTCAAGCTATATATATATTCAGCATACTCTTTCCATATGATGTTTTCAAATACAAGGGTGATTGGCAGTATCCTTCTCATTTTGCTAATGTGTGACATAGTAAGTGAGCCTGAGTGGTCACAAATTACTGTGGCTGATCACAGCCATTAGTGAACGTAGCTTAGGAGGTTTTTTGGACGGTTCTGTCTCGAGAAAAATCACCCTTAGGAATCATGTATTTTTCTTAGTTTTAGCAGCACTTTCTAATTCTGGCAATTTTTCACAAAGTGATTAACACCCAGTTCTAGTGATTTGTTCTCTGTTACTACTTTTCTATCCAATTACATCCCTTTCGTTAGTATTAGCCCCAGTCAACCTCTTGCACATTTCATGCTGGACATTCCTGTCCTTAGACCAGTGCAGCCACAGTAAACATGAAGGGCACACTCTTTTTTGAGCATATTATAACAATATTTATCTCTGTCGAAGGAAGCAGCTACCCTGATCAAACCCAAGACTGTTTACATTGTGCATTCGGTACTAGTTTCCCTGAGGTTCTTAGAACTAGCACTAGATCTTCCATTATCAGAACTCCCCTCCCCTGCAAAAAACAAAAAACTCTCCCACTGAGAACCATGAACTACTGAGGCAGTCCCAGCTGTACAGCCAGCTGAAAACCAATAGCAGAGGTTGATGCATATACCTGTATTTTTTTTCTTTTATGTACTGTATTTCCTCCACTGGCACATAAGACACATTCCATTTACATGCCAGCCAATACTATCTGCTGATGTATAAAATACACC
The DNA here is from genome assembly GCA_948472985.1 of Iguana delicatissima. NCBI lineage: Eukaryota > Metazoa > Chordata > Lepidosauria > Squamata > Iguanidae > Iguana > Iguana delicatissima. Next base: position 699,871 of record CAOKZL010000579.1, on the reverse strand, counting down.
GGCATATAAGAAGCACCCCATTTTCAAACAGTATTTTTTTGGGGGGGGAAGTAAGTCTTATACAGCAAATACAGTAGTTTCTTCCCACAGTATTACTCCATACTACACTTAGATTTACACACACACACCTCTTCTGCTGGTCCTCAAACCATATTTGGGTCAGTTACCTGAGAGGTACCTATTGTATTCTATAGCAGCAGTAGCAGCAGAAACAACAACAACAACAATAATAAATAATACTAAATTTTATTTCTAACCCACCTCTTCCTAATGCTCAAGACAGGGTACAACATAGATTAAAATACAACTAAAAAACACATGAAACCAATTAAAAATATACCTATTTAAAATCCATAGCTTAAAGTCAGCTGGGTAGGCCTGCCTGAAGAGATAGGCCTTTAGTACTTTTTAAAATTCAGACAGCATGTTTAGCTGAGTCATATGGTACTTTATGACTATGAAAAGCAAAGTATGTCATGAACTTTAATGACAGACTGCACAGTATAGTGGTTGGAGTATTAGACTAAGGCCATTTCTGCACTAGCCTGTTGTAGTGCTATTATTCCACTTTCAACCTCTTATGGAATCCTGGGGTTTGCAGTGTAGGGAGGGGCATTTAGGCTTCTCCACCAGGGAGCTCTTTGGCCTCAGTAAAAGACAAACCCCAGAATTCCACAGGATGTTGAAAGTGGAATAATAACACTATAACAGTGTAAGGCAGAAATGGCCTCGGACTCTAGGAGACGAGATCCCCACTCAGCCATGGAAACCTACTGAGTGATCTTGGGAGACTCACACTCTTTCAGCCTCAGAGGAAGGCAAAGGCAACTAACCTTGCCAAGAAAACCAGTGATATAGTTCCCATAAGCTGGACTAAACTTGCTAAACTAGAGGAATCCCCTAGTCAGCTTTATCAAATGTATGGGATGTGCTGCTCACATATCTGCCATATGAAATTGAGTATTACAATGTGACTCATTTGTTCCTTGGGAAAGGAACAGACAAGCCAGAATGAAGAATACTACCCAACTACCCCTGTTAGAGATCCAGAGGCCACCTCGGTTGTCATCCTTGTGAGAACGCCTCTCAATTTGGAATTGTTGTAACCAGTAGAGCGTACCTGTGGGGGGGGGTTGGACTTTTCTTCACAATGCATATAAATAAAGCTTTGTTCCATTTTCAGTTGGCACAGTTTCAGCCTTCAGGTACACCCCCCTTCCCCTGGTAAGCAGCCTGCCATGATATGCATTCATCAAGATTCCTTTTCTGACACTGTTTTTTCAGATCAATACACATCTCTGTGGTGTGCAGCACTTTTTCATTTTATGATCTAAAACAAAACCCTTTCTACATTTAGAAGTGCCAGCGCGTGCACGCGCACACACACACACACACACACACACACACAAGCCCAAAGAACACAGAGGAAGCAGCTCTGTTGATCCTAGATGGGAAGCAGTGCCGCAGTCAGCCACGTTTCAGTCTGGAAGGAACACAATGTGTTCCTTTGAAATCAATGTTCTCTCTTATATGCATTCGAAAACAAGCTGCCCAGGTGCTGGTGAGACTGTCCTTACAGTGCACGTTCCTTGGGTGTGGGATCTGCATAAGCAGCATTCTTGCCCACATGAAGAGCCCCTCTGAAGTTAATTAGGCTTCTCACTTCGGTGAAGATTGCTGGTTTGAGTCCCGTCTGTGGGATGAAGTTTAATGCTCCGAAAAGCAAGGCATGGAAACACTGCTGTGGCCCAGGATGAGACACCAGCTCAGGACTGCACAGTAATTGCAGATGTCCTCCCAGGTTATAGACTAAGGCAGAAAATGCCAAATATTAATGAAAGAATTTAGTTTTTTTTTATTTGAGTCACTGCAGTTAATTTGCATAAGACTCCTCTGCTGAGATAAACCTGCAAGCAAAAGGCTTGGGAGATAATTTTCGCTTACCTTTCAAGCAATGTGAAGGTAAAAAAGAAATGCATTACAGGAAATGTAGAAGAGTAATTATTTGAGAACCACAGGGAAAAAAGTGATTAAAAGCTAAGGCCTGCCTGTTAGAGCTAGGCTAGTGTTTTAGCACTGCATTTATTGTTAGTTTTCACTGGAGCTGGCTCTTTTCCGGATTGTACTACGCTAGACAATTTTTGATCCAAGATTAAAGACACTTTTCTTTGATACTCTGAACCCCCGTCTCAAAGGAATTCCTCAGCAATATTCAGCAGGAAATCTCACCCACCTTGTTAAATGGAGCAAGTTGAAAATGATGCAAAATCAGACTTTAGCTTCTGAAGGGAGACAGAATCTCTCAGGAAGGACAGAATCATGCAAAAGGTGCTTGTAAAAGCTTTCTGGGGCTTTAGGCTCATGACTCACTGAATAACCTCTCATTCTTCCTTTAGGCTACTGCTACCATGTCCATCCCATCCCAAAAATAAAGTATAGAAAATGAGGGAATTATTTTGGGGTAAGCCAGAAAGACTGACTGTGGCTCAATGGGATCACTCAATTCTCCACCCACTTGGACAATTGGCCTTGGAGAAGTCATTTCTTAAATTTATTTTTTAAATGTTTCTTGTCGTTAGGTGCCTTGAAGTCATTTCTGACTTATGACAATCCTAAAGGAAACTTATCACAGGGTTTTCTGGTGCTGAGAGTTTGTGATACACCCAAATACCCAACCAAAATCAAACTATCTCAGGCCAGCATACAGGTAAACTTAACACAACATGCAAACAAATTAAAACAGTTCAAAAATAATCTAAATAAACCAAAAGCATGTTATATATAATTAACAAATTAAAACGGATTAACACAGTTTAAAACCATGTGTACTGGCATTTAAGATAAATCAGTGAGGTCCAAAGGCTTTGGTGACCAGCCAAGGTTCTTGGTGCTTAAATGAAATAAACGTTGGTTCCAATCAGGACTCCAAGGAGAGGGCATTCCACAACTCTGGTGCCACAGATGAGAAGGCTCTGTCCCATGTGTATTGACTTCATTGATGGGGCACAGAGGAACCCCCCACCAGAGGACTTCAGTCCTCAAGCAGATACGTATAGTGAGAGGCGCTCCCTCAAGCACTGAGGGGTCAAACCATCTAAATGCCATCACAAGCACCAGGAATTCAGACCAGAGGCATATTGATAGCCTGTGCAATTCTTTTAAGACTTCTTTTAAGTCACGGTACCACATGGTATATTCTGCATCACAGGATGTACATAAGTAAATGCAAAGATGAAGGAGAGATCTCTAATGCAGAGCACAACACGCACTTAAAATATATTATTAAATAGTTGAGAACATGTGGCTCGAATTTGCCTTTGTTCCCGCCTAGAACTGAGCTGCAGTGCCAGATTGCCAGCTAGCACACCCCATCAGTCAACAGTAAGAGGTAAAAGCATGATCCAATCTGAATTAAAGGCTGAATTAAAGCCCAGTGAGATCATTTCAGTGGGGCAATTAAATCTCTCTCACTGAAATCAACACAGCTTAAATGTGCTTAACTTTGGTTGGATTGTTCCCTAAGGTTCCAAGGGCAGGGAATGCACACTGTGATTGACAAAGCTGAGGGAGCAATGATTTTTCGACCAGATGAGCATACAATCTGTCATTTCCTTCTCTTTTCTCAGTCAGCTGGACTGAGAATTAAGCAATGGCAAGTAGGATGACACACTGATTGTTATGACACACATACACACTCATTCCTGTTTGCATGTTTGGAGAGCAAAGATGCATTTCTTTTCACATCTGCTTTGAACTTCACATTAAACAAAATGTTAAAGAGGAACCCTAAAAGGTAAAAACAGGGACCAAATGGGGACCTTCAGATCCTGAGGAGAGGTAGCCCAAAAGGGAATGCCCTTAATACATGGGACAGAGTTGGAGCTATCTGAAGGTCTTAATAATCTTGCTGCCTGACAGCTCACTTGTAAGACACTTTCTGCTGTACTGCTTGCAAGGCTAGTTGCGTCATGTGTAGCTGACACTTTATTCATTACGAAGGTGAAGCCGTCTACCTGTGAGCAAAAAGTCAGCTGCCATCCATTAAGATGTGATTCTGCCAGTGGCCAGTGGGGCTCAAGGTATTGCTTTTCTCCCCCAGCTCATTTTAATTACGGCAGACTATTCTGGCCATCAGAGGGGCAGCGTTGCCAGCAAGTCAGAGGCATGGGTGAAGTAAGTAATCTTACAGAAAGAAATCACACAAAGAAATCATGGTTGAAGGATGACAGCAAAAAGCAGACTTTAATTATAAAGCCCATTTTGTCTATCACAGCACTCCAGAATTCAAATCGAGATTTCACTGCTAAAATGAGAAAACAACTGCCTGCATTTATGAGGATTTAAACACATATAAACAAATGCCCATGTGTCATACACTAGATAACTTGCTCCCCAAGAAACATGTAGAATGTAGCAGCAGTGTTTTTATTGAGGTAGCACAGCAGCATAGCACTTTGGTATAAGTTGCTAGAAATAAGGTACATCAGTTGGCAAGCAGGTTATATAGCTGAGTATACAAATCTGGGTATACAAAGCTGAGTATTGATTGGTGAGGGTAATAAATCAATTGGTGAGGGTAATAAATGTCACTTTGCCCCTGAGACCCCCAAGTTTCTCAGGTGCTTTAGGGTGTTTACATCCTTCTCATCTTGAGAGCCTAAACATTTCTCTTGCTCTTATCTGGCCTTCCTGGTGTTTCTCCCAGTGCCTCCCTGGGTCATACTTTCCATTCCCTTGATGTTCCCTCTCCCCTGGCCAGATGCCCTTGGGCACTTCTCTGGACACCTGGACCTTTTGGTCTCTTACCCAGATGCATACAACAATTGAGTTTCAATACATTGTGGCAAGCTGATAGATTTACAATACATTGTTACAAATGGCTATTAGCCATTTTTACCACTGCACAATCTATTTCTACAAGCTAGCTAAGGAAAGGGAGGTTCCCACCCTAATGTCATGACAAGAGCTGAGCCTCCTGACACAATGACAGCATGAGCTGTAACTTCACAGATCAGTACTGAAATCTCTAAATGTTAACATCTGAAAATCTTGAAACAGTTACCTCTTGGTGGGGCCAGGATCCTAGTGGGACAAACCACTCCATGACAGATCACAATGTGAATGGTTTAGCTTTTCCAGTGCTAATACACACATGCATTCCCTGCTTCATTGTACAAAGGATGTCTCATTTTTTGAGGATGCCATCTTCTGCTTGGGCCCATTGCAGGTATCCAGCAGAAATACATCAGCAGGCCTTTCAATGGTACTCATGTTCAGTTGGATCTTTGCCTCAAATTACAGTTCGGGGACTGGAAATGTATAGTAACAAACTGCTTCCATGACAGACACATGAGAGGCTTGAGTGGCACAGATGATTGTCCAAGCAACCCCTCCCAGTGCACATTGGTTCCAGTGACCCTACTCCATCACCTGAAACCAGGCCTTCAAGTAATAAATAGGTCAGGGCCAGCCACTTACTTTTCCCATCATTGCTGCTGCTGGCTGTTTCTTCCTACAGTCATGTCCACCTTTGCCTTTGGTATATCTGTCTACACTGTCATGTAAAGTAACAAGGTTGTAGCCCGAGAAGCCATGTTGTTTGGGGAATTCTGTAGTCCATAATCTAATTTAGCCAAGCTTTCCATCTCTGTGCTGTGCAATATTGAAGATATACTGAAGATGTATCTTAAATGGCCTGTAATAGCAGACTATAGTTTCCTCTCTGATACTTTGCCTAATGTGGTTTAATCCTCCTGTGTATTGGTTTCATTTGCTCCATCTTTCTGTATGTATGTTGGAGTACTTGGAAGCCTATAGGAACCACATTGGTTGACTTTCAGAAGACTATTTCCATATTTTGTTCCTAATATCAGGGAAGATGTTTAGCAGACTATCTGTATCTGTTCAGTGATAAGCTGAGGAAGAGAATCTTTTGGGACATGAACTGCTGAGTCATAGACCCTTTCCGCACCGCGTGGCTGCCCTGCAGTCAGGACATGATGGCAGCGCTCTGCAGGTCATGCTTCTGCACGATGTCGTCACAGTCCTGCCTCCCTCTTATCCCCGTGCATCGCACAAGCGCAGTATTTGTAAAAAGGAAAAAACAGATTTTACACTTACCATCACACCATGCTGCTGCCTTTCCCAGCCATGTGGAAGGGCGGAAGCACACTAGCAATGCCTCCCTCTCCAGCACAGCAATGGCAAATGCCTAGCTGTGCTGAGGAAGGGAAGAGATGGGTCCAGAGTGTTCCTCTCTGCAGCAAGCAGAGGAGGGGGAGCGTTCCTGGTGTGTTTTTCCTCCTCGCCAGGGCTGCAACGAAAGGACATCACTGAGTCCTGTCATGCGGAAAGGGCCATAAAGTCATAAAATCATAGATAGTGCTATTATTGCACTTTCAACATCTTATGGAATCCTGGGGTTTACAGTTTAGGAAGGGACATTTGGAATTCTCAGCCAGAGAGCTCTTTGGCCTCAGTAAACTACAAACCCCCAAATTCCATAGGATGTTGAAAGTGCAATAATAGCACTATAACAGTGTAGGGTGGAAATGGCCATAGAGTTGGAAAGAGCCTCATCAGCTGTATAGTCCAACTCCTAGCTCAATGAAGGATCCCCAGCAGGTAGCTGTCCAACCTTTTTTTAAAGATGTCCAGAGAAGGAGACTCTACCATCTCTTCCAGGCAATAGATTCCATTGCCAAAACACTTTTACTATCAAGAAGTTCCTTCTAAAGTTCAATCACATTCTCCATCTCTGCTACCCACATACAATGTTCATGTTTTAACAGAGATACTTAATGCAGGAATTCACAGCCTAAGCTTCCATGAGGACTATTTTGCACATGGATCAAAAACTGTGACATCTGTGTTACATTTAGATTGTCTGATCTTAAGCATGATTATATGATGATCCAACTAAGTACAATGGAATCCAGTCACTTGAACCTGGAGCTGTAGTTTTATATGCTTGATTTGAACTAAGTTCCACTTATACTGAGCCAGAGACCCACCTCTGTGTTTCCTACACTGACTGGCAGTAGTTCTCTAGGAGTTCAAACAATTTCCTACTTTTATCCAGATATGCCATGGAGCTGAACCGGGAACCTTTTGTATGAGAAGCAGATACTCTGTCCCATAGTTACAGCCCTTCCCTGAATGGGACACCAGGAAGCCTGCAGAACAGACATATTTTACTGTATATTGATTTGGAACATGATGATGGATTCACAACCAAGCATATAAAATGCAGAAGAAAAATTATGTGGTTCATCATAAGGAGACCAACCACAATACATTGGAATACAACAGAATCTCCCTCCAGAGATTTAACCTCCAAGCACTTCTCTTGGTTGAAAACTATAACAAATTGTACTTGAGTTGTTTTAACAAGAGAAGAGGTAGATATTGCTTATGTTTCAGTGTCTTCTGGCCCAAGGTCTTCTTAACAGAATCACACTCGAGTGAACAATACATTTCTATAATATAGGCTGAGGTCATTTTCCAAATGGATTTTGTTTCATTTTATTTTAATCTTTGTTTTAAAATACACAATATATACAAACAAAACAAAAAGAAACAACAAGCTAAAATCACAAATACAGAGAGATGGAAAAAAGAAATACAATAAAAAAAATACATCTTAAATACTAGAGATGGGACAAATCCAGAATTTTCCGAATCTGAATCCCTGGAAGATTCTGGGAATCCACTAATCTCACTAATTTTGAATCTTTTGAATCCTTTTTTTAACAAAGGGCTTTAAAAGCAACTTCAAAAAAAATTAAACTTTTAAAAACTTTTTTTAAAGAGAATTTTTTTAAAAAACCTATTTTTTGGTTGGTGGGTTTGAAAGATTCAGTTCACCTATTTTTGCACAGGGATTCAGATTCGTGAATCTCGAATCCTTGCTGAAGATTCAAGGATTTGAGGATTTGGTTGGCCCATCCATATTAAATCCTAAATCCTAACACTAGATACTAACACTAAGTACTAACGCTAATTACAATAAAACAACTAAATATTAAAACAAAGATAGTTTCTCACTTTCCTAATGCAGATTATTATTGACTTTATATGAAGATAACGTCTCTAAGGACAAATGTCATAGTAATGCTCCCACTGCTAATCTCTCTCAAAAAAATACTAATCCTCCTATAATATTACAATAACATTTTTTCTTATAAAAATCTTGTTAAAAGTTCGCCGTCATTTGTAAAAGTAATCATTGATTTTTCTCTTATCAATATTATCAGTTTGTCCATTTCAGCTAATCCCAACAATTTTATCAGCCAGTTTTTTTTTGTTGGAACCTCCACATTCTTCCATTTCTGTGTATATTAGCAGTCATGCAGATGTAGCCATATATCTTAATATCTTGGCAAAGTTCTTCTCCAGACAGTCTTCTGCTAGTACTAACAGATACAACTCTTCTACTAGTCTCAAAAGATACAACAACCTAATGACACATCAACTCTCAATATTGTACGCACTATAGCATATATTTGATTCCAGATGTTTTTAGGCTTTAAACATGTCCACTACCTGTTATAAATTTTCCAGAAGGATTTGGAATTTCCAAAAATGTTGTAAGAATTATTATCCTGCATTCCATTGTCCTTGAGGGGCATCAGAACCCCAATGAAGGGTGAAACAGGTGTTCTTCTTCCACCCTATCTCTTTATTTTAAGGAGCTGAAGCTACATTCTTCTGGAGTTCCCTCTGGTTCACCAGAAGTCTCAAACAACGGCAGTGTCTAGCAGGCATTATATTCCATTTAGCCACACCAGTCTCATACACTCCCATGGGGAAAACTACATATAGGACAGAAATCTGGGTCTAGGTACATTCTTATACCATTCTATGCATATAGGGAATTGAGCATCTTAGACACCGATCACAGACCATGGTCATTTGTTATACATTTCCATATCCCTGCATTTAATTGTGAACTAACATACATTGCAATATATTGCTGTATCTACACTGCTTCAAAAGATACTTTGACTTTTAATTATCATATCAGTATCCAAACCATAGCATGTTATAAAACATAATCTCCCCCATGTCAGAGATTGTTGACAGTCAACAGTTTATCTTCAGCATGGTCCTTCAAGAGCCCTCCTCTTGACCAATGAAATCCACTCCTCCACTGTCCTTTTCTTTTTGTTGTATGCCTTCACATGATTTGTGACTTATGATGTTCCTCAAGTGAACCTATCACAAGGATTTCTTGGCACCATTTGTTCAGAGGGCATTTGCCCCTTTCTTCCTCTGAGGGATTTGAACGCTGGTCTCCCTGTATCCTACTTCAACACACAAAGTACTACACTACACTGGCTGTCCTTACTCAGACATATATCTTATTGAACTCAAACCACATTGTTTTCTAATAAATACAATCACTTTTACATTAGCAGTGTTCTATACCCACTTCAGTGCCAGAAACTGACAAAATATACACACAAAATACAGCATCTAGTCTGTAACAGGGGACGGGGGAACTGCTCTCTGAGGTAGCAGAGAAGAAATGTGTAGTTGTAAGGGCACATTATTAGGAACTCTGTGTTCATGGCCACCAGCTTTGATCCAGATGTACTTTGTTGCTGCTGCTGCTGCTGTTGTGTGTCTTCAAGTTGTTTCTGACTTATGGCTACATTAAGGTGAACCTATCATGGGATTTTCTTGCAAGATTTGTTGGAGGGGCCAAGAGAGTGTGACTCCCTCTGAGGCCAAGAGAGTGTGACTTGTCCAAGGTCACTCAACAGGTTTCCATGACTGAGTAGGGATTTGAACTCTGGTCTCCAGAGTCATAGACTAATGCTCAAATCACTACATCATACTGGCTCTCCAAGACCTAATATGCTTACACAAAAGTAACTTCCATTGCTATCAGTGATTCTTCTCTATGTATGTCTGAGCCTGGATCCAGACCATTATATTTACATGTGAATGGGCCAGCCTCCAATACAGAATTGCCTGTATGGGTCCCAAACACAGTGTGAGATAATTTATAAAATGAAGAGTTTGACTGTACTGTATGAATGCAAATTATAATAATCATACATGCTACTGGTTGTAATTGCAATATGTGCATCATCATTCTTCCTTTTATGTATTTGGCCAGAAGTCAAGGCATTCCAGGACTAATTGCTTTGTTCTGTGTCCTTGTGTTACACAAGCCTCTCCTTTGTGTTGGTTTGCCTTCGCTAATAAATAGGCCACCTGCAGAAATACAGGGGATTTATCAGGCATCTGGCAGACTGCAACACAAGACTTGGTGAGTCTCTCTGACTCTCCATCCCACCCCTTGAACAATATTTAGGGGGTGCTAAATGATACCTAAGCCTGGTGGTAATGATTGCTGAAGGGTAAAGAGTAGAAATTAAAGACGCGACTTCTGGCACAGACAAAGGTTCATGCTTCAAGGTCAGAGCTGATTTCATTTGGAAAGGGTTCTGCTCTTTTGCAGGGTTTCTTGGCTATTGCTATAGCTTTAGCCATATGTACGATCACCATCTGGAAATCTGTTCGTAACTTTAGTGAGCATTACATCAATTTGTCCTGAGACTCTGTTTACTCACTGGTTCTGTTGTTCATTTTCAGTAGCTGCTTCCACCGTTTTCTTTATGTTCTGCTTAATAACCAAAATAATTAGGGCTCCTGTATCTAACCCTCCATGGAGATGGTGTTTGGAGGGGCTTCTGCATATAGATCTCCCCACACCATGTTTTGCTGTGAGTGCTACAGTGTGTTGTGTTTAGTAAATAGCCACAGCATTGTCAAGTTCTGCTTTTGTTGCATACATCGCAAATGGCAAGAGCTTGCGTGCATTATTTTTTTTCTTCTCCAAGATTAGGAAATGCTCAGAGGTATAATCAGGTCCTTCCACAGTGTTTAATTAGGCATAATAAAAGGCATCTACACAAAGCACAGGATTTTCAAAGCCCATTCTTGTGTTACACTGCTAATGAATTAAGTAATTAATTGGCACTGAAAAACACAATAGAAAAACATCGATCTTTTCAAGTGAAGCTTTTTTTAAAAAAAAACAACTGTTTTGTAAAATGATTTTATCAGGATTTAAATCATGGAACCATTCTGTTTTACACCAACATCAGGGGGGCAAAGAAAAGGATTTTAAAAGAAAAACGAGCAGTAAGCTCACTAAGTGTGCATTTTTAAAAAATCATGTTGAAACACAGCTTGCCTGACTTGAATAATGGATGGAAGCAGACGGCCACATTGCTCCTAAAAGCAGTCACAAATTAGACTGCGAGACAAAAATCAGTGTTGCCAGTTTTAAAATTGTGTTTACGTAAGGCAAGGAACTGAAGCTGTTCAGGGATCCTCAGCTTCTTAGCTCCAATGCCCCACACTAAAGGCAACCTGGATTCCTTCATTGCTTTGCTGGTCCATCACCTGAACAGGTCGGGTGATGTCAGATGGCCTCCTTGCCATCGTCATCAACATGGTCCTGTGCTTGCAATTCACCCCAATTAAACCTCAGGTGCTCTCTGACTCAGATTCCTGAGCTGGAAATCATGGTACTAGGATCAGAGGTGTGATAGACCTTTTTCTTAGACATAGTCTTGAAAATCGTAATGGTGGAAGTAAACCCCTAATGCAAGCTTATCTATTGCAACACAAATAGGCCAGCTTCCTATTAGTGGAGTATGCAGGTATAAGGGTAAGTATGATGAACACCTATGTATATCTTTTTTTATTGTTCTGGAAATTGGTGTGCTCATCTTCCTTTTGCAATGACCACCCCCGCCAGGTCACAATTTAGCTATAGCAGCCTCCCCATTGCCAGGCAGTGCGGGGGAAACATCTGCTTTACAGGCCTAAAAGGTCTGACAGTCTGAAAGGGCCCCAGTTGCTTGAGGGCCTTTGTCTCCAAACAAATCATTCTCTTATTCTAGTCTCATTCCAAGATTATTTTTCCCCTTCTTTTCTATTCTTTGACTTCTATTTCTTCTGTTGTTCTGACCTAAACTCCAACAGTTCTCATTCTTTCTAGGCCCTCTGACAACACAGCCATATAGTACAATTTCCTTCAGCCCTAAGATTTTTTTTTCTCCTAGGTCAGCAGGCCTTCCAGTTTTACTGCATCTGAAAAAAGGGGCTCCTTACCTAACAAAATCTAACAAACTACAGTCCTCCTTCCACATTTGCAGGCTGGAACTTCATGAATTTGTTTTTGCATGAGGTGCAGCCAAAAGGGAAAAGTACAGATGAGGGAGTACAAGGAGGAAAGGAATACACATATCTTCCCTCCCCACACTTGGGTAAATGGGAAGAGTAAGAGAGGGGGAGCACGGGGAGGGAACGTATGCCCTGTTAGGAGGTTCAGCTCCTGTCATGCTAACAAGGAAAATATGTTTAGCTTAGGCAGTAAGCAGTAGATGAATGGGAAAGAGAGATCACTAGTGCTGAATGTATCCACTGCTAATTGCTGCTCACAACAATGCATCAAATACCAATTGCTGTTTGCGGCTTGTATCCTGGTACAGATTTAAAAGGTACCAAGGTGCCAAAGAAGGTGAACTGGTAATAGTTAATGTCCAGGACGTATGCTACAAAGGGGGGAGCGGTGGATATCAGAAGGGTGGAATGTGAAACTAGCAGGAAGGTGTAGGAACAAACTGGACCCAGATAAGAACAGAGGAACTGTCTTGAGTTTCTCAAAAGGAAAGTTATGTAAATATTGGGAATGCCTGGGAAACTTCCGGTTCTCGTGGGGTAATGTGACGTCTGACTTTCACTAGTCATTGCTTTCCACACTTGAATTCGTATGTCAAGGTATAAAACCAATCACCACACAATATAGCCAGTCTTAGCAACTTTCGCAAGTTGCTTTGTTGCTTGCAAGTTCCAAAATAAACACTGCTACTAAACGTCTGGGTGTTTCTTGGGAGAGCAAGTTAGCCAGTCCATGACATATAGATGCCTTTCTTCCCCATTCTTGGGCAAATGGGAAAGGTATGGGAGGGGGAGCATGGGGAGGGAATGCACATTTGTGCCGTCCTTCCCCACACTTGGGAAAATGGAAAAGGTACGGGATTGGAGAACCCAGGAAGGAAACACGTGCATTTTCACTGCACTTGAGCAAAAGGGAAGGGTACCTGAGCAGAGCCTCAGGAGGGAAGGCACACAAGTGCGTTCATTCCCTGTGCCTGGGCAAAGGACAAGGGAATGGAAGCAGAGAGCCTGGGGAAGGAACGGGGGAGCATGAGGGCAGAAGGCATGCATGGGCATTCCTTCGCTTGCTTAATTGGCCAGAAAAGAGGAAGATATCCACAGTTTTTCAACTTTCGCAAGGATACATTTAGCACTAGTGATCTCTCTTTCCCATTCACCTCCCGTGCTCTGAACGCTTGAGAAAATAGAGGGGCCACTGTAGTTCACTAAAGCCTACTTTTAACTACAGTAATAATCAGGGAATGAGGTAGGCAAAATCACTAGAAAAAACTATTGAATTAATAATTTAACAAGTTAATTCAAAACTCTGGAAACAATCTGATGATATGTCAGATATCTTTTTAAACTGCATGGCAATTTTCAGCCCCAGAATTCATTGATTTTCAGTGAATTCTCAAAATAGCCATGCGGGATGGAAGGATTCTCTTCTTTCTGCATTGGAACAAAGCTCCATAAGGAGACTTGGAAAAGAACAGGTTAATTCTCTCATCTATGCTATGGGAAATGAAGCTAACCTTACCTTAAAATCCTTTACTTTTACTTAGGAGATGTGAGAAATGTGATTGTGTAAAGGCATCAGCCAGGTTTTCATTTTGCCCTGATGAGTACTGTATTCCCAAGTGCTGTACACCAGAAAGATCAAAACCAGGAGAGCCAGTGGACTCCTTCGTGAGAGGTTTGCATGGAAAACTTTAATTTTTGGAGACAAAAATGATTATATCAGATATGAGGTAGTAACGGACAGAGAGCTCTTTGGCCTCAGGAAACGACAAACCCCAGAATCCCACAGGATCTTGAAGGTGGAATAATAGCATTATAACAATGTAGGGTGGAAAGACCCTCAGACTCTCCAGGACAAACAAGTGTGCTTAACCTGACCACTTTGGAGTGGGGAAAGAAAAGAAGCAGCATCAGGCTAGGATTGTGCCAACATAAATATTCCTTGGATATTGCACAAGGAGGTACCTCATTTCTCTGTGGCTGCTCAACGGAAGTTTGGTGGTGCCTGAGCCCATCTCCACCTGCCAATCAAATGGCTACTTATTAACCATATGGTGTGTCACCCACAGGAAAACAAGCAGCGTTTGCCCTACAAGACCTCTAGAGCAAAAACGATGGTGAAAGCTTATGTTTCATTACTATCACATAGGTTCTTGGCTACAGGATCTCATCCATTCCCCCAATCCAGACTGGACTTGGAATCAGTTTTCTGGTGTGAATTGTCCCCTCCCTGGCTGCTTTTTCTCCCCAAATGCACTGTTTGCCGTAAATGTAGATGCATGAATAGCTTGCAAAAAGAAGGCAAGAAAAAGGACTTTTCCGGAGGGCTGGAACCACATTGGGAACACATTTGGGTTGGACCTCTGCAACTTTTTTTTTTCTCCTCTAAGATGAAAGCAGAAAAGTTAAAGAAGTTGTGTTGGCCCTGTGAGCCACAGAGTGGTGAAAGATAGTGCAAGACAGGAATTCTGGCAAGGTAAGGGGAGACAATTGGAAATTTAATGGGAATCTCAGTTATTAGTACAAGGAGGTAAGAATAGCTTCCCTCTACTTGTTTAATTAAAGGGAGATACTTGCACACATGAAAAGTGGCATATGCTCATTTTATTTTATTAGCAACCTGACTCTCTGCATAACACTCCAATAAAGCCATAGATGAATGCCATGAATCTAATTAATTAAATTGCAAGGACTCACAAAGGGGGGGGGTGGATAGAGGGAAGGGTTAAAATGGTTCTCCAACAGCATGTTTGGGTATTGGACATTGTTTTTAACTCTGATTGAAGGAGGTTTGGACAATGAAACCACTTGCTAGCCCCTCTGGAAAGTCTTTCCATTAACTTTAATGCATTTTAGAGCTAGGGCCATGGGGCACAATCTATCATCATGCTGTCTAAATGGATTTGGCAATAAAGCACTTTTACTTGAGTTAACAGAGGCATAGAAATGCCAGCACCTTAGGAAACCACAGGCCACTGCACCTTGCTATCTCTCCATTTCTGTATTTACATTTGCACCCCACGCTATCTAAAATGGCCACAGTAGATAACAGGTGAACAAACATAATCATAAAATAATTGTGGCAGCATTCAGATGACCAGTTTTTACTCCAACCCAGTCATTGTACATTGCTGTACTCATGGACATGAGCTTTCTGATTAATTCTTGATGCAAGTCTTGATTGTTACTTAACCTTAATCCCTACAGTCCTGTTTGGAGCTAAGTAGTCTACAAACATTCAAAAGATGTGGTGGGGAGGATGTGACATACTAAACCCCAGTGTTCCTGCCCTTCTTCCTAAATTCATCAACTTTGCATGTTTAAGGTGTAAGTCAACAGGCATACTGAGCACATTTGGCTGAAAGCATTTAGAATCCCCACCATAGGTGGAAACTCAGTAAAGCCTTGAACTGTGCCCATCCCCACAGCATATTCTTCTTACTCATAGTCAATTTATGTACTAACATTTCAGCGCAAATTAATTTTGGTACAAACCTTTAGATCTCTTTAAAAATGCAAATGACAAAGACTTCTGCAGCATGTTAAAAACCAACACAAGTATTGCCCATATACTTGATAATGTAGGCCATGAACCACAAATAGGAGTGCCAGATCTCAAGGCCTGGCCCTGAGTCTCAAGGCCTGGCCGTACTTCTCCAGTCCTCAGGACAAGGGGGAGGAATCTCAGAGTGAGAGCACTTCCTTGAAAACTTCCCCCCATTAGACTTTGTGCTTTTTATTTGAATGCTGTACTCTGTGCAACTGTGTTTGATGCTTAATGCATCATGATTAATAACATCACCAGGGGATGCCACAGATAACGTTATCCCCAGCACATCACTTTGTGGTATCACAAACGGCCCTCCCTAGATCTTAGAGTTTGGTGCTGAAATCTCAGCACCTGGGATAGTCCTGGCCTGGCATCCCAAACTATAGAAGCTTAGGCCACAATACATGCATTAGTCTTTTAAAATGCCAAAGGATTCATTATCGCTTTAGCTGCAAGATGTCTACCACAGCTTCCCATCTGAAACTTGTCACTGTGGAAGGCACCTAAATATTAGCATGACTTGTAACGTTAGGCATTTTAAATAAGAACATTTTAATGAAAGTGAATAATGAGATGAGCCATATAATTATCTGAGCAGAGTTATTAAGATAATTTATTTTGGGAAGCGCAAGTTACTGAAAGCAACAGCCTGGAAGTGAAATGTGACCAGAGTATATATTTTTGTTTACCCCATTTCCCCAGTGATTTGTATGTCAGTTGTTTCTAATAGGTCCCCATTCATTCCTGCAAATTAAACCAGTCAGAGCCTAAAATAAATGTTAAGAGCCTTCCTTATGGCCAGATAACTGACGCTCCATTAAAGGGACTCCATTTTTCCACCACAGACACTGCAGTACAGTGTCGGTTTCTCTCTGGTGGTACCAAACAGCTTTAGGCAACAGGTGGAACATGGGGAGAGGTCAGAGAAAAAAAGAAAGAGAAAAAGAGAGTGAGAGATGTGTGGGGCATCCCAGAATGAAAGCATTTCCCATTCTTCAGCCCACGTGTTTCTTCTGTGGGCAATTCTGGCTATCTTCTTTCATCCAATCTCACCTAGTCTCCAAAGACAAGAAGGAAAGGAAGAAGTCCAAAGCAGTTAACAGCAGGAACTATCAAAAGCAAACAAAAATAGCCATGTGGAGAATTATCTAACAAGAAAATGCTACAACTGTCAATAAAAAATGTCAATACCTATGGGGAAAAAAGTGGAGCAATTTAACTGATCAAGATAACATAAAATCCATAACCACTTCTTTCTGGGAATGGATTGCCTCTTTCTGGGACAGGGGTATCTTTCTTTAAAATAATGAGATCACTAAAGTTGTTTTTCATGTGCAAGGCTTTTGTTTCAATTAGTTGGCTATGTAAAGGTAAAATGTGTAATGAGGTATGGAGGGAATATTTGCAAAGTTTCTCATCCTCAATGAAAAAGTTCTCTCAGTGCATTGAAACACCACATTGAAAAATGCATCAAGATTTTTCACCCTGCAGAAGGAGAAAAAAAATCAGCTCTCCATTTTTCATTAATGTCTCCACAATTTGTTCAAGGGCATCACAGAGTAAAACTAGTATCTTCCCCTCCTACTTGTTATGGAGAACATACACATATGCAGTGAGCATAGGACAGGATTACTGGTGAAAAAGAAGCAAACAGGGCATCCGGTGCTGCTTTTTTTTTTGAAAAAAAAACAAGGGAGCAACATAGCATTTTGCACAATAAAACCATATTTTGTTCAGAATGATTTTTTGGGGAGGGCGACAAAAATCTTTGCTGTTTCTATAAAGATCTTTAGAACAATTTGCACAAAAGCATCCCCTCCCACAAATAAAAAAAGGCTTTAAAAATATTCAAAAATCCATCTCACCTTAGCCATCTGGGAGGAAAAACAGGAATTTCAAAAGTTTTTTTTCCCATCAACACCAAGTGTTGGTTGGTATCCTTCTTTATAATGGAAAACTCAATCACATTACAAATGCTTCCATGCTACCTCATGGAAACTGAAGATGTATTTCTGGTATGTGTGTGTGGCATCTTGTATACTTTATTCTGTCATTGAACGGCTTTTAAAATTTGAAATGTGCTGCTGAATGAGTGTTCTACAGAAACCATTGACTGCCAAAAAGACCAATCATAGTTCCTAGAGCAAATCAAGCCTAAATTCTTCTTAGAAGCCAAAATGATCAAACTGAGGCCATTGTATTTTGGCCATGAGACAACATGACTCATTATAAAAGATGACGGTAAGGTGGGAGGCAGTAGGAAAACAGGAAGACTGCATTATCACTGGATAGACTCAATCAAGGTAGGACCTGAGCAGGGCTGTGGTTCTCAGGGTATTCTGGAGATCTTTCCTTCATAGGGTGACCATAGGTCAAAGCCAACTCAACAGCAGTTAGCAACAAGAGTTAACATTGAAATTGCATGGTAGTTTGACTCATATTAATGCACAGTAAATTCCTTTTGGATATGAGGGTTGTGCCAACACAAGGGTATTTCACTAACACCTTGACTCTCTGCAAAATCAGTTCTTCCTTTCAGAAAGTATTCTGATTGTTTTTTTCAAAAGAGTGCAAACATTTTCATGCCTAAAAACCTTGAAGGCACCAGATCCCATTTGATCTTGGAAACTAAGAAGCATCAGTGCTTGAAAGGGTCATTGCCAGGAAATACTGGGTGCTTTAAGCTTTTGCCTTTCAGAGGAATGCAATGGCAAACCACTCCAAGTATTCCACACCTAAGGAAATGCTATGAAATTTGTGGAATTGCTGTAAGTTCACAGGTAACTTGAAGGCACATTGTTGTTGTTGCTGTGTACCTTCAAGTCATTTTCAACTTACAGCAACCCTAAGGCATACCTATCACAGGGGGCTTTTTCCACAAGATTTGTTCAGAGGGGGTTTGTCTTTGATGTCCTCTGAGGCTGAGAGAGTGTGACTTGCCCAAAGTGACTCAGTGAGTTTCATGGCCAAGCAGGAATTCAGACCTTGGTCTCTAGAATTATAGTCCCAATCCTGAAACCACTATACCACACTGGTGCTCTAAGAGACATACATTACATTAAAGCTGTTCATAAGTAAGGAAAGGAATTCTGCTCCTTTTGTTAAGGCATCCAGACCAACTCTTTCCCATTCTGAAATCAACATCCTTCCTAATCTGAAGGAGTGTAATCCAAAATGTTTTTGGTCATAGGAAGTAGACTTCCCCACCGTGACTTTCCCTCAATGCAACAAATTTAGAGAGCTTGCTTGAAAAAATATATGAAAAAGCAGAAGGCCAGTTTGTTTCATGAACATCTAGAGAGTAAAACCAACTGTCTCAAAAAGCTGAGCAGGTAACTGCTGGATATATATCTTTTCTTGACACGTACTCATACACTGTATCTCAGTGGGTTTTTCCAGATTGTGCCAAAAAAAAAAAAAAAAGAGTTCTTACAGCATAACTCTTTGAGTTTTGCTGGCTAGTGTAACCTCCATGTCCACTCATTCCATTCTTTCAGGGGGCTCTTTGTAGGAATTTTTGGTCCTGTGCAAGGACTTTTCCAATTTTCTTTAAACCAATTTGCTGAGGTGGTCCTAAGGTCTGAAGGGCAAAGTCTTTCCTCTCTCAAGTTTTCTAAATTTTCCAGTTATAGCCTTATAGTGAAAAAGTGCCATGTGTACCAATGCACTATAGCATCATAACACAAACAAGCAAGCAAGCAAGCAAATAAATAAACAAACAAACAAACAAACAAACGTGGAGAAGATAAATTAAAAATTTCATTGGAATTCCCTTAAGGGTGGGAATAAAATGCTTCTCCTGCAGCTCAGAATTACTAGAACAGCTCTGGGAGAATGGAAAACATTAAAAAGAAAAAAAAAGCCTTACAGCAACAAATACTGCAGCCTCCAGCAACCTCCCAATCCATTTCTTCCATCTAGAAGAGCTCAGTGACAGCTGAGGAACTGTTGGATTTTGGCAGTTTGTTACGAAGAACAGTGGTGGGTTGATCAATGCAGCTGCAACGAATATTGTGCACATGATTGTAATTACAGTTAAATGGCTGTGAGGATGTCATAAATTATAGTGGAATGGCAATTAATGGAGCTGAACTTTCTTTATAAAGGAATCCAGACTCTAGATTAAGATGAAATATTGAGAGGGCCTAAATACCCTAAATGCACCAGATCTTGTCTGAGCTTGGAAGCTAAGCAGTGACAGCTCTGGTTAGTACCTGGATGGGAGACCACCATCAAATACCAGATGTTATATTTCAGAGGAAGGAACTGCCAAAACCACCTCTGAGTCTTCCTTGCTGGGGGGAAAAAACTATGAAATTCATGGAGTCAGCATAAGGCAACAGGAAATTAGAAGGCGCATACACACATACAACATATTGAGAGCTCTCACCCAGCTAACCTGAGGGAATTTTCAATAGCGTTTTGATTAGATAGGGGAATGGCACCATTTCTTGAAGAGTCACTAAAATCTTTCCTAGTAAACTCTCTGTGTACCCTTTCTACAAAATTAGTTCCTATCCGCATGAGGAACCACATGTACAAAAGCTGCTATGTGCACAGTTTTAACCTTCCTGACTCAGTCTGCAGGACTATATGCCTGTAGTCCTGGTTAAATACTCTAAAGCAGGGGCAGCCCCAGAGAATGATAACTTTTGGCATTATTCTAGTCTTATAAAGAACCCCACACACCTTGACAGTACTTCCGTGCACCAAAACCAAACGCATTTGCCAGACACAATATATCAGCAACACAAAGCAGATGCCTATCTGCCAAACCTAGGGGGAGACAATAAGTCGGTTTAGGCCAGGATCAAATACAACATCGTAATACATGCTTGGGGCTAGCTCACGAAATGATCTTGCTGATCATAGCCTTTTCCCCTCTGCAAATGGCCTTCAGAGGCATACTACAGCCATGGTAAATACCTCTGCATCAACAAATCTCTCCTAGCTCAATTGGCTTAATTTTCTTTTAATGCCATATAACTCAGTGGTCATTACCACATCTCATAGGAGTATATTCACACACTTTCTTTTATCTGCTCATCTATTTCATGGGATGACACTAAGTCCTCATGTTGTGAATCAGGAAGAAAAAAGACTTTTTTTCTGTGCATTATTTCTCCATGCAGCATAATGTCATAACCTTATATTATGCCTCTCTCCCCTCATGTAAGACAGCCAGTGTGATGCAGTGGTTTGTGTTAGACTAGGATGCTAGGAGACCAAGACTAGGATGCTAGGAGACCAAGATACAAATCCCCCTTCAACTATGGAAACCCTGCGGGTAGACCTTGGACAATACCATCTCATCCTTTCTATCATTTGAAGAAAGCCTCAGAAGACAGCAATGGCAAACCTCTTTTGAGTCAATCCTGCCAAGAAAACACTAGAATAGGACTACTGTAAGACAAATGAATGGGTCCTGGAGCAAATCAAGCCTGAACTCTCCCAAAAGAACAAGATGACTTAACTGGGGCTGTCATATTTTGGCCACATCATGAGAAGACACGATTCACTGGAAAAGACAATAATGCTTGGCAAGGTAGATGGCAGTAGAAAAAGAGGAAGACTGCATTACAGATGGAAAGATATAGGACCTTTCCGCCTTATACTGTTATAATGCTATTATTCTACTTTCAACCTCCTATGGAATCCTAGGGTTTGCAGTTTATGGAAGGGCCTTTAGAATTCTCAGCCAGAGAGCTCTTTGGCCTTAGTAAACTACAAACTCCAGAATCCCACAAGATGTTGAAAGTGGAATAATAGCAATAGAACAGTGTAGTCCAGAAAGGCCCTCAGTCAAGGAAGCCATGGCCCTGAATTTGCAAGACCTGAGCAGGGCTGTTGATGTCAGAGAGACTTGGCATTCTCTCATCCATAGGGTCACCATAGATCTAAGTCAACCTGACAGCAGTTAACAACAACAAGCCAGAGTCAATGTGAAGGCACAGAATAATAACAATATCATCTAAAAGAGCCTCAGAGCTTTAGTCCTTCTGTAGAATGGAAGGTTCTCTGGCCTTTTGACCACTTCGGCTAAAATTTTCCATAACTTTTACGGCACTATAGTATTTGGGAGCTGCTTGGTTTACAAAGTGTCCAGATGTCTTTCATACCTAAATCATTCTCCTCTGAAGCCAGCGCTGATGGAATGTTCCAATGTATTTCACTCTGGTAGCAAGCTTTCTAGAAGGGCACTGCTGTTGAAAAAGTCGCTGGGCTTTCCAGGCTTACTATACATAAATATTGAATTGGGTTGCTCACAGTCATGTGGAGTTTGGAGTCAACTGGTGGTCTGAGGGGGAGGGAGGAAAGAAGTCATTAGTACTGGAGAGCTGTAATTCCAAAATTGGCATCATTACAGCTTCTGCCCTCTTTATGACTGGAATAAAATAAATGCATAAAATATCATGCACAGCTGTAGGTGGAAAAAAACAGCAGAGTGAAATTTCAGTTTTATGCTGACTTGACTCATAGCCAGCACCTGTATATACTTCATCTGTTTAAAGGAGATTTGTCCTTAAATACTCTCGCTTTCTCATACATGTACCGAGGCAGAGTGCAAGGTGATAAACTAAGACAAATTAATGTAACTTTTAAACTTGAGAGGAATTCTTAAACTTGAGAGAAATGGGAATGTTTAGAGTACATTCTTTGTCTTGCATGCTGCAAAATTATCCATATATCTCCAGTTTAAGAACAATTTGCATTTTTGCAGTAGATCAAATGCAGAGATTTGTCCCAGTCCACAAATCCTTGCAGTTTGCAGTAAGTTGCATTTTTTTCTGATGCACACAACTTCCCCAAACAGATGATCAGCGCTGTCAGCATTGTTGTTAATTGCTGTCAAATTGACTTCAAGTCAGCTACAATCTCCATTCTGAATTATGACTGAGCCAAAGTGTGGAAATCTTTAGCTATTTCAATGTCTTCAATGTCAGCTTAAAAGTTATGTAAACCATCTGTGGCTATTATTTAACATTCACCTGTAAACTTTCTTCCTTGGCTTTCTTCAGTAATCATTCCAGGTCTTTCTGGTTTTCTGCTAGTAGTATGGTATCAGCTGCATATCTGAATTTGTTGATGTTCCTTCCTCCAATTTTCATACCTCCTTCCTCTGAGTTTATTCCAGCTTTATGTATGATCCATTCACTGTGCAAGTTAAACAGTCTGGATGGTAAAATGCAGGCTTGCAGGACTCCCCCTGCCAATTGGAAACCATTCTGTTTCTCCACAACTGTCCTGATAGTGGCCTCTTGTCCTGAGTACAAGTTACGCTGAGGACAATAAACTGTTGGGCACACTCATTTCTTTAAGTACAATCCATAGCTTTTCATGACCATTATGCTGTTTGAAATACTTTTTACCTATTGTGAAAGAGTGTGATCCAGAGGTGCTGATCAGCTGTTCTGCACACAGTCATGAACACACACACACACATACACATGCACAGACAGTCACAGCCAAGTCTGAAAACACAGTTCCTATTTAGCAAGAGACAGTATGTCACTTTAAAAGTTGGGTATTGTTTTTTCAACTGTACACAGCATTTTTATGTGTTGGGGAATGTTAAGACATAGTACCATATCTCACAAGCAAAGTAATTAGTATTTTCAAGCAGAAGATGAGCAACAACTAGTCCCATACCACTTATATCTCCACACAGGCTCTTGTAGAGAAATAAAGCAAGTTCTTTGTACAAACATGCTCTGTAATATATTTACTTACAAATAGATTAGAGTGAATCCTTAACATTCTGTAGTTGACTTTCCTTCTGAATGTATTGAATCATCCAGACCTGTGCATTTTGACCCAGCAATAATTCCCTCTCAAGCCCAACAAGAGTTATGCCTGTGGACATATGCATTGAATCTCATGTCAGTTTGAAATAAATTGTCAGTGATTCAACAGCAGCATCTCAAAGTCCAAGTTCTAAAACCACAAGCTTGCTGAGTGCTCTGGTTTCAGTTTTCAAGCTTCAGCTGAAGATGCAGCAACAAATGTGAAAATGATGATAATCATGGGAGTTGCAAAGGCACACTGCACTGCAGTATTTCCCATCTAAAGCACAGGGAGCATCACAATCCATGTTGCGATCCCAACAGAATAACATATTGGGTTTTGTGTTTTTTTCAGCAATCAGGGGTGAGGGATATTCTGTATCTTTTCCCTTGTGCAAAAAAAAAAAAAAAAACCAGGAGAAAGGAAATACAGCCTATAACCTGTAACTTGCCCCAATGAAGGATGGACTAGAATTGCATTTTTGTATGTGTGTGAAAGAGTGAATGATAAGAACTTGCCAACATTGGAAGTTTCTTCATAAATGGGATGGGAAATACTTTAAATTAAGAATGTCCAATGGTAGGAATCTTGTGTTCTCCCAAGATGGATAAATGTGTCTGACCAAGCAGAAAGTTTTGACAGTTTAGCTCTTAAAATCTATGTTTGAATGTCTGTGAATTGAGTCATGTTTGTGGTGCTAAATTGAGGTTAAAGCAAAACCTGTCTCCAAGTGTCTGCAATGTTTTACTAAACCCACTGTGTTTCAAAATGCAGCACTTCTTCATGGGAGTGTGTTCCTCCGACAAATGTAGGCTGATTTCTCTGTTATTGTTTTCTCTTTCTCCCTTGTTGTGATAGAGGAAGCAGTTGCTGTAGATTGTTTGACTTTTTTTTGCCCTCACCCCCGGTTTGATCATCTGTTGCCTTCTCTCTTTGTGCTGTTCTGCTGAATGATCGTTGCCACTCCCTTTTTCCAGCAGGCTACATTGCAAGTGTGTGTGTGTGTTGTTTAAGTTGGAGGTCCAAAAGGCCTCTGTGTTTGCTTTCCTTCTGGGGAGTCAGTAGGAATGCTTTCAGCTTTGGGCAACTGGACAATCTTGGGCCCATTTCCATTAAGTGTTATGTTTCTTTACTTCAGGTATTGTTTTGCATTTCAGCAGGGTTTTATAGGTGACTGTTAGTCAATATGGGTAGAATTGTACATGTGGTACTTAGTTGTGTAGCTAAGTAGTGTCTCCTGGCCAAATCTCCCCCCTGACCTACTTTACTGGGCATCAGCCACATGAAAAGAAGGGAGTCCATTCTGCTGGTGATCAGGGCACGGACAGATAATATTTCCACCTTCCTGCCAGCCAGCAAGGCTATGATGTGGAAGTCCAATAAGGGTCCTGCTTCTTATTGTTGCACCCTCTCTCATTGGCAGGAGGGGGATGGAAACGTCATCTGTTCATACTCCAAGGCCATTTCCACAACTAGACGGTTATAGTGCTATTATTCTACTTTCAACATTCTGTGGAATCCTGGGGTTTGCAGTTTAGGGAGGTGCCCTTGAGACCCCTCCCTAAACTGCAAACCCCAGGATTCCACAGGATGTAGAAAGTGGAATAATAGCACTATAACAATCTAATGTGGAAATGGCCCTAGCTCCCCTTCTCTCCTTGTGATTGATGTCTGGTAAAGCAGGTCAAGAAAGGAGTCCTGGTCATGGCAATAGAGACCATGAGTACAGATCCACTAATGTGATTAATACAAATAATGCAATAACAATGAAGAAAAAGGAAGGAATGGCATAAAACTGGTTCTTGCTCAAATCTCCCACTTTCACAGAAATTATAACACCATAATAATAGAGATCATAATAAAATAAAATAACAGAAAATGTCTGGATTAATCCTCCCTCTTTAAATTGCACTTATTTTACCTTTCTACTCAATATGCATTTGGAACACTAATATCTGTGTTTTCCTTATTTATTGCACCTGGCTTAACTTTCCCCATACTGGATTTGGCCTATGTATCAAGTTTATCTTTTTTCATTAAATAGAGACAACTTTCCCATAATGGCTATAAATTGTGTCTGACGTCCTGTTCAGTACTTAGGATGTTGTAAGCCAGGCTTACAGCACCATATATATTGCGGTTCACATCTATGGTCATAGCACCATTACAACAACTACAAACCCCTCCCCTAAAACCCACCTTAAAAAGCCAGGCAGCTGAGCCAACCAAAAGAACTGTGAGATGCTGGAGAATGAGGTACTGGAGGATGATATATCCAGCTCATTTCTGCAATGAAAAAAAAAGCAGTCCCTTCCACTGCTTTTTGCACTACACTTCACTGATAAGAGGAGGGCTGGATTCAATGGCCACAGTGCTGGCTCTGCTTCCACAATGATCCTGATGGTATAACTCTGTCTTGTTCCTCTTCTGAGGGTACCAATGTGCCACAGGGCAACTTAACTTTATGTGCTCCTAAGTCAGTTTACAGTGACATCTTCTCAACCAGAGGCCGGCAAAGAATTGATCCACATTTGCAGATTTATTCACTAACTAGTGTATATACACGCCATTGCCTGGGATTTTATTTTCTCATAGGTAATACTTGTTAGAAAGATTTGAGATCCTGTGTCTCTAATTCTCCAAACTGTTTTGTCCAGTACCTGTAACTTTTCCCCATATTTCCCAATTGAAATCTGTATTCAGAGTTATTAACATACAGAGGTTGGGTCCCTGAGGGAAATAGACTACCCTCCTCCTTGCTGCTAGGCCTCATCTCCACGGCAACTGGCTCATTCAAGACAGACACAGTTGACTCAAGAGCATTCTGGCTGAGAATTATAAAGGCCCCTCCCTAAACTGGAAACCCCAAAAGATTTCATAGAAGCTTCTTTGGCAACCAGTCATATGAGGTCTTCACCTGACACAAACATGCAGACTTTGACTTTTATATGTTAGACAGAAGAAAAAAACTTGAGGTTTCAAAAAGTTTAATATGGAAGAAATGGAAACTGATTATTAGCCACCCAGAGCCCCTGATCCTATAGAGACCGTTTTTCCCCCACAGCATAGTATTTTGTGTGCTCAGGCCCACATCTCATCTGCAAAATGGGAACAACTGTACTTCCTCTTGCTGGGGCAATATACCTAGAAGCCCAGTTGGATTAAACAGTGCAGGAGGATAGGCCTGGCATGAAAGAATCTGACAAAAAGGACAGCATGTGCTTTTAGATTTTTCATCTATCTTAAAGCACATTGGAATGAAAGTAGCATTACCTTTCAGTCAAGTTCCTGAATAGATAATGTATGGCTTCCCCTTATAGTCCACAATCTTTACTGGAAGAAACGGACAAAGTGCATTTCAAATGCAGCAATAGGTCTTCTGTGCACTAGCCAAATCTGCTGCAGTATCTCGTGGTGCCTCCAGTTTTGCCTCCTCCGCACACACCAAGCAATGATACCATCAATAAAAAGGAGTAATGCATTCTGTTCCGTCTGGATGCCTTCCCACCTCAGATTTGTTTGGGGACTATTGCTCTTGATCAAGAATGATAACATGCAGGTGTTTAATATTCCACACTTGATGCAAAGCAGCTGAAGCACAATCAGTCTGTGTCACAGGGAGCCACATCGCCATTTAGGAAATGCAAACTTATTATGACTCAACTTATTAGTCCCAAATGGAGTTGACTTCAGAGGCTGTCTGAGAAAATCAGTATGATAGGCCTTGGTAGTGCTTTCGGTTTACAAAGCTTCATCAAAACACATGTACTGGACTAATGGCACCTGAGGAGCCTAATCAGATGGGACAGCCATTTTCAAATGCTCTGCTTTCACAGTCCCCCTGCTACATCAATTTGTTTCTCTCAAGGGAAAACTGACAACAACTCAGCTTGCTGCAAAGGATTCTGGGAAGCACAGTTTTTCTCTCGTACATCGTATATTCCCTGGCCTCTTCATCTGAGTCCTGTGTGGACTGAAAACATACCATCCAGCACACTCACTGTTCCCATTGGCTACACGTTGCAGGGCAAGATGAGCGGTCATTGCACCTTCTCTTCCAGGGAAGTAGATCTTCTATTACTGATCGTCTGGCATCCCTAAGCCTGAAGTAGATTATTGCACCAATTTTGCAGGTGTGATGTGGGCAGGAGGTCGAACAGAGGCCCAGCTTTAGACTCAATGCTTAATGAATGTTGGAGTGATGTGGTAGTTAATGTGCATTTCTTCACTCACTTCAAAATGTTTATCAATGACGGAGCTTGGAGTGTGTGGAGCAGGGTGGGAGGGGGCAGGACTACAACACAGGGGGTGTGGCCACTGTGCAAGGGCCGTGGCTGTGGGGTGAGGCCAGGGCACACGAGGGTGTGGCTACAGGCCATGACGCCCCAAAAATATTGCTGCCTGGGGTGAACCGCCCCCAGTCCCTACGCAACTGATGTTTATGCAACTCTTTCTTGGTCAATATGCTTCCATAGTCTGAACATAGGGCATGCTACAGCATTCTAGGTCTGGAAACTCTGTTGTTGTTGTTGCTGTTGCTGTTGCATGCCTTGGACGTGCTACAAAAACAAATTTGAAATCCAAAATGGGCTCTTCCAATTCATTTTCTGCCTCTTCTTCCTACATCTTTTCTTCCTCCTCTTCTTTTTCTTCCCCCTCCTTTTTCTTCTTCCCTGACCTTCGTATCCTGTATGAACCTTGGATATGCTACATTTGCCTGAATTTTAAAACTTTCACTATGCTGTCTCTTTGGGACAGAATTGTTTTTGTTTTTTTGTTTTGTTTTGCAAGATTTTCAGGCATTGATTCTGATGCCACAGACAGGATCCTTACCTCTATTACTATTCCTGAAAAAGCTATACCTGTTGAATATTAATATCTCTTGCTACTCTTAAGCTAGAGAAGAACTCTGAGAAGAAAAAGTGATAAAAGGACATACAGAAAAGGGGGTTATGGGATGCAGAAAACACCCTAAACTGCAATTTATGTATCCCTGCATTTCCATGCAAAGACTAAAAGAAAACCTAGCCTTTTGGTTCTTATCTATAAAACAGTTTTGAAAGGAGTGCTTCTGAGTGGGGAAATTAGTAGGAATGAGTGCTTGCTGATCAACCCTTTTATGACTCCGTGCTTGATTGATAAGCCAAGAAATTGCATAATATTCATATATCTTTTCCCTGTTTTGGAGAACTAGAATATGGCAACCTTAAGACAGCAAGGAAGCCAGGAAACTCCAAGTTTCTGGCAAGTGTAAGGAAAAGAGTTAGGAGAGAGAAAAAAACAAGTGCCTGGGTAGGAGGAAGGGAAAACCAGCAGGAAAAAAAGGTGGAATAGGAGAGGAGAGAAACAGCACCAAGGAGGGGCAGTCAAAAGAGTTTTCAACCAGGTGAATCTAGTACAAGTTCAGCAAGCACTACAGTGGAGGAAGACAAAGACTAGTGAGAAAGAAAAAGCAGTTGTGGGAGAATGACAGCACAGAGCATGAAATATATGAGAGAGAGAGAGCGAGCAAGCATAGAGGGTATTGGGAAGGGAGTTGGACTAACAGATATATAACACATCTGAAACTGGGCACTTATAATCTGTAATATAATAGATTGTTACTATTCACTTCCAAGTCATTTCTGACATATTCCAACCCTAAAGAGAATATATCACAGGGTTTTCTTGGCAAATTTGCCACTGCCCTCTCTGACACAGTGTGAGTTGTCTGTGGCCACCCAGTGGATTCCCATGCCTGAGCAGGGATTTGAACCTTGGTCTCTCAGAGTCCTCACCCAACATTTAAACCACTTCATCCCACTGGCTCATGGCTCTTTCATGCAAATATACACAAGTGAGAACCCAGTCCCTCGCCGGATGACCATTCATAAATCATGGCATATTGCTCAGAAATAGCTCCCAAACAGAGCACATAATGTACAAAAGGGCACTGAGTAATTTACTGGCAAGAACAGCCTGGATTTCGATTAGACAGGAAAGATACTACAGACAATTCTCGTCTTTAGAGGCAGTAATTCTAATGGGGCACTTGCTTCACTCACTTCACTCACCCTGTAAATGCAAATTACAGCTCAAAAATCTCGCCAAGTAAATCGAGTTCCAGAAATTCTATTAAAAACATTTTGTTACAAGTGGAATTACTGAATAAGATGGAAGACAATTTAAAGATTAGTTTGTGCGAAGTTGTTTAGTTACATAGACATAAATTTTCTCATTTGGACTCTCCCTGGACTAAAAGGAAGAAGAACTACCAAGTGCCAGAGGAATTTTCTTGTTCACCTAAAAATACTTCTACCTAAGGTCCTTTCCCATTACAGAATTATAATGCTGTGATTCCATTTTTATTGCCATGATTCTAGCCTACAGATTCCTGGGATTTACAATTGGGGGCATTTGGAATCCTCAGTCAGAGAGCCTCTCTAGTGCCTCTGACTACACTACAAATCTCAGGGTGCCAAAGAACATAGCCATGGCAGTTAAAGTGCCATCACAGTGTTATAATCATGTTGCGTGAAAGGGCCCCTAGACTCAGCTGGGTGGTGTAGGCTACAGCCCACCCAGGTCAAAATTAATGTGGCAAAATGTATACGAGGGATAATTTTTACACATTATCAGATCAGTTTAAATTCTAGTGTACAGCCCGGCATAGCGCAGTGAATCATCAAGCCTGTGAATGACCACCATCTGGCCAGCCAGTCTCACCACCTCATAGTGTTTCCTTCAGCCTTTAACACAGCACATATGTCTCATACCAACCTCACCTAGCTCAGATGGCGGGCCAGAAGGCAAAACAAGGGTCAATAGCAAAGCAAGGCAGTGAAAGGGAAGAGGATGGGGAGAGCAAAGTATTGAGGACTCACAGAGAATCTTGGATAGAGTCTCACAGTTAGACTTCTGGAGGATTCTTAATACAGCCTTCCAGGAATTCTCACTTCCATTCAGATTCACATTGCAAATCTGTAATTTATTCAGCTTACAAGATTGTTTAGATTGTGCTTCTTGGCTCTCAGTAGGGTACCTTAGGCAACCATTAGAAAGAGAAAGAGAGCACACACAAAAAGTAACTTGGGTTTATTGAATTAAAATTAAAACATTCCAGAAGCAGAGGCGACAGAAGTATCCCAATTGGTTGGTGGGACAAACCAGAAAACCTTGAAAGAAAGGGCCAAGTTGGCCTGGGGGTGGGGGTTGAATGCTCTGATGCTGCCATCGAAAAGGCCATTCCCTCTTCCAGTGAACGTGATAATCCACATTTTCTCTGAATGCATGTTTACACTGTGTGTTGATCTGTTCTTCCTCCCCGAGGTGCACAGAAGAGGCATGAGGTCGTAACTACCAAGGCAGTTTATGAACCAAAATTTAAGGGACCCCCCTTGCAAGCTGAGAAACAGCGTTGTTTCTTGTGTGCAAGTGTGCTTGTATTTTTTGACATTTTTATTTTTTTTATTTTTATTAAAAAAATTCATTCTTACAGGCATAAGATAAGACAATGTTGATTGTGATCAAGAGCAAAACTAGCTTTTGTAAACAAATAAACAAACAAAAAGTGCTGTTGAGAATAAAATGATGTTTCTGGTCTGCCATCCTAACCTGGGCTCCTGAGACTTGATCTCTCTCTCTTTTCATTCTTTTTCTTTAAAAAAAAAAAAGTAAAATAAAGCAAACTGCAAATAGTGGCTCTAGAGGGTAGGCTAAGAGGATTTTATAACGATATAATCCATGTTGTCAGATATATGGAAATAGTCTCTTGCTCGTGGGATCCTTGCCAGAACATTTCAGCCTTGCTTGATTTCCCCCTTTTCTTATCCATACTACTTGGTAGACAATGAGCTGTCACTTCCTGTGATCCCAGATGGCTTGTCTGCATTTCTAAAAAGAGACAGCCATTGGCAAAGGGGAGATAGAATCGCAATCAAACATGTCTACATTTCAGAACAGAACAGACACATTTACTGTTTGCTCTGTCTCCCAGAATGCACTGAAAAATATTTACATACAACAGACAGCGCTTGCAAGTGGCAGTGTTTCGAGGATTAGCATTTGCGATGGCAGATGGGGATCGCAAAGAATTTGCCTATGGCTGTTTGGATTTACACCTACAACCTCCCTCTCCTCCCAGCTGTAGGGATTTTTAATTGGAAGCATTAAAAATGATGCCATTTGATAGATGTTAAGCCTCTGTGTATGTCGGTATGCATACACTGGTCCTGCAGAATACAGAATAGATAGAAACGTTTACAAAATTCGCCCCATCCAACTTTCCCTTCAGAGTCTGGGATCCTGAATGTCTTGGTCTTATTTCTAAGTTAGCTATTTGCCACCCTTCTGCTTTTTATTGCTGAGATTTTGAGTTTCTGCTCTGAGTATTATGTTTACTCCATTTGCTATAGTTTTCATTTCTTGGCTGTTTTTTCACCTTTCAGGTTACTGCTGTGCCTTGGTATATATGCAAATTGATTGAACCATGGGACAGAAAAGAATCTTGCGAGCACATGATTTCCTAATTTTCTTTTCAGTTTTAATCAATGAACACATTCACATTTCCACATCAATTACATCACTGTACAAGGAGAAAAAAACAGATATATGAAGATTCTGTTTCTGGAGTGATTAACAACACTATGGTCAGAAGTAGGGTCAATTAAGTTCACTGAGCTTTACTCTCAGGTACAGGAAGGCAGCCTATATCAATGTGGCTATCAACGTGCTGGCGTATCTCAACAATCTGTACGGAGAAGAAAAAGACTTGTGCCAATTCTGAAATTAATGTTAGAAATACTCTTACGTTAAACCAGATGGTAGAACACAAGGCAAGGCAAATAAAGGAAACAATAAGGGAATGGAATGAGGAAAATACATTCATTTTTAAATAAAGTTAAGCCTGTCTAGACATTTCATCCAGAGTGGTTTTGATTGTGTTCAGGAAAATTTGCATATGGTCAAGGATGGATGGAGACAGGGAACTAGTAAAGGTAAATACAATTATGGAGGATCTAGGAAATCAGAAAAACTCAAATGCTCCTTTGTTTCACATAATCCTCTAGCCCTGTGCAAATGCTTGATCTGTTTGGAAATGGAGGCAATGTGGGAGCAGTATGACAGGATCACAGATGCTTGCTGCATTTTGTCACCAATCCAACTCTTTGAATCTGGACTGAGAAACCTGAGGCTATTGATGAATTTCAGCTCTGGGATTTCCAGATCTCAGGGCCTGGACCATCTTCTGCAGTCCTGCAGGTGAGGGAGAGGAATCTCAAAGGCATTGCTTTGAAAAATATCTATAAATATATAGAGACACACACACACACACACATTTGGACTTCTGGTGGCTAGTGTAGGATGTTTTCTGTTTACAGCACAGCTTGGAAAGCTTTTTTGGTACTAGATTAATATGTTCTTAAAAAGCAGTGGTTCTCAACCTGTGGGTCCCAGATGTTCGTGGACTTCAGCTCCCAGAAGCCCTGAGCATTGACCATAGTGGCTGGGGCTTCTAGGAGCTGAAGTCCACGAACATCTGGGGACCCACAGGTTGAGAACCACTGTTAAAAAGAGTGCTTGCAAAGATGTGAAAAATGTTGCTGGGAAAAGTGTGGATTCCCTCCCCCCGTATTCAGTTCAGAAGCTTGGAAATTCAATCAGAGAAATATTTTTTTTCATTTGCATTAGACTTGGTGCTTATTATCTGGCATGTTCTGATCAAATGTGGTTGATCCCATAATGCGTAATACTGAATGACGTCACCGGACTGGCCAATGAACATGGTGGACTGGAGTAGTAGTTCATCAACATGGGAAGGACCTCTGATTCCCCACCCCTTACTTATAAGGTCCAGCAGCTGATTTGTAGAGCATGTGCTTTCTGTATAAATGATCTCAGGTTCTCTGTGATCTTTAGTTAAATGAGAGTTAAATGTAACACATTGTGAAACTTCTCTGCCTGGGATCCTGCTGAGCGTCACTGAAATAACACTGTACTGGGCTAAAATGGCATAAATCAGTGTTAAACAGCTTCATTTATTTACAATGTATGACTTGAACCCTTTAGTTTTGCAGGACACCAGTCCTCAGTATATGTTAGTCATGTAAATATTCACTTGTTTCAAAAGTTTTCTTCCTGCTGGGTCAAATTTCAAACGTTTCTACTTCCCCCACTCCCCCCCCTTTTTCCTTTTCCTTTTCCTTCTCTCTTTCTCTCTCTCTTTTTTCTTTTTTTTCTTTTTTTTTGGGGGGGCGGGATATTAAGGGCTTTTTTTGGTTAAGGTTTTGTGAAGATTTCTCTGTGTGCCCTCCTAAATTATTTTATCTCAAAATGCAACAACCTTGCTGAAAGATGTCCATACCATTTTAAAAATGTAAAATACAAGATTGAGTTGCAATCCAAACTTCCCCAACACTGCGGGCATTTCCAGACTATACTGTTATAGTGCAATTATTCCACTTTCAACCTCCTATAGAATTCTGGGATTTGTAGTTTACTGAGGCCAAAGAGCTCTCATGTGGAGAATTCTAAAGGTCCCTCCTTAAACTGCAAACCCCAGGATTCCACAGGATGTTGAAAGTGGAATAATAGCACTATAACAGTGTAGTGCGGAAAGGCCTTGCATCTTTGCACAGGCTGAATGTCTCACACACATAACTGTTTCTGGACAAACTGAAGCTTTTAGTTGCGTAGCTGAAGTACTGGGAAGATTCATTTATGTATGCATTTATTTGTCAATATATCTCATCTTCTGCTAGAGACAACTAACATAATACTATCTAATGTATCTATATATTTCTTTATTTGTGTATTGCCAAGTATGATGAAATACTTTTCAAATACAAATCATGAAATTATTAATTGGCAAGAAATCACTATGTTGTTGTGGTGCTGGTGTGCCTTCAAGTTAACTCCCTTATGGTGACCTTCTTCTAAGATTTTCTTGGCAAGAGTTATTTGGAGGAGGTTTGGCATTGCCTTCCTCCCAGGCTGAGAGACGGTGACTTAGAATCATAGAATCATAGAGATGGAAGAGACCACAGAGGCCATCTAGTCCAACCCTTTTGCCATGCAGGAACACCTTCAAAGCACTCCCAACAGATGGCCATCCAGCCTCTGCTCAAAAACCTCCAAACAAGGAGACTCCACCACACTCCGAGGCAGCATATTCCACTGCCGGACAGCTCTGACCATCAGGAAGTTCTTCCTGAGGTTCAGGTGGAATCTCCCAAGGCCATATAGTGGGTTTTCATAGCTGAATAGGGATTTACATGTTACAGCCCTAATCCACTATATAATCTGTCATGTCATCATTTCTCCTAGACAGGTAGTGGTCTGTGGAATGGGGGTGGGTGTAGGTATGTAGAAATGCTGAGTATACAGGAACAGTGGGAATATAATTGAGAATTAGTAGAGACCAGAGTCTTAGAGACCAAATGGTCAGTATTGTTTATTGACTGGGGCAATAAGTAGCATTTAACTAGCTTAGGTAAATACCATTTGGTTGTTGCGCTTAGATGATGGCAGTCAGAGGGTGATTTATGAGGATTAGGCTGGAGGATATAGTGGTGGGGGTTAAAATTAGAATATCAAAGACCAAGGAGGAAATTCTAAAGATCAAAGTAACTGCAGACAGGAGTTGTTTCAACAAAAGAAAACCCATTTGGCAATTAGGAAGCGAGGTGTAAACCTGGAATAACCACCAATGGGTATCAGGAATGGATGCTGATGGATTATTGTGTTTTACTAGATAACAAAGTAGCTGAAGCAAGCTGTTAACTCCAGCAATGTTTGTTTTACTAGCCTATTGTGCTTCCAAGAAATGACATGGACATTATAAGTGTGTTTTCTTGAGCAACATAAAGTAACAGTTCGTGACACATACATTCCATCACACTGGCTCTCTCACTAGACTGCGTATAATATCATGTGTCTTCCTCAAGGTCTGTACAAATGGGTGGATTTTGGTAGGTCAAAGTATACCACACAGAAGGGGCCCCCAGTGTTTTTGAACTGTGGATACTTTTTGAAGGGGAGTTTAGGAAGTCATAAAATGGCTACCACAGTAACACAGCCAGTCACAAAATCCTATTGAAGGGGTATTCACTGGTTTCCAAGGTAAGTTGGCTTTGGTAACTCTGCTAGCATCAAGGGAAAGGGAACTGGATTGGAGGATCAGGTATCAATAGGGATAACTATAATGTTGTAGTTCTAGTGTGCTTTTTGGAACATATAAATAAACTGGAATGTAAAGTGTGGCTCTTTTGTTTGGTGGTGATTATCCTTGGGTGCTTATGAAGAGAGAGTTATAGGGTTCCTGTGGTACCAGATTCAGAATAAGACATTTCTTAAGTATGAGAAGAATATTCCCTAAATTTTTTCTTTCCTTTTCTCCCAACCAGGAATGTTGCACTTTGACTAGGAGTTATGATGAGAGGGATCATGGATGGGTAACAAGAATCAGGTAGATGGAAGTTGTTTTTCCAAGGGGAAAGGCTATAGTGATAAATGGAGATGTCCTACAACAGTGCTTCTTGTATGGCCAACCGGCAGGATTTTTCTCCAATTCACCAGGGAATAGCTCCATATTTGTGCCCATTGGCTACAATTTATTCTTTTCTGGAAGTTTGCCAAGGGCTTACAGACTGGTGCTGACCCATGGTCCATCTCTATGGCCCTTTCTGCAGCTTACCAGATTCCAGCAGTGTCTCGCAAGGATCCCGTTAGAGCCTCTCCCAAGAGGGGAGCATGACAAAAGTGCTTTCCTCTGCACCAGCTGCCTATGTGAATGGAGGAAGCACAATGGTGCTGCCTATTGCTTCTGCAGTGCTGCCGGGCTCTGTCCTGTGCTGAGACAGGAAATGCAGCCATTGTGCTTCCAGGGCCTCTGCACCTAAGGTAAGTGCAGGCAGGCAACAAGAAGGCTGCACGATCACTGGTCATTGATGGGGAAAACCCACCAATGATTGCACTGCCTGGGGACAGGAGAAGGACAGGACCACAACATATCATGCATAAACATTGTCTGGGTCCTGTCCTTCTTTCATCCCCAGTGCAGAAGGACAATGTCCTGCAGAAAGGGCTGATGTTCTACAGTATGGGCAGACAGATCTCTAAATCAGTGGTTATCAAACTTTGGTCCTTCAAATATTTTGGGCTTCAGCTCCCAGTAGCCCAACCAGCATGGCTGATGGTCAGAAATCCTAGAAAATGAAGCTCAAAAAACCCATAAGGCCAAAGTTTGAGAACCACTGGCTCTAGGTGACTTGCTAATGGCTGGTAAAGATTTTTTTGTTCATTGTTATTAAAATATTTATATTCCAACCTCTATCTAAAGATTGTGTAATAAAATTATCCTGACTCATTTAAAACAGTGCAAACAATAAAAACCATTTTAAAAGATTAAAAACATATTCAATACGTTAACAAGTTAAAAGAACAGATTACAACCAGTTAAAATTGTCTAAAATGATTTAAAACGATTTCCAAGTACAATTAATAAACCATGGTAGCGGAGAATTAAACTACTGAAATGAAGGTGATTACAGGTCTACAAGAATATCATGTGAAACAGCTGAAAATAATTTGCTTTTTTTTTCCTTTACCAGTCAAAAGGACATTTTTTTTCATGATTATCACATGGAGACAGGCACAAGATCCACTGCTTTTTAAGTGGCAAATTAGTGCAAACCATTTGAAGCATAATGGCATTTTCTTCAAAAAATTTTTTTTTCAAAGCTCTCAGAACATCAAGCCAAGAAAAGCCTGCTGTTTTTCCCTCCCTGCCAACCACAAATTTCAATGATCAAAAATGGGTACTGTCCTGATAGAGAGACTTCTATCCTACTTGTTTGGTACAGGCAAGCTTATTTGTCCTCAAATCCTCAGATCTTTTGATATATGTTGACAGGTACTGGGCTGCTTCTTTGAATCCAGCAAGGGGTGTGGCAGCACATAGAACCTGGACTTTATTTAACGTAAATTATTTTGTCATGAAAGGCCATCTTCCAGTAGCATCAGAAGGTACAGGAGCTGCAAAGATTAATCGATCCAAACCATTAGTTTGTGAACACAAAGGACTTTATGCCCATTTCCTTTTCCAAACTGTTCATAACTTGAGAGCTTCTTCAGTGCCCGGAGAATAAATTTTCCGTGCACATAAGCAGATTGGAATCTAGGCCATTATAAACCCAGGTAAGTGGGTCAGAGAATTTGAAAAGTATATGAGCAGGGAAAGTGAAACAGCTAGTCTGTAAGATTAGGTAACACCTGCCTAGATGAGAACGGAATTCCCAGACAGATGAGATATCTATTGCCTGGATTGTCTGGCATCTGAAAGAAAGAACGTTGGGCAAAGAGCATGGGGGCAGAGCTCTCCTGCCAAAAGTGTTGACACAAAAGGGTTAGGAAGAGAATGGTTGGTTGGGAAGGGAAGGGAAATTCTGAAAAGAGAATACAACTGACAGCCTGCTATGTTTCAGGGTCTGTAATCTGATGCACTTGAAACAGGTTGATCAGTATCAAAGCAATGGCAATGTATTTTATTTGCT
The DNA here is from genome assembly GCA_948472985.1 of Iguana delicatissima. Taxonomy (NCBI): domain Eukaryota; kingdom Metazoa; phylum Chordata; class Lepidosauria; order Squamata; family Iguanidae; genus Iguana; species Iguana delicatissima. The sequence goes on along the minus strand of CAOKZL010000579.1, from coordinate 661,801 downwards.
CATGTTTATAAGAAGCCTTTGATGTGTAGAAGAATTTTCTGTATAGTTGTGTGTAGTCCTATTTCTGGAGAAGCTTGCATCTCAGCTGTCACCTAACCCAAATAGTAATGCAATGCATATCTATAGTTTTCCCTTTCTTGTAAGAAACTTTGTTCGTTGACAGTTGCAAATAAGTCTCCCAAACAGGCGACAGACTGACAAACTTTGTTTAGTTGCATAAATAAAAAAGAATAGACTTCCACTGCACATATTAAGTGCTTTTGTGTAGATCAGTGTTACTCAAAATGGGACTCCCTGGACCACTACCAGTCCATGAGGCAGCTGCTGCTGGTCCCTAGAGTTTCCAGAAGAGAAAGAAACAATTGAAGGCAATAGACATAAATATGGTACCAATTCCTGACACACTGGGGAGTGGGGGAGATGCCAGTCCACACATGAGATAGCTTGTGACACACAGAGTCAGAGGACTGCAGTTTCATGTCCATCTCCTCAACAGATATTTTGTGGGAATAAAAATGTTATAAGAGGTGGTATGAAAACTGGGAGTATTACAAATGGAAGACGACATCATCTGGACCCCTTATAAAAATTCCCTGAATGAGGCAAGAGAATTGTGCAAGAAAACAGTTGCCAAGAAGCATACCCAATGTTTCACAAAAAGCAACTTAAGTGTTTAAATGTATGACATGCCAAGACAATTCAGATCTTCCTATTGTGGCTCCAAATAATTGGGTTTGTTGGGAATGGGAATGTTGTGTGCTGAAGTTTATTGGACATAGAATACCCGATAACGATGCACAATAGCTATTCAGAAATCTGACTAGGCAAACATATGGAACTTATCATTCAGAAGACAAAAATATTATGTAATAAATGTGCAAAGATTTCACACCCACATCCCTAATAAAAAGATCCCATATGCCCAGATTCTAGATCTCGCAAAGTGATTTTCAGATATTAAAAGGCCAAGTTGACAACGTTTTGGCAACAAGTTGGCTTTGATGATGAGTATAATTGGGCAAAACTAAATCTAGGCCTGTCTCTTATATATTTCAAGACAAAATGTGCTAAAGTCAAATCACTTAATTATAGAAATAGCAGCAAAAAATGTTATGTGTGGAAACGACATGGTAGCTTGTACATATGTCATTGTGCCCTCTTCCCCATCACTAAAATATTAACCAATAATTCAGTGCTTTGTACCTGAACTTCCTGATCAGCAATTTGGTTACTGTGAATATATCAGTATCTACCCATCAGTTAATTTTTCCACAGAAAAAGAGAAAAGATATTTGCTGGCACCCTGCATTGCAGTTACAGATTCATAATCTAGAGTTATGAATCCACAGCTGCTCCATAGTCACCTATGGTATGTATTCACAATCATGGCCAGAATCATAAATACCCCTGGGACTCAACTTAAACTTGAGCTATGGTGTGATGAGCAGAAACTTCTGTTCATTGCACTGCAGCTTGGGGGTGGGAGGGGGCTAGCCACATCACTTCTAAAGCACCCACGCACCTGCACCACAGATCTCCATCACACTGAGCTGTGTTCTGGAGTTTAGGATGGGTAACTACATTTATGTAGTTACAAATATGATGTAGGATCTCAGCTCAAGAAGGAGAAAGCTTTAGGGAGAATCCAAAAATGGACCCTAGGGCATCAAGCATACTTCTTTGCTTCCAGGTCTTTATTTCAGCACTGAACTTCTTTCCTTCTTTGAAACTTGAGAAAGAGGACAGGATCCCACAGATTCAGGATATACTTCTGGTCTGAATGGTGCATATCCAGCCAGGGCACTGTGTCACAGAGCCTATAGCCAGAGGCACCTTTAATGCCCATCACTGGGCATTTTCTGCACAGGATACAGCATACCTATGAAGCATCCCTGTGCAGAAAATGCTGCTTTCTTCCCAAAATATCATCACAATAAATTGAATAACAATTCACTATCCCTTAGCAACATCCCAAGTCAGCTACCTGAAACAGCTGTCTCTCTCTCTGCCTAATGCCTATCATCATCTACCTCACCTCCTTCTGCCTAAAGCGTGTAATTAGGCATTAGGCAGAATGAGGCAGCTGTCTCAGGTAGATGATTTGGGGTATTGTTTAAGGATGGCAAATTGTTATTTAATTTATTTGTGATTGCATTTTATTGCTAGAAAGGGAGAGAAGAACTTTTGGGGTATTTTATTTTATTTTTTTGCTGCAGGTGCAAAATAACATGCTTAGCCTTGGGTACTATGCAACTTGACACTGGGAGTAAGACCGCTGCTTCTGCCTCAGTTCTGAAGGATCAATGATTCTGGATCCTTCTAGGGAGGGGGAAACCATTTTCTTTTCAACAGCAGATGATACCTTTAGGTAGGAATGTAATTTTTCACTAATATTCTTCCCAAAGGAAGCAACAAGTAATTTTAACAATTTTCTTCTTGCTATGAGAAAGTTTTCTAAAACTGTAAATTTCAAAGGCTATTCACATTTTATGATTTATTCTGCACCAAATTTCACATGGTATTTTGGCACAGAAAGCAATGCTGCACAGGAAACAACACCCTTGAGCAGCAAGCCTATGCAGAAAACATTGTTTTCTGCCCCCAAAATATCACATCCAATTTTTCATAGACTGTCCAAACGGCAGCACTGTCTGCACAGGAAACTGCATTTTCTGCACAGAAAATATTGTTTCCTACACAAAAAGCACCATTTCCTTTGCAAAACAACAACTTGCAAATTTTGTGTAGAATACGTCTCACACTGCAAAAATTCTCACCACTCCAAGACTGTTCTTATCAGGACTTTTGTTTTGTTTTGTTTTTTTGTTTGTTTTGTTGGTTGGTTGGTTTTGGTTTTGGTTTTTTGACACTCAAACATTTATTTAGTTAGGCTTTTGCCTCTTAACCTGCCAGGACTCCCAAGGTAATACAAGAGACACAAGCTGTCTTTAAAACTTTTAAAAGATGAAGACTGTTTGTTTAAAAAAGTTTACAAGAGGCAGCATAGATTAAGAACAGATTAAAACATTCACAAAATCCAATCCTAAATTGTTTTAAAAGATCTAAGGCAGGGTTGGGCAAGTGTTACAGGCTATGTGGCCACTTGTTCCCTCTAGGGAATTTTGTAGTGTTGTACTGCCTGCCACACACCTTGTCTCTCTCTCTCTCTCTCTCTCTCTCTCACACACACACACACACACACACACAAATAAATAAATAAATCCAAACTTCTCTTGTTCCCAAGTGGCTGTTAGAGGTGTGATGTTATTTGCCTTGTTTTCATCCCCCTGGACTATTTAAGATACAGCAGAGGCTTTTTTGTTAAATAACAAGAAGTAACAAGAAAGTCACTTCCCAATCACTTCATTTTAAAAAGAGGGGGCTCTCCTATATCTAAAATGGCCTGGGGTTGGCAAAATGTGGGAGGAATGACCCCCCACCATGCCCCTGGAGATCACAAAAATGGTTTCAGGAACCACATGTGGCTTCTGGACCACTCTTTGCCCACCACTCATCTAAGGCCATGCAGAACAGTCTTGGGTCCCTGCTGCCTGCTAAAAGGGATGGAGCCAGCCTCCCCTTCCTGGACAGAGAATTCCACAACTGAGATGCTGCTACAGAGAAATCCCTGTCTCTTGTACTCACCACTTTAGCCTGTCAGGTGAGGGGCCTCTGCTGAGGATCTCCAGTTCCCGGCAGGCTCATGGGAGAGGGGTGGAGGTTGGGAAAATGGATGACTATAATCAGACTGGCTATGCAAATCAGTTCTTCGGACATTACTTCCCTTGCTATGTCGTTCCAATGACAAGTAATGCTTTTCTGGATAGTACAGGCTTACCTCCAGTAACAAAGCCTCTGAAAAAGAAGCTCCTTTTTACAAAGCCTTTTTATGCCTGCCCAGCCTCCCCCCACCCGTTTTCCTCCTGCTCTTCCATATAGCCAGTAGCGTCAGCATTGAGAAGATGACAAAGGAGGACCAGGCAAACAGACTTTTGGCAGAAGTTTGCAGTAGTGTGTCTGCAGCAATCACTACAATAAAACCTGAGTTGGGAAAAAGTGGGATGCTGCCCAGCCAATCCTACTGTAGTTGTGCGCACCTGCCTACAACAGGCAAGGTAAAAAGTGTCAGCTTCCAGAATCCTGGAGCCTTTCCACCCTACACTCTTATAATGCTATTATTCCACTTTCAACATCCTGTGGAAGTCTGGAGTTTACTGAGGCCAAAGAGCTCTCTGGCTGAGAAAACTAAATGCCTTTTCGTGAACTGCAAACCCCAGGATTCCATAGGATGTTGAAAGTGCCATAATAGCACTGTAACAGTGTAGTGCAGAAATGGTTTCATTCAGAGCACCTGTGAATAAAACAGAAAGAGAAAGGGGGACCAGCCTGCCTCTCCATGTATGCTTGGCCGCCAAAACAAAAATAATAATAAAAAATGGAGGCTGGTGAAAGCAAAAGTTATCACTGTATGCATCTTGGAAGAAGGTTTTAAGTGGTCTGAAGAAGGAATTTAAGTAATGTTTTTATTCACTTAAGTAAGGTTTCACTTAAGTAATTACATGGTTGTTTTATTTCCCATGTGCATATTGTCAGTTTCAAATGAAAAGTATGGAAATAAGTTGAACTATTCCTCTTTGTTGCAGTATAGAAGCCTATCCCTAGAGCCAGCAGTGTATAGTGGTTTGAGCACTGGACTACAACCCTGGAGACCAGGGCACTTTTTGCACGGCATTTTTGATGCGAAAGGGCCCCTTGAGCATTGCGCACATGTGAGGAGCAGTCCACACGATGCACTCACATATGCGTGATGCTCCAGGGCCTGACAGGGACCGCACACACATTTTTGCATTTTCGGTTTTAAGATGAAAATGGTGTGCAGGCTGCACTGTGAAAGGAAGAGGTGGGCATCTAGTGCGAGCAGGAAGCTTGTGCAGAGCTGAAGAGCCCCAGACGTGAGAGCCTCTCTCTGGAGGCTGCTCACCTGAGCACCGCACCCCAGCACCGAAAATAGGTGAGTTGCGGAAAGGGCCCAGGGTTTGATTCCCCACTTGGCCATGGCAACCCACTGAGCAACCTTGCATGCATCACACACTCTCCGCCCCCAGAAAACCCTGTGAGAGGATCACCTTAAGTCACCATAAGTCAAAGTGACTTGAAAGCACACAACAACAACAACAACAACAACAACAACAACCAGCCTATCCCTATTCTTACCATGTTATTTCTGCCTCAGGTACCAAGGTTTCTGTTAAAGAAATAATGCTCAGGAACACATCTATTTTGTTAACTGGGGCACAGCTGTATGTGGCATTACTTGTGATGAGATAAATTATAAATGATTCTCATAGTAGTACTATGAGGGACCAGCCCAAAACACTGTGCAGAAGAAATCATGAGATTATTCATTAGATACCCAAACATATTCAAATAGTGTGCATGACCAAATAAGCCAAGTCCCCATAGAATTATAGAGAAAGGAGGGAAAATCAACTATATGCCTATCTCTAAGATTCCAGAGTCCTTGGAAACAGCGTGCTAAAATAGACTGACTTTGGGCCTGATCTAGTTAAGGGATATTTATATTCATCTGCTCTGGTTTTATAAAGATATAGATGCACATCTGTTTCCCACAGGAGATGTACATTTAGCAATAGTTCCAAGAATTTGCATGTTGCACATGGTTTTTTTTTCTTTGTTTTTATGGCTTAGTTGCACCTTAGGCAATGCGTGTGGCAAACCGTGCCTTCAAAACAGTAACATTGGAAGTGGTCATGAGAATGGGATGAAACAGTTCTTTGAAATTTCTACAAACTTTCAGCTAACATTGGTCCAATAAGAGGTCCATCATTCTGAATTGTTTTTCCGTTGCATGATATTAGGGGCTATTGGTAAGACTGGGGGCTCTTTCACACTACCAAATTATAGTACTATCATACCACTTCAGCTGCCATGGCTGCATCCTACAAAATCCTCCTGGGGTTTGCATTTTGTTCAGAGGCCCCAGATGAGAATTCTCTGGATGAGGATTCCAATTGCTCCTCCCTCAGTTGCCGGTCTCAGGATTCCATAGCATGTTACCATGGCAGTTAAAGTGGAATCATACTGCTATAATTATGTCATGTGGGCAGTATTTCAATATTTAAAGCATCACATAAAGTGATGTTTTTTTTAAAAAAAAGGTAGTGTATAATCAACATGCTAATAATATATTTGGGAAGCAAACAGAAAGTGAAACTGCGGAATGAAAACCATAGAGCAGTGGGAAGTACCTTTTCTTCCAGGAATGGGGTCAAAATCACATCAAGATCCAGACCATGATGCTTTTACTAATGTTCCAAAGTACTTTATTTCACAAGACCCTTACGGGCTAAATTCTTAACTCTGCAATGTACTGTTCAGCGTTGAGGCCATCACCCCACTTTCTCATTGTGTTTAGTCTTTGATTTCCTTTACCCTAAATTCATTCCAACACCCAAGGCCAGATTGTCTATTGGCAGAGGCCTTGGGCAAGCACACGGATTTCTATAGCCCTCCCTGAGGTTTATTAGAGAGGAAAGTTTAACCTGCCACTGTGTTGAGGAACTGGCATGACATTTGGCATGCAACTCTTTAAATGTGTTTCATGCCAGCACTGTGCCATATGCTCATTGCTCTAAAGACAATTAAGCCACATGCTTTTTGCTTCCAGCTTGCTTTCGTGCATAGTCCTTCCAAGATACCATGGCAATCTAATGTTTAACTTAGTATCTCAGTGGAGCCATGATGGAAACAGGGACTAAGCCATATTTTACCTTCAAAAAAATGTTAATATCAGCAGAATAGGAGTGTTTTACCACAATTACTCTCAGTTGTGCTTCTTGTTCCAAACTCATCCGGGGAAGTGGAAGACTTTAATTAAGGTATTTGAAAATGTTATTTTAGCAATCTGAACGCCATGTGGTCCTGCAGCAGTGTTTATGACTTGATTGCTTTCACATAAAATATGCTGGTGATTGTAGACTATGATTTCCTACCAGCCTCTCACCCTGGGTGGACTTCCACTTGACTATGCCAGATCTGCCAAGGGGTAGGCTGCAGCTATAGAACTGGGATTTGTTTGGCAGTGCAGTTGGAGAAGTATTGTAGAAAACTATCATGTATTCCATGCTACAATTTCACCATGGGGCAGCCATTTATGCATTACAAAAGGTGGAGGGAGAGGAGGACGAATGTATCACCTTAAAGACTATATACCTACATAAAATTTCTGTATGCTATTCTGGCTATATAAGTGCAGATGTGAAAACCATTGCTATTAATTTAAGTGGAGATGCAATACTTTCCACTTAAAATGGCGACCAAGTGGCCAGTGTGACTGCTCAGTCCTCTATTTAGATGCTTAAGCCCTCCTGGACCACTGCCCAGTCACCCTGCTCTCCCTTCTTACAGTTCCTTATTTTAAACCTGAGGCCGTCTCTGCACTAGCCTCAAAGGCCCCTCCCTAAACTGCAATTCCCAGGACTCCATAGGATATTGAAAGTAGAATAATAGCACTATAACAGACTGGTGTGGACTTGATAGTTCTCCTGAAAAAAAGAACCCTTTCAAACAGAGGACTATCTTCCATAAATAAGAAAGCATGGCTACCCTATTTCACACTTAGCCCTTCCCAAAATAAAGATTTTACTAACCAGACTTAATTAATTTTTGATTAAATTTCATAGATGTGTGGGGTTTTGTTGTTTTTAGCTTTATTTAATTTATGTTAAAATGTGTTGAAAGGTGTTTTCAGCTTTTTAATTATGTTTCTTTTAAAATAAACACTTTATATGCACAGAGATGTGGACAGAAGTGACATCAGAGCATGGACAATGCCCAGCTTGTCTTTCCTTCTTGCCAAATCAGAAGTGAGGCAGTTGGGTATTCCTCATCAGTGCTTGAATGTAGTCATGAACTGGGTGGGGGCCAGTAAGCCAAGACTATATCTAGAAAAGGCAGTGGTATTGTTATTGTGTGGTTTGTCTGTATTCATCCTACTTTCAGAACTACACTCATGCAACTGAAGTCTGGATAGTGCTCTTGTATCTAGTATTACTCCTAGAGGCAAAGGGAGGGCTTGGAGATGTCAGCATAAGCTGAGATACCGACTCTGGCCCTATCTGTAAAGAGACAGAGAGAGACTATCTGTGGGAACCTTTTGTTTGGATTTGTTGTTGCTATTATTTACCCTCAAGTCAGCTTTGACTTAGGCCATTTCTGCATTACACTGTTATAATGCTATTATTCCACTTTCAACCTCCTGTGGAATTCTGGGATTTGTAGTTTAGTGAGGCCAAAGAGCTCTCTGGCTGAGAATCCTAAATGCCCCTCCCTAAACTGGAAACTCCAGGATTCCACAGGATGTTGAAAGTGGAATAATAGTACTATAACTATATAGTGAGGAAATGGCCTTAGAGTGACCCTATGAATGAGAGATCTCTGTGAACCCTTATTCAGGGCATGCAAACTCAGGGCTGTACTTTCCTTTATTGAATCAACCCACTCATAATCTAGGCCCTTTCTGCACCTTACCTTCTTCCAGCGCTGGGATGCGGGGATTGCATGAGCAGCCTCCAGCGAGAGGCTCTCGCATCCAGAGTCCTTCGGCTGCACATGAGCTGCCTGCGCGCGCAAGAGCCCCTCCTCTTCCTTCCACAGCACAGCCTGGGACTTTCCCAGGCTGCACTGGGGCAGGAAGTGTGACTGGTGCAGCTCCGGAGGCTCCGCATGCCAGGTAAGTGCGCATGGGGCCTGGGAGCAATGCGTGATCGCGCACCATTTTTGGCTTCTAGCCGAAAATGAAAAGGTGCGTGATCAGCGCCTGCCCTACCCTGGAGCGTCGCGCAACTGTGAGTGCGTCGTGCAGATCGCTCCTCACAATCGCGTGACACTCCAGGTGCCCTTTTGCATGGAAAATGCCATGCGAAAAGGGCCCTAGTCTTCCTTTTTCCTGTTGCCTTCCACTTGACTAAACATTATGGGTTTTTTTTCCTCCCCAAAGCATAATTTCATCTCATGATATGACCAAACTGTATTGGTTTGGATTTCTGCACATTCTATGTAAGGCTGTCTTTAATGGGCCAGGAACAGCATAAAACTATTGATGGTGACTGGCCAATAAGAGTCATATTATGCCAGGACTTCCCCACCCTGCCTGCCCCTGTTCCTGGCCCATTTCTGGTACCAAAGGGCTTAGGACCAGATTACCTGAAGGATCAACTCTTCCAACAAATACCTGCCTGGACACAAGATCGTTTTGCATAGGCCCATCACCAAAAGAGATCTCACACCTGTCTTTTCATGAGATGAGTTTTTCCCTGTAGGTCCCCTGGTTGTAGATCACCATCTTCACAGAGGCTTCCCACAGCTCAGTCTTTTTTTGAACCTTCTAAGAACCTTTTTATTTTCCCACTTAAATATTTTTCATATTTTTTAGATCTATTGTATGGATGTTAGTATGAGGGTCTTTTGTTCTGCTTTATTTCATATTTTAGTTTTGTATTGGGGGGTTGTAAACCACCACCTAGATAATTTTTGTTCTTGAGAATTATATAAATATTGGACATACATACATACTTATGATCGTAAAGTAGAACTATCCTGCATTTTCCCCCTCTCCTGACTTTCAATATCATTTTCAAGGACTTCTCTTAGTCAGGTGCACTTATACTCTCTTTCATGTTTTGTCTGCCTCTGAAGACACCACAAGGCCTCTGGGGTGTGAGTTCCAATGCTTATTCTGTTTGTAGGCTGAAACACAAAGATGCCTGAAAGCTTTCCTGTGGCCAGCCCCAAGCTCTGATTAAGCCTTGTCCGTGGCAAGGAAGGTGGACTCCTACCTTCCTTTGAATGACATTTTTTTCCTTCCCTCACACTAATCTTCTACTAGATAATATAGAAATCCAGGCAACATTTGCTCCTTGGTGTCTTAAGAGAACAAGGCCAGCACTGGAGCCCTGTGGAAGTCTGCTTGTTTGCCTTTGTAAAAGAATACCTTGGTTTTGGATTCAATAAAATGTGCTCAGTGGATGCAAACTACCCATTGTGTTCCCAACATATGCAGCTTCATCTTTAATAATGCTATTATTTGAATACACCCTGATTATTGGCAGAAGTAGAAAAGGCATTGTGGTGGTTTATTCAAGACTTTATTGAATAAAAAATAGGAGCCAAGAATCAATAACAGGAAGGTGGTGATGAATTACATTCCTCCTCCTCTCCCCTCCTCCCCTTCCTTCTTCATCCCAGGAGTATAAAATTGAACAGCTTAGTGTTGTCTTTCACTGGTTTGAAACTTGTTCAGTATCAGGATCACCTTGAACAGCAGGCTGCAATATGGAACCAAAAACTACTTATTTTGAAAAAGTTATTGGAATTCTCCTGAAGTTCTCTCTTTCTGTTATGCTCTGTCCCTTTTCCTCACTTTCCATTTATCCTACTCTTTTTGTCTCCTCTTATTTTGAAAACAAAAAACAAAAATGTACAAAAGAACAAGCACAAAAATAAAGCTGTGGTAAAACTGATGGTGAAATGCAGCTCAGAACAAAGTATAATCTCATTCAAGTTTGGGATGACCTACCAGCTGAAAACAATGGAATCAAGAGTAGGAAAAATATTTGGATACATCCATTCTCATGGCTTCCTCATATTTTCTAGCTATAGATGCATATTACTGGCAAAACAAGATGGTACCAATTCATCTGGCATGACTTCCCCAAAGAATCCTGCAAATTACAGTTTGGGAAGAGTATTGAGAAATTAATTTCTCTGTTAGAGATCTCAAGCCAAGATCATTTCTGGTGTTGGGACAGTGTAAAGCTCTGACAGTGTACTTATGGTGGAGGTCTGAGAGGGTGACAGCTTTAAGCCAGGTGAGGAAGGAAGTTTTCCAGTGCATTCCCACAGCCAATCATTGGCCATTTTTACTGGAGAGAGGGGAAGGATATGGAATTGCAACACTGACTGGTATTGCACAACTTGAAGAAAAACACTGTGCAAGGAGGGATTCAATATTACATTGTGCAGTGTCTAAAAAAGTTCTTACTCTGGCATACTTCCCTAACTACATGAGCATAGGTCACCAGGAGGATTCCAGTCTTCATCTGCCCAGAAATTTCAGTTTCCAGAATTCCCCTCCCAATGGCAGTGAGACTGAAAGCAGTCTAAATCTGTGGTATAGCCATGACCTCAGCACATGAACATAACATTGACTCAAAATAAATACATGTATCAACATTCATTTATTATTTCTATTTTATTAAAATATTTACAGCCTGCTTCAGTGATCAGACTTTTTAAATACTTCCAAGTGAAAATGTAAATACTGATACATTCCAGCTGTTATATTAACAAACATGTGTATAATAATATCCAAAAATCGAAAATATCCAACCCCAAAATACTGAAATCCAAGAAATAATAATAGGCAAAAATATCAAGAGCATAATAAGTCTCTCTGATGAAAAAGCCACAAGGAAACAATGGCCCTTTCCACACCCTACCTTCTTCTGACATCCTCCTGTGGGGATCCCAGCAGTGGCTCTGCTGAGGGGGTGGGATTCAAAAGAGCACTCCTCTCCACATCAGCTGACTCTGCAATGAAGGAAGTGTGATGGCCCCACTTCTTCCTCTGCAGTGCAGCCAGATACTTTCGCTGGGGCAGGAAGTACAACCATTGAGCTTCCAGACCCTCCACAAACTAGGTAAGTCGGCAATGGTGGCGCAATCGTGGGTCATTGATGAGGAAAAACATCAATGATTTACCTGTGATTGCACCGCCTGGGGACGGGAGAAGGACAGGATCGTGACAGCATCGTGCATAAATGTCATTGCCATCCTGTCTTTCTCCTGGCGGGAACAACAACATCCTGTGGAAAAGGCCGATGGGTTTTTAACAGTTTCTCTAATGATGACACTGGACACACCCAGCCAGAATGCCTCCCATAAACAGCAAAGGTCCTCTTCCTTACTCCTCTTAGCGGCATGCATTCAAAAAAGGCCTTGGATGTTGATCTGGGAGATGCAGACAGGCAGGCAGATGTGTGTTAAGTTAACTCTTTAGCTAGCTTGGTTCCATACAGGATACAATGTATGGATTGCACAAAGGCCAGAATGTGTAATGCAAGAAGACAACAAAGAAGATAAAATTCAAATTAAATTTGGAAGAGAATGTGCAGCAGCACAGTCAAGCCTCCATTGAAATAGCCATATAATTAACTTTAATTGCTCCCATTAGCTAGTGGATTCTTCTGTGAACCCTAATTAATTCACTGACATGGATAACAGACACCTTACATTACCATTGGTTTGTTCTTTATCTGGAAAGAACTGTTTTGGTTACATCCAGTTTGGCTCCAGAAATATTATAGACAGCTTATCGAGGTTGCTTCTTGCAACTATTCTTGGTATGCGTCATTCTTGCTATGTCAGCTCCAAAGACTATGATAATAGATCATGATGCCATATCCCTTGCTGAGGACTTTTCTCCCAGAAATGGAGCATTTAGTCCTTCAGCTCTTTTGCACTAGCCTGTTATAGTGCTATAACACCAGGAGCCCTGGTGGCGCAGTGGTTAAATGCCAGTACTGCAACCACAAGGTTGTGAGTTCGATCCTGCCAGGCTCCAAGGTTGACTCAGCCTTCCATCCTTTCGCAGGTCGGTAAAATTAGTACCCAGCTTGTTGGGGGCAATTAGCTAAAAAATACATTGTAAACCGCTTAGATAACACTAGTTGATAGGCGGTATAGAAATAAAAAAATGCTATATTATTCCACTTACAACATTGTAAGTGGAATAATGGCACTATAACAGGCTAGTGCAGTAATGGTCTTTGTCAGGCCAAAAGGTTAAAAAAAAATCAGGTGAACGAGAAGCAAGACAAGAAGAGAAGTAATAATAATAACAACAACAGCAGCAGCAGCAATAGCAGTAGCTCATAACTGCAATAATAATAATCAATTAGATAATTTCCAGACTGCTCACTGTGTAGTTCTGCTTGTCATGTAGAGTTTCTGTAGTAACAGAGGCTTCTTGGCTCATTGCAATGATGGTCACAGACCACCCTGCGCTATGGGATGCTCAAGATGTTAATGCTCCCTGACCTACAGCCTCTGGATTGAAATGCAAACGTTGTCAGCTGTGGCTGCCATCCTGTTCAGCAGTCATGCTATCATAAGCTGAACTTACAATACCCTAACTGCTAGGAATTCACATTCACATAAAACAAACATAACTCTGGAAAGGCTACCGCTGCAGAATGGCAGCACCCCAACCACAGCATTTCCAAAGTGCTGGACAGCAGACCATTGGAAAATAACGTCTACAGCACACTCCCTGTCACAGGGTGCCTTGGGACAAGCAGTTGTGGCATGACTCCAGGGAGTGCCTCTGGCCACCTGTTCTCAGTGCCCACCACAGGCACAAGAGCATAGAGTCAGGGAGCTGCCAGTTTGTCAAAGTAGGTTTAGGAAAGGGCATTGTCGGTCATAATGACATGGCTCCGTCGTTGTAGTTATGATAACAATACAGAGTCTCAGCCTATATGTGATACACAAGCAAATATGGGATTATGAATAGTTGTGCTGGCCCATAATGTGTGTACTTGCTATCATGAAAATATAAAGTGGACTGTAAAAGATACCTACTATCACTATTGTGTAGCCCTGCTACCTGTTTCTTTTGAAAGGGGTGAAGTCATAGAAGAGAATCACAGAATCACAGAAATGTAGAGTTGGAAGAGACCACAAGGGCCATCCAGTCCAACCCCCTGCTATGCAGGAAAACCCTCAAAGCACTCCCGACAAGTGGCCATCCAGCCTCCACTTAAAAATCTCTGACGAAGGAGACTCCACCACACTCCATGGCAGCACATTCCACTGCCGGACAGCCCTGACCTTCAGGAAATTCTTCCTGAGGTTCAGGTGGAATCTCCCCTCCTGCAGCTTAAATCCATTGCTCCTTATCCTGGTCTCAAGAGCAGGAAAAAACAAGCCCACTCCCTCCTGACATGACATCCCTTCAAATATTTAAACATGGCTATCATGTCCCCTCTCAACCTTCTCTTCTGCAGACTAAACATACCCAGCTCTCTAAGTCTGTCCTCATAGGGCATGGCTTCCAGCCCCCTCACCATTTTGGTTGCCCTCCTCTGGACCTGCTCCAGCTTATCCATATCCTTCTTGAATTGGGGTACCCAGAATTGGACGCAGTATTCAAGATGAGGTCTAACCAAAGCAGAGTAGAGTGGTACCAGTACCTCCCTTAATCTAGACACCATACTCCTATTGATGCAGCCAAGAATTGCATTGGCTTTCTTGGCTGCCGCATCACACTGCTGACTCATGTTCAGCTTGTAGTCCATTAAGACTCCTAGATCCCTTTCACACGTACTGCTATCCAGCCACGTGTCCCCCATCCTATATTTCTGTATTCCATTTTTTCTGCCTAAGTGTAGGACCTTACATTTCTCTCTGTTGAAATTCATTTTGTTAGCCTTGGCCCAGCTCTCCAATCTGTCCAGGTCATTTTGAATTTTGATCCTGTCATCAGACATATTAGCAACCCCTCCCAATTTGGTGTCATCTGCAAATTTGATCAGCGTGCCCTCGATTCCTTCATCCAAGTCGTTAATGAAGATATTGAACAGCACCGGGCCCAGGACAGAACCCTGTGGCACCCCGCTAGTCACTTCTCTCCAGGATGAGAATCTGCCATTGGTGACCACCCTTTGGGTGGAAGTTTAGGGGAACCCTTTATAGATTGGTGTATAAGCAGATGTTCCCATTTTTTTTATAGGCTCTTTTCGCACCTTACTTGGTGCTGCTGGCATCATGCGGGTATTGCGCAAAAAGCCTCCTCCGGTAGAGAATAGTGTCGCCTGTGCTTCCCTCCATACCAGCTCTGTGCTGGATGGAAGGAAACACGATAGCTCCATCCCTTCCTTCCACGGTGCAGCCAGGTACTTTCCCAGACTGTGCTGGGGAGGAAGCATGATGGCCATGCTTCCTGATGTTCCACATGCAAGGTAAGTGGAGTAGGAACGTGTGAGGGTCGCGCAATTGTGCATCATTTTCGGCAAAGAGCCAAAAATGATACACTGTGTGATTGCAGCGTGATCGCTACAGGAGCAACGCGCGATCGCGAGGACGTCCCGCAGAGCCGTCTTCACGATCCCATGTCGCTCCCCATGGCCATTTCACATAGGAAATGGTGTGCAAAAAGGGCCATATTAATTTAGCATTTGGAAGGCTGCAACATTTTCAATGACAATTTCTGCACTGTCCGTCTATTGCTTCTGTGCATGCCATACAACTTTGGAAACATTTCTTACTATGGCAAGTCTGCTCCTTCCCTGTACATCCAGTGCTTTTCCTTTACCAACTCAAAATTTTGCCATCATCTATCCTGCTTCTACTTCAAAGCTGGCTTTCACACTATATGACCTGTGCAACATAATCGTCACGTTCTTAGGTTTGGCAACCAAAGAACATGGATTAAGTCAGGTATTCACAAATTAGCTTGAGCGCTAATGAAGATAATAATCAGAATATAAGTTTATCAGTGTTTATGTAAAATCAAAACTGGTACCCAATGTTCTGTAGAAAAATCAATACAGCAATTGCTATCCCCCCCCCCGCCAGAAAAAAAGATACTTACTAACTATAGAGCAAGGGGGGAACACTTGGATTTTTGGCAGCTGCTTTTCCCTATTTGACCAGACATATGTCCTCCAACTGTGCCAATTTGGCGCGGACAGTCCAGATTAATCCTCTATCAACCCTTTTTTGTCAGCTGCCTTTAAAATGTTTTAAGTTTCTCTCTCCTCATTCCTCTTTCCCCCTTTGTTCTCAGCTTTTTTTTTATTTTAATTACTGCAAACTGAGTTCAAAGTGTAGAAGTAGTTTGCAGTTCATTAACTCAGGAGCAGGAGCAAAAGAACAGGATGGGCAGAATCTTACCCTTTCCAGTAGGTTCAGGCAAAAGCAAACTGCTGTAGTCTCTCCTAGCTTGTGTGTTCTTCCTCATTAATAACTTTTGCGGCCTCGAGCATGCTCCCATGTCACCTGGCCACATGTGTCCCCCATCTGTGAAATGTTGGCGGGTACAAGGGCCTGTACTGGCAGCCAGTGCAACTGATTTAAGACCAATGTTACACACTTTGGGCCTAATGTTCTGGTTTGCACTACCTGCAGCTTCTGAGTCACTTTCAAGAGCAGCTCCAAGTAAACTATGTTGCAATAATCCAACAGGGAAATTACCAGCTTTAAAATTGTTTCTGGTTTAATGCTGTTTACTTAATGATAGCTTTACTCTGTGTGTGTGTGTGTGTGTGTACTTGCATTATGATTGCATTTATCTGTATTTTTATGTAATCTATGCTGTAAGCCATGTTGGGTCCTGTATAAGAAGAAATGTGAGATTAAACAAAATAAAACAGTCAGACTGACTGGGCAGTATCAAATGGTAGTATGGAAAGCCACCAAGAGGCCTAGGCAGTCCTAAGCCTATGCAAACCATCTGGCTCAGGAGCAAGGTATGTGACTACAAAAGTTTAGCCAACTGAGGTGTTGGTCCATTGCATTTATATGGCGTTGCTTCATATCTTTGGAGCACTGGCCCTGAAAACATGATAGTAAGAGTACTGTTGGTGTTCTGATGTGCTTTCAAGTCAACTCTGACTAATATTGGCCCTATCCTAGAGTTTCTTGTCAAGGATTTCTTTATTCAGAGGGGGTTTGCTATTGCCTTCCTCTGAGACTTGCCCAAGGACACCCAGTAGGTCTCCATGGATGAGCAAGGATTTCAAACCTGGTCTCCTGGAGAACTGATCCTACATTCAAATCATTATACTGTGCTGGCTTTCAAATGAGATTATAGAAGCTACTTATCAACTGGTCCCCCTTTTCGCTTCCACAGGCCACTCGTAAGTTTGGCAGCCAGACCCAGTCCCGCCGTTAGGCTAAGAGAATCAGCCACCTCAGCACAGAGCAAAGGATGTTGGGAGAAGAGAGACATGCAGATTGCATAGTCTGCCTTTTGCCCTCTTAGCTAGTCCAGTGCTCTCAGATTCAGTGGAATATGCTGTCCTGTCACCAGGGTTGACTGGACAGCTGGCTTCTGCATGATGAATGGAAGAAGGGTGTCATTTTGTTCTCTGCAGGCAGGAAAATGTCTTGGGACAGCCTACGGAACCCGTTCCTATAGTAAACAACACAAAGTGATCTTAAATTTCAGCATGCTACATTTCATAGGTCCACTTTTGGACATGCTGCCATATTCAGAGGTAGCTAGAAAGGCACTTTTTCCAGTGAGTGACATAAATCCACATTAAATTCCAGCATGTACCATTTCCACTTTCTGCTTCTGGACTGACTGCCATATTCACAGGAAGTTGGAAAGAGGCACCACTAATTATGCAGTGGCAGATTCTGGGAACTGCCAATTCTTTGGGCACAAAGACATGGGGGAAATTGTTGCCATTGTTTTCTTCACCTGTCTATGTCTGATATTTGCATATTGGCAATGATGCACATTGTTCATGGTTTCTCTTTTATACATTTATTATATGGATGTTTGCTGTCCTGGCAGGCCTTGCAAATAATCACTTACAGAATTCAGTCTGCAGAGAATTTCTGATAGGTAAACACATCAAAGATAGCCACAGTAGTGTAGTGGTTCAAGTGTTGGGCCAAGACTCTGGGAAAACGGGGTCCACATCCCTATTCAGCCATGGTAATCCACTGGATGACCTTGGGCAAGTTTCTCTCAGACTGACAGAAAGACAATGGCAAACTTTCTTTGAATGAATCTAGCTAAGGTAATTCTATGAGCTAGTCATCATATGTGAGGGTCAACTTGAAGGCACATTTCGAAAGCATGCTCTTCTTCAGACATAGCAATCTAGATAGCCCCAGGATAGTCATAAATAGAGCTGAAATAGTTTTGTGGGGTTTTTTTTAAAGAAAACTGTCACTTTTTCTTTTTCATACCGCCTCTCCTCATTCCCCAGGTTGGAAAATTTTATTTGCTAATGATGATGATTTTGTAGCAGCAGCCATTTTTCATCTCCTCCTCCACTTGCAATGCCCAGAAGTGATGCTAGGCCTAAGGGGGCCTTCCTCAGCCTCATGCCTATTTGGTGTTTTAGACTACAGCTCCCAGCATTCCTCATCAGTAGTTATAGGGGCCGGAGGTGACGAGAGGGGATATCCAAAGCATCTGGAGGACACCAGGTTAGGGAAGGTTGGTCTAGCCCATGATGCTGAATGCAAAATGATGCCAGCACCATTGTTGCTTCTGCTGCTGCTGTCCCTTGCATCACGAGCTAAGACGTTCGTTTGTTTGTGTGTTTTTTTGTTTATTATATGCTGCTTTTCTCCCAGAGTGGACCCAAGGCAGCTTCCAAAAAAAGTTAAAAACATTCATAAAATACTTAAAACAATTAAAAACATAAAAAATTATAAGGAAAAACCTGAAAAAAATTACATCTTCATAAATTAAGAGCTCACCTGCTTACCTATTAAAAGCCTGCTTAAATAAGAAATTTTTTTGCCTACCAGCAAAAGGAGAGCAAGGAGTGGGTAGCCACAAAGAAGGCTCTCTCCCAAACCTAGGACAACAGCAAGACTGAGAGAAAGGCTTCACCTGTGGATCATACAGCTTGGCAGGTTCTGGCAGGTTCATGTAAGAAGATACGGTCTTTCGAAGTGTCCACATCTAAGCAGTATAGGACTTTGTAATCTAAGCCTGCAATGGCAACTTAGAGAAAACAAAGGAAGCTTATGATGATAGTGATAATAGGGAGCCCAATCCTTGAGGAATATCTAAGGAATTTTTCTTCTCCCTGGAGAAATTTGCTGAAATCACACACACACTCCACAATATCCTCCCCTCAACTAGGGAGGAAAATTTCAAGAGGCCAATGTGAGTCCTTGGGTTGATAGCCTGACAGGCCTAGTAGTGATGTAATGGATCATTTGGTAATCAACCATGAAATAATCAGACCAGACACAGAAAATTGAGTTGAATAAGGGCCATTTTATTTGACCTAGCCTATTTGTGTTGGCCTGGAAATAGAGCAAGAGGGGGAGCATCATAAGAGGGGTCCAGCTGAGACTAGATGCCAACCTGCATGACAATCTTTCCAGCCTTCCCTTAGAAGAAGCACCTAAGCCCCGAGGTTGACTGAAATAATATGGGTTGGTTCCCACTCCAGCTTAATTGGAAGATAACCAAGGGGTTCCCACCCAAGTTGTAGAACTCTACAAGTGAGATCCTGAGTTCAGATTAGCCTCAAGGGTAGTCCCTTGCTCCACCCCCAGGGACCCAGGACCCTGAAAGAGGCCTCCAGAGCCTTACCCTACACCAAAAGGGTGCCAAAAGGTGATCACTGAAGTCTTAAATTCTTCCCCACTACCTGCCAAAAGGAAGCCTACTTGAAGACACAATCCAGAACCAAAGAAAAAAATTAATATATGGGGAAAAAATTCCTATTCAGCCTGAAAATGACATACAGCACTGATGGTGGAAGGATGGGCTGCACTGCAAAGATCAAAGAGGGCACATGATGGGGCATTCAGGTTTAATAGCCTACTGCTCCATCCCCATCATGTGCAGTGATCTGGCACAGGATGCTAAATACTCAACATTCTGGTCTCTTCCATGGAGACCTACAAATGTCAGGCCCTTTCCGCAGCTTACTTGGGTCCACAGTTGTCCCAGCATCATCTCAGCAGCAGCTTTGCCAGGATGGGAGCATGAATGCCAACACTCCCCTCCACACCAGCTCACTTGCTGCAGAAGGAAGCGCAATGGTCCTGCCTCTTCCTGTCACAGCATAGCCAGGTACTGTCCCAGGCTGCACTGGGGCAAGAAGTGCAACCATTGCACTTCCAGGGCCTCTGCAGCTAAGGTAAGTGCCGGTGCACAACGGGATGGCACCACAATCACTGGTCATCAATGGGGAAAACCAATCAGTGATTTGCGGCGAGAACAGGAGAAGGATGGGACCACAATGATGTCATGCATAAGAGTTGTCATGGTCCCATTCTTCTCCTGTCCCAGTGGTGGGTTGGGAGGGTGGTGCAGAAAGGTCCTCACTGGAACTCCAACCAAACACAAGCAATAAGCCAAAAACAACTAATTCAATAGGCCAATTAATCACTGACAGATGTGTCCTCCTCACCCTTCGTGCTGCAAAGATCAAAGAAGGTGTATGATGGGATGATCAGGCCTAAGTAGCCAACGGTCCTGCCCCTATCACAGGGTGCCAATCATGCAACATTCTGGTATCTTCCATGGAGACCACAAAATGATTACCCTCCCCAGCAATGACACTAGTCAGGCAGGTCCAGGTAAACATTTCAGAAAGTTGGAAGCTACAGAGAAGATCTGATCTTTGACTGTTCAGATTGTCCCTGACCATTGGCTGTGCCTGCGGGAGGATGCTGGGATTTGTACTCCCAAAAAAAATCTATACGACACCAAATGTGGCAAAACTGGCTAAACTGAACACCCATTAATGGGTGGCACTCTGAAAAAATTTTTTGTAATCTGTGTTTCCATTTCCCTGGAATTTTTTAAAATAACTTGTAATAGGCTTTTTGATCATTCGTCTTTAATTTAAGAGTTTCTTTGTGACCAAGCACTCAGAGAGAAAGACTGGCACACTTTTCGCACGGCATTTTCCATGTGAAAGGGTGCCTCGAGCGTTGCGCAAATGTGAAGAGTGGTCCACGCGACGCACTCACATTTGCACAACGCTCCAGGGCCTGGTAGGCACCGCTCGTGCACTTTTTCATTTTCGGCTTTAAACCGAAAATGGTGCACGGTCGTGCATTGTTCCCAGGCCCCGTGTGCACTTACCTTGCGTGAGGAGCCTCGGGAGCCGGGCCGGTCACGCTTCCTGTCTCAGTGCAGCCTAGGAAAGTCCCAGGCTGCACTGCAAAAGGAAGAGGCGGGGCTCTCGTGTGAGCAGGAAGCTCGTGAGGAGTTGAAGAAACCTGGACGCGAGGGCCTCTAACAAGAGGCTGCTTGTGCAAGTACCACACCCCAGCGCCAAGGAAAGGTAGGATGTGGAAAGGGCCTGGGTGATGAAAGAGAGTAAACAGAGTGATACATTCTATCTGACTGCCTTCCAGAAAAACTGTGTGAGATTCTTTGTCAGAAACATGTAGTAATTTTTTTAAAAAAAGAATATAATCTGAACATGTGAAAAGTGCCTTTCTCTAACAACTAAATAACTGCAGCACATAATCTGGAATGAGAAGGCTGACTTTCCTGCCTGTCTTGAACTTTATTACATTTAGCATTTTGCCAATTATATACTCTGTATTCACTACAAAGCGCTACATGCGTCCTTGAACACAGCTTTATGTGTTAATTTATTACATTTATAATTCACCATTCCTCTAAGGAGCTTGCTTGCTTGCTTGCTTATTTAGTTATTTATTTATTTATCTGTTTATTGAATGTATACCACACCCTGGGATGGGATCCAAAGTGGTTTACAGACATATAAAACAAGAATATATTTAAAAAATCATACTCTACAAAGTTTTTTGAAAAAATTAAATGCCAGTGTTATTAAAACAATGATTAAAATGGTTATTTAATCATTTGAATAAATAATCTTAAATAATCATATATAAGACATTAACTACTGATAAAAAAATTAAAAATAAAACAAAACACATTGCACATACTACTAGTAAGACAAATCGCATCTCAAAAGTCTACAGAAAGATCCAGGAGCATGCCCAAGTGAGAATCTGAGATTTCTGGGGAACCGTAGCCCCCCATCCAGCACAAGCTGAATCCCTGTTCTCTGATCTGCCTTCCAACTGACCAGGACCACATCTGTCTTGTCTGGATTAAGTTTCAGTTTGTACATCCTCTTCCAGTTCATTACTGACAGCAGACACTGGTTTCATACAAAAGCAGCATCCTTGGCACTGGAGAGAAAGGAGAGATAGAGTTGGGTGTCATCAGCATATTGGTGATACTGAACCCCAAAATTCTAGATGACATCTTTCAATGGCTTCATATAAATTGTAAACAGCAAGGGGTACAGAAATGAGCCCCAAGGGACACCACAGACCAGTGGAAAGGGTGTGGAACAGGCATTTCCTAGACTGGCTTTCTGAGTCCGCTCCTCCAAGAAGGACTTGTAAAATAGTGCCCCTCAAGTCCCATCCCTGCAAGGCAACCCAGAAGGATACCAAAGTTAATAGTATCAAAAGCCTCTGAGAGGTCCAGCAGAACCAATAGGAACATAATCTTCCTTTCTAGTTCCCTGCAAATGTTATCTTCCAAGGCAACCAAAGCTGTCTTTGTCCCATAGTGAGGCATGAAGCCAGATTGAAATGGATCTAGATAATCTGTTTCATCCAGGAACTCCTGGAGCTGGGAGGCCGCCACATTGTTGCCCCAAAAAACGGAATACTGGTGGCTGGCTGATAGTTTTCTAGTGTAGTATAGTTTCCACAATGGCCTCACTGCAGCCTCTTTTAGGCAAAATGGAAACCAGTCTTGCTGTGGTGAGTCATTAATTTCTCCCCTAACCCACTCTGCCAGTCTTCCTCAGGCGTGGGTCCAGTTTGCATGTGGTGGTTCTCACCTCCCCAAGGATCCTGTACACATCCTTCGGTTGCACAAATTCTCATCATGGCATTCATACTCACCGCATTTTACTTTTCCAACGACCACTTGAAGTGAGTTACAGTAAGGTTACAGTAGGTTACAGTAAGATATAGCAAGTGGCTAATGGTCATAGAATCATAGAATCATAGAAATGTAGAGTTGGAAGAGACCACACAGCCCATCCAGTCCAACCCCTGCCATGCAGGAACACCCTCAAAGCACTCCCAACAGACGGCCATCTAGCCTCTGCTTAAAAACCTCCAAAGAAGGAGACTCCACTACACTCCGAGGCAGCATATTCCACAGCCGGACAGCCCTGACCGTCAGGAAGTTCTTCCTGAGGTTCAGGTGGAATCTCCCCTCCTGCAGCTTAAATCCATTGCTCCTTGTCCTGGTCTCTGGAGCAGCAGAAAACAAGCCCACTCCCTCCTCTACATGGCATCCCTTCAAATATTTAAACATGGCTATCATATCCCCTCTTAACCTTCTCTTCTGCAGACTGAACATACCCAGCTCTCTAAGTCTATCCTCATAGGGCATGGCTTCCAGGCCCCTCACCATTTTGGTTGCCCTTCTCTGGACTTGCTCCAGCTTGACCATGTCCTTCTTGAATTGGGGTGCCCAGAACTGGACACAGTATTCAAGATGAGGTCTAACCAAAGCAGAGTAGAGTGGTACCAGTACCTCCCTTAATCTAGACACCATACTCCTATTGATGCAGCCAAGAATTGCATTGGCTTTCTTGGCTGCCGCATCACACTGCTGACTCATGTTCAGCTTGTGGTCTATGAAGACTCCTAGATCCCTTTCACACGTACTGCTATCCAGCCACGTGTCCCCCATCCTATATTTCTGTATTCCATTTTTTCTACCTAAGTGTAGGACTTTACACTTCTCTCTGTTGAATTTCATTTTGTTAACCTTGGCCCAGCTCTCCAATCTGCCCAGGTCATTTTGAATTTTGATCCTGTCATCAGGCGTATTAGCAACCCCTCCGAATTTGGTGTCATCTGCAAATTTGATGAGCATGCCCTCTATTCCTTCATCCAAGTTGTTGATAAAAATATTGAACAGCACTGGGCCCAGGACAGAACCCTGTGGCACCCCACTAGTCACTTCTCTCCAAGATGAAAAGCAGCCATTCGTGATCACCTTTTGAGTTCGGTCGGTCAACCAATTACAAATCCAACTAACAGTAGCCCTATCCAGCCTGCATTTTACTAGCTTCTTTGCAAGAATATCATGGGGAACTTTGTCAGAGGCCTTACTGAAATCAAGATATACTACATCCACAGCATTCCTTTCATCTATCAAGCTAGTAACTCTATCATAAAAAGAGATAAGATTAGTCTGGCATGACTTATCTTTGAGAAATCCATGTTGACTTCTCATGATTACTGCCTTGCTTTCTAAGTGATTAGAAACTGTCTGCTTAATGATCTGCTCCAGGATCTTTCCGGGTACTGATGTCAGGCTGACTGGTCGATAATTATTTGGGTCCTCTTTTTTTCCCTTCTTGAAGAAGGGGACAACATTTGCCCTCTTCCAGTCTGCTGGAACTTCTCCTGTCCTCCAAGATTTCTCAAAGATTATAGCAAGCGGTTCCGAAATGACATCTGCCAGTTCTTTTAATATCCTAGGATGCAATTCATCTGGCCTGGAGACCTGAATTCATCCAGTGTGGCCAGGTATTTCTCTACCTCCTCTCTACCTATTATGTGCCTCATTTCCCCTGCTTCCTCACCTGCTCCCCAACCTCCAGGTTGAGTGCTTGTATCCTGCTGGGGAAAAATTGAGACAAAGAAGGTGTTAAGTAGTTCTGCCTTTTCTCTTCCCCCGTTAGTAATTCGCCATCTTCTCTGCGCAGCGACCCTATCGTCTCCTTCTTTTTCCTTTTGCAGCGGATATATTTAAAAAGCCCTTTTTATTGTTTTTAATGTCTCTGGCTAGCCTAAGTTCATTCTGTGTTTTAGCCTTTCTGACCTCCTCCCTACATCTCCTGGCTACTTGCTTAAATTCTTCTTTGGTGGTTTCCCCCTTCTTCCATTTCCTGTACATGTTTCTCTTAACACTTAACTCAGCTGAGAGTTCTTTAGCCAACCATTCTGGTTTCTTCAGATGCCTTCCATTTTTCCTCCTTATGGGCACAGTTTTAGACTGTGCCTTCAGTATCTCCCTTTTAAGGAACTCCCATGCCTCCTGAACTCCTTTCCCTTTTACTATCCTTGACCACGGAATTCCAGCCAGCAGCTCCCTAAGTTTACAGAAGTCCGCTTTTTTAAAATCTAAGATGAGTGTCTGGCTACACTTATCTTCTCCTTCCCACTGAATGCCAAATTCCAATAGGGCATGGTCACTCCCCCCTAAAGATCCAACCACTTCTACCTCATTAACAAGGTCATCCCTCTTGGTCAGGATCAGATCTAGAATATTTGATCTCCTTGTCGTCTCTTCCACCTTCTGGTCACCCTATGATTTCATGAGGGCTGAATGGGAAATTGAACCCTAGTCTTTCCTGTATGGGTTATAATATTGTCACTTTTGAAAAGATCCTGTTACCCCCAAAGCTGGGTGACTCAGAGGTCCACCCGTGATGCCAGTGCCTCTGTGAAACAGTGGGGAATATTAGCTCAAAAGGTGAGAGTCACAAGAGGAGGGTAAATTTATAGGATTTTTTATACTTATGTATACCAGTACAATGCAGGGACACCAATCGGAGATCCAAGGAATGTTTTGTTTTATTGGGGGAATTAACAATCACAAGCACACAAGATTCAAGCAGTCTCAAAATCACACAAGGCTAATTGCAGGAAAGGAGGGGAAAATTGGATAGCAAGAAGTTAGGACAAAGTGGGTGATATTTACCTATCCTGCAGTGAAGAGACAAAGCCATGTGGCTCAGAATAAGAGTCAGAGGGTACTACAAGAATGGGAATTGGAGCAATAGAGTGATAGCCTATTTCCAGAGTACTATGAATTATCTGGCTCAGAGCCAGGGTTTAAATACCCTGTTTCTGCTCTGAGGGGAAGGATGTTAATGGCTCTCTCATAGAGTAAAAAATGCGGTCTGGAATGAACTAATGGTCTTAGCATTAGGTAATGAAGGACTGATGAGAATCATGATAGGTCTTTAATGATTGGGCAGGTGAGAAAACAAAGAAGAACTTTGGTGGGAAGGGGAAGTGGGTTGAAGACAATTAGTTGCTCTGTAGAGGCAGTTTCAGGTGCTATCGTTTCTTGAGCAACATTTGCAAGCTCATTGTCACTGGAGCTTCCTTGACTATGACCTGGCCATGCACTGAGGTCCCATCTGACCTATTTTTGTATTGCACGTGTTCAGCCAGTCCTCTTTGCCAGCATAGCTTTTCAGCCACAGCTTATCTTTTATGTCATCATGGAGTAGGGGTGTACAGCTTGGTAGCAATGCAGCCATGTTAGTGAGCCAAAAGGGACTGTGCAGGGAAGGGCAAAAAAGACCAACTCTAGATATAAGACAGCAGAGTAAGTGACAGAACAAAAAGAATATGTGCGAAGAAATGAAACAGACGAGCAAAATAGAAAGGTAGCAAAGAAGAAAAGAATGGGACAGTGGGATAGCAGCAGAGACAGCGGCCGAAAGGATTGTTTGCTGACTCATGTCCTTCCTAGTAGGGTTCCCCCCCCTTTTTTTTTGGCAAGGTAAGAGGCCCTCAGCCTACTGCTCTGCTCCTCCCCTGGGCCCAGCTTCATCACTGGTTTCTGTTCCTAGGAATATGTGCCTCAGGCAGTCTACCAAGCAACTGCTATGCATCACCATGGCAGAGTCTGCTGTGCCAGATGCCATACTCTTTCCCAGTCATGACAGAAATTTGGCAGCCCTGTAGTCTCCTCTAGTCCCCATAGTACTCAGTGCCAGAGACACAGCCAAAACTCATCTTAGGTGGTGTTCCCATCCCTGAGGTTCCCCACAGATAGGCAAGTACCACAGGTGTACACCTATTTGATGCCAGTATGAGTTACACAGAGGTTTCCCTTGCTTAAAAAAAATCCAGCTTCTTCTTTTTATCCCTCTTGGCATAGTTAAATGGAGGCCAATGCAGCAAATCACATTTTTAAGTGCCAGGAGAACTCCTTCATCTCTGTGTGGGAGTTTCAGCAATATTGAATTTTCCAATAAAATAATTAACAGCCTGCCTGAGGGCAACAACAGAAATACTGTCCCCTGGCCTCTGGTCCCCTGCTTTCCTTCTTTGCGTGATCTCCCGAGGAATCCTTTTGTTCTTAAATTTAATGAAAAGGATTTTTCTCTGCTTCCAAGGCGCAAGTGTGCTGGCTGAGTAGCTTTTTTGTGAGACCCACACAGGACAGCTGGAACCTTACTACATACTTTTGTTATGAATCTGGCAGGCAATCAGGACCGATCTCATTAAAGTGGCACAGGTAATTGGCTTGGCTGCTCATGGAGCCACTAGGAACTGTTATTGCTTTTCCTAGATTATTTGATAGAAGATGTTTAGAAGCAGACGATGTCTCTGTCTCATCAAAACAGCCAATGAACAATACTTGGAGGGCCTAATTTTCACTGAGATGGTAAACCTGTGGCTAGGCGATAGCACTTCACACTGCAGCTAACAGCTGACGCTCCTCCACAAAAATAAATGCAGTTCTGCACACAGAGACTGGGTACATAAGGGAGAAGAGTTTGACCTTAGCTTTCTGTTTGACATGCTAGTTTTTGGAGCACAGAGAACTGTGTACATGGATGAGCATTCATTCAGCCATGTGAACCTCCACTTGCTGCCTGAAGTGACTCAGCCCAGAAACAGGTTTACCAAGTGGGTCTGAGATCATTAGGAGTCATGAAGCACAGAGTTGCAGGCAGCTTTCCAAAACATCTGCTAATGGGGCTTCTGTGAAAGAAAGTTGTCTAGGCAGACCCTCATAATCTTTGAGGCTTCTTGCACCTCCAGCCCCTGCTGTGTGCTTTTAACAGGAAAAAAAAAATCACAGGCTAGGGCAGAGTCCTAAGCTGCATCTCTCCTTAATGATCATCCTAAATATGAAACCTTGAGGAATGGAGAGGATGTTGAAATTGGAATCATAGCACTATAACAGTGCAGTGCAGAAAGGTCCAAAGAGTTCAATCTGTACATTCATTGCTCAGAGTATAAAATATTAAAAGTAATCAGATTCTGGTTTTCAGCATTGTAGAAGGAAAAAAAATCAAAATGTAATGATTGTTTGGGTTGCAAACTGAAAAGCTGGAGATGGAAGGACCTGTTTATGGTATGTATTTCCACTAAGGATGTAAATCCTCACCTATTTCATCCTGGCGTATAAGAATGAATAATGAAAGTAGTTTTCTCCATGTTTCAGGAGAAAATTAGCATTCCACTGCAGCATCCTCCCTATATTCAATATTCCAAAGTGTCATGGATGAATTATTCAATGAAGAAAAACATTTTTGTGCAGAAACATATTTTTTGTACAGAAAACATTTTCTGTGCAGAAAACAGGGGAGGGTGCACAAATATTCACATGTTCTTCTTTGTAGACTAACTCCTCCACACTTTGGGACATTTGAATGTATGCGTTTATGTGCCTTCAAGTCACCATTCAACTTATGGTGACCTCAAGAATTGTTTATAGGGTTTTCTTAGGAAAGAAATACTCAAAGGTGATTTTGCCAGTTCCTTCCTCTGAAATATAGCTTAAACACCTGGTATTCATTGGCAGTCTCCCATCCAAGTGCTAACCAGGGCTGACCCTGCTCGACTTGCAAGATCAGACAGAATCAAGTGCCTTTAGGGTATTTTGGCATTTGAATGTCAGAAGAAAATTGCACAACATCCTCACTGGTTGATTGTTCCTCCAAATGGAACTTCCTGATAGTCAAGAAACCCATTTTTCAAATAATTAGGAATCTTCCTTCCATCTCTAACTTGCCGACTGGTTATATTGCTGCAGGCTGGAACACCTGTCATTAATGACACTGTATGATTGAGATATGAATGTAAAATATCCATATAAGTGTAAAATATCAGGGTTTTTCTTCCATGTAAGGGCATCTCCAAACAAGGGGAAAAGTCTCCAGTAATATAGAATGTTTCCAGTGATTTTTTTGTTTTGTTTTGATTAGGGATGGGACAAATCCAGAATTTTCCAAATCCAGATCTGAATCCCTGGAAGGTTCTGGGAGTCCACGAATCCCACAAATCTCAAATCTTTCGAATCATTTTTTTAAAAAGGGTTTAAAAAGCGAGGGAAAGAAAGCGCTTACCAAAAAGTGTTTTTGAAGCACAGTTTGGCAAGTCTCAAGTCCTGCAACAAGGAAAGCACTTTAAAAAAAAAAAAACACCAGCCTCTAGTCCAGTCTCAATTCTGCACCCTGCAGTCTCAAGTCAAATCTCAAGTCCTGCAACAAGGCACTTAAAAAAAACACAGCCTCTAGTCCAGTCTCAATTCTCTACCTTCAAGTCAAGTCTTGAGTCTTGCAACAAGGCTCTTAAAAAAAGAAAAGCCTCAAGTCCAGTCTCAAGTCCTGCAAGGGACTTTCAAGTCAAGTCTTTAGTCCAGTCTCAATAATTTACAATCCCTACCTTCCAATCTCAAGTCAAAAGAATAGAGATTATTACCTTGCAGAGAGAGGTAGCCACGGGCACAGGCAGCACGAACGGGCACAGGCAGCCCCATGAGCAGACACAGGCAGCACGAGTGAGCACAAGCAGCAGCCCAGGGATAGGCAGCCTCCGGCACATTCGCACAGCTTTATACCACAATTTTCGCACGCCCAGGGCCCTGCTGGCCAATCAGGCTTTTGGCAGGCCCCGGAGGTGCCAATTTTTAAAAACAATCTATTCGGTGGATTCAACAGATTTGGTTTGCCTATTTTGGCATTGACATTCCGATCTGCGAATCTCAAATCCTTGCCATAGATTCGAAGATTCAAAGATTTGGTTGGCCCATCTCTAGTTTTGATTGTATGTGCATGAGTTTGCATCCAGTCTCTTTCTTGAAATATGTTGGATTTCCCTTCTTCCCTCCTTTCTTTCATCTGTCCCCTTCCCCCTCACACTGTTTATGCTTCACATCTAGTTGTTTGCAACATTTCGGAATCAGTTTTCCCCCAAACTGACCTGGGGAGTGGGAATAAAAAGTCTTTGGTAATGCCAGAAGCTCCCAGAAAATATTTGAGAGTAAGAAAACCTCATCTGTATCTCCAAACTAAAATCAGTTTCTATAGGAACAAAAACTGGGATTTCCAGAAACTTTCCTTCTCATCTGGAGGTGCTCTATGAAGCAAAGGTGTTGCTTATACAGAAGGAAATGATGAGGTTCACTTAATGGCATTGATAAGATGAGAGCTAAACCTGCCTCTGGTCACTTCAGTCTCTGGGCTGAGGAGGCTCAGTTTCTGTTATGCCACGTTTATCTCCTTTGTCCCATAGCACTTGGGAGTAGGGGGAGAAACCCAGTCCCTGACCATGTGTTCCCTATCTATTCTTGGTGTAATTTTAGAATAGATAAAATCATGGGAATTCATTTTTATATAAATGAATGAGATGGTTGAACGAGACAGCTATTGCATACATGATTTGACTACCTTGAAAGTATATTCTTTATATGAATTGCTTATAAGTGCAGCAGAGGATGTTTGCATTCATTGAGCAAACTGAAGCAACATGACAAAACAGCTGGGATGCTTCATGCCCATAAGTTTCATTGGGCCAGGGTTTGGGCTAACGACAGTACTCTGTGAGCACCTCACATATAGAAAGAGAAGACACAAGGTAGATGGAGATCTACTGTGGGATCTCTGGGTGGATGAAACAAAATAAGCAAAGATTATTAACTCCTCATTATTTAACAGAATTTAGAATAAAATGCTCCCATGTCTGAATTCTTACTGCCAAACTGAAGAATACTGGAGGCAGGGGCAAAATTAATGGATTTTTGTATTGAAATCCTGCAAGCCCTGCTCAGTTTTGGTACTCGTATCAAATTCTGGGTTTGGAATTCCTTCATGCCAAATGTATGCCCTTTTCACCGGTTTCTGCTTAAAGTTCCAAAATAGAACCATAAGCCCACAGTTTATCCAGCTATGGTGTACAGCCATGCTTCTTAAGCTGCCTGAAGTGGAGGACTGGCAGGTTTTCTTCCCAATGTGCCAGGAATAGGCACCATATTTGTGTCCAGATTGCTTCTTTCCTCCCTGGAAGCTGACTGCAGACCAGCAGCCAATAGCTTGCAGAGTGGTACCAGTCCATCAACCACACTTTGGGTAACATTGAGGAACTGCACAAAAATTTTGGCCAACTAATGCTGTCTTGTGGGTAAACAGAACTAGGAGCATACAAGAGACGTCACTGCCATCTTGAGAGTAGCCAATGGACACATGTAACACCTTAAAAAGGTGTTGTGAAAGTTACCCAACGGATGTCTTATTCATACGGTTTTTATTGTGAGTGGGCTGTAAAAGGAGATACAAATGGGAACAAAATTTATCACGGTGCTTATAAACAAAGCAGAAGACATCATTTTAATGTGAGCCATATCCAGGAGACATCCATTATCCCACTTGACAGCAATCTAAATTACATTGAGGTAGTTAAGACTGGCAACTTCAGACTTAGGGTCTGTTGTAGTTTTGAAAAGCTGGGCTCTCAGAGAAATGTACTAATAAAGCCCATGGTAATCATAAAGTTAATGAGATGAAAGGAATGGGCTTCCAGTGCAGTAAAATGCAAATGCTGCTGGCGTGGAAAGCAGGCCAGAGACAGCCCACCACATTTCCAAAAGGACACTGGAGAGACAAACAAAGGCCAGAAAGTACGACCAAGTTAAACACGCAGCTTTGGATTCTTTTTCCCCATTAAAGAGACTGGCACCACCAGTTCAGATTCATGAACAATTTTAGATGGAACAGATGGCAACTCTTTGCCTGTGTTAAGCCCCATTTACAGGTGAACATTCTAAGTGGAAATTGAGAAAAGAAATATAAAATCATTCCATTTTCCTTGGGTCACAAAAAAACCAAAGCAAAGCAAAACAAAAAAAGAACCAAAAACAAAAATGTAAATAATCCACCTGGGTAGTTAAAAAAATACAAAATGCAAATAAGAAATGGATTGACTATATGCAAATGTTAGAGGGATAGGACCCATTGCCTTCTCTTCACTAAAATAAGAAAATTAAAAGCTTCCAAACACAGATGTCTCTGATAAACCCATGAATCTCTATGGGTGAATCCATTCTGCAGAACAGGGAATATGGCTGTGAATAATGTGTTTGAAGATACTCCATTCTCCACCAAAAATCTCAGCAGCTATTAGTTTCTCAGCCTCAGTGGCATCAGAGACATATGAGAAGCACAAAGCAGATGCCAGTGCTCATTTTCAAAACAATAGTACTTTCACTGAACATGGATACTTACACCTTAGAGATGCTTGGATACTTTCAGTAGAGCTAGTGCCCATACCTTCAAACTCTGAAAATGCAACACTGCCTTATCACTAAATCAGACCATAAGCCCTTCATTTAGCAGTGACGTTGTTTCAGATTCCAGGGAGCTGTCCTTCCCAAGTCAGCATGATCTTCTTTACAACAGAGATGATAGCTGTTGAACTTGGACTCTCCTACAGGCAAAGCAGCTACTCTGCCACTGACCTATGGCCATCACCAAACACATCTGCCACTCTCCAGCAGTTCATCCACTTGCACTGGGAGATGAAAACAACACAAGATCTTGCTGACATCTAGATTAATCCAGGGAGGAGACAGGAAAAAGGGTGTATCTTTCTGTGGCTTCACAGCAGCAGGAGTTGTTGGACTGCAAGTCCCTTCAGCCTGAGCCAACATAGCTTATGGTGAGGGATTCTGGAAGCTGTAATTCAACAATGTCTGGAGGCCAACATGATTCCCATCCTTGAGCTAAATGAACCAACAGATTATGATCTCTGCCACCAGTCATTAGATGTGCACACTGCCCAAGCTATTACTTCTGATTCACTTTGCATTTGTTGATGTATTATTGGAGACGCAGCACAATTATGTATACGGGAGCCAGAGATTAACATTGCAGGCATGTATATATAAACATCTGGGTCATTGCTTTTCACCAGTGTCTTATGAGTACGGGAGTAAAACTCCTGCTGATTTAGAAGTAACTTGGGTCTTGATATTCTCTCATAAACACAGGGAAGCAAAGGGTGGGGAAAGATAATAAGCAGATTAGAGAAATCCCCTTTATAAAATAAAATCCATAATAAATCTTGTTTGGAATATGAATAAATCATTTTTGCCATGCATAATTCATTGTTCTCAAATAACAAGCTCAAGACCCCAGAAATCAAGCAGGCTGGAGGCACTTTCAATAGTTTTTTGTTGTTGTTTCTTGCAGCGATAAACAGATTTCAGGAGAGCTGTGCCCTTTTGCATCAACAGAGAATATGACCCCACTTCTTCCATTATAGTGAAGCACTTATATAAGGCTGTAATCACAGTAAATTGCTAGTATGTATCATGTTCATTAGTAGATGTTACCCTTCTAATCATTTGGAGAAAAAGAACATTATGATTATTATATACTCAGAGAAGTCACAGGAAGACCACACACAGGACACCCACACTTCCTACTGTAAGTTATAATTCTGCCACCAGAAAGTTAAATTTCTACAATTAAAACCAAGGAGAATTAGGGTGTGCTTCTTTATTTTCTTCTCCTTCTAAAAAAAAAACTTGAGTAAGGATTAAAATCTGCAAGATGTGGATTGTGCCAATAGCCTCAGCTAGGTTTTTTGGGAGGACAGTGGGGCACAGCCTATATTTGTAATCATACCCAAACTCAAAGCAGGCCTTCAGGAGAACCTTTGCATATGTTTTCCAGATGTTTGCTTCTTAATTTTCTCTGTAACCATGAAAGCTAGGAATTTGTTGGTCTGAGTTTTTTAAAAGTAGAACAATATACACAAAGAACGAGGTAGATGGGAATTACTTAGACACTGAAGGCCATTGTCTGCATCCCATGACAAGACCCTATCATACAGATTCACCAATTCCACTCCCACCATCTTAGCCATTAAAGACATTCTCATATGTATGGTCACCAAGAAGAAATGCAATTAATACCTTCATCTTCCTAACTGATGATCACCACACCAACTGCAATAAATCACTCTCACTTAAACTTTGCCCATACACACAACTCTCTGCACTCTGCAATGAGCAGAGTACAGCTTCCAATCTGCTTTTAATACACAGCAATTCAAGAGTGCCTCAACTTCCTCTCATGGTAAGAAGGCCAAACAGGGAACAAAAGGTGGCTCAGGGGTCATCACAGTGAGTACTCTTCCATCCAAAGAGAAGCACTAGTAAATGTGGTGAAACTATTGCTCATTTATTCAAAGACAAAGCTATGTTAATCTGGATCAGTATACAAAGGGATTTTGTAGCATCTTTAAGACTAACTGAAAGACCTGGTAGCATAAGCCTTCACAAACTGAGAGGCAGACTTGAGCAGACTTATTTCCTTTCCATATTCTATCTTTTCACAGAGAAATCTGGTGGGGATCAGGCATCGGCTCAGCCATTCTGGTCTTTCAGTATAGCAAGTCTACTCAATATATTCAGGATGAACCAGAACAATGGTTCCCATCCTTATGTTTCCAGACCTTATTGGGCTGCAACCTCCAACAGGCATGGCCAATAATCTGAGATTCTAGGGCCATTTCTGCACTATACTGTTATAGTGCTATTATTCCACTTTCAACATCCTGTGGAATTCTGGGGTTTTCAGTTTCCTGAGGCCCAAGAGCTCTCTGGCTGAGAATTCTAAGTGCCTCTCCCTAAACTGCAAATCCCAGGACTCCAGAGGATGTTGTAACTGGAATAATAGCACTATAACAGTGTAATGCAAAAATGGCCTCAGTCTCAAAGATGCCACAAGTTCCCTTTGCATATTTCATATTTATATCATTACAACATAAAGGTGTTCAACTTTGGCTGGATTGTGCCTCATATAAACCAGCCCATATTTCCCAATCTGCTTCACCATTTAATTTATTTATGTGTATACATTTCCAGGTCCAAACTGCTTTGCAGGAACCACCATCATTCCGGCTGGCATCGAAGTGAAAGTGGATGAGTGTAACATCTGTCACTGTCACAACGGGGACTGGTGGAAACCTGCTCAGTGTTCCAAACGTGAATGCCAAGGCAAGCCGACTGCATAGGGCCAAATCCCAAGGAACAACAAGTACATATCCAACGCAACGGCTTCTACACTGCACATGTTAAAATCTGCCAGCTGCAGTAGGATCACCAGCAAAATCTTTTAGGGTTAAACAAAAGTGACTATTTTACTAATGGGCGAGCTCTCCTCTCGTTCTTTCTTTCTCTCTTTCTAAGAAAACCTATATAGCTATCTAACCTACTAAGGCAAGCAGCACAGATTGAGGGTGTGGGTTAGGAAAGGAACGTTCTATTGAGCTTCTTCCTCTGGTGATACCTCCAACCTGCCAACTAAGAGCTTATTTTAGCTCTTAACATCTGTGACATTAATATCATTAATACTTTTGTGAGTTTCAGCATCTTTCTCTTTTTTTTCCTCGGAGCCAGGGTAGTTGGAACATGTAAGCTAAACAAGGATGGTTCATTTGAAATGCACTTTTTAAAACCAGTGGGGGAGGGGGGACATGGAAAGAAGAAAAAGCTTCAAGAATATAACGGATGCACAGATATACAGTGACCAGGCATGCTAAGAGCCATCTGTATACGTTATGCTTTCTCCACCACGTGGGGACAATTGAATAGAAGAAAGGTACATCATAACCACAACAGAAATACCCTAAAATATTGGCCTAAGGTATTGGGCAACTGTATGTAGGCAGATGACCACAACATTCACAAAAGAGATTGTGTGACCCAAGGAAGTCAAATACTCAATGACATCTCAGATGCCTTCTTATTACATTACTGTTTCTTTCCACCCCTCTTCCTTTGCCATGAAGGGAGATAAGGAACTTCAGCTATCTGGATTGCCATTTTTTGTTTCTCTCCCTCAACCACTCCACAGAGAAAGGAAAGGGAATCCTATTTGAGTCACAAAAGCAGGTTCTACTGTAGGTAGATCACAGAATCACATAGCCAGATGTCAGTATAGGTGGACTGCTAAAACAATCACCATCCCCCCCCCCCGCTTTGTTCCCAGGCTCCTGTGTAGAAATCAACAGGTCTTAAGGGAAAATAATTAAAATGATGGTAGAACAAATCACCAGTTAGTGCTCCCTTCCATAACTAAAATATATTCCTCTTCATCAATATGCCATCAGTACAAAGTTTTCTTTAAATAAAACGTCAGAATTTTTAAAATTACATTAAAGACACATTTCATCTTAAATTCCTGATGCATTGAGCTTCACTGGGTTCACAGGATGGCTGGAACCAAGGAGAATGAGCCCATTCCTAATCCAGTTCTGCTGCTTCTAGAGTTCAGACATTATTCTCTGCAACTTCCCTGGAGTACTATCTCCATTGTTTCCTCACCATCTGTGTTTTGCTTCTATTTCCTGATCTTATTGAAGGTCATGACAACTGCCCCATACTCTCTCCTCAGGAACAGATCAGAATAGGGAATGGCTCTGCATGCTGGTATTTTCTTCAGACATTAAAATATGTGATAGCCACTTGGGAAAACCTACCACTGTGTTAACAATGGCTAACCTGCGGCATCACGGAACAAATTATAAGCATGCCCAACAATTTTAATTCAGAGTTTGATTGACTTTGCCTTACGTTATCTGGAAAAAAATTTGTGTTCCCAGTAAAGTCACCAGAAATCCAAGGACACAGTCTGAAACCGTGCAGAGAGTCTAACTAACCTGAGGTAAGCCTTCCTTCACTGAGACCCAGTGCGGTATAGTAGTTCAGCCATAGTATCCCTATGGGGACCTTGGGCAAGTTATACTTTCTCATCTTCAGAGGAACGTAAAGGCAACCCTACTCTGAATAAATCGTGACAAGAAAACCCCATAATAGGTTTGCCTTAAGGCTGCTGTAAGTTGGAAACAACTTGAAGGCACACAACAAGCTTTCTTTTACCCCCATTTCAGGTTAGTTTGGATATTTGTTCCATAGCTCTAATTGGTCAAAACATTTTACCACGTATCCAGTGTCATCAAATTGTAACCTGCACTACATCAAGTATAATTGGAATTAATGAAGCATCAAAAATGAGTGGGGGGGAGATGCTGTTTTTATTTTTAAACATGGCCAGGATACTGTTGGTGAATACAGAGGTGTAAGTCCACCTTACATCTGTGTATGTGTTTTCATGGTTGTTCTGAAAGGAGGTATTCATTACCACAGCCTCTTAACAACCTCCTGACCATGGAAAACACCTGTCTCCTATGGGGCCTCTCCTAACACAGCTATTTAGTGGCCAGTGGAGGGCAGAGGACCCCACACACAGCACCTGTCCATGTTCCTGTTGCTAGGTCCATGACAACAATGTCAGCTTCCATGACCGCCTCTGAGATCCCAGAGGAGGATGTCATTGTGATGTGTCTAGCTGTAGAAACATAGCTGGATTTCTT
The DNA here is from genome assembly GCA_948472985.1 of Iguana delicatissima. Classification (NCBI taxonomy): domain Eukaryota; kingdom Metazoa; phylum Chordata; class Lepidosauria; order Squamata; family Iguanidae; genus Iguana; species Iguana delicatissima. The sequence continues at coordinate 624,574 of CAOKZL010000579.1, read as the reverse complement.
GCACCTGTCTCTGGTCTGCCCCTGGCCAATAAATGGCCCTGGGGGAGCACAGGAAACAGTTGAGATCTCCAATTAGGGGAGGAGTGAGGGGTGGAATTTTATGTTGCACCAGATGATGCAGAATCCTGGCCCATATTTACTATAGCTAGAATTATGGGAGTTCAGCTATAGTGAACTCCTACTGCTGCCATGTAAACTACAGCTAGAACCATGGCATCAGGAAGAGTCCAGATAAACAATCAGGCCCTTAGAGTCATGCACATCCTATGCTCCAAACTCTCTCCAACATTAGGGGTTGAGCAATGCTGGTTTGGCATGTGAGAGAAATCAAAAGGGGCCACAGCTCAGTGGTACAACAATTGTTTCCATATAGAAGGACCTGCTATTGGTCATTGGCATCTCCACTCAAAAGTATCATAGAAGCAGGGTTGAGAAAGACTTCTTTCTGCGATCCTCAAGAGATGCTACCAACAGGGAGAGAAAATAAGGAACTTAAAAGACCAATTTGATGCCAGGCACTTTCAAGTGCTTCCACATTACAAAAACAGAAAGAGTACAACAAAGTAAAGTTGCAGTGTTGTGAAGTCTGACTAATAAAAGCAAGCCATCCATATTTAGATCTCCACTCTTGGACATAGCAGCTTCTGTTTCGGGTCTCTACCCATAACTATCCAAATCTAGCCACAGTCCTGCCTCCTTTGTTCAATGGGAAAATATTCATGAAATTGAAGGTTGGGTGCCTCACCAAACAGTGTGCTAAGTGATGCTAATGGTTTAAACAGGGAAACAAGCTGCACTAACCACTTTAGAAGGTAAAATGAAAATTCCCAGGGAAAAAAACCTCCTTCCCTAGCTGTCAACCAGATTCTAAGGGTGCAACTAAATGAAAGTTGTGATTGGATCTCCCAATTAGGGCCCAAGATGTTCTGCCTACCTCCCTTGTACTGCTAGGACAGCCCTTTAGAAAAAAAAAAAGGTTAAACTATTTGAGAACCAAGCTATGCCTCTGCCTATTACACACATAGGCAGAAACGTGCACGTGTGTACATACACTTCCATGGTGCTGTCCAGAGCAGGTTGCTTTACTTGTTATATCATAGGATGAACTTAGATCACGGACCATTTTTAAGTTAAAAGTCAGCATAGGGTAGGTGACGCTTTAGATTCAGAAGATAACATGAAGAACAGCAATCTCACAATCCAGATGTGATCTCATCCTATATTGTCCACCTCAATTGCCTTTAGCTTTAGCAAATTCAAAATCCAAGCACAGGTTTCCTGCTTGCCCCTCTACTTTGTCTCTGCGCATTCACAAAGGGTCCACTTCATATTTGATGGAATTGAATGGACCTTGGTTTCAAGGAGATCCTTAATATTTTGCCTGGGAGTTTGCTCTACAATATCATAGTACCTTCACATGTCTTCTTCTGTGTGTTAGTGGCTTTTGTTCTTTAACAGCAGTATGGGATTTTCCAGGGATTTCATGCCATGACGGGACAAATGTGCTCCTCCTATGGCTTTCAAGAAGCATTCAGTGGCACCTGTCACATGGGAAAGGTCCATGTAGTGATTTTCACCCTTAAAATTCATCCTCCTACACAAGCACCAGTAAAGAGCAAAAGAAGCTGTTATGAGGGGACATTGAGGACAGTGTTAATGGATGTTTGCCACAGGTTTGTTTCCTTAACCAGAGATAGTGATGTCTCTCATTGATTTGCCTCAGATTCGGCTATCCTTTCCTAAGGCACCAATTTGCAGCACAGTTGGCACTTTGCTGTTGCAGCCATTAATTCAGGAATGTGCATTTGTAAATCATTCATAAGCTGCTTTCCTCCTCCTCCACCCTACCCTGCTTTGTGATTTATTCATGTTGGCAAAAAGCAGAAACATTCCACACTTTCCATTCGCTGAGAAATGCCTTCCACGAGTTGTTTGTTTTTTCTCCTTCCTTTTTCACATAAGTGAGCTAAGAAGACCAATGCAGACCTGGCCATTCTCATTCCCTGGAATGAAAAATAAATGACATACTGAGGCATTTGAAACACTATGAAAACCTTAAGTGGAGCCATGAAGTATAGCTGCCCATCTATTATTGAGGAACTACCATGTCCAATGGAAGTGGGGCGGGGAGAGAAAATGCTGTTGGCCGAGAGCCAGCAAAGGACAAGTGCACTAAGCTGTGCAGAAAATTACTGGGGCAAAGAATCTTGAAAGCACCAAGAAGTCAGCTTCAAAAAGCAGTTGCTGTTGGTGCTGGAGGGTGCCCATTGCTACACAGAGAGGGCCTTTATGAATTGAAGCCAAGAACCATTTCTTGGAGTTTGACTGCAAGCTGTTTACATCAAGAGTCACTTCAAAACGTTATCTTCTCTTACAAAAAGATCAAGCCCCCTTGTAATTCAAAAGAGATCTGAAAGTTCTTTTCACTTCAATTTCCCTCTCCATGTCTCTCTGCGGAAAAGGCATGGTCATCCTATGAATGTACCACTTTGGAATGTCAGCGGGGAAATCATGTGGCTAAATTCTCTCCTGTGTTGAAAGATTGATGACAACAGAAAGCTAGCATGTCAACAAGATGAGTGTTACCTTAGCTTTCTCTTTCACATGTAGTTGTAAAAGGTGTCTTTCTATGTAGTGGAACAGCCTAAGCATGCAGTGCCCACCTACATTCTGAAATAGTTTTCTATGGCTCGGGAAAGCTGCATGAGGTATATTTCTCAATGTGTGGAAATGGCTTTGAAAACTTCAGAGGAGCCGCCTTATTGTCTCCACTTGGAGCCCTTTCATGCTACACAGTTATAATGCTGTGAGTCTACTTCAACTGTCATGGCAACATTCTATGGAATGCTGGGATTGGCTATTGAGGGAGGGGAATTTAGAATTCTCAGTCAGGGAGCAACCCTTGTGCCTCTGACCAAACTACAAATCCCAAGATTACATGGGAGGCAGTGTTAGAAGTTAAAGTGGGTTCATGGTGCAATAAACATGCAATGTGAATGGACCCTTGGTAAATTTATCTGCACTTGGTAAATTTACCTGTCTAGACCCGCTTGTATTTCCTGCATCCTTTTTGTAGCATGAGAAGGAAAAAGAATCTATACAATTTCTCACTTCATGTTTCCCCTGTTTCTTCACTATATCAGGACTGTGGGAGTCCAGATTCAGTCACTGTGAGGACTCTAATCCTATGCTGTAAGGACAGAAAAGGCCTGTCTCCTATAGACCATGGCCACCTGACAGGGGACAGAATCTGGCAAACCTCAGTCTGTTTACACCTCACTTGCCTTCCTGGCTACATTGAAGGCCCACTTTTTTACATCATACTATTCAAGTTGCCATGGAAAGTTCTCCTGACTTCTTTTGTATATATACAGTGGCCCCCTATTGTACTGTGAACATCAGCCAGTCAGGAAGTTCTGCTGCAATTTGCAATGTCAGCTATGTTTATGCACCATTCTGGCATGACCAACAACATACACTTCACTTATTTCCTGCTTTGTGGGAATGGAAATCAAGACAGTCTCAAGCATTCTCCCATCCAGGCACTGACCAGTTCCAAACCTGCTGAAAAAGGATGCTATGTCATGTGCCTTCAGACTATGCCCTGGGTGGGCAGACTTGGAGGAACTCAGGGGAGTCATTCTCAACCTGTTGAACAACCGTAACAGAGGCTGCCCTGAGAATGAAAGTTCCTGATTGCTACCCTTCTTCAACTGGGATCTGTCCAGATGTTTGGGCTACGATTCCCTTCATTCCTTGTCACCAGCCACAGGGGTGGGTAGTAGTCCAAAACATTTGGGGAAGGCTGTTTTAGCATATGCTTTTCGTCACTCTCCAGAAAACAAACAATTGGATCACTCTCCAAGCATGTGCAGCTGGAGGAAAGCCTATAAAAGCGTGGAGGTGGAAACTATGAAGGAAGGTAGGATGGGCCCCAGATGTCTCTAAACACATATATACAAGCCACACCATCAAGGCCAGATCATCTGCTCAGTGGAATTGGACCAACCTGTTGCCAATACAGCTATGCCGAATCCTTCTTGTTGGAGGCCGGCTCATGTACTCAACCTGATACTAAAACAGGGGATTATCTAGGTCTTTGTAAAGAGGATTACCTGTCAGTGAGGATGCAGATTTTTTTTACACCTTTAAACAATAGTGTGCCTGAAAACTAGTGAAAACAAAAACAAACACTCTACTGTAAAAAAAAGGGATTCTAGAAAACAATATTTGAAAAGATATATTATTAAAAAATTATTTTGTTAAATATAAAGTGTGTTATCCAGCAAACCATGTCTCCAGTGTTCTTCCTCATCTCCACACCTGCAGGATTATGTCTCGGGTTCCACCTTTTGCTTGGCACATTGTTATGAAACAGGGCATCTTAGTAGGTGGTGAGTCACTGGTTTGGAAGACACAAGTTGGAACTTCACCCATTATGTTGTTGATACTGTTGACTGCTGGGAGCGGGGATGGGTGTCAGCTTGAGTTGAACATATCTGGATGAAATTTCAGTTTGTTTCTTCCAAACCAATCATTCATCCTCATTGCGATCCCCAGGAAGAAGCACATTTACAATCTGGGATGCATTCTGACCAGGCCTGATTCTGGGTTTTGAGGTATCCTGGGAAGACTTGCCCTCAGTGCCCTCCACCATGTGCTAATGATGAGGTGCCACTTGAAGTTGCAAGACACACAATAAAACTCACCTGTGCACCTTCTTAAGGCTAGTGGTTTCTTTGGCCATTTCCACACATTACCTGATCCCGTTGTCCTCCAGTCGTGATCCCAGCAGCACCTTTGGTGGAAAAGGAGCACAACAGGAATGCTCCCCTCTGCATCCAACCAGCTCTCTCTGGAAGAGAGCATGAGGGACATGCCTCTTCCTTCTGCAGCACAGCTGAGCTCTTTCCCTGCTGCACTAGGACAGGAAGTATCTTCATCACGCTTCCGGCCCTTCCGCATGGCCAGGAAGTGTGGGAACGTTGCACGATCAGTGGTCATTGACGAAGAAACTCCATCAATTATTTACCCTGTGATCACATCAACAATGAGAGAAGGGTGGGACCACGACGACATCATGCAAAAGCATCATTGTGGTCCAGCTCCTTCTCGTCACCATGCCAGAATGCAGTCATTGTGCAGAAAGGGCCTTTATCTGTGAGACAGTGCATCTGCTCCACATTTTAATCTGAACTTTAAAAGAGCTGTTCAAGATGCTGAATCCTGTATCCAAAATAGGTGAAGTTCAGACAAACACCTGGAGCCAAGTCACTGCCCCACTGATATGGAAGCCACCAGTTGCCACTGCTTAATTACTCCATGTGTTCATTAGGGGTGATGTTAGTCTAATCAAGCTAACAGATTGGTTCTGTTGAACTCTGCCATAGAAAGTAAGAAACCAGCTACATCAGTAGCAGCAGCAGGTGTGGCCAGGGCCTCTGAACCACTTTTCCAAACAGTTGTGTCTCACTGCTGGGACTGGCCTTGATCCAAGGCAGCTCTTATAGGCTCAGGTGTTAGCAGTGATTAGAAGTGTATTTGACAAGCTCTGGCTGATAGGACTGCAGAGTCCCTTCCATGAGAAGTCAGAATTAGCCGTAGTTGCCTATGCCATCTTAACCTGCCATGCTTGATTAGTATATTATCCTCTATGCGAGACTGCCCTCAAAAATGTCAGCTGGTGCAAAATGTGGACAAGGACTGAATTCAGTGTAAATTCTGAAACGCAGGCCTCTCCAGGACATTTTTCAAAGCAGCCCTCCTCAGCCTTTTTACTCTGGTGGAGCTGTTGTAATAATTTTCAGGTCTCAGGGAACCCCTGCATAAAAATTATTTTAAATATAGCTAAAAAAAAAATCTTTTTTTTTCCAGTCACAATCTCTTGCAGATCCCTTAGCAACATCATACAGGATTTTAGCCTTCTAAGCCTTCCAGAGAATCCTGGTTGAGAAACACTGCTCTTAAACAACAGTGTAGAAAAATAAAGGCAACTGTGTTGATTTAAAGTAATTTCTAAGAGTTTTCTTCTGCACCAGGAATGGTGATGGGTCTTGGCTAGTCAAGATCAAGCCATCCGCCAAATAGTTTGGATCATAATAGGGATAGATTGTAAGCCAACGTTTTTTGATGGGAAAATCCATTTCCCAGCTGCTGCTGCGTGGATTGCAGCTAAATTCAGAAGGAATGAGTGGTGCTGCTGCTGGTGGTGAATAATGTCATTGTTTCTGCTCCTCACAAAGTCCCATACTGTTGAACCTGCGAGACCTGGCTCCACTACAACTCAACACTTGAGACTATGGCCCTTTCCACACGGGCATATTGCCCACGCTAGGGCGACCTCTCCAGGAGGTCTTCTTCACTGCAGGGTGCGCTAGAGCAGTTTGAAAAAGTGAGGCTCTACACCTCAAACTGCTCTAGCACAGCCGCGGGGGTGGCGCTGTGAGTTTTATAAAAACCACCTTCGCAAGTGGTTTTTACGAAACTCGCCCGCACTGCTCTGTGGCAGCCCCCGGTGAAGAACTGCAGAGATGCGGTAGCGCGTCCCTGCAGATCTGCCCGGGGGCAGGCTTTCGGCTGGCGCGCTGCCCTGATTGGCGGAGCGCCACCGGAAGCCGCTGGCTGCCATTTTGTGCGCCGTCAAGCGCCGCCGAAATTCGGCAGCATTTAGAATGGCGAATCCACGCTCCCCTCAGGGACGGAGCAACCTGCTACGAGGTAAGCTCCACCCCTGCATGTGGCGCCCTGTTTCGCCCCCCCCCACATGAGGAAAGGGCCTTATTGCTCCATTGCTATATCTTTTTAAAATTATTTATTGATTTTAGCACAGACACAAACAAACTGATTCACAAATAAGAACTAAAATTAAACTAAAACTAAAACAGAGTACTAAAATGCTAAACTTAAACACTAACTTCCTGAAACACAAAAGGACTCTGACCAACTCCTCAGCCAAACTATAATGAAAAAGAAAAAAGAAAACCAGAAAAATATATTATTCCACCATGGCAGATCCACTAGAATTGCCAGTAAGCATAACCACAGATTATTGTCTCTCATTAGATTTCTTATTGCTCCAAAAGTCAATAAACAAATTCCAGTCTTTCAAAGAAAAAAATCTTCAACTGGCTTATCCTTTAAAACCCATGTTAGTTTGGCAATTCGGGCCAATTCAGCAATCTTAAGAATCCATTCTATTCCACTGCTATATGAGGATTTGGGTTTTTTTTCCCCATTTCCAGGCTCAGGTCAAGGGACTGATGCTTATAAAGCTTTACACAACTTGGGAGTCTGTGACTGAAAAGCATTACCTCCCAGCCCGTCTCTTTCATCGTGTGATTCATTTAACAGCTGAGCTCCTACACCACAAACAGTTGCTAACTGAAATCCAGCAAATATTTCCCAGAGCAAGAGAGTATATAATTGAATACATATTTAGTGCTACTGGATATGAACAGTATTTGGAACAGGAAAGCACCAGAGCAAAATATTTTGAGCTCAGCTCTGGGCCCCTAGCCAGGAATCGTGAGTTGAAGTGGCCTGCTGATAATGAAGATGGCCAGCAGAGTTGAACTACAAGTAGGCAAGGTACAGCAGCTGCAAATCCATTATGTCCTCTTGATATAATTGGCTCCCCATAAATATGTGATATAGAAGCAAGGCAAGCACAATCTGGTGAGCTCCAACCCTGAGTTGGGCAGGGAGATCAGAGAGACGTTTGGTGCGGTCAGGTTTCCACCTGCCCCATGGTGGTGAGCTTGGCCTGCTTTCCTGTTAAGGTGGTGTATAGCATAACCAAATCCAAAGAGGACAGAGGGCTTTTGCCTTCACCTGTTATTCAGAAGGAAGAATTTCAGCAAGTGAGTATTTTTTTTTAATCTTGCTTGCTTGCATGGCAACCTGTATCTGTCAGCATTGTCTCTTCTACACAAACTATTAAAGGCACCCAAACCTCATCCTGCTTGACATCTTGTCACTGTAAGAGTCTTTGTCCCCAAGTGTTGACAGTACAACCTAGAACACTGAATATTAAAAGAGGCTGCCTCTGTGGAAATAGATATTGCTCTGCGTCTCATTCTCCCCAGCCACATCTCTCATATAGACATGCCTTACTAAAGCTGCCAGCCAGACATCACTCTATCAATACACGAGGAGTCTAAGCTATACCTCATCACATTGCAAATAGAGGGTCCCATGATGGAATGCCCCCTGCTGTACCATAAGGTTCATGCCATAAAAAAGAATTTCCATGAAAAGAAGACGGATCTAACCTAGTTTTCTCCATTTTTAGTCCAGAGGACATTGTTTTGTATGGAGAAGCCCATGTAAACAGAAGCGGCACAGCCGAGATGGAGGTTTACTATTTCATTGAGACCTAACCCACATCATCCTGAAGGAAAAAATATATATTTATCCATAACATAATATTTTCTGTTCCATAAAGAGACAAGGGAGAAGCAATCAATCACATGAGGACTGGCAATAATGTCCACCTAGTCAAATATCCTGATATTAGACTGTAAATAATATTGCTGGGTATGCTTTCCAGATATATGTAGGTGTAAACATCAATATGTTTGGAAAATGCACCCACATGCAGGACTTCTGAATATTGATAGTAATGTGTCTAGGCAGACTAGTCACAGTAAATAACACTTGCAAAAGGCTATCTTTACTGAAGGATATTTTATTTAGTACATAAAAAACAAACCACAAATAATTATAACACAGAACAACATATATTCCAGAACAGTTTCTGACATGGAGTCATTTGGCTCATGATTGTTCAATAGTACATTATATACTAAACACGTGAAACAAAAAGTAAAATGCACTTCCATAAACCCAACTTGGTGTGAGGACAAAAGAATCACTCAAAGGGACATACTCATTATAAAAGGAGTTGAGGAACCTTCACAAGCTACTTGGTTGGATATGAACTTCAAGAAGAAGCAGAGATTAGGTTTAGGAAAGTTTGGACTTCTGAAGCTTCTGGAAAGAAAAGGGAGCATCAGAGACAGAAAAAAAATCAAAGGAAGAAGAATAAAGATGGTAAAAAAAAAACAGGTTTGTGGCATCTTGCAGCATCAGGGTGGCAAAAGAAGAGACAAGCTAATGAGAAGGTTCCTTTTAAAACTACTTATGCCCTTTCATCTGACACCACAATAGTGCTATGATTCCACTTTAGATGCCTTGGCAACATCCTGTGGAATCCAGGGATTGGCAGTCGAGGGAGAGGCCTTTGGAATCCTCAGCTAGAGAATTCTCCTCTCGGGCCTCTGACCAACAGATCTAAGGAGGATTCCATAGGAGGCAGCCATATAGCTGAAGTGGAATCATAGTGCTATAACAGGGCCCTTTTTTGGAAGGGCCCCTGGAGCATCGCACAATTGTGAGGAGCGGTCCACACAACGCACTCACAATTGCGCGACACTCCAGGGGCTGGCAGGCACTGATCGCGCACTATTTCATTTTCAGCTTTGAGCCAAAAATGGTGCACGATCACGCCTTGCTCTGGGGCCCCGCGTGCATTTACCATGCATGCGGAGCTCTGGAGCCACGGCGCTTGCACTTCCTGCCCCAGCGCAGCCTGGGAAAATCCCAGGTTGCACTGCGGAAGGAAGAGGAGGGGCTCTCACACTACCTGCTTGCGAGCAGGCAGCAGCTGCGGAGCTGAAGCAACGGGGACGCAAGAGCCTCTCGCAAGAGGCTGCTTACACGATCCGCAAAAAGGTAAGCTGTGGAAAGGGCCTGGATGTTGTGAAAGGGCCCCTAATTGAGGATAGACTCCTTGTCTAGGTTCCTATCTTCTTCATCTTTCACATTGTAAAGAATATACCATGTCAACATAGGCTTCACAAAGGCTTAAGGTTACTGCTGCCATCCGAGGCTCGCCTGATGAGGACATGGGACAGACCCTTCTCAGTGGCTGCTCCAACTCTCTAGAACTCCCTTCCTCAGAAAGCTAGGCTGGCCCCCTCCTTGCTCTCTTTTCACCAGTAGGCAAAAACATTCTTATTTAGTCATGTAAGCAGGTGGGCTTTTAATTTATCAAGATGTTTTTAAAAATTATGTAGATTTTTATAATTTTATATGTTTTTCTAATGTTTTTAATTGTTTAAATGCTTTATTAATGTTTTTAACATTTTTAGAAGCTGCCTTGGGTCCCACTTTGAGAGAAAGGTGGCATATAAATATAAATAACGACGACAACAACATTCTATACTTTGACAAACCGCTCTGAAGAAGTTTGACAAGAAAAGACAAGAATAGGCATGGGACTAGATGGGAAGAGAAGAGGGAGCCTAGCAGTGATCCTTTCCATTGGATTTTCAGGGAAATATTTGTTCAAAGTGATTGGGCTTCTGACTAAAACAGGATTTACAGGCAGAATTAACCTTTCTCTAGACACAGTAATGCATGCAAAATATAGGAAAGAGGGAAGTAGCATAGAAAACTGCTGCATGCAGGAAAAATACCCTCTGAGAATATTTAGGGTGTCATGGCTTCTAAAGTGACATTCTCCTGAGATCTTCAGCAAGATCTCAACAAGACTCCTCTGGAAGAGAAGCTGGTGTACACTGGAAAACCAGTCACTGTTGTTGTACCAAATAAGGAGACACTGGGAAAGATTCTAGATTGGAAGAATGGTGCTAACAAGGTCCCTGGGTGTCCAGACTGTGATTCCGTGACCATTGAAAAAGAATTAAACTAGCCACAACATTAAGTGACTTAATATTAAAAGTTAGTTAATAAAATGCAATTTAAAAGATTAGAAAGCTATTAAAATAGTATGGTTTAGAACAATGCAGACTCCCCTACCCCATTCTTTAAAAATCAACGGCCTCTCTGAAAAGAGAATTCCAGAGTCTAGGGGCAGCCACTGAGAAGGCCGTCTGTCATGTCCCAAACAACCATGCTGTCGTGGTGGTAGAACTGAGAGAAGGACCTCTTCCGAACTCAGAGTCCAAGCAGACCTATCCAGAGAGATACTGTCTGCCAGATAACCTGGACCTGGGCCATGTAAAGCTTTATAGATCATAAACAGCACTTTGAATTGCGCCTGGAAACAAACAAACTGCCAGTGGAACTGTTGAAAGAGAGGAGGAGTATGGTCCCTATAATCTGCCCCAGTTGATATTCTGGTTGCAGCTCTTTGAACTCACTGAACAAAGGTAGCCCCCTGTATGGTGTTACAGTAATCCCAACAGGATGTAACTAAATCACGTACAACCATGGCCAGATCCAGAGCCTCAATAAAAGAGTGCAAAACAATGGGCAAAGCCAGAAAAAGGGACTACTTTGACCCAAGGTAGGGGGAAAAATCAGCCTGACTCCTTCAACGATGGGCTCGAACTACTCAAAAAATAATGGTACAAGAGAAACTGTCTGATAGCATTTAACCTGATTTGGGAGATTTTCTTAGCCCTAAGGAAACTGGAGCCCCCAACTGTAAGACATCCTGGGAGAAAGGCTCCTTGCCCTGATCAACTTATATTCAAGGCCCTATTATTGGTCCTCTGGATTCCCAAGAGGTTCATCACTGAGACCTGTGGTTAACTGGAGATATATTTCCTGATTCCAGCTAATGGATGCATACCTGACAAATTTCCCAGCCTTAATCCCTTCCACTGTTGACTCACACTGATTGGGCTGATTCCAGTTACCCCTGCAAGCTGCTAGAGCTGTCATGGCCAGCCTCCCTTCCATGAGACAGATTCCAGGGCAAGCCAGTGTTTGCCCATGTCTCCAAACACAAATGCAAAGTTTGGCAGGAATAGCCTGCAGACTTTTGCAGGTCTTGCAGCCTGTCAACCACAGAATCTCAAAATTTCCTCCAGAGAGGATCTTTAATGAAAATAGTACCATTGAACAAGGATTCTGTACCACTAGGGATCTCAAAGGCTTCTGCAGAATCTTATAATGAATGTTTCCTGCCTGATATAGAGCTTATAGCAAGATAAGAATGATTATACATAGTTTTACTGCTGAGACAACTGGGTCGCTGAGATGTTGCACAGTTTGATTAAGATCACTTAGAACATCTATGACAAATTTATAGACTGAAAGCAAAACCTAACGAGAATCAGAGCTTTGGATCTGTCCTCTATCTACAACGTTCACATTTCCTATCCTGGACCACATTTAGAATATTAATGCAAACTAATCAGAGAAATCATTTGCTTCCATGTTGCAGAACGCGTTTGATACCTCTAGAGAGAGATGTGGATGTGTCATTAATCATTTAAACTAACTAATGATTTGCAGTAATCACTGAATTACTACTGCCACTATTTGTACAGTACTTTCTGTGCACGACTCTAAATATGGTAGAAGCATTATTATTATATTACTTGTTATGTTTAGGGGGCACTTAAAAACACATTAGAGGAGAAAAGCTGTCAGTTCAGCCACATACTTGATGTTGCTACTCTAAATTACAGAAGCCTGAAAATACCTCATAAGTTTTAGTATACAAAACTACTATGGAGGTCTTCAACTGGCAGGTCAAGAATCTGACTGAGTTGCAATCTCGTCTAAGGTTGCTCAGAACACCGGCACTCCCATCCTACAAAGAGATGGTAAAAAGCAAAGTAGAACATACCACCAGAGAAATACTGGGCATTATACTGGGCAAAGTAACTTTCCCATGTTTTATTAATAACTAAGTAGGGCATCCTCAAAAAAGAGGAAGTTTCCCAGTCTACTAAAATGGTGGTTTGCATGCATTTTGTTTTACAGTTCCTCATACCTCCATTTTAAAAAGATCTTGCTGAAACCTACTGAGCCCTGATTTTGCCACTGTGTTTTTTTCCCTAGTTTTCATAGAACTTGACAACTTCCATCTGGGCTGCACTCTTCTAGACTCATGCTGTTGAATGTTCCTCCATTCCAAAATCTGACTGCCACATAGAAAGTATGGCTGTAACCCCAGAACAGAAGTCCAAAGAGATTAGGATAAGGGAGAGATGCGCCTCCAGTAGTGAAGCTCTACCAATAGGGGAATGCCTCTGACCAGTGGCCCCATAGTTCCACAGCTGTAACCTTTGCCTACACCAGGTTTAAACTATGAGATATTTCTTCCCCGTTATAAAAGAAAGGAATATTTTAAAGGGATCCAGTGTAGCAGAGTGGTTTGAGTGCTGGACTAGGACTCAGAGGCCATTTCTGCGCTAGCCTGTTATAGTGCTATTACTCCACTTTCAACAACCTATGGAATCCTAGGGTTTGCAGTTTAGGGAGGGGCCTCAAAGACAGTTTAGGGAGTTCCCTCAAAGGCCCCTCCCTAAACTGCAAACCCCAGGATTCCATAGGATGTTGAAACTGGAATAATAGCACTATAACAGTCTAGCATGGAAATGGCCAGAGAGAACAGGTTTGAATCCCTGCTCAGCCATGGAAACCCACTGAGTAGCCAGAATCCTATTAGTGTCTTGCACTTGCATAAGCATCCCTATGGAAGTAGTAGGTGCCTATTTATTTCCCCTGCAAACCTTCTCTCCTACACAAACACACCATTGAATATGGCTACACTTCTTAAAAACCTTGTTTAGTTCCCAACTGGCTTCCATGGCTGCTCTGCAAGTTGAACAAGCAGCTAAGATCCTTCTACTGTCGCTTCTACCATTTTTCCCTTTCCCACATTCACTCTGACTTACATTCCTCCAAATTTTTCTCAGATGAAGTAACTTCCCTCTTGTGAACTGCAGAGATCTCACTCTAGGGCTGGTCTCCCAGAGAACAGAGAGTTCATCCCCAGTTACAGACACCGATACAGAGACTGGTCAGTTTCAAATCTAAAAGGCTTCTCCAGCCTACTGAGCATTAGGGAATCTGAAGAAAACTTTAAAAGGCTCACTACACAGTCTTAAAAGCTTCTAATCTACTCAGAAATCTTGGAGAAAAGCTTTACACTGGAAGCTGGAGACCTGCTAAGGTCTCTGCAGGGAATAACATCAATGAAAATAACATGCATTTCTTAAAAAAGGGGGGGGGGCTCATGTTTGAAAAAACAGCAACCAAAACCAACACAGAAGATTCAGATGCACTGTCAAAAAGAGCCTCCAGAATATGAAAACTAGGTATCATTTCAACTCCAGTTGCTAGTGCCAACTAGAGTAGATATGTTTAATCACTTGCTGAACTTTAATGTAAATCCCGTTGATTCAGTGGGCCTTCCTCTCTGATTGGAAGTATGAGTTTGGTTTGGGCTGTAAAGTCTTGCAGTTCCAATCTAGAAAATCACTCTGAGAGTCAGTGTAAGGATAGCAATGCTGACCTGCCTTAAAGCAAAGGGGAAAGATCCACTACCCTTGGGAACCCTAAGCTTAGATTTATTTTTTATTTTTTTATTTTATTTTTTTGCCAGAAAACCTTGTTTTTCAGCCCCAAAGATTTTATAATAGTCTGCATTGCTGAAATTTGAGTCTGTATTCTCTATCCGCTATTTTGTTAAGTATACAGAGCATCCTCTGAATATGTGGGGGGGGGGTCTATTCTAGGAACTCTTGCATACCACAAAAAAAAGTGAATGCTCTGTCCCATTATTCTCAATGGAAGGAACATGCACACACCTGTGCCACTGTGGGTGCACGCCTGACACATCCATTGATGATAATTGTACATGAAGCTTAGATTGACCTCACAGTTGTGTATGCGGAGGTCATGTCAGCAAAAGGCACACTGTACTTAACTACACTTAACTAGATTAGGGCCCTTTCTGCATCCCCCCAACCCACAATGGCCATGGGATCATGACAGGATCGCAATTTTGGTTCCACATGATGTTGTTGCAATCCTGTTGCAATCCTGTGGCCACCCATTGCAATTGTGGAATCAATCATTGAAGGGGTTTCTCCCATCAATCAACCATGATTGTGCAATCCTCCCACCTCCCTCCCATACCCACCTGCAGTGCAGAATGTCAGGAAGCACAATGGCTGCACTTCCTCCTCCAGTGCAGCCTGGGAAAGTGCTGTGCTGTGGAAGGGAGGAAGGAAGGGAACCATCACACTTCCTCCCTTCCAGCAGGCAGCCTGTGAAGAGGGGAGCACTTCTGTCATGCTCCCCTCCCAGGAGAGGTTTTCCCTGGATCCCCACACAATGGACTTGACAAAAGGTAAGATGTGGAAAGGGCCTAAATTAACTTAGCTAGCATACTTAACTAAATTAGTTATCCTGGCCCAACACTCCCAAATCGAACTGGAAATACCTTTCACGGGTGCTCCAATTCCTGGCAGGATGGACTTCTTCCTCCCCATACTGCTGATAAAGTGGATGAAGTCATAATCATGGCAATAGTGTCAATATCATGATCAAGTAGCAATCACAAATACAAAACACTTACCTAGATGTAGTCATCCATAACTTTTCATATTCACAGTCACTACTTACTGTACTAAGTAGCTGACAAAGAATACAGGCCATGCTCTTTAGGAGGCCCCTCAAATATTCCCCCAAAGGTGACTGGGAGTGATGTAATGTCACTTCCAGTCACCCAAATGGTGGTTGCCGTAGTGCAGCTGCAGCCCTCTGGGCATTCAAAATCAACAGGTGTTGTCCTGCTTTGCATGATTCATGTGAGAATATGCTTTAAACACCTACAAGCCATGTCTAAAAGCTCTATATTTTAAGAGCATTGAGAAAGAAATGAGCAATGCCTTCATATCTCTATATCACCAAAGTCTTAAGTTTGATAAATGACCTTTTCTGCTGTCTTGCACTGTTGTTAAAGGAAGATGGAGGCTCTTGGAAGATTGCTCCCAGCAGGGGATGAAAATGGAGGAACCATTTCGTATAAGGTTGAGAAACGTCTGGCTCTACTGGAGCACACTTCAGGCAGACTGTGACTTTGTAAGCATTTGGCGAACCTCTTTCAAGAGCAACACTATTTCAGGCTTCTTAAAGCAGAACAGATGTTCCTTCAAACCTGGCGGCCATGGATTCTTGCTGACTCTAGACTGGAATGGGAAGGAGTGCAGGCTGAGCGCTGACCTACAGGATTCAGAAATCGTAGCTTCAAAGAAGGATCAAAGGTCTTTCTTTGGTTGACTTTTTTGTGATAAACTTTGTTCTGCATCCAGGTTAAGATCTTCAAATATTGTAAATTGTTTTAGGGCAATGATGTGAATTTATGTTTATTGTTTATAATTGTTTAATTTACAATATTAAAATTACTTTTTAAAAAGAATTAAATAGCTTCCATTCCTGAATCTGGCTTCTCAAAGTTTCCAAGAGTGCTTGCAAAGCATCTTACAGGACTTTGGAAATTCTATTCATCTCCAGACTCCCACAGGGAAATTTTAAGCTAGGAGACTTCCATCACTTACAGCAGGAATAGTGCATCCCTCCAGATGTTGATGGACAGCAACGCATGTATCCTTCACTACTGCCTATGCTGGTTAGCAATAGCAATTACATTTCTATACTGCCTATCAGTGCAAAGCATTCCCTAAACAATTTACAATGTGTTTTGCTAATTGTCCCCAACAAGCTGGGTACTCATCTTACTGATCTATAGAAGGATGGAAGGCTGAGTCAACCTGGAGCCCTGCAGGATCGAACTCACAACATTGTGGCTGCAGTACCAGCATTTATCCATTGCACCACCAGTGGTTAAAGGCTAATAGGAATCACCACCAAAAAACATCTGAAGGGACAAAATCATGAATTCAGAGTTCTGACTCCTGACTTCAAATTCTTGAGTCCTGACTTTAGAGCCTAATTATGTAACCATACTACTGGGGCCTTTCCACACTACCCAGTTACAGCATTTTGATTGATTGACTTTAACTGGCATTTAATGAAAATGGTACCATTGACAAGGATTCCGTACTATTAGGGATCTCAAAGACTTCCCTATTGTTTAATGAATGTTTCCTGTAAGTCCTGAAGAACAAATTTCTTCCCCATGTGTACAACTAAAAGTACATAAAATTTTATTCTGATATGAAGTAATAAATACAAGCAACAAAACTGGAGAATACCTATAACAATGCAACAAGCTTACTAAGTACAGAAGAAAAAGCAACTTAATGATTATAATCCTTGTGCTTTGGAAAAGTTATATTTTGTGACTAAAAGTACAAAAACAAAATAAGCAATTCCACAGTGGCTGGAAGATCCTGAATCATAGTGCGAAAAAGTGTTTTTCCCTCTGCTATTCTCTGGCTCCTAGCGTATCACAGGTAAACTTATAGGACAATTACAATGAGACAGCCAAAGGAGAAGGCTTGGAGACCATGACTTGGAAAAACAACGCCTCCTCCTCCCCTAAATTCCAGCAGCAATACTTATGTCACATTAAAGCCCTCTAGATGTTTTTTGACTGCAATAACATTTGCTGTCCCTCCGCTGTACTGGATAGTCCAACAAGAGCTGAGGGCTGCACATTTCCCATTCCTATATTAAAGATAAGGCTACGCCCTCACAAATTGGGCCTAAATACCCTAAAGGCACTGGATTCCATCTGATCTTGGAAGCTAAGCAGGGCCAACCCTGGTTAGTACTTGGATGGGAGACCACCAATGAATACCAGGTGGTGTAGGCTACATTTCAGAGGAAGGAACTGGCCAATCATCTCTGGATATTCATTGCCTAAGAAAACTCTAGGGATTACCATAACAGGCGATTTAAAAGTACATATGCACCCACATATACATTCACAAACACATAGACATATAGACCACATTGCTGTGGGGAGACGAGCTTGTTTGGGGCAATTTGGAGTGGGGAAGTTGAAGGTAAGGGAAAACTGCAAAGCATCCTTCCTAGACACCCAACTGTTTCTCTGTTACAAGTCAACTCTTCCAAATATGGTTTTCCCCACCAAAAAAGAAAAGGCCAACTGAGATTTGGTTACACAGATTTGTCTATCATACATAGTCAGGCCCTGAGAGAGATAAGGAACCTTTGATCCAATCCAACACATCATTTATGTGTGTATTTGCCTTCAGTCTGATACATTTATGAATGAACATTTTAGTCAACAGTCATTTTTATCTTCACAGTTTCTCAGAGCACTTACCATTAATGTGTAATTTACATTCCTTTGTGGATTACAGTTGTCTTAATTTGGATACTTCCAAAGCTATCCACTCAGATTTCAATTTTTTTTAATGTCCTCATCCCCCTTTAATTAATTACAGCACTGGGCCAGCTAGACCCATTAACTGCTTTTCTCATTTAGACCTTTCAAAGATGCAGTTGCAGATGCAATTTAATTTTTTGACCCATGATCAATACCAATTAATAGCACCTCTTTAATCTCGTTGAAAGGTTTCTCTTTTGGCTTCCAAGAGCTGTCATCTCAGGAGACATGAGACTGGTGCATACACTGCCAGATCTAAGAGCTGAACCGTGTCCACAGTTTGTGTTTCTTTATTGCTCTGTAGAAGATTCACAGTCACGGGAGAAACCCAGAAGCAGATGGTCTTCTTCTCATGTTTTCCCCAGACCATTCTGATCACCATTCTGGTCTTTCAGCATGGCAGGTCTACCCAATATATTCAGGGTGCACCCAAACAATGATTCCCATCCTTATGTTTCCAGAGTTTATTAAGCTGCAACCTCCAGCAGGCCTGGCCAATAATCTGGGATTCTAAGGAACTTTCCACACTACACTGGCCCTTTCCGCACCGGGTTATTAAAATGGTGCAGAGCAACCTCCAATGGAGGTCTTCTGCACCGTAGAGTGGACTGGGACGGACTACTTTTTGTAGTTCCACACCTCAGTCCATTTCAGAGAGACTGGTACTGGTCGCGCAGCGTGCTTTTTAAAAAAACTCTTTTTAGAGGTTTTTAAAAAGCACGGAGCAAGTAACTCCGTGTCACTCCGTCCCCGTGCTCCGGTGCAGATTTGCAGGTGCGCACAAGTGCGTGCCTGCAGATCTACTGGGGGCAGGCTTTAGGCTGGCCTCCACCAACTGGAAGCCACCATTTTGGATGCCGGAGCAGTGTGGAGCAATGAGGTCACACTGCTCCTCGTCCCGACGGAGTCACCCGGATGCTGAAGAAGTCCAGTGAGTAGCATTTTTTCGCAGTTCCTTTCCCACATGCAGAAAGGGCCACTATTATAGTACTATTGTTCCACTTTCAACATCCTGTGGAATTCTCGAATTTGTATTTTACTGAGGCCAAAGACTCTCTGGCTGAGAATTCTAGGGGCCCCTCCCTAAACTGCAAACCACAGGATTCCATAGGACAGTGGTTCTCAACCTGTGGGTCCCCAGATGTTCGTGGACTTCAGCTCCCAGAAGCCCCAACCACTATGGTCAATGCTCAGAGCTTCTGGGAGCTGAAGTCCAAAAACATCTGGGGACCCACAGGTTGAGAACCACTGCCATAGGATGTTCAAAGTGGAATAACAGCACTGTAACAGTGTAGTGCAGAAAGACCCTAGGAATTATACTCCAACAACAACTGGGGACACCAAAATGGAAGCCTTCATCCTACATTATAAATAAAACCAGTTATAAACTAGTTTAATGCTTCTCTAAAAGAGAACTAGAGAGCAGATTTGGGGAGAACAAAGTATGAGGGGGGATATTGTGTGTGTGAGTGTGTGTGTTTGAAGCCTGTATCTTTCAGATCATGGATAATTATTTCTCAGGAACACCCAGCCTTCTGACCAGTTCAGGGGTTGTATATACATTTATAAGCTACACTATATACCGTGTTCTTCACAAACAGGTGTGGAATTCTATACAATTTTCTGTTGAAAAACCACTTCTCTTGAAAAATAAAAGATAACTAATGTAGTATTTTTGCAAAATGGGAAGTGGAGTGTTACTTTTTAAAAAAAATTAAATTTACAATTTTAAAAATTTACAATTTTAAAAAATTGTAACTATCAACATGACTAATTAATTGGGGAGGAGGCTTGATACTATTACATTTTAAAGGATAAGTCTCTAAAGTCTGCTTTTGGCACAAGGGCAGGCCGGATTGTTCTTTTCTAGTCAGATGGAAACTGCAGATGGAAAAACTAAACTGAAGATATCAGGCTTTCTCCTTTATTCTTTTTACAATAATGAGTTACGGTATAAAAGAAGAAAAATAGCCAAATGCACTCTGACCACAGCAATGAAATGACAGGACAAAGCAACCTGGACTACTCTTGTTCCCTTAACGGCAGCTGTACTGACAGAAACCAGCAGAAAAAGTTCTAGTTTCAGGAGGGAAGAGAAAACTGTTCCCTTAAGGCAAGAACATAGATGGCTCATACCAAAGCAGGCTGGTTTCCCCACCCCTTAATTGTGGGATGAAGTGCACCCATTACTTGGTTCAGGAGCTGCCACTGGCTAAGATGCCATTATGATGTAGCACGAGAGAAGTTTACTTCATCATTGACCCTTGTCACAGAGATTCCTCTTGCAATGCTTGGCAGCATCTTTATTCTGGCAATTCCAGTTGTAGTACTGGAGCGCAGAGGCCCTTTCACACTCCATGACTATAATGTGATTCCATTTTAAGTACCATGGCAACATCCTGTGGAATCCTGGAGTTTAGTTAGAAGTTTAACACTTACAGTTCTAAGAGTCTAGATAACATAAAGGTACCTGATCTCATTTGATCTTGGAAGCTAATCAGGGTCTGCTCTGAGTAGTACCTGGATGGGAGACCACCAATGAATGGTGCTGTATGCTATATTTCAAAGGAAGGAACTGGCACAACCACTTTTGTGTATTCCTTGCCTAAGAAAATGCTATGGAATACATGGGGTTGCCATAAGTTGACAAACAATGGGAAGACACACACACACACACACAATTCTGAGGCAGAGAATTCTCCACGTTGCCTTTGACCAAACTACAAACCCCAGGAGCGTTTCATAGGATGCAGCCATGGCTGTCAAAATGGAATTATAGCACTATCATTCCCAGATTAATTGACCTTGTGTATGGAGTCAGAGGTGGGAAACCTGCTGGAATTTTAAGATGAGCATTAATAACATGTGCTTCCTATCTGTGTCCTGAGGCCAGGTTTTTTGTTCAAAGAGTCCCTTTAAATGATTACTATCACCAAAATCCCACCCCCTGTATATTCTATGTGTGGACAACACTACAGAGAGATATAGTTATGTTCCACCTGTCAAGAGTTTATGTGACTCAGTGTACTATGATTAGATGTTGGTGTTAATCTCAGCTCTTAGTTCAATGGCAGTAGAGGTTACTAGAGTGGGCAGGGCAGAGAACATGTTGTTGTTGTCATCGTTGCTAGATTTTTAAAAGGTTTAGGGGTCTCTATTGAATTCAGAAGGTAGGTTTTTCACTTCAGTATTTCTTATGTTCTTGACAACTTTCGTTTGTATTGACACAGCAGGCATAAGATTGGTATATAGCCAATACCTTCTGCTTCACTGCTTTTGGATCCCATTTTGGACCTAGAGTACAGATCTAAAAGGGTAGAATTCTGCCAATGTATCCTTAGCAGTGGGGCAGTAGGCCTCTTTTGACTGAGATCTATTTAAAATAAGCTGTGTTTACCTTTGAATATTAAGAAGATAAAAGTTATGGCTGCAGATGATTTATATAACTTTAAAGTGGGTAACAAAGGTACTGAAATAAAGATTTCCTATACCTTGACTCAGTCATTAATCAGAATGGAGACTGCAGTCAAGAAATCAAATGATGACTAAGATTTAAAAAGACAGCCATGAAGGAACTAGATAAAGTCATCAAGTATAGGAATGTGTGTGTGTGTGTGTGTGTGTATATATATATATATATAATTAATTAATTAAATATCAAAGTCAGAATCTTCCAGGCTGCAATATTTCCAGTTTCTATGCATGCTTGTGAAAACTGGACAGTGAAGAAACGTGGCAGGAAGAAAAACAAATAATCTGAAATGTTAGTACTGGAGGAGAGTTCTGTGGATACTAGAGACTAGGGGTGTCAAACTGAATTTCATCTTCAGCCACATCAGCATTATGGTTGCTCTCAAAGTACCGGTTGTATCTGTAAGACTATAAATGTATCTACTCTTTTATTGTACTAAATAATTGCCTCTGCATTACTGGTTTTTAAATTGCCTTCCCTCTACATCAACTTTTATTTTATTTTATTTGACATTTTGGGGCTATTTGATCATAGTTTATGGTCCCTATACCTCTCCATGAGCCATGCCATTGAACCCTTGGCACCACTCTGATGGTGAGTCTTGAACAAAGGAGCAGTCAGAAGTAGAAGTAGATTGCAAGGGCTGGCTGCTGGGCTCCTCTTCAGAATACTGGCAGCCAGGGGGAGTGTCGCAGCTGCAAGAGAGATGCAAGGGCCACATGAAATGGCCTGGCAGGCTGGATTCAGCCTGCAGGCCTTGTGTTTGATACATGTGCCAGACTGCTAAAACAACAAATGAAGGGGTCTCAGAGCCAATTAAGCCTGAACTTTCATTAGACATCAGGATGACTACATTGAGGCCCTCATACTTTGGATAGATCATGAGATGAGATGACTCACTGGAAAAGACAAGAATGCTTGATAAACTGGAAGACTGGAAGACTGGAAGACAATAGGACAAGCAGAAGACCATACTACAAATGGTGTGAGTCAATCAAGAAACCAATAGTGGCAAGTTTACAGTACCTGAGGAGGACCACTGGTGTCAAGGGCTCTTGGAGATCACTCATTTATAAGGACACCATAAATTGTAGTTGACTAGATGGCAAATAATAAAAACAAAGCAAACCTTTGGCCAATATAATTGAAAATTAGCACCCAGAATATAAGAATATGCCCTAAAGTTGCACCCTTTCACATGCTTATCTTTCAGAAGCATTTACTTTGAGAAAACATTGACAACACTGCGTGATCATACATGGGACCACCTGACATCACTCTGTTAATCTACAGTCACTGACTCACAGATGAAAGTTCTTCAGTGAGCTCTTTCTTTGGTCTCCTGTGACCATTTGCTCAGTCAAACTGTGATTTGTTGTAATGTTTATTTGTGAATGTTTATGTGCAAAGTCTCTTTCACGTGGCAGCTGTCAGTTACATTGGAGCTGTAAGAAACAGCCGGAATCCATAGGTTGTTGTGGGTTTTCCAGGCTTTGAGGCCATGTTCTATTAGTATTTTTTGCTGGCTTTTTGCCTGCATCTGTGGCTGGCATCTTCAGAGGATCTGGTGGCATGGAAGTGAGACAGAGTATATATACTTGTGTAGTCCCCGGATGGGAGGGAGCAATTTGCATATGTTACAGTTGGCCTGTGTGATGGCCAATTGTTAAATGAGATATCCCCCAGCGTTGTATTGTTAGTCAGGGGATATGCATAACAGTGCATTGAGTACATTAGCAAACCAACCTGGACACAGAATGCTTTTTGAAAGCACAGAAATTCTGGACCATTCTGACAACTACTGTCAGACTACACAGAGAAGCCACTGAAATCCATAAACACATGGACGATTTCAACAGGAAAGAAGAAATTTGGAAAGTAAACAAAATTTGGCTACCATTACTGAAGAACACTAAAATCAAGACTCAAAAATATGCCGATGAACACCACCCAGATTCTGAAAGTCCCTCTACAGGAAACAATACAATGGATTGCTAATGCACTTAATGCACTGTTATGCATATCCTGGGGGAATATCCCATTTAACTCTGGGAAATATCCCATTTAACAATTGGTCATCACACAGGCCAACTGTAACATATGCAAATTGCTTCCTCCCACCCAGGGACTACACAAGTATATATACTCTGTCTCACTTCCATGCCACCAGATCCTCTGAAGATGCCAGCCACAGATGCAGGTGAAATGTCAGGAGAAAATACTAATAGAACATGGCCTCAAAGCCCAGAAAACTCACAACAACACACAACAACTTCCGATAATTTTCCCATAGCTCTTTCTTTTATCCTTCTTGAAATATGCTTACCAAAATAAGCGCTAAATACTACATGTATTTACCAACCTTCCCCAATATCTTTCATTTATAATAAAGCTTTGAGGGGAAGATCATATAAATCTTCCTTCAAGTTAAAATTACCGCTAATTAAGCAAATACACTTTTTGTCATCTTCACTTGGCTTAAATGTGGTTTGCAAGCCTTGGTACAGAAATTAGACCTTTGTGACAAGCTATTCCTGAATACCTTGGTATGCTGGAATTCATCTGAGGTTTCACAATGACTGAAGGTAAATATTATTGCCTTCATTTTAGAGATGGAGAAATAATTACAGCAATATATTACAAATGATAGCTTTATGGGTTCTAATGCATCTTACTTCACTTCAAGAGTCTTTCTAAAATTTGTTCATTTTCACTAAATAAAATAATAGATACATTAAATGTGGAGAAAATCCTTTGAAGTTCTTTAAAATGCATTTCCACAGGGAAGGTGACAGGTTCATTACTAACAGGAAAGAAAGCTTTTAAAGAAGGTAGCACAACATTACAGCAGTCCCTGTTGAAAACTTTGTGTTTTGTGCATCTCACAGCAGAATACGAATATCTAACCTGGCACAGATAACACAGTTATACTACTAAAAAAATTGTCAGAAAAGATAATATCCAATTCAGTCAGATAATTTTGACTTATTTGAGATAACTGACTTAACTAAGGCCTAGTTCTTACTCAGTTGGTAAACCTATTTTTAGACTACAACTCCCATAATCCTCCTGCCCACAGGGCTACTGGCTTTTTTGGTGGGAATTATAAGCTCAATAGCACAAAAAGTGACTTTTCCATACTTTTGTCTGGTCCGTACCACTTCAGACTATATGTAGAGTTCATAGGATAGAATGCTATTAGCTGTATTTGGGTATTTATCTATTTATTTTGTTTTAAAATATGGATACTATTATACTTGAGCACATGCTCAGGTATAATAGTATACATAGGAAGGACGCATAGTGTTGCATGTCTGTTAGCTTTGCCCTCTAAGTATATACTCTCCAAATGTCCCTGTTTGGTAGGGTCAGGCCCAATTAATTGTCCCACTTCTCCTCCTCCCCCCGCCTTCTTCTTTGTCCTTACCTTACTTCAGTTGCTGCAAACTGAGCACAAAGTACAAAAGTAGTTTGCACTCTGTTAACTCAACTAGGGGAGAGGAGGGGTGGAATCTTGCGTTTTCCTGTAGGTTCAGGCAAAAGCAAACTGTAGCAGCCTCTCCACGTTCATCTGTTTTCTTATTAATAACTTTGTTATCTTGACCACACTCTGATGTTGCTTGGCCACACATGTCCGTGTTTTGATCTGTGAAATGTTGAATGCAAGTATCTCTTGAAAATAGATAAAATTTGTTAAGTCTTTACTTGTTCTCAGTTCAACAAGAATAGAATTTGCCACAGATGGGGAATCCTAATTTAATACGTTCCTCAGTCATGAAATTGAAGCCCTCTGGAAATGAAGCTTGGAATAAATGAATGGATTATAGAGTGCCGCCTCCACATTCGTAGGGTTCAGGGCACAGAACACTCATGAAAGTAGAAAAACCATAAATAACTCCCCTCCTACAATCCCTCTCTCATTCCCTTCCAGAGCTCCCTCCTCGCCTTCCTTTGCCTCTGGCACCAGTATTCCCAGAGGAAGAAAAAAGACAAGATAAAGGGTTTACCAATACTTTCCCCTCAGAGAAGAGCAGATCACTGAGTTCTGGCATTCTAGCTACTTCCAAGTGCCATCTTGAGAAAGGAGATTCCTCACAGAGGGGAGGGGAGGAGCAAAGAGAACACCTGACCAATCAGTTGCCATTACACAGCAGAACATGTAGCCACATGGCAGAGAAGGCATGCCACCAGTGGGGGGCAGGCTTTGCTCACTCCAAAGGAAAACAATCCATTTTAAACACAAGCCTTGCAAGCGTGGGATAAGGAATGCAAGAGAATGGGCGGTGAAGAATGGGGAAGGGAAGCACGCACGTGCTTCATGAATGATCAGATTTGCAAAGGTCAAACCCATGAATGTGGAGGGAGGACTGTAAACTCATTTGTGCACTTTATTAACATTTAGCCCAGCAGAGGCCTGAATTTCACTAGTCAGTATTTAACCTAATCCAGATCAAAAATATTCCAAGCAGGACCACAACTGCAACGGATGTGTGGAAACCAAATTAAGAATGTTTGATCCAGATTTCTTTGCTATGGGCTGCTGAAAGGAAAGAAGAAGAACTCCATTTTTCTCTGCCATTGAGCTCTTCCCTCACAGTTAGAGCATTGCAACTCAAAATGGTGGTCCATGGATCAACACTGGTGGTCCATGGATCAATGCTGGTCCTTGAGTCATTGACTGCTGGTCCCTGGTAAGTTTCCAGGAAAGAAAGAAATAATTTGGACATAAATACAGTACTGGTCTCTGGCACACTAGAAAAAAAAATCCTAATCCCACTATATCAGATGGCCTCAGCAGCATTGGTTCAGAGTAGGCCCATACCTTGGTTCAGGACTTAGAGGGGAAAGATATATACACCCTTACGACTGAGGGAAGGTGGGTGTGCAGAAGAGGAACAATGATATACATTGAGGAAATTAACAGAACAGAGTCTAAAAGTCTAGGGAAAATGGATTGGGGATATAAAAGAGATAAGATCAGAATGAGGGAAGGAGAGTTAGGACAGTATTTTAGCTCCCAGGTTCCCATATCTACTGGATTCATTACTTCTAAACGTGCATCAGGGTCCCATTAAGGAAGCAAAAAGTCAACATGGAAAAAGGCGGAACAGGTTGCACTTTTAATTCCAGTCCCCAGCCCACTGCATCAGACACTGCCATTTTAGTGATGCACTTCACGTATGGCTGACACATTTTCTGGAAGTAGCAGAAACAGCATTTGCTGGCTTTCAATTATAATATAAATAAGTTTATTAATAATTCCTCATGGCTGGTATATGGCAACCATAAGGCAAATCTATCATGAGTTTTTCTGGGGCTGAGAGTGTGTGATGTGCCTAAGGTCACCCAGTGGGTTTCCATGGCCAAGAGGGAAATCAAACCCTGGTCTCCAGGATGAACTCCAGTGCTCAAACCACTGACTGTGCTGGGTACAAGTCTGCAAAATCTAGTATTTTTTCTAGAATAATCCTACCTTCTTCAAAACTTTTTACCTAAATAATTATAAAATACTTTTCTATTTAAAAAAAATAGCTAAAGTTTAGACTGGGCTGCATTTCTTTCTCTTCATTTCAGAGACCAGATGGAGTAGCCCAAGCCCACTTTCAATAAAGCCTAGTTTGCTCATGGTAGATAAAGATGTGTTTTTCTATAGGGTTCCTTTACAAATTCTTCTTTCTATCACACCACATGGTTTTCAACATCCTCAGGTCCAGTTAATGTAGAAAAGTCAATCAGTGATTCTGTTCCTGCTGGTCCCTTGAGATTACTGGTGGTCACTGTCACATTTTAATGCTTCTCGACAAATATCAGACCTCATTGTATGTAGAAATATAGCAGAGCAGGGAGCACTTCAGTGTTACACTGGATCACTGTCCCCTAAACTAGAGTAAAAACACCAGGCTAAATCCAAATGCTACTCTTGGGCCATTTCTGCACTACACTGGTATAGTGCTATTATTCCACCTTCAACATCCTGTGGTATTCTGGGGTTTGTAGTTTCCTGAGGCCAAAGAGCTTTCTGGATGAGAATTCTAAAGGCCCCTCCCTAAACTGCAAACCTCAGGATTCCATAGGATGTTGAAAGTGGAATAATATCACTACAACAGTGTAGTGAAGAAATGGCCTTAAATAGAGCAGATCTATTGAGTTAATGTGGCATACAATAGAGTTGACTTAACAAGCCACACTTAACAAGACACATTGGATCTACTCGACTGTGTTTGGGGTGGTAATCAGGTTCATCTTGTTAGCAACCTGCTCTAAACATGTATGCTGCATACATGCATACATATATACAGCATATATGGTGGATGGGAAAGAAAAAAGAGAGATGGCTATCCATGATTAAATGTAACTGACAGCTTGTTAGATGTTGGTTAGATGTACGTTTAGAATAATATCTCCCAACCTGTCTGCTTCTAGATATTTTGAATTACAAATCCTATCATTCCCATCCAGTAATTGAACTGTAAACTTTGTAGGCCAGGACACCTGGAAACTGTCAGACTGAGGAATGCAACTTATAGTACAAAAGTAATAACACCAATCCTCCTTCTCCTCTTTTTCCATCCATTCACATTCTTCTCTTCCCTCACAAAACCAGAACTCAAGTCAATTAGTGGTCCACCCACAGGGCCATCTGCCATATACTATCTTCTAGAACATCTTTCAAAACTAATGGATAATTTGAAAATTAATTTAACAGATTGTCTACTGTAGATTAGGGAAATAAATCTTCATAAGTTTCATTCTTGCAGGCAAAAATAAGCAATTTTATCATTTTTCTCCTTGCTGCAAGAAGGTGCAGCTTTCAAAGACATCTTTTAGTTCATGACATATTCTGTGCCTAAATAAATAAATGCATGTTTTGTGAAGGAAATTGGATTTTCTATGCAGGAAGTATTTTCTATGCGGGAGTGTTATTGTACACAAAACAGTATTTTCTGTACAGAAATGTTATTTTCTGCACAGAAAAGGCTATTTTCTACATACACAGAGAAAAATGCAGCTTTCTGTGCAAAAAAAGGTGCATTTTTCATGCAGAATAAATACTGAACTGTGAAGATTCTTGCCCATCTAGTATTCTCCTCATCAGGGTTTTCCAACACTTAACAAACCTATCTTTCAACTATTTTCCAAATGTTTTCCGATATTCCTTCTATCCCTAGCATGGATGTAACAAAGGTTCTTTGGGAGAGGTCTTTTCCCTTTCATTTTGTCCTGTTACTACTTATGATCTCTGTAACAGATCTTAGGAGTGATCCTGTTATCCAGTACAGTATCCTGTTTTCTTCCTGTGGGTGCTCCTCCCCGCTTTTGTGGCCGCTGGTCATGGCTGAGAACTCCCTGTGGACATCTGTCTCCTGTGTATGGAGAACTGTACTCATGTGGAAGCTAGATGAGATAAAAAATAAGACAAGACAAATTTCCTTAATTTGCAGCAGCCTTTCACGGCTTACTTTTATTCCCCTACAAAATAACCTGGGAAGTAGGTCATTTGTATTCTCATTTTGCAGGTGTGGAAGTGAGTCTGCGAGAGGAAACCCAAGTCTACTTGATTCCAGCCCAGCTGTCTCTCTGCTGGACCATGCTGTTGGATACAAACAACCCCCAAAATTTCAACTGATGTCTACCCCTCATCCATCTCTCACATTTCAACATGCTTTATGAATTACCCAATTAAAACCTGCATTGTACTCTTACTCAAAAGGGGGGGGACATGTACCCACAGACATTTTGTGTGATTGCATGCATATATTAGTGTATGCATGTACATATGCACACAGACCTTTTGAATTTTTATTGCAACCATAATTCTTACTTGGTGCATCTGGAAATTTGCCATTTCTCGCAAGCTCTTCCATTCAACCTAATACATAACTATCCTGAAGGTTTCATTTTTAAATGTACTCAGATGATAAAAAAAAAAACCCCACCTTCTATTCTACTTGAGACTGTGGGTATTTTACCCATTGGGAGGAACAGGCCCCTCAGTAAGCATAAGGCCAAGGTTAAAACACTTTTAACACAAGATTCTATGATACCCAAAGAGACAATTTTTCCATTGTATTGTGTGTCTCCTGCTATTTTATCGGCATGAGCTGAATCTGAGAGTAAGAGGGTTGCACTGGGACCAATTTCAATTGCAGATGTACCGTTCCTGGCTTTCAATTTTCGCTAACTTTCACAAGACTCAAGGTTACTGCCTTGGATTATTAAAAGTCCCATAGATTCCAGCTAATTATGTAGCTAGCCAAGAAACAGACTGGCATTGATTTTTTGACCCTTTGCAGACATTGAAGCCTGTAAAACAGTTTTGAAATCGGACCACATTTTGCTGTCTGAAGCCCCTTCCCAAAGTCTCTCATGGCGGCTTCTAATCTCTCCCCCAATCACTCTTTATACTCAAGATGCTGACAATTAAACACTTAGGGTCCATTTCTCTTAATGAGAAAATAGTGTCAAGAAAGAGATTTACAGAAAAAGGCCCTTTTTTGTTGTCTTTTTTGTCAGAATCTCACTCAAGGTAAAGTCTGAGCTCTTTTCAATCCTAGCACTAAACTGGGATAACTGAATGCTGTGAAAAATTCAGCCCTTTGGTAAATTTATACAGCCTCAAGAAAACCTATAGCTGAGTAAGCAGGGTAATTCTATTCAGATAGAGCCTTCGCCCACGGAGGGGATTTTGTGCAGACAACTTCAGGTGTTCCTTACTCCAGTGGAGACCGGGTCAGGCTAGGTGTTAAAGGCAGTGCAGATTCCCTGTGATTAACAAGTCCTTATGCATACATAACAATTTCCTCAGAGAACAACTCCTTCAGCAATCGGGCTTACAAACTTAGCCTGCATTTACTTTCTAATGACCAGTCATGAAAAGAAGCATGCTAAATACAAGATAAGAAGGCAAGGAACTGTGCTGTAACAAACAGACATTATTTACAAGATGAGGGTGCACCTATGCACCAAAACATAGCAGCCATCGTGTCTGTTCGACTTGTAGGCCCTTTTTAAAACCCCAACCTGGGGTTTGTTGTTTAGGGAGGGGCATTTAGGATTCTCAACCAGAGAGCTCTTTGGCCTTGAAAGGGTTAAATTGAAGAAGCTATTGCTAAAGTAGAAAAATAGAGAAAAATGAAGTGAGCAGATGTGTCCTTTATCTTATCAGAAGGCTTAGGTATGCGCTTAGCTATGCAGGGAACCTGGGGAGTTTAGAGGTCAGCGAAACTCAGTGAGAGTACTCCCTTGGTACCGAAATATATCATTTTTGAAAGCTGTAACCTGTTGTAACCTGGGTCTTTGTAACCTGTAAACAGTTCATATATGGTCATATTTAATCATTTCCTGTAACCTGTTTACAAGAGTGTATAAAAGAGTGCTGATACCTGACTCTGGGCTCTCAGTCTTTGGAAATTCATTCCACTGAGATTCATGCAGTAAAAATAAATCTTTTTCTTGCTTTCTAATCTGGTGGTCTCAGTTCTTGGCGAGCTACTTCAGCCTCAGTAAACTACAAACCCCAGAATTCCACAGGATGTTGGAAGTGGAATAACAGCACTATAACAGCGTAGTGTGTAAATGGCTATAGTGTTACTCGAACTGCTGAAGGTTCCAGCATAATTACTTCAGTAGGGGCTTGATTGCTTTCATGGATCTTCCACTCCCACTCTTGTTTCCTTTAAATCCACCTGATGGGGACAGACATTATTTTTCTTCTATTCTTTTCCATTAGGAAAAGAGCGTTATATAGCTACAGTGATCAGTATGCAGAAGATAGCACTATCCAAAGATTTGAAGATCTAATTACGAATTGGATTCCTCAGAAACTTTCAGTAGATTCCAGTCCTTCTAGTCCTTGTGATTTCATAAAACAAAAGAAAAATCAACCTTCTCTGATTGTCCCCAATGCTCCCACATGCCTTATGTTTATAGAATCATGAAGGCAGAAGAAACTTTAGCCTTCTAGTTCAACTCCCTGCTAAGTGTGGGATCTGAGGATTCACATCAGTGCAGCCAGAATGGGTAACAAAAATGAAACACTTCTATTTTCTCTGTAATTTTGGGTAAAATGTTTAGGATTTGTACTAAATCCTGTCACTATCTAATCTTTTGCTATGGATTAAGCTAATTATGTATGCCTTGTCACTATATGTTTTTGCACTTTATAATTCTATAACACAATTCCATCTCTGATTTCATTCGCCAATTCCCCATCTCCATTCATCAGGAAAGCATCATATATCACCAAGACAAGAGTCCTTCAAAAATTGTGAATCTTGAGGAACAAGCATATTTTTCATTAAGTGGAGCTGCTCTCCAAGCAGTTGACAATATTATTAGAATAAACATATTTTTGAAAACGGGCTCAACAAAGAGGTTAGATCCAAATTGTTGTCTTGTAAAACAAATTTAGTTCTTCTTCCTCTGTGCTGATTGATGGTGGTTCTTCCACCTTCTTTAGTACATGTGTCAAACACAAGACCTGTGGGCCGAATCCAGCCTGCCAGGCCATTTCATGTGGCCCTCACACCTCTCCTGCAGCTGCAGCGCTCCCCCACCTGGCAAGCCCAATCCCAACACTGCAGGCCCCCGGTTGCAGATATTCTGAAGAGGAGTCCAGGAGCCCAGCAGCCAGCACTAACAATCTCCTTCTACTTCTGACTACTCCTCTCTCCAAGTCTTGCAATCAGAGTGTTGCTGGGGGTTACCATGTGCAGCTCACGAGAGTTGGACAGAGGAGCAGTCAGAAGAGGCACAGAGAGGGGCTGGAAGGCTGAAAGAGGCAGAGAGAGAATCTTACATTATATTTATATAGTCTTACAGATATGACGAGCCCTTTGAGGGCAACCATAACGCTGATGCAGCCCAAAATGAAATTGAGTTTGACATCCCTGTAGCATTTTGGTTTTGTTTTGTTTAATTCTACAGTTAGCTAGTGTCCTCATGAGGACTTCTGCAGTACCTTTTGTATCTAACAAAGAAAGTTAGTAGCTTTAGGGGTGGAGACGTGAGAGCTGGTATACTTTTAGGATGAGAGGTGTAATTCCTTTCTACAATATGGTCCTTCCTCCACTCCACCTCTTTTTTTTTTAAAGGCCAAGTTGCCACTCAGAAATGCTTCTTGATTTCTGTTGCTCATAAAATGTTCTTGGTCAGAATGCTCTTGGGAACTAAACTATGATCATTCAGTTTCATTCTCAGTGGCATTCTTGAAAGGGATATAATTTACCATTTCCCCCCAAGAATGCCTCGGAGAAGGATGTCACATTTTCAAAGGGAACTGCAGCTGAAATAGCGACTTTATTTTTTTGCTTTACTTTTTTCTGTTACTGTTTTTAAATTAAAAAGGAGGGATGGGAAAACACCTTTGGCCCCATCATTCAAAGTAAGAACACATACCCACACTTGAAAGTGTGATGTATATAAGTCTTATAAGTCTTACTCCAAGTCTCAAGTCAAATCTCAAGTCTCTACCTTCAAGTCTCAAGTCAAGTCTCAAGTCTGGGAGCCAACTTTATTTTTTTTATTATTATTATTAAAGAAAAAGAACAATACATAACAGAATAAAACAAAAACACCACGTGAATAACATAAATGTGAAAAAGAGAAAAATTACAACACTAATAGCTTACATTACTATTTCTCTCCAGATCTTTTATCATCATATACTTATTCAACATATTATGTATCACGTTGATTATATAGTTTTATTTAATATATCTAAATCTCTTTCTCCTTGTACTCATTATTGCTATAATAATTTCATTCTTAAGTCTATTTTTTTCAACTATTTCACCTATTGCTAATACTATATATGATCCAGTTATTAACCATAAACTCTAACCCTAAATGTGAACCCATTCCCAGAGCCAATTATATTTCAGCTTACTCTGCTTTCCAAAATTGCAATTTTTCTTGTGGAGGCGTGACACTTCCCTCTTTTAATAAAGCCTTTCCCACAAATATTTTCCATATTGCTTCAAAGTCATTCCTTTTCATGGTCCCATTTTTAACCTTAATTCGACATGTTAATTTATCATTAATTGCAATTTTCCACACTTCTTTATACCAATCCTTTATTTGAAAGTCTTCTTGAGGTTTCCATTTTCTCAATATAATTAGCCTTGCTGCAGTTAATAAATTTGTAATTAACTCCTTCATTGTCTGGGTACAATTAACTTTATCAAATATAGATAATAACACTATACTCGGACATATTTGTAAATCAATTCCTGTTATTTCTTTTATCTCTTTAAACGTCATTTGCCAAAATTTTTGTACACCTTCACAATTCCATCACATATGAATATATGTGCCAATCTCTTGGCAACCCCTCCAGCATAACCTTGAATAATTCTTGTCTATATGGTTTAACCTTACTGGTGTTAGGTACCATCTCCAAACCAATTTATAATAATTCTCTTTTATCCTTACAGATAAAATTTTTAAATGATGCTGATTCCAAATTTTCCTCCAATCTTAAATATCTATTTTTTTGTAGTAATTCTTCCTCCCATATTTTTCTACGATATTCATCTTCATCTTCATCTTTTGACAATATTTTATATATTTCTCTTGTGGTACCCTTTGATATTTCATTTTCTTCCATATCATCTCTTTGCTTAATCATTTGTTCAGATCTAGTGTATTCTCTAAAATCTTTGTTATTGCTTTTCCAATTCCTTGTCCACTCCTCCAGCTGAATGTAATTAAACCATGACATCTTAGTACCCTGCAATCTGTCCTTTATTCTATCTTTATTCGTCATTATATTCATCCATTCTTTTAACGTATATATTCCCTGCTTTTTTAATTCCTTCTCTAATTCATCCCTCAAATTTATCGGGAATTTTTCCATCATCACTACTGGAGTTAATGGTGAGATAGCTGGCATTAGTTTTCCCTTGTTTTAATTCTATATTTCTAATATATTATGTTACTGAACCAAGGGCAGCAAGTCAGTCACTAAAAATATGCAAGTCTCAAGTCAAGTAGAGTCAATGGCCCTTTCCACAAGGGGGGGCGTGAAACGCAGGGAAACGGGGCGGCGCATGCGGGAATGGAGCTTACCTTGATCCGTCGCCATGGGGAGCAGCGCACATTCACCGCTCTACATGGCAGCGGCGGCCGGTGGCGGCCAGCGGCGCCCAGAGGCGCCTGGCGGTGCCCAAAATGGCAGCTGGTGGCTTCCGGTGGCTCTCCGCCAATTGAAGAAGTGCGCCAGCTGGAAGCCCGCCCCCGGGGAGCTCTGCAGGGACGCACTTGCGCGCCTCTGCAATTCCACACGGGGCGCTGCGATGGGCTAGTGCACGTGTGTTTCATAAAGACCACATGAAATGTGGTCTTTATAAAACACGCGGTGCCACCCCCGCAGCCGCGCGAGGGCGGTTTGAGGTGTGGAACCTCCACATTTCTAACCGCCCTAGCGCACTCCAAGGTGTGGATGACCTCTGGGTGAGGGCGTCCTACCCCGTGTTACCCCATGTTACCCCCCCCCATGTGGAAAGGGCCAATGTGTAATTTTTGCTGAGTTAAGTCTGAGTCAAGTCACTGAAGTGGCTTAAGTTTGACTTGAGTCCGAGTCAATCAGCGCGAGTCTACAGCACTGCTTTCAATGACCCTAATGATTTTACAGTCTTTGAGGAGGGATTTTGTCCAGTGGGTGCTTTGACTCAGCTCTAGTTTTATCTCCTCTGTTTTTCTTCTGAAATACCAAATCCTTGGTATTCCTATATAGAGAAATCTCTATAAGCTGTTCTGTGGCTCTGTGGCTCCACAAATTAGCCATAGGATTTTATTTATTACTGTAATCATTTATTGCAACAAATGAAAAGGGCCAAATTTCTGTCAAGTTTTATTCCTGAAGCCAATTTCAGCAAATCAGTAAACCCTGTAAACCTTAATGCCTGCACTACCTAGTCTCCACTGAATGTGATGGGCATTCCTGGGACTGACAAATTTCTCACTCAAAAGCTGAAGGTTCTCCTGCCTTGATTTATTCTGGACATAGACCACATCACCACTCTCCCTATATGGCCTTATATAGGATGACGCATTCCTAATCAAAACTTGTACCCATTCAAGCGGCAGTCATGATAGATTTGTGATCAACAGAGACTTTCTTTGCCAGTCGGCAGCCTTTCCCCAGACATCAATTGTTATACAGCAGCTTTTAACAAGGGTAGATTATTCCGTTTCATTAGTTGATACATTCCTTGTCATGTAGCAGGATTGATGGGAATTGGTGTATGCAGCAAATTCATTCTTTGTCTTTTCTTTTGTCACTTCATCACAGATTCATTTAAGCAGATTCCACCATGGAACTGATTCCCTATAGTACAGCACGTCACGTTTCTCGAGATGGAATGAAAACAAGCTCAAAAATATAATGCGCTAGCAGAGATTTTCCCATCTCCGTGAGGCACGGGGACATCAAAAAAAGGAAATTACTTTCTTTCTCAAACCAAGGCATATTGTGGGATCAACAGTCAGCAATTTGGGGGCTCTGCTTTAGAGAAACCTGGAGTTATCATAGCCCTTTCCGTTATCATTAAAAGCTATTAACAGCCATGGTCTGAACACGCAAACTCTCAGGAGTTCCTTTCAAGAAAAGGAAAAGAAATGGCACATTTTAGAAAACATGAAGGTATTAAAATGTTCCTTCATATGGCTGCAGGGCCTAGGGAACTAACATAATGGTATGAAAGTAAATGAGGTTCCTACTTCAAAAAAGATGAGATTTCCGGGCTGAAGTTTTGTTCCTGTTGGAGTCAATAAGAAAACTCAGCAGGGGTTAGAATGGGACAAGCAAGTTCAAGATCAGAAGTGACAAGAATATCCAAATTGCAGATGAGCTTTGGTAGCTTTTACTCAAAATCATCTTCCAAACTTTAAAACAACTATGGACTCTTGTATGATTTCTGCTTTCTGAGTGGTTCTCCTTCGAAGTTACACAAGTGGGATATACAAAAACCATGTGTGCCATCTTCTCTTCTTCATGGAAGGACTGTAGGTCAGTAAGAGCTCATTCTTTGTGTGCAAAATGTCTCAAATCCTCACATCTCTTGCCCACTGTGCCCCCTGCAGTCTGGGATAAAACCTTTCAGTATTACCAGCAGTTAGTGTAGGCTAGGCATGAGCAATTTAGGTCTGTGTAGGGAACAGTTTCAGCCTTCTGGGGGTTGCACTGCAAGACATTGTCACTTGCCACAGAAATTCAGTGCCAAGCACTGTCCAGAAATGCAAGAATCCCACATCCAGTCTGCTGAAAACTGTCTTCAATTACTAAACAAGGTGCATGGGGGGCAGATGACTTGCTTATAGGCAGAACTTGGCTTTTTTCAGGCTTCAGGAAGCACAGTTTTACTTTGGAACAAGATGTCTGCCCACAAGCACCTTAGTTTTGTGGCAGAAAGAGGTTTGTTGCTATGCTGTTGCACCAAGGGGTTTCAGGAACATGAAATGTGAGGGAAGACAAAACTGGCCAGGAGGCTACATGGCTTGCCCACCCTGGTATAGCGTGTACTGAGCTCAGTGTCCCAGTTAGGTACAGCATCTTCCTAAATAGCTCAGCTGTTTATAGCTTTGGGAGCTTGGACCCTCTTTTCCTCACCAATTTGGGGTGCTAAGCAGCTCATTCAAAACGTATGCAAGAACTCAGTTGCTTCCCACAACCATAACCTTAGTCTTTACTCCACAAAAATATGCTTTTGGCTTTTAACAATTAAAACTATTAAAATACTGGGTTTTAAACTACTTATTGAAAATATTGACTGAGCTGGAGGTAACAAATTAATTATTACCGCATGATTTGTAAAATCTGCTTTCAGTGGATGGGGGGAGTTATGTCAAACATCTTACGGTATCCACTATCCACTTACATAGCAGTAGGCTGTTAGACCACAATCCTGTCCCACCCAAAATGACTTCTTCCCATTCTAATCACATCTGAATGTCTGAAACTCCATGTAGATATAGATCTATCATATCCAGTCATGTAGGGATGGGGGGGCGATGGGGGCAGTTCACCCCTGGCAGCAATTTTTTGGGGGGCATCCTGGCTCCTTGCTTGCCCTTCCCTACACACCGTAGCCCCGCCCTGTCCATTGTAACCCCATCCCATCTGTCATAGCCATGCCCCACGCACTGTAGCCACACCATGTGCTGTAGCCATGCCCCCAAGTACCCTAGCCTCATCTCATGCACCCTAGCCACACCCCCACACACCATAGCCACACCCACACACCATAGCCACACCCCTGTGCCATAGCCCCACCCCACACACCGTAACCATGCCGCCGCCCCCCTCCACGCACTCCAAGCTCCACCACTAATCATATCAGTGAAAACTAAGCCTAATCTCCACAGAAACCAATGTGGAAAGTTGATGTAAATTAACTTAAAGCCTCATTGCAGATTCTTTAAATGTTACTCAAAGATTGAAGAGGGGCTGTGAGAAAATAGGTTACAGATATTTTCCACAACAGATATTTTCCACAACAGAAGGTAGATTGTCAGATTTCAGAACAAAATATTACAATAATAATTCATTTTTCAAAAAAAAAGTTTTAGACATATATGTATGTGTGTGTAGATATGCATGCATGTATTTGTGTAACACGATATGCGATTGTGTAAATGTGTCTACATATAGTCCCTTAATAAATGTATAAAGAATTGCATACCACGGCTCTTACATTATCACTGTGCAATTATCCTGGCTGACAAAGTGTAAGTGACCAAATCCTTTTTTGGGCCTAATGACATTTTGCTTTAGTAGGCTAGTGATATATCTCACATGGAACAAACAAACCGCTCATGCATAAAATTAATACTGTAAGCTTGAGGGATATAAAACTTTCACCCAGTGATCTATTTTGTAAGGGAAATTATCAGTTTGCATTTTGAGTTCTCCTACCATTTTATCAGGTCACCTACATTTTCCATGTTAAAACAGGGAAATTTCAGAAGCCGGCTTATCGTGAAGAGCTCTCTGACAAGGTCCCCTCTGGTTGTTTTTAATCTGTAGCAGTGAAGACGAATGCAGTGGAATAATTTTTCTACCAGACCTGTTTTTACATGAATCTTATAGAGTAGGTTGTAGAGGTAGCAGCACCATATATTGTTTTACTGACCTGGAAAGTATTTCTATGTGTGAAATATATGTGCAGCCCATAGGTAGATTGCAATGTTTGATGAGTAGATTTAACATGCAGTTTTCATGTGCATAAGATCTGTCTGATCTTGCAAGCTAAGCAGGATTAGGCCTGGTTAGTACTTAGAAGGGAGACCATCAGGGAATATTAGGTGCTGTAGGCTATATTTCAGAGGTAAGTGATGGCAAATCTCCTCTGAAGAAATGTTGCCAAGAAAACTCTGTGATAGGGTTGCCATGAGATGGAACTGACTTGAAGGCAATGTTAGAGGAAAACTGCATGTGTGCACTTCCTGTGGAATACATGACCCTGTATTCCTTAGCAGTGATGATCTGTGAAAGATTTCTGCCCATTTGCTTGTCTTTTGAAGAGTCCCCCAACCATTCTTTTCTCCAGCACAATGTCATTAGATTAGAGTGTACCTCTAATTTTTTATTTTTGTGGACAGAAGTCAGAACTAATTTGCCTTTACAATGGCATGGTCTCCATGAGTTTTGTATTGAAGAAGTACTCTAGAAGATATCAGAAACATTGGCATTGATGACTTAGCTGAAATATTCACAGAGAACATCTTGCTGCAGGAGAGGAAAACAATTCAATTTTAATCCAAGATTTGATGGGTTTATCTTATTCTCCTCTTCCTGAACCAGACACAGTTTGTGTTTCCAGATCCTCACACCAACTGTGCATGTGTCTGGAAGAAGCGGGCCAGGTACATTTTTGGAAAGTGCACATGGGAAGGAGAATATACATTTCAAATATGTGCTAATGACTGCTAAAGCAAACCTAAGTCAAAGGCAGAAATGTGTTCCAAGCAAAATGTACAATTTTAGTGCCCAAAGTATATACATTTGTGGAAAAATAAGCAAAAAGATGGCTTATCTGCTTAAAAAAAGGAAGTAAATCAATGAAACTTGATACAGCTTGGATATGAATGCTGGAAAGGGAAGAAGTCCATGCTTTGGGACATTATAGATGTGTTCATAACTAAGAATGCAACCACATCCTGCATCTCCCTGCTTGGCAACACTTCTTTGGGTCGGAAGCTTACAAATCCCAAGAAAGGTTCCTTCACAAGCATACCATCCATACAGGCCAGCCATCTCCATTCGTACTTTATTCTTCTACATAGACCTGTTCTCAGAAACAACAGATCTGCCAGTACTGTCTCTATATCTGGATTGTACCACTTCAGGCCAGTGGGAGGCACCTGTGAGGCATGTGAATCCACTCCAGGTTTTGTTTAGCATTAAAGAAGCTATCGAAAGTCCTGAATTTATTTTGAGGACAGGGTTCAGAACCTTGAAGAATTCCTTGAAAGTTATCCAAAACATGGTATGGAATCACAACCATCCTGATGTGGGAGCCGACTGCTTCTCTGCCCTGTTGGTGAGCATTCTTGTGATGGAATCTTCCTGCATGGCCTTGGATAAGTGAAAGCTAGCATATGTAAAAAATGGACAATTTTCTATAGATCAGGGAGGGTTTTTTTTAAAAAAAAAAAACCTCAGTATTTTTTCTCCATGGAAGAGCATTCATTCATGTAAGGACTGGGTCTCTGGGCCAAACTAGATGTGACAGGGCAACTGCATGTATTTTATCTGTGTGTCTGTTTGCCTTGGCCACATATAAATTAAGAGGATCTCCTTTTCCCTGAGTATAAAACAGTTCAGCGGAGCTAAACACAAACCTGCCTTACCTGACTATGCCTTCTATGCACAAGGTCACAGGTTCAATTCCCTGTAATGCCAATCCAAAAGGATGAGGAGAGCCCTTTCAAAGAGATTTGCCCTTCTCATTCTCCATTCATCATATACTCAGAAAGGACAGTGTTCCCTCTTACAAAAATGTGAGGTCTGCAAAATTACTGTGTAAACCAAAAGAAAATGTCTCAGTCACTGTTTTTCGAACTGTAACATGCTCCTTCTTGATTTCAGTTACCTTAACCGTTGTTTATTTTTGTTATCACATCCATTATATCCTGCCTGTCTTCTACAAAACTCTCCCAGAGGGCCCAGCTGGCATTTTCAGGTTGTCTTCCTTCCAGTCATTGACTAGGTTCAAACACGTTCAGGTTTCTGCCATATGACCAGTGCTTGGGAACTACACCAATGGAAAGGAAGTACACATGAATATGGTGGGAAACATATGGAGATGACAATTTGCCTTGCCCTTTCCATCACACTGTGTCTACAACTCTGATCCTTCCTGGTTGATTCAGTATATCAGCATATCTATCCAAATACCAATGTATTGAGCTTCTTTCCCATTTCTTGACTAGCTCAGGATTCTTTCACACAGAGGAGCCCTGGACATAGATGGAGGTGGAACTAGGCTTGAATCTCTTTGCACATGAATTCAGTATATGAGAGGGCTAGTGTGTGTTTAAATCAAGTGAAATATATTAGTGGACAGTGGTAAAGCTGTGACACTAGAGCTCCATTCAGCTCCCAACGATTAGGGTGACATTTGAGAATATATTTAACAGATGCTGTCTATCAATTAAGAGGTAGTTGTCTTTCTATGCTCTGGAGAACTAGGGTTTGATTGCCACACTCAGTTGCTTGAACCATGCACCAATAGACTTGGCTAGGTGACTTATGGGAATTTCAAAGACAACACAGGTAGAGTCAAGCTAAGCAAGAGCCAACGTTTTGCCAGGCTGTTCACTTCATAATTCATAGACACCAGCTGCAGTTTGTCCCCATTCTCAGTAAAGATTTAATAGCTGCCATGAAGTCTCCTATTACTAAGGTTTCATTATTTGTGAAATACTGCATAGTACGTTTACTAGAATGCCAGGAGGTACAACCATAAATAATTAAAACGATGCTGTGATGGTCAAATCAAAATGAACAAATTACAATTGGTGAGGAATGATTCTTGATTGTTAATTATTTATATTAAAACAAAAATTAGAGGCTCTTGCTGAGATTTGGACTGTATTACAAAGACGCTCTACTTCACCCCTGCTCCCAGGATCTAACACTCTGGAGAGAAAGGGCAGGAACCTGAATCTGAGATCAACATACAGACTCAGAATAAAGTACTGCTGCATCTTGTCTTTGTTTGCACTTGGTAGTTTTTAAGGGACTAGTAGTTTTTAACTGCATTCTACATGGGTTATCTGAGGAGGAGGAAAAGGAAGAGGAGGAATGATACAACAGATTGCTTTGTGTTCCTCTTAGGGAATGGATCACTTAGAGAGTATATGAAAGGAACATCCAAACATGATGAGAAGCAAACACACACAATTGCATCCTAAATGTCTAATGAGATAGAGAGAGCATGTTTTTCCACTTCTTCATTCCCAAAGGATAGT
Source organism: Iguana delicatissima (assembly GCA_948472985.1). NCBI lineage: Eukaryota > Metazoa > Chordata > Lepidosauria > Squamata > Iguanidae > Iguana > Iguana delicatissima. Next base: position 582,539 of record CAOKZL010000579.1, on the reverse strand, counting down.
TATCATGAATTCTGGAATCTTGTAATGTCACTACTCCTGCTTATCTACATTTTGGTTGCAAAAATGAGACGTCAAGATTTGAGCACCTTGTATATTTACTGTGTGTTCCATAAAAGATTACCCTGCATATCACAGTGCTTCATATCTTTTCCATGACCTCCAACATGTACAGTAAGAAACAGACAAAAGGGATTAGACCATAAATAAGTTTTTAAAAAACTAGCAGTTTTCTAACACACACATCCTGCAATTCCGGTATACTGCTCTTTTGAGACATTGTTTTCAAAAGGATTAATCTATGGCCATTTAAACACGATGACACTCCTGCGCATCATCCTTTCACAGTGCTGGCAGCACCTCTGCCAGGAAGGGAGAGTGCCAGGAAGGCTCCCCTCTGCACCTCACCGGCTCCCTGCAGAAGAGGGTGCAGTTGCCCCACTTCTTCCCTCTGCAGCACAGCCAGGCAATTTCCATTGCTGCGCTGGGGAAGGAAGCATCACCAGCGTGCTGCCTGCCCTTCCACATGGCCAGGAAGGGCAAGAGAGCCACATGATGGCAGGTGCAAAATTGATTTTTCTTTTTCCATTTTATGAGTATCACATGCATGCATAGCTTGGGGACATGATGGCAGTAAGCTGACAATGATGTCATGCAAAAGAACAACCAGCTGACCACTGCCATCCTGGCCGCAAAGCAGCACAGCCCTGTTGTGTGGAAATGGCCTATGGCTGAAGTTAACATCCACACAAGCTGGCATGAGTTCAGGAGCCCAAAATAACGATATCAAACTCATGTCCCTCTTCAGTTTTAATAGAGAAGGGGAGCAGACATCATCTTTCACTTGTAAGCACCCTGTATTTTCCTACCACTAGCCAAGATGGCTTCACAGCTTTCTCAAGTCCTGACGTAAGTATGGATGAGCATCCACATGTGTTGTATGATTTCCAAAGTCAGTGGTTCCTGCTATTGATGCAAAGCATGTAATTTTATTAAGCAGAGATGGATAGCTGTCAAGTTGGACCACAGTGACAGTCTCCCTCTGCACCCCACTGGACCATGGAGGGCTGCTCTTCCTATTGTCTCCACCAAAATTCTGGCAAAGGAAAGCAAAGATTTTGTTGCCCCAGAAGGGCCAACAGCACCTCTCAGGCCTCATGGAGGGACTGCTCCTGACCATGTCACAATATTTTCAGACATTTTAAACTCCCTCATATCTTTTTAAGGCTAGTATAGACTGTTTGTTAAACGAGGAAGGTACTCAACTTCTTTATTTGGTCACTTCCCATTGTGAAGGAAAAAAAAGGGCCGGACATAGTTTTAAACAAGATCAGGGGGTGGAAGTGCCCTAAAATACTGCAAAACAGACAAAAGCAACTCACAAATGGTGAGTGTATATGCAGACCACTTGGGAGCTCAAAAATGGCCTTTAGGCCATCTATGTTCTGAAGGCCATACTCTTCCTCTCTCATTAAGAAGGGTGCTTCCAGATGAGACTTTAGTTGCATGATATCCTGTCTCCCTGTTCACAGGATTATGTTTTCTGATAGGAAGCACAACACTATGAAGTGTTTGGAGGAAAGAGACAGTGAGATTAAAGGATAAACGAACACATCCTGAGAGATGCCATACAGGAAATCAATTTAAGTTAACAAGTGCCAGTCAGTATCCATAAACTGAGGAAGTCCAAACTATAGAAAACTGGTCTCAGTCTTCCACATGACATAATTGCTATTTGCAGTAACCTAGTCAACCTGAGTCACTGCTCAGATTCAGAAAAAAATCACATCAATCTTGCTGGTAGAAATCTACTTCAGTAGCTTAATGTTCTATCCGTCCTCTAAACACTTGTTACTTAAGTTGATTATGACTAGAAATCAGATATAGGAACACGAAACATTAATCTCTATATTCTCTTTGAGTGCATCTACACAATAGTTATACCAGTCTGATAACTCTTTAATCTCCGTGGCTGCATCTTATGGAATTCTGAGATCTATAGTTTTGTGATATATATGCATTTCTCCACTTAAAGCGCTGAGGTCAGTTCACCTGAACTACAGTACTGGTGCTCTCTAGCAGGAATTCTACACCCCACACCAAACTGTAAACCTCAGGATTCTGTAGGGTGGAGCACAGGCATTTACAGTGGTATTAAACTGCTATAATTATGCAGTGTACGCACTCTTTTGTTAATGTCCATTCATCTTATAACACATGAGAACAAAAGCATGAATTGGATGAACATGTTCACATATGAACCTACTGCTTGTAGGAACTGTTAGAACTGGCAGAGCCAGTCAAATGTCTTAATTTGAAACAGTTCTGCTGTTACCACAAACAGCACCCAGCTTTTGGGCTGGTTTGGTATGCTGTTTTAAAAATCTTCCAGTGAAGAAGTGATAAATGCCCTTATTACGAGGGCCATATTTTAATGCTTCACCACATTTGCAGAATGGTGCATAAAGGCTAAGTCAGATAAAAGTACAATATCATTATTTTAACAATTTTGTTTGCTTGTTTGTTTGTTTGAAGGCAGACATGGTACTGACCTATTTGTCAGGACACACTGGAGTTTCAGGATCTAATGGGTGTGTTACATGTGCCCATAGCCCAGGAAAAGACTGAGGAATCAGCCACCAAGAGGTAAAGCTGGACTTTGACATGGAGGATCCCATTTATTGCTTGGGAAAAATAGAACCTATATACCTTTGTTGGAGCAATGACAAAGCATAAGAAAGCCATGTTTGAGGAATTCCAAGTACTAATGGGGCACATGAGCTTCATCTTTAGGGTGGTAGTGCCCAGAACCTTTGGACACATTTATATGACGTACCACATCCTCCGGCTGAGCAGAGAATTCAGGGAGTTTCTTAGAATATGGGGAGTATACTTGCAAACATATAATGGAGTCTCTTTCTGGAGGAGAAATTTTTTTTTTTCATGCTTTCCCCCAAAGGAGCACCAAGACCCTTACTTTCTAGGCACTGCTTTGGGGAAAAGGACAAAAAAATTATTCTCTACAGCTGCCTCCCATTCTCAACCTTCCTTTAGGAAATTCCAGTTTATTCTATTCTCCTGGCACTTGAAGGATCTCAGCACGCTACTCCTCAGATCATTAAGAAGCTTCCTTCCTTTGCACTGTCCGCTGGAAGAATAAGGGATAATGGTGAACAACTGATAAGCAACTTTAAACAAATATTTTTAAAATTTAAATATTTAAATCTTGAGTTAAGTCTTATTACGAGTACTACACAATTATAGCAGTATGATCCCACTTTGGCTGCCATGGCTGCCTCCTGTGGTATCCTCCTGCGGTCTGTAGTTTGGCATCAGAGAATTCTCCGGCTGAGGATTCTAAAGGCACCTCCCTCGACTGCCAATCCCAGGATTCCATAGGGTGCATACATGCCAGTTTAAGTGGAATCATAGTGCTATAATTCTGAAGTGTGACTGGGCCCTAGAACCTGACTAGCAGATTCAGTTCAAAGCTGCAGGAAAATCCGGCTTAAGGTGTTTAACTAGCCAATGCTGCCTTGATTGGTGTCAACGGCAGATTCAAATATGTCTCCTAAGTGGCAAAGTGACTGGACATGTGGAACTAATGTGGTATACCTGCATGCTATCCATAATCTCCCTGCCCTTCCATTTGATGAACAATATATGTAACCTCTCAATAACGCTCTCAATAAAGCTGTTGCCAAATGTCTGAGCCAGTTACTAATACATCACTCACTCTCTTTGGGTTCAATGCCTGTGTTACTCTCAACTATTGACTAATTGTACATCTTGAAATTTTTTTCTTCGAACTGAAATTTGAAATCAAATTTTAAAAAATTGGAATTCGCCAGGTCAGTAATTAAATTTTGAGGAATTTTGCATAAAAAGAGTGAAGATTAGTTCAGTTCTATCTTGAAAGAGTACCCTGAATCTTTAACACAAGAAAAGCCCTGCTGATCTCTGATCTCTGAATTTGTTTCCTGGAGGTAGGCTTCTTCAAACTGGGGTTATGGAAAAGTGGTTTAGAAAAGGGAGACTAACCACTTGTGTGTTATACAGTTCTCTCCCCACATTCATGGGTTTGACTCTCATGGGTTTGATTACTTGTGGTGTCCCCTTGCCTCCCCTCCGTGTGCTCTCCTTCCTGTGGCTGCCAGTGCAGTCACACTGGCAGCGGGCAAGAGATTGAAGGGGAGGGAAGAGCTTTCTCCCCCTGTGCTCTCCTATGCCATTGCCTGTGCAATTGTACAGGTGGGAAGTGAGAAAGTGAAGAGGAGGGAGATCTTTTTCCCTTCACTCTCCTGGGTGCAGGGAAAAAGATTTTCTCCTCCCCTGCATTCTCCCACCAACCACCTGGTATGTGCACTGGCAACAGACAGCAGGAGAGTGCAGGGAAGGCAAGTGCTCACTGGGGGGACTTATTTGTGGTTTTTTTTACTTTACTTTAATGGAGGTTCTGGGTCCCTAACCTCCCATGAATGTGGAGGGCCTACAGTACTCATGTCCATCTTGTCTTGAAGAGGGCTGGACAATTGGTTGGTGGAGGTTGCAAATGCTTCTTTCAAAGAAGGTTGTGTTCCAACTCCTCTAGAAGTAGTAGTTGTAAAGCCACTATTTAATAGGCCTTCATTGGACTCCCGCAATTAGCTATCAGCCAATTTTTAATTGTCTCTTTCTAAGCAAGGTCTTATGTGTATGTGTCTTCAAGTCACCTATCAACTTATGGTGACTCCCTGCATTTCATGGGATTTCCCTAGGCAAAGAAAACTCAGAAGTGGTTTTGCCAGTTCCTTCCTCTGAAATATAGCTTACAGTACCTTGTATTTGTTGGTCGTCTTCCATCCAAGTACTAACCAGGAATGACCCTGCTTACATTCCAAGATCAGACAAGATCTAGTGCCTTTAGGGTATTTAGGCCATAAGACCTTACTGAGAGACAAAACCAGTAGAAGTACTTTGATCAATCTTCAGTATCCTCTTAAACTGTTATGAGCCAAATAGATTGTCCTTATCATGCACTGTATGGTTTGCTGAATTATTTGAGGTACCTTTTCATGAAAATAAGCTAGCCAAATAACAGCAGATATTTTTGGCTTTGCTGGGAGAGGGGCAGTTGTAGAGGCCAAGGAGACCTTCCTCCAGATCCCTGCAAGACCTCCCAAAACTGACCAACAATCAACTGGAAATATAACCAATTTCAGGTGATTTTTGTCACCCAGTGGGAGAGTCACCATTATTCATATTTGACCAAATTTTAGCAAATTTTGAAGCTGGGTGTCAGGCAGGGTCCTGGTGGCACAAACAGTCCCAGGGGTCTGCACGCAGGCCCAACTCACAGTGTGCCTAGAATTTCTGTTCATCACATTCCACCAGTCGTGACTCAGTTCCCTCCCATTATTAATAAAATATTCTCATTTCCTCTTCCTGAGTAAGCATTTATAGTCATTTCACATACTGGTTAACCTTTCCAAGTGCCCTTCTGTTCTTTCTTTTTTTGGATTGCTTTCTGAAATTTATCATTTCTTTTTGCATTTTCCTTCAGTTTTCATCAAACCACTCATAAGTACATGGTCTGTGATTATTTTGAGCACAAAAAGTTGCCACTGGTAGCTTCGAAGCAGGAGAAATTTCCTCACTGTATCTTCTGAATGTCATGACATTGCTCTAGTCTTCCCCTCCCCAAATCTTACAGCTGGCCACTCTGTAGAATGCACATTATACTTTGTGCTGTATTCATAAATCATTTTGTAGCCCAGAAATGTAACCTCCATTTTATGCTTTGTATCATAGTGGAAAAAACAACTTAGACCAATTAGCTGCAATTGGAGAGGTATCATGACCTACCTGTTTATTCAATATCTCAACTACTTACAAAAACAACACAAGAAGGAAACAAATGTAACTTACCATACTTGCCTCTCAATTTGCTAAGTAGATCTGGTGACTTCTTGATCTAATGACCTCATAGTCCTTTGGACAATGATGCAAAGATAAAAAAAAATATTTTAAGAGGGCAAATATAAATTGCCTCACCTTTGTAATTTTCTGGTGCCTAGATACCTGACAGATATTATGTGCTGCAGGTATACCTAGTCCTACTCTCGTCCAGAGCCAGCATGGTGTAGTGGTTTGAATCTACAACCCTAACATCAGGGTTTGATTCCCTGTTCAGCCCCAGAAAACCCAACGGTAGGTTCAAGTGAGAAAGGACTTGAAGGTGCGCAACAAGAACAACAACAACCCAAGTCCTGGACTACTGAAGAGCTTTCTCCAGAACTGGCTTCCTATCTCAGCACAACAGCATGGAAGTGTTAGAATAGTCTGTTACCTAATGTATCAACAAGGGTCTCCCAAATTGTTTCTGAGTAGCACAACATCTTTGTGAGGAAATGTAAACATTCAGGCAGGTTATTGGGCCTAGTCTATGCTTTCTTATACTAGTTACTTAAGCAATCAATAACTAGAATACAGTGCAGGGAGAAGTGCAGCCTATGGGGTGCATGTGGCCAATGGATCCTACTTTTGATCCCCTGGGACCCCCTAACACTCCCCCAATGTCTGCCAATCCCCAAAAACCTTTTCATTTTTTAACATATGTTTCAAGTAAAAGTCAACCAAAAATTATACCCACAGCCCTCCAAATGGGTGAAAATGGGGCACTTCCCTACCTAATCTCCCCCCAAACTGCCTTACAACTCTATCCTCTCTCAAATACTTTATTTTCCTTTTGCTTCACTTCAAGCAACGCAATGTTACTTCCAGTTGCTATTTTGTAAGAGAAACAAAGGGGAAAGAAGGTATTTTGGTGTGCTTGGGAAAGCGTGGCTTGCACATGGGTTTGGGGGTAAGAAATTGGCCCCCACCTCCCACAGGATTGCCCATCCCTGAACTGAAACCTCCACTGCAAATCAGTAGCCATCACCCAGAGCTCATAGCAGTAAATTCCATTGGCAGTTTTGCATTGTCTGAAGCATTTTCTTCCATTCGTCCTGAATTTACGTGCAGTCCATTCAAACTTTGTTACAAATGTCATTTCCACCCTACACTGTAATACTGCTGTTATTCCACTTTCAACATCCTGTGGAAGCCTGGGGTTTGCAGTTTAGGGAGGGGCATTAGGAATTTTCAGCCAGAGAGCTCTCTGGCCTCAGTGAACTACAAACCCCAGAATTCCACAGGATGTTGCAAGTGGAACAATAGCACTATAACAGTGTAGTGCAGAAATGGCCTACGTGTTATTGGGGTGAGGTGGAGGAATGAATATGCAATTTTTCCATGCCAGCCACATTTTTCTAATCTTCTTACCATACTCCTCTTTAGTAGTTTCTTTGAATTTTTTATAAGAAAGCTGCACATGCTTTTAGCCTTTCTGGCAAGAGAGCTGCCCCCTCCCTCTGATTCTTTGGGCTAGTCCAAGTCTTTGGCTCTTGACTGTTTTGGTCTTCCCAAGTTCCACTGAATAACAACAAAAGGGGGCGTCTGTGCTTGGTAATACACTAATATAGTTCTGTGTAAAACTTGTACATGGCTTCCTTAACCCCCACAACCCCATTACACCTCAAGTCACCTTTGCTTGGGGCATTTTTCTGCAGCTTAGTTCTCAAGATTATACCACAGTGCATCGTTTCGAGACATTTTCTACTAATGTCTTTTGCATTTGTAGCTAGTATCGGGAAATCTGGTACCAAAAGGTTAATGTATATCCATTAGTTCAGTTAAATGTGCTAGTAGGAGACAACTGATTTCTGTAAATTCATTAGGCCCCAAATGGCACACAAGACACTTGAAATCCTCTTGCTGAAACCTAAGGGGCTGTTAACACCATCTTGCCTGGATACCAGTGAAAAGGTTTGATTTTTCAGATATTAAAGTAGTAATTTTTAGACCTCTGCAGAACAAATACAAAGCGAAACAAAACACTTCAGATACACTGACAGTAGCTGTAGTTTATGGTCTGCTTTCACCATCTCTTCTTTGCTTACTCGTGTGCCCTCGCCTCACCCCTTTTATTTGCTTATTTGCTTTTATTTGCTTACTCGTGTGCCCTTGCTTCACCCCTTTTATTTCGCTCCGACACAGATAACTATAATCACATCTCTGAAGTCCACGCCCACCACAGTGTTAGGGGCATCCATACTGGAGTGTTTTTGCATGTATTTGCCCTGTTTATGTTGTCGGATGGAGTAATTTTAATCTGAAAAAGAGTGAACTGAGAAGGGAGCTAAATCCTCTCTCAACTAACTTCACATCTCGTATTAAAGAGGCAAGATCGGAGAATATTAGGATGGTGGTATAGAGGGATATAACTCTTCACTAATTTCATTCTCGAAGGAAACAATTTCAGCAATATTCTTCATGCTACAGTTTTCTTCATGCTGCAGTGTGAGACTTACTCCACATTCACAAGCTGTTTTCTGTGCAAAAATACCATGTATGAATTTTTCACAGAAGTCCCAAGCTGCAAAGATGCTCTTCAGTCCAGGATTCTTTTCCTCAGGGTTTTCTGACATTTGGGAAATCCATTTTTCAACTGTTTTTTGGAATATTCTTTCAATCCCCTGGGGCAAAAAAAAATACTTAACAGCCTAGGCTGAACACATACCTCCAGACTGTTTTTGCAGCCACTCAGGTGTATCCTCCCCATCATTTGGAAGGCTGAAAATACATTTTTTACCTCAAAGGGCCAATAGTACCCACAAAGCATTTGGGGGATGCTATTAACCATTTCCATGAATTTTCATTCTCTCTAACAATTCACAGATGAAAATTGGGGCATCTATGGCCAAGCAGCATCAGAGTGCAATCAAGATGGCAAAAGTTACTAATCAGAAATTAAACACAAGCTAGGAGCGGCTTCAGCAGTTTTTGCCAGAGCATACCAGAAAGGGCACGATTGAACCCCTTCTCTTCTCCCTCCTGCTGAATTTGCAGCAGTTGAAGTAAGCTGAGGATGAAGGGGAAAAATGGGAAGAAGTGAGAGATCCTGGGGCATTTTAAGATTAGCTGAAAAAGCAGTACAGAGGATTCACTGGGACTCTCCCCGCTAATCCTTTTTAGAGGTTCTCTCTTTCTCTAGCTTGTACAGGACTGTTTTTTTTCCAAACCACAAAGCAGACACTTTCTCTTTTGTGTGTGTGTGGGGAGAGGGAGGTTGCATAGACCTAAAAATGATGTGTGCGGCCCCAAACATGCCCGCAATTGCAGTAAAATAGTCCATGAAGGCTTTGGTGATGATCATTGCAGGCCATTTTTTCCTTCTCTTTATATTTTCAGGTAGGTTCAGGAAGAAGCCATTCCAGCTGGAGGGGGGACGGCTAGCTTTCACTTGCCGATTCCTGGAGACTAGGGCTCTTAGAATGGAAAAACAAAACACTTTAGTCAGGATTAATTTAATCCCTGTTGATTCCAAAGGAGCCCACTTACGTTTTAGTAAGTCTGGATGCAACCATTGAAGTAACACTAAAAGTTGGCTGGGTTTTGGGGACTTGCAGTCCATGAAGAGTAATGTTTCCAGACTTAGATTGTATCTTAAGCAGATGAAACACTGGCGCTGAAGAGATTAGCTTGCTCACTACAATATCTGCAGCAAGTTCAGTGAATGTCACAGCACGTGGGTGGAGGGCAATGCTAACACTGATGGCATTTGCTCTGCTCTGCTCTCGCCAGAGGGAGAATTGGTATTTGTCAAGCTCCCAGCCATAACTTATATTAGAAATAAAACAAGATTGGATAAGAATTTCCAAAAAGTGAGAAAGAATCTTTAGCCTAAAGCAAGATGTTCAGCTTGGAATAATACCCTTCTCTCCATCTCCCCGGAGCAAGGAAATTTGGACAACGGATCAAATCTTCCCATGATCCCTACACACTACCAATGTTAACTCAAAACAGGAGCGAAAACCAATATCTGATACTGGCTTTCAGATTCGCCACTCCTAGTTAGGGGAGGTCTGGCATCTGGGCCATTTCCATACTAGCCTGTTATAGCGCTATTATTCCACTTTTAACATCCTATGGAATCCTGGGGTTTGCAGTTTAGGGAGGGAGTGGAATAACAGCGCTATAACAGCCTAGTGCGGAAATGGCCCTAGTTGCCCCAGATGTTCCTGCAAACCACAGACAAATTCTAATGAGTCCACTTCAGATGCGGAGGACCTCTGCTCTGGGGAAAAGCAAGCCCCTCTCTAGGCTGCTAGCCTACAGAAACCAAATTCAGCTATTACTCTTTGTTGTGTCCCCCTCACCCTTCCTTCCCCCCCTTCTATTTTTACTCAAGGGGACTTATGATTATTAAAACCAGTACAGACTTAAAACCATGCCAAAGGGTCTGTCTTTCTCTGTGTACGTCCGTGTGCGTATATTTGTGTACATTGTTTAAAAAATAATCTATACAGTTAAAACCATTTAAAATTTATTAGAAAGTAATGTTAAAAACAACAACAAGAAACAGCACAGCACACCCTTAAAAGCCCACCACAGTCAATTCCAAAAAGCCTGGATTCCTGTTCTTGAACTACCCTTGGACCCTTAGTCTGAGCCACATCACTTCCTCTCTTCTCTCCAGATAGATAATATCACCCACTTCATCCTAACTTCTCACTACCCAATTTTCCCTCTCTTTTCCTTCAGTCAAGCTTGTGAGATTGTGTGGATCTTGTGTGCATATGATTGTTAAATTCCCCCAATAAAAGAAAACTTACTTTTGAAATCTCTGGCTGGTGTCCCTGCATTAGTACCACTATACACATATGTAAAAAATCCTGCTAGGTTCTTCCTCCATTGCAGGCCTCCTCTTTTGAGCTAGTATTCCCCACTATTTCATGGAGACACTGACATCACAAGTGGACCTCTGAATCACCCATGTTTTGGAGTACCAGAATTGAACCTTGGTTTCCAACCACTACACCATGCTGGCAGCAGTCTTAACAACCCTATACTCAGTAGTTACTAGTCTGTACTTCTAAGAGTTAGGCTTAGCATGTATGCATGTCATTTCCTGTTTGCTGGTTTTAGCCGCACCTTCTCTCTTCTAGCACCTGTTAGCCTAATTTGCTTGTCTTTTATTTTGTAGTCTATAGCCCTTTCTCTCTCATCCATGTTTGAAGAACACGTTAGAGCCTGTCACTGTGAGAATTATAAAACCTTTAGTATTTGTGAGTAAACCCATTTTGTTTTAACAATTACTATGCCTGCTTTATTTTATTGCTAGTCCTTGTGTGGGTAGTGGTGGGATGGGCCTATTTGTTGCTCACGTTCTGCTTGCAAACACTACTTACTGCTTGGAAGAAACTCGGCCATTTCTCTTATTTTGCAACAAATAGATCTGCTTTGGCCCCATACAGAAGGCTTCCCCTTTCTACACTCCCAGCTGTAGTCAGGAACAGGCATGCTTACTTTACACTATGTGTGTTGCTGAAGTAATGGAAAGCATAGAGCCAAAATAGCCTGCTCCTCTAGAATCCTGAAAGCAGCTGTGAGCATTTGCCCAAATCTCCCACTTATATCAGTTATATATTATTTTGTCAGAAATTCTGAGATCTGAAGTCTGGTGAGACATGTAAAATACTCTCTGCGTATGTCTACATTACAGAATTAAGCTCCCTCTAGTTTACAATAGAGAATTACACTTGAAGAAAAAGAATCCTCAACCCTTCTCTGCTTAGGGTAAGTATCTTGCAAACTTTAAATCCCAGGATTCCTTCAGATGGATCCAGGAGAATTAATTGGTCTGAAACTGCTATCACTATGTACTGTACATACATATTTTTCTCATTTTTAAACGACAGCTGCATCAGATGAATGGCTAGAATTCAAGTATAAAAACCCAGCCAACTGGGCAATATGGCAACAGTCCTTTCCATTCCTTCTTTTGCACTGGTGCTTTTGTCCTTCCACCTCTACTGCTCAGCCCTTCATTTCCCTCCCTCCACATATCATGCTGTAGGAATCCTCATTCTTTTTTTTGTTTGTTTGTACAGATAAATACAGATTGAGAGAGAGAGAGAGAATGAGAAACAAGCAAGGTTCACGAGGCAGCAGTCCATGTGATCTTCTAGAAGTAGAAAGAAGTGAAGAATTAAATAGTTTGTTCCTAGCTCCACAACAGATCCGCTGCAAACATTTGAATGTAAAGTGTCTTTCTCTTAAGGAGTCAGGTACCTGACACCTAATAACTGTATGTGGTACTGCAGGCTACAGTGAGTTTTTAATTTTTAAAAAACAAAGTAACCCTGAGATTCACACCCTCAAGGCTTGTTTAATATGCACACTGATTCTTAGGTACCTAGGCTTCATACTCTTGGAGCTACAATTGAGACAGACAACTGGTTTTATTACTATAAATTGGAGAGATAACCAAAGAAGTCTGTTATAAAACGTAATTGTTACAGTTAGAGTCATGGCATTAAGCAAAACAAACAGCCAACACAAAACCAAGTGCATAGACTCACTGTACACAGCAGACTGAGTGATGTAGATGAATTCTTAAGGAAACCACAGCCACACCAAAAGGAGTTGCTCTTGTCTTTTAACCCTGTTTCTTAAAGAGAGGGGTCTGGCATGCAGTAAACTATACTCATGAAATTGTTTCCCACCGTGTTTTAAACACTTTTCTCCCAGCAAACACATTCCAGTATGTGTAGTGTTCCATCACCTTGTCCTACCGAAAGGAGAGGATGGGGGAATGGGGTCGCAAACCACAGTTCTTCTTCCCATAACTGCCACTCTACATTGTTCACTGAGATAGCAGGAGCAATTGGCGATGCCAAGGTTTTGGAAGGTGGCATAATGGAGAGGTAGAACTACTATACAGTGGCAGAACCCTTGTGAAAGTGGAAAACCTGGGAATAACTCCCCCCGTTCCCCCTCTCATTCATTTTGCCTTGGTGCAAGGTCTTGGTGCCGAGGCAAGATGCACTGGAATTGGAGGAGGAGAATGAGTGGGGGAGAGGCACACACGCCCACAAATAATCAAATTCACAAAGGTCAAACCCACAAATGCGGAGTACTATAATTAAAAGGTTGACAAAAAAGGAGCACAGCTACAAGCATTTCTGTAGGAAGATAATGTGGGAATCTGACATGAATCATAATTATAGTGGCTAATACTACTGCATAATCCAGGCAAAATGTACACCTACTATAAACTCGAAGCTTCAGAGTACTTCCAGATGAAATCTTTATTGCACTGTTGCCTTCATTCACAGAATGTGAGAGGAGTCCAGACAGTGTCCTCTTCCACTTGTAGCTCTTCTGTGTCTTTTGACTAATGGTGCTAGAAACAGTTCATTTAAAAGAAAATGTGTACAATATTGTGAGGAAACAAGGAACAGGAGGTGAGTGGGCACTTTGTCTATTATGTATTTAAAAATGTAAACTTGGCTTCTCTTGAGACAGCTTCCAAAAGAATACAAACGGCAAGAAACTAATGAGAATAAAAGAAATTAAAAATAATAAATACAATACAATCCAGAGCAGCAGCAATAGAAGGCAAAGAAAGGCACATCCACAACAAAAGATATTACAGAAACAGTACATGTTGCATTCCCTGCAAAAAGGTTGAAGTACAGTATAGCTTCAGTTCTCCCTTTGAGCACTGACCCATATCCTCAGAACAATTGCACAAGTAACATCCCTGCCCTGTAGCACAGGCATCCTCATGTAACATTGTGGGCTCACAGAGTGAAGGACTGCTTCATATAACGTGTATTAATTGGGAGCTATGGGAGGGGGGCATACAGAATGCCAATGGAATTACCATTGGTTGGCGTGTCCAGGATATATTTGGAACCAGTTTCTTCGAATTAGGTCATTTCAGTCAGAGGTCTTAAAGAACATAATTCCTGATGCGACTAGCTAACACTTTTCCATTCTACCCACCTGCACATTAAATCTGTGTATCAATGAGACACTGGAAAGGGAGTCAATGTGCACACAGCTGTATGGGCATAAGTTTTCCATCAGAACAGGAACACTGTCATCAGGGTGCCTGATTGGGTGGAAACCCTATGTACACGTGGCTCTACAGGCACAGGCACCATTCTGGTCTCCTCGTTCCACTGAACAGACAGTATAGGTGTAGGAATTTGATGAAGGAATAAAGCTGGTTGCTTACCTGTAACTGTGGTTCATCTGTGAACTCACACATATGGGATTCCCCATGCCTGCGCAGACCATCTTTGGAAATTATTAGAGCTAGTTCTCTTTGGTTGAAGGCCCATCCTCTCTCCATAACACATATGCTCAGTACAGTTCCTACTCAAACCTCTGCAGTTCCATGTCCATCAGAGTGGCTAGCAAACAAGGAAGCTAAGCCTACTAAAAGACAGGAGGTGGTTGAGTCATGTGAGTTCACATATGACCACTCAAAGAACCAGTTACAGGTAAGCAACCTGCTTTTCTTTTTCATGACCACTGTGACTCATACATATGGGAGATTGGCAAGCTGGACCCACCTGGGCGGAGGGGCTGTTGAGGATTCCCCAACCTTAGGATTCCATAGGATATTGAAAGTAGAATAATAGCACTGTAACAGTCTAGTGCAGAAATGGCCTTAAATACAGCAGATTCAGCCCAGAGACTCTATGTCTTTTGGCCTGTCTGTATTTCCGTGACCAGAAGAACCAGAACAGATAGTTCCATTAGTGGATTTGACCTATTCAGATATGCTGAAAGTATAGTGGACCCTCCACTTTCACAGGTTCACCACTCAAGGATTTGATTATTCATAAGTTATTTTACTTATTTATTTTTAAAAATCTTACTCTATTTGCCCCTGCCATAGAAAAAAAATGTTCTCTCTAAGAATCTCTAGAACCTCCAGCATGATTCTATGGTCCGCTTCTGCTGGAAATGGACCATAGACAAAGGCCATGGAAAGGGACAGTGAGGTCAGCAGCAGCATTGATAGCCAACTCCCAAAGAAGGGCTTTGAAATGCAAAGCTTTGTTCTGAAGGCCTGGTGGGAAAAGGCTCTACAGTGGGAAAACTTATCCCCAGTGTGGGCCTCCCCCAAGCAAAGGAAGCACTTAGAAAGGCTCTGTCTGAAGGATTTTCTTACTCTAGGAAACTCACCTTTTGAAGAATGCTATAGATGCCATAAACCAGAAAATTGTGAAAAAATGCTGAAGGAGAGTAGCTAATGCAGTGAAGTTCCCTATGATGTGGCCACAATGGCTGATGAAAGAGAACTGAGGGCCTTGAGTGGGCATGTACTGAGCATGTTTGGTATTGTGGGAAATAGGCCTACATCCTAAGAGATCTAGCAATAGAAGTTTCTGAAGATGGTCTATGCACGTGAAGCGAATCCCATGGATGTGAGTCACAAGGACCATGAAGAAGCACACTTAAAATCACAGGGGAAGTTCATACAATCCCTACCCTATATTCAAAGATTTCATGGCAGCTAGCTCTGTCCACCATCTAAACTGCATATTGCTTCTTACTTGCCTTGACAAACATCTGGTCGACCTCTTTGAGTGTAGGTGGTCTCACTTGGGTACACTGTTCAAACATCTGTGCATCCATTTAACAATAGTGCCATCCATCCTACATTTTTCAACAAAGAAACTTTGTGGATGAATCGTCCTAGGAAAATTTCTCAAAATGTTTTACTGAAATCAAAGTATACTATATGCATGGTGTTCCAACCACCTACCAGACAAACCTGGCCCCCTTTAAAATATAAAGAGAGAAAAGTTTGTGTATCATGGCCCAGTCTTGATAACCTGCTGGGTCCAAGTAATCAATACATTCTTTAGATGCTCACAGATGCTGCTGTGCAGTTTCACTCAGTATCCTCAGGCTAACTGATCTGAAAAGTTATGCCAAAGATTTAGTTAAGAATACCGAGGGTGTGTAGCAATCCCTTCCATGTGATCTACCTAAAATTTCACTGGGTAAAAATACACTGAGGATAAAAATCTGGATGCCATTCATGAAGGCTGAAGCTGACAAAAAACAAAACAAATCAAACATATCAGGACACATGAAACTGCTGTTCTCTCTCTGGCTTGGCTTCACAAATTACCAAAATTTAGCATTTCAAAAACCTGCCATAAGAAAATGGCTCTTGGAGTAAAATTCCTCACAAACTTTGTCCCAGCATAGTCATTATAAATTGCTAAAGCATACTACTTTTAATTACATTAATACGTAGCGGGGTGTCCTGATAAGAGCCCATAGTTCACTTATGCATTATTAATTGCACCCTGAGGACTAATTATAACTGGCTTTTGTTACTCTGCTCTTGGTACATGTCACTGTAAATGATCAAATATTGTAAAATGTAAAAAAAAAAAAAGGTCTATTTCCCTCCAGGCAAAGAAGAAACTGTGATTCAATCTCATAAGTAATGATAGTTTTAGAGAAAAGAATGTTGGCAAAGAAGGAATAAATGTAACTTAATTGGCCACCCACAAATCTCTGGGAACTTTACAAAAGCCACAAATCCCTGGTCTACATAGGCAGTTGAATCAGCTGGTAGAATGGAATGCACCATTTCAGCCTGCAGTTAGGGCCATCATATATTTTAATAGTCTCATTTTCCTTTCAAATTAAACCTAGTACCCCAACGAGAAAGATTTCAGTTCATCCCTCTCCCTCCTATGCATTTTCTTCTTCCAGGGATCTATTCCCCCCCCCACTTTCTCCATTTACAGTCTGAAATGGTAGTCCATGCTGTTGGTCAATACTTCTTTTTGCACAAAACTGAGCAAAAGATTGACCTCAGGTTAAGATTATTATAATTGTTATTTAGTAATCATGTTTCCTATCTCACAGCCACCTGTTGCAGTTTATGTAAAAGTATTCATAAATTGTGCTTATACTATTGGCAACTTTAGGATATTGCCATTTGCATTCCAAATGTACTTCTAATATAGCTTAGTAAGCAAGTGTTGGGAAGAAAGAAGAAAGGCTTCCGTTTCACCAGGGACATATTGGTTAGGAAGAAAATAGAGTATGACCTTAGCTGGTTCTCCATCTCCAATCTAGGAACTTTTTAGATGAGTCCTCCACATCTGTCCAAGTGACATTCTTAGGGGAGGCATTTACAGAGGGACTCTACCCCCATGTACTTCCAGAGGATGGAGATAATTTTTCTAAGGCAATTGTGGATTGGAGGAGAGAGACTGCTCAGACTGCCTTCTAGAGATGAATGCAGGGAAGGCTACCACAGCCCTAAGTTTAAATTGATTTCACATGGATAGCCTGATCCTTCAGTTCAATTAATGGCTGTGAGATTTGAGTAGTTGCACTTTTATCTGCTTAATTGCAGATATACAGGAACAGATGAATATTCATGGCACTAGGATTGCACCGAGACTAGCAGAGTTAGAAGGGTAGCTCTGTCTGGGGAACCAAGCAAAGACTGCCCAACATCAACAGCACTAATGAGCCCTCATGCTGACAGTGCTGCTGCCCTTCACCTGACTGATGAGGAAATAAAAGCTAAAATAATGGGCTCATCTTGGCCATTGCAGACAATTTATACAAGGGGTTACTACAACAGTAGATGCAATTTGCAAAATGGAAATAAGATTCTGGCTTTTCATGTAGTTAATTCGTGTGGAGATTTTCCTATCTCATCTCTGCCACAGTGTTCACAACAGCTTGAAGCTGCATGCTGAAGAATATCCTTGAAAATAAATGGCTAGCCCAGTTGCTTCTAACAGTATGTACTGTTATCAGCTCATCAAACCTTTCCTCAAACTTCTTCTGTGAATTGGATGTCACACGCTTACTTTTAGCAGAAGAAAAGTAAAATGTTAATTATGTTTACCCACTCTCCCAGTTACCTTTCCCACTGATTGTAAAATTTTGATTGTGATGTCTTCAAAAGTAGTGACCTGCCTTTTTGAGTTATTACTCAGTGAAGTGCCAGGAATGTCAATGGCCCAATATGAACATTTCTAATTTCTGATGAAACAGAAGGAGGCCTGCAATCACATGTCCAGGCTACAGTCTGTTTGATCAGGAATGTGCATGTGTGTATTAATTACAGAAGACAACTCTAGAGTAAGTAAGCTATAGTCTTCAGCCATAGCCCATCTAAGGGTCATATTCCACAAATTTTAGATTAGGCAGCTAGTAGCTTCAGAGTATGTCAGGAAATTGAATCTTAAACCAATTTCAAAGTGTAGTTTAATATCCTAGTTTATTACAAAGCTGGTGATCATGTTTTCCTGGTTTAGATATGTTACAAGCGCAACAACACGTAGCACTGAAGAATCCAGAATGCCTCACAGTGGGCAGTAGTAATAGAGCTAGTGAGTTTGAGTGACCCAAAGCATCCTCCCTTCTTGGCTCTACCTGTCCTGACCCCGCTGTGAATACTCTTAGAGATATTTCTCTACTTCTTCTCATGGACCCCTCCTCTCTCTTCCCATTCCCTCCCTAGAATGCAGATAGACTAGATAGCACTCAGTAACTTTCCATCTTAGAATGGAGTTCCTATAATTAAGCTTTGTTTACTTTAGCCATTGGCTTCTTTACTCTTTAATCAGTCCAGATGCTCCACTGCAGACATGCACTCTCTACCAAGCTAAACCAGTAAACAATGGTTAGAAACATTGTACTTTAACATGAAGTTTGTTGAAGGGATGAGTGAAAAAACTAGGAAAGGCTAGTCTGTCAAAAGACTACTGTTCATTCTTCAGCTTAATAAACCAAAATATAACCATGGAAACACGTTTGGGGGAGGATGAGCAACTGAACCTCCCTGAACAATTTAAAATGGGTTATATCCAATGCTATATTGACAAACTTCTTCTTAACAGTGGCCCCCTGTAATCCCCTGAATGGCTTTAGAAGATCTCCCAGTTCAAAATAGAGATCTGGGAGGAAAAGGAAGTTGCAATGGGTGTCAGAATCCAGAGCACCAGATGATTTCATTCCATCAGTGGAAAGAAACAATCACATTTCACCCAATGGAATCTCATTCAGAAGTCTGCCTCATTTTTTAAAGCTGAATTTGTACTTACTATACCATGAAATTCTATCATGTTTGCCTGAATCTGTGACTTTCACAATTCCATTATCAATTAGACAAGATAGGTTCCTGAACTCACAGACCTGAGGGAACCTGTGACAGCACTGACAGAGTGCATCTCTCCTCACTGTTTACTCAAGATTAGGTTCAGTGAAACTTGCTTCCCAGCAAGTGTGTTTTGGACTATAGGCTTGGCCTACCTTTGGCCAAAGAGAAGATCCTCTTATCATTAGGCCACATCCACACTATGCACTTCCCTCTGCCCCTCAGGCAACATATTATTTCATCAAGCCCTGCATATAGTGAGTGACAGCAGCACACAAGATATTATGATAGATGTGCTGTCAATAATATATTATTCCATATTTCAACTAAGTAAATCAGATCATGTACAAGTAGGAAAATGGAAATCAATCCAGGGAATCTTTTTTCGTCCTCTAGCTCATGTCAACTGTGTGGTAACCATTTTAATTTTACGCTGGATAGGGATTATGAGCTGTATAGTCCAGCACATCTGTTTGGTGGGTAAATAGGATGGAAAAATCTGCCATATAGCATCTTCTTGTACTGTGTGGAAAACTGATAAAAATAACAATTTTGACAAAATCAGTCATCTGCTTAACTGAGAATGTAATTCAGCCTGGGTGTGCTTTGCAAAATGTGGTTAACTTTCACAGAAAACAGAATTGCAATTCAGAATAAAAGATAGTGTTGGGACCTGGAATCCTGAGGAGACAACACTCGAGAAGCGATTCGGGAGGAGTTTGGGAGCCAGATACAGATACATTTGGAAGTAAAATTCTTAGGCAGAATCATCCTAAGCTTTAAGCTTTTACACAGAACTGAGCATGCATTTGGCATAAAAACTTGCCTTGACAGCTGTGTTTCAGACTTTTATAGGAGCAACCAGATTCTGTGTTAAGGATCAGAATGTGCACAGCACTGTGTGCTGCAGAATCACAGATTCCTCAAAGAGGAGCATGCTTCAATTTAAATTCTCTTTAATAAGTAGCGCTCCATAGCCTTAACTTGGAGTGGCATCCAGCCAACATTCCAAGGGAGCAGTGATTCTAGATCATAAAAGGAAGCCAATTATTTCATTTTATTTATATTTCACTATTCTCCCACCATGAGACCCAGGAATGAAACTGTTCTCTAATATATGAAACTTGCCAAGGCAGAAACATACTCCTTAAATCTTGCAGAGAAACTGCAAGCACCTTTCCATAACCACAAAGCATGCATGTTTCTGGGACTGTTAAAAAATAAAATAAATTAAAATAAAATGCTGCACTGAATAATAGGTGGCAGCTTGTTACATGTCACCATTTCAGCATCACCATACAGCATGGTACTCTCCCACCCACCCCCAACCTCTCCCAGCAGGTTCTGACATTTCTCAGACACATCAAGCTTGACCTCCTGCTGGGAGTTAGATTGAGATAGAAACTGCTTCTTCCCACTCAGAAATGAGAAGTTAGGATTTTCTTTTTCTGAAAAACAGAGCTACTGTACACACACACACATATATAGAGCATTCTGCTATTTTAAGGTTGAGTTAGCACTAGTTAAAGCTCTGGTAAAATGAAACATTACACTTTATAGTGACAGAACTCAATACATTTGAGCTTCAACACTGAAGTCACATCTGCTTTTGACATGGAAGGAGACTGACAATATATCATCAGCCCTTGAGATACAATTTAGACATATCATTAAAAACTATTACAAGGATTTATTTTCCATACAGTGTTTGCTTCTCACGGATTGCATTTTACCCAAACAAATCAGTGGCAGAAAATGACAGAATTATTTCTGACTGATGAATGACTTTTGGTCATTACACTATTTGTTGTATCATGATTTCATTTTAGAGACGTTGGCCTAGTTCTTCCCGAAGTGGTAAACCTCTGCCTGGGATGTATCCTTTCCAACTGAAAAGTAGAGCTGATGTGACTGAATTCACTCTTTAAAAGATAAAACCCCAATGTATTTTTTTTAAAAAAACTAGCATCACAGGGAGAAAAGATCTGGTCTAGTCTTTTCAACCCGCTAGCTTCCCCTTGTTGATGGGAAAACGCCCCATCCTATGATCCTCCACTCCTGGTGTGAATAAGCGTTCAGCCCAGGCCTTGGTTTCACCTCAGTTAAAAAAAAAATGCTGTCATTAGCATCCAGAGATAAATATGCATATTACATATTTACCATGCCCTGGATTTAGAAGATCGCTCAACTTTCATGTCAGTTCAAGGTTAAATGGAAGGCTCCCCAGGAACATATAAACAAAGAGAAAGAAGGCAAGGGTACAGAGCAAGGATGAGAAACACAAGCTTGCATGTGGCTCACCAGATGTTTCCATCATCACTGACTATGTTGACTGATACTGATGAGAATTACCACCTAAAAGAACACTTGGGAGGGACAAAGTTTGCCTGACCCATCAAAAGATATTCACAATTGCCAAAATGCCATTAAGCAATAAAAGTAGTGTGACACCTCTGAGCTTTAGTGACAATCCAACTAAACAGCATTTAACAGTTTATCTAAATTGTTCTGCATAGAACTGTGAGAAACAAAGATTCAATTCAGTATTCGCCTATATTACTGGAAGGACTGTGCTGATCTGGCTATTGTCTACATTTCCGCCCAACCCACCCTTCACCAATACAGAACACATACATTCAAATAGTGATGCTTCATGATTTATCACTGATTACAATCCAGCACATTTAAAATGACAAAATATGAAAACATTGAAGTCATGATTAGATGCAAAACTAAGTTGTTTACAAACTGAAGAAAACAGTAATAATACCAGTTTCATTATATGCAAACAGAAAAAAAAACTTTAGTGCCTAGTTTAATAGGTAGTTTATATTATTGCTTCCTGTATTTTCCTAATAAAGGGATTATACATAATACCCGAAACAACACTGGAAGATGCTTTCAGAGACACATGCAGAATCTCAGTTTAAAATTGCCATCACTTCAAAATATACCAATATTCATAAGGACAGAAAAGATCTTTGGACAGATACAATTGCTTTCTACTATGTCACAATCCTTAATGTTATTGCATTCATAGGAAACTTATTGTTTTTTAAAAAACAGCTCCTGCAAAAACACAAATACTGTAGATTGTAGAAATCAGAGCCAGAAGCTGCTAAAAGCCAATCTGTTGCTTTGTGGTTGTTTCTCAGCTGAGGAACGAAGTTTCACTCTCCATTTAAAAACCCAGGCTACACAAACGATTCTGGTGTGACAATGCTGGGAAATTCATTGCTTAACAGGTAATAGTTGAAATGACATCACACAGTCTATAAGCCATTTAGATGGCACCTCCCAAACCTTTCCCTGACGAATTTTCTCTGGGGTGTAGCTAGAAGATCCATCATAGATTATATACTGGGTACAGAAACTCTGGTCAGACGTAATTTCAGCATGATAGGCTACAGTATTGATTGCCTGTGTCACATCATTATCGGATTTGGGTTTTCTCAATAGAATCTGTCCACCACCAGCTTTCACCAGTTCCTTCAGGTCATCTTTGTTGTACTCCTTAAACACTCCCAGAAAATAGAAGTAGCAGCCGTCAAACAACTTTGGTAACTGAAACAAAGAACAAAGTGTTCACATAAAAACAGCTGGAAGTATTAAGATGAAGTCACAGTACAGTTGTCTAAGAATATGTATAATTTATTATACAAATTATTATATTATTATAATCTAATATTAATAATCAATATTAATATTATAATCAAAGTATGTCTGTTTAACTGTGTCGGGTGGAGACCTCATATGACTGACTGCCTAAGAAGAGTCTATGGAATTTTTGGGGTTTGCAGTTTAGGGAAGGGCCTTTAGAATTCTCAGCCAGAGAGCTCTTGGGCCTCAGTCAACTGTGTCTGTCTAGAATAGGCTGGTTGCTATGGAGACAAGGCCTAGCAGCAAGAAGGAGGGCGGTGTATTCCCTCAAGAACTTAACCTCTGTATGTTAATAACTCTGAATACAAATTAGACTGGGGAATATGGGGAAAAGTTACAGGTACTGGACAAGACATTTTGAGGAACTAGAGACAAAAGATCTCAAATCTTTCTAACAAGTATTACCTATGACAGTGGTTCTCAACCTGTGGGTCCCCAGATGTTTGTGGACTTCAGCTCCCAGAAGCCCTAGCCACTATGGTCAATGCTCAGGGCCTCTGGGAGCTGAAGTCCACAAACATCTGGGGACCCACAGGTTGAGAACCAATGACCTATGAGAAAATAAAATCCCGGGCAACACCAGGTATATAGGCTAGTGTTATTATAATATTGTATTACTACTATATACGTTATACATATTATTATTATCCCATACAGAGACTCCTACATCATACCGAAGCGTCGATAGTACATGTTTTTTGCTTTTTGGGTTTTTTTGTTAAAAGCTGGCTTTTGCCCACTCGTCAGCTATTAAATCTTCCCAGTGACTGAGTGATGTACGGTGATGTCAAGATACATTTACAAACACAGGAAAGTGTCAGCAACAGAATATTGACAAATAGTGCAACATTTGTTTGGAAAGAGAAAGCTCACTCAGCTGACAAGAAGGACTACGTGGTGTTAAAAGTTAGTGAGAGGCAACAGAAATAACAGCCTGAGGGTAGCAGGCAGGCAACAGAATGAGTGAGAGAGTGAGTGTGAAAGCAGGCTTGTTAAGTAGGGACATTAAAGACAAGGAACTTAAAGCAAGACTAAATGAAAAAGAGGGGGAGAAAGTCATGA
Source organism: Iguana delicatissima (assembly GCA_948472985.1). Taxonomy (NCBI): domain Eukaryota; kingdom Metazoa; phylum Chordata; class Lepidosauria; order Squamata; family Iguanidae; genus Iguana; species Iguana delicatissima. The sequence goes on along the minus strand of CAOKZL010000579.1, from coordinate 558,790 downwards.
TAAGTTCTAATCTGAGAAGCCTGAGGGACCAAGATGGAGTCAGAGGCCTTGAAGTGGGAGGAAAAGGAACTGAGGGAAGGACCTGGTTGAAGAAAACCTCCCACAGTACCTCTAGGAAAAGGAAAAATTGTTTTGTAGTGCAAGGAGGAGACAGGAGGAAGTAGAGAAAACACATACAAAAGTTCTGGAATAGGCAAAGATACTAGTGGAAATGTGTGAAGATCCTGACAGCAGCTAAATTTCTTATCATGAGTCAAAATAACAAGCCAATCTGCATTTTTCTTGTCATAATTATCAAGAACATCAAAATGGTTACAAAGTAACCTCAGGAGATCTCACAATTAAGGAAAGCACACTCAAGATTAAATTGGAAGTTTAAACTAAGTTTTCCAGTTGTAGATACAATAGCTCATTTATTAGGAAAGAAAAGATGGTACTTCTCTGGAAAACACATGACCCCCAGAAGCACTAAGGGTTGATGAAAGGTAAAAACGTTCACCCTTGTGTTTTAGGCAACATCTTTAATAAATGTTTTCAAGACATACCTCAAAAGCACTGAAAAGATTAAGTAGCATATGTGACAACAGAAATCCATTAACAGTTTGAAATTGCTTTTGGAAGTTAGCTGTTGTCTATCACTTCTCAGAAGGAAACACACACTTTTACTTCTCCGGCCAAAAGTGGCAACTGCTAAAAAGCCACAATCTACGGCTCCAGAGGCAATTCAAAGATGAGCAGGGAACTCCTTACCAGCTGCTCTTTGTTCAGCCGACCCCGTTGTGGCCCTCCCTCTATTTCATACGTCTCTTCTGTCTCCCTGGCTCCTGTCTGAAGGCAGACCTCTACCCCTGGAATTTGGAAAGATTATGGAAGGAGAAAACTGGTGATTTTATTATAAACTTGAATTAAAAAATGTTTTAGCGAGGTATATGAGCCTTGCAAAAACCATTCTCATGAAAAAGACAAGATCGGACCCTGACTGGAAGAAATTGGTTTGAGGGAAAGGCCCAATACTGAGTGAGGCCAGAGCTTGGAAAAAGTTTCTCTCTTGACCACAACTCTCAGAATCATCCACGCAGCATAACTGGTTTTTTTTCTTTAATTAGTTTTCAAAGCTGTGGATGAAACTTTAGCAATTTTTATAGGCATAAGGACATCTGTGATGGGCTAAATAGGATTCTTAACAGACTACTGTTGGTAAGAGATGTTATGCTGGTGAGAACATGACATTAATACTACTTATCATATAGAATGCATGGCAAAAAACCCCACAAGAGTCAATAATTAAGCAACTAAAGTTCACTGAATAAATTTTATGGATTTAATTACCTCTACTTGATGCTGCCCTAGGTGTGAACAGGGGGAGTTAAAAATACAGTATAGGTAGATAATCTTTAATGCACTTGAACAATCAGTGACACACAAAAAGGGGGAAGTTTATGCCCTTTTCTTTTCAAAGTTTTGTTTGTATCAGTGAAGGCTAGAAACCTATTGGTTTCACACAGAACTATGAATCTTAAAGAAATTTTTCCAAAAACTGTCTTCTGCATGATGACTTACATCCTAAAAGAAATAAAGTTTTTTGCTAGCAAAACTAATGAATTGCAAAACACAGAAATAGATGTCCCACGAAGAAACAGGATCTGTTCAAACTAAAAGTATTAAAACCATGATCTGAGAATGGAAACTATTGCTATTGATTAAGTAATTATTCTCTTGAGCCCCATGTCACTTGGTTTTGAACATGAAAAGTGAAGATAAGTTTCATTTGTCACCTTACAAAGCATCTGAAGCTGGCAATACTGTGTAAAACAATACTACCCCAACACAAATACACACTGCAGGGAGAATATCAAAGACTGCACATATTTTTGTGCCAGGGTACCAAGTATGGCACTTAATTTTAGCTACTTCTTAACCCATACACCCACCTTTGGAAACAACTTCAGACATTAAGATCTTCATTTACAGCCTTATTCCAAGTGTCTTTTATACCTGGAACAAACGCCATTTGGTCTGAGTAGCACTTTATTTAAAAATGTAACATATCAATTAGCTCCTCCTCAAAAGTTTACAGAAGCAGTTCTCAGTGTTTGGTCCTCCAAGGTATTTCATGATTCAGCTTGTGGTTTCAATGGTCAGATTTTCAGAGTTTAAATCCAAACCCTTTGGAAGACCAAACATTGAGAACTGGCCTACAGATGAAACTCTTCATGAGTAGAGGGCTGCTTATTATATCACTGTACGGTGAGACTTATTTTTGGTGGGAAACAAGAGAAAGTGAAGAATGGACATCAAAGGTTAAGAACCCTAATAATGCCGCTCGAATTTCAGTGACATTTTCTTTTGTGTAACCAAAGACAATGTCACTACTATAAAACTGCTTGTAAAACTCAGCAAAAGTGTTAAGCTGAGAATATTAAGTCTGCACTGCACATATCTGCGCTTCTACTTTAGAAGGTCAAGCTCGATGGGGAAAAATCCCTTTTTTCCCCCTCAAAATCCACTGACTTCTATAATAAGCATAATTTCTAGGTAATGAAAATATTTAACCAAGCTTATATGAACACATCTTGGAGATATAGAAGTTGTTTTCCTGTACATTTATATTTAGAAAATAATATTAAACCATACCATATCTCCAGGATATGTAAGGACCATTCTTAGATCTCCTTAAACTTGTGATTTTTCTAGCTTTGTACCTGGAAGGAATCCTGAAGAGCCACTCTGGGTGGCCAAGGACTCTGGACCATAATGCAGACTACATACCATGCCTTTCATCCCACTTAATCTGAGTGAGCCCCCTATGATATGACAAGCTTCCCTCCTTTCCTTTATCACTGGATACTATAGGGAGGGCTCAGGACTGTTGAACACATTTTCCAAAGGAGCTTCTCTGCAGTGACGGCTTAAAGGAGCTTCTCTTAAGCTTCCAAGAAGCTTCAGCATTCAAAAGGTTGCATTTTCTAACAAGAGTTTATAGCAAACTCATTCACTCAACCATCCCTGGATTCTACCACTGTGTCCTGCTGCAAATGTAGGACATACTGGCCTTAGCCATTTTGTACAAATGAGAAGGAAATGGAAAAAGCTTTGCACAGTTATGCTTAAGAACTCAATACTACTGTGAATATTTATAATAATATGGGCACACAGAGAACAGTTACACCTGTCAATCTCCACTCTAACTCATTTCTCTCAGTAAGAAGATAGGAAAATGAAAATGACTAGAAACTTTGGCAATGAAGCAGATGAGGCTGATGTTTTCAACAGCAATCTAGATGCCATGCTGCTGTCAAAGTCACTGGAGGAAAGAAAATAACAAGATGTAAGAAAAGGCAGAAGCAAGAGACAAAGCATAATCACTGAGATATTCAAATTGACCCCCCCACACACACCCAAAAAAGAAGTCAGGATTAAGCAAAGCATCAAAAGCAATACTTAGTAGTTTTACTTTTTACTTCCTTGGAGGCTTAGGCAGCATGCCAAAATGCAATTACAGAGTTCACCAATGCTTTGGCATGATGCTTAAACAGACAAATCAAGGTTATTTGCTGAAGCAGGAAATTCTAGAACATGTGAGGGTGGTAAAATAGGCTGGGCTATATCAACATATATGCATGGTGGGAGGGGATGCCACTGGCAACCAAAATTAACAAGCAGAAACCATGGCTGAAAATGAGGTCATAAGACATGGCTTGACCATGTCTAAATAAACAAATAATAAAATTAGACCAGGCCTAAATGAACAAATAATAAAAGCTATCGTTTGACCTTTCAGAGGGACTAAGAAATGTGAAGACTGAGGAAATGAAAAATGAAAGCAAACAAACTGCTCTATGACTTGCTGGACTATAAGGTCAAATCATATTTTGAACTCAAACTAGTTTGTCTAAATCAGTGATTCTCAACCTTTGACTCTCTAGATGTTTTCAATTTCAACTCCTAGCAACCCCAGCCAGCTTGGCCAATGCTCAGGGATGTGGGGAGGCAAAGTCCAAAACATGTGGATGACCCCAGGTTGAGAATCACTGGTCTAAGCTACAGTATAAGGTGATACTTTAACTGAGGAATGTTAAGTCTGGATTTCTCAGCAGTGACAACACTGAGTTATGAACAGTCTAACTTTTTGACAGCTTCTCTTTTCTGGTCATTAAGCTAGTGTTTCTCAGGCTTTTTAAAACTCTGCCCCTTCTAAGACTGAAACTCTCATGCCCGATTTCAATCTGCTTCTCCAATAATTTTATCTGCAATTTAAAACATCAGTATCAAAAACAAATGAACACTGTTGTAAATTTAAGGGAAAAAAAACTAACTTCTGATTTTATTTATTAACACTGATTTCCATCTACTCTCAAAATACAAAAAACTTGAAATCCTCAGACCCCCCCCAGGGGTGGGAAGAAGGACATAGTACTACTGATTAAAAATCATCCAGTTAAAGTAACAATCAACACAACATGACCTGATACTGTATTATCCTGATGAAGCTTGAAGGGTTTTTTTGTTTGGTTGTTTGGGATGGTGCCTGGCACAACATAAATTGTAGTTTCTGAGAACTGTGCAAGAATTAGAGAAACTGTGCTACTTTGCAGTCAAAACCTACAGTTTTTTTTAAAAAAAAATAAACACAGAAAACTGCATAGCTTTTGGGGGGGCAGGGCCTTCACCTTACATTTGTTTTTTGCTGGATACGTGGGCAAAGTGTACAAATGTGCAGCCTTTACCAGTTTGAAAGTTCCACAATCCAAATATTAAACAGCAAGGGGGGAAAAAACAGGCTGACTGAAGCTGCAGCCACATGTGGTTTTGTTGTGCAACATTCCCGATTTTGTGCAACATCACTGTTTTTTACATAGAAAACAGCAATGTTACAGAATAAAAATGGTGTGCAAAATCAGCAACGTTACATAGAGTATCAGAAATATTCTACATAAAAAAACAGCGATCTTACAAAAAACACACACATGGCTGCCTGAAAACAGTTCTTTCCACACCAAATGTTGCTCAGTTTTCAAGGAGGACTGTGCAGTTCTCAGAAGAAACTGCATAACTTCTGAAAACTGTGCAGTTTTCTGGGATAGTTGCACAGCTTTTGAGGAACTGCGAAATTTCCTGTCACTGCAGCTGGGGGTTGGGGAAGTGAGGAATTCCCAAGTGTCTCAAACCTACGGGACAAAAAACCTGTTTCATTGTTCTCAATATCTGTTGAGACTTGAAAAAACTGAGATTTACTATCCCTGGTCTGGATGAGAGAGGTGAGTGGTTCTTACTAAACCTTCTCAGGCATTGGAATGGTTACCGATAAAAATGGGAATCAAAGAGTGACAGAATACACACATTTGGTCTGATGTTTAATTTCTGGTCCCTGTCAGTTGTCCTTGGCCACTGTTTTGACAATATTCACTCCATGTATGCTTCACACAATGAGTCCTAATAGGGCCCATATCTGAACAGATTCTGGGGCTCCTTTACAGTATTTTGAAACCAGCCTTTCATAATTTAGTTTCATTGGCTGGGACAGCTATATGGTCCACTTAATTGATTCTGGGCAGCATCCTGTTAATTACATATGTAACCATACGTGGGGCTGATGTGGTCACATGTCTTTTTTGACAAGGCATGGGAGCTGTTCTCCAGCCCTTTGAAAAACTTAGTCCATGACAGACGTCAAACTCTAAGAGGGGTACTGTTATTGCTTACCTATGGAGAAAGGAGAAAAAGAAGAAGCAATTCAGATGAAAAAGATGTGGCTGCTCTTGGCTCTGAGGGGAAGGAAAAGGAGGATTCATGCTATATGTGAGTGCAGCCTTGTTTGTTTCTCTCTCTCTCTCAGCTATGTGACTCTTCTTTCTCTGAGTTGCTATCCCTCACCTCCTACCCAGTAGGCAAAAGGAGCCCCTCCTAGGGCTTGACAGCTGCTGGGCTGGAGGCAGGACACAGAAGTGCATGAGTGGAGCATTACATTCCACCTGACTGATGCAGGACTTTGGCCAATGAATGCACCAAATCCCCACAGTTTTTTAATACTATTTCCATAGTTTTAAAACTATCCCAGCTTCATGTAAGGAATGTTCAAGAAGAAAGGCAATCAAAGAAATTAAAATGATACCTAAATGGTTTCCAACTGAGCAACACATCAAGCAAGGATGTCTTAATTCAGTAGCAATAGGAACTAAACAAAATAATACAGGAAAGGGAAAGATAAGCTGCACAAAATCCTCAATTGCTTAATTCTTTCTTATTTCTATGTAAACTTATGCTTTATTGGGGATCTAACAACTTCTAGAAAGTGCAGAAAATCCATTGAGGTGGTGTTGCCCGTCTTCGTTGCCTTGGGCCATATCTTCCACTGCTTTCCATTATTTCATTGTCTTTACTATTTCTATGATTGCAATGAGAATAGAAATTGCAAGCATTATTCCACTGCATGTGGACTGAGATTAAGTTTCACATATTATAGTTTTGCTGAGAAGGAAAGTTGTCAGAAGCATAAATTAATAGTATTGGTAGGCATCTTATGGGCTCATAATTTCATCTCTTTTTTTTTTTAAAAAAGCAAGGGGACTGCATTTTAACTCTGAAATTTTGTGATATTGGTAGAAAAACACCACATCCTAAAAATTCATTTCCTAAGTTAAATCTATTAGAATAGCAGTTATTAAAAACCACAGCTAACAAAGTTTCCTGTGATACTACACATCATAATTTGCTACTGGTCAGCAAAATCAAACACTGTTCACTTAAAATGGGCTTGCAAACAATCATTTGACATGATGTCTGAACTGATAAACCATAAATAAGGACATTGCACTGCCCCTGAAGGCCAGGCCAACTTGAACCTGCAGTGCAAAGAAGATTAAATAAATAAATAGACAGACAAGTCATTTTAAACCTTAGTTTGCCTATTCTATATTGGAAACATAAACTATGGTTGAAATCTAAACTATGAGTAGTGTAAACCATAGTTTGGTATGAATTCTGCTGTCCAGTTTCTCGTGCTGTGCTGAATGGAGAACTAGTCTGTCTGTTGGAAGTCAGGCACTGGCTCCAGACATAATAAGCACAGAAACTGGAGACCCTTCTATCTATAACCTAGCCACCACAAACAGCTTCTCTCTGTTCATGCTTACACATATAAACAACAGAATCACACATGACAGCAGTGGCATCTAACATGACCTTGTGCCAAAAGGAAGCCATGTGTACGGAAGGTATGTCAGTCCAGGAAAGAGTCTTACCCTTCACCCTCTTCCTGACGTCCTGTATGAAGAGAGTTGAAATCAGCAGCCTTGGGGACTCGGGTAATAGAACCCTGGCAGCTATGCCTGGTTTTCAACAGCACTTAATGCCCAGCAATGACTCTTCAAAATCTTCCAGAGGTCTTTCCTACCCCTGCTAGGGGGCAGCAACTATGGAAGGCTATCGGGTCACATTAGCCCCCCAACCCAGAAAATCTTGGAAAGCCAAATTTCTCCACTGTAGCCCTGGGGAAATAATTTTTAAAATACAGTGAGCCCTCCACATTTGTGGATTTCACTTTTGCGGATTTGATTATTCACAGATTATTTGCTCTCCCCTCTGCTGCTTCCCCATGCCATTTTTAATAGGGACTGCAAGCCTCATGAGACTGAAAAACTATGAACAAGACTTGTTAAGTCCCTCTTAAAAATGCTGTGGGGCAGCAGTAGAGGTTGCAGTCAGCCCCACCAGCCACCTACTTCTGCCTTGTGAAGGAACCCCAATGCCTCAAAGGAATCCATGGTGGGTTGAATATGGTGATCGTACCTTTTTTTGGTGTTAAATATGGTTTGGGAGGGCCTAGAGTTATTCACAGTTTTTCCACTTTCATGGGGGTCCTGTGCCCCTAATGCTAGCCAATGTGGAGAGATGACTGTAGAGGCCAAAATGTCCCCAAATACCTTCTAGCAGCATTTTTGGGATCCCCTTAACATTTTAGGTCAAAGGGAGATGTGCTTTGGAAAAAGGTCCTTCCTGGGCATAAAATGGCTTGGGGGCCAAAAAAATAAGATGAAAAAGCCCCTCTGTTCTCCTGGAATTCATGAAGAAGGGAAATGTTTTCCATTTTTTTTTTTTTGACCTCTAAGAGATCACAAAAACCACTCTGGCAAACTGCATATGCCCCAAGGCCACATTTTGCCTACTTTTTATGCCTTGAGAGTTGCCAGAATCCCCCAACTTTTCCTAATTTTGGAGAGTTAGGATTCATCATCTTCATTGTATTTTATGGTTCTGATGTAACACTGACAGTTAACTAGGTGGGGACAAACATCAAGTCTTTGTGGCCCTCCTTTCACACAATGGGTTTGGCATTTCAATCCTGGTCAGTTCAAACCAGAGTTCTCCAATCTTAAACCAGAACCAAATCAATATTTAATACCTCTATTCATGTGAGACTATAATAACATCATGGGTTGGAATACCATGTTCATACAGTTAGTAGATGAACAACAGGAAGTCAAAAGGAATTCTATTCCATGCCTCACACTTTCAAACAGACACTGGAAAACATCCCTCTAGGCAGTACCCATTGTGTTCCACTCTCTGTTGCTGGCACAGCAAATCTTAAGACTGAATCATAAAATGTTCTATGTGCACTCTGTTGAGTTTTATTCCTCAGTTACATCTAAGTGGACTTTGGCAATTGCCAAACAGAAGGTAAGATAAATAAGCAAGAGAAGGAAAAAGCCCACTTTTCCAAGACAAATGTTTCATCAGCAGGAGTCCAATTATTTGTTATAACAATCTTTAACATGTAATGACTCTGAAGAAGACTAATAACAAAGACTGGTGAGAACAGATGGAGCCATGGTGTTAATTATAGGCACTTAGCTGCATCAGACCCCATGAGTTATTCCGAACATTTCCCACCAGGGAGGAGTCTTACTCACTTTTTAGAAAACTATGTTGTTTACTACGTGGGAAGTGTTAAGAACAAAGACTAGTAAGTTAATGTATAATATATAACTTACTAGACTAAGTTAAAGAATAACGGAAGTATTAAGAAATTAAATTTTATAAATAATTGGGCAGCCATAATCACAGATGGAAATCCACTTGAGCAATGAAAATTCTCCCTGTTCTCCTTGGCCAAACACCCCTGTGCTCCAGAAAATCCCTTTCAGCTGCAAATTTTCAAGTTTCAAATTGTATACAGAGCCTCTGTGCATTGAAGAAACTCTCACTTTCAGAAAACTGCTCTCCATGTATAGAGTGCGTATAGTACAAGAAGGGGAAATGGAGCTCCTCAACAGTGCATCAAAAGAATGATCAAGAGAGATTTATAAGCTGCAAAAGTTCCTTCAAATTTACCATTCACCCAGTCTGTTAGGATGCATGTCAAATATTTCTGGACAAATGAGTGACTCAAACTAGTAACTGTCAAAATAGCATGCAAAATATCCTTCAACATGCCGAAGGAAGAACAAAAGTAAAACTCTGGATAACATAAGAAACAAATGGGCACGTTTTTCAAACTGGACTGGTTGACTATGACAGATCTATTTATTTTAGAAGATGAGTGGTCATCCCATTCCAGACATAGGGATGTGAATAAATTACTCTTTTAAACAATTCAGGATGTCTCAACACAACAAGACACTTCAAGGAGGAAATTTCAAGCCTTGAGAAATTTCTTGCCTCCATAGCAAGAGCAAGGCAAGCCATGGTGGGGTTTTGGGTGAGGTGGTGGTCAAGGTCTTTGCAATTTGTGCACAATTCCTTTGCACAAAACTATTAGGAAGCAAAGCTGGGAACAGTGGCTGACTGTTCAGAAAGACACAAGCAACTTCCAACTGATGCTTCCAAAATCAAAAAGTCCATGTAAACAAAGCAGCAGCCATCCATGCAAGCAAGAGAATGAGGCAATACACTGCCATCTCCCAGAGCAAGAGACAAATTCGGTAGCATCTCAGCCCTCTATGCGAGGAAGAGATAAATGAGAATTTTCATCCCCCATCTCAGAGCTAGTTCATGCTCTCAAGGTGCAAACTCAATTTATTTTCACAGTATTGCTAAGATTTACTGCAAAAAATGATACGAATGAGGTGAACTTACTTTTCTTTCACCTAAGTAGAAAGGCCTTGATCACGAACTATTATGGTTGCAACCACTGACAGATTTATTATTTTCAGACATTTAAGTGATCCAATATTTTTCTAACAAGGCAGGCCGTTAACAGCTGCATCCCCTTCTAACAAGCAAAGGCTCTGATTAACTCAGTGGCATCTCATTAACAGTAATATGAGGCACTACATATTTTCAACAGACAGAGTAATATTTAGTTTTGAATTCTTGTCATTCACCTTACAAAGAACCTCAGGCTTTTATTGTTTATGACAGGGAGACCGATTAAAGGAATAATGGTACATTATTTACCTCTCATGCCAAAACCCTCATGAGAGAACATGAGATTTTGAGTGGGTGGGTGCGTCACAAAGCAAACCTGCTTACTTACACTTAAATGTCAAGATCCAGCATCCAGTAAGAACTGCCAGCATACACTTCATAGTACTTCGCACACGATGCTCAGGGACAACAACATGTGTTACTAAAAGAGAAGACAGCTTGCCTGAAATCTAGTAATACTGTATTCATGTTAGACATCACATAAAAACTATGAGATGCAAAGAGATGTCTTTGTTGTTTGTAGAAGGGTCAATATCTCTATGTCCCAAACACCCTTGTAGCCAAGCAGAATAACCTTCTAGCTTTAGGAGCAATGACTTCTGCTGTTATCAGCTGCTTATGCCTCACAGGGAATTGTTATGAGGAACCCTCTGCTGTGAGAAGGGCTTGAGGAAAGCATATGAAAGGGCTACAGCTGGACAGGAAAAAGCTGCCACACACGGGCAGACCACTCCCTAGAACAGTTGATAAGTTATCTTTTTGGCTTTCAACTTCTGTAGTTTTCCAGTGAACACAGCAACAGGCCTTGCTGGCTGGGAGAGTCTGGGAGCTGAAGTCAAACATAAATAAATAAATAAGACATAGCCATTTGGAATCATGCCATTATTTTCAAGTCCTTCACATTTTCTTTTAGATACACAGGATGATGTTACCAGACAACAATTTCTAGCTGCATATACAAACAGTAACGATTTAAAAGGAGAAAGTTAATGATGCATATTGTGTTAGAAGGCACCCTTCCCACAGGATTCTCATCTTATTTTGTTTCAATACTATTAAAAGTATCATTATTCACACTTGGAAAAAATTGTGTACAGACTAAGCATACTTACTAGGAAAGTAAGTGCCTCTTAAGTGCAATTATTGCACGCAATCATGTCTGAGGCATATTAACATAAGTTGCATTTTAAAACTATACAACACTAGCTGCAGAGCATTCATTCCTTGGATCCCCTAAAGAAGTAGTTTTTGGAGGGAAACGTGCTCCCCAGCTCCAAATGCCTTCATTGGCAAACTAAGGGCACAGTCAGCTTCTTTGCATATCTTCATTGGGATGTGAAGCCTTGCACGTTGAAGTCTGACAGAACTTTAAAACTCAGGGGACTTCTGAAAGCAAACTGCAGTTCAGCATGGGAGATGGCAGATCAGAAGAGGGAAACACACTAAACCCAGTAGACATATGCAAAGAAGCTTTCAGGATTTACTATCTAATCCTATGAATGTTTCTTTGGATGCCTAGGGCTCCCTATGTAGGTCTATGGCCTTAAAGTTGTAATAAGGAAAGTATCAAAAATAGGGATATGGAATTAAAATATATCCTGCACTCTTTCAAGGCCACAAGCTCCATGTCCAAATAAGCAGCCCTGAAAAGCTCTACTTAAGCCAGGGTCCAGGTTTGCCATGTATGAGCAGAAAATTCTTTCACATATGTGCCAAGGGATATATTCCTTCCAGCAAGAGTCCATTGTACCTCATGGGGTCCTTTCCAGTGGAATCCACCAAACTTGAAACAAGCTTTTCAGTCTAGCATGCAGGTTGGAGAACTGAAAATACTGTCCACTGTATACCTGCTGCCATCTGTATTTGCCCAAAAGGTCTGATGCATGGAAAAATGCCTCTTTGCATGAGCTCACTGGCAAACTAAGAACATGCTCAGCTACTTTTATACATCTTCACTGGGATACGGAGGGCCATAGTGGAATACGGGGAGCCTCTCAAAGAAATAGATGACAATAACATTTAGAGCTGGGACGGAAATCATGTGGCAACTCCCAGTAACCCCAGCAAGCATAATGCTAGGGGGTTACAGTTCAGAAACATCTGAAGGCTTGATTTCTAGCTTTAGGGCAATATTTAATCATTTAATTGCATTTGAAGAACAAGGTTTTAAATCCTTCCACAAACGACATTTTAAAGAAAACTGGAGAGAAAGTAGGAATACCTACCTGTGCTGTTAAACTCCATACAGACGCTACCCTGCAGAACCACAGCCAATTTAGCTAGCAACTGTTGCTTAGCTGGATCAAGACCACTTCCAAGGAGAACAACAGGCCCCTCTCTAGGTTGATTTCGGTTTACTTGCTTTAAAAGGAGCAAATACAAGGAAACAGTTAAGTCCTTCAAGTAGGCAGTATTTTTTCTAAAAAAAAACAACTTTTAAAGGAGCAACTAATCTTTACTTGACATTTCTATTGAATAAGTATTTTGACATGAACAGAATTCTTAGCAGCATTGCTGGATGCAAAGAGTTTTAATCAACCTTCACACTTCTATCTGACAAAACAGTACTAAAGGGACAACAGCTTTATGGTCGTGAAGGCAGTTTGCAGCAGCTTAAGAAGTTTTGTGTAATTGGCAAGCTTGTAACCATTTGTATAAGAAGCTTTTTGGAATATTTGCTGGGAAAATCAGCTGCAAATTATGAGAAGCAGCAAAGCAATTGTGTTGAAGGCAAAAGTGTAACCGAGAGATGGCCAGTCAGGGGTATCTAAAGCCTATCTGACCGGTCTATGAAGGCATTACAAAATTCAGTCTTAGCGCAGAAAACTTTTAGGCTGCAATTTCGAAGGGTAAGGAAAAACAAAATATATTGAAAATTGTATGAAATAGTTATATTCTGCATTAGACAGCTGCATTTTTTTCATCTGGATGAAATGTATATATTTGTATACAATGTCATACCTGTTCATGTACTATAAAACTGCTACCAGATAGGCTCAGCTTCATTATCAAGCCCAATCAGGCAAGAGAAGTCAGAGGTGGAAGAGATATACCCCGCTCTGCAGGGTCAGTTTTTGTCTTCAATAAAAACCAGGTTTCTATATCTCTCCAGCTGACATTTTTCATTGTCTGTTTTGTAATCTGGGGCAACTGCACCCCTACGCAAGAAGTCTAAGTGCAGTCTCTAAATCAGGGATGGGCAAAGTGTAACCCTCCAGTTGTTGTTATCACATTATTTAAGTGCTGCTTTGTGCTACTGCCTTGTGTTCTGTGGTGGACAGACATGTAAAATTTCTGGAGATTTTGAAGCTATAAAAACATGCTGCTTTTCCCCAGGCTTCCCTCTTTGCCTGCTGATCCAGACCGACATGGATATGTTTTTGAATTCTGTGATGCCCTAAGCTAGCCTTATGACCTTATAAATTTTTCTATTTCATATAGTTTGTAGAAGCAGTTGAGGAAGGGGATAAATATTCTCAAATATGTTATTCATTATTTGATTAATAATCTACTTTTTTGGAAAAGAAAGCTTTCATGGGAAAAAACAGGAAAAAAATGGGTATCTTTTCTCTGAATTTTTCCACGCCTTCCCAACTCTAGTGGCAAGTGTTGAGGTAACAACGAGCTGGACAGAAAAAGCACTTTCTGCACACAGGCCAATGATTTGTAGCTCTCCTATTTGTAAAGTCAATAAAAGGCAACTACTTTAGTTTCTTCTGAGAGACAGGAATGCAAACTTCTCTAAAAAAGCAAAAGAACTTTTACCTGTAACTGTGGTTCTTCGAGTGGTCATCTGTGCCCTCATACATTAGGAGCTTTTGCACCTGCGCAGTAGCGTTCGGAAGATTCTAGAGCTCGTTAGCTTTGGCGGGAACTCCTCCCCCACGCCGGTGCTGCACATGCTCCTCCCGCCGACTAACGGTCTCTCCTCAGTTCTGGTCCGCCGAAGCAGATGGGACCTGAAAAAGAGGGGAAGGCAGGGCGGGGATGTATGAGGGCACAGATGACCACTCGAAGAACCACAGTTACAGGTAAGCAACCTGTTCTTCTTCTTCGTGGTCTCTGTGCCTCATACATTAGGAGACTATGTAGCTTACCAGTAGGATGGTGGGTCAGGTCCCAGATCCTAGAGCACAGAAGACAGCACAGCACGTCCGAACCGGGCATCTCTCCTGGACCGGCAGTCGAGCCTGTAGTGGCGCACGAAGGTCGACGGCTGGGACCAGGTCGCCACACGGCAGAGTTCCGACAGGTCGACGCCTCACAGGATGGCAGCAGATGTCACCACGGCCCTGGTGGAGTGGGCCCGAAGCAGGTCTGGCGGAGGCTTCTTGGCAAGCTCGTACTCCAATTGAATAGTCTGTACCACCCACTTAGAGAAGCGCTGGGTGGATACCTTGTGGCCTCTCCAACGCCTGCCATAACAGACAAACAGGTGGGGTGTCTGTCTGTAGGCTGCAGTCTTGTCTTTGTAAAAGGCCAGCGCCCGACGCACGTCCAGGGAGTGGAGGGACCGCTCCAGAGGTGTCGTCGGATCCGGGTAGAAGGCCGGCAGGATGATGTCCTGGCTGAGGTGGAAGCTGGACACCACCTTCGGCAGGAAGGAAATGTCAGGCCGGAGGACCACCTTGTCCCGATGAAAGACCAAGTATGGTTCATCGCACCATAGCGCCATCAACTCTCCCGCCCGCCTGGCAGAGGTGACGGCCACTAGGAACGCGGTCTTCATCGCGAGCAGCCTGTCGTCCGTCGTGGCCATGGGCTCGAAGGGCGGCCTCGTCAGCTGGGACAGCACCAATGACAGCGACCACGGTGGTAGCGGCGGCGATATCGGCGGGTAGAGGTGCTGCAGGCCCTTCAGGAACTGCTTGACGGTACTGTCCCTGAAGAGCGCGGCCGACGGGGATCGTGGCGGCTGGTATGCCACGATCGCGGCGAGGTAGACCTTGAGCGACGGGAAGGCCAAGCCCTGTTGCCGGAGATGGAGGAGGAAGTGGAGCACGGTACGCAGGGTGACAGGCGATACCGGCTCTCGATGTTCCTCAGCGAAGGCCACCAAGTGCTGCCACTTGTAGTGGTAGTTCCTTCGTGTGGACTCCTTCCTGGCCGCGGTGAAGACGTTCCCGATAGCTGGGTCATCTAGGGCAATATCCTCCAGGCATGCAGGGCCAACACCGCCAGGTCCGGGTGCAACACCAGTCTGTCGGAGTGGGACAGCAGGTCCGGTACCGTGGGAAACCTGAGAGTCCTGCCCCGGGCGGCCTCGATCAGGGGTCCGAACCAGTGCTGCCTCGGCAAGTACGGCGCCACGAGGATTGCGTCCACCCGGTCCGCGATGATCTTCGCGATCACGCGGCCCAGGAGCGGGAACGGAGGGAAGGCGTAGATCAGCCCTTCGTCCCACGGAAACTGGAACGCGTCGCCGATGGAGCGGCGATCGTGGCCGGCCCTCGAGCAGAACAGGCGGCACTTCGCGTTCTGGCTGGTCGCGAAGAGGTCGATGGTCGGCTCGCCCCATCGGTCCCGAAGCATCCGGAAGGCCTCGTCGGACAGGGACCACTCGTGGTGGGAAGTGGTGTCCCTGCTGAGCGCGTCCGCTGTGGTGTTCTCCTGCCCCGCCAGGTGAACCGCCACAGGGTGTATCCGGAGAGGGACGCACCAGTTCCAAAGTTCGAGAGCGATGCCCAGCAGCGTGGCGGAGTGCGTCCCTCCTTGCCTGTTCACGTAGCAGACCGCCGTCGTGTTGTCGGTGAAGATCAACACCGTGAGGCCCGTGACCAGGTGTCGGAACGCTCTCAGGGCCTTGTAGATCGCCAACAGTTCGAGAGAGTTGATGTGGAGGAACAGCTCGTCATCCATCCACCGGCCTCGGACCCGGAGATCCCCAGTGTGCGATCCCCAGCTGAAGAGCAAGGCATCCGTCGTTATCGTGACCGATGGCCTGGGTTCGCGGAACGGCATGCCTGACAGAAGGTTCCTGTACGACTGCCACCACAGGAGCGATCGGTGTACCTGTTGGGGCAGGCGGTATCGGCGGTGCTGGTCGTCCCAAAGTGGATCGAAGGCCCTGACGAATCAGTGCTGGAGCGGCCGAGCGCGTAACCTGGAGAGGTAGGTTACGGCAGTGGTCGAGGCCATGTAGCCGAGGAGTTGTTGGATCCTCCTCGCTGACACCGTCGAGGCCTCAAAGGCAGCGGACGCCGCCCGACGAAGCGTCCGCGCCCTCTCGTCTGGGAGGAAGGCCCTCACCGATACCGAGTCGAGGGTCGCCCCGATGAAGTCGAGAACCCGACTGGGCTCGAGATGGGACTTCTTGGGATTGACCCTGAGTCCAAGCCGAGTGAGAAGGGACAAAGTCCGATGAATGTCCCTGTACAGTTTCTGTCTGCAGGACGCCACCAATAGCCAATCGTCCAGGTAAGGGTAGACTGAGACACCCTTCGTCCGCAGGAAGGACACGACCGGAGCCATGCACTTGGTGAACACCCGCGATGCGGTGGAAAGTCCGAACGGCAGCACCCGGTACTGGTAGCTGGTGCCGTCGATCGCGAACCGAAGGTATCTCCTGTACTGCGGGCGGATTGAGATGTGGAAATAGGCGTCTTTGAGGTCTATGGACGCAAACCAGTCCCCTCGGCGGAGGAAGGGGAGAATCGATGGCAGTGTGACCATCTTGAACCTCTTGGGGCAGATGTATTCATTCACCCCTCGGAGGTCCAGGATGGGCCGCAGGGATCCGTCCGCCTTCGGCACCGTGAAGTACCTCGAGTAGAAGCCGGTGGTCTTGGCTGAAGGCGGGAGCCTCTCGATCGCTCCCTTCTCGAGGAGGGACTGGACCTCTTCCAGTAGAGCCGAGCTGGCCAGAGTGGAATAGCAGACACCCCGTAGCGGAATAGCCTGGAACTCGATGGCGCACCCCAGGTGGACGATGGTAAGTACCTAGGAGTCCGCAGTGATCTCCCGCCAGCAGTCGAGGTGCCTGGCCAGGCTTGGGTGGTGGAACAGTTCTACTGGAAGGGCGAAGGATGGCACGGGTGGAGTCCTGCGAAGGCCGGCAAAACCGGACTTCGCTCCGGAGGACGACTTCTTGGACGACGAAGATGGGCGTCGTCTGGGAAGCCTCCTCGAAGCCGAAGAGGTCGACGGCCTCGACGCGGTCGACCGCAGGGACCGTGGCTGGTACGCCGATGAAGAGGAGGACCTTCTCCACGTAGGCCTCAGCTGGAAAGAGCGGCGAGACTGGGCAGGCTGATTGATGCCCATCTTCTTCGCTGTCAGCCGGGCCTTGACGAGGTGATCCATAGCCTCGTCGGTGGAGGTGTGGAAGAGCCCTTCGCCGTCAAACGGTAGGTCTTCAATCCGCCGACAGCTGTCCTCCTGAAGCCCAGAGGACCAGAGCCACGCGTGGCATCGGAGAGCTATGGCACCGACCATCACCCTCGAGGTAGCCTCCACGGCGTGCCTCGAGGTGGCGATCTGCTATGTAGCCACCGCAACGGCCTCGCCAAAGATCTGTGTGGCTGAGGCGCGTGACTCCTCCGGCAAGTCAGCAAGGAGTGGAGCGAGTCGGTCAAAGAGGTTCCGATGGTATGCCGCGAGGCATGCCATCGTGTTCACCATCCTGACCACCAGGGATGATGCCGAATAGAACCTTCGGCCGAAGGCATCGAGCTTCCGTCCTTCACGGTCCGGAGGGGTGGTATGCGCTCGGTTGCCTCCTTTTGTCTGAGCCAACTCGACCACAATAGAGTTCGGTACAGGATGATTGAAGAGGAACTCCACATTCTCTTTCTGTGTCCTGTACAGATGCTCTAGCCTATGTGAGATAGGCTGTGCTGACGCCGGCTTCGCCCACGGCTGCTTCAATGCTTCCACCAGGGTTGGCAGGAACGGCAGCGGCGCGGTCAATGGTGGGCGAGCTTCCAAGTACTGGAAGACCGGGTCCTGGGCTTGTGGAGCAGGTTCGGTCACCTTCAGGCCAAGGGCTGTGGCCATCCGGAGGAGGATCGCCAAAAACTGGCAGACGTCCTCCGGTGCAGACTCCGGGCCTGGCTCTCCAAACCACAGCAGGGGGGATTCGTGAGAAGAAGGGGCGGACTCAGCAGAGTCAGGGTCCGAGTCATAAGAGCCGCCGGATGGTGATGGCGACCTCTCCTCCTCCTTCTCCTCGGCCGGCCTACGGGCCGGGGGTGCCAGGGTGACAGTTGGAGCTGCAGGCTGCGTCGGTACCGATACAGCCGATGTCATGACCGGTATCGGAGTCACCTGCAGGGGCACGACCGCGGGCCTAGGTCAGTGTGCCGCCTGCGTGGTAGAAGTCGCAGCTACCGCCGGTTGGGCCACGGTGGGCTGTGGCGTCGGGCGGGTAGCTGTGGTCGTGGTCCGCGGTGGTGGAGAAACAGCCCTGTAGAGGGGTGAGGGCTCTGGGGACCGACGGCGACTCGGCGAACGACGCAGCGGTGACCTCTCATAGCGGGGGTAGTGAGCCTCCCGTGGTGGCGAGCGAGACCAGCGATGAGGTGACCAGTACCTTGGATCTGGATGGTATCGGTCCCTGTAAGACGGCGAATACGAATAGTATGAGCCGGCCGGCTCGTGCCACACCTGCTCCTGGGTGTACCTCCCAAGGTAGGCAGGAGAGTAGGCGCTCTCGCCCGAGCGGCGCCTCTCCAGGCGCCTCTCCCAATATCGCGGGGATGGAGGCCTGGCCCGCTGCTCCGGCGAGCGGGACTGGTCGCGTCGAGAGGCTGAGCGCTGCCTGACCACAGCCTCCTCTCGGCGTTCTGCTGAGGGTGGACGGCGACTCGGCGGAGTGATCTCCGCGATCAGCTCGGGCGGTTGAGGAGGCGAGGCCTGCACCGCCTGTTCCTCGTCCGACACCTCGAGGACTTCCTCTTCTTCCGGAGGCTCTTCTTCCACAGGGAGCTCCATCAGTTGAGGTTCCTCGGCGGGCTGGGTGGGTGATGGAGTTGGGGGTCGCACTACCGTCCGTGAAGAGCGCCACTTCTCCTTCCTTTCCTTCTTCTTCTTCTCCCCCAGGCCCTCGGTGGCGGGGTGTTTCTTCTGGGCTGCGGTCAACGGTCTGGAGGAGGAGGTTGAGGCCTGCGAGCCCGCAGGATCCTCACGTGCCCGAGTTGCCGAGATCTTCGGTATCCTCGGCAACTTCATTATCGGTACCGAGCCCGGTACCGATACCGACGAGGTCGAGGGCACGGCAGCTGCCACTGCTACCGAAGAAGAAGAAGAGGACGGGCGTTTCTCGGCCATCGTCTCGGGTCTCTGAACACAAAGAGACTCTTCCCAACAGTGGGATTTAAGCCTTGCTGACCTGTTGCGGAGAGTCTGATGCGTAAACTCTCTGCAAATGGGGCAGGCCTGAACGTTGTGCCCCTCTCCCAAACAAATCAGGCACTTAGAATGTCGGTCAGAGAGAGCGACCTTCCTTCCACAGGAGGCGCAGTGTTTGAAGAGAGCCGACATAAACCGGGCGCAAGGCAGGAAAGAAGAAACAAGAGTCCGAGAACGCTAAACACAGTCCGAGATCCGAAATCGAAGTCAAAGCCAGAAAAGGGTCAAAACCGATCGAGAAAGTACCAAGCCAAGTCCGAAATCCGTGAGGGGTAGTCAAAAGCCAAATCCGAAGTCGAAAAACACCAAAAGCAGAATCAAAAAGCAAGCCAACAAGTAGAACCTTCTGTACGCTGAGGCGGACAAGAAAGAACTGAGGAGAGACCGTTAGTCGGCGGGAGGAGCATGCGCAGCACCGGCATGGGGGAGGGGTTCCTGCCAAAGCTAACAAGTTCTAGAATCTTCCGAACGCTACTGCGCAGGCGTGAAAGCTCCTAATGTATGAGGCACAGAGACCACGAAGAAGAACAAAACATATTACCACAATGGTAACTAACTATTGGAAGATTGGGGTGATGATAGTTCTAAACTATAACAGTAACTAACAGTAACTAATAGCTTTTAAAGTAACTTTTAATGCCTGGAGTTTCCACACACAAACTACATATTGTCTAGACAGCCTCCACAGAGAAAGGTACTTCCCTGCAGATACTGACATGGAGGTTGACAAGGATTTTATAAAAGGAACGTACAGCTAGTGTGCTTATCCCCACTCTCCTCATGTGTAATGACTGCACATTTTTGCAAAGATGACATACACCTTGTATCAAGAGAGACTTCCAGTTTACATCAGAGTACATACACAAAATGTGCTCTGGGAATAGTCAAAGTGCATGCCAAAGACAAAAACTGACCACATGAAAGCAATTCAGTTGCTGATGAATACATGGTAAAATAGTAAACATGATCATTATAAGCAAGTGGGAAAATATTGCAGGGTGCACGTTGTTGTTTGAAATCAAGCTGAAAGCACCAATCCTTCTCTCAGTATATCTGAGGGATGTAATCCGTACAGATTTACCCTGCACGTTCAGTTTGCTTTTCCACACCTTGCAGCTCAGAGATTTCGCCAAGATTTTACAGCAGAAGCCATCACGACAATAATCTTTGGATAAAGTTTAAGCCAATGATTCTTAATCTGGTATCTGGGAAGCCCTCACAGGGAGTCTGCAAATCCCTGCTGCTGGACACCACCAACAGCAATAGGGATGCGGCGATGGGTGTGTGCGGCTGAAATTCCTCCTTCATTTTGTCAGAGAAGCAAAAGCAGGGAGTGTGGGCACTGAGGAATATGGTGGCAGGCATATATGCATGCCCAAACTGCTCCCCTATTTGCAAACAAGAGACAGTTTGGGCGCACGCACATATACCCTATCGTCACATCCCTGACAAAAGGGATACAGCAGCAGGCATGTGCGTGCACCCAAACTATGACTCTGGACAGCAGAATTTGAATTCCCACTTGGCCATGGAGACCTACCTAGTGACCTCAGGCAAGTCACATTGTCTCAGTCTCAGAGAAAGACAAAAGCAACAAATCTTGCCAAGAAAACCCCATGATAGTTTCGCCTTAGGACCATCATAAGTCAGTTTTCAAAGGGAAAAGACACAATGGCTAGAAAGAACTTTTCCCTGTCCGTGGTACTTCTGAGTTATGACAACCCTAAGGTGAACCTATCACAGTTTTTTGGCATTACTGGTTCAAAGGGGTTTGCCTTTCTCTGAGGTTGAGAGAATGTGATTTGGCCAACATCACCCAGTGCCTGAGAAGAGATTTGAACTCGTTTCCAGAAGCCTTTAAATATAAATATTTGACTATTTAAATTTTGAGTTAAGCCTTGGGGTACTCAGCATCAAATTATATTTACAGGGGGTCCCTAGTTAAAAAAAAAGGTTAAGAACTACTGGTTTAAGTGATTTCTGAAGTACTTTTAAGTACAGATGAACATCACTACTGCAAGTCATTATCAAACTGTTCCCCTCCTTAGCTGCTCTTCTACTTGCCTCCTCTGTACATAAACATTGTCTTTTTCCAGAGTGGAGCATCCCAACGGCTTTCCTTGACAGAGAAAAGAAGAGGAGCTAAGGCAATATTGTAACCCTGTGTCTGGCATAAGGCAAGAACATCACAGCGCCATCTCTGAGCCACAAAGAGTAGTTTCTCTACCTCAGCAATGTCCTAAAGGGTTGCCCAAAGGAACTATAGCGGGTCTGTATGGTGACACCCCGCCTAGTCAACTTGTCACTTACTTCTTATTTTGCTTTATTAAAATATTTCAGGCACAACCTATATGAAAAAGATCTCAGAGTGGCTTACCAGTAAAAATAATGTAAATAAGCTAAAAACATATTCAACATAATTAATAAGCTAAAAAGATTAAAACAATTTAAAACTATGTACATTAGTATTTGAGGGAAATCAACAAAGGCCAAAGACTTTAACAAATTGCCAATATTCTGATGAAGGGGATGATCCAGAAAGACTAATGAAGGGAAGCGGACCAGTAAGTGATCTGTGGAATTTACTCTTAAGGTATACTCATTTCACTGATGGCCTTCACCCAGCTACAGAAAACTTACTCTTTGCTACTGCTGGATAGCATTTTGTGGCTCTGCAGTTCTATGCTCTTGTTTGCTGAACTGTGCCATTTCCAGGCAGAATTCAAAGTGTTGGCCATGACATTTGAAGACCTATGTGGCTTGGGTCCAAACTATTTGAAAGACTGTATCTTCTTCTACAATCCAGCCCAGTTTTTAAGGACTTCAAGGGAAGGCTTTCTCTCTGTCCTGCCACCATTGAAGATGCATTTGGTGACAACAAGGGAGACAATTCTTAGTGGCTGCTCCCAACTTGTGGAGTTCTCTCCCATGGTCTCCTATCTTTACACTGCCAGGCAAAGATCCTTTTATTTAGGCAGGCCTTTGGCTTTTAAGTTACTGTGGCCAAAGGATCTTTTGAATAGTGTATGTTATGTTTTGTGTTTTCACTATGTTTTGCTATGTTTAATGTACTTTCAACTGTTGCAATTTAGTGTTTTTAAATGGAACTATTTTGTTTCACTTTTTTTTTTTTTTTTCAAATAGGCTTTTAGTGTACTTTGTCCTTAATTTGATGTGAGCTGCCTCGGGTTCCATTCCAGGAGAAAGGCAGGGTATAAATAAATGTAAAATTAAATAACTGTTGCTGCCAATCATGTAGCTGCCTTTACTATTTGGACTTTTTATTTGGCAGCAAACTGTACTTAGACGCTTTCAGATTAATCAGCTGTTATTTTAAATGGCATCTTATGCTCCTGCAGTTGGAACTGCTGCTTAAACTTTTGTTGTATCAGTGTTTAAATCGTATTGACTTCATTGTTATAAGTTGCCTTGGGTGCTTTGGCAGTAAACATTACATTCCAGATTCATGCATTATCTACAATCAACAAAGCTAGGTTTAAGTTACTGAACATCATTCCAAACTTCTGCTTATAAGAGACCAAAAAAAAAAAAATTCAGGAAAAAAGGATTTTAAGAGTACTTACTTCTCCACAGTGAGTAACTGAAGATTCATTCTTTGCTGACAGCATTAGAATTGACTGCATCTCTTCTGTTTCCGCATAATCAACGGGTTTGTGACCAAATATATTACTAGTAAAACAAAGACAGATGGGTTTTAAGTAAATAAAGGATGTGCCCCGACTCTTAAGTACCTGGATACAGTTGCAAAGTAGAATTTCCACCTTCTTAATATGCAGTTTCCAAGAAAATTGAACAAAAACCCAATTAAACCACTAAATTTAAGACAGATGGATGCAGAACAGCAAGTAGCTGCAATCAGCATAAAAAGCAGGAGGTGGTATACACGATGGAAAGCTTATAACTAAGTCAGTCATTTGCTAGGGATTTACAATTTGCACACTTATCCTGCCCTGATCAAAACTTTTGATATGGTAGGGATGCTACCAGTTGTAGTACAGAAACTATATTCACTGCTATCAGATGAAGAAAATCATTTCAAGTCCAAACGAAGAATGCTTCCACAGGAGTTAGGATGCTGCTCCCACACCACAGTGGTCACGGCTGTGCTTAAGCTGGTTTGGTTCTTTACAATAGGGACAGGGAGCATGCAACTCTCCATACTGTTCAACCATGAATCCCATCATCCCTGGGCATCAAAACTGATAGTGAGGGACAATGGGAGCTGCAGTCCCACAGCATCTGGAGAGGCATTCATTCCCGAGTTGTGACGTCTGTTTTAGCCTAGTTGCTGCCACCACTTTCATCACGTGCAGTCCAATTTTCCTGTTGGTGTCAACTGAGCACAGGCAACAGCAGCCTGCAAATGTGGTTGCTGCATAACTATTTTCCCTTGAATCTGGCTCACATCTCACAGAGCTGTCAGCCTCCAGTGGCATCAGTCAGTAAGGAGCCAGTATATCATTAATATGTCTGATGAAGAGAGAAATGCTTAAACCCTCTTTCACTTCTAAACCAATAAGGACTGTCATCTTGCCTCTATTCCAGCATAGATCACCAGTGCAGACATTTACCTTCTTGTTAATTTAGGGCTATATTTAAACTTCAAACATCACAGTCAGAACAGTCATACTTCAAACATCACAGCCAGAAGAGAAAGCAAATATTATCTTATGTATAAAATCTACTTTACCACCACAACAGATGGCATAAAGTTGTATTACTTTTAAAGTGTTTTAACTTATTGCTATAGAATGCTTATCTAAGAGTATGGGGAGAGGGAGAGAGAAAAAGAGACCAAGGTAAGAGTTTGTTTTCCCAGCAATGAAGAAAGGGGCTGCAGCTCAGTGGCAGAAAAATACTATGTATACAGAATTCAGTTCCAGGCTTCTACAGGATCAGAGGAATAGGACAGACCCCTCTTGAAGTTTTGGGCCACTACTTCCAGTGAGAGACCAGACAACAGTGAATGAGTCAACAATCAGAAGGCTGCAGAGCTTTCTGTGTTGATAAAGTAACTTTATCTGCATGGATGGTGCTGCAGTTTCTCCCATACAGGCTGGGCATATAAGGTTTCAACCCAGTTGGTCCATCAAGATACCAGCGGAGTAAATGCCATCCTTTCAGTCCAGAGGAATCACATGAGCAACAGCTGTCACATGGACGACATGCCAAGACCACGGCACAAGCTACCTAGAAGCAATTACATTCATGCAGCTAAAAAGGGACATGTATCAGATTTACCCATGCATACAGAAGGAAGAATTTTCAGACATTATAATAAGTGACAATCTGTATGATGTGATGGTTGAGAACTTGGGAGAAATCAAAAGTTTAAATTTGCACACTACAAAACTTGTCGGGTAAACCTGGGCCACTCACATATATTCCCAGCTTTATCTACTTCACAAAATTACTGTGAGAATAAAAGAAGGAGGAGAGACTCAAGAACGCTACCATGAGCTCCTTGATGGGGGGAGGCTAAAAATGCATTAAAGAAATATTAAAACATTTATCATCAACAACTGTGACCTAAAATCTAGCTTAAAGAAGCAATTTAGTTCCAATGGATTTAACTAACACAGCAAATAAAGGGTCAGCAAAGATGGCATTACTATTGCTTTATGGATAGTGTTTTAGAGGTATTCAGGTGCAGAAATAAAAGCGTGCATTCAGAAAGACAATGAGGTATTATTTTATCACCTTTCAGATTAACAGTTAAGGATAATTTGATGTAATTACATAACGTGAACCATGCAGTGTGTTTCTGAACCTTTCCAATAACAGTGGCTATGGACAAAGGTAGTTTTAAGCAAGTAGAATTCCTGGTGTTAAATGTTTATATTATAGGTCAAAAATAATTAAGAGGCGTGTTTTATATTGTGGTATGATCAAGAAGTCAACAAAATGGTTCTGGAAGGCATTGAGTGCCCATGATTCAAAGGTTAAATATGAATACAAATGCCAGCTGCAACATTAGGGGCTATAAAAGCGACATTAAACTTCAGTTAGGAACACCTCAATCCCCCCTGCACTGGGCTGAAGTTCTGTGTTTTAGAGGCAGAGATCTAAAAATGGATACTTATAAAATGATCTTGTAATATGAAGGAAATAGAATTCAACATTCTGTCTGGGCTGGCCTTCCATTTTATTTTACAGTTTTATAGGAGTTCTCCAGCCAGGTTAAAAAACGCCATGAAAAGTATTACATGAAGAAAACTGACCACACTATGTGGATCTCAGAGGCAACTGTAATATCAGTTTAATATATGAAGAAGATGGAACTCCATGATCGGGAAGGGCTAAAAACTCTCTTTTGTAAGGTAAAGGCTGGATCCTCAGGAATTTAAATGCTATGTCTACAGCTGACTGTATGAAAGCAGATTTGGTGAGATACCAGTGACTACTGCATGAATGAATAAGGGCTATCACAAAGTTTTGGCACAGAGGCATTTGAGACAAATCACTTCAGCAAAGAAATGGCTCATCATAAAAGCTAACAGGATAGTTTACAAGATAAAAGCAATACACTAAGTAAAAGAAACCATACAAAGAATTCAAAATTCAATACAGCCAGAAGTAAGATCAGCACGTGGACATGTCCACATAAATATGAACATGAGAAACCTGTAATGCAGGTGTCCATTGTATCACTAAAATTAGGTAATTCTCTAACATGAGCAGCACCACAGAGAAAGACTTCCCTCAGATCACCATAAGAGGCATCTCTGCTAAACTCTGCACAGCTGAAAGGGCCTTGTGCAACAATCTCAGTGAAAAGGCTGATTTACAGAAGAAGGCTGTCTCTCAGATCACTCCATCCCAAGCTGTTCTGGATTTTTTAAGTCAAGAACAGAAATCTCAAACTCAGCCCAGTATCAAATAGGCAGCTGGTACAATTATCTTCTAAACAATGCTACGCACACATGGTAGGATGTTCCAAGCATCCTAGCAACTGTGATTTGCACTAGCTGCACCTCTCAGACCAATCCGAAAGGCATACAATACATCGCATAACAAACGTAGGAGACTGCTAAAGCATAAGCCACTGAGGCCAACCAGTACCAAAAGTCCTATCTAGTTTTAATAAATGTTTCCAACAGCCCAGCTATATTCAGATTCAAATACTCTATGGAGCCCATCATTCTTCGCTAAGAAATAAAGGGGCAAGACAGCTTCTACAAATCCTAGGCTTACTGTACATGGGGAAAAAAACTGGCAAGAGAGTCCATCTGAGTAAAAGCCATTATGAACAACTGAAACTGCAAATTCAGAGAGCTAATTTTTCACGTCAGTTGGTTGGCTGTGAAGCAAGACAGACAGGAAATTCAAGAGAGCAAACATTAAAAAACATCTATAAAATATAAATTAGCTATGTGCAGGAGATTAACTTTGAAAAAAAAATAACTAGGCCAACAGGGCAATTAATAGGTCCACTGATCCACATAATATTTTCCATTTGTAGCTTCATTTTTTTGCTAGTCAGAGAAAAGGTTCAAGGAGTCAGACTGTAACTACTAAATTTTACAGTCTCTCAGAGAAACATAAATTTCCTGACTTCAGAAGAAATCCTCCCAAGTTTTCTTCCAAACAAGAGGACAATTCTTCATTTGTTTTTGCTTTTGCCATGGAAGAAATTTTGGTTAGTTAGTTGGTTAGTTTTTCCATGGAAGACATTTTAGTTGGTTATCAGAAAGGGAAATAATTTAATACACATCAAACAAAATACAGTATGTTAGCTTAAGGTGTCATTTGGAATTGATGGAAGGACTGGTCTCCTTTTCCACCAACCTCCTATGATGATGTTTTAAATGATGTCAGGAGTATAGCCATGTTCCCTGATGTCACTGGGTCCTTGGCTAAGGACCAAGCTTTGCCCTTTCTTGCTGGTGCAAAAGAGGAAGTGAAGACAAGTGTTCTCAGTGGGCATATCTAGGAGCCCTCTCCACATGCAGCTGGCTTCTCTTCTCCACCACCCTCCCCACATGGAGAAGATGGAAAAGGAGTGTAGCACACTCAGCTAATGCTTCCAAGCCTGAACCTGGGACTCAGACAGGGCCAAGTACATAGCAATTTCCAGGGGCCATTCATTCTCCCAGTATGTCTCCTCCTCTAATCACTTCCCACTAAGCTCCAGAGGCGGAAACAGGACAAGGGTTTAGCTGGGACCCTTCATAGGGGTAAAGACAGGAAAGAGGTTTAGCCAAGAGCCTCCATTTGTTGGTTCAATGACCAATTTTTTCCTCCCCAACTCACTGTGGGCTGCACCCCTTCCAAAGATGCTGTGTGTATGTATTCACACCTGTTATTTTTTAAATGAAAATAAGGGATCCCAGAAAGCTTTGGCAGAGAGTCAATTTCAGCGAAATCTCTTTGGCAAAGGAAAGACTAATTACTTGTGTGATTTTTTTTTTCTGGTATGGAAGATTTGCTGTCTTCAAAAAATGGGGATTGGAGGTGGGGAACTATGAAGCCCTTATGCTTCCCACTCCTGTCACACAGTCGAACTATAGCCGCATGTGTATTGTGTGTATTATGTTTACTGTGTAATGTGTATTGTGTGTATTATGTATACTGGCTGGGATTCAATAAGCTGTTTCAGGTTCATCCAATAGGTTGTACATTAGTAGGTTTTTAATTTTTAATTTTTTTTAAAAGCAGACACACATTTCATTTCAAACTAGGTTTACTATGTGGCCCGAAGGGCTACTGTTCAAGGGATACAAACTAAGAACAATGTTGGATGCACAGAGCTTGTTCCTTTTGTTCACAGCATGTGACACAAATCCTTACAACTTCGAGACCCATCCCTCAGGCTCAAAATAAATTCTAAGACCTAAATCATGTCCAAATACAAATGTGCATTCACCAGAGTGCACACGTGCATGTCCTCATGTATACCTTCATATACCTTACTCTTGTCACTTTATAACCTACTAGCGTATTTACATGGCTTTAGTCGGGATTTTATTTTCTCATAGGTAACACCTGTTAGAAATGCCTTAGGAATTACCTTACCTTACTGTAGGAATTAGATGCTATTAGAATACACAGATTCGAAATCCTGTGTCTGTAATTTTCCAAACTGCATTGCCTGGTACCTGTAACTTTTCCCCATATTCCCCAATCCAATCTGTATTCAGAGTTATTAACATACAGAGGTCTGGCTTCTGAGGGAATATACTGGCCTCCTTCTTGCTGCTACGCCTTGTCTCCACAGCAACTGGTCTATTCAGAGCTCTCTGGCTGAGAACTATAAAGGCCCCTCCCTGAACTGCTAACCCCAGGATTCCACAGAATCTTCACAGCCAGCCAGTCATATGAGGTCTTTGCTTGCCTGACACAGACAGACAAACAGACAAACTTTGACTTTTATATAGTAGATTAATGCATGCTAACTGTGGACATTCAGGTGGCTTCAGCAAGTTTTTCTAAAACCCAGGACCAGCCACTGAGCACAATACAGTTTCACCATTTTGCACATCGTATTTTGAAGGCACTTCCATATAGTTATTTCCTGGCTGCTACTGGAAAGTAGGGATTTAGGCTGGGTGTGTCTGTTGACATTTACTTCTTACTGTCATTAAGAAGCAACCAAGGAAGGAAATCACTTCAAATCTCTATTTCAGAAATTTCTAGTTGGCTTTGTCTGTCACAATTGGCACCTGAAGCTGTATACAACAGTAATCACAGAACAATTTATAGAAACATCAATTTATATAAACACAGAAGAGTGCAAAGACTTTTTAAAAGGCTAGGTATACTAAAAATAGCCAAACTGCTACTTGAAGGGTCTCATTTTCAAGGTGTAGACACTTGCAAAGGCATGGAAAACCCACAATAGACTCAAGGGGATCAAAGAACATTATGTCCACGCAAGCATTCTGATGGGACTAGAGGGTTTTTGCTTTCTAGACTTAATTGATCTATTTATTTTAAAGATGTAATTGCTGCCTTTTAAAGGAAAGCCTCTCAAGGTGGTTTTGAAAATGTAATGTCACAACCCAACTCAAACTCAAACTCAAACCAAATACTTTTTCCTTTAAAAAGAGGGAGAGAGAGAAAGACACAGAGACAAAGACAGAGAGACAGAGAGATGTTGAGTGTTTTGACTGATTAAAGAGAGGTTAATTTAACCTAAAGCCTATCAAATTTCTCTGTTGTGCAGGGATGGGCAAAGTTTCAGCCTGCATTCCCCTATGCTCTTTTTGCTACCCCTGGATTCTCTGAAATGATTTTTTTAATCAAAAAAGGAGGTGCTTTTCTGCTCCTGGAGGCCTCAAGGAGTAGCAATTTTGCCATAACACAAGGAACAGAGACTCCCTGCACTTTGTTTTGCTTGCCAAAAAGGGTTCAGCCCCACAAAAAAACAAGAATGGTAGTTTCCATCACTTCCATTTTGGTTTGGGCGAGGTTACAAGTAAGGCCCACTATGACTCCTTGCGGCCAGAAATTGGCCCTTGAACCTCCAGAACTTGCCCTTTCCTGCTTCATTGGCAGATCTGTGGCCAGGTTGTACTCACTGGGGCTGCAGCTCAATCTTCATATGTTGGAACACATAAAAGGGAACTCCCACCTCAGAGAAAATCAGGTGTTAGAGAGTGAAGTTCTAGCCTTGTGTCTGGCCACAAAAGTTTTCTATGTGTAGGAATCTGATTACTGAGGAATGTTCCTCCTCCTTCTTTCTGAAGTGGTACAGCTGAAACAACAGCCTCACTGAATCACTGAGCACCACAGCATCATTTGCCTCAGTGTTTGTTTGGGGATGCATTGCTATACCTCCATTAACTGAATAAGAGAGAAATAAACAGCTTTCAGCTCTACTCACACTGCATCTCGAGAAGCTCCATGAGAAAGCAATAGCTCAACAATGCTCATATGCCCATTCTTGACTGCATCATGAAGTGGTAAATCATTTTGATACCCAGTCGCATTCAGTAGCGCCCCGTGCTGCAACAATAACTCCACTATTTCCTTATGTCCATGATTACAAGCTTCATGCTAAATGTTGATTCGGACCAAAGCAAAATACAGAAGAGTGCATAAGAATCCAAAGAGTGAATACGTATCCATTCAGTTAAAAAGTTAGTTTTGATCTTCATGACAGTAGCAAACATAAAGAAAT
The DNA here is from genome assembly GCA_948472985.1 of Iguana delicatissima. NCBI lineage: Eukaryota > Metazoa > Chordata > Lepidosauria > Squamata > Iguanidae > Iguana > Iguana delicatissima. Next base: position 528,150 of record CAOKZL010000579.1, on the reverse strand, counting down.
CAATTTTTTTTTTATTAGCATCCATCCACTTTTTCAGCTGAAAGCAATTCCCAAAGTAGTTTAAACAATTGAAATGCACTCGTTTGGGAAATGTTCCCACATAAATGATGGGGAAAAACATGTGAACGTGCTCACTTTGGCAGTAAAAACATGAAGTAATTTTAATACAGTATTAATCACAAGCAGATTTCCATAGTTAGAGGTAAAAAAGGGAGACTACTTTCAAATTGCATTTCCCTGGAATTTGAAAATGCAGCTCAAGTACATCTAAAGTCTCATATGCTGGCCTCATTCACATGGAAAAACAAAACTTCTTTGGACATAAGAGTATAAGATCAAGGAACAAGGTTTACAATAATGACTAAGTGTATAAAAACAAACTACTTTTTCCTCTTATCAGGGACAATGAGAGAGACAAAAAGAGAGGTCATGATTGTATAGACATCCTGGCTCTAGAACATTTCTCTTCAACTCTACATTCATGTATTTATACTCTACCCCTATCCTCAATCAAAGTGGTTAACCATGATAAAATCAAGTAAAACAAATATAGTTAATACATATTCAAATCACATTTAAAAACACATTGACAAAAGGGTGAACATCATTCATCCAGCTAAAAGCTCTTTCAATTTAAACAGAGAGCAAGTAAAATGAAATGAAAAAGACTGAATAAAAAGTTATGCTCACCAGCGGTGTCCATCCAGCATAGTCTTTAATATTGGGGTCTGCTCCATTTTTTAGTAAGTGCTCAACAGTGGAAAGATCCCCCTAGAAAGAAGCAGGGAGGAGAAACACCATAAAGCATTTACATTTCTTGAGAATATCAACAACAACAACAAAATGCAAAATACTAGGAAGTACAATCCACAATGAAAGAAATAAAATTATAGGGGGAAAAATCACTGATGTGGAAATTTTATTAGGAAGACAGAATTCCTTAACTATTCTCCATGGTACTAAATTGCCAAAAACAATATTGCAGATAACAGAGGGAGGAAAATTAATATTGGTGCTTCTAACCAAAAAATAGTTTGACTTAACCTCTTCACCTGCAAAGAACTATGGACAGACTGTATGACCATTTCCAAATTGTCTCCCTAAGGTCACTTTTTGTCTAATTACCATAACTGCCATGCCCTGGATAACTTGCAGTCCACAACCTCCACTCTGAGGTAGACAGCACTATTTATTTGTGACAAACAAACAACACAACACACTTATTCTAAAGTTGCTGAGACTGAAGCATACATGGCGTTCATAGGATTTATACCTTCTCATACAAATATAGGCATATAAAGCTGTGATTGGAGAGGATCATCAATTAAGTATCACCCAATGGCTTAAGACAATTCCCAAGCTCTCAGTTGTTTAGCCACCTTTCATCCTTGAGTCAAAAACATGTTTCCTGTCTCTTATCTCTGAGCATTTCCATTCAGTGCTTTCATTTCCCCCCTCTCTTATGTTCTTTCCCTCCCTCAGATACATAATAACATGGAGCAATAAAGCAATTAGTCATTTGATACTCTGGAATACACACAAACACACACACACACAGAGCTTCAAAAATACACAATGTTGCAATCAACAATTGGCCTTTGATACTTTGTAGTACTCCAGCTAAGTCCAAGACTTCCCTGCTGTCAGTGTAGGGAAGTCTTGTATTACGCTGGTAATACACATCCAGCAAATATGACAAAAGCCACACATCCTGACAATAACTCAGTGACTGCAGTTGTATGTCACAACAAACCAAGGAACCTCAGGAAACCTAGCTTATTGGTTAAGAGCAGTGTGCCATTTCATGCTGCCTGCGTGCTGCAGCTCCCAAAGGAAGCAGACAAACAAACCACAAAGCTTCTTCATCCATGGTTTAATATGTCATATACACATGAACACTTTCTCCTCTATGTTTTTTTCCCTTTTCCTTGGAAGCTTTTTTCACCCTGTTTCTCTTCAGCAAAAGAATCAAAGGTGCATCCTAAGAGAAAGAAACCAAAGAAGCAGAAGTGCCCACATGTGGATAACACATTAAAGCAAACTTTAGCGGTTTGATTAGCTGCTCCTGTTGAAAATGGGACCAACTGACAGTATATACTAGTGCACTGCTCCGAACCTTAAAAACAGAGGTTCTTTACATTTGCTCGTTCATCATGTTGTGTGGCTACAACAACTGCTGCAATTCTATCTTCTCCTCATAATCCTGTTTCCCTATCTACTTAATGAAATATTGTATCTTTTATAATGAACAAATGTCAGCTAATGAAAAGAGAGCAAGAGGAAAAAAAGGTGGTTACAGGCACTAATGCAGAATGTAAAACTAACGAAGCACACGTATCCCATGGGATATAGTCAAGGGTGATTTGGAACATACCTGGATGGCTAACAGGGCCTAATTTATGATTTTGTCTGAACATTCCCTGCTACTCAGTAGATGGGAAGCAAAACTACAAAGGCAGCTCTGTATTACAAGAGGAAGTGAGGGAAAAGCAACTGCATATGTATTACAGTGTACACTAGATAGGAATTTTGAAGTTACATAAAAAGCTATTTTTACCCTGGCTTGGGGTGTGGAGTTTCCCCCCTCCCTTTTCTTGACAAACGACTGAAACAAATGCAATCTTCCAAGAGACAACAATTGGGAGGAAATAGGAAGGAAACAGGAAGTGAGTGCTAAGAAGAGAGGAAGCATTCAAGGAATTAATGCAGCCAGACCACAAAGGATTCCCTTTGAGCTCAATTTGGTGCCTGAGGGCTACTTAGCATATTTTTCTTCATCCAAGACGATTTTTCACACGGTGAAACAAATGTGAATTTGCACTTCCAAACCTGCAAGGCAAGACAAGCTACCTATATTCAAACAAAATCCAAAATCCTGCCCCTCAATATCTCTGTTGGTCAACCAAAATCTACAAGACACTTAATGCAAGAATTTAAAGGTCTACCGATTTCTTCAACAGTCAAAAAAATCATACTGGAGAAGAAAAGGGATGGTACTGAAATCACCTGCCTTCATTTTGTATCAGATGTTTTTTCTGTTGTGGTTCAGTTGATCTGGAAGAATCTCAATGCAGACAGAGGCCACTCCCTTTTTTTGACCATGTGGGGACTGAGACATAGAAAAATAAAATTAAGCTCCATTAGCAGCTGTAGAGAAACTTCTCTTGGGATCCAAAGTGTCTATATCCTTTGTGAATCCACAGGCCGCTTCCTTAGGCAAAGAACAATCAGTTTCTCAAAAAGTCTCTCTACTGTTTCATCCAGAAAACTTTTAGGTACTGTATAGGGAAAACCCAGCGAAGTACAGTCCCAAAGGAAAAAAAGTCAGTTTTGTTTGCTTGTCCTGTACAATTTTTAAACATCTTTTGCCTGATGAAGAAGCCAGTGGAGCTTTGAAGAGTTTCACACTTTTTGGTTGGCCAATAAAGGCATCACTCTTTTGTGGATTTTATTTTGTTGTATGGCCAACCTAGCTGTCCCTGAATTATGTTTTATATATTTGACAAGTATCACTATCATCTCCTTGTGATCAGTAACCCTGGATCTAAGGGAATCGCAGCTTATGGCTTGTATTTATGAAAAGTGAAAGTTTCTTTTCCAAAGTTCCCTTTGACCTCCAGGAGAACCAGGTCAGTATGTTTGCCAATCAGCCCAGTGCACAAGGGAGGTGAACTTACAGACTGATAAAAAAGAACCAATACCAATCCTAGTTTCCATTTGGATGCACCATATATACAAAACAACTTCATGTATAAATAAATCAAGGGCAAGTTTTAGGGGCAAAATTACAGACTTTGATATGACCTGTGGATAAGAGTCAAGAGCAGGGCTTTCCAAATGGCTTGTCGCAACACATTAGCGTGTCACCTGAAGTTGTAGGTGTGCTGCCTACAATCTTGGAAATGTATGTTATTATTTGTAAATCATATATTTTTAAAAATATATGAAAGGTTTTCATGAGCTATGTTGTGTCCCCATACATTTTGTTATTACAATTTATGTATGTGTCTGTGTCTCTTATAAGAGGTTAGTTTAACCTCCGGTTTGCTAGTAAAACTGAAATACTGTGTTGCAAAATGATGCATCTCTAAAAAAGTGCGTCACCAACATGAAAAGTTTGGAAACCTCTGGTCAAGAGTCATTCTGCAGAGAGGGAAACAGAGCCAGCACAGTCTAAAGGGGCCATCCGCCTTTGGCCACTGCCGCTGCCATTTTCCCACCCTGCTCAGAAAAGAGATGGTTCCTTTTTTGTTAAAATTTAAGGTTACCATATTTATTCTTATCAAAAAAAGAAATCATCTCCTTCTCTGAGAAAAGTGGCAAAAGGCAAGAGCTTAGTCTACCCCAGGAGAACCAGGAAGCATTGACACACACACCCCACTACTCTCTGTGAGGGGAAGTGCCATTTTCCCACCTAACATTCAAAAAAGTCCATAAGTAGTGCCTCAGTGGCAAGAGGGTCAGCGCTTCTTTTAGGTTCTCTCAGGACGGATTAAGATCTTGCCTTTGGCAACTCAACTCAGAAAACGAGATGGTTCCATGTTTTTATAAGAGTTAAGGTAGAGCACTTACACTTGCCTGTTGATAAGTCAACCCGGGGTTTTGGGGCCAATTTTTGACCAAAATTTTTAGATTTATAAATGAGTATATATACTACATATTCAAAAACCAAGCAGAGAGTAGTCCCAGAATGGCCAGAGGATTTCCCCCCCCCTTCAAATGAAACACAGAAATTGCTGATTCTAAAACTTCCTGGAGCTAGGTTTTAATAAAAACAGACTGAAGCAGCTTGCAGGTGGTGGCACCTGTGACGCAGAAGCATGGAACAGTATAATTCTGGCTTTTTGCCATCCCCTTAGAGACCAAAAAAAAAAAAAAGGTGTCCCAACCACAGTTTTGTCAGTGTGGATCCAACAGGGCTCAGAAGAGGACTGGAAATTCATTATATGCTCCTCAGAGAGCATACGCTCTATGGGGTAGCAGTATAGGAAGAGTTCATCCTGGACATATAGTAATGAGTATTTTGCTTCTTTTAGATGCTTATGCATATGTGGGCATGTTGTTTGTTTGTGGACATTTCTAGAAAGGCAGAACTGGAGGAATGAGACTTGTCACAAATGGGAATGGAAACCTGCATTTTGCGTGTGTTCATGTGTGTGTGCGTGTGTGAAATTCGCACAGTTGAAAATCAGACCAAATAATAATCAACTGGAAAGGGTACACAGTCTACTTTGGGACTGTCAGTCAAACATGCATGAGTTTGAAATATTGTTCTGCCACATTTTACACATCATTCCAAAATCAATCTGAAAGTTGTAGCAATTCAGAATTATAACTAGCTTTATTGCGTATTTGCCTTAAATTGAAAAGCTCTTAAACAGTTCAAATGCCAATATGTTTGCGCACATCATGCAATGAGTTGGATTGCATGATTAAAATATGGGAAGAGAAGACAAGATCATACAGAGTTCCTGTTTAATATTTCAGTGACTACCTGCACTGAGATGCCAGCACTCCTTATCTTACTGGCAGTTACTTTAACCAAATCATTTCATTTCCATCCTATGATAACAGAACAAAATATTCTCACTAAACTGAAGCAAAGGGTAGAAAATCAAGACAGGGAAACAACAGCATTTTCCAGGGATGACTACACTTTTAACCTATAAAACCTATTTGCATTCCAGCACAGCTGGCTCCTGCACTATCCCAGCTGAGCCTCAATGTCTACCTATCTTCAAATTCTCCATATAACTTCAGATAACAAGCAGTAAGTAAAAAAAAAAGCAGCTTTGAAGGAAGGAAAGGAAAGGAAGCCTTCTAAAGATGGGACCTACATTTAATTTTCAAAATTACCAGCAATTTTAAAATGTTTGGTGGCACTGCTAAGAATATGGAAGCTGAGAGCCATGACCTTAATAGGAGACATTAAGCAAGTCAATGCCCTAGCAAACCTAATCTGCAGTAAAGGATCAGAACACTCCAAAATCTCCTTTCCTCCTCTTTCCTCATTCCCTTTGTATCACATTCATTAGAGTCTGAGCCTGTGGGATCTTCTTTTAATATACCCATAGCACTTAGAAAACTCTAGGGGGTTAAATCAAATTAATAATCCCAGGTAAAGTTGACCCATTCAACCAATGAGACTTACTTACCCTCTGACTTTACAGGTCCTAATCATTCAGTGAATCCACTCTAGTTGGGATTAACAAACGAGTTTAGCCCTAGATGATCTGTGAATGACTACTAATAAAATATAATATTACTGTACAAGACTGTTTTAAGGACTACTGACATAACAAGTATTACTGACAAAGGTGATTAAAGAAGGTGGGGACAGCTTCTGCAGGGCTTTTCAGCGTGGGCAAATGTTCAAGAGCCACATGCCCTAGGGATGTGGCCTAAGGCAAAGGAATATGGCTTAACATTTTTTAAAAATAAAAAAAGAACAGATAAAATAGTCACTCTTAATTTTCATACAGTAATCCCTCTCACCCTTGGGGCACATGTTCCATGACCCCCTGTGGACACGTGAAATTGCAGATAGTACTGAACTCTATAGTACAGAACTTTCCAAACTTTTCACGTTGGTGACACACTTTTTAGACATGCATCATTTTGCGACAAAGTAATTCCGTTTTACTAGCAAACGGGAGGTTAAACTAACCAGTTATAAGAGATACAGACACATACATAAATTGTAATAATAAAATGTATGAAGATACAAAATATCTCATGAAAATCTTTCATATATTTTTAAAAAATATATGATTTATAAATAATAACATATATTTCCAAGATTGTAGGTGACACACAAATATGTCACGGCACACCATTTGGAAAGCCCTGTTATAGCATATAAAAGGGATTCTTCCAGTGATGCCACAGCCACTTCCTGTGACAATGTTGGCAGAGGAACAGTTAAAGCGGGGGACAGGTAGACAGGCAAGGTACAGGTGATAGGATCTGGAAGCAGACCATATGGATGCCACCACCCATTTAATATTTTTAGACCACAGGTAACAGAAACCAAGGAAACTGAAACTATAAATAAGTGGGGGATCCCTGTATTTAAATTACTAACAGATAAAACTGTCCCCATGCAGCATGTACAGGTAAAATCTCCTCCACTTATACTGGATTACTTTGCAAGTGGAATGATGGATTTCTTTATTAACAAAACTCTTCCCCACTCATTTTTAACAAATAAGCACCCTTAATACCTAATTATTCTTTAATGTGTCTTTACATATACATGAACCTTATCAGTACATATAAATGAACACATAAATGAGGCTTATCTGTACTTAAACATGACATCTACTATCTTATTCACCAATTAAAATCATTCCTTTTCCTGCTGACTAGAATGAGATTGGTGGTTTGCTGTCAGATTTCAGTAGCAATCTTGTGATAAAACTGTTTTTCAAAAAATTTCTGGGAAGCGCTGATTAGCCCCACAAAAGGCTTTAGGGCCATATGTGGCCTCAGACTACACTTTGCCCACTCCTGGTGAAAAATAAAGCGTGCCTTCAATGATGCTGAATATCTAGCCAGACAGAAAGTAGAAGTGAGCCCAATCCAACTTCTTCAACCTGATCTTTCTGAAACATGTATAGGAGTCTCTAAACCATTTGAGTGAGATAAATATTCCTTCCTTCTAAAATTCAACATCTTTCATCAGGAATACAATAACAACAGCTATCCGTTACCAGACCAACAATCCATGCAAATCTGGTCTGTCATTCTGTTCCTACAGCAGACAACCAGATACTTCTGGAAAACCCACAGGTAGGACATGCCTGTACTAGCAACTGGTATTAAGAAACACACATTGAACTGCAGGTGTTCCTGCATCATTGATTTGTATAAGGGTGTTATGATATTACTAGCCTTATTTTCTATTAATTTTTAAAATGATGCTTAATATTTGTCCCTTCTATAGCAGCTGTGCTCTGAGACCCTTGCAGAGCTATATATTGCAACTCAGGTTCTCCTTTGGCTTCCCCATAACTTGCTAAGTTATATCATCTGGAATTCTGGTTTATCTTAACAATGGTCAGAGTTAAAAAACTCAGAATAAGCATCTCTAGATGTTCCCATCAGTGCTAACTAGCTCAATTAATACTAAGAAAAATGAAACAGAACTGATATCCAACATGTGGAAGAGCAGATGTTCTCCAGCTCTGCTTCAGCTCATTTGTTTCTAAGTAAAGGCAGAACCTGTATTCAGAATTCAGAGGTTCTGGCAAACTCAGAATTTGAAACTGTTATCTAAACTGAATGCTCTTTGTACTGCAGTTTTAAATGACTGTGGACTGATTTCAGTGGTGGATGGGCACTAAAAAGCAAGATGCTAATTGCCATATAGATATGAGATAGCAAATAAATATCTCTATTAGTTGAAGTGCAAACCACCAAAAAATTGGAACGTGGCTCATGAGTTCAGCAGCCTCTTTCAAATCTTCCAACCCTTAAAGCCTTCCTATTTCCTGTCAAATTTATCTGATGATTGCAAATAATGAGGAGATCTCTCTGCAGGTCTTTCATTCCCATAAGACAGTGGTTCTCAACCTGTGGGTCCCCAGATGTTTTTGGACTTCAGCTCCCAGAAGCCCTGAGCATTGACCATAGAGGTTGGGGCTTCTGGGAGCTGAAGTCCAAAAACATCTGGGGACCCACAGGTTGAGAACCACTGCCATAAGAGAACTTGGATGCTACAAAGGCAATTTCTACAGAACTGGGTACAAATGTGAAGATGAGGGAAGGTAGAAAAAGTAGTGAATAAAGTTTCCTGAATCATCTTTTCCTGGATTTTTAAAAACAAATTATAGGATATTTTATGGCAACATGTTCATACATTTACTGCTTCAAAAAGGTTTCCAAAGAAAATATTTCTAAATATCCCTAAGAACTACATCACACTAGACCTACTTGTAATGAAAAACAGAGTCTAAAAATGTTCATTTTGAAATTATATTATGAATAAAGAGCATTTTTCATGTATCAGACATGATAATACTGTTTGCAAAGTAACAAAATGCCTTTTAACTTCTCTGAGAATTTCCATCCTCCTCCACACAGAAAAACCTTGGATTTTTTCCCCCATAAGTTTATAATTTATAGAAATTTTACACCTGTACAATCATGTTAGTCTGAGTTCCTAGTACAGACAATAGAACATAGAAAACTTTTACTTCCCAGAGTCCCTGTTACTGGGATGAATGCCTGTGGCTTTCAGAATGCAATGGAGGAATGGAAGCCTCACAAAAATGACTCCACTCCCTGACATCACAGCAAGATAAGCTATGGGAAATGCTAAAGTGAAAGGCTTCTGTGCATATGTGTGTGTATAGAGAAAAGCACTGAGGTTCCATGAGACTGGATATTTAGAAATGCTTAATTTAGAAAGGGTGGAAAGAGCTGTATCTCGAGGTGTCCAAGTCTGGACACCAAATATCCTGAGAAGGTGCTACGGCGCCTCCTGGTTTTCCTCTCCTTACCATCATTAAGAGGGAAACCTAGTAGCAGTGCATAATTGAGCCCTATCCAATTTTTCCTGCCTTTTTTTTTTAATCCGAGCAGCAATGCTTTAGAGAGCCATGTCCTGTTCTTACAGTGCTTTTAAAAATTATTTTCGGGGTGAATTATACCACCATTCTTCCTTCTTGGTTCTAGGCAGTGTCCCCTTTGGATTTCTGGTTTGGCCACTTGAATTTATGACAGCCAAAAGCCCTTTGCCAAATTTTGAGGCATCTAGCACAATGTCCCAATGAAATTTAGCAGCAAGACACACATTCTTTTATTGTTATAGATTTAGGAACAACAAAACAAGGAACATCACATTAACACCATGTATTAGGCAAGCCCACACTATCCTGCCTAGAAGATCTATACTCAGTTACAAAATGGTACGGATGCTTATAGCATGAGAGACCAGCTCCCTATCCTTGGTTTCAAATTGCCTCCTCATTAGCACCTGATAATTTCATCCATGATATTTTAAATACATCCCAGAAAGCAGTAAATCCATTTTAAGTGAACACAAGGATTTTGAGGAAGGTGCATAAAACATGGGAATAAATGTTGATATTTGGGAAGGCTATGCTATATTTTTAAGCTTTCTGTTTCTAAGTCTTAGTGCATATTTTTATAGATACTTCAAGATGGCTGCTGGATGCTTCTTTGATCCAAAAATGACTGAAATTATAACTTAATAATCTTGTTTTATCTCACCGATAGCTTAGAAATAACAACATCTACATAAAGATACTCAAATTTCAAACATACCAAATGCAATTCATATTGGGTCTACATCTTGCAGGAGATACCTCTAAATGGAGGTAAGGAGGTATTTAAGAAAACATCTGTTTCACTGCTTTCCTAAATCTACATTAAAAAAAAATTAAAGACTCAACAGGCCTTTGCTATTACTCAGAGTCCTGTTATGCAACAGAAGTGAGTTTATTTTTTTTTGAAGAAGAAAACGTATTGCCTAATCTACCTAAGAAGTAAAATAATACTAACAATGATTGTGAAAAATGGTCCTCTTAAACTTTAAATTAGCCTGGTTTCCTTTACATATACAGCTATGTGGGTACCATTTCTATGGGATGGGATATCATACAACTGCTATGTGCAAACAGAAATTAGTTAATCCTGCAAGCACAATACACTTTGGGTTCTCATTACATCCAAACACTTCCTTTCCTCAGAGTAAGATGCCCAGTGGGGAAGGATAAACCTACACACTCAACTTCAGAGATATAGCTTCAAGATTTATACACATTCTACAGCTGCATAGGAACCTATCACACAGAAGTGGTCCTCATGAAATTATGGCTATGTACAAATGGGACAGAAATTCTGTGGCAAGGCTGTCCTCACTGATTACATCCAAAATCCATACTGTGAAGATACCTTTATTAGGCCAGCCAGAAGGCACAAAATACATCACACTAACTTTCAAAGCTCACAGACTTCTGCATCAGGCAAGGATGGAGGGGAAGCAAAATGGCAATGCTGGAGTCACAGAGTTTACATTTTTGCTTTGAGATGTTGAAAGGGGGGGGCTTGCACACAAAAATGTCAGGCCACCCCCATGGCCATACGCTGAATGCATAAAAAGGGAGTAAAACATAAGCAAGTTCAGTCTAAATGCCATAAAGGTACCAAATCCAACCTCATCCTGAAAGCTAAGCCAAGAGTACTTGGATGGGAGACCACCAATGAATAGCAGGTGCTGAGATGGGAGACTACCAGTGAATAACAGGTGCTGTAGGCTATATTTCAAAGGCAAAATATATTTCAATAGGCTAAATCTCCTCTGAGTACTCTTGGCCCAAGAAAACCCTCTGAAATTCACAGGGTTGCTGTTAATTCAACAAGCAAATCGACATACACATAAGACGTTACTCAGAAAGGGACAATTAAAAACTGGCTGATAGCAGCTAGTGATGGGAGTCCAATGAACGTCTTTTCAGCAGACACAAAACATAAGCAAAAATGTTTTGCTTATCCATTTAAAGTTACAAATTGCTTCACTCTAAGAACTGTGCATGCTTCTATGTGTAATGAGCCCCCCACCTCGCAACTGAAGACTATTGTGAGTCTCCTGGAGACCCTCTGTACTGTCAGGTCTGGAAATAAATTTAGGCACTGGAACAGGCAAATTACTCTTATGGCAAAAAGGCCTGAATACTTGTACTAGAATTGCCATTGTGAGTTAAGTCAGGCTAGTAAGACCAGGAGCTTCCCTCAATTTGTGTCTGTAGCTGTCTGCCATGCTCAGTTTTGGAACACATTCTTGGGGCAAGCCTTTGGGAACCAGTGCCACACAGCTACTGTCAGTAGCATTTTCAACTGCCCATTGACACAAAGAAAAATGACCCTTTTAAAAAAACTACATACACAACATTGCAAAGCTGAAAAATGACTGCAAAAACTAAAACTGCATGAACAAGAGGACGCTTCCAGATTTTTTCATACCCTATAGCAAAATTATACATCAAAAGAGTAACACAAATTGTTCTATTAAAATAATTATGAAATAACACACTCAGTTAAAATTGATGAAGTTTTTGACAGAGGACAGTGACAGATGATGCCCCCCAAATACATAAGGTCACTATTTTTGTTTAACTCCTTTTATTTTACCTTAATGATTATGACGGGTAATTAAAAAACTCTTGGTATTCCAGTTTACTAGGCAAATAGCTACATTTGTTTCAATTTATTAATGCAGTTCACCAGCAAGCTCATCTAACTCCAAAACCCTTTTTTCAGAGCCAATGTGCTTTTAAAATGTTTATGATGAACATCAAAGTAGTAAAATGGGAAAGACCTTCCTGCAATTCCGGCTTAGATTGATCTGGAACAACACAACGTACTTAATTTTAAATGCCTAGTGTTGTTAATCCTCTTTTAAGAGTCCAAAATGTACAACTCATTTAACTTCCATTAAGTTTGCTGTAATAAGCCCTACAAACTAATGAAAATAGTATGGATTTATTTGATAATTAATGAAGTCCCAGAAGAATTAAGTGTAATTCTCATCTACCCTCCTGCAAGACTGTTTCCATTACATTGACATATCGACAAACATAATCGGGTAAGAAATTCAGGAAACTTTAATGAGGAAAACTAACAGGAGAAAACAAAAATACTTCTGCCAATTGATTCAAAGTGGCACCTGGATTTCTTTCCATGAATTCTGACCCTCAAAAAGTAGCTCCTTTGTTTCAGCAGAGAGAAAAAAACATACCTGAGGATTAAAAAACAACATTGATGCGTAGAAATGTACAGTGTTTGATAACTATGTGTCATATACACAGAGCCCACAATTTTGGGGATGACTTATCAGCCAGCCATTATTTACTGGTGCCAGCAACTTCTTGCTTAAAGAGACTCCAGGAAAAAGTTTTAAGTTACTGTTCCCACATTACTTCCAAAAATCATTTGGGAACTGGACCTAGGGTCTTGGACTAACTGCCTTGGCCTTTTGGCTCCAAAGGAAACTATTTCACATTTATAAACTCCCCTGGACATTTTATAACAAATATATAAAAAAAATGGCAAAATTGGTAGTCACTCTAGCCTGTGCGACCCTCCATGTCCCAGTAGCACAGATTTATCCTTCCAAAGCTCAATTCCTCAATTAAGACAATAAACCAAAGTATAATTCTGAAGAATGAAACATTTTGAAGAATACTTTTTACTGCCAGGCTGCTTCAATCTATACCTACCTCTACAGTTCATCTTTTCCTCGTTGCCAGGCTGACAAAAAAAATAAGCTTTAGTGTAAAGACCACCATCTACCGAAATAAAGGTGTTGCAGCACCTGAACATCCCTGACAAGTCTATTTCCTTTGCATGTTAATATAATATTTTACTGCACATCAACTGACATTATAGAGGACTTTGAGCATTGTTCTGACCTCTCAATTTGATACAAGTTTACAATTCAAGTGCTTACTCCTCCCATTTCAGACAGTACCCTTGACATCTCTACTCTTTTTCTTCACTTGAAAATTCAATTATCTATGGGTTGCCTTCAGAAAAACAAAGCATAATTGTTTTTGAAAGTGAAAGTATGTGGCTGTCAACTTATCATGAGTTTCCCAAGATTTTCTTGGACAAGAAATGCTCAAGAGGTGGTTTGCCATTACCTTCTTCTGAAATACAGCACCTGGTATTCCCTGGTGGTCTACTTTCCTAGTACTAAACAGGGCTGACCCTGCTTAGCTTCAAAAATCAGACAGGACCTGGTACCTTCAGATTATTTGGGGTATAATTGTCTGGGTATAACTGTATGTGGACCTCCACTTCTCAAGGGCAGTCATGCTCACAAATGCTCTGTCCAACTCTTGCCGCTCAAGGTCAATTGCCTGACTTAATAGTGTATCTTTCAGTAACTGGGGCCAGGAAAAGCCAAATTTTTCTCACTTTTACACTTAACTCATTGTCAAGGATTCTTCCTTCTTCCAGTTTTATCAGCAGACAAAGAATAAATGCTCTGTCTCCCACTCTCACATACCCACTATCCTAATTTCTGTTTTGGTTCACTACCCTCCCTTACCCCTCAAAGGAATTTCTCAAGCAATCATTTTTCTTGAGAAGCTTACCCCCTTGAACATGGAAGAAATAGGTCCAAATGTATATTGCCAACATGTATCCCCAGAAAGATTGGCAACACTCAGAAACCTAGAATCCCCCAGTCAGCATGGTCACAGAACTTCCATAGTCCAAAAAAGGAACTTCTTAAAGTTCTGATAACACTTCCCTCTTACGCAACTTTGGCATTAAGGTCACCCAGTTTATTACAAGGTCCAAATCAGAAACATATGGCTAACACTTCCCTGTCACACAAACTTCATAAACCTAATTCAAATGGAAGAGCCTGTAATTTATTTCCAAACTAATTTTCAAGAACCATCCGAACAGAGCCTTTGCGTTGGCTCAGAGGTCCTAAAAGTCCTAAAAGGTCTACAGGTTCTAAAATTTAACTAGGGTTTACCCACACTAACTGAACAATGGGACTCAGAGGATGGTTCAGACATTTCCCTGAACCTGCTTGCGGAAAAGCACGATCACATGCACTGCCTACTCACCCCCAACTTTCAAAGTAATCTCTCAATTGTCCTATACAGAGGGGCCTTCTATTGTTGCTGCTGTGTGTCTTCAAGTCATTTCTGACTTATGGTGCCGATAAGGCAAACTGATCACAGGGCTTTCTGGGGCTGAGAGTGTGTGACATGCCCAAGGTCACCCAGTCGGTTTCCATGGCCAACTGGGGAATCAAACTCTGGTCTCCAGGGTCATAGTCCAAGGCTCAAATCACTAAACCATGCCAGCTTGCTGCTCTTTTATTACCACTAGAGATTAAAAATGCAGAAAGTAATGAATCCAAGGTCGCACAGGAATAGCAGAGAAGATAACCTACAGAAGATCTTAACTTTAACCCTATTTTGCGGCTGATCTGCAAAACTAATTTATCACTTAATTTAATGTGAATTTCCCTACAGAAAACGCTGAATATTGGAATAACAGGACTACTCTCATTTCTCACTCCAACCAGAGTTACTTGCCTCTTTAAAATATACGAACATATTGCAAACCTGAAGGAAAGGGACTTTCATTAGGAAGAAAATGCTAAGGTAAGTCAGTTTTTCAGAACAACCTAGCTCAACATCTCCCTTTACAAATATCCCTGTGGAAGGAATCCAGAGACAGTTTGCACATGGCATTTTAATGAAGAAAATGCTGATTTCAATAAACTCAAGAAACAGCAATTACAACAAAGCAGAAGCATTCTCATCAATACAATTTTGTCCCCCTATGACTAATTAAATGCAAGTGATTTCAGATTGGGAATTAGCATGCAATAATGTGCAGCTTCCACTTCCATTTAAAACAGAAAGTTTGGTTTCACAAATACCCAGTAAGAATTGCTGTACTTGAACAAGAAAAGTGAAAAAACAGTAGTTACCAATGTTAAAATTCACATACAGAAAGCAAAATGAACCAATTCACTAAGACAATCCTCATGAGACAGGCAAAGGTCCCACGAAGTGAATACATATGTGTCCAAAGCAATAATCTCTTTCTCTCCTCTGCTGCTATTTTTTCATTCTCCCTTTCTGCTCATCAGAAGCTACTTCTTGGGTTACAAAATCTATACAATCCAAATGTGTAATGATGAAGAAGAAAAGTATGTTTGCACCGAGCCATTTTCATGCAAATATGATTTTAGTCCCCTGGACAAAATACCCAAAGTCATAGATAGAGAGATAAGAACAATTTTTTCAATTAAGATGGCCTTGTTGATGTTTTTCTTTGACAGAAATCAAGGAGGAGGGCAGGGATGCAATGCTTGATAAATTACTTAAGAAGAAATTATAAGTTATGAGGGAGTTCAAAATAAAATCAGCTCTTTCCTTGTTATCCAAAAGTAACTAAAATAGTTACTTGGGGTGTGTGTCTTCAAACTGCCTGTTAAATTATGGTGACCCCATGAATTTCATAGGATTTTCTTCGACAACGAATACTCATGAGTAATTAAGCCAGCAACTTTCTCTGAAATATAGCCTACAGCACTTGGTATTCATTAATGGTCTCCCATCCAAATACTAATGAGAACTGACTCTGCTTAGCTTCCACTATAGTGCCTTCTAGAGTATTTAAGGCCTACTATTTATATACTTTTTAAAAAATTGGAATGGTAGAAGGTGCTGGACTGTACAGCAAAACACACCTATATTTTGAAGTCAAATGCACCTGTAAGTAACGAGAAAACCACCTCTAAATCTAATTACAGTTACATCATGAAACAACTGTAATGTTAGTTATGCTTTGGTTATTCCAAAACAGAGAGAGACACTAAGAGAGACAGACAGAAACAGAGCATGACAGAGAGGGAGAGGGAGAGGGGGGAGGGGGAGGGAGAGAGAGATTAACTAATTAAATAGAACTAACACACTATTTATGATGAGTTACTTCTAAGCTCCAGGGAGATGCAAAGTGCATTTCTACTATTCCTAACCACTGATCCTTGGTGTATATGAACTTCATCCTTGGGGATTTAAACTATATCCATAGGTACACTGGTCACAGCACAGCAAGCATTTTCCCTACTTCTCAAAAAGAGGCAGTCTGATGTTCCTCAGATGCCTGCTGTCCTTTACATGAATTCTCCCACTAAGTTTTTGCATGCTCTTGTGTTCTGAAAAGCAGAAGCATTCATATTCTTTTGTTCCTTTGAATAAACATAGTTTACCTTACCTCAATGGAAGCTATGTGGAGCGGAGTCTCCCCTTTATGATTTCTTTTCAGTGATGAATTATTAGGAGATTTCTTGGAGAAAGACTCTATTTGCTGTCTCCCTTTTTGAGCAGCATTATTGGATTTCAGTGGTGTTCCTGGAAACATTTCACCACTTTCACATTGAAAGTCTTCATAGCTTTTCAATGCTGACATGATGCTAGACTGAGAAGCCCTTACAGAGTCAAAGGTGGGTGAAGTTTTACCATGGAGATTTTGGGGTGACTGCCCTGGCAACCCTTTCAACTGAGATGATCTCCCACTGATGTTCTGCTCTTTCCTTCTGGGACGTTTAGGTAAAGAAGTAGGAGATCTAGTCAGTTGTCTGCCACGCTTAGTTGTGCTATTTCCAGAAAAACGATACTCTTCTGAAGTTAAGCTCTCTTTAGTGAAGTCACACTTAGTAGACAACTTATCTTTGCTGCTCTTTGGTGCAGTTTTCACAGATGTACTACCACCAGTAGCAAAGGCACTCTCATTCTGCACAGTCTCTGCCCCCATTACAGATCTTCGCTTAGGTGTACATTTTGAATCTGGACTGGGGATAGCCATAGTTTGGCTGCAAAATGACACCAAAGTTTCTTTGGTTTCACTGGAGCTGTCCTTGTTATATCCACTGATGTTTTTCTTGCTTCCCCTAAGCAGTCCCCATTCTTCGTTGATATCTCTTAAAGTCTTTTTCTTGAGCTTCTTCTTACATTTTGGTTGACGTTTTGTATCCTCTCTGAAAGTCTCTTGAGAAGAAGGGGTGGAAATGAAATCATATGTGGAAGTCAAGACATGAAGTTGGCTGTTCTTGTCCATGACTGCCTCTGGTTTCTGCAGACTCCTCTTCAGAGTAAATCTCATCTTCCTACTACGAGGACTGAACCACATTTTGATCTCCTTCTTTCTTGGCATACAAGCTACCTCTTCTCGAGTAGACTGGTTATCTCCAGAACCTGGTGAGAAAACAGGATTAAGAGACTGGCAGGGAAAACCACAATGAACAATTATAAAACTCTTAAAGTAACCTTAATGCTCAGAACTACTTCGCACTGTAAGTGGGAGGTTACATGATAGAATGCTCCACAAAAACAAAACCATTATCAGGAAATTTCGTTTTCATATTTTCAAAATCCAATTTCCTATTCTGCTTTGGCAGACAGTTACATCCATCACAGCTGAAATTCTTTAGCCATGTTTGAATAAGGCATCTCAACAATGCTTCTATAAAAAGACAGATGTACTTCTCTCATCCACATACACCAGGGTCAATTTTACATGGTGTGTTAAAGCATAGTTTAGCACAATGGGATTGAGTCCAGTGTTCAATCACTCTTTTTTGTCTTCTTATTGGAACTGAAGCAAACCAACCCTTGCCATTACATTTGAGCCAGCAAATTAAGGCTTTTGAATGACTTCCAAAAGGAGAGGAAGAAGGTGGGAAGGGCCACAGTTCAGTGGCCAAGCACATGCTGGATATGCAGAAGGTACTCTCTTCAGTCTCTGGCATCTCCAAGTTGGGCTAAGGAAGCAAGAGAATGATTACCAAGCCATGTAGTCCAGGAGTGGGCAGACTTCATGCTTACTAGAATTCTAAGATAATTTCTTGGTTTGAACATGAAATCTGTGAACAAAGTTGCTTTCAGTACTAAAACTAGCACATGAACTTGTGCATCAATCTTTTAACCAACAAGCAATAGCAATAGCATGTATATTTCTATACCACTTATCAGCTAAGTGTTCTCTAAGCAGTTTACTAATTCTGCCCAACAAGCTGGGTATTCATTTTACTGACCTGCAGAAGGATGAAAGGTTGAGTCAACCTGGAGCCCGGCAGGATTGAACTCACAACCTTATGGCTGCAGTACCAGCATTTAACCACTGTGCCACCAAGGCTCTTTCTAATTTTGTTTAACTCAGTCCATTTTTTAATTTCAGCAGCCGAGTTTAGGAGGAGAGGGAGGCTTTTTATGGTCCCTGTTATTAAAACATTGGAAATAAGAAACTGTTGTTGATCTACAGCAAATTACCAGGAGATTTGCCAAGAGCCTGACTCACCCTTAGTCCATGCTAGTGTGGACAGTACTGAGATAGTTGGACCACTGGTCTTAGTCCACGTAAGACAGAGCCATATAATCAATTTGTCAGCAAAGGCCTCAGTGCTACAATGCGAAGCTATGTTTTGGCTTTGTGTTTCTGAAACTGGTCAGTCATCACTCAAGCTTGTTCCAAGTAATATCCATAAATCAGTTTAAGACAGACATCAGCATGGGAGGACTTGGTACCCATAAGAGCTCTCAGAAGTCTGCTGCCCAGGTCATATCCTGGGAACCCAAGCTATACATAAAAAAATTCTAATATAGAACATTAAGAAAATGAACAAGAGATACACTGACACATTATGCTAAGGAAGATTTTAGCTGCTTAATATTCTGGCAGCGTAGGCATGAAAACGAAAATGTGTAATACTTTAAAAAACTGTAGCCCTTTGAGACTAAATGTAGTTAACATTACTTCTACCTCACTGCATTAAAATTTCAGCTACAATTTTCTTTTGTTTTTTTAAGGATATAATGGGTTTTTTAACCCTTTTCCACAACTGAATGAGTAGACTGCATAAATACCCCAGTAAGGAGAAAGATAAAAATCCATATTATCAAAATAGAAATGAAAAACTTGCAAAGAAAATTAACAGAGCACAGGACATCACAACCAAAGCTTTCTTGAACTCCTGTATGAAATTCAATGTGTTAGACTAAAGGCAAATCACGTTCTTCTTCAATTAGCAATTTGACTGAGAGGGTTTTGAAAAGGAAAGTAGTACCAATAAGTTATTGCCCACTTCAAGAATAAAAGAGTCTTTGGACCAATTAATTAACTGAGAAATCCAAATATCCCAATAGTATGCTGAAGCTTGTCCATTAAATGGATGTTCCTGTTCAGCTTGCCTAGAGCCACATAACCAAAAAAAAAACAAACCCTGCAGCAATGGAAAACCATCACCAATGAGCAAATCCAAGGTCTAATTTCAGTCTAACAATAGCATCTAGAAAGCTTGATTGCCAACAGATTGAGGAAGAAAACACTCTGCAGATGATATTTACTCTTGCCTTTTTCTCTGTTTACACTTTGACAAGATTAATTGCAAAATATTTACCTTGATAAAAATATTCATGTCCATGAAGCTGAATAGTGAAAAAAACAGCTCAGGGAAGAAAAAAAATGTTGTTAGAGAAACACCAGCTCAGCTTTGTTTTTATTTGTTGGCCCTATTCAATGCAGGGTGTGTTATTCTTCAGCTTTTTCATGCATGCAGAAGTTTGCAGATACAGCAGTCATCAACCTGAGAGATATCTCCAATGTTTATTAGCTTATTTTTATGGAACTTTCAAGCTCTCATTATGGATATAGTGGCCTAATTCAGACATCATGCTGAACTTTGGTTAGAGAAGCTCAAGATCCAACAGAGAAACCTTTGTTCATCATCAGCTAGCAAGCTAGAATGAACCAAACAAATATGATTTGTGCTAACTTGAGTCTGGTGTGAGTCCAAACTCTGCTCAACATATGTCTGAATTCAAATTTACTACTGAGCTGAAGAGAACATGTCAAAAATAAATGAATTGGAATATCTGCAAAAAATTCCAGGATTGGTATCACTACTACTACTTATTTTTCTCCTTCTCCTTCTTTAGGACAGACTTAATAATTGAAAGAAAAATAGGGCAATAAATAAATATGACGAACTTACAGAGTTACATTTCCTGACTAATCCTAGCATTTACCATCACAAGTGGGACCCATAATAAAACATTTCAATGTGAAGCGCTCCTGTTCAGGATTCCAGACTGCCAGCTATGCTCTCTTCCAGAATAATCCATTTCATCCCCCCTGCCCTTAGATTTCCTATTCCTGCACTGCAACACTCAGTCAACATTCTGGGTCCACCAAGCATACTCAGTTCACACTTCGGTTTTGAAAGAGTCCCCTTAATTTTTTTCATTAAAGATTCTAGTGGATACTCCCTCTTGTGTGTGGCTAGTGCCCTCTTTTGGTCACATCAGGACCAAAATTAGAAAATGTGCTCACAATTTAGTATGTTCAACTGGAGCCAGTGAAGTGTAGCAGTCTGAGTGTTTGACTGTGACTCCAGAGACCAGGGTTCAAATCCCCATTCAGCCACAGAAACCCACTGGGTTCCCTTGAGGGAGTCATACTCTCTCAGTCTCAGAGGAAAGCAAAGACAAACCCCCTCTGAACTAATCTTACTAAGAAAACCAAGGTTTGCCAAGAAAGCTAAGGTTCACCTTAGGGTTGCCATAAGTCAGAAACAACTTGAAAGCATACAACAACAACAAAATAGAATGTTCAAGGCTTTACTTGGATTACAGAAGTGCATTTCCCCCCCAAATTACAGAACTGAACATCAGCTATATAGCCAGAGTTCAGTCATGTCACTCAACTTATCTTTGTGGGTTGCAAAACAGCGAGCAGGAAGCCCCCCTCTCTGGACACAGCAAAGGCAGCAAGGATGTCTATTTCTAGAGATCTTTCCAAATGCTTCTGATGTGGAAAAAGTGCTTGAGCAAATCTGTGCCAGTCCCCAAGTCATTGGCAGCTCCACCCTGGAGAGTTTCCAGGAAAAAAAGAAACAATCATAGCCAATGGGCATGAATATGGTACCAGTCCCTTGGCACAACAGGGGAAAAATCTCTACTGGTCCCACATATCAGACAGCTTAAGAAGTACTGGACCAAGGGCCCTTTCACACTACACAGTGATAGTGCTCTGATTCCCCTTTAATTGCCATGGTTCCATCCTACAGAATCCTAGGACTGGCAGGTGAGGGAGGGGCCTTTCAAATCCTCAGCTGGAGAGTTCCTCTGTTGCCTGTGACCAAACTTCAGATCCCACAGTTCCATAGGTAGCAGCCATGGCTGTTGAGGAGGAATCATAGTGCTATAACTGTGTAGTACGAAAAGACCCTATGATGTGGTCCCAAAAGACAACTCTTACATTCTCCAAACCACACCATAACTACCACAACATGTGAGTGAATCTTATTACAATATATGTGAACTCCTCAGCAGTCCATCTTCTAGAGCTCATATCTTTCACCAAGCTGAATTTTATCAGCTCTGCTAGAAGAGGATACTGGAGAAAAGAAAGGAAAAAAAAGGAGAGGCTAGTGGGGATTGGTCCAACATCCTCAACCAGCCCTTTAGCACATTACATTGCAACCTCTATTGTCTGCTTTAGATATTTTGCAGAATATGTGTGAAGATACAAGACTGTCTCTATCATAACTAGTTTGAGATTAATGTTCAAACCAGGAAAACAGACCCCTTCAAAATATGTATGTGTTCATCTAAAAACTCATTCACAGTGAGTAATAATAAATAGGTCTGAATAATTGGCCACAATCATAACCATATTATCTTTATATTTGACAAATAAGACTCAAATGCAGGAAATATCTATAACTATTGTAGATTTAATATTCACGTTATATTATATTATATAGAAGGAAACACTATCTAAAGTGAAAAGGGACAATACAAGAGGAAGCAAGTGTCCTCGTCCATCTTAAATTTAAGAATACTTCAGAGAGACAAATTTGAGATTTAGAAAGACGTATAGCTATAGCACTGCTTATCCACAATTCCCCTATAATGCACTAACAAGCTATAGAGAGAAAAAAAGCAGCAATTAGAAAATGTGGTTTAACTATCATTAATCTGTATCAAAAGAATATAATGATGCACATTGTTCATCACTGAAATTATTCTCTATTATGGGTTTTCAGAACAGAAGTTGAGAAATCTCTTTGACAAAGTAGTCCCTTATTAAAAACCAAAGGGAAGTGCTTTGATACCATCTGTGCAACATTAGTGCCTTCACCAAAGAATGATTAGTTTGTATGTTAAGCATTCAGTGCTGAGGGAATAAAAATTAGGAGAAATTTCCAGCTATTCAGACACTTGTTTTGAGCTATTATGAAAATCCTTATTGTACACATGTGATGCTGCACAATCCATAACTGAAAGAGGTCAAAATAATCACCTCTGCATTGCAACCAACAGAAACTAAATTGGGATGCCTGTAGTGTCTTTTTTTCCTGTCCACCTGGACCAGCATGTGCTTAACAAGATGTGAGCGGCACCTGTATGCTTTCTTTCCTAAGAAACAAAAAACCACTCTACCATTTCATCAAAGTAGGACTGTGTTCTGATGAATAAGGTAGATTGTAAGTAGTTGTCAGAAAAGTTTAGAGCAGACAATTGCCTCTCTTTAAACATATGAAGAACCAAGGAGAGAAAAACCTAAAATAGTTGAGAAGCTCATCTTGCAAAGAGGGAAAAATTACTGTAAATCAGGGTTCTTTATCTCCAGGATGCCACATACTATGTCCCTCAATTCAACAAGTTCTTCCTAATTACCCACCTTAATTACAATAATTATACACGTTGGAGTAAATGCAGGTAATAAGGTTCACTCGGAAAGGATACTGTTGAAGACAGCAGAACGAAAAGCCTTGCAGCACAGGGAAATCACAAAGCCGATAATGACAATAATTTTGAAGAGCTGTTTGCCTTCTCTCAGTGATGGGGAAAACGGAGAGAGGACTTGAGCATATCGAAGAGAGGGGAGGAGGGCAGTGTCAAACAAAAATTGCTACTGGTAATCACAGCTCACGGACAACAAATGGGGAACTGCTTGTTGAGTAAGGTGTTACCAACAGCCTTGTTGATCAGTTACTTCCTAGGCTGCATGGTTCACTTTGGTCTCTCATCTGTCTATCAGCTCAGGAGGCTAAAACGGGAAGCAAAACAGGGTACCCCTTGATAATCAGGGTCTCTTTTTCCTCTTGAAATTATAATTATAATATCACCTGATATACCTCCAATTTGAACTGCAATTTAAAAACTGACAGATTTACGACAAACTTTCATGGAGTTGGGGGGGTCAGGAAATAGTCTCTCAAGCTGGTCAAAATAAATACATATGGGTGCAGAAAACAAATGAAGTATAAAAAGTGAGGTGTGATTCAAATAAAATGCAGTCAGAACTGTCTGTGGACAATTATGTTAACATTTAAATACATACAAGATAAACATACTAGCATAAAAATCAGCAGTAACTAATGATAAAACACCTTATGTGATAATGATGTCAAAGGCAATATTCAGTCCAGATGTGAAAAAACTGAACTTCCTGATAAACAATTCAGCAATATTACAGAGGAACCTATCTTTGTGATTTCTTTGTTCAATAATGACCCTCTCTTTTTAATTCTTTTCTGGGTCTAGTATTTTGATCCAATGCAGGAAGAGAAGGCTTTAAAGCAGGGGTGGGCAAACTGCAACCTGAGAGCCATTTTTGTGATCCACGAGGCCTCCCAGGGGTCATGTTTTTTGGCAAAAAAAAAAAAATCATCATCTTTGAAAAAAAAATATTTTGTTTATAAATGCCCAAATTGAACTCTAGGAGGTGTGGAGGGCATTTCCAGTATGTCAGTAGCCCTCCTGAACAATTTTTTTGCAAAATTGTTTAAAAAAAATTGCTTCAAAATTATCCAAAATGTCCTCTAGGGGCCCAGGATGGGTCAAAAACATGGTGAGAATACCCTAAGTCCTAAAGAGTGTATTTGGGGGCAAAAGAAAATTGGGTTTTTCCTGGGAGTAAGTGTGGTAGGTGGTACACCCCTCTAAGGTCTCCTGGGATGCTAATGCAGCCCCCCTAGCCTTCCACAGTTGCTCATGCCTTCTTTAAACCTTCTCTTTCCAAGTGCTGCTGTTCCAAGCAAAATCCGAGATCCCATGGATTTCTTAAGCAAGATGGACCTAAGAAATCCAACTATGAGTCTCCCAGTTTTGAGCCTTACACGCTGATATTCCCTTCTTAATCAACTTCTTCTCAAAGTACAAGTTTAGTTCAAGATCCATAAAGGAAAACATAACCGTTCATAATCACTGCCCTGGTGTGCACATCACACTAATCTTGTAACCCTGGCTTAATTAACCACACTATGTAGCAACCACATGCCTGCCTCTCCCACATAGACCCCACTGCTTCACTCACCACTTTATGTAGGCAGCAGAACAAGCCAGGATAAAACATTTAAGCATAGCTTCTGGCTGACGTGAAAACAGTGAACTACAAATAACTGTTTCTTGCAAGCCAAGGTGATTAAAAATTTGCCTTAGAAATCCTCACTTGTTTGAAAGTATTGTAACAGGAAGAAGCTTCATTTAGATGCTGAACCTGGGCCAGTTTTTTCACCAGCCTGAAAGGTGGCTGCGCACGCAACTTTCTGTTCTGGTTTCCTGATATGTGCAAATACAGCCACAACTGCAGGTCTTCTCTAAGTCATTACATTGGTAAGACAATCTTTATGTCAGCAAAAACCTAGGGTAAGGATTTCGACAAAGCTTAGTCTGCTTTGCTAAAGCAGCAGCGTTGTGGTTCAATACAAGCTAATCAGGAAAGACATTTAAGTCTTCCCTACTCTGAATTTAATTAAATGTAAATCAAAATGAATCTTTCTGTTTTAATTACTCAATTAATGTATTGTGACTGTCACCTGAAGACAGTTTCCTAACACTAGAATTCACAGCTTTAATTTTTAAGATGTCTAGCAGTCATTTTAAGGTAACATCTAAATTCAAACAGATAAAGAGACTGATAAATTCCTTCAATTTAGATTTTTAACAACAGAAATTTCACATTAGCAGACAGCAATTTTTTTATTCATTCTGCAAGAGAAAAACTAATAAATGGGTCAAACACGTCATTCTGATAATGCAAAGGGTGCACAAGCACACAACTGCACACAAAAGATATGGATTCAGTCTCAGGCTTTGTCATACATTATAGTTTCAAAGACAAATCAATCTTGAAGTAAATAGTTCTGAAAAGTATGTAAGATTTGTTGGCTACAATTCACACACATAAAAGGACTTGCGGTGGTTTTAAAGCAAAAGTAAAAGTCATCTTAAACACTAGCAACTTTAGTTTCACTTGATGTGGATTCATTTCCTCACTTAGTAGATATATAAAGGGGGGCCAAAATTATCTTTCCAATTCAACTCTATATAGAAGTGGAATTGTAAAGATAATTTTCAGACAAGTTGTACATTCATGTAAGTGTAGAGGAGATAAAACAATTAGAGGAGGGTAAAATAGCAAAGAGGCGTCATATGTAGCCTCTGACAATTCAACTGAAGTTGAATGTATGTTAAATACGTACAAGCACCATCCAGAATAGCAACCATCACGAATAAATGAATTACTATATGCTGTGAGACATGAAGCCACTCTGTCTATTCAAGGCAAATGAACAGAACCACTCTGCTATTAATTCTTACTCAGCTATTTCACACTCAAGTCCAAACAGCTCTGTTGGAGAATTACAACTTTCAAGTTACTAGCAGAAGATCTAGTTGCCCTAAAACATTCTGCTACTCGTTTTTTAAATATCAAATTTGTATCAAAATATTGTTTTGCATAGAATAGGGCAGGGACAAAACAATTCTCCAAATGTTGTTATATTGTGATTCCTAACTATTGGCTGTGCGGCCAGGGCCAATGGAAGCTGTAGTACAAAAACATCTGGAGGCCCACACAGACAACCCCATTTTCTTGTACAGAAAGTCAAAGGGACGCTGAGATAGAAGGTGATAGAACACCTTGCACTAGAAGAGAGCAGATAAATGAGCCTGAAGTTACTGTTGATGTTATTAAGTTTTCCCACCATATCCAGCCTGGCAATTGAATCAGATTCATCATCAGCCAGTTGAGGATAAAATGCACTAATACATGTGTTACTCCTGAAGGACCAGACCTTCCTACATGAGCCTCCCCAAGCTCTAAGCTCTGCAGAAGGCGCACTTCTCTCTGTGTCACTGCCTTCACAGGTAAAGTTGGTGGGAACATGGGAGAAGGCCTTCTCTGCGGCTGCTCCCACACTTTGGAACTCCCTCGTAGGGAGGCTAGGAGGGCTCCTTCTTTCTTGTCCTTTCAGTGGCAGCTTGAGACCTGTCTCTTCCAGCAAGTCTTTGGAAATGAGTTTTAACAAAACAGCTTTTATAGTGCTGTACTGTTTTCAATTTCTGTTATAAAGTAAGATTGTAAATGGCTTTAATTCTGCTGTTACAGTGTTCCCGCCTTGTATACCAATAGCGCAGGCTATTTCCCTGTAATTAGGTAATGACAAGATAGCTTTGCTTGACATTTATAGTCCTCCTATATCAAATGATCCTAATCTGTCCAACTATTGAGACCAATTGTCTAGTTATGTTGATAATATTTCCATTAAGAGTGGTTCTTCAAGGATTATTCTTATGGGGGATTTTAATGCAAGAATTGGGCCTTCTAATGATTTTCTTTGTGATCGCCTTATGATTGAGCTGGACTCGCCTCCTTATCCTTTAAACCTTTCCTGGGTTGGCATCGATGCCAAAGTTAATGAGAATGGGTAAATGCTGGCTAATTTTTGTATTAGTAACTCTTTTTTAATATTAAACGGTTTAGGGGTTCCCAAATATCAATGGTTTTACTTATATCTCACCAATTGGGAGAAGTACTATTGATTATGTAATAATCAGTCCCAAGTTGTTGAGCTTAATTGCTCATTTTGATATCTGCTGTAGGACTGAAAGCGATCACCTACTGTTACTTCTCTCCCTAAATTTATCTGTGTCAGCTTCACTACCTTTTCAAAATGATACGGCCGGCTATAGCTATGAGAGAGTGAAGCGCATTCATTGGGACCCCAAAATGGAAGAATTTATTAGTAACAGTCTTAAGGAACGCCGGTTTTAAATTGTTTTAATGCCCTAGCTACCAGCTCTAAAGTAGATGACGCTCTGCTGGCATACTTAAACATTATGACTATCTTCCAAAATAAGGCTTATCTTCCAAAGCGCATAAAAGGTAGAGGAACTTGATTTGATAAGAGTTGGTTCACCGGAAACGAGATTTAAGACAAATATTTCATCAGGCTTCGGTCAGCCCAGGGGCTAATTTGGAGCCCTATTATGAAGCCCGTAAAGAATACTTTAAATGGGTTGAGGATAAAAGGAAGCTATTTTTTCAACACAAGTGGTTGTCTCTGGCTAAAGCTCTGACATCCAAAGACGTGAAATCCTTTTGGGCGGTCGTTACGAACCATATATATAAGGAGAACTCTCTGGTTCCACCTATGATACTGCCCTCGACTTGGGTCTCCTATTTTTCTGTGAAAATAGTGCCCAAACACCAGAGGTTGATCTTATTAAAAATCCTCATAACTTACGGAGTACAGTTTTGGCCGTGGAGATACACCAGTTGATTCCTAAACTAAAATCTGGTAAATCTCCAGGATATGACAGCTTCTCAGCAGAGATTTTGAAATTTTGCCCTGAGCAATGGACAAAGGCATTAGCTAATCTATTTACTCTAGTTAACAACTCTGGCGAGATCCTAGCCGCCTGGAAAGACTCAAAATCATAATTCCTATCTTCAAAAAGGGGATAGGAAGGCCCCCGGTAATTATCGTCCAATAAGTCTCCTATCAGTTGTAGGTAAATTATATGCTAGCTTTTTTGGACATGAAGTTATTGAGCTGGATGAACTCCCAAGTCCTGATCGGTCCAGAGCAGGCAGGTTTCAGAAGGCATATGTCCACTGTGGATCATATAACAGTGCTCTGTTTCTTGTTAAAGAAATATCTGTGAACGTGGCATTCATTGTACGCAGCATTCATTGATTTGAAGGCCACTTTTGATTCAATTCACTGGCCACTGCTATGGGATAAGCTTGGTAAGCTTAATGTAGATCTTTGTTTGTTGTATCTACTATGCCAACTTCACTCAAATAACCAGTGTAGAGTGAAATTCTCTGAAACCAGTCTACTAACAGACCCTTTTTGCTCTGATGTAGGGGTCAGACAGGGATGTGTGTTGGCTCCCCATCTGTTTAACTTGTTTGTGGCAGACTTACCTGCTTTTATGACTTCAATAGACTCTCCCCCACCTTTGTTGGGTAATCGGCCACTTTTGTCCTACAATATGCCGATGACACATTGTTACTTTCATTATCTAAGGTGGGCTTGACAAGAGCATTGAAAAGATTTTTTGAATATTGTGACAAATATCATCTGCGGGTAAACTATGATAAACCTAAAATACTGGTATTCTGCAAGCGATTTGTCCCAAGGATGTGGAAGTTCGTCAACCAGACAATTAAGCAGGTCAAGAGTTACGTATACCTTGGCGTACTTTTCCACTTTAATGGACATTGGCATAAACAGAGGGATAAGGTAATTCAGGCAGGGAAAAGATCCCTGGCTGCTATATAATCTTTTTATTATAAAAATGGGAACCAGGATATTTTGGCGGCCTTAAAAATCTATAAAGCCAAATTAAGACCTTTACTACTTTATAGTACACCTACCTGGATTCCAGTCTTTTATAAAGAGATTGAGAGAGTGCAGGCACATTTTTTTAGGAGAATACTATCTGTTCCCCTATGTGTTCATCATCTGACACTTTATGCTGAATTGGGGCCCCAAATCTCTTTAAATTAGTGCCTGGCTGATGACCTTTAAATTTTAGTTTAAGATCCATTTTAGGCCTAATAGATCTGGCCTCCTATGCTTTCTACTATCCAATGCCTATTATACTAGACGGGCTTCACTGTATGAAAACAAAGTAATGTCCCTGGGCTTAAGATTAGATTCTCTCCTTTTACTAACTGAAATGGAGTGCTTCAAAACTGTTAGGGCCTGTCTCTTGGAGAAGGAATATCAACTTTCATATCCATCACCCCCTAAGGTCTGTTCCCCGATGCTTGGTGTGTCTCCCCAGCTGGGGAGAAACCCAGATTATTTTCAAACTCTTACGTTGCTGGTGGCAAGAAAGGCCTTTCTACTTGCAAGGCTGAATGTACATTCTTTGAATGTGACCAAGGGCAGATATTTACAGATCCCTTTCTTAAAATGTACGTGCCATTGTGCACAAGCTCCCGAGGATCTCTCTCATATTGCATTGAGCTGTCCATTGTATTCAAATTCAAAGGAAAAGCTGTTAAGGAGACTATTGGAAATGAATATCTGCCTAGATAGGCTATCTGTAGAATACTTATTGGATGACCGAAACCCGCAGGTTACTAGATTAATGGCTAATTTCCTGGTTGAGGTGGCAAGCAAGGATCCTTGATGTCTTATTGATAGGTATATGTTTATATTATAGTATGCCTAATAAAGGTCAATTGAATTGAATTGATTTAAAAATTCTGCTGTTATTTAATACGGTTTTAACCTTAATTTTCTATTTTTTTAAACTATTTGTGTTTTTATTGTGTTTTATGCCTTTTTGTAAGTTGCTTTGAGTCTCAGTCTGGGACATAAATAAAGGGATGGATGGATGGATGGATGGATGGATGGATGGCACAGCTACAGAACACCCCTCCAGCTCCCTTGAAATGGCTGTTAAGGACTGGAAAACTCTCTAGAAAAGGAGTGGGCAAAGTGTGCCCCCCCCCGATGCTGTTGGGCCACAGTTTCCATCAGCCCTCACTACTGGATGGGTTGGATAGGCAATGATGGAGTTTGTAGCCAAAAGCATCTGGAAGCACACATGTCACTCACCTCTCTCTAGATACAACGATATAGAAAGAGGGAGGACTGCAGTTAAGTATGGGAAATTGGTGGAAATCAAGCATCCAACTATGTTTGAGCAGGTGTCCTTTTTCCCAACATAAAACCATCACTGAATACAACCCTATGACTCCAACAGTCCATCTCTTAACAACTAGCAGTAGGAGGAGGTATACAGACACTGCAACAGAAGTTGCTTTGGCCAACTTTTGAAGCTGTTATCAAAAATTAGGGTAAATGCTGCATCATTTGATCCCTGCAGTGAGTGGCCAAAATAAGCTGATTCAGAGACTATTCCAGGGAACTGTTAGGTACCAAGTGCTGTTTCAGTTACCAAAGAATCTGCTTTTCCCCCCCACCAACTCCTCTCACCAACAGGAGACAGTCAGTTCAGAGGTTAGAACAGACTGCCTTATGAATAAGTGGTTATGAATGCTTGAACAACGTAACATCAGATCACGGAGATTTGTGCAAAAACTGCAGGTTCGTTCCCGCAGTAAGCAAAAAGTTACATCAATCTCATGCATGTTCCCCTCCTTCCTAAGCTTCTTGCTCTCATGCAAAGAACCTCAAGGACAACCCTGGGGATTTATTATTTGAAGGGCAGAAAAATAACACTCTGTAATAAGCAGCAAGAGTGCTACATAATTGATTGAAAGTGCCCAGATGCACCTTTAAAAGGACCAATATAGCACAGCACCTAAGAGACTAGAAGAACACACTGGGAGTGGCGAGGTGGGGGGAGGTTGAATCTCATGCTAGCCATGAGGTCTTAGGCAACCCCCTCTCTTCATCAGCCTCTTGCTCCCATAAGCATGCTGGTACTAACCTGCTTTACTGGTTTGTTACAAGGATGCCAGTAAGGCAGGGTAAGAGATTTCCTTTGAACACTCAAGAGTATCAGATGCTATGCATTATTCTTTCATCCCCTGAAATGATTTCATAGGAAGAATGTGAGCTTTTACAGAGCCATCACTTGTCCCAGCAGATACTAGAGTGGACCCTAATTTCTTGAGGGTGCAGTGGATTCTTTCATTTCCTAACATGGTCACATCATCTCATTTTTGTATTTGTACACATTCTTCCTTAAAGAAGTTTGAAGCAAATTAAAGGAGATCATCCCCTTTTCATCAGGATAGCTGTTTCATCTGACAGCATGACTTGGCTAAGGCCACCCAGTAAGCTTCATGGGCAATGGAGGAGGGATTATCCAATATTAATGTACTCAGTCTAACAGCAATGGAGAAAGAGGATTTTTGGTGACGTTACCAGGCGCATTAAAATGTTCTCATCTGGGATAACTGACTAACCACACTTCTCAAGACTGTGCAAAAGATTTTCTAATAATGCTCATCGATTTCTCTGTCACTAATCCAAAATAGTAAACAGATCTGTATCTGACACTCTCAGCTACAACTGGGAACACACCATGAGAGATGCTTAGAGTAACCAGGTACCCTCAAGTATGAAAAATATTTGGGTCAAGGGGAGTACATCTCCAAGGGGAGCACATTTCATCCTGATTTCTGGGTGCAATCCTCCTTATGAACAGATTGTAAAAAGATCCATTCTTGCTGGTATCAAAATCCAGACGTCCACAATGCAGAAAGCATGCTGTATGGCCTACCTAACTAGAGGACATACACAGCCACAGCACGGGAATGACCTGTGGAGTGGGTCCATGCTTGGAAAACCCAATGGGAAAAGTGACCCTGAGAACCTTAAAGAATCACAAGAATGTGAAAACCTGTTATTTTACAGCATTGTGTCAAGCAGCAATCCAATACACACCTGCAAAATGTGACATTTTCATCTAAATTCAGCAGAGATTCTGGTGAATTGCAGATATAAATACTGCATTAGCCTTTCCCCTCTATTTCAAGGAAGATCCTCAGTGGATTTGAGAAAAGAGAAGAAACTAGTCATTCATATTCTGCTAAAAATTCCCAGGCCCTGCATTAGATTGTCTCTCAGAAACATGTCTTTTTTTTATCATCTCCACCCCCAGTGCCCTCTCTGCCTTCCTTCCACCATCTTACACATACAACATATTCTTTATTTCACTTACCTGAAAAATCCCTGCCGTGCAGACTCTGTAGCTTGCTGTACAGTTTGATGATGTTGTCCAGCTGCCTGTATACTTTCACATCCTGTACCATGGCTGGTGTGTGACACACTGGGCAAGCGGCACCAATGCAGTCACCTACACAAGTTCTGCAAATGAAATACATCCACAAGATTTTCACATGAACAGCGGCTTGTGACATAAGAGATGAAAGAAAAGTGTTTGCATGAATACTGGAGAACTAATAGAACAAAGCAAAGGCAAACATTTAGGTTTCGCTTAAAATGGACAAAGGGTTAGCAGGCACTTGGTACCAACAAGATACAAGTCCCAGCTAGCACAGTCAGCCCTCCACATTTGCGGGTTTCACTTTTGCGGATTTGATTATTCACGGATTATTTGCTGTCACCTCTGCTGCCTCCCTATGCCACTTTTAATAGCGACTGCAAGCCTCCTGAGACAGAGAAACTGCGAACAAGGCTTGTTAAGTCCCTATTAAAAATGGTGTGGGGCAGCAGCAAAGGAGGCAGTAAGCCCTACCAGACACCCACTTCTACCTTGTGAAGGAACCCTGATGTCTCAAAGTAATCCACAGTGGGTTGAATATGGTGATCATACTTTTTGTGTGTTAAATACGGTTTGGGAGGGCCTAGAGTTATTCACAGTTTTTTCCAATTTCATGGGGGTCCTGTGCCCCTAACTGTAGTGAATGTGGAGGGATGACTGTAAGTGATAGGACTCTCAAATAATCAGTGATTGACCACATTTGCACATCATACTAAACAACAGCTCAGTGCAACATGAGTAAGAATAAGCTTCAATGAGCTCCATGATTCCATGTTTCTTTCACCCATTCAGCCCAACAGACAATTTCAGAAGCCTGTACGCTTTGTTTCTTGTACCATTTGGCATAATTCAACTCCAAACCAGGGTTTTTGAAGCTACCATGTCAATCATAAACCACAATTTCAGCCCAGACAACACAGCAAACTGTTGTCAATTAAAGGTGAAAGTAAAAGCTTCCAAAGCCTAGGTATGAGAGAAGAGGAACAAGTTCATCCCTGTTTGCCAGTGGCACACACAAATGCTCTACTAACAGGTTGCAACAGAATTATGAGCGTTGTTATTTCAGCACGCTTCATTCACTGTTTAACAATAAACAGAGATTATTCAGCCTATGAGAACACAGCTGTAATGCACAGCCCAGAGACTAGAACTCACAGTCCTCCAGTGAAGCTGCATGGTGAAAGATTCATGACAAATCAAACAAAGTACTTCTCATGGCAAACTGTTAAACTATGAACTTGCTACTGTAAGATAACAGTGGGCCTTTCTGCACTACACTGTTATAGTGGTGTTATTCCACTTTGAACTTCCTAGGGAATCCTGGGGTTTGCAGTCTAGGGAGAGGCCTTTAGAATTCTCAGCCAAAGAGCTCTTTGGACTCAGTGAACTACAAATCCCAGAATTCCACAGGATGCTTAAAATGGCATAACAGCACTATAACAGTGTGGAGCAGAAAGGCCCAGTGTTGCTCACCAATTTTAAAAGGGGGTTGGACAAAGCCATCAATGGCAACCAGTTATAATGGCAGCCTGCTATCTCAAATATTGGAGGCAGTATGTTTCTGAATAGCAATTGCTGAGTAATACAAGCAGGATGGTGATGTTTTGCCCGTGGAGTTCCTGTGAGCTCCCCAGAGGCCTCCAACTGGTCACTTGAGGGAATACAATCCTGAACAAGACAACCAATCTTCCACAATTCTTCTTAGGTTCTTGGACAAAGTAGTAGGCCCCAGATGTAGCTTAAACCCGCCAGTAACAGAAAGGAGGGAGGCTGACCTTATACACATTATATCTTAAAAAAAAAAAATTGGCACTCAGACGCTCTTGAGTAAATATGGCTGATTCTAAAGTAACTGGCTGGCACATCAACATATTCTCTGACAACAAAGAACATTCTTTGCTTGCTACCAGTTTAGATTTTCAGCAACATTTCGTTTCTCTGGAGAAAGTCTAAATGAGGTCTTAACCCCCATTAGAAACTCCTAGTGCTACTATAGTGATTTTAAAGCCAGGCATTCCAAGGACATACTTAAGGGTCAGAATCGTGCCTGACTTTGGGAAGTGTGTCATGATTCATGTCGACCAGCTACAGTGAGCTCTCAGAATCTGTCTGTGGCCAAACGGCAGCATCAGGAAAACCAGTTTCATCCCAGCCTCCAGAAAGAGATCTTGGTGGCCACAGAGCCTTTATGACCCAGTTACTGCCACTGCATTGCTTCGACACACTTCCCTTATGCATCATAATCTTCTCACACTTCCCTCCCTTCTTCAGGCACATTAAGAGTTCACTCTGCACTACTATTTTGGTCTGACCTGCAGCTGACTTGGCTTCAAAACTAAATGCAGTTGACTGAACTACCCTAAGCAGTAGTCAAGAGCATTGCAGTGAAAGAATTAGCTATCGTTTCTAGCCACGAGACTTATTAAGAAGGGCAAAGAGCAGAACAGTTTTGCTTTCCAGGCCAAAAGAACTCTTCTTGTTAGAACAGCTGTTTATTCAAGATTGCCTTCTTAACGTAGCCACCGGGGGACATATGCACTAAAGCCACTTTCTTAAGATATCTGGGGAAAGCAACAAACAGTCTATTATAAGCAAGTTGCAAAACTGCATTATTCTCTGCTGATTCAGGGAAAGACTACTGAGACTGGTCAGTCAGGAGCTCCCTCCTCAGCTCCAGATCCTGATGTTTCTTTGAAGGTAGACAAATTGACCTTTGGGAATCTCAGGCAACAATTCTGCTTTAACATTAAGACGTAAAGGGTTCTGAAAGGAATTTCCACAACTTATGGCTGGACTTTCTGGTAATGCTGTGTGAAAAAGTATACACCCTCCTCTGCGACAAATACAAAGCTTTTTGTTATAGGCTGGATAATCTATTTTGCATATATTGTGCAAAACTTAGAATCCTGAAACAAGCTTATTGGAAGATGAAAAGAAAATGAGAGTGATTGGAGTCTTCAGAGTAAAAAGTAAAATATCTATGTGTCAGACAATAAAGTATTAAAACACAGCTTACAATCTGGTTCTGGCCCACCTGATCATGAAAACCCACTGGGTGGCCTTGGGCATGTCACACACTCTCAGCCCCAGAAAACTGCATGGCAGGTTTGCCTTAGAGTTGCCATAAATCAGAAACTACGTGAACAACAAAAATATAAAAACAAAAATATAAAAAATAGAGAGAGTCTAGAGATGAGAGAAAACAATACAACAATGAGAAATCTGAAGGCAGACTTAATTGTTACAATAGTCCTCAATCAAACTGAGTCTTTGTTGACAAGTTGTGGAGACCAGTTACCCTGATCACTCATGGGACAGACAGATGCTGGAAACAATATAAAAGCTAACTCTCAAGACATAAAGACAGGTTGTTTGTGGCAAACTTCACACCCAGCCTTTATACTGTCGATGCTGTTTGCTTGTGGTAAATACTCTTAGAATTTTGGTAAGAGACAGAAAAATGGAAGCTATTTTCTAAATATTATAAAGGCTATTAGATACTGCACTGTAGCACAATACCTGTTATCAGGGAATAACAGAAGTCACAGTGTACTGCAATGCCTTTAGTAAAGTATGATTTCCTTCTATGGCTACCTGTTTAGAGGTATAGGTGATATATAAAATTGCTCAACAGATCAATATATTATAGAGCTATGTAAGATGCTCAATTCCTTGCCAACATAAGTCTACATGACTGGCTCCTGATGATGCTTCCTAAGATGAACAGAACATGATATGTATGATTCCTTCTGTGTATATGCCTTCAAGTTGCCTGTCAACTTATGGTGACCTCATTAATTTTTTCATAGCATTTTCTTAGGCAAGAAATACTCAGAGGTGGTTTGTCAGTTCCTTTCTCTGAAATATAGCCTATAGCATAGTCTCTCATTCAGGCTGATCCTGTTTAGCTTCCAAGATCAGACAGGATCTTGTGCCTTTATAATGCTTATGATAGGCATTGCGCCAAAGAAAAATGAGCAGTCCATGTTTTTCCCCATGGGGAGTGCATTTATACACTGCACCCTTGATGTGACCTCAGCAAACACGAATCTGAGGTCACGCAAAGCATCGCATCCATTATTATCAATGCACTATGGCATCCTCTGAAGATAGTAAGACTCAAGCATTTGTTTGTTTGGTTTTTTTTATTTTATGTAGATGTTCCTGCAACCAAACTCCCACGTATATAGAGGGTGCACTGTATATGTACTACTACGTTTATATTAATAAAATAGTCTAAATGATTACTAAGTTGCCTGCTCATTCTTTCATGTTAAATATTCTGAAATTCCAGTACTTAAGAGTGGTTGAATGGAATGCTTATGCTAAATTTGTCTATTTGGACTATACTGATCACAAATTGGGGGCTAAGGTAACCTGAAGGTGATGAAAGGGACCTCCAGACAGACCCAGGTTAAGTAAAAAAAAGAAAAACAGCAAAGAACCCCCAGACTAAAGATATGGGGTGAAGAACCATGCCTGTTTCACTTATTTGCTCCAGCTATTCAAACTTTCTTTAGTTCTTTAGTTAGCACAATAGGATTTGGAATGAAACAGTCAAATGTTAATTCAAATCACTACCTATAATGACCTCCCCTGCAATAAGTATAAGGTAAGGCTAGGGGCCAATCCTCTGCCCATGAGACCCTCTGAGGCCAAATAGCCTGACAAATTAAAACACAGAAGTGGCTGGAACCAAGAACCTAAGAACCTATTTAACAAGTGCAATCTTTTAACAAATGAATTGTCACTCCTGGGGCTTCTGAGAGAGACAATTCACCATTTTATTTTATTGTTCGTGAGAAGGGCAGTCTGCTAACATAGCCTTGGAGGGTTACATACAGCCCCAAGGTATGCTCTTTCCACCCCGGTGTAGTCTATGCAGAGTTAAAAAGATCAAGAGAAAATACTGTATTTTGCAAGAGTCTGAGTAAAAGCACACTTCATTTAAGTACAGATGTCGACCACTACTGCAAGGGTTTCAAAGAGGAACAGAAGAATCAATCTATTTCTATGTAATTTTGGCACATATTCCATCCTTACATCCCTTCTGCACCAGACTGCAATTCAAAAATGCACACAATCTGCAGTTTTTGTGTGCAGAATTCCATAATGCAGTGGACCTGTCTTATATGTGACCTCCATACCTGCAAATGTAAGCAATCATGGAGCGTTGCATTCTTTACCTAAACTTGCAGTGATGTGTGTTTATCTATGTGCATGTTGCTGCCATTCAATAATATAGGACACAAGCATTCACAATTTTTCTCATTAGCAGACAGTCCTGGAAAGGAACCCCTGCGGATACAGAGGGTCCACTGTACACACATACCTGAATGCAACTTTCAGGATGAAAAATGCACTACAGAATTCACGTAAATGTACCAAAGAAAAACTGTGTTCCTTTCTACATAAAAGAGTGGGAAATGCAGGCCAATCAAAGATGCCCCATATCCCCAGTTGGGGCTAGCTTCAGACCCAACATGGAATATCAAAATAATTCTATAGGCTTTTTAAAGAGGGATTATAGCCGAATGGCAGAGCAACTGCTCCTCAGTGATATAGGCCAAAGCGGATCCCAGGGAGGAAAGCTAGGAATGAACTCAGCCCGAGTCCTTCGAGAGGTTGTTGCTGCTGTATGCCTTCAAGTTCTTTCTAAATTATGGCCACCCTAAGGTGAACCTATCACAGGTTTTTCTGAGATTAAGGGTGTGTGACATGCCCAAGGTCACCCACTGGCCAAGCAGGGAATCAAACTCTGGTCTCCAGAGTTGTAGTCCAATGTTCAAATCACCATACCGCACTGGCTCTCAATCTGAGAGGTGCCACCAGTTAAAGCATAAAAAAATGGGCTAAAGGGAACAGCAGAATATTCAGCACAGGAGAGCCTTGCATGTTCATAAAGGCTGCTATTATGCATTCATGAATCAGTGTTCCAGGAAGATTGGAGGTGGGGTAACTACCACTGTAACAGGACACACAACATCACACCAAGCAAGGCTACACTCTATGAGGCATACATAGGCGTCCTAGGCCAGGTTGTATTTAATTGGTTGATCATTTATTTTATTTACATCCTGCCTTTCAGCCCAGAATTGGAACCCAGAGCAGCTTACAAAATTAAACAGCTACAGGGTTAGAAAAATAAAAAATACAGATCGCCATCATTCCAGAGCATTAGCTCTCTTACAATTCCGTGTTCCCAGAGCATAAGCAATCCTTGTGCTCATACTTCATCAAACATGTCATATCAAGAACTCTCACATCGGCATGTCTATGGAAAGAACGCAATGCATTCCGTACCGGTCGTGATGCCCACACACCTAGCAAAAAGGCATCAGCAGCAATTACAAATGTGCAGTGGTTTCGGGACCCAGAGAAGGTACTCTCTCACCAATTTAGCAGTAAGGCCAAAAAGAAAAAGCAGCAGCTGGAGACACTTTGGAAAGTTTCCACAAAAGGAGTGATGATAAATGTTGCCAGGTGTCTCAGAGAATGGGTTTAATTGCTATCTTTTAGTATAGTCGTTTTCAGCGCTGACTCCCACACCCCTTTAAACGCATCTTAACAATTGTATGTTCAAGAGCACTTCCGAAGTCATAGTTTTCACACATAAATCAGAGATTTAATGCCTGGGATAACCAGAAAAGCCAGGACAGCATGTAGGAGAAAGAATGTAATATTCAGCCAGATGGTTGACACTTTTTGTTATTGAATGATTTTGTACTGATTTAAAAATATGAATGCTCTCATGCAATCTGGAACAGGTCTTGATGTAAATATTTGAATTACTCTGTTTAGGCAATATCCTGAGTGGATAAACAACCACTAATCCATGTAACTCATTAGTCAGCTGCTAACCATTATAATGATTCATGCTATTGTTCAAACTATTCATTCTTATACCTAGCAGTGCTCCATATTTTATTGCCTTTAAGAAAAGTTGGCTGACAGATGGGATTATTTCATAGGCTGAGATATCATAAACAGGATAACCTTTTTTTGTGTTATAAACACGCAGAAAGCAGATTACAGAGATTAAAATAAACCACACAAACCATAGGAAAGTAAGCAAACAAAGCAAAAACACAGAAGCAGAATGTTTCAAAACAGCCACAGACTAAAAGTAAACAGACAGGAAACTGGCAGAATAAAATCACAGACTAAAAAGCCCACTGCAACAGGAAGGCTTTCAGGAAAGATTTAGGGCACCAAGTTGGGACAGGCCGCTCTAGAACTTACAGGAGACATTTTCTCAACAGCTATGACTTACAGGCAGAAGACATGTTCGCAGCCCCCTATGTTCACAGGTTTCTTCAGAATGTCACCACTGTCAAAGGAAAAAAAATACAGAGGAGTAGAGACAGTGATTACAATCAAAAACATTAGTGGTATATAGCCTGCAGCAAACACTTTTTCTCCATATTTTAGCATATTCATTTTATTAAAATAGACTACATCTCTCCTTTCTATTAAAATAATCACAATCTGCCCTGTTAGTAGATAACACAACTCAACAGCCCACTGTGAATAATCTGCATGACACGGCAGTTAAAATCATTCAGATCAGCTCTGACTTGGATGCTGTGGTTCATCCAGCTCCAGCAGATATGACCAGGGCTCCTGCTTGTTCTGAGTTATTGGATATTCTGCAATTTATGCAGCCTGAGAATGTGAACAAGATCCTTGGAGAAATGAAGGCCAAGAAGTGCATTTTGGATCTGTATCCTTCTTGGCTTATAAAAGCAGCCAAAAGGCACACCAGCTGAATGGGTGAAGGGAGCTGTCCATCCTGTCTAAAAGGGGCTGTCATAATATTATTACCAAGAACTCCCTCCTTGAAGCCCACCATACTGGAGAATTACCAGTCAGTCTGCAATATTTCTTCTTTGGGCATGGTTCTGGAGAATATGGTGGCCTCTCAGCTTCTGGGGTTCCTATTTAAAACAGGTTGAGTAAAGTCAGTCTGGTTTCAAGTCTAGCTAGGAGACGGAGACAGCTTTGGTTGCCTTAATGCCAGGAACTGACGCCAGGAACTGGACAGAAGAATCAGGAGACTGTGTTCCTGTTGATTCTGCCAGACCTCTCAGCAGCTTTTGATACCATCAGCCATGGTATCCCTTTGAGCTTCTTCACTAGGATAGGACTTTGGAAGTATTATTTTACAGTGATTCTGGACCTTCTTGGAGGCGTGACTCAGAAGGCGGTGCTGGGTTTGATGCCACTGCCATTAGCCTATGGTGTCCCTAAGGGATCAGTTCTGTCCACCATGCTGTTCAATATAAACATGAAACCATCTGGAGAGGTCATCAGAATTTTGGGTATTTCTCTTTCCCTCTCTTCTTTTCATCTAATTCAAAGAAGACTTTTTCAGTAATGTTGTCTGTTATCAGTAATGGACTGGATGAGGGCAAACAAACTGAAGCTTAATCCAGACTAGGAAGAGGTGCTCCTGATCTGTTGAAAGGTAGATCTGGAAAAAGGGATTCAGCCTATGCTGGACAGAGTTATATTCCCCCTGAAATTTCAGATCAGCATCTCTTTGGAAATTTCAGAAACACTAAAATATCACAGTTTGGGTGCTGATTGTTATTATTGTGTGCCTTTAAGTCATTTCTGACTTACCAGAACCCTAAGGAGAACCTGTCATGGGGTTTTCTGGGACTGAGAGGGTGTGATGCAAACAAGGTCACTCAGTGAGTTTCCATGGCCAAGCAGGAAATCGAACCATGGTCTCCAAGTTCCTGTCCAATGCTCAAACCACTATACCACACTGGATGATTATAGGGAGCTTACACCTCCTCTGTTGAAGCAGCTACTGGTTCATTTCCAGGCCAAATTCAAAGTAATGGTTATGGTCAATAAAGCTCAATATGGATTAGGTCCAGACTGTCTAAAAGAGCTTATCTTCCAATATAAGCCTGCCTGAGTCTCCTTGGTGCAGAGCTTTCTCTCAGTCCCGCTACCATCACAGGACTGTTTGGCGAGGACGCAAGGGAGGACAATCTTGATGGTTGCTTCCAGCCATGAAATTCCCTTCCTTGGAAGGCTAGGCTGGTCCCTATTCTCCTTTCTTTTCATCATCAGCTAAAGGCCTTTTTATTGAAACAGATATCTAGTAATTAATTGATTATGCAGGAGGGTCTTGCGAGCTACTGTATATTTTTTTATCTTTATTATGTTTTTATATATATATATATTTTAGTTAATGGTGTTTTAATATGATAGCTTGTTTAATTGCATTTTAACTTTTTTCTTATCACGCTATTAGCTCTACTTTGTTTTGACCTTGTTGTAAATCTTACTCAGTCCCATGTTGGGAGAAATAAAGGATATAAAATAAACAAACCTGGAAACAGTAAGCTAACGCATTTCAAACACATACTTTATACACACAGGGGAAGCTTCCCAGTTTTGCCACAGTAAAATCATGACCCAAACAACCTGTACTTAAACCAAGTGATTCATTTAAAGGAATTCTTCCTCTAGGCTCATGATTTAAATAAAGATAATAATTTCTGGCATCTCTAGGTGATGAGATAACAAGTTGTAAGAGTGGGGAATAAGGTTTGAATTAAAGAGACATTCTGAGTCATAGTAGACAATGCTACTTTACACAGACAGTCTGACTTCATATGCTCTGATTGGCTTACTATACATAGCCTTATCAAAACAAGAGTCAATTTTATCAATTTTTTTTCTAGTTGGCACTATACAAATCCCAACAGACCCACTCGTGTCTGATTTCAGAAGCTAAGAATGGTCAGGCTTGGTTGATACTTGGATGGGAGATCACCAGAGAACACCTGGGATCTCCAGTAGGGCCAGGAATCTTAGGGGACCACTGCCAGTCAAAGCAGACAGTACTGAGCCAGATGGACCAACAGTATGACTCAGTGTAAAACAGCTTCTAATATTTCTATTTATGTATATGGTACTGTTTAAACAACAGCCTCAAGGGTTCACAGAGAAAGACCATGTAAGTATTTCTGTTATGGGTGCTTTGGCTTAGTTATCTAACGGCACTAGACTAGACCAAAGGCTACCTGGAAAAAAATTAATTTTGGGGAGTGAATTGTAAGTTACAGAGAGTATCTTGTGGAAGATCATCAAACAGAAATGCAAATGAGCTGAAGGACACTAAAGCCTTGTTCTTTCTGAAGTAGACAACCTCTGTTGGACTGTGTCAGTTCAAACTATCTGTAGATGCTGATCCGTAGAAAAACATTCCCAGCTCATAAAAAGCTAGCCTGGGAGGGTGAAGGATCTTTCTCTAGTCTTCTGTATGCAAGGACTCCCTCACACACACAGAAGCATTCAATCAAGTATTCATGCGTGAAATGGGTACAGCTCAAACAAAGCTTTACAACCTCTGAGAGAACTGGGCCTAATAAAACAAGCTCAGCTTGTGGAGCATCACTTAATGGAGCAGGTACTTCCCATGTCACCTGACTCTGCTGAAAAACATGACTTGCTAAACACTTCATGCCCCTATTTATAAATAAACTAGCCCTATTTATGAGAGCACAATGGATTCCAAATGCACAGAAACCTGCCTTATACTCAGTCAGACCAGCTCCGCATTGCCTATAGCAGTGCTACTGAAAGCGGAGGTCTGTAGACCAGAGGTGGCTCACTAGCCATTGGCTGCTGGTCCCAAGGCAAGTTTCCAGGAAAGAAAGAGTTGTAGCTACTGGGCAGAAATACAGTGCCGGTCTCTGACACACTAGAGAAAAAAACATCCCTGCCACTCC
This sequence comes from Iguana delicatissima, assembly GCA_948472985.1. Taxonomy (NCBI): domain Eukaryota; kingdom Metazoa; phylum Chordata; class Lepidosauria; order Squamata; family Iguanidae; genus Iguana; species Iguana delicatissima. Next base: position 484,823 of record CAOKZL010000579.1, on the reverse strand, counting down.
CTGACATCAGAAAGCTTAAGAAACACAAGCTTCTTTTCTCCAATCCTATCTGCAGGAGATGCCATGGTGTGAATTCTAGTCTTTGCTGCTGTAGTAACCTCCAAGCTGTTTCCAACCTACAGTGACCCTATCCTAGGATTTGCTTGGCTTCTAATTATTTTTCCAATTATTCTAATTCTAATAATTTTCTAATACTAAAACAACACAAATACTCAGAAGGGGTTTGCCTTTGCCTTCCTCTGAGGCTGAGAGGATGTGACTTGGCCAAAATCACCCAGTGGGCTTCCAAAGTTGAGTGCTGATTTGAGTCCTGGCCTCCAAGAAGTCCTTCTGAGTACCAGAGGGGTTCCCTGCCCCTAAACCAGGGCTCTTGCCCTTAAGGCCCTTTCACACTTCACAGGCCATTTCCACACTAGACTGGCATAGCGCTATGATTCCACCTTCAACATCCTATGGAACCCTGGGCTTTGCAGCCTCAAAAGCCCCTCCCTAAACTGCAAACCCCAGGATTCCATAGGATGTTGAAGGTGGAATGATCACACCATGGCCGTTTCCGCACTAGACTGTTAGAGCACTGTTATTCCACTTTCGACCTCCTATGGAATCCCGGGGTCAAAGACCCCTCCCTAAACTGCAAGCCCCAGGATTCCACAGCAGGTGGAACGTGGAATAATAGTGCTCTAGCAGTCTAACGAGGAAATGGCCTCTAATTCTGTAAGCTGGATAACTCCTTCCTAGAGCGAAGGGGAAAGAGGAGACGGACGATTTCCTCTTTAGACACTACGGAACTGGGTTTACAAATCTAACACACGCTTCTCTTGACTCGAACCAAGAATCTTGAAAAGTTATTGTTCTTCTACTGTCTACTTAATTTTAAGTCGGAAAAATCTGCGCAGCGCATCTTCCCTTTCTTTCTACACCACGCTCAGCAAGCCAACTCTCCCGTGTGCGGGGCCCCCTCCCGCGATCCCACCCGGCAGCCTCTCTGCGCCGTTCACTGATTACCAGCGGCAGCAGCTCAGGCTCCCCGCCAGCCGCCCCAGAGCGGCCCGCGTCTCCTTCCATGGCTCTTCCGCCTGCCGCCGCCGCCGTTCCTCCATGCCACCAGCGGGCTCGTTCCCGGAGCGCGCTCGGAGGGCGGCGGGCCGCATCCTGCCCCTGCTCCCGCTCCCGGGCTAAAAGGACAGCCAGCCAGCCAGCCAGCCAGCCAGCGAGCGCGCGCGCGGTTCAAAGCCTGCCGCCTTCCGCCCCGGGAGCGGAGCAATGAGCGCGCGCCCAGGGCGCAGGCGTCGAGCTGCCCGGGAAAGGCAAGGCGAGCGCTTCCTTCCTGGAGAGCGGGGGCCTCACGTGCTCCGGGCTGCTTACGTTGCGCGCTTCAGGGCTGACTGGGGAGAGCGGGAGGGCTGAAGGAACCAGATCGCTTTGGCTCTACGCAAAGAGCGTAGGGCGCGCCCAGAATAAGAACTGAAACCGTTTGCGGGAGCGGCTTCCGCCGAGGGCTTCCGAGCGGCGAAAAAGTGAAAGGGCGGGAACGGGCCCCGGGCTGCAGGGTCAGGGCGCCCCGTGTTCGCCCCCCCATTCCTTGAGGGAGCCCCGCCCTCGGCCGAAACAGAACAGGACTATGGAGGATGTCCTCTGAAATCACGATTCCACACAGCGTGGGACAAAATAATAAGGCCTTCTGCGGGACGGCAGTCCCAGAATCCCGCGGCTGGCTGTGAGCCTTGCGTGAGCTGTACTCCCGAGCGTTAAAAGAACATTAAGACCGTTCCCGCGCTATGCTGTTCAAGTGCTCTTACCCCGTTTTCAACATCCCGTGGAATTCTGGGATTTGTAGTTGATTATGGCCCAAGAGCTCTCTGGCTGAGAATTCTAAAGGCCCCTCCCTCAGCTGCAAACCCCAGGATTCCGCAGGATGTTGAAAGTGGAATAAATCGCACTGCACCAGGGCAGGGCGGGAATAGCCTTAACTCTTGACATCTCCTGCAATCTCATTTTAATCGTGTATATATCTATTTTAAAGCAAGCCTCTTTCGCTCCTTTCAGTGGGTGTTTCAAGGAAGGCAGCACAAGCTGAGTGTCTTTTAAATCCTTTGCTTGGAGAAACCAGGCCTTGCTGTAGATTAAGCATGGTGAGGGGGGCACCCACGCTGCTAACACACAGTTGATACCTCCGGGGTTTATTCCCAAATAAACAGGCATAGGCTTCCATGCAGAGATAGTAAAGCAGTGTCCCTTTCATTCAGTGTCTGTTTCATTCTCAGATTGAACTGCGGCCCTACTTTAAAATGCCATGCGACTGTTATTGTCATGACATTATAATAATAATAAATACATTTTTATTTGTTACCTACCTCTCCCCAGGGTGGAGGTTCAACATAGAGGTACAACAATTAAAAACAAGTTATGACTAAAACACCCTAAAGACACCAAACCATTTGAAATACAGATATATCCTAGTTAAAATATAATTAAAAAGTGCAATTAAAAACTACAAATACAATTAAAGCTACAATTAAAAGCACAATTAAAAATAGACTGGGTAGGCTGGTCAGAAGAGATGCATCTTTAGCACCTTTTTGAATTCAGACAGCATATTTTGCTGTTGAATCTCTTCTGGCAGGTCATTCCACAGTCTAGGGGTGGCTGACAAAAAAGTCCTCTAGGTGACCATTGCCGGGGGGCCTGAGTGTACAGGGCAGATTGTAGGGGGGCGTAATCCTGCAGGTAACTTTGAGCACTGCTTAACTGAAATCTTATTGTGCAATTAGGGACAAAGCAGCTGGTTGCAGTGCTGGAGCCATTCCAAAACGACCACCCCCCTTGTGAATGTATGTGAATTTTCCGTAAAGCTGGATTAAGATGGTTGGGGCCATGGGACAGTCTCAAAACTGAGGCTCCTTCTTGCACATGTGTGAGCTATTCTGGGAGTGGTATCATAGAATGTAAATGAACAACGTGCCATAAATAAAGTACAAAGTGTAATGGACAACAACACAGAAAGCCTTCATGAATAACCCATTTTTAGCTCTGCAGTTTTGGTGGCGCTAGCAGCCTGATCCAATGCATTTTGCACTCACTGAACTATTGATCATCTGGCCCTGATTCTCCCACTGGAGGGCTGCCTTTGGCATTGGGGTGAATCAGTGTTGGCCATGCTGTTGGGTAAAGAGGAGCCCCCAGGGGCCAGAGGCACAGCCCCTTTCAGGCTGCAGGAAGAAGATGGCTCAGGATATACCCATAGCTTGTGACCCAGCTTGCATAATGAAAGCCAAAGTCTATGGCCATTTTCGCCCTACCCTGTTATAGTGCTATTATTCCACTTTCAACATCCTGTGAAATTCTGGGGTTTGTAGAGCTCCCTGGCTGAGAATTCTACATGCCGCTCTCTAAACTGCAAACCCCAGGATTCCATAGGATGTGGAAAGTAGAATAATAGCACTATAACATTGTAGGGCAGAAATGGCCTTAGAGGCAGACTCCACCTGCCAGACATGTAGAGGCAGGGGGGCAATGGGAGCGGTTCAGCTCTGGCAGCAATGTTTTTGGGGCGTCTTGGCCCATAGCCACGCCCCCATGTGCTAGGACCACTCCCCACACACCATGACCATGCCCCCACTGCCATGCTCCCACATGCCATGGCCACATCTCCATGCCATAGCCCCACCCCCTTCATGCTAACAACCATGGAGGAGGGGCAAGAAATCTATACCTCCCCACAGTAGCATAAGTAGCAATTTGTGGTTGTGTGCCTTCAGGTCGTTTCCAAATTATGGCCACCCTAAGGTGAACCTATCATGGGGTTTTCTGGGGCGGAGAGTGCATGAAGCACCCAAGGTCACCCAGTGGGTTTCCATGGCCAAGCGGGGAACCAGACCCTGGTGTCCAAAATCGGTACTCCGGCACTCAAATCACTGCTCCATGCTGGCTCTTGAGTAGCAGTATAGTCATACTGTATTCAAAACAGGCATATTTGAATAACTAGTTTTGATCCGTAAAATTACTTTTAAGGATTGGACTGAACGGGGAGGTTGTGAATGTGAACACCTGTGCCATGTGAGTGAACAGACTTGTAAAAGACTCAGTATCAGCACCATATCGTTTTCCCCTCCCCCAACATATTCCACATTTGTCAAATTCTTGTGACACAGATGTTTCACTGGCCATTGTTTTTTGTTCAATAATATTTCAGGGCTCAATCCATTTCTCTACTTTTTTTATTGCTTGCTGTTTTTAAAAAGATATGTCTATAGAACTCTCTGCGCACACACCCCTTCTGTAGAGTGTAATTACTGAAGCACATAAAACAGTTATAGTGGGGATTTATCACTTTCAGGTAGAAATACTATGAGCCAAATAAAAGATAGAATAGGGATGCCAGAAGCAATTTATAACAAGCTCACTGACATTTCATGTCGCAAAGTCCTACCAGTGAATAAGCATCAAGTCATAAATCTACGCAAACGTGATTAGAGCATGCAAGTTATTCTTGGAGGGAGCCTCATCATAAAAGAATCCCATGATGTAGAGCAGCAAAATTTGGTTGACAAAAGACGTTAAAAACAGCTGTCAGTAAAATGTACAAGTGGCTCCCTTTTACATTTCCCTGACTTCCCACCAGCTGTCTGGCCGAACATAAAATTTTTGGTTGGCAAAAGAGCACTGACATTCAGGTTGTGTTTCCTTTGTATTTTCTAAGCTGCTTAGTGGGAATCTCAATGTTATTGAGAGAACACTTGGAAAATTTTTGGACTAGGTTAATTCTATTCCAATTATACTTCCAAATCTGTGTACATTCTTAGAGTTGCTGTCAACATAACATTTAGTATAAAGCAGCCAATAAGAGTCAGCACTCGTGACTTTCCCTGTGCCCCTGTGTGTATATGTGTGTGTGTGTGTGTGTGTGAATATTTACTTGATGCTCATTATGAGTTAACTGAGCCTAATGCCTTTTGTATTCCTTGATATCACCTGCCTTTGGTACCAGCTTGTAACCTGGATATCTCCATTACCATACAAGGCCAAGATCATAACAAATATGTTAGAAAATATGACCCTCTAGAGTGTTGGTAAATGTAAAAGATAGTAATAGATCTCTCAAGCAGAGTAATTAATTGTCAAGGCAGAAGCTGAACAACAACCTGTCCCATGCCTATGCTCCCGCGCCATGTAGGATCAAGTGGAGAAAAACAAGGTTCTTAGTCTTCTTTGTAAAACATATACATTTAGCCTAACTTAAAATTACTTGTGCAAAATCAAACACAGGGTTTAATGAAGGAGAGAGAAAGAAAATGAAAAAAAAAGCTGCAGATTAAGTGGATGAAACAGAGAGTAAGTGAGGTAAAAAAGTGGAGGAAGCGGACAGGAAGCCACCATAACTCAAACTAGCAGTTGGTGAGTATAGGCATTCACATTCAAAGGTTGCTAACTCTAGCACAGGTGTTTGTGGGAATGCAATTCCCATCAGCCCTAGTCAATTTGGGAAATAATAAAGGACTATTGGAATCACCATCCAAACAGCACAGTAAGGGATGTTGACAGCTAGCACTGGATCTGTGGCAAGATGCATGAATTTTCTTACAAACTAGGGGGTCTAGTTATTCTAGTCTTAAGGTTTATGTTGCACTTAGCTATATCTGAATCATATTAATAAATCATAAGTACTTAGAGTAGACTCAGATATGGTGAGATTATCATCAGACTTTTTTTCTACTCTCTACTCTGTTGACATTTCCCATCCTCTCTCCCCCAGCCCTCAGCACAGTTACTCAGTCTTGGTTTATTGGTTCAGAAGATGCGAATTAAGTATAAAATAGATGGATGGATTTTACCCTACCCCTACTCATACCTGATAATTGCTTATATTAAAACAAATATTGTCTTCTTGTCAGTTCTCACTAAAGTCAAAGTCTGGGAGGCAAAAAAGACACAGAGGCTGTGTCAATACCAATCTAAACTGTAGGAGAAAGTGCTGTTTTTGTCTGTCTTTGGCTTTTTATGCATACAGTGTGGGTTGACACAAAAACAAGGAACCTTACGCAGAGCAGTCAGTAGCTCAAGAGCAAGGAAAAGCAGCTTGGTAGATTACAATTCCCATCAACCTTAGCCAGCATAACCAATTGTGAGGGATGACTGGAGTTCCAGTCCAACAAGGGAGTGTGAATCATATATCCCCTATCCTTGCTGTATTTTGTCAAAACACCAGCAACAGCATGGAGTGCTTGATTTGGATTCAAGCTAACAATTTTTAAAAAAAAAAAACGGTTCTACCCTGTTCTGCATTCAGGAAGCCAAGAGTAGCTTACATATGTATTCAGCTGGTCTTCCTTCCAAATACTCCTCAAGCCAAACCCCCTTATCTGCAGCATTTAAATTAAGACCTTTACATTCTTCGTGCCACTCACACATGAAGACTGAAAGCACTGGAAAATATCATCTTGTTTTTGAACTAGCCCTGCTATGCAAAATCAGTTAAGGTAAGAAAATGAGAGATTTAGAACTATTTGCATAAATGTACTGATTTGCATAACTTACTCTGAGAACACAATTTGATGCGAAATTATATGTAGAAATAGGGATTTTTTGCACTGCCTACTTGGCCAGAAAGCCAATATATGTGCACACTGATGGCAATGATCATTAATCACTATCTGGATTCTTTCTGCTTGTTTTAGGACAGGGTGGGCACCATGTGCCCCTTCCAATGAATTGCAGCTCCCATCATCTCTCAACATTGACTATGTTGATTAGGACCAATGGGACTGACAGTTAACAATTTCTAGGAGGAATGAGTTACACAGTCATATGCTTAGCAATTATTTCATACTTTTGGGCAGAATCAGCCTCACCATGCAGGAAGCAGGGAGTATTTACATGAGGATAGGCTATAAGTAGTCAGGAATGGGTGTGTGACTCATGCAAGCAGATTATTTAAAAACTGTGAGTATCAGCATGTAGAGGGGCAACATGCATCAGGTATCAAAACATATTTAACTCATCCTCCTAAAATTTGGAGTGCTCAAATAATGTACATCTACTACTTGGCTATTAACTCTCTAAGGCAGGTTGGCGTTAGTGTTGGTATTTCAGATGACAGAGAATGGCTTGGCTAGTGAGTTCATGGCAGAGGTGAGCTCTGCTTTCTTCATTTGTAATTGAGGTTGCAACCTTCTGCCCACTTACTTTGAAACAACGACACACAGACACACACACTGGCAATGGCACTTAACTTTTGAAATAAATATGCTCAGAACTGTGCTGTTATCAACTACCATGCTGCAATAGCTTTATATATTGTCATTTATTTGGGATACCACCATAGCTCTCACTTCAACATCTGGTTGTCTCTACAAATCCAAAAGTTGAACTGGAGTGAAATAGCAAAGTATAAAAGAGTGAACAATCTTCCTCCTTCCTTCATATTTAAAGAAGACAGGGCTGTGGGCTTGCTGGTCTTTTATCCCATGATAAATAGTAAGATACATAGTAGTACATTTCACAGCATCATCAGTGGGAGGAGTTCATAGCTGTGCTGAGAAATTGTAAACTTGTACAAGACTGTGACTCGTAAATAATCCATTCAGCAGAGGTGTGACTAATCTTCACTATCTTCTTCTTGTTGTTCTTAGATGCTTTCAAATCAACTCTGACTTAAGATGGGGTTTTCTTGGCAAGATTTGTTCAGAGGAGGGTTGCCATTACCCTCCTCTGAGGCTGAGAGAGTGTGACTTGCCCAATGTCACCCAGTGGGTTTCTCTGGCTGAGCGGGAATTCAAACCCTGGTCTACCAGAGTCCCAGTCAAACACTCAACCTACTGCATCATGCTGGTTCTTCTTCAGTCTCTTAATGTTCCAAAATATGTATGCTTTTCTCTTTGATGCATTAGAAATTCAGATCCTGTGTAGAAGTAGGTGTTGCCTTCACTGCTTATCTCCACCCATTTAAAAATATTAGTCCTAACTCTATTTCCTCCAGCCTCTCTCCCTCTCTTTTTTAAAATGTAAATGTTCATTAAACTGTGGTAAGCCATTACTATCCTCCCACAGCACTACCTTACAGTGGGTCTAAATAATATTTAATTATATGCTCCAACTGGATATACTGCCATTGCATTTCAGCTGTAAGACCATATTGTCTCCCTAGCTTTCCAACAGCCTAAAATTTGCCACCCACTTAACAGTTTAAAATTGGAACTACTCTTAGGCCATTTACACACTGCACTCTTATAGCGCAATGATTCCACTTTCAACCTGCTATGGAATCCTGGGGTTTGCAGTTTAGGGAGGGGCCGGCTGCAAACCCCAGGATTCCATAGAAGGTTGAAAGTGGAATCATCGCGCTATAAGAGTGTCATGCAGAAATGTTCTTAGTTTCTCCAGTGATTCCAGTATTCACTTTTTACACAAGTCATGAGAGCCATGTCCCTATAAAAGTATCTCTGTACCTCTATACGGGTCGTGTTGAAAATATGTAGTTGTTTTTGTCTGATTACTATCAGACAAATTACTAATTACTGTTTCCTACCTCCAAAGGCATCAGATCTTGTCTGGTCTTGGAAGGTGAGCAAGATCAGCTTTGGTTAATACTTGGATGGGAGACCACCAACAAATACCAGGTGCTCTAGTAGGCTATATTTCAGAGGAAGGAACTGGCAAAACCATCTCTGCATATTCCCTTCCTAAGACAACCCTATGAAATTCATGGCGTTGCCGAAAGTCAACATGCAATTTGGAAGGACGCATACCCTCCAACTGTCCTGATTTGGCAGGGACAGCCCCAATTTTTTGTCATTCAGTTTTCCAGCTTGTTTTAAAATGTCCTGGTTTCTCGCCCCCTTCCTCCCACTTTTTCCTTTTGTCTTTAGCTTACTTCAGTTGTTGCAAACAGAGTTAATGTAGTTGGGGGGGGGGCGTAGAGGCATGGAAAAAATCTTCCCCTTCCCTTTTGGCCATCTTGACCACAGTCTGATTCTGCTTGGCCGCATGTGTCCTGGTTTTCATTGGTGAAATGTTGGAGGATATGCTAAATTCTTTTATGCGGGCCCATAGATAATAAACCCACTAGGACTCAGCAAAGAAGGAATTTGGGCAACTATCTGGATCCTCCTTTTCGCTTTCCTCCTCAGAGGGTGTAGCTTTCCCACAATCCTTAGGACTAAAGAACAAGTTCTCAGCTTCAGAACCATCCATCCAGCTTCAAAGAAGCAAAAGACTGCAAAAGCAGTTGCCTACTGCAGTGGACAAGGGAAATCTGTGTTATTTGTGATGGCCTATAATGACCAGGAATTGTTCCAAAATAGGTTGAAATTTGAAACAAGAAGTAAGTGGGAAGTCTACTTCCAGCAGCTGTTTTCATTGTTGTTGCTGTTTCCCTGGAGAGTTTGTAGTGCTGGGCTTTAGGAACAGGAATTGACTATTTTTGGCCGTTTTCCCAATATTTTCTTTTGCCTTCAGGACTTTGAGGTGCAATATAAAGCAAGCCAGGTTTTCAAAAAGTCCCAGGTGGTCACACATCCCTGGCCAGCCCTGTTTTAAGGAATTCAGACACTTTTTCCCCAAAATGCAGCTATAGGGGGGCAGGGCTTGTTTGCCTTCATGGTGCTTCATCTGGCTTCAGTTCCTTTGTATAATATCATTTTGGCATCTCCTTTAGTGAAGGGGTAACAAGCAGCAAATTGGAGCTCTGTAAGCATTCTCCAAGATGTCAATCTGGTAGTCTGACTTTATAAGCCCTGTGTTTATCCCTGATAGGATGTGAGCTGCTGACATTGAAGTGAATGTGGCAAGCATTTAGCAGTGGCAGAGCTTGGAGTGTCTGGGGGGGGCAGGAGGCGGGGCTATGGCTCGAGGAGTCTGGCCACTGTGCACGGGGGCAGGGCTACAGTGTGGGGGGCATGGCAGCAGTGCATGGGAGTGTGGCCAGGGTGCGCGGGGGCATGGCTACAGGCTGGGATGCCCCAAAAACATTGCCGCTTGGAGCAGATCATCCCCTCGCCCCCACATTCCTACACAACTGGTACTTAGTGGGACTCTGACTGATGTGGCTGCACCTCTTATGATTTACCCTAATGTGTTGCCTGCTGATGAGCTTGCCTGAAATACGTCAAAGATCCTTAGGAGAAAGAGGAGGGCAGCAGGGATCTTTCTCACTGTACCCATCCAACTGCCAGGCGTGCTTATCTTCTGCACTTCTGGCAGTAGGAGCCCCGACAGAGGTACTTTTGTCTGAAAAACTGGGCACTGCTTAAAAGAGGCCTGACACATCTGTGCCTGATAATGGCCCTTTTCGCATGGCATTTTCCATGCGAAAGGGCCCCTGGCACGTCGCGCCGTTGTGAGGAGCGGTCCACATGATGCACTCGGAATTGCGCGACGCTCCAGGGGCTGGCAGGAGACGATTGCACACTATTTCATTTTCGACTTTGAGCCGAAAATGGTGCACGATCACGCATCACTCCGGGGCCCCGTGCGCATTTACCGTGCGTGTGGAGCTCCAGAGCCACAGTGTCTGCGCTTCCTGCCCCAGCACAGCCTGGGAAAATCCCAGGGTGTGCTGCAGAAGGAAGAGGAGGGGCTCTCATGCTACCTGTTTGCAAGCAGGCAGCAGCTGCGGAGCTGAAGCAACAGGGACGCGAGAGCCTCTCACAAGAGGCTGCTTGCACGATCCCTGCACCCCAGCTCCGCAAAAAGGTAAGCTGTGGAAAGGGCCAATGTCAGGCCTAGTTCAGTGCTGAGATTAAAGGTTTTCCCTATTTGATTCCATCTATATTGATTTTATCCATTACTATTTTATTATTACAGAGATTAGCCTGCAAATTCGGCTGAAGGCTTCTCTTGTAAGAGCTGGATTTTATTATGCTTGTCTTGATAAATCAATACATAACTGTAAGGGTTCTACTCCCTGGTTTCAATCTCAAAGGAAAGAGAAGAGAGCCCTGACTTGATGAATAAACTTTTATCTTTTGAATGTTTGACTCCTGAAGAGAAGGAAGGACTCCATAATGTACACATTTTCTTGAACTTATGTGCAATGTGATGGAAGCCTTTTATTCTATCATCTGAGAGAATATACTCTCACTCACTGCCGCTACAGATGAGAGTTTTGTTGAAACATCTCTGGCATTGATATCTGAGACAAAATATCTGCATTACAGATGTCAGCTATGGAAAATTGGTTTTGACTTTTGATGTTCACCATTTCTTATTTGGTAAAACATTTAATTTAATTCACTATTTCAGAAATTATTTGCTTGAAATTTTTGAAACATATAAAATTTTCATTTTGTTACAATTGCATTATTATCATATCATATCATCTTTATAGCTTTCCTGCTATTCTTTGTTCATTGATACAGCACATTTAGAGTCTGGAATTATTTCTGTTTTGTTGTTTAGACTATTCTCTGATGACCAGAAAGACATGCTTAGGCTGTTTATGAAATAATACATTTGTATGGACTTGAAGGCATACCTCTACCATACATTATAAAATATTCAATTTTATTACCATTGCCATGATAATCTGTTATATTTATGGTGCCTAATATGTACTAGGCAGTGGCACTCTATCCTAGTCTGAATCAATAAAAAAGTTAATAAAATTTAGTTATAAAACAATAAAGGAGCCCTGCCTGCTGGCGTATAGTTTTAACTAAACATGTTCCTTATTAGCTTCATTTAGTCTCCTCTTGCTCCAGGTTCTAGCTATGTTGTACCTTCAGCATTTTTAACTCTTGTGGATAAAATAGAAAAGACATACATACTTTATGCTACGGCGCAATCATAAAATCAAAATGATGTATTTTGGAGCCTGTCTGTGATTATCCAAATATCATACAAATTTCATCCAACAGTTGCTAAATAGTAACAATATTTAGTTATTGAATGTTTAAAGTCCTGTGCCTACTATGTATCACATATTTTAAGCTGGGTTCCAAAAAAACCCTGTTTTTCAAAAAATTTGACCTAGGCCACAAAAGGCCAAGATGCTATATCCTTTACTTTATACTAGCCAGCATTGCTACATTGGATCCCACAACTGCAGCACCTTTTTTGTAATGAATGCCAGGACCTTGATCTCACCTACTCAATAGGCATACAAGTCTGAATGACTGGCTGTCCTCCCAACTACACTTATGCAGCTTCTGAAAAAGTACAACCATTTGTTTCAACAGGACTTTGAAATCTGAATACTTGTGGGAAGGCTCTTTTACAATGTGCTGTATTGTCTGTATTTATTGTCTTTTTAACAGGTATCCTTTTAAATTGCTTTCAGTGAATTTTTATCTGTATTTGTTTTAACTTCTGTAAGCTGCTTTGAGTTGCAGGCCTAGGGAAAAGTCAGAATATGAATGAGTTGGTGAATGAGTGAGTGAGTGAATAAATTAATAAATACAATATGGGCAGCTATGTTTAAGCCAGTTTGTTGCCCCAGCGGATTCAAAAGAGACCGGCCATATTCAAGGGTATAGTGGTTTCCTTTTTGGACTAGGACCCCAAAAGGCCAGGCTCAGCCATGGAAATCCCTGGTGACCTTGGGCACATCACATTCTCTCAATCTGAGTAGAAAGCATTGACAACCCCTCTCTGACTATATCTTGCCAGGAAAATCCTTTGACAGCATTGCCATAGGTCACCATAAGGTGGAGTCAATTTGAAGGCAAATAACAATGACAACAAGGTTGTAATCACGCTGGCCAAAGAGATTTTTCTGCAAAGTCATTGTATATAGTACCCAAGGGCTACTAAGTTATTGATCTGAATCTGCAGTATTGCTGCAGTTATTTTGCAGCTACTAAATGAACATTATTTTCTCCGTGTCCTGTTCAAATTCATCTCATTGGAATTAGCAACAGGGTCAACTAATAATATTTACACTTCTGTTTTTCTGTCTAGTCATCTTGGCATTTACTCCATGTTTGTCCCAGGGTTTGGATGCAAGGTGGTTTATAGCATACTTGGGAAGGTTTTAACAGGGAAAAAAGCCCTTAAATTGTATTTATGAAAATACAAGTAAAACAAATTGTGCTATTAAAATGCTAATTAAAACTGTTGAAAAACACATGACTAATCATGAATAAGAAGTAAACTATTTAAAAGTTCAGCACATCCCTAAAAAAATGTCAGACTGGCAAGGAAACAGTTGCTGAACCCTACCTGAATAGAAAAGACTTTGTCTGATGCCCAGAGGACAACAGAGAGGAAACTAGTCTAACCTCTTTTGGAAGTCAGTTCAATCATCCAGGAGTGACTTCTGAGAAGGTCCTTTCACATGTTGTTGGGCCCAAGGCCCTCTGGGTAGGCCCTATGTTGCACACTCACACATTTCAGGTCAGCCTGCTTTCGCACTAACGGACATATTTGGGGGGTTAGCTCATGCTGTTGCATTGCTAGGTCAGGCTGCCCCATATGCTGCAGTCCTGTGAGAATAGCCAAGGAATGTTAACGATGAGTGCTTCGCTCCCCGTGCCATCCACTATGGTCGGGGGAGACCAAAGCCTGATTACAGACCGTCCACTGCCATTTCGGTCAGGTAATGAGATTTGGCCACGAGCCTATCATGCACCTGGCCCATGGGTGCCTCAGTAATTGGTGTCTAAGGTGGGATAGCCCCCCTCCCTGCCCATTTCAGCACGGTGGGTTGATGGATCGCCAGCCTGTTTTGCCACTCGCGTACGAAAAGCCTATATAATTTGTTGGAACAAAGAGAACTCTGCTCCGTTGCCTGCTTGGCCTTTCCAACGGAGTCAGAGTGTATGTATGCTTGTGTGCCTTTCGTTTTTCTTTTCACTTCTTTGATTAATAAACTGCATCCTCAAAGACCAGAACTGGCTTGGTTCTTGCCTCCCAGCATCTTGTACTTCGAACCTTGCATGGCCACCCAGTCCAGGGAGGGTTGTGTGCACTACACATGTGTTCACCAAATGTACTTCTGAAGGTGATGGAACTAAGGGAAGGACCTGCAAATCTTAGGCCTAGGCATGCTTATTTGGGTAAATATAGTCTTTCACATGGGGGCTTTCTGCCCTACACTGTTACAGTACTATTATTCCCCTTTCAACCTCCTATGGAATCCTGGGCTTTGCAGTTTAGGGAGGGGCCTCTAGAATTCTCAGCCAGGGAGCTCTTTGGCCTCAGTAAACTACAAACCCCAGAATTCCACAGGATTTTGAAAGTGGAATAATAGCACTATAAAAGTGTAGTGTGAAAAGACCCATAATCTGGACCCAAGTTTATATGGCTTTATAGGTCACACTAGAACTTTGAATTGTGCTTAGAAATGGAGGTGTAGCCAATGGGTCTGTTGCAACAGAGGAGATACACATTCCTTGGAACCAGGCATGGACAGCAGCCCTGAGCAACAGTCTGGTCACAGCATTTTGAATGAATTAAAGTTTCCATGTGTTGAAATATTAATGGTAATTTAAAAATATGTGGAAATGTAATAACAACATAAAACACACTTATTTTGTCATCTGGAAATGCTCTTGGAAATGGTGGTTTGGTTTGGCAAGTAGCAGAGATGCTTTTTAGCCAGAACTTTCTCTCCAGTGGTACAGAAGTTGAATATCTCTAACACAGAACAGATATGAACCAGCTATATTAAATCCCACATCTAGATGTGTATGTAGGCAACCACCATATTTGCTGTTCATATGTCTGTCAGGGCCTGCCCAAGGATAACATGATGCTTCATTCCACGTACAGAAGCAGAAAGGACTAGCACTTGAATGTTACTTCATTCTAGTGATGGACTAGGATCTTTCACCACTCATCAGAGCTAAGTCAATGGAATACAGACAGGGTGGGTGGCATGCCCCGCTTTCTCCTCCAGCATAAGGTAATGACCAGGGAACTCCAGAGGAATGGTTGTGAGACTGCCACTGGCTGGCTGTACTATCTGCCAGCTGAGGTTAGTTGCCTTATTTCTCCTAATGCTTGGGTCAGCCTTGGTGTCCACCTTGTTCACATGTAGATAAGAGGTGGGGGAACTTTCTATGGTTGAATGAATGAATGGAACAGCTCCTTCCTATGTTATCATCCATCACATAAAGGATTTTTTTTTCTTTTTAACCAGCCTAACCCAACTGCAGCCTCTGAACTGATTTGGTGAAGAAAGTTATTTGTGTGATGTACTTTGAAGAGGAAGGGTGGAGGAGGATCCAGCTTCCATCACCTCTATGCCTCTTTTGCTTTTACCTTGGATCCATTCACCCAGCCCACCCGAGGACCATGACTGTCTAGTCATGTCTTTATGTCTAGTTTGGCTGTAGATCGGCAGGGTAAACACATCCACTGCTAAACTGTTTGGCTCCCTTTTTGTGCTGTGGAATATTGTAAAGATTTTTCTCACCTGGAGAATTGTAATGGAGTTGCTTTTTATGCAGTTAATGCAGAATTTTACTTTGAGAACAGTTTTAGGGTTTCAGCAGTTAATTAAATGAGATGCAAAGCTGAACACTGATTCATCTTCCTCCTAAGCAACAAGACAAGCTTTATAACAATGGCCAGGAGTTTCTAAGGGCTCATTTCATACATTAAAGGTGAGGCAAATCTTGATTTACCACTGGCAAAAGGAACTCTAACAAATATACAGTACCTGTGCTTACCTACACTTTGGTGACTTCAACAAGTATTCCCACACTGGAACATACAGGTAGCAGCAGATCATCCTTAGTAAACCTGACATTTACTATTGCATGCTGAATGGATTC
Organism: Iguana delicatissima; assembly: GCA_948472985.1. NCBI lineage: Eukaryota > Metazoa > Chordata > Lepidosauria > Squamata > Iguanidae > Iguana > Iguana delicatissima. The sequence continues at coordinate 469,110 of CAOKZL010000579.1, read as the reverse complement.
ATAAAGCAGATAACATTACCGCCCTGTTCAACAGAAATAAATTTGAGGTCCTTCACAGTAACCTACATGTATGAATACTCCCAATATTGCAGAAACATTTACTTTCCAAAACATCCAGTGCAAATAAAATGCAACACAAATCAAAGCACAGGGCAGCTAAGAGATAACAAACATTTTCATTTAGGGAAGAGATAAAATCTTCTGGTGATTCATTATCCCTAATTTTATAAGGTTAAAAGGTTTCAGATACTGAAAATACAAGGCATGTCCTTTTTCTGAATTACCTCAGGCAGTGACAAGCAGAAGTGGGAACGATGGAGACAAGTAGGGAGTGAAAAATAAACAGATCACTAAATGTGGTTTATGCAGTATTTAAAGCACAAGCGAAGCAATTTTGGCCTTTACAAGACATGTGTATTTTAAAACCCATTTGTTATGTGACAGAAAGTTAGTAAAAACAGTTTCACTACTGGTGTGATATAGCAAGATAACCATGCTTCATGAATCAAGAAATCCCACTCTCTCTGGAGCCTATTCTTAATCTAAAGAAGAATGAAAGGGGGAATGTTTAATCTAAAGAAGAAAGAAATGGGAAATTATTCTGAAAGCCCTCAGAAGATTAGCTATCCCCTATAAAAAGATTGATTGTGGTGATCTAGTGGTGTGTCGAAAGTGAACTCTGTTCATACCCAGAGGAGCTTTCCATGCTTGCCATCTTGCAGAAGAGAAGTTCTTAAAAATTTACATCAGCATGAGGAATTTGAATTCTAACAAGCTCTAGCGTAAACCAAGCTCTGTTCTGAACCTTGCTAGTGTTTTAAAATGTGATTCTTCAACTTCAAAAGACAAAATCAAAGTGATAAATGGGTGTAAATTTAGAGATTTCATAGTTTAAGTCTCAAAATGTGTTCCAAGAAAATTTGGGGTTCCTCAAAGGATTCTCAGGGGTTCCTCAATCTAAAGATCAGCAGATGCTGAAAAGGTATTAGTGGTGGCTTTCTCATCATTGGCAATATTTTCTGCTGCCGCGTGAAGCATCAGAGGAAAGCTGGGTGTGTTCTAAATCACAGAGGACAATAGAAGGAACCAGTAGATTGTAACATGTAACATGAGTACAGCCCTTGAACATCCTGTAATTCTCTGAAAAATGTAAGTAAGGGTTCTGTGAAGGATGTGTGAGGTAATCCTGGCAGATTAGTCCATTTAGAAAGCATTCCATGGATATAGATTTGAACACTGGTTTAATCTAGCAACTAGTAGCAAAAAAAAATTAACACCTGGAATATGTGGCTTGCTCATGATTAATGTTCAGAGCTCATGCAAAAGCAAATTCCTAGTCTGTGGGTCCTTCTTCCTTAATAACTTTTGACTTTGATAACTCTAAGGCAGTTACCAGAAGTACTAGATGGATTCACTACTCCATGGAAATGGAAGCCACCTGCCTCCATTGCACTGAAGCATCCTGGGGAAAAGAAGGTGGCAGGCCTGTCTGCCACACTAGTAGAAACATATAGGAAGTGGAAGGAAAAACAGAGTGTGGCAAAATTTGCTCTATTATATCAGGGGCTCTTGTTGGGCCTGATTCTTCAGTTTGTGTTCTGCCTTGCCTCTGAATGTCAGACAAAGTTCTAAACTGCAATACAACAGTAACAATTAATACACCATGAAGTAGGTAAAGCACCAGTAAAACTGATATTTAATTATAGTTGAACATTTATGATGGCTAAAGTCACTAGTTACCCAAAAGTCCAACTGAATCAAATTTTCTTTCACTGCAGGAAGAAAATCTGGAGAGAAGGGGCAACGCAAATTTCTTCAGCAATGAGCTTTGGAGCAGCCATTTTTAAGTCCCCTCCTTCTGCCTGCTATATTTAAGCAAGAAAAATAAAATGCACAAATATAGGATGGGTGACACTTTATAACAGAATGAGATCTAGAGTTCCTAGCAGACCACAAGTTAAGCATGATTCACTTCTACGATGCAGTGGCCAAAAAGCCAATGCAATTCTAGACTACGTCAACAGGAGTATAGTATCCTGATTGATACAATAGCTGCCTTTATATATCTGAAGTAGTAGATATAGCAAGCTTATTTTCTGCTAGTCAAGAGACTTGTTTTTTATTTATTTATTTATTTAGTGATTTATTTACATTGCAGTGGCTGCTCCACTTTTGTGAGGGTTCAGGGTGCAGTACCCTCATGAAAGTCAAAAAACCGCAAATAGCTCTCCTCCCCCTTGATTCTCCTCCCATTCCCTTCTGGGGCTTCCCTGCCCATTTCTTTGTCTTTTGCACGCCAGGACCAGAGGCAAGGCAGTGGGAGTGGGGAGCTCCAGAGGGGAGAAGGCAGGCTCATGTGAGCTTTTCCTCTGCATTCCTTTGTCTATTGCATTGGTGTGAGTTCTCAGTGTTGGAGCCTGAGGCAAGAGAATGGGAGGAGGGAGCTCTGGAGGGGAAAGGAAGGCACACACATGCCTCTCCTCTATTTCCTTGCCTTTTTTCTGGGTGCTTGTCTTCCTTCTCTACACACAGCAAAATGCAAGCAAATGAGAGGAGAACAATGGGGTGAGAGGGAAGGCACACACATACACATATCACAAATAATCAAATTTGTGAAGGTCAAACCTGCAAATGTGAAGGGAAGACTGTACAAGAAACGAGATTCCACTTTGATGTTAGGAAGAATGTCCCAACTGTAAGAGGGGTTCAACAGTGGAATAGACTGCCTTTGAGGATGGTGGATGCTCCTTCTTTGGGGGTCTTTAAACAGAGGTTGGGTGGCCATTGTCTTAGGGATACTTTATTTGGTTATTCCTATATGACAAGGCAGTTGTATTAGATTGCCCTTTCTGTCCCTCCCAGCTCTATGATTCAAATTCCTTTGAAGGTTAGGACAAAAATGAAGGGGAGTGGGGTGCTCTGCTTTAAATATCTAGGCATGCTCATATGGGATGCAGAGCTTTTTAGATAACATAGTCCAAAGTTGTATAAGGGTTTTGCAGGTCATAAGAAGCATTCTGAATAGTGCCTGGAAGCAGAATAATAGCCAAAAAAGATGGGGATGCATCTCCCCTATGACTAGAACCAGACAATAGCCTTGCTGTAACATTCTGAACCAGCTGAAATTTCCCCTTGTCAAATGGAACCTCACATAGAGCATGTTACAATAGTTCAATTAAGATGTAACTAAACTGTGTCTCAGCATGGCATGTGTCACTTTCAACAGACTGATCCCTCTGGAGACAGGTAAGTTGGCATACCAGTTTTAGGTGTGCAAGAGCAGTCCAGTCCACTACCCAGTCTGGTCCTCCAAGTTCAGGACTGAATGCAGAGGTACACTCGAACTGTGATGCTGAGTGTTCAAAGGGAGTGTAGCCCCACCCAAGAGAAGTTTAGCCTATGTCTCCTGAATTATCTTCCTACTGATTTTATTTGTCTTTGTCTGGATCAAGCTTCAGTTTGGTTGCCTCCATCCACTCCATTACTGATGTCACACACTGATTGAAAATGTACACAAGATTCTTATATTTAGATGGAAAAGACAAATTTGGATGTTATGAACATAATGATGACCCAGAGGCCTATACACCCAGTTTGGCATATTAAATAATATGGGCAATGAAAAGGAACTGTGAGTGAAGGTGGATACCATAGCTTCAATCAAGAGAGGCCAGAAGCACTGGCCCTTTCTGCACCTTACCTCATCCTGTCGCCCTGCAGTCACAATCCCGGCAGCGCCTTTGGCAGGAAGGGAGCGCAACAGGAGTACTCCCCTCTGCACCGGACTGGCTCCCTGCGGAAGGGAGCATGAGAGACACACCTCTTCCTTCCACAGTGCAGCAGGGCTCTTTCCCATGCCGCACTGGGGCCAGAAACACCTCAATCGCACTTCCGGCCCTTTCGCATGGCAGGTAAAATGTGGGAGCGTTGTGCGATCAGGGGCCATTGACAGAGAAAACCTGTCAATGATTTACCCCACAATTATGCCAGCTGGTGACGTGAGAGGAGTGAGACTGTGAAGACATCTTGCAGAAGCATCATCACTGTCCCACTTCTCTCATGTCCCCATGCCAGGATGCCATCTTTGTATGGAAAGGGCCACTATATAAGACTGTTTCCAAGCCTCACTTGTGCAAAGTATTTCAGGAGAACACTATAGCTGATGGCATCAAAAGGTACAGAGACATCCGCCAAAGCCAGCAGCACCATACTCTACTTGTCCAGTGGTCCTTTCCAGCTCTAAGACTCTATGCTTCTGTGGAACTGAAATGCCACCTTAAGTTCAGGCACCTTGACCAAGAATGTAATATTAGAGGTAGGCTGAAAACTATCACTTAGGGTGGGCTGCATGAAAAAGTGGTCCCACCAGTGCCTCTTTTGAGCATGGTGAAACCACAGTCTTAGAGAGGCATTTATGGAACTGCCCTTACTCACTTAGCCAGGAGTAGTTATTAATGAAGACAGATCACCCATCAAACACTACATGCCTGTTTTAGTGCAAATGTGCAACCAGAAATTGTATTCATTGCCCAAAGTTCTCTGATGCCCAATAAGGTTGTAGTTATTACAGCATTTATCACATCTCAGCATAGGGTACAGTAAGAAGGATGGTGATAAACAGAAGCAAGTGCTTACTGTTTGACAGGTCAATTGCTTTCTCCTTCCTGAGCATGTGGAACATGGGAAAAGGTTTTTCTTGTTAAATCAGATATTGAGCAACATTTTTAAAACACCATTCTTTCCTATTATGAATCAACCAACACTGATACCTCTAGAGAGTGCAATATTTCAGAGGATAACTAAAATGACTATGTTCTGAGCACTTTATAGTCATTGACCTCTACAGCAAAACTTTGGCTAATTCAATAGAAACTAAAACTGTCCAAACTTTTTTAAAATAATGCAATTTTACATTGTGTCTCTTTCCGTCATATTTCTAGTTCAAGGACACAACAGAACCTCTAAATCAATTACTGTTCTGTCAACATCCAGCTACAGTTCCACATACCAAGAAAGTTCATAAAAAATCCAATGTGGGACTCCCATCACCACAAGTCAGTATGGCTATGTTAGCTGGGGAGGATGGGAGGTGCAGTGCCACACATCTAAAGAGAGCACTTGGTTATGGAAAGCTGCTCCAGGAAACGTAGAGGGATTGATTATGCTGTGTGGAGATGCATTTGCAAGAAAAATATGATTTCCATGCCACAGAATGCTTTACCTGAGGCCCTTTCATACCATATAGCGCTATGTTGCCTCTGTAACTGTCGTGCTTCTATCCTGTGGAATCTTGGGATCTGCAGTTTCAGGAGGGACACTCAGAATTCTCCGCCAGAGAGCTCCTTGGGTGCCTCTGGTAAAACTGCCAATCTTAGAATTCCATAGCTTGCAGGCATGGTGGTTGAAGCGAAATCACAGGGCTACAACTGTGGAGTGTGAAATCAGCCCCTATTGATAATCAAGCTGTTAAAGCAGGGCTTTCCAAACAGTGTGCCGTGACACATTAGTAAGTCACCTGAAATGTGTAGGTGTGTCACCAACAATCTTAGAAATGTGTGTTATTATTTAAAAATCATTATTTTTCTGTGTGAAAGGTTTTCATGAGATATGTTGTGTCCCCATACATTTTGTTATTGGAATTTATATATGCGTCCGTATCTCTTATAAAGGGTTAGCTTAACCTCCAGTTTGCTAGTAACATTGAAATTACTGTGTCATGAAATGATGCATGTCTAAAAAGTGTGTTACCATCATGAAAAGTTTGGAAAGCTCTGTGTTAACGGCATAAGAACAGGGACCATTAGACTGTCATTTTTGGCAGAACGTTGGGAAACAAAGCTGTTAATCCATTTAAGCCCAAAGGTCGTCTGCTCAGGGGTGCTCATTTTATCTGCAAACCCACTAGATGGCACATGTCATTTGCAACACAACGGTAGGCCAGAATTCTGGATTGCTAAGAAGGAACGAGCAATATGCTGGTGCATGTACGCCATTCATGCTTTTTTGGTTCCTCCTGCTAGTGCATCTAGGTCAACAAACTAGAGAGTACTTGCTTATGATGAACCTCAAAAATAATTTCTCTAGTTATCTTTGAGAAACAGGAAATAAATGATAACATACTGATAACTAGTAACTGTTCAAGGGTCTTGCAATGGTAACTCAGCTAATCATTTATTAAAAATTAAAACGAATGAAAGGAATCAAGCAGCACTTTTAATATCAAACTAACTGGTTCATTTTAACATGAGCTTTCAATAGAAATCCATGATATCTCATGTTAAAATAAACCAGTTAGTAGTTGTTTTCTCTTCTTCCGCCTCCTCCTTATGATGATGATTGTGCCATCTTAAAGGTGCTGCTAGATTTTCTTCCCCTGCCCTTTCCTTTTTATGCTGAAACAGACTAACCCAGGTTTCTCTCTGAAAACATTTCAGAAATAACTTTCCAAGCAGTTCTCCCTCCCTTGAAATATCCAGGGCTTGCAAGTCCCATGGGCCAACAGGAAGAAGGAGCAAGTGGAAGCTTATTGATAAGAAGCTCATAGGAAGAATCTGGGTGTAGATCCTCTTAGCTTAGTCTTGTCATCTAAAGACTGGTACCATCTTTCCACAATTTCAATCAGAGATTTATTTTTCCACCTCTATGTGGAAACACTGGGAGTTGAACCTGGGATCCTCTGCATACAAAGCAAATGCTTTCCCACAGAGCTCTTGTCCTTGTGCTTTTTGCTGGATATTCTGTACATATACTTACACGAATACAAAGAAAGAAATAACACTACTTGGACTTTTCACATCTTCTTCCTCCATCATTTGCAGGGGGCTAGATTCCGCTTTTGCTCCATGCTAAGAACAGGGAGAGTAGGATGAAAGGAATAGGAGAGCAACAGGAAAGGGGAATTTGTGGATGCTTTGGCCAGTTGTTATTCCACACTGGATAGACCCAGTGGAACTTAAATAAATGTTGGTTTATCAAGTTCTTGTTGATTTGATGGGTCTAGTCTAATGGTGTCTAATTATAGGATTTAGACCTTCAACTCTCACTTCCTATTGAAAGCGTCATCTCCATGCTGCAGTCTGGCAATTGTACATGAATAGCATATACAGGATAACTCCCGCCCCAGAAATCAGGCTTAGATGTTTACAAATACTTTATACAGGAACAGAAAATTAACAATAATTGACATTCTGGCAATTGCCAAGACTAAAGAGCTGTAGAATTTAGAGTATCTTTTAAGCAGTAACAATACAAATTTCCATGTGCAAGCCCCTATTCATCAGCTAATTAAAATAACTTTTCTGAGGCTTATTTCCCACCTGCCAGCAGCCTGACCTTGCATCTGTGCTTGTTCTCTGTATTATCAAGGTTCATTAGACAGAGGCTATTTCTGTATTGCACTGTTATAGTGCTATTATTTAACTTTCAACATCTGGTGGAATTCTGGGGTTTGCAGTTTAGGTAGGCGCAAGAGCTCTCTGGCTGGGAATTCTAAAGGCCCCTCCCTAAACTGCAAACCCCAGGATTCCATAGGACTTTGAAAGTGGAATAGTAGCACTGTAACAGTGCAGGGTGGAAATGACCTCACATTCCTTTGTTCTCAGAACAGTTTTTTCACTCATTTCCCACCATCCCCTTCCAGCCCCTTTGTTCCAAGCATTACATGGCATCAAATACCAAGGCATTACATGGCATAGGAAATTACATGGCATTACATGACATCAAACATCAAAGCACTATGTAGCATTAGAATGCATAGCAAGGAAAGCAAAACCAACCTGACAATAAATAAGCAAGGTGGTCTCGTCTTGAAGAATAGACTAGATGATCTTGGCCCTGCCAACTCTGTGATTTTTAAGTCCCTGAGTTAACCTGAAAGACCTTCTGTTTACTAAACTCAGTTTAGTCCATAATTGGTTCAGTTCCATTAAAACAGCAAACTTTAAGATGCTGAGTGGTGAGGGATTTGATCCCAAAAGGGTGCTTAAAAAAAAAAAGCAAGATCCATTACATTCTTGGCCTAAGCAGTAGACTTAGCACCACATTATACAGCATTAAATTATTAGTCTACTCTCAACTGCAGGAACATCTGCTAGAGTTAGACATGGCATTTTTAATTAAAGTCAGCAGCACAAGGAGCTCGTGGTTCATCAGTTCTGCTTTCACTGTATGAATTGCTAAATCCAAAGGGCGCTCCTGCAAAAGAGTGAGTCAGGACGTGCTCTCTGGAAACTGAAGTAGAAAAATGGCAAGAGCTACAAAGTGGCTAAATTGACAGATTATTTTGCATCTTGCAACCCAGCGGATCAATTTCTCCTTGAAACTGTTCCATGAAGAAACAAAGGAGTTTCAAACTAATTTGGAACATCTCAGTGTTTTGCAAGGTTCACACTTTTCACTTTTTATTAGCAGCAGGCAGGTGTTTATTTCTTGGAATGGGATAAAGAGGAGTAAACGTGCCAAATGAATGAATGAATGTTCTCCTTTTTTGATTTTTTTTTAAAAAAGCAAGTTTGTTTTCTGTGCAGAATAAAGATGGAACTAGAAGATGTAACTAGTAAAGAGGGCCCCTCTTGTGTCTTGCTGGGGGCAACTTAAGTGGAACACAGGTGGGAAGAAATCTTTTTTTCATGTGAAACTCCTTCCTTTCTTCCTTTTTTTGCTTTTGCAACTTGGAATTTTTTTGCAGGATTCCCTCCAGATCTGTGAAACTGAAGGGAGAAAGTTGATTTCACCAAATCTACATAAACTTCAACTGTCCCACTTAGGTAGAGATGACCTTATTTAACCCTCTACCTTCCCAATTTTTAAGCTGCTTTTTAAAATGTCCCAGTTTCTCACTTTTCCTTCCACCTTCTCCTTGTCCTCAGCTTACTTCAACTGCTGGAAACTGAGCTCAATGTACAAATGTAGTTTGCACTCAGTTAACTCAGCAAGGGAGAGATGAGAGGAAGGGGCAGAATCCTGGGACAGTCAGGCAAAGCAAATTACTGTAGCCTCTCCTAGCTTGTACTTTCTCGCTCATTAATAAAATTTACCTTCTTGCTCACATGCTGATGTTACTTGGAATATTTGTCCCAGTTTTTATCTGTAAAATGTTAGAGGTTATTAACTCAAGCACCTTTTAGGGATTTCACAGAGCTGACTCTACACCAGGGGAAAATGGCATCAGGCAGTGCCTTTGGTAGGAATTAGGGTTGCCAGAGTGGAAAGTTGAGAGGGTTCCTGTCTCTTAATAGGTTTGTAGGAGGGGAGATTTCAGCAAGTGTTGCTTATTCCCTGGTTTCATGGCAACCAACACCCACTGGCATTCTCTGTTCTACAGAAGCATCCAAGGTACGGGAGCCCTCTCCAGTTTTCAATCTGGTGACTCCAGATGCTGGAGATGGCTTGGTGTGGGCAGAATGCATCTTTCAAGCAACTTCCTAAGTCTAGTTTTAGGCATCTGGGGTCCTTTCACACTACGCAATTGTAGCAATATGGTTCCACACTAGCAGCAATGACTTTCTCCTATGGAATCCTCATGGGATTTATATAACTTGGTCAGAAGAAATTTCCCTGGCTGAGGATTCCAAAGGCCCCTCCCTCCATTGCCAATCCCAGGATTCCAAAGTGTGGAGCCATGGCAATTAAAAAGGGGACATAGCACTATAATTGTTTATTCTCTAGGGGTCTCTGGGCCCTTCCCAGTCCTATTTGAGGCCACTCATTAAAAAAAGGTAACCTCCTGCCAAGATACTAAAGCTGTCCAATTCCGCCCCCTCAAAAAAAAAAATAAAAAAAAAATCCGGAAGTGGATTTCCAGCAGTTACTTCCTGTTTTGATATTCTTTGGTGAGAGGGTGTTTGTTTCACATTTGAGAGATCAGACCAGCCTGTAGCAAACTGAGGTGAAAAAATTGGCTCAATGACCACAACAGGTTTGTTAGGAGAGAGGAATTTGGTTCTTTTTCTGGCAGGAGTTGGGCTGGGCTGTAACTGGCTTCAGTGGCAGACCCAGACTATTTCCACACTAGACTGTTATAGCGCTATTATCCCACTTTCAACATCCTATGGAATCCTGGGATTTGCAGTTTAGGGAGGAGTCTCAAAGGCAAACCCCAGGATTCCATAAGATGTTGAAAGTGGAATAAGAGCACTATAACAGTCTAATGTGGAAGTGGCTTCAGTTCTAAATATCAGTATGACGTCCTCATATTGCTAATTTTAATCCCTCTCCTGACATCACCGACACATAGCTGCCTCCTCCCATTCACTTGCATTTTGCCTGGGTGCACAGCTTTCTAGGTGCTGGGCAAAATGCAAGTGGCTGCCCCCTCCCATTCATATGTCTATTGCCTTGGCACCTGGAAGAAAGAGCAGTATGCCCGAGCAAAATACAAGTGAATGGGGAGGGAGCCCTCGAAGGGAATGGGAGGGGAAGTGCTCCCTTGAGTAGGAGAAATTATTCTCCTTTTTTTGACTTTTGCGAGGGTTCTGCACCCAAACCCTCACAAAAGCCGAGGGTCCACTATATAACCACATGAAAAAATGGTGCCAGGCAGAAGAAAAAAAGAGTATGAAAAGATAGAGGAATAGAAGAATGGAGATGGCAAGTCAAGAACAGAATGGCCACTGGGCTCCCTGCTAGCATGGCCACTGCTAGCATGGCCACTGCATGAATCTGGATATCAGGGTGGGTAATTGTCAAGGCTAGAGGATGGGAGTTGTATTCACCCCGTGCAGCACCATGGAGAGCTCTGACCTTCACTTAAGCTGCTGTTGCTTAGATGGCTGGCAGTAATAAAACCACACATTTAGCTCAGGTAACTTTTTCTGTTTGGGAGGATGCTACTTAGCCTGGTGCAGACAAAAACTGCCAAGTGGCAAAAACTCATAGAGGAGTTTACTGCACAGATTAAGGGTCTTCAGTTCACTTGCAGTGATCCTGCCAATAAGTGCTTCCAGTCCCAAGCTCAGAGCTATATGTCACGCTTCTTTTCCAAAGAAACAGCTAATACAGCCAAATACAGATGGCAACTATACCCCCTCAGTAAGGACAGAATTAGGGGCTGAAATGTTGGCATAGAACTCACTGCCATTCCTCCACCTTAGTTAGAGGACCATGGGGAAGACATAAAGTTCTAATAGGACCTTTCCAAAGCTGGAACCCAGGGGGTAAGAAAACAATACTGTGCCCATTTCTTGACCACTCCCAAGTCCACTTTGGTGATATGTCAACCCAGTAAATAGAATGGGACAGAAAAAGGAATATAGTTGGGTCAGGCACATATTTCACAGAGGCCTTCCAGATTCAAAGTGAGGTTGCTGGAAGTAAAGATCCCATACAGGCCATTTCTGCCCTACACTGTTATAGGGCTATTATTCTGCTTTCAACATCCTGTGGAATCCTGGGGTTTGCAGTTTAGGGAGGGGCCTTTAGAATTCTCAGCCAGGGAACTCTTTGTTCTTAATAAACTACAAACCCCAGAATTCCACAAGATGTTGAATGTGATTCTGAATAATAGCACTGTAACAGTGTAGGGCAGAAATGGCCATGGTTTCAACGTCTGTGGACTGAGGCTTTCACGCAAATGCTACTGTGCAAAAGCAGTCCCCAAAAAGCCTAATTACATCTGAATCATTTTGTGCCACACTCATGAATGTTTCCAGAGGGCAAATTTCAGAATGGTTGGTTGACAGAGGAAGACAGTGACAGAATGTCTGGGTCCAAGCTATCTCAAACCATCAGTGGAAATGGGCCTTGGCCATTGAAATTCTGTTACCCTGTTTGCTGGTGGTCCCGCGAGGGACTCCAAAATGTGTTCAACTGTAGGTGGGGAAAATTAGCTCTGAGCACTGCTTTAGCATTACGAGAGGCTGGTAACTTAGCAGGATCTTGTAACCCAGTGTTTACGGGGTCAGGCCAAGTCAAGAAGCAGACCAGTTTGAAAGTAATGAATTATCTTTATTAAATACAGGCACACAATGTAAGCAACACACACACACAGATAACTAAGGAAAATTAAAAGTGTCAGTAAGATAGCGGGATTTTCAGAGGGATAGTTGATTTGGGTGATACGAAACCTGTTACTGAAGCCCAGAAGAAGATAGAGAGCGATGCTGGGGTTCGGTGTGGCTCAGCACATGGAGTTTAGGGGAAGTTCGCCAAGTAAAGCGGCAGCAAGGCGGTCTGGAACTCGGAAGCGATCCGAGGAAGGTCTCGGAATCAGGGGTTTTTATAGGGAGAAGTGTGACTGCAGGCTATGCCTTACTAGGGGACAACAATGAGTTTTGGGTGCGAGACAATGTCTCCGAAAGGTCACAATTTAGCATGATGGAATCAGAGCCAAATTAACAAAGGTGTAGCCAGTATGTAAATGCACAACTCTTGGCAGTGGATGGTTCAGCCTTTGTCAAGTTGCCTGCTCAGGGCAGGGAGCCTTTTGTGGGTAGCACGCATACATAATGTGGTGTTTGCCGGGGAGGTCTCTGAAGCTGCGATCTGGCTATTTCTGGCTTGCCTGTATTGTTTGAGAATATTTCAGCAGTTAAGTGCTGAGCCTAGTTTCGTGCTTGTCCGGAGGCCTCACAAACTTGTGGAGAAGGGTGTTATGGGAAGGCCGAATTATGATATCAAAATGATATCGAGTGCTATCGCTAAATAGGCCTAAGCTGCAGTAACAATTCCTCTTCTCACAGCTGGAGGAACCATGATTTAAAAGTAGCCCACTGTTGGTATCTTTACCTTGTCAAAGACTCAGAATATAATATCTGCTCTCTCCTCTGTGCTGTAGAGGATGTGGCAAGGTAAGAGCCCTACCTTCTAAAAACAGACGTAATTCAAGTCAGCCAATAATTAATTTTTGATACTTGCACTTTGTCTGTCTCTCTCCATCTCTCTCTTTGGGCATTTCCACCATACACTGTTATAGTGCTATTATTCCTCTTCCAACATCCTATGGCATTCTGGGGTTTGTAGTTCACTGAGACCAAAGGGCTCTCTGGTTGAGAATTCTAAATGCCCTGCCCTAACTGCAAACCCCAGGATTCCATAGGAGGTTGAAAGTGGAATAATAGCATTAGCAGTATAGTGCAGAAATGGCCTTTCTCTCCCTCCTTCCCCCTCCCCCTTTGTGACGACAAAAGCTGTTACACAAAGATTTGATTTCTCTCTTCCTGACTGCCTTAAATGCCTTGAAATTGCTAGATGCCAGAAAACATTAGAAAGTCTCAGTGTACACCATTGGCTTGACAGCATCTGGCCAATTACATTATCAGAAAAATTGACATATAAACTGAGGATGGCAAAAGAGGAGCATTAAAAAAACATGTTTGCAGCTATGTGGTACCTGTCCATTTTATTTGCCACCAAGACTCACTGCTACATGGCCCATCTCGACATCATATGCAGTTTTAGAAAAGTGACAGAGCTGCTGGATTTTTACCTCTTATCATTCTTTCCCTACATTTTGCCTTTAAGTGATGAAGTTTTGCTTCTATGGTTGACTGTTACACTATATGGATTATTTCCTTTGTTTGTGTTTCCTTCTCCCTCCACATCCCTGTTATTAAATATGCTGTTTACTGTCATTAAACCACTAATAATACTGTAGTATCATTAGGTAAGGTATAAAGCCGCCAATGGCACCACCTTTCATGGTGATGGGACTGCATACTACTGTGAGGCAAGAAACTATTCAGATGCCAGAAGTGCTGCTAGTAGAGTCTCCCATGTCAGACAGGCTTTTGCTGAGGGTTCAGACTAAATGTGCCAAACAGTTACTGGGCAACAGCAGTAGTGGAGAGTGACACTGATGGAGGATCTCTCAGAGGCAACGGCAATGGCCCCATAGCTAATACTTGTTAGTACTGCACAGAGGGAGGCACAATAAACTCCTTTGTATGTCTTTTACCATGAAGACACTATGATGAGACAGTCCAAAATGAACAAGAGATAGTGCCAGAAGATGAGACTCCCAGGTCAGATGAACTGCTGAGGTGAACAACCGCCAAGTAGTGCTGTGGCTAATGGCACATCTGGACTCAAACCAAAAGGATGTTTAGCTGTTGATGTCTTCAGGGGAGAAAGAAAAGTCCAAAGCTGCAAAACACATATTACAGGAACATGGACTGTAAGAAGCATGAATCAGGGGAAGCTAAACATAGTAAAACAGGAAACAGAAAGTATAAACATTTGAGTACTTGGGGTGAGTGAGCTAAAGCAGACAGGAATGGGAAATTTTGAGTGTTTTACTCAGGGAATGAAAATCTAAGAAGAAATGGGGTGGCATCAATAGTGAGGAGAGATGTGGCAAAAGCAGTCAAAGGACATAACACAAAGGCCATTTCCACACTAGACTGTTATAGTGCTCTTATTCCACTTTCAACATCCTGTGGAATCCTGGGGCTGGCACTTTAGGGAGGAGCCTTGAGAATTCTCAGCCATAGAACTCTGTGGCCTCAGTAAACTACAAACCCCAGAATTCCATAGGATGCTGAAAGTGGAATAATAGCACTATAATAGTGTAGTGCAAAATGGCCTAAGTCTTCATTTGTTGATACAGTAATTCATTGGATCAGGTTGGAAAGAAAAGAGCTTTTAATTTAATTCTGCAACTTTACAGCTGCATGATTCCAAAGCAGCCTCCTTATTTTTGTTGGTACATTTGCAACTTCTTCCTAACCACTATGGGTGGGTGAGCCGGCTTAGGGAGATATCTAGGTTTGCAGAAGTGAAAAAATACATAGTGGGAGGAGCAGATTAGCAAAAACCAAGTAAGCTGGGTAGCCACTGAATTCTGAATACTGAGAAGGAAAAATTGAGGATAGACAATAGGGTGCAATGGAGTTCAATATCCTGGCAGAAGCCATGGTTGGTTGACTTGGGCAATTTCCACACTACACTGTTATAGTACTATTATTCCACTTCTATTCCAATTTAGGGAGTTGCATCTAGAATTCTCAGCCAGAGAGCTCATTGCCCTCAGTTAACTACAAATCCCAAAATTCCACATGATGTTGAAAGTGGAATAATAGCACTATAACAGTGTAGTGCAGAAATGGCCTTGGACCACGGAACTTCACACCACAACAGTTTGTTGCAGATCCCATTTGTAATCCCATTATGTGTGAACCTACATGGGTTAAATGAACTTCATGCCTAGGTTTTATTACTTTAGGCAGCAATTTTTAAGCTGTGATTGCAAGAGGGGAAGAATGAGCTATATTTACAAATTAAGGACTTTGTTCAGC
This sequence comes from Iguana delicatissima, assembly GCA_948472985.1. Lineage (NCBI taxonomy): Eukaryota > Metazoa > Chordata > Lepidosauria > Squamata > Iguanidae > Iguana > Iguana delicatissima. The sequence continues at coordinate 453,880 of CAOKZL010000579.1, read as the reverse complement.
TCTCTAGAAGTATGTTGCAAATCCAAATTAATGCAGAGGAAGTACCTTGTGATTTATGTTGGTATAATAAACAACAGCAACCACATATTGCTTTCTGTATGATTAATGAGTCTTATTTACAGTGCTTTTCCTTTAATTCTGCAGGTTTATAATTACACACTTCAAAAGGTGAGTAAGCATTTTTATTTCTGTGTCTTGGATTGTGGAAGTGTATACTATGAGTTTGTTCTCATGAGCTCACAGCAATGTAATATCTAAAGATCTTTCCAGATGACTGAAAAATACTTTTTTTGGTTTGTATTTTACCAGCACTAGTGCTGATCCAAAACCAGTAATACCATATCTTGCACCTTTGAAATGAAGGCTGGTCAGTGTTGCTACAGCAAGATTAAAACTGAAAGAGAGAGAGAGAGAGAGTTTAGCTTTTGCATCTTGATTTTTTTTATCCAAATAGGTTGTACTATACTCACAGATCAGTTTTATCCTGATCCTGGTCACCCCAATAGTACATAAATGAAGACCATATTCCTGTAAAACACTTCATTTCTCAAGAATTTAGGGAACAATATTGGAGTGCTAAGACTGGCGAGGGCAAATTAAAATAACAAAATTACAGGAGATTGTTGCAGACGGGGCCAGTGCCATGGATACAGTGAGAACAGATCCTGGAATAGATAGACTTTTTGTAGATCAAACAAGTTTTCCTGTTCATGCAGGAGATAGATAGAAGCTTCCATGTCAGTGGTATGGCTAGTCCACTCCAGGTTCTATTCCAGGTATTAAAGAAGCTATGTATGGTACTGAACTTATTTTGCAATAAGGTTCAGCACCTTGGGAAGCGTTTTTAAAGTCCAGGGTTAAAGTCTGGATTAATAGCACCTTTCACATGGAAGTTTTTGGTCACTCCTGTGTTCATGACATTCATGATGGTTTAAGCTGTGATACCTACTTATGTGGGTGCTTGTCCCACAAAGCATTTGCAATGGCAGGAGATGTGCTAACTCACGGGTGGGCAACAATGGAAAGGTAGAGGTCTGCATTGTTCTTTGGAACACCTTGTTGTTGTTGTAATGTGCCTTCAAGTCTTTTCCAACTTATAGTGACCCTAACGCAAATTTATTACGGGGTTTTCAGGTGCTGAAAGTGTGTGATACCTCAGGGCAGGGTTTTCCAAATGGTGTGCCGTGACACGTTAGTGTGTCACCAGAAGTGTGTAGGTGTGTCACCTACAACCTTGGAAATGTATGTTATTATTATAAATCATATATTTTTAAAAATATATGAAAGGTTTTCATGGAATATGCTGTGTCCCCATACATTTAATTATTGCAATTTATGTATGTGTCCATATCTCTTATAAGGGGGTTAGTTTAACCTCCGGTTTGCTAGTAAAACTGAATTAATGTGTCGCAAAATAATGCATGTCTAAAAAGGGTGTCACCAACGTGAAAAGTATGGAAAACTCTGTCTTAAGGGGTCGCAACCCTCACCTGTAGCACCAGCTCCTAAAAATAAAATCATAGAATCATAGAATCATAGAAATGTAAAGTTGGAAGAGACCACAGGGGCCATCCAGTCCAACCCCCTGCTATGCAGGAACACCCTCAAAATAAAATATATATTTGCCCCCAAATACCTCCACACACCTGCTAAGAGATGCAGAGGTATTTTCACCATGATTTTGAGCTTCCTGGCCTAATTCAGACCTCAGAAAGGTCTGATTAACAAATGGAAGTGAGTGGAAAACACCTCTTGTTCACTTCCTGTTTCAAAAAAAGGCCTCCCTTGGACCTAAAATGGTCCAGGAGAACCCAAAGTTTGGTAGAAATACCATCTGCATCTCTAGGAGGCATTTGGGGGCAAAAGTTTTTTTTCAAAAATTTCACAAACATTTGGTTCAATCCCTGCGGGTACTGGGGGCCTCCAAATGCACTGGAAATGTACTCCATATCTGCTAGAGGGCATTTTGGACCATTTTTTTCCATTGTTTTCAGTTTTTTGGCTGAGATACCCTGGGAAGCCACAAAAATCGTCCTGCAGCTCACAAGTTAAATTTTGCCCATCCCTCTGCTAACTTGTTTGGAAAAAGCCTCCCTGCACCCTTTAATAAATTGTTCAGATCTGATTGCTGGAGGAATACGTAATCCCAAGGTTAACACAGACTGAATGGATAAGTTTATATTTCCCGCAACAAATGTGTAGCAAGCTGGTGGTTGCCTCACATCCAGAACACATTATCCTAAACTACCCTTAACAACTATAATGCCCCTTTGCCTTCACTGAATGCTGTGAAATGAAGCTGCACAGGCAACTAGAACCTTTGGAGTTGATGGGAGATGACGTCTACTTAACAACTGAGAGAAATGTGACAATGTGAGAACAAGGCATGAGTTCCTCATCTCATTATGTTCCATGTGATGAATAGTTTGGAGAAGGGAACTGAAACTAACTCTAGACTGCTAAACCTTGGTTTCCTATAATTATTTGTGAGTATTGATTGACTCATTGATTGATCTGAGTGTCACATATGACTCAAGCCCATTTCATTTGAGCCTTTGGCTGAAACCTGGATGAAATTCAACCCTTTATCCCTTGTTACTTGTGCAGACAGCACTTGAAATGCGCTTTCGAGGCTTCACTTTGACCAAATTTCCTAAAGTAATTACTTTAGAAGCTTGACTGTCGGGGATGGAAGCCATAAGCCAATGAGGATAACTCACTCTACTCAACCATCTGAAAGAAACTGGTTTGGAGCAAGAAAAACAAACTTGCTCGACTTTTGGAGTTCCCTTATCACAGACATTATTCATAACTATAAAACAAAGACAACTGTGATGCAGCTGGTTAGGAGATAAATAGACTGCCAGGAAAGGTAGACAAGTAAATCGATCACCTGCACTGCTCAGGCATAGCCTGGATATTAATGTTGGGACTCTACACTTTAGAGCCTTAAAAAGTGTTAGGGACACTTGAAAAGAATACCTTTCAAGGAATTTGGAATTCCAAGGAGTACCTACAGTTTGCAGATTTAAAATGGTAATTAAGAGTTGTTGCTATTGTTGTAATTGTTGTTGTTGTTTTACTTGTTATAACAAATATAACAATTCTTACAATTGTTGTTGTTATTGACAACCTGTGATGCATAGGGGCTTCAGGAAGTCTTTGGTTCCCTGTCACGTCAGCAGATGATTTTGTCAACGTCCTGGTCTGCTTGTGGAATGAAAGAAATGGACTGGCTGCTTGACACAATTGCTCCTGCTTATCCTCTCCCAGGATAATATTACTTACTCCTACTACCATACTTTTCCTTTTCCTCAATACTAAAACAAAAGGCAGCTTATAAAAATCAAAACAAAATGAAAAACATTTGCAAAGACCTAAGTAAAAAATGTTTTAAAAAGTGGTTAAAATGCAATTAAGCTACCCATAGAATAAAAAAAAAAATTAAAACAAATCCATGAACAGACAGAAGATAAATGGAAGCAGAAGATCTCCTATGGAGGCATCCAGGACACCCTGAGATCAACAGCCCTGCTCAGATCTCACAATCTATGGCTTCGTTGACTGAATCTGCAGTGCGGACTTCAACTTTTCCTACTGCCTCCCACTTTGCCAAGCATTATAATTTTTTTTCCAAGGAGCCATGTACACCATGACACATCAGAGTACAATAGCCTCAGTTGGTCAGTTTGGCTTCTAGGAAGAGTTCAGATTTGTTTTCTCTAGGACCCAATTATTTGCCTTTTTGACATCCATGATATCATAGAGCTCCCCTCCAGCATCACTTATCAAGTGCATTAATTCCTTTCCTATCAGTTTTCTTCACTGTCCAGCTTTCGCAACCATACATAGAAATCAAAAATCTCTTTAGCATAAGCGGCATTAGACGCACCATCTGTTTCCAGTGGAGCTGAGGGTGATGAAATGGAGCTACACTGGCAGAAAGCTGGGAGAAAGCCCAGGCTTGGCCACCATCATCATATTTCCACATACTCGTTTGAGGGAGCTCTTCCAGGTAGTCAAATGCTTTCTGCACTTGGCCTCATGAGAAGAAGCTGTAGGTTACCTAATAATTAATTGGGACTGACTTGTACAACAGTTTCCAGATAAAATTGCTCCTTTTCATTCCAATTTTGGCCAATGAATGATCCATAGTGTCTACGGAAATGATGCTGAGAGATCTGTTTAAAAAAGAAACTAAACTCCATGTGTCACACTGTAATGGACAATTTCTGATCAGTGCCTTCAAAATTTAATTGTTAGGAAAGATGTTGAAACACGTAGTAGGGTCTTAGATCCAGGGTTTCTGGGTGAGGCAGATTGTCTTGATCCCTTTCGGTCTAACTTCATGCCCAGTTATGGACGAGAGACTGCTTTGGTTGCCCTGGTGGATTATTCACATGGGAGTTTGCCAGTGGGATTGTGTGTCCTTTTTTGGTAGTGTGAAAACTCTTGGTAGCTTTTAAAGGCATCAACCTTTGGTCACCTTCAGGGTCACCTGCCTAGAAAAGGAATTGGAGGTACTTATTTTTTGATGTCTCTGATCCCTCCTGGAGGAGTGAATGCAAAATGTTGTGTTGGGAGACTCCTGCAGTGGCCATTAATCTGTGTTGTTCCTCCAGATTTCATGTGGTCCTCTTACTATTTTACATATGCATAAAACTGCTTGGAAGAAGTTGTTTCAAGTTTCGGAGCCATATATTTGCTGATAAAGCCCGACTCTGTCCTTTCCATTTAAATCCAGTGAAACTGATCTAGCTGGTGTCAGTGGCCATTTCTGCACCATGTTGCTGTCCCAGTATGGGGATGTGTTGCTGCTTTCTGCAAGTCATGCTTTCACATGACATCCTTGAGGTCCCGCTGACAACACATCCCCACCTGTTGCAATCACAGGATATTCCATTATTGGAAAAAATCCTCCCCCAGTGCAGCATGGGAAGTGGCCAGTTGCACTGCAGAAAGGAAGGTGCGTGTCACTCACGCTACCTTTCCGCAGACAGCTTGCTAGATGCAGAGGAGAGCATTCACATCACACTCCCATATTGTGACAGGATGACAACAGAGACGGGTAAGTGCGGAAATGGCCAGTGGTGGAGTTGATGAGGGTAAATTAAAAAAACAGACATAGTCCTAGTCAAATGAAAGGAATATCAGGGAACAGAGAGACATATCAGGAAATGTGGAACAGTAGTGTCTCTCACAAGAAGAGTTATTAGTACTTGCAAGCAGCAGGTGAGCAGCAACCAGTTCCCATACCACCACCATCAACAGAGTCCAGCAGAGAAATAAACCAGCCTTAGTCTTCTTTGACAAAAATATACAAAGTTGATTAACTTACTAACACTAAAGGTTTCATAACATTTCACAGTGAGAGGCTCTGTAATGTGCTTTTCAAACATGGAAGAAAAGGAGAGAAAGAGAGAGAGATTGAGAGAGAGAGAGAGAGAAGTGCATACTTCAAAATGAAGAATAATCAGTTTAGATTCACTGCAGACTAACATATGCAGAAAGAGAGAGGGTGCAGCTAGGACCAAGGTGCAAAAAATGACATGAATAATGCTGTGCCTAAACTTTTGGAGAGACGTACGAACAATCAGCAACTGAGTATAGATACGATAAGGCTGCTATTTCTAGAAAAACAAGCTACAGTGGCTGAGGTTAAATACCTTTTGAAGGATCACACTGCACTTTGGATTTGTTCCTCAGATCAGCACTTTGGATTTGTTCCTCAAATCAGCAATAAACCAGATTACAACAGTGATTAAAAATCTGATATGCCAACTGTGCCAGTTCCTGGAGATGTTGGACCTTGCCCAAGTGACAAATGCTATTACATCTTTCGTGGACTTCTCAACATGTTCCTTTTCTGCATTTCAAAAGTGGCCAGCAACTTCAACTGCTCTAGAGAGCGGTGACTGTAGACTAGTGGTGGCTGACAAGAAAGGGAGCTTGTGGCTCTTCTGTTACAACACCTTAACTGGCAACCTTTGTGTCTCTGGGCCCAATTGAAAGTGTTGGTTAGGGCCCGTAGAGCCCTATACAGCTTGGGTGCTGGGCATCTGAAAGACGGTATTCTCTCTTAGGAGCCTGATTGGGTTTTAAGGTCACTGGAGGAGGCTCTTCTCCTATACCCACCACCTGCTGACATTCTCAGTGTCCATTCCCACTCTCTTAAAACTCCCTGGCATCAGCATCATCATCATCATCATCATCATCATCATCATCATCACGAATTTATGGATTTATATCACACTTTTCCCCCAATGATAAGACTCCAGGCAGCTTATAATTCATTAAAATAAGTCCACATAAAAAATCTTTTTAAAGATTGGTTAAAAAAATCTAAATGTAAAGGTTATTTAAAAACATTTAATCTGTAAAGCTAAAACCATTTAAAATGCACTAAAAGACAATATTAAAAATCAACAAGCCAGCACAGCACACTATTAAAAGCCTATCATTCCTAAAAGCCTGACAGAATAGGAAACTTTGTACTCTTTAGTGGAAGGAATGGAAGGAGGGAATCATCCTAGCCTCCCTAGGGAGGGAGTTCCAAATTCTGGGAGCAACCACCAAGAAGGCCCTCTCCATTGTTATTCTCCATCTGTGTTACCTTTTGGCCATCAGGCAGTGATGCCTTTGTTCTGGTAGATCTTGATCACATATAGCGGGTTGCTATTAGAATCATAACATCAAAGAGCTAGAAGGGACCACAAGGACCTTTCTGAAGGATTGCTGAAAGGATTGTTAAAAGGCTGGGTGATGCAATTTCATTTCACAGATGTGTTTCAACTGTGTGTTTTATATTGTAATAGTATTTCTGTTTCAATCTTAATTGTGCTACTTGTAGCCACTACAAGTGCCATTTTTGGCAGAAATGTGAGGAATAAATTTGATAAAGAAATAAAAGAATCCACAATGCTTTACAGACTAATATAAGCAAAAAGTCCATGGTATTGGCCTCAGGATATTATTAGATAAATTTCGACAGGAATGGAATGCCCCAAAGCAAAGAGAGTAACAGGGACAGTCAATGTTTGAAAGGGAGATGTGCAGGACACATAAATAGGGGATGAGAACAAAAGGGTTAAGCCAGAGAATTCAAGCACATGCTCTTTAATATTTCAGAGATGAAAACCAAGTCACATGCACCCAAGTAAACATTAGAGTATGGTCAAGAAGGAAAAATTTATTAATGAGGAACAAAAGATGAACTGGGAGAGATTTCAGCCATTACCTTTTTTTCTGCATCTATTGGGATGGGCAAGATTCTGTCCCCCTCCTCTTCGTTCTTTCCTCTTGAGCTAACTGAATGCTTTTGCACTTTGAACTCAGGGCCTTTCTGTACTACACCATTATAGTGCTATTATTCCACTTTCAACATCCTGTGGGATTCTGGGGTTTGTAATTTACTGAGGCCCAAGAGCTCTCTGGCTCAGAATCCTAAATGCCCCTCCCTAAACTGCAAACCCCAGGTTTCCACAGGATGTTGAAAGTGGAATAATAGCTATAACTATAACAGAGTAGTGCAGAAAGGCCCTCAGTTTACAACGCTTGAAATCAATTGAAGATGAAGGGAGAAAAGTGGGAGAAAGAGATAGAAGCTGGGACATTTTAAAAGCAGCTGCAAAAGTGGAATGATGGTTGATTAATCAGGACCTTTCTTACCAAATCAGGACACTTGGAGGGTATCTGTGGAAAAGATGTGTTTGAAAGGAGAGGATTAAGGGGAGAACTGAAGTATCATCACACATGCTTGGAAAGCTGGCTGCAAGACTGGGGCAGAAAATGGATGGCATTTCTTAGGGGCTGGCTGCTTTTTAAAAAGGGGTTAGAGAAGAAGAAATTTTAAGAAAAAAGTCCTTTGAAAGTAGTCACACAGAACTAATTTGAAGTGTTGCTTTCCAATATGTGTTTTTCCCCATATCCCATCCAAAGGTCAAATAATAATGGCTTCCATTATTTCATTTACCACTTGCTATTTTTCTACATAGTTCCTTCAATATATCAGGTCAGGTTTCCCAATGTGAAGCCAAATGTAAATTTAATGAACCCAGAGCAACTAAAGTGAGATTCAGTATTCAGGGAAACTCCTATAATTCTTTTTCAAAAATCTGAAGTGATAAGGTCAGATGAAAGGATGCAGTTTTGCAAATGCTACCCATTAAAACAGAATAGAGTGAGTCAGCCAGGGAATATTGAACAATTCCATAGTAGTATTGATGACACCTCAGTACTGCAGGGATTGAGAGCAAAACCTAATGGTTTGAGGCATGGGTTTGGTAGCACAACCCACTCACCCCAGAAACTAGATTCCCATAAGGCATATGGCCAGAAAAAGAAGTCCAAACAAGGGTTTTCTAGTTAAAAAGATCTCACGTAGACCAGCTTTAGAACACCTGGAGACTTTGAGTGCCTCTGTCATTTGAGGGGAACAAGACTAGGGCCCTTTTCATACCATACCTCAATAGTGTTTTTTTCCCTTACAATCCCAGCCTTGCCATTTCTGTGATAATGTCAGGTTAGGAACACTCTCTTCCGCACCCTTTTGCCTTAAGTGGATGAGTAGCGTTATTGCCACCAGTGTTCCTTTTGCACTACAGTATCATTGACCAAGCCCTGCTGTGCCTTCACCCTGCCCCACAGCTCCTGAGTGGTTGAGGTTTTTTTGGTAAGCCGTTGTAGTGCAGCCATGTTGTAACCTCATGACACATCAGTACACTATTGCAGTTTTGTGCTATATGCTAAAAAATGTGTTAAAAAATAAAAAAAACTCAAAGGAGAAATTTAAAATATACACAGAGAAGCGGTAGATTCCAAACTTGTCATACCATGGGAGTCGTTGAGGGAGTGGCAGGCTGGGCATGCCCACATTCTGCCCACTCCTGGATCCATGAGGACAGGAAGCACAAGCGCTATTATGGAACCGCACTGACACAGCTGACAGGATTGTAGCACTAAAGGACACTCTTAATGTTTTTTTCTGGAAATGATGTAAGACTGATTTGCAACGTTTGGGAACGGGTAGCAGCTGGATAGTGATGACATCGTGTGGTAACATGACTCCTGGACCAAGAACAATCCGTTGCTGTTGCGGGATGGCGACATCATGTGGAAATGGCCTGGGTCACATGGATCTACAATCAAGACTCAGGAGAAGGAAACTTCATGGATACTGCAAAACTACAAAGTCCCACATCTTTTCACACTGGATTCCTCCTGTATCAGCTTTTTCTGGCACTATTCTGATTCCAACATGTTTCTAAGTATATTTAAGGAGGCCTATAGTTTCTTCTGCACTGGTCAGGCCTCATCTGAAGTACTATCTTCAGGACTGCAGTTTAGGGAGAGGTATTTAGAATTCTCAGCCAGAGAGCTCATGGGCCTCAGTAAACTACAAACCCCAGAATTCTACAGGATGTTGAAAGTAGAATAATAGCACAGAAAGGCCCTGAGTTCAAAGTGCAAAAGTAGTCTGCATTCAGTTAGCTCAGGAGGAAGAAAAGGAGAAGAGGGGGACAGAATCTAGTCCATCCCAATAGACACAGGAAAAAAGCGGATGGCTGAAATCTCTCCCAGCTTGTCTTTTGTTCCTCATTAATAATTTTTTTCCATCTTGACCACACACTAATGTTTACTTGGCTGCATGTGAATTGGTTTTCATCTCTGAAATGTTAAATATTCCATTTGTCTCCTTTGTTACCCTAACTTCTGGGAGTCCTGTGGGGGGACCTTGATTTGCTCCAAGTTATAAAGGTTGGGGAAATTAGCGGATCACTGGCATTAGCAAAACGAGGGGCAGGGTTACCTAACAGGATCTTTTACCCAACTTTAGGGGTCAGACCAAGCAAAAAGCCAGAAAAATATACCAAATAAATGGATTTTATTGAATGAATATATTCTCACGTACCTACGCACGACTCACTCACTCGTGCACACAAGGCCTACTGAGAAGGAAAAGAGGTGAAAAATGGATAGGAGATATAGCAAAGGGAATATAGAGGCGGTGATATTGTACCTATCCTGAAGTCTTTGGTCCGGGAAGTGGCAAAAAGAACGGAGGTCAGCGAAGAGATGGCTGAAGGGATCACTCACTAACAGAGTGCTGGTCTGCTAGCATGGCAGTGAGTTCTCCGAAGAGACCCTCAAAAACTAGGACTACTTATAGGGCAAAACGTGCCTCGAGGGCAGGCCCTCTCCCGGGAAGAACAATGGGCCGGTTGTTTGCATGATTGGTTTATGCTGGGTTGCGAGTGTTCAGGGTTGCAGTTGCAAAGAGTTGCAGTGTAAGTTTATGTAGATGGACCTTGCTATGGAGGATTTTCCAAAGTCAAGGTTGCTCAACCTGGGGAAAACCTGATAATCCCCTCAAGCTGGCTACTCTTGGCTGAAGACCCTTTGTTTATGTGGACTTGCACAGCCTGAGGTCTCCTTGGGCTACATGACTGAGGATTTTCTTAGTCTTGACCTAGTTTCGGCCGCTTCGACCTCTTTGCCTACATGCCCATCCAGGCAACCTCTCTGACATGGTGGGCATATTTGATATCAAATTTATAGTTCCCAGGGATAGAGTATGCCAATGGGGTAACACCTTAACACGGAGTTTTCCAAATGGTGTGCCGCAACACATTAGTGTGTAGATGTGTCACCTACAATCTTGTAAATGTATGTTGTTATTTATAAATCATATATTTTTAAAAACATGAAAGATTTTCATGAGATATGTTGTGTCCCTGCACATTTTGTTAATCTATGTATGTATGTGTTATAAGGAGTTAGTTTAACCTCTGGTTTGCTAGTAAAACTGAATTACTGTGTCGCGAAATGATGCATGTCTAAAAAGTGTGTTACCAACATGAAAGGTTGGGAAAGCTCTGCCTTAACGTTTCAGAAGAGCTACTCCTGCTAAGCCTATCCTACCTCCCAGTTTGAAAAAGAGAGATAGCTGCTGTACTTTTAATGATGGGGTAGAAAAGGGAGTTTCAACAGGTGTTGCTTGTCGTGCAAACAGGTAACAAGCAGCACCTGCTGAAACTCTCTCTTCTACACAACCATTAAAGTTACAGGAGCTGTCTCCAGTTTTCAGTCTGGTAAATCTATTCCTGGGAGTCTCCATACCTCTGGCTGCCATCTCTTTGGCAGGAGAATCCGGAGAATTCTCATATACACTGTGTGCGTAGGTATCCCTGGATACATGGCCTTTTTAAGAACAGAATTGTGTAGCACTTTAAGCACATGCTTTAGGAGATTTCTGGCTTATTAGCCTGCCAAAGAAGACTACAGACAGCAAGAAAAGTCCACGGGCTCCATGTTACTCCCTGCCTTTCTGACAGCTCTGTGGTTATTACGCAGTATTAAACATTTGCTGATGGAAGAAAGCATTGCTGCCCCCTTCAGGACACTTACTGCAGAGATCAGGCCTAGTTAAAAGCTAAATTTTAATATTCACAACACTGGTGCAGGGTTTCTCCTCATTTCACCTGTTTTTCTTTGCCTGCAGGAATGGGAGCAAGTTGTTTCTGTTTAGCTTCATCAGGGTGTATGTGGATGGTAAGCTCCTCTGGGAAACAGCTAGGGGAAATATAACTTGCTGTTGCCAAGTCAGGAGCATCCCTGGTCTGAGATTTCAGCAGCAAAACTTGAAAGGTAGAAAGTCCTGGTGATGTTCCAGGGCCAGGTTCTGGTGATCTTGTTAAACATGACAGTTTAACTCTCAACAATGTTTGCTCTGAGAATGTCAATCAAATAACAACCAGAAAGTCTAACAGGTGTCAACATTCTTCTTTGGCATGAAATTAATTCCTAGCCCTTTTTTTAAAAAATGTTGCAATCAGTGCTTCTTAACAACACATGAGAGTCATACCAGGATGCCAGGTTTTCAAAACAGCAGTAAGGGGTAGTTGAAATTTATGAAATTCAGAAATATTTCCACCATTGGGAAGTGATAATAACAAAATTCGATTAGTCTTTTAGTTGCCACAGGATTATCATTTTAAACTGAGTTCTTCTTCCTTCTTTGGCCTGGGTGTTACCACTTAGAATCAAGTTGCCCATCATATTGCAAAGTAGGTCATCAGGCGGTACTGTGTATGTTGCCCACCTCTTTTATGAATCTTTGCTAGCAATAGCAAACCAGTAGCTGACCAACATAGAAAAAAGCTCATTTGGAAACCTTCAACCTTATTGCTAGCCAGCGGGGGACTGGCCAGGACACGTCAGGAAGACCTGTGTAAGGCTTGCCACAAGTCTTTTGAGAGTAGGGCTTCTTGTGAGACTTCCAGGCTTCCATGAGATCTCAGATCCCACCTGAATCTCCAAACTTCTGGAAATATTGTGATGGCAAGCCACCAGCAATTTCTGAGGGGAGTAATTTTACTTCTATCTGCTTAGCCTGGAACTGTTTGGAAGAACAGGCGTCAGCCATGCTCACAACAGACACTCTAACATTTAGATATATAATTTGTGAGCCGAGAATTGGCTCTATACCCCAAAATGCAGGACTTCTGGCATCCCATTTAATGCTCATATGCTTTCCAACCCTTAAATAAGGGACATCCCATTCAGGAAGGGACACCTGGTAACCCTATACGGGGCAAGCTTTCCAGAACTTAAATAAGAGACATCCTGTACAGTAAGGAACACATAGTAACTATAAGTCCAACTCAAGGAACTTTTCCAAGCAAAAAGAAAGTTTTTCATACTTAATGGCTCATTTCCATTAACTACTGTCCTTCTCGTCTCTTCGCTTCTCTTCACTTCTCTCTACTCTTCCAGTTAGGGAGTAAAATGCTCCCTCATCATAATCATGCTATCAATAATCACAGAATATTTTGGGCAGTAGTAGTTGATGATAATGATGGAGATAACGATAGATCAACAAAACAAAAGAAACCGCCATCATCCTATCTCTTCATGCCTATTCAGAAACAACCGTCATGATTTCAAAATGACGGTTTCAACTCAAAATGGTTTCAACTCTTTTTTTTTTTTTTTTGGTGAGTTGGTGAGGCAGAGAAAGAAGATAAATGGTTCTAAGAGGAGTGAGGGGAGAAAGCAGATGAGAGCATGAAAAGAGGAATGGTGAAGTTGGGGAAAGACAAATAGCCAGAAGAATGAGAAAGGGAGCAAAAGGAGAAGGAGGAAGAGGATGAGGGGTGAGGTGACTAGGGGAGGAAGGAGAAGACAAGTGCCAATAGATGGAAGGAATGAGAGAGATTATGAGGAAAGCATGCTTAGCCAGGAGATGTGGGCAGGACAGTGAAGGAAAAAGTAGATCAGAGGAGGGAAGAAGAAGATATTTGGCCAGGAGTTGGGATTAGGATGAGAAAAAGAAGAAAGAGCAATCAGGGAACAAGGAAGAAGTTGTGTGTAGGTAGGAGTTGTGCTGGAGAAGAAGGGGAAAGTGTCAAGTCCTGCTTCCAGATGACTCAGAGTCTGAAACAGAGGGCACGCCAGAGGCTGAAACAGAAGGCATGCCAGGACCTGCTGTACAGAGAGAGGTTACAGTGCCAGAAATAGAACAGGGGATGATGCCAGGTCCAGCAGAGAGTCCAGGCTCTTCAGATACAGAGGAACACTTATCTAGACCCAGCTTTGCACAGCACAGGCAGCAAAGAGACACCCAGCATTGCTGTCTCAGAATTTATAACCGGCAACAATCAATCAAGGCACAGCTGCACTAGGCTTTGGGTCTATTTAGCTGGTGTCCTTCCCCTCCAGGAGTTGTCAGAGCTTATCTGACCTGCTACCTTGCTGGATGTCTTGACAAATGCTTGAATTGACCTTGGACACTCCCTTGCTCTGAAATCCTGCTGGACTTTGTTTCTGTTGAACTTTATTTATGACTCCTTGCTTACTGCCTGCAAATCAGTAACAAGCTGGGAGATATTCAGTTTGTTCTGTTTCATTTATTAGCTGTGCCAGGACTGAGATAGGCCAGAAGGATGAAAAAGAGAGGGGAAGGGAAGCAGAAGGTGAAAGTGCATGGTGGGGGGAGAAAGAAATGAAATCAAAATATTTGACAAAGAGAGGGGAAGGAAAGGGTCAGGAAGAGATACTGGAGAGTCTACAACAGTTACTCCAAAACAATCTGCCTGGGGGGTGGGCAGCAGCATACAGTAATTTTTTTTTAAAAAAAATAACTTTTAAAGATAGTGATCTTTTTTGGAGGTTCTTCCTTCTTGCTTTATGGAGCGGAGAAGAGGAGCCAGGCCCTATGATCTGGGTACCGTACTTACTGCTGATATGGGAGGGATTATTGAGTTTAAGATTTTGAGAAAATCACAAATCATATCATTCTGTGTTATTTTGTCATGTTCATTCTATTGCTCTCAGGGTATATTTTTGTGATAGGCCCTCTAATGAAATTCTCATGTGGATAGACAATATACATTTGGTTAAATTGTTGCTCATCCTACTTACATACCAATCGTTACATCCTGAATCTCAAGTAAGTGCAGCCCTCTGCTGTGTGTACAAATATCTGTGAACTGGCTGAGATGTTCATCTAATATTGGAATTAGAAGAAGAAAACAATAATGCATCTCAACTTTTCTTTGAAAACCACCCAGCCAAGGAAACAGGAAGTCAGGAGATAGCCTGAGATTCCCACTTATTCCCTGTATTTTATAATCTTCATGGTTAGCATGCTAAACATGTGCTGTTGGGAAAAATCATCTCTTTATAACCCCCCTTTGCTGTTCTTATACCCTGTTGTTTCAGACTGTTTGATTTGAATTTATTAACAAAAATGTGAGAATATTTTCCCTATTGGAAGCAAAAGAGTGAGTCCAGAGTTAAGTATTTTTGCACTCATGCTGTGATGCATGCAATCAAAGTATGAAGTGAAACAGAGCCCCTTTAATATGAGGACTTCATTGTTTCTGCATATGCATCGCTACAGCTGCAGTAAAATAAACATGGTGCACTGATTTGGTTCAGAATGAGGCCAGAATACTAATAGCTGCCTTGTGCGCTTGAAACAGAAGTCTGTGAGTCAGTATTTTCACTCTCAGTGAGTCACGGAGGACATCCTTGTATATGCTTGGGAATGCAAATAAGATTTAGAACAGGTAGAAACTACGCATTTTACATCTTGTACAATGTCTTTCTTATTCTATATTTCTACCATCTGCAGGTAAATAAGTGCCTTCTGAAATATAACATATACACTTCTTGGTTGCAACTTGACTGGCCAAATTACAAGCTTGCAAGTGCACTGGGCTAGCTAATTGTTGACAAAAAGTATAGGTATTATTGCTGCACTGGTCTTGGCAGGACAGAAGATCAGTGCAGGATGGAGAAGACCTGACTGAGACTATTGGGAAGCTGGAATTCTTGCTTGTGAAGTTCTATTTGCGGGCCAAGCAGCATCAGTTCCCAAAATATTTTGGTCTGGTACCCTTTTACCCCAGATGTCAAAGATGGCTTCCTGTGGCTGAGCTTCCAAAGTAGGCTGCAAAGGTGCTTTCTTGGTCCTTATGAACCATGAAGGACAACAGGAACGTGCTGTCATCTTGCATAACAAAAGGAACAGCCTGCCACTTTGTGCCAAGTTTCCAAGGTTGTAGGACTGCACATCCCATTACAGTGGCTAAGATTAGCATTTGTACCCCTGGAGCTTCAATTGATCTAGGATTACACAGTGATAGGAGAATCACATTATTCATAAATGTTCTATTATTAGTAGCTTTCCTTGCACTGTAATAAAGGACTCTAATTTGCTATGAACTGTGGAAATTTTTAAAAGTGCTTTCAGAAACCTGAAATGACAGTGCACTTATCTGCACAGTTTGAAGGTTGTTAAACTGTCATTTAATTTTGACAGCAAAGGATAACTTAAGCTCTCAGATGCACCAAAGACAATCCTGTTTAAATGAACTTCAGACCAGATTTCAATAGACCTGTCTAGCTTTAGTTCCCAAATCATCTTCTACTCTGAAAGTCACAGCACAATCCGGGCAGAGTAGAAACAAACAAACAAATCCACTCACAAGCTGAGCCTGAAATGGCAGCTGTGTTTTAATAAGAAACAAAGCAGGAAACTTTGAGGAACAAAGACCTGCTTTCTTTTCTTTATTCACTCTCTCCCCAATCCCAGATAAGGAAGCATTACTTTTTTGGAAGTAGAACTCCAGCTTGGCCACTGGAAGTTATAGTCTAAAACGTAATTCTTTCCAGCTTCTGTTTCTTTTTCAATATAACAGAGGTTCTTGTGGTCTGCAGGCCCCTGGGATCCACAACACCCTCACAGAAAGTCCGCAAAGTCTTGAAGGATTCTCAGCCTATCTTCTCCATGCAACAGAGTGGCCATGTGAGAGGAACCAAAGCAAAGGAAGGCAGGTGGGCTGGTCAGCCGGCTGGGCTTACTCATTGCCTGTCAAGTGGCTACTCTGCTGTGAGGAGGAGTGGGTGGAACATCTGAGTGACAGTAGAGCTGACAGGCAGCCAGTCAGAGTTTACCTTTCTCTTTCTCTCTTCCCTCCCTCCTTTCCCGCAGAGAGAAGTCCAGTGTACTATCAGAAATGCTCCAACATCCCTTTTTGTCTTCTTCATCAGGAGGGAAAGAGAAAGAGACAGAAGAAAGAAAGAGAGAGAGAGAGAGAGAGAGAGAGAGAGAGCAAACAGTGGCTGGCTGGCTGGCTGGCTGGCTGGCTTTCAGTTCTTCTGTCATTCAGCTGCTCAGCCCACCTTCTACCCCTAGAAGAGTGGGATCCTCAACGCAGCATGGTGGCCAACTCTGAAAAGAGATAGCAGGGAGGAACAGGAAGAGGATAAGAAGAGAAGGCGCTGCTGCAGCAGCTGCCTCCCACTGTTAAGAAACTGGAAGTTGGAGCGATAGATCTACCATTGGCAAAATAAGCCACAACTCAGTTCAGATGAATGAGCATGCAGCTGGTGAATGGAAATTGCAAGGTGTACTCAGGGTCTTTTATGGAGGAATTGCTTCAACTTGCTTTTTGGCCTTCAACCTCCCCTTTTGCCTTTTCCCCTCCCTCCTTCCTTTGCTTATCTAAGGTCCTTTCTGCAACTTACCTTTTCTTGGCACTGGGATGCAGGGATCATGCAAGCAGCCTCTTGTGAGAGGCTCTCACGACCCTGCTGCTTCAGCTCCGCAGCCACTGCCTGCTAGTGAGCAGGCAGCGTGAGGGCTCCTCCTCTTCCTTCCTCAGCGCAGCTTGGGATTTTCCCAGGCTGCACTGGGGCAGTAAGTGCGGGCGCCGTGGCTCTGGAGGCTCCGCATGCATGGTAAGTGTGCGTGGGGCCCTGGAGCGGTGCACAGTTACGCACCATTTTCAGCTAGAAGCTGAAAATGAAATAGTGTGCGATTGGCGCCTGCTGGCCCCGGCAGTGTCGCACAATTGTGAGGACATCATGTGGACAGCTCCTCGCAATTGTGCAACGCTCCAGAGGCCCTTTCACATGGTGAATGCTGTGCGAAAAGGGCCTCAGTCTCCTTTCCTCCTGATCAAGAAGGCAAAAAAGAGGGGGAGGGTGTTGGAGTGTTTCTGATAGTAGACTGAAAAGCTTGAAAAGAGGGGAGGGATTGAGAAAGAGAAGGACAAATGTTGTCTGACCTGCCGGCTAGGCTTGCACTTTGCCCTTCAGTCAGCTCCAGCCTTAGAGGCACTGGAGGTGGAAGGAGGGCTTTTCTTCAGTTTTTTGAGCCCTAGACAAAAAAGTGCCCTAGCTCTGTGAAATCAGAAATGGTACAACTCTAAACAAGCCAACATTAAAGGAAACCATGTTGGCCATGAAACAAAATTCTGAACCCATATTAGAATAATACTTTTATAGCAGTTCCAAAAGGAGCAGGAAAATATGTTCAACCTTTTGTGTTTCCTAGAAGTATTCACAAGGCAAAATATTGCAAAAAAGTAAAGAAAAGGTGGTCCTTTGCTATTGTGAATATAAAATAGTAGCGTATATACCTGGCATTGCCTGGGATTTTATTTTGCTCATAGGTAATACTTGTTAGAAAGATTTGAGATCCATATGTTAGGAGTTACATTTGGTTGAAATACACAGATTTGAGATCCTATGTCTCTAATTCCCCAAACTGCCTTGTCCAGCACCTGTAGCTTTTCCCCATATTTCCCAATCCAATGTGTATTTAGAGTTGTTAACATACAGAGGTTCGGTTTCTGAGGGAATACACTGGCCTCCTCCTTCTTGCTGCTAGGTCTTGTGTCCATAGCAACTGGCCAGGCCTAAGAGCTCTCTGGCTGAGAATTCAAAAGGCCCCTCCCTAAACTGCCAACCCCAAGAATCTTCACAGGCAGCCAATCATATGAGGTCTTCTTGCCTGACACAGCCAGTCACATGAGGTCTTCACCTGCCTGACACAGACAAACTCACAAACTCACTAACTTTGACTTTTATATATTAGATAGATTTAAGCTGAGAATTATCTTTGAGAGTGCAGCTATATTCGGAGGGTCCCAAATAACAATTCTGCCGCCCTCATGAAATTTTCCTTCAGTCCCCAAACTTCTAGCATTGCAGTAACTTAAAACCTCACTTGATAACTTAGGAATAGAGTTTAAGCATCCAAGGAACGGGGGCAGGCAAAAGTACCAACGCAATGCAAACATAGCAAATGTAAGAGATCTAGGAGGAACAATTTTCAATGTCTCCCTTTCTACAGTGCTAGAAATTTGGGGACTGAAGGAAAATATCATGTGAGGGGGACCTTTACTTTCCATTTTTGGGCATTTTGGGGCACTTGGGGCTTTTTTTCCATTTTGGGGCATTTTTGTCAGTCTTTTTGGACCCTAGAGGGTCTCAAGGAAAGAAGTAGAGTGCCTCAGGGAGAGAAAATGGGCCCACAGAGCTTAGAATTTGTTCCACCCTGACCTACCAGTTGGAATGGATGAACATTCAGATAGTAAAGTCACTTTACTACCTCAGTGAGAAATAGGCTTTTGAGATGGACAAACTAAGGAAATCAAGAATCTGCTTTTTCAAGAGACTAGTTGCAGCATGTCACCGAATTCATCTCTCCATTTTATCTTTTAGATCTTCTTTGATAAAGAATTCTTACAGAGCCAGAAAGCTGCCAAATGCATAGTGGTATTCTATATTTTAAACTACACTTAACAGATAATACAAAGTAGATGCCACCTGAAGTACCAAATTAAACCAAAGGAGGAAAAGCAACTCCAATCAATTTAATCACCATTGTGAGTCAATTACTAAATGTCTACTTGACATCATCTGCCCTGGGCTTTTCTAGCCATTGCCCAAGATATAAATATTATTCACTTGCGTGTATGATTTACAAGAGTGTCCTTCAATCAAGCACAATGAGCACCCTCCTCTTCCAATTAACATTTCGAGTCACGTGATTCAACCAGTTGACACTTGTTTTTCTCTTACTGTCTGAAAAAACGGCTCTGGCCTGAAATCAGATAATGTGGAAAAGAGCAGAGATCAAAAGCCTATTGATGGAAAAGAAGCAAGAGCTTCAGTTCAGAGACCTCTGGGATGGTAGGAGAAGAGAGAATGATGAATTACAGTTGACAAAGGAGGAGTTCTCCTGCTGCGTTCAAGTGACAGACTTGTTTGCACAGGGCATCTGCCTGAGGATAATCACATGGAAATGCGAGTTAAGTGATGATGGTTTCACAACGTATCCCGCAGAATGTCTATATTAGCTTTGGTCTTCAACTGATGGGTCATGGCTTGCAAATGGTCGGTGCACTCTGCCTTGGTGTGAATCATGCCAAGGATGCCACAACCATTTTACTCCCCTCCCTGTTTTTTTTAGGCAGAAAGGGAAAGGAAAATATCAAAAGCACATTGTTTGGCAGGCACACAAAACAGCAACAAAAAACAAAATTTGTCAAGGTAGGTTGCAAAGCGTGGCAGCTGCATTCAGCCACTCTGGGTGCTATTGTTCAAAATAAAAAAATATTCTGAAGTTCAGGTCCATGATCAGGTGATATCTGATAATGGTGGACACTTGGAGATTGGTTATGGGAGAGAAGGAAGGAACGCAAACAGAGACTTTCATCAGCAAATATAACACATTCTAATATTTATCTGCTGGGAGCAGATATCATGTGAATTTTGTTTCCTGAGGTCCAGAAGAGTCATAATCTTTTAAAACTAGTTTAAGGAAAATTGAACTTTGTTTTTGTTTTGTGACGCTATAAAGTCTGCTAGGTATTAGAAGTTCAATGTAATTTTCTTTATAAAGTGTGAGATACTGTGAAATGTAGGGTTTCAGGACTTTGGTAAATATTAAGAACACAGGAAATTATGTAAAGAGCAAATCCCAACCTTGTTAATGAAGAATGCATCCAACTTGGCCTGGAACTAGAGTAGCGTAGGAATGACCTTCATCCATAGAACTCTGCACTGCCCTTAAGACTTGCTGCTGAGGCCATGAGTCTATGCTTCTTCGCTGTCTAAAATAACACAGGTTGGCATGAAGGGCAGGGTCTTTTCTGTGGGTCTTTCTGACAACAGTGGGATTCCCTACCACAGCAAGTTATCCTGGTCCCACTGCTGTTCCATCTTTTCATGAGCAGCCAACACACCTTCCTGGCTTGGGTAGGAAGTGAAGAGGAAAGGTCAGATGTTTTAAGGTCTAAATAAGGTAAAGCATGCTGAAGGAAGTCTCTACTTAGACGCAGAAAATATTCTAAATTCATAGAGATTTAAAGTAACGTTAAACATGTATGAAATATTCTAAGCCATGTTCAAAACAGCATGACACATACACCTGACAAAAGATACCAGTTGGAATAGCAGTAAGAGATAACAAGAAGAGCTGTTTGGAAACAATGCTTTCTCTTTATCGCTAAGTTTGTACGATTGTCATAGTTTTTTGATGCCTAAACACTATGATTTTGTAAGAATTCGGTATAAAGGAGGTTAAACTCCCTGGCAGCCAGTGGACTTTTGAATATGCACGTCAGACTCTGCTCAGTTCTGCATCTGTCTAAAGAAACTGCTGTATTCAATCCACTAACAGATTCCATTCATGAACCTTAAACAGTTAGTATTTCCCTTACAAAATAAGGCATTGCTTGTTAAAAGGTTTTCTGACTGCAACTGTTTTTATATATCCCCTTAAGAATGTTGCTATATTCCAGTGCTTTTCTTCATTCCATTTTCCATTTTAACCCCTCCCACACTGCCAACCGCTTTTCCTCTTGTGTTATGTCTCAATTAGATTGTAAGCCTGAAGGCAAGGAAGCGTTTTGTTGCCCTTTTACTTGTAAAGCACCATGTGTTATTGTTGTTGTTGCTGCTGCTATTATTGTTGTTGTTGTTGTTGTTGACAACCTGTGTTTCCAAGTGGTTTACATGTGAGGCTAAGCAAAGATACTACAAACAACCATATTTTGCTCTTGGCTTTTAAATAATTTTATTTGATTTCATTTAATACTGATGTAATCCATACAAATAGCAAACTTTTAAGTTATGACCTTAGATACACAGGAGCTGTTTTCTTCCAAGGTATAACATTCTTGTGGATAGCATGGAGTTAAGGAGGTTCCCAAACACAAGGCCATCTGTGATAATGGTAAGTACACACCTTTGTGTACACAAATGGAATCAATGAGCATATAAAACAAAAGCTAAGAAACAAGTAGTAGCTCAATTTAGTAGAAGTTTAGGTGCCTCCATTCCAGGCTCTAGTTTCAGGATTACAAAATGAATACATAAACTCTCTTGAAAAATATACATAAAACTTTAGTTCAGCAGTGGAGTACCTCTGTCCCTAAAGCTTAGCAGATATCACTTATGGTAGAATCTTGAGAGTCATCAGAGTCTACAGCTGATCTTGCATCCAAAATATCAGAACCAGTTTGAGCTTTTGCAAAGTTGATGAAAACCTAAAAGGAAACCAACAGTATGATTTCAAATTAAGTGTATCCTGCTTATGCAAGTATTTTTTAAAAATTACAAAAAACCCCCCATACAAATCTAGTTATCTTTCCCTATAGCCT
The DNA here is from genome assembly GCA_948472985.1 of Iguana delicatissima. NCBI lineage: Eukaryota > Metazoa > Chordata > Lepidosauria > Squamata > Iguanidae > Iguana > Iguana delicatissima. The sequence continues at coordinate 431,918 of CAOKZL010000579.1, read as the reverse complement.
AGCTTCATATGATGCTAATGATGTGATTAGCAGTCATGTCATCGTTTTCAAGAAATTAAATACCAGGAGGTGATAGTCATTGGCATCACACTATGTGAGGAGTTGAAATTTCTTCTCTGGTTGCAATCACAATAAAACTCTGGGGGTTGGGCATGGAGAGATTGAGAGTACAAGCAATTACCTTTAGCATTAAGAAAAACCTCCTTCTGGCACCAATGGGAGTGTTTCCTGCCTCCTAATGCTAACTGCCACATATTTGAGGTGGGAGGTCAAATTACAGCTTGAAAAATAGGGTTTAAACATACTACAGAGCTGATGGTAGTTGATCCCTTCCACAGTGGTATAGAACTTAGAAGTAATGTGTTGGAAGAAGCATAATTACAACCGCAGTTGGTTGGAATTACAAGGACCATACACTTTAACTCCATCTCATTTCAGGTATATGAATAGTAGGTCCTGTGGGTTGTATTTCATAGAAAGCCACTGGATGAATAACCCCTGAGTATTCCTTGCATAAGAAAACCCTAAGAAATGTGTGGGGTCGCCATAAGTCGGCAAGCAACTTGAAGGCACACACATGCACATACCAATCTGTGCAAATCTAGCTGTTGTATGCTCCTACATGATGGACATTAGGTATTTATATTTATCCTAATCCAAAAAGCTGCATCACAGCAGATAATGACTGTTTTTAGATCAGTTTAGCAGTGGAACAATATGCAAAAAGAGTGCAGCATATCCAAAGGACACGATCTCTCTCAGGCATATCTATCTGCAAACCTCAGGTTTTGTTTCAGGTGACTCTTTGATTTTGTAAGCTGGAGAAACAGGACCTTCTTTGTGGTGGTGTCATGAATGTTAAATTTCCATCCCAGACACCAACAACACTATCTTCTAGCTCAGGGGTAGGTAGAGTGCAGTACTCCAGGAGCTGTTGAACTACCACTCCAAGTATTCCTCACCACTGGTGGCTATGCAGTCCAGCTGTGTCTGGATAACATGTTGTCCGCCCATATTCCAGATGCCAGATTAAACCTTTGACTGTTACCTATCACATATCTTTTAGTTTTAGGAATCTTGCCTTACAATAGAGGGGTGGATTGGATGTCCTAGGATATCCTATCCAGAATTCTATCTCACACAGAATTTAGTACTCTAAATGTGAAAATAATAATAGCTGAATAATACATCAATTCAATTTCTCATGGTTGGAATGGATAAATACAATTTCTTACCTCTTCTAGAGTTGTTTGACTCACTGAAAAGTGCCTGATTTTAAAGATTTCTTTGTTTGTTTCCAGTAGCTGAAATATGTTTGCTACACCTCCTGCAGACACTGGGACATGATATTCTGCCATGTTCAGTTGGTGGTCCTACAGGAATAAGAAGATTTATCACAGATTCATCAGAATCTGATGAATGTCTGATGCAAAAAGGAGGAAGTGGATTTCTGAAAGGAAATGCCATCATCCAGTGGATACCACACTAGCTTTCCTTTGGCTGGCCCTTGACCAATTCCTTCATAGAACAAAGCATGGCCTCTCCCAAGAACAACATGTTGGACCAGGACTCTGGGATTCAGGGCTTGAAGTCCCACTCACCAGTGGAAACACACTGGGTGACTTGGGCAAGTCACGCTCCCTGAGCCTCAGAGGAATGCAATGGACAAATATCTGAACAAATATTGCCAAAAACAAAAAACAAAATGAACAAATGCAGTTAGTTTGCCATAAGTTGAACTTGACTTGAAGACACATAACAATAGTAATGGGCTTCTCCAGGTCCTCCTGCTATGTCTTCTGGATGTTCACACAACAGTCCTGCAAGGAACCCCAGAATCAGTTACACCCAATGTTACTAGCTGCCATTGATGAAGAAGTGGGTTCAGTTGTCAGCACTCTCATTTTATCTGTGGCATTGAACTATAACAATCTGTCATGAATTTGAATGGCCATTTACACTCTGAATTTCAGTTTTTCCCTCATACTTATGCACTAGGATGAGACCCTTTGGTCTCTGTGTGTAACATTCTGTTGCTAAATCCAGTTAGAACTAAGCCTGCAAGGTAGGCATTCTATGATGTTGTCACATGCAGAGGTGTATTTGAGCAGTTTCCTGAAATTTGGATCATTTTCAATGTACCTTCTTTGGATCTCCTTCAAATAACACAAACAGAAATAACTAGGACAAAAAAAAAAAGTCTCAACAAATCAGCTGCCCCTCCCCCGCATTGGAGGAAAAAAATCTCTCAAGCCATTTTTTTTTGATGGACCACAATCCTGTGGAACACAAATGATGTGCTCTGAATATCAGAATTAAGAGGAATTCAAAATTTCTTCCATTGTAGGGACACTGGGATTCATTTTGCTAGGAAATACTTCCTAATACAAGAAATGTATGTTTTATTTTATCCAATTCTATTTCACCCTGATGCCACCATGTGTTTCTAAGTTGTGTGTGGTGGGGTGAATCATATTTGATTCTACACACAGAAACACCCATGTGCCATCAAAAAAAATTTTATTCACTCTGTTTTATCATTTCTCAATACCCCACAACTCACATAATGCATTTTTTTATTGTTGCAAACAAAGGTGAACCATGAATGAAAAAAGTCTGTAAACCTTACTGTATATGCATAAATATTATTAAATTATAATGATATTCATGATAATAACATTTAGTTGATGCTGGTTTATCATGATGGTGTCCCACTGCTGTAAAATTCAACACTGCTGAAGTACCCCAGCCGTACTGAAGTAATTCAAGACACCGACAATTACTACCAATACTCTTAGCTTATTCAGAATTATTTGGCCTCCATCTAGCACATATTGTGTTGTACCAGTTTGACTATAGATGGATAGCCACAGGTTTGTGTGAGGGTTTTTTTCCTGCTTGTGTGTATGTGTTTTGCTTTTTATATTTATATTTATTTATATATATATGGAGGAACATGCAGTGATACAGCCTAGAAATGCAGTGAGATGTTGACTGGGCACCCCCAGAATGTTAATAAAGTTACATCTCACATTCTGTAAGAACAAGGACGTTGTATATCTTTGGCTTTTTACTGCTAAAAAATAAGCAAACATGGTTATTACTGTGGGATGCCTGCTGATCTAAAACCACACCAAAAAAAATGCTGAATACTCCTCTGAATAGATAAATAGGCGGCTTAACCATTTCAATCACACCTTGTTACAGATTTTATTCTCTTATAGTTACCTTCAGATATGTGTTTGGAAAGTTTGACTGCAAAAATTCTGTCAACTTCTCTATGTTATCTACCTCATTATTCAAATGCATCTTCACAGTGAATCCTTTTCCAAATCTAGGGAATGAAAGATGTTATGAAATATAAACAGAAAATAATATGATATAACATGATATAATGTACTATGATATAATAAAAAATATGGAAAGAAGAATCCATATTACAATCAAGCTGTTCCTTTTCAAAACTGAATGAAAACACAACAAACTTCCAGTGTGGCTAAGAAGACATAAGGGATATATCTGGGCCTTCTCTAACCTGCAATTGCTCACATATCAGGACTTGTCAACCTTTGGGATTTAACTTTTTTTAAAAGAGAGAGAGAGAAAAGTATACAATCCATCATAGAGTTAGCACAACATCCTTGGAAGAGGGATTAACTTAGCTCTTTCCCCCTCTACCTACCTAACACGCATGAGTGCACAAACAGGAAAAAAAATCCTAGCTCAGTATGAAGCATATGACAGAACTTTTATTCTTAGGTGTAGATGGAGGACAGGATGGGGGTTACTGAAGGTGCACGCAGACAGGCCCCTGGTTGCCGCAGTGTGAATGCACTGAATGGAGAAGTGCTGTGCACCAGCGCCTCACTGGGACAGGGAATCCTCCTTCCCCTCTGCAGGTCAGACAGTGGCATGGCCCCATCCCTGATGTCACTGGATTCCTGCTCAAAGTGCCAGGTGAACCTTCTCTACCTCCTCATTCCCTGGACAGGAAAGCAAGGGGGTTGGGAGGAGTGAAGCATTTTGACCTGGTTCTTGCAGGCACCGAGGCATGGAATGCTGAAGTCAAGGCTCAGCCAGTACTCACAAACCCCACCTGCGGGTGGCTGGCTTTGTTCCTCCTCCTCCCTGTTCAACACCTTATGCCCACAGAGATGATGTAAAAAAATGACAGCAATATGACAAATGAGCCCTCAGTTTCCCCTTTCATAAAACCAATTATGTATTTTCCTCATCTTTTTCTTTACTCCTGTTAAGAAGCAGACCACAAACAAACAAAGCATCTCTATAAGGCTGCTTTCTGCTTAGTAAACCTGTCTCAGGAAGCATCCCCAAGAGAGACATTTTACCAACCTGCTCTTGATATGCTGCAATGAACCCATGCACTGGAAACGCCCATTTACCATGATAGCCAGCCGTGTGCAGAGAGCCTCACATTCTTCCATGCTGAAAGCCAAGGGAACAGAGGATTAGCCTGATGAAGAACTTTGGATTCCCTGGGGCTAAATTGCAGGGGGTTCTCCACAGCTGACTCAAAAACTCTACACAATCTGCACATTAAGCACTAGCAAGCAAGATGAAGTTTAACAACCTAATCTCCTTCTGGCTTAACAAAAACAAAAGATTAATCCCTAGGCAGCCATACATTCTGGGTGGTGATCAGCAACAGTGCTACTTTCTCTGCAGGCTGTTTTCTTCTCTCTGAGGAAGGCACAGTGGGAGTTACAGTTAAGAAGATGCAGATGGAGAAGGTCACAGTAACCACTTGGGTTAATCAGACCACACGGAGGAAAAGACTCCCTTAAGGATAAAAGTATCAAAAACACTAGGAGTTTCAAAAGAGAAGAAAAGATGCCATCGTTCAGAAACTGATTATGATCAGGGCTCTACTGTGGCCTTCAGGAGATCTTTCCCTCTGACTCTCCATCTTCCATTTATCCGGGTCCCTTGGAAGAGAGTTCACCTAACTGCTCACATAATAAGACTGCTCACATAATAAGAAACAAACCCAGCATGGTCATGGCCAGAAGTGACTATACGCTTCCAGCAGAAGCAATTCACCTGTTCAATAAGTTACAAGTACTCTCTGCTCTTGAATATAAGTTCACCAAAGACACCAAATTGGGAGGGGTTGCTAATACCACAGAGGACAGGATCAAATTTCAAAATGACCTTGGCAGATTGGAGAGCTGGGCCAAAGCTAACAAAATGAATTTCTAAGGTCCTACGCTTAGCCAGAAAAAATGGAATGCACAAATATAGGATGGGGGATGTGTGGCTGGATAGCAGTAAGTGTCAAAGGACTAAGAGTCTTGGTAGATCAAAGTGTCTAGGAGTCTTGGTAGATCACAAGCTGAACATGAGTCAGCAGTGTGATGCTGCAGCCAAGAAAGCCAATGCGATTCTTGGTTGCATCCATAAGAGTATGGTGTCTAGATCAAGGGAGGTAATGGTACCACTCTATCCTGCATTAGTTAGACCTCATTGGGAATACTGTGTCCAGTTCTGGGCACCTCAATTCAAGAAGGATATTGACAAGCTGGAACATGTCCAGAGGAGAGCCACCAAAATGGTGAAGGGTCTGGAAGCCATGCCCTATGAGAAGCAGGTTAGGTAGCTGGGGATGTTTAGTCTGCAGAAGAGAAGCTTAAGAGGGGACATGATAGCCATGTTTAAATATTTGAAGGAATGTCATGTGGAGGAGGGAGTGAGCTTGTTTTCCACTACTCCAGAGACTAGGACAAAGAGCAATGGATTCAAGCTGCAGGAAAGGAGACACCACCTGAATCTCGGGAAAAACTTTCTGACGGTCAGAGCTGTCTGGCAGTGTAATATGCTGTCTCATTGGAGTGTGGTAGAGTCTCCTTCTTTGGAGGTTTTTAAGCAGAGGCTGGATGGCCATCTGTTGGGAGTGCTTTGATGGGTGTTCCTGCATAGCAGAGGGTTGGACCTGAAGGTCTCTGGGGTCTCTTCCATCTCTATGATTCTATGAAAATATTCTTTGAAGTCTGTAGCTTCTGGTCAGAGACTCTCAAGGAGAATTCTCTTGCTGAGGATTCCAAAGGCCCCTCCGTCCACTGCCAGTCCCAGGATTCCACAGGAGGTTGCCATGGCAGCAAAATCAAATCACATCACTATAGTTGCATAGTGCAAAAGGTACCTAGAAGAAGCAATTCACACACACACACACACACACACACACACACACACACACACACATTTTTGCCATAAGAAAGCAGTCAATATGTATCTGGGAATGGCAAAAAGTGGCCACATTTTGTCCACCCAACCTAGGAAGATGGTGCTACGATCTGAAATGAACTTGAAGAAAGGAAGAGGAAAGGATCACCTTCCAGTTTTGCTTCTATAATTAGTCTGCAGAAAAGCTTGGCCTTACGGATTAACTACTTGTTACACTTTCCACCACTAGTCACCTATAGTTATGGAACTGTTTGCCATTTATGTATTTATGCAACACATCACTATGTTTCTCCCTGCCTCCCTACATTTGTGAGGGAAACACAATTGAGAAGGCAGAGCCAGAATGGCAGCCATGCTGGCACCCATTTTGCCTCCTCTCTGTTGGCTTTCAGTGGTTAGTTACAGCCAGTGATGCAGACTTGAGTCAACTGAGTTGGACTCAAGTCAGACTTAAGTCACTTCAGTTGACTTGACTTTGACTCAACTTGACAGTAAATGACACACTGATTTGAATTGACTGGTGGTCCTATATATTTTTAGTGACTGACTTGCTGCCTTTGGTTTAGTAACATAACAGGAATCTTTGAAGAATGCTTCCATCTCTTTTTGCCTTTTTGCCAAGCCAAAGCTTGGGCCGTTTCTTGGAGGGAAACAGCAGACGTGTTAGGTAATGGGCTTGAAGCTGGTTTGAGGTCTGCTTGGCAGCCTGTCCTCACTGCAGATCAGAGGAACCTTCTAAAACTCTTCCTAAGAGCAGAAGGCAAGACTCAGCCGCAGAGCACAGGATGTACTTCTCAGAGGAGAACAGCAAATGTGTTAGGCAACGCGCCTGAGGAGGAAGAATTCTTCCTTCTGAAGCTTTTAAAGCTTCTATAATGGGAAGTAAGAAGGATCCTATTCCCCTCTTCCAAAAAAGCCTCCAGCTTTGGAAATGGAAAGTAAGTAGGATCCTATTCCCCACTTCCAAAGCTGTAAACTCTTTTATACCCATTGATAAAAAAATATCCAGCTTCAGGAAGGGGAAATAAGAAGAATCCCATTTCCCACTTCCAAAGCTGCAGATGGAAAACTTGCAAATATGGAGGGCTGACTCTACTTAATTGTTAAAACTGATTTTATTCCACTCTGTCCAGAAATTCTAGAATACAAGTTGAGGTATAATGTTGGCTCCCAGGGTTGAAACTTGACTTGGAAGTATCTTGCAAAGACTTGCGATCTGAAGGTAAAGACTTGAGACTTAGCTTGAGACTTGGAGTAAAAGACTTAAATACGTTGCTGGTTACAGCATGGAGCCTTTTTACTCTACACAAGTATAGCATAATGATTTCCTTTCTAATTGCCATGTTTGCATTTTATGGAACGCTGGGATTAGTAGTTTAGTAAGGGATACTTAGAATTTTCAGCCAGAGAGCTCTAGTGCCTCCCAAAATTACAAATCTCAGGATTCCACAGAAGATAGCCATGGCAGAGTGGTATCACAGTGCTATAGTTGTTTAGTGTGAAAAGACACATGGATTTTCAGGAAGTTGTTTAGTGCTGGGCTAGGTAGAGCTGAATATGAACCCTTTTTTAATGCTACAGTTATAGATGCTTTTACAAATGCTTTCCTAATTGGATTTTAAATTGTTTTATTGCTGTGGTTTTATTGGTATTTTAGTATGTTGCACACTGTTCCGGAGACAGCAGAACACGGAATACAAACAGTGGAAGCAAACAAATAAAATGCAATTCATGATTTGGATTAACTTCATGATCCTTATAAGGAGCTGCAGCCAGGAAAGTAGATGCCTTTAGGGACTGCTGAAGATTCACCACAATAGGAGAAGAAATACTGGAGGGTAAAGTCTTTGGTGGTGTCACAGACATTTTGCGGAAACAGCACCACCATCAGTAACTAGAACAGAGTATTGTTGTTCATGATACCACTGTACTCGATATGTTGTCTTAATGCTCATGTTTTCATATTGTATTTATATCACATGTGTGTTTTTCTATTGGCTACTCTGAATATTTCTTTTGATCAAAAAATAGAGTATAAACGTACAAAAAGTTAGAATTTAAAACAGGTAGCAGTCATTTTCCACAAGTATACCTGAAATGTGATGGCTTGTATATTCATCATGTATACCAGTTAGCAAGAACAGAAAGATGTTGCCTTGGCTAGGTTACAGGAGTTGTGCAGTGCCAACATTTCAACCCCATTTTTCCCTGTCAGTTTTTAGCTCAAAAGAGATTCATGGTTGTAACCTAAGTTTATATTCATTCTGTTTCAGTGAGCACAAATTGGATAGCATACAATTTTTAAACCTAATAAGGAATTGGGCTTATCTGAATGTGAAACCTGAGTGTGAACATTTCCATTAGGTGTTACCTATCAGCTCAGGCACTCTACCTGTGAGAAGTAAGTATCACTGAACGCTGGTTCTGTACTTCCTCAGTGATGATTTTCCACAGATGCCTCTTAGCATTGGGATCCATTCCAGAGCTTGGTTCATCCTAAAATAAGAGAATTTGACAATAATTTGTCAAAGAATTTGACAGACAAGAGCAAAGAATTCATAGTCTCATCTGTTTGATTGACTTTATAAATTCACTAGTACTTAGCCGTCATACTGTCATGAGCATTTGTATCAAACTTGCTCCCAGAAGGTGGTGGTGGTGATGATAATGGAGGCACCACCAGCAGGAAGATATGGCTGAAAGCCTATGTACACATATGAACCCAAATTAACTCTTTACTTCTGAGTAAATATGCATAGGATTATACTACAAAGCACCTAAAGTTTCGGGCTCTGTACCATTGAAGAATGTGAGAATTCAATGTTTAGAGAAGCTGTTTGTGAGACAAAGATGAAACCTGTGATTTCTTCTTTTTCTGAATTCTCCTCAAAACTTAAGACAATTGTAGCATTCTAATGTCAGAATACACGAGAAAGCCATGGAACAATGTAGACCTTGGAAAGTTATTTTTAGGGATGGGCCAACCGAATCCTGAATCCTTGGTAAGGATTCAAGATTTGTGAATCCAAATCCCTGCACCAAAATAGGCAAACCGAATCTTTCAAATCCACCAACCAAATAGTTTGTTGGAGACTGGGATGCCTGAAAACCTGGGAGACCAGACACATGAGGGGAGATGGCAAGTAGGTGAGTTTTTCCCTTAGAGTATTAATGGCCTTTGCTAACAATTTCAGAAATTACATCTGGGGTTGTTTTCTAAGATATTTAAATTGAACATTTCATATTTAAGTTCAGTACTTGATTGGAAGCTACAGGCTTGAGATTTCAAGGACAGCTGAAACATCCGTTTGCATAGCTCCCTTGCAAACCTCTTTCAGACACAATTCTGGGGTTTGTAGTTTTACAAGGTGTCACAGCCTTCTCTGCCGAAGTCTGCTGGTGCATCATCAAATTACAAACCCCAGGATGCAAAAAGGAACTATGCATAGAAAATCCAGTTTTGACCTGGATTATCTCTGTACTGCAGTATGTGGCCCTGTTTACATAGGCAGGAAAATGTGGGATTAATCCACATTTTCCTGCCTGTGTAGAAAGGGCCTTCATGTCATTTTCAATCTGGGGAGATCCTGAGGCAAAACTATGACAATTGTCCTGGCCAGATTTCTTCAGAGGGATGTTTGCCTTTGCCTAGGCTTTTGCTAAGGCTGAGAGAGCATGTCTTGCCCAAGATCATTCTTCTTTCCCTTGTTTTTTAAACATTTTTTTAAAAAAGGATTCGAAAGATTCAAGATTTGTGAGATTTGTAGATTCTCAGAATCTTCCAGGGATTCGGACCTGGATTTGAAAAATTCTGGATTCGTCCCAGCCCTAATTATTTTTTAAATGATTTGATTATAATTATAAGCCTCTTTCCCTGACTTCAAGTAGGGAACTACCACTGCAGATACAATTTTAAAATTAGCTCCCATTTCTCAAAAGTAACTGAAATAGTTGTTATGAGTTACTTTTAAAAATGAGCTGAACTGTAGTACAAAATACGCTTATCACATTGCTCAGATCACCATAGGAACACTCTCACAAGACATAAATTGAGACAACCATGGAGGGCTTACTCATTACCATAAAAGTAAGTGAAAAGTTACAATTGCACTGCAAAAAGAATGAAGTTGTCCCTCATCAAGTTAGTATTGTAATATATATTAGCTATGCTTTACTTATTGGGGAAATGAATGAATAACAAGCAAATAACTTGTTTGTAATTAGTTACTTCCAAGCCCCAGTAAAATCCAAGATGCTAGAATCTACAGTCACTGAATTTACATCACAAATTAATCTTGTACAGGCATAAGGTGTGTATGTGTTTTAAAACTGAGACACTTTCAGCCCCATCTTAAGTGTATTTACTCAAAAGTTAACCTTTAAATCCATTACAACTGTGCAAAATAGAAGCGTTCAAGTTTGGGTAAAGGTGCACAGTGTTATAAACAGCAATGGAGAAATAGGATATCACTGAAGCCAGATATACTAGTGCAGATGTGTAGGACTAGGAGCCAGTCCTGGAGAGCAATTTTTTATATGAAGATAATTATATTCAAGAGAGAAATGCTAAAAACTGACACTTGGAATGTGCATATGCTTGCTGTCTGAGCTATATCAGCTTCCTGTACTGATTAAAGCAAGGTTTCTGTTTCGAGTATTACATTCACAGACAATAGAGCACAGATGAGCTACCGTAAGTTATTGTCCTAAAGAAACCATTGTCAGCAAAACTGTCAGACCCTTCTGACTGTTCAAATTGTGGATATTTGGTGATAACATGGAATCATCCACAACTAAACAACACTGCTTGGTAGAGAGAAACGAGGAAGAGCTTGTTGGTTTTCCTAGTGAGGAAACCTCCTCCATTTCCCAACTATGGGAAAAAGAGCTAGTGCGGTAATAGTGGTTTGATTAGGACCAGGGTTCAAATTCCTGCTTAGTCATGGAAAACCCAGTGGATGACCTTGGGCAAGTCACACTCAGATGCACAGGAGGGCAATGGCAAATCACCTCTGCAAAAACCTTGCCAAGAAAATCCCTTGACAGGGTTGCCTTACGGTAGCCACAAGACAGAAATTGCTTGAAGACACAACAACATCTCCAGCAATGGAATTGTCCTCCATTTGCAGCAGGATCCTTATAGAGTCCACCCTCCACATTTGCAGGTTTGATTTTCTTGGATTTGATTATTTGCGAGTTTTTTCAACCCCTGGCCCCCACCTCAGGCATTTCTTTTCCAGGGGAAACTTTCCTCTTTGCAGTTCTGAACAGGTCATGAAGCCCTTTAAAAAACCACCTCTGGTACTCTTCCTCCTCCACCAGTCATTGCCTGACCAGCTAAGGATGGATCACAGCCCAATTTCTCAGCACCACAAACCCTCTCATACTGTCCCCCACATCCAAGGAAGGAGATGAACAAGAGAGAAAGTAAAAGACTACCATGCTGACCCACTCACTCCCTTTCTCTGACTTGGTTTGGACCCTGGGTGCCTGTTCTCTCCACCATGCCTCAGCCCCTTTCACATAGACACATACACACACGTTCTGATATTTGCAATTTTTCCACTTTTGCAACGGTCCTGTGCCCCTAACCCTAGCGAACGTGGAGGGCCAACTGTACTTGCTTATGGTTGAGAGCCCTTCACAGCTGTTTCTCTGCTTATATTATACAGTAAAAGTCCTTTCACAGTGCATAACACTTTATGTGTGCAGTGTCCTTTTTTGATTTTCATATTCTTCTGGAGCTTTTACAACAGACCAAAAGGAATCCTAATGCAAGTGTATCAATACTTCTTGTTGCACTGTGCTTCCATTGTACTACCACACATACATCCGTTTCATGCAAATTGGTGGTAATTGTACCTGCATCTATTGTGTAAACTTAGAAATTCTCCCTGTTCGCCTGGAAAACACGCAGAACAACTGTACAGACAAAATACTAAGAGAGCTGAAAAGGTGAAACCTGCTTTATCCCTGCAGATTAATGTTCATAGGGAAGTAAAAAGCTTGTAGACAATCAAGAGCTGCTACCACAGTAACATTCACTACTTTGACAAGTAACATGGAGAGGACTCCTAGTTTCTTGCCCTCATCTGACTCTGGAAGTGGTGACAAGCAGGCTGAGACACAGTGTGGTTGAGTCTGCTTCCTACTGTCAGCTTCTCTGACAACCTGTGTACATGAGGCTTGTTACTTCTAATTTTTCATCCCATAATTGGCTGACATGAGGGGAGACTTAAGCAAGATAGCTGTTCCACATACATAAGTTACCTGTTGATGAATGCAATGAATGTGCATCAAAGCTAAGGAGGAATTCAGCTTGTGGCTTCCTAGAGCCTGCTCTTTGTGGCCTCAGCACAATTGGCACAGCAATTACATGGCCCACAGAACATGTTGATTGAGGCTGTGGATTTCAGATGCTTCTGGAAGAATGATTGCATAGCTCTACCCCTACCTACCTACCTACAGAGATAGTATCTGCATCCTGGTTTGAAGAGGGGTTGGATGTGAGGAGGAGGGAAACCTTAATTTTAAAGAAGGGGAATGAGTGAAAAGAGACTCATTAGTGGGAGGATAGCTGAGTAAATAAAGATGAACTAATCTTGATGAATATTAATTCTGAGGAAAACCTCTCTAACTTCTTATAATATGCTCTGACCTGTAGGGAAAACACAAGATACAAATACAAGTGAACCTAATAAAGTGAACCTACTAAAATCTTACTGTCATGACATTTTCTTGTTCTCATTAGATAAACACACAGTTTGTCCTTGTTTCCCTGTTCTTATTTTTGTTCAGTGACACACAGGGCGCTGATTAAAAAGACCAGAAAGTTTAAGATTTTGTTTCTGTTCTTTCCACTTTTATTTTGGAGATCCATACATATTTTGTTTATACCAGAATATCTTCTGTCAGCTCCATGTACGATCTGAGACTTTTTATACCATTTCAGCATTGAGGTTAATTTTAACCCAGTATAAAATCAGAAAGAAAAGAAACAAAATCTGGAACTTTTCAATCAGTCTGGATGCTCCCTGGGTGAGCAAAATATAGCCTACTTAGAAGAAAAGGCACTGCAAACATTTTTAAAGACAGATACTCTCTTCCTTTAGAGATGCACCTCTGGTGCTAACTCTGTATACCCCCGAAGTGCTAAGCAACAATGTGTTCATCATTGTTATTCACGTTGAGAGGCCATCCTTTGTCAGGTTGGTGGCTGCTAACAGGCAAGGAAAAATGGGACAAGCAATGAAACAGAATGCCAGCTAGTCAGTCAAGCCCTTTTCCGAGTTATTCCATTCCACCTGTTATTGAGGTAGATAACCCTATCCCGGGGTCCACAATTTAATATTAAAAATATCTCCATGTGCTTGAGAGGTCCCCCAAACGAGCATGTAGGCAGGCACGGTCGAATGGCCAAAATCAGGAAAAACCCAGTCAGGCCAGTATATTTACAGTCACGTAGCCCCAGGAGACCTCCAGCCAGGTAGGATATAAAATATACAAAGGGTCCTCAGCCCTGAGGAGCCAGCTTGAAGGGATTAATGCTTCTGACAAACTGCCCATCAAGCGAGGACGATTTGCATACAGCCGCAGCTTTTGACAACCCCGGCAAATCTAATCATGCACAGAACTTTGACATATTGGAGCTTTGTTCTCCCAAGTCATGCAAAGGATGTGGACATTTTGGAGCTTTGTTTTAGCTCCTCCACCAATTGTTCTCTCCGGGATAGGATTAGCCCTCCAGGTACCTTTTCCCACATAAATAGACCCGGTTTTTGAGCATTCCCTTGGATCACTCCGGATCGCTCCCTGCTTCACATCAGACCATCACTCCGTCCATTGAGCTATCCCCTCAGCCCTCCAAATGCTGAGTCTCATCTCTCTCTCCGCTGCTGTCTCGGACTTCCGGACTTCAGGACCAGGTGCAGTATTCCCCAGCTGTAACCCTCCAAAGCCCCCTATCCAATTTCCTCTCTTTTTATTCTTTGCTAGGTCTTGAGTGAGTGAGTGCGTAAGTATGTATGTGCACAAGTCTTTATTTTTAATAAAATCATTTATTAGACAATTTTGCTTGGTTTTTGGCTTGGCCTGACCCCCTAAAAACTGGGTGAAAGATCTTGCTAGATTACCTTGCCTCTCGCATTGCTATTGCTTGTGCTCTGGCTAGTTTGCATTCTCCACCACATGGAGCACATTGAGGTGTCCCCCAAGGGACCCCAGAAATCAAGGTAACACACCCTATGTGGCCACTGATCATGTTTAATTGTCATTAGGCTGCTTGCAGGATTCAAAGCTCCATTAGGTTTTTTGCTAAAGTTTTTCTCCCCCTAAGAAAAAAAGGCCCATTAGCTTTATAAAAGACCTGCTTCGGGTACAGACGAAAACTTCTACATTTTGCTTTCTTTACTGCAGAGACACATAGCCATCTGTATTGGAGGCAGGAGCATTCACAAGGACTTTCAAGATGAGGGTCTGATTTTCAAAATGTATCACTACACCACTGAATACTGCTTAGTATCAGAGGAAAGAGATTGAAACTAGTTTGAAAGGTAAATGACAAAGAAAAAGGAACGGGAAATTGTTGGTTCAAGCGGAAGCATGTCTGCAATGGAGCTTCTCTGTTTGGGAGCTCTGATGCAGGATCAGTGGCTGTGCTGTCTCCTTATAGGAGTTTTGTATTTTCCCATTATCTGCCTACATATTCCTAAATGAACCAAATGTTGCAAAACAATGTAAGCCACTCTGCTGATTGCTCTGGTCTGCAAGGAAATTAAATCTAACTGATCCCAGGAATTTCTCGTTGGTGAAGTAGTTTCACAGTAGGTAGGAAGAGAAAAGGTAGATCTTGTGCTTTCAACACATTTTTTAAAAAGCAGAGTATTTCTGACTTTACTTGAGTGCAGATCCCCACTGTTCAGTTTCTGCTCAGAACATAAATTCTGTGGCTAAGCATGCTGAGCACACCCTCTGGCTTTAACAAAATCTCCCTTCTTGTAGCTCTTGCGGTTGCCGTTGCCTCTGCAAGGCTTCAGAGAAGATGGAAAATCTGAAGCCCTTCTCTCCCTACAATAAAGCTTCATTTACTTACCAGTAGTAAAATGGAAGGTTTCCCAAGAAGGGCCAGTGCCGTCGACAGCTTTCTGTTGGTGCCATAGCTACACATGGAGGTGATTCTGTGTCTGTAGGGCATCAGGTTAAGTCGATAAAGCAGATGAAATACAACCTGTGTGAACATTTTTTTATTTTTATTTTTTAGAAAGGGTATTGAAATATTGTCACTGTGTATACCACAGAGCTGTAGCGACAACTCAACAATGTAACTATTATCTTCTGACATTTAGGTAAATGAGTTATTTTACCGGTTTTAAAATCCCCCCCTGTTTTGCCTCCCAGCTGTCTGCTTTTTTTCTCCTCAGCACAGCCTTAATGCTAGCTAATCAGCAATTTTAAACTTGCATACATTTAAATCAAACTTGGCTAAATTTATAGCGAACAGAAATAACAACCCTCTTATTTTTGCTCATCCTGTCTTGCCAAATTAAGCAGTAAGTCTTGAACTCTAAAACAGCTGACATATTTATAGCCACCTTACACTAAACAAAACTAGCATATGCTTTTGCCTAGCTTATCAACCAAATTGGAGTCAGCAAAGAAGACAGGGTGATAGAAGAGGTCACTGTTCACAAGAACTCTGCAGGGGTTTTGTGGGACTTTTCATATTGCAATGCAGGTCTTGCTTCCACCACCACTCCCTGACAAAACCTCCATATTTTCCGTTCACCTGATATTCACCTATCAACCAGTCAATCAAGTGTTGATTTGCCAGTCTGCCATTCGTTCTCCTCACCATGGTTCAGAAGGCTATCCCACTTTCAAAAGTGTTGTATGCATAATTATTCACTCAAAAGTATATTTTTTCCTGCCTTTGCCTTATAGTCTTTTTAACAAAGTAGAATCATTTCCCCCCAGTTCTGAAAATAGCTTCTGAGAGGATAGTGACCTCTGTAGTCTCCTGCCAGGCAGCACCACGTGTAACATCTCCTGCTGAAAACAGGAATAACAGCTTTCTCTAATCTCAATCCAAAGGAGAAGATTAGATATCTGACAGCTGTCTGGCTGGAACTGAATTCTTCCAAGATTGATGTGCCTAGGTATAAAACCAGCTATTTAAAATGAGCCCAAGTCAGCTAGTTATCTAGCAGCAAGTGCAAAGCTTTTGTCTTTAAATACAAATATAGTTCAGTTATTAAAGGTATAATGGGGCTTCACACGTATCTCTAGCCTCAAGCTTAAATACAGGCATACCCCAATCAATGAAGTAGTTGTGCATTCCATTACTTCTTTTACAGAAAATTTGGTACCAAAAGCAGAAACAACATGGAAAGAAAGGGGACAAGTTCCAACACTATATTAAAAAAGAGCAGCTTGACATATTTCAGTAAATTTTCTATTCAGACCTAACAATATGCACACATGAAATGAAACAATCAGGTCAGATAACCCTCACATAAGTAAACAAAAATATTTTAAACCTTTGAGAGACTACTTGAAGGCTTCTACCAAAATGCATCAAGGAACAACTTTTCTTTCATCAGCTTACTTTTTTTTTTAGATTTCCATTTTAGTGCCTATAGATATGGATCTATTTTTTTAAAAAAAACATACTGGAAGGAACTGATGAGGCAGGCTTATCTGCTCTCCCTTTTTTTTCTCTTTTGCTGTTCATGCATGTTCAGTAAGAGATTCTGGAGACAGCTGCATTAGGATGAACTACATTAGAACCCCATTCTTTCCCACTTCAAGTTTTATTGCATTGTTTTCTGAGGATACGCTGCTGAAACCCAGGTCAAGTCCATGGGCCTTTCTGCACTACACTGTTATGGACCTATTATTCCACTTTCCACATCCCATGGAATCCTGGGTTTTCCAGTTTAGGGAGGGGCATTTAGACTTCTCAGCGAGAGAGCTCTTTGGCCTCAGTAAACTACAAACCCCAGAATTCCACAGGATATTGAAAGTGGAATAATAGCACTAAAACAGTGTAGGGCGGAAAGGCCCTATGTTTCTCCAGCCTTCCTTCTCCAATCTCCCAAAGCTGGTGCTGCTTAAAAACATCAATTTAGACAGAGGATGAGGAGGATGAGAAACTTCATTGTCAGAAGCTTTGTTAACTGAGGTATGTCTCTATATGCAGAACTATATGCCTCCCAATAATACAGAGTTCAATGAGAAGATGTGCTGTTTAAAGCTTAACACATGAGAGATTTTTTTCTAAATGTTACTGGTGAGTAACTTACTGTTATTGGTGAGTAAAATTATACAGAACTGTTTAGAGACCAGTGTTAGGGGGTGTCTCAAGTATGATTCTTATGCAGGTAAATTGAAAAGTATTTTTCCTCAGAAATAAACATGGATGAATGTGACTGAACTCAGCAACTGAATCCTAGAAGATTGTTATTGTTATTAATTTACAGAATTCCAGATGCTGGCCACAGCCAAAATCTATCCATTCTTATTTAAAGATTTCTAGAGACCACAGTATGGTTTCTATGATTATTATCTTTGTATTTATTATGATATAAAAATATTTTAGTCATTTTAAACCCCATCTTTGTAATGCATCTGACGAAAATACAATGAGTGTATTTCCACAGCACATTTATGTGTGTTTACCTGGACATGCTCTAATTTTACTTACCCCTTTAATATGTTTCTCTGGGATGCCATGTAAGCGAGCATAGTAATACATGTGTTCTTCCACTGTTAGTAAATCATCCAGGGCATCATCTTGAGGACAGTACCCAAACAACGACCAGTGGGTATCATCAATATCATTCAAGGACC
The DNA here is from genome assembly GCA_948472985.1 of Iguana delicatissima. Taxonomy (NCBI): domain Eukaryota; kingdom Metazoa; phylum Chordata; class Lepidosauria; order Squamata; family Iguanidae; genus Iguana; species Iguana delicatissima. The sequence continues at coordinate 413,870 of CAOKZL010000579.1, read as the reverse complement.
TGAATTTCAAAATTAAATGGTTTCTTTTAAGGTTCTGAGTGGTATCAGTTTCTAAATGTTAAAGTTAATTGAAAGCAGGCAACTAAGTCTTGTGCAGATAAATTTATAGAAGTCTATGTCCATATAATTTCTCTCTCATCAGTGTCTTACACACTTTCTTCTTATAATTTTTGAATGGCAAATTTCAGAGAGTTCTGTGCTACCTCAGTTGTATGGATATGCTGAGCTTGATGTTATGGATACAATCCATTGTCTGTGTTTGTGTGTGCATGCGTGTATGTTTTATCTAACAACAGGATCTATTGTCATTTCTTGAGTGAGCAGGAAGAAAGGTTGGATCTTGATTAGGGTAGCAGACAAGTGGCATAGGCTGAATCCCCTGCCTTCCACAAATTAGTTGTTACAAACGTACAGTGTGGTTGGATACATGCTTCTTTAGAAGCAAATCCAACCAGTTTCAAAAGGTGTTATCCCATGTAAGTGTACTTACTTATAAGGCTACAGTGTAAACTTCACATTACCTCAATCTTCTTGTAATAAAATGGGGAAAAGAATCAAGCTGGGGACAGGTGATACAATTTAGTAATTGAAATCATTATGTAATTTGTGCTTCCTTAATAATTCCTTTATTTTTCACACTTAGATTTTTTTAAAATTCGGGTTAATGTGCCATTGCAATAATTTTCTCAGCTACATTCCTCATATTTCACAGCAGAAATTTCTTTCATACCCAGTTTCATCGCGCACCAGGAGTCTTCCACCAGATGGCCCAATGTCTCCTGTCAGCATTTTGAAGATAGTAGTTTTCCCAGCCCCATTCACACCAAGCAAGCCAAAGCACTGGAATGAGAGGTTAAAAGATCAAATTTTAGTTATAAGGCTTTCCTAATTTCCTTGAGATAAGCAGACGGCTACAGTTAAAATCCCAAGCCTCACCAGACACGTGCATAGATTTCAAACCAAATGAGAAAAATTAAAACAAGCGGACCCTGCAATCTGGAATATCTTGGTTTTAGCAAAGGGATGTATCATGATGTTTGTAGCAACATTCAGACAAAGTATCTCAGTTTCAAAAGGGAAAAGACAAAACATTTTAGCCAGAGGCACAGCCAGACATTTTGCTGCCTAAAACAAAAGAGTGAAAGGGCCTGACTCTCCCCCAGGCCCCACACACAGAAGCTGACCTCTCCTGCTGGGATTCCAACGCTGACATTTTTTACTGCTGCAGTCCTTCGATGGAGGAGATGGTAGATTTTGGTGAGATTCTGAAGCTGCAGCATGTCACAGCCTGTTAGGTCCAAGGCGACTCGCTCTCTTTCTGCTTGGACATCCTTGTCTTCTTCTCTGTCCAGTGCTTCCAGGTGGAGTTGTGGCTCTCCATGTACTTTGTTAAACAGAAATCTAAAAGGGAGGAAGGCAAGCTGGTTTTATCTCCCCAGTGCTACATTTATTTGGAAGCCACATTGGGAGTTTGCTGAAGGGCAAGCCTAAACACATAAATGAACAAATCTCTTATAAAAGGAACACAGCTACTTACTAAAGATATCTACTTTTCTGCCTTCAAAATAGAATTTGAGACAGAAAGATTACTATGGTCTTTGGACTCTCAGACCCAAGGCTCTGGGAGAATACTACTTCACACACCACACAATTAACTTATGATAATCCACTGACAAAACTTGCTGTGATGGCCATTGCCTTAGACAGTTTTGAAGGGAGAATTGAAAAACAGACACAATTTAGGCCTATCAATGGCCCTTTCCACACGTGGGAAAGGAACCGCGAAAAACGGGACTCACTGGATTTCTTCAGCGTCCAGGCGAGTCCGTCGGGACGAGGAGCAGTGCAAGCTCGTCACTCTGTACTGCTCCGGCGTCCAAAATGGTGGCTTCCAGTTGGTGGAGGCTCTCCACCAACCGGAGAAGCTGGCTAGCCTAAAGCCCGCCCCCCTGGCAGATCTGTAGGCACGCACTACTGCACCGGAGCGCGGTGACAGAACGACACAGAGTCACACACTTTTTAAAGGTTTAAGAGGTTTTTAAAAAGCACGCTGCGCGACCAGTTCTGGTCACTCCAAACCGGAGTGAGGTGCGGAACTACAAAAAGTAGTCCGCCCCAGGCCACTCCACAGTGCAGAAGACCTCCACCGGAGGTCGCTCTGCACCATTTAATAGCCCAGTGTGGAAAGGGCCAATGTCTATCAGCTATGAGAGGCAAAATGGGGGCATTGTCCCCAAGTAAGAATTCTGTCCCTCCAAATGACATTTTTTTTCAGTCCCAAAATTTCTTGCATGGCAAAAAGTGAGACACTGAAAGTGGTTCACACCTACAACTCTTCTATTTGCTGAGTTCACATTCCACGGGTAGCTTTACCTGATCCTTTTCTTGCCTAAACTCTATTCCTGTCCCTTCAGAGATCCAAACCATTTTAAACAGGGAAGGTTTTTTTTGGGGGGGGGGTTGTTGTTGTTGTTTGCATAACTCAGTTAATTAATTAGTTAAATTTACTTCCTATCTTACTCCCAGGACAGGAACTCAAGGCAGTTCACAACATAATTTAAAAATCAGATAGAACTAAAAGCATAACAAATTATAATTTTGAAACCCAAGTAAACCAGTTATCATATTAAACTACATTTAAAAATATTTAAAAGCACATTAAAAATGTACACCACCCCCTGACTGATATCTCCTTCTTCAAGGCTGCAATCTTCTGCATGCCTGTCTGGGAGTACCCAGACTGAATTCAGTGAGACTTCCTTTTTTGTTGTTGTTTTTGGGTTTTTGTTTTTGGCCAGCCATTCATTAAATTGCATGAGATGAAGTCCTATCAATGTCTTGTTAGAAGGAAGTATCATTACATTCTCCCTAAATACCTTAAAGATACCAGATCCCATTTGGTCTTGGAAGCTAAGTAGGGTCAGCCCTGGTTAGTACATGGATGGGAGACCATCACCCAGCACCAGGTACTTTAGGCTACATTTCTGAGGAACAGACTGGCAAAACTACCTCTGAGTATTCTTTGTCTAAGAAAATCTTATGAAATTCATGGGCTTGCCCTAAGCCAACAGACAACTTTAAAGCAGATACACACACACACACCATTCTGTTTAGTGGCCATACACCCAAGGAATTCCCTGGGGATCATTCCCAGGGCAGCCTAAATTGTATTATGTAAAACACAAGAACTACTTGCTTTAACTGGTTTGTGGATCAGTCCCAGACAGGACACATTGTCCTTTTATTTCTGAATTTGTCCCATTATTGGTTCTTTCACCCTCCTTTCCTCCCTGTCGGTAAGCTAGATTATAAATGCATTCTGTAATTCCATGCACACCATGCACACAAGGCTGACTGAAGGACAGCAGTGTCGAGCAAACTGAAGCCAACTGTCACCATAATTTAATAATAAATTGTTGCAGTTTTGGTTTCATCCTGTGTTGTCAAAACATTTTATAAATTCATGGTGTTGATGTAAAAGAATAAGTCACAGCCAATAGATAAACCACCTTTTCCTCCCTCTTAGTCTACCATTTCTGTTTGCAATTGTGGAGTTAACTTCCCAGCATAAGTGCCACTTACTCTATTATCTTGGACCAAATTTTCTGAATTGTCGCATCATCAACCAAGAGGCGGACTGAAAAAAATATTGTCCCCTGGATGAACATCCCAAGAAGTTTGGAACTTATCCTGTCCAACTCGAATGTTTTGTCAGGGCAGACCACTCCATATGCTTTCAAGAAACCCATCAGAGCTTGATATTGTGATAGTTCGATCAAGCCGTATCCAAAGCAGAATTGTGGGAACATCAGAAAAACGTGCCTCATAGTTTCACAGAGGTTATGCATGCCCTGAAAGAAATAAAGCATTGCTGGTTGTCATGTGTTTATTCTTTAGTTACTAAATGTATCATACTATAAATTTTTAAAAACCACAGCCTAATGGACTGAATTCTATAGCAAAATGCCCATCTTTATAATGGCACCATTGTGAGAGAAGAGACTGTGATGTGTGTATAAGTGTGTTACACAGAGACATGTTGTGGCTCCTCTTCCTTAACAAGTCCTTTTCTATGGCAGCCCAGCCAACCAATATTAACCAAAGAGGGAAGCCTTTCCCAATCACAATGATGCTTCCAACACAGAAACCTAGATGAGGATGGCAATGGTGCATTTAATAGATTAAAACTTAGATGAGCACCACTATGATGCATCCAATAGGTGAGAACTTTAAAGGGGCTTAATCTGTTCCCTGCCTTTAGAAAAGCACCTGCTTGTCCATATCTGAACATGCCTCCACAACCTCGTGCCCTTTCACAACCTCCTCCAACCAGTTATCCTCCAGAAGTACCTCTGTTAAATCTCCTACTGGTGTCTGACATATCTGGAGGCCATCAAACAGGTGAAGGCTGTTTTACTCTGCCTTGCAGAACCCACCCTGTAAGCCAGACCTTGTCTGTTGAGAATTCTGAAGGTTACTTCAGACACAGGCAGGGTACCAGACAATCCCTACTTGACTTTCATCCTCTCTTGCTTGTCTCTGCATATCTTATCATACTGTTTTAGCAACTGCCACAGGGATTGGGAAGGGGTAGGGGCAGAGACAAACGGTTGCTTAAGAAAATGAAAGATAAATGCAGATAAACAGTGTAAAAACTGATGGAGTAAGACACACACCTACCCCACCATTCCTGCTGGTCAACTGTCTATATCAGCCTCCCCAATCTGGAAGACTCCAGATGTTTTTGAACAAACCCTCCCATCAGCTCCATTCAAGACACCCAATTATGCTACTTGTTGTCCAAAACATCTGAAGGAGATGAGGTTGGGGAAGTATGGTCTAGGTCAAAGTAAGAAAAGTGTGGTTCTCAGCATATTTTGCCCAAAATACCCTCTAAAGGGGCAATTTTGCCATAGTACCCCCCTAGGGCATTTTAAGTCTAGGGGAGGCCTAGACAAAATGATCCTGAAGTGACCTAAACGTGTCAAAAATGTCTCCACACCCCCTAGAGCAGTGGTTCTCAACCTGTGGGCCCCCAGAAGTTTTTGGACTTCAGCTCCCAGAAGCCCTGAGCATTGATCATAGTGGCTGGGGCTTCTGGGAGCTGAAGTCCACAAACATCTGGGGACCCACAGGTTGAGAACCACTGCCCTAGAGGGTGTTAGGGCAAAAAATTGTTTTTCATCGGACATTGCCCTCCAAAGTCTCTTGGAAGGGACCTGTAGCCCTCAAATACCTGTCAGTTGCCCATCTCTGGCCTTGAAGGTTTCTTACACTTCAGGCTTACATGTGGCTGGTTTTCAGTGATAGATTTAATGAGTTGTCCCGTTCTCCTTGAAGAACGGGACAAACTTGAGTCTGATCATATTGTTAGAGTCACAGCTTGACATCTGCATAATTCACTATTTTTCCTAGAATACAATCCTAAGCATGTTTAAGCAAAAGTCAGCTGCATGGAATTCAACAGGGATTACTCCATAGTAGCAATAGCAACAGCACATGTATTTCTATACCACTTATCAGCTAAGAGCTCCCTGAGCAGTTCACAATATGTTTAGCTAATTGCCCCCAAGAAACTGGGTACTCATTTTACCAACCTGCGAAAGGATGGAACACCAAGTCAACCTGGGGCCCGGGAGGATCAAACTCACAACCTTGTGGTTGAAGTACTTGTATTTAACCACTGTGCCATCAGGGCTGTGGCTATTTGTAGGGATGTGAAGTTATTTGTTCCCACAAAGAAGAATGAATAACATAATCAATTTTCTTCCTCCGCCAGACATGCTCAAGAACTATGTAATATTCAAAGTGGTCTTGTGCAAGGAGAAAGTTTCTAGCAGTGGAAAGATTTCCTTGGCCCATCCTGTGTAACATTAGGACTGCGAAGGGGGAGGCAGTCGAGGATCTGGAAGCCTGTATCCTTGCTGGATCTCTGGCTGCCTTTCCACCTTGCTTGCTCTGCATGATATGGGGGAGAATACAGCTGAGGATCTGGATGGCTGTAGCCTTCTAGGATCCTTTGCTGGCTCTCCCATACCAGCTTGCCAGATGACATCATGAGGTGAGTCTATTCAAGGACTGAGGAGAAAAACAAGAAAGAGGTCTGAGGAGGATTCTCCTCATTGCAGTTTTCAGGCACCTGAAAATCCTCTGTCTTGTGGTTTTATTTAAACTCTTTTTTGAATACTATTTCCATCCCTACACCCTAGCAAGTATGTTTGTGATTGCCCACTATGAGCCTACTAAGCACCAGAGGACTTAGTTCTGACCAAACATGCATAAGAGAGACAGAATGGTTTAAAAAATGAAATGGAAGGATAGCTTTCTTTCTATCTACTTTATGTATTTTTTTCCCTTTTCTTTTTTCATTTAAAGCCTTTGCTAAGCTCCATCCCCTCCCTTTAGGTCAGGCTCCTTGGGCCATGCAGCCGTTGAGGACTTGCCAAACCCTGAAGTGGCTCCCAGACACAAAAAAGTGACCCACTCCTTCAACAAATGATAATGCTGGACTGCCATCTAACTGATAGAAAAGCTGTTTAGGCCAAGGTGACTCAGATTAAATCCTTTAGGTCTGATCAAGTTAATCTGGGTCACAACCATTCAGGACAAAGGAACTGTTTTCCCAGCACTTCCCAATGGCATTCCCAGGTTTGGCTGTATGTAGCTTGCATCCCAACCACTTCCCCATGCTTAATCATACGAAAAGGATCTTCATGAGGTTAGCCAGCAAATGGGAAAATCTGGTACTTGAGGCCGAGCAAGCGGTCGCCTACATCCTAAACTCCAGACAGCTGTTCCGAGAAGGCTATCTGTGAGAATAACACCTGACATGTAGTGAAAAGTTGGCCTTTGTGGCTAACACCTATATGTCTTGTCATGAAGAATGAGTAATGCAGCTGACATTTGAGTATTGGACATGTCAGATATACAATAAATTATCATGGGGAGACCGAGCCAGACACCTGCAAAGGACACATCAATGTCAATCAACACACTCTGTCTGCTTTTGGCCATAGCAGTTTTGTAAAGATTTCCTTTTGTTGGTGTTTTTTCTTACTGCTCAAATGTCTTTAAGGAAAATGTCCTGAATGCATAGTCAGGAAAGACATATGTCCCCAACAAAAGCTGACACAGAGGTCTGTTTTAAAAGAATGGTTGTCTTGAGGGGAATGGAGGAAGCCGGTGTTTCCATTTTGTATCACTGCAAGGGTGTAGCTACAGGGGAGAAAAATAGGGGCATTCCCCCAATAAAATAAGTTTGGATTTATAGAGACCCTGTGAGCGAAAAGCTTTAAAGATACCGTGTCATCAAAAAGACCTGCCAAGTCTTGCAAACTCAGGACCATGGTTTCCTTGATTGAGTCAATCCACCTGCAGTATGGTCTTTCCTTTTTCCTTCTGCCTTCCACTTTACCAAGGATTATCTTATTTAGTCACGTAGGGACGGGGGGGGGGTTCGCCCTTGGCAGCAATGTTTTTGGGACATCCCAGCCCATAGCCACACCCCCATGTGCCCTGGCCACGCCCCGACATGCCACAGCCATGCCCCCATGCACAGTGGCCACGCCACTCACACCGTAGCCCTGCCCCTTCCCCCGTCCCTCCACGCACTCCAAGCTCTGCCACTGATTTTAATTTCTAATGAGTCATGTCCTTGCATGATAGGGCCAAAGTAGCATAGCCTCAGTTTAGTCGTTTCGCTTCTAGGGAGTGTTCAGGTTTGATTTGCTCTAGGACGCATTTATTCGTCTTTTTAGCAGTCCACAGTACTCACAGAGCCCTTCTCCAGCACCACACTTCAAATAAGTTGATTCTCTTCCTGTTAGTCTTCTTCAATGTCCAGGTTTTGCAACCGTACATAGAAATCAGAAACACTATAGCATGGATAAGCCTAACTCTGGTATTCAATTATATTTCTTTATACTTGAGGATCTATTTAACTATTTCATAGGTGCCCTTCGAAGTCCCTGTCTTCTTTTGATTTCCTGACTACAGTTTTTATTTTGATTTATGACTGAGCCAAAACAAAATTCTGATATCTTCATCATCCACTTTAAAGTTATGTAAATCATTTGTGGCCATTATTTTTTTTTTCTTAGTGTTCAACTGTAAATCCACTTTTGCACTTTTTTCTTATCATGCTATCACTACCACCACACTCAATCTGAAGGGTTATGAACAGTCCAAATGGATAAATTAACCTGTGCACCATTCTGAGGTCAATTTATCCACATATATAATTTGTAACCTTTGAATATGGTAGTGGCGATTTCCAACTATAAGCCAGGATAGTTTCTGCAGTTACCAAAAGATTCATATGCAAAAGCTCAACAGTCTCTTTAGTTCCATCTTCAAATAGCTAAGAAGAATGGTTAGGGAGCCATAGTTCAACCTTATCTCTACTATACACTGAATAATGTGTATTATTTGATGCCAATCTGTTTGAACTTCAGGACATAACCACAAGACAGAATACAAATCTGCTCGCTGAGCATTATACTTCCAACACCTAAATGTATTAGCATGATAAATCTTATTTAACCTTTAAAGGATCAAATACATCTATACATTATTTTATACTGAGTCTTCCCTTAATATAGCTCACTACAAAAGGCAGTCTATTTCCTATACTAAATGTGGCATACAGGGAAGAGGAGCTGCTGTTCTCTCCATGCAAATACTTACACTTAACCTTTTCTCTTTGTGTTCTGTTGTCCATTAACCAGTTATGCACTGAAGGATAAATTCTATAACTGTATTCTTAGCTGTAGAACCTCACTGCTTTTGTCTACTGCCTTAATACAGTACTGACTGTAACTCCCTCAGAAGGAAGCTCAGAGCTGGGGAGTCAGTGTGGTGATAAATCCATCCCAGCTTTTGATTAGCTTTAAAGGAGCTTTTCACAAATCTGATCCCCATCCTTAAAATAGATTCAGCATTTTTTATAGCTCTATTCAAAACCTGGAGTAAATTCACCACCTCATTGACATGGGATCCACCAGCCCATGAGGTTATAACTGAGAATTGTTTTCTTCAGCCATTTATCCTTATAATTGCCGAGGACACTACCAAGAGATTGACTAGCAGTATGTAAAACATTCCACACGCAGGCTTTGTCATCTAAGATATACAATGGTATTGGACACTTCTCTACCTGCCTCAAAAATCAAGTAGTGCTCAGCCCCAATTCCTCTGAAACAAAAGAGTGGTTTCTTCTCCTGTCCCCCAAATGGATTGCATTTTGCACACTCATATAGATGTTTTATGTGAAAGCTAATGACATGTCGTCAGGATTTTTACCTGATCTGTGGGCTTTTCCTGGGAAAGTTGAAACACAGTTGAATGAGTGATGATAGTGTTGACGCCAAAAAACAAATTGATGCAGACATAAACTATAAAGGCCATTCCAGTTTCCTTGAAGATTCCAGCCAACAAGTACATCCATGAAAATGTTGCATATCTGCAGGGTATCCATAACAACAACAGAAAATACAATCAAGCAAAAGACTATCAAAACCAGTAAAGTACTTCATTTGCTGACTGACACTTCTAGGTGATTTTTCTGTCTGGCTAAGGAAGAAAGAGGGCTTCTTTTCATTCTTCCTTTTTTGGCAAGGACAAAAGAAACAATAAAACTGCCTGATGTTGACCATGAATTTTCTAGAAAATAAGATAACAGGAAAGATAAGAGGAAAAAGGGAGAGGAAAGAATATTGTGATTTCTGAGGTGACCTGGGTTAGAATGGTCATTAAATGATTTTTAATTAACAATAGGTTAAGTGAGTTCAGTCTGACATAGTTCACTGTTTTATTTATTTACTCGTTCCTGCCTTTCTACTGAAATGGAGCTGAAAAATATCATATTCAAAACTCAAAAGATTGTTTCTTTTTTTAAAAGGAAAAACTTCTACTGTTACAGATATAAATAGGAGATGAGGATAAACAGAGATGATGGTTACAGTGTTTTTACTTTGTTTCTTAAAAAAAGTAGGGAATAAAATACAAGGACGCAGAGGGATATGAGGCTGAAATTTACCCCTTATGGGATCTTTATAGAATAGAATATGAATCCTATTGTTAGTTCCAACTAAAATACACCCATTGAATAAATGGGATTACCTGGACATTCAGTCAGCATTCAAAACTGATCCAAAAGTCTGCTGTAGTAGATATTAAACTATAGGATTAGGCCTCGGAAACTTACCTGAGTTGATGTTTGGCTCAGATTGGAGAGCTGGCCGAAGCTAACAAAATTAATTTCAACAGAGAGAAATGCAAGGTCCTGCACTTAGCCAGAAGAAATGGAATGCACAAATATAGGATGGGGAACACGTGGCTGGGTAGCAGTATGTGTGAAAGGGATCTAGGAGTCTTGGTAGATCACAGGCTGAACATGAATCAGCAGTGTGATGCAGCAGCCAAGAAAGCCAATGCAGTTCTTGGTTGCATTAATAGGAGTATGGTGTCTAGATCGAGAGAGGTAGTAGTACCACTCTATTCTGCATTGGTTAGGCCTCATTGGGAATACTGTGTCCAGTTCTGGGCACCTCAATTCAAGAAGGATATTGATAAGCTGGAACGTGTCCAGAGGAGGGCGACCAAAATGGTGAAGGGTCTGAAAGTCATCCCCTATGAGGAACAACTTATGGAGCTGGGTATGTTTAGTTTGCAGAAGAGAAGCTTAAGAGGGGACATGATAGCCATGTTTAAATATTTGAAGGGATGTCATGTCAAGGAGGGAGCAGGCTTTTTTTCCACTGCTCCAGAGACTAGGACAAGGAACAAGGGATGCAAACTGCAGGAAAGGAGATTCTACCTGAACCTCAGGAAGAACTTCCTGACAGCAGTAGAATATGCTACCTCAATGGAGTGTGGTTGAGTCTCCTTCTTTGGAGGTTTTTAAGCAGAGGCTGTATGGCCATCTATTGGGAATGCTTTGATGGATGTTCCTCCATAGCAGGGGGTTGGACTCGATGGCCCCTGTGGTCTCTTCCAACTCTATGATTCTATGTTGATGACTGTGGTTATGATCTGACTGAAACAGGCAGCACCTGCATTCATAAGAATTATTTCCACACCAAGCCACTTACATAACAAGCAGGGACAGTAAATTAAGAATGATGGAGCAAGTTATCACATGCTATTTAAGAGCCAAGGCAATGCATACACCCTTGTCAGATCCCAAGAATTTGTCTTAGGGGTCTTTCACACTACCCAGTTATAACACTATGATTCCACTTTAACTGTCAGAGCAACATCCTATGGAATCCTGGGATTTGGAATTTCATGGGACTCTAGAGCTTCCTGTCTGAAAATTTTAAATGTCTCTCCAAACTGAATATCCCAGGATTGTTTCATGACAGTTTAAGTGAACTCATAATGCTGCAGTTGTGTAGTGTGAAAAGGCCCTTAAACTCCTTCATGAAAACCAAGCATACCATAATTCTAGAGGGCTGGGACATTCATAGAGTAAACACTCAGTGTCCTAGTAATTATCAGGATAGGGAAGCAGAGAGTTAAATTCAGCTTGTGTTAAACTGAACAAAATCCTTACCCAAACAAGAAGAAAAGTAGGAATATAACCAACAGGTTGTTGTTATTGAAGAAAGCTGGTATCTGAAAAACTGAAATTATGCCTACTGAGAGTGTAACCGGTACCAGGAAGTAAACCTGTGAAATAATAATAATTAGAAGTGATTATCATAATCCTAATGTTAAACCCATTTATTATAACAGTGCACACAGATTACACCTGAAAATGATCTGATTTCCACTATATGAAAAATGCTGTACTTTCTTATGGTATGTATATGGAACCACATCCTTTTTCACTGGAATAATTTCCACGCCCTCTTGTTCGGAGTCACTGACATGGATTTGAGTCACCACTCCACATTACCCAGACAATTAAAAACCACTAGACATCCGTCTTAGCACTTTAAGCAATACATGCTTTGGTATCAGAGGTCAAAGGTTGGCAAAAATTCTTTAAAAACTTCTTTTTTTAAAAAAAAAGTAAAGTGGTACAAACAGCTTTGTTCTGGAGAAAGATAATAGTATTTTTAAAATACTGCAAATGGCTTAAAAGCAACATTGCTACCCATGGTATGGACAAATACATTGGCTGGCATCCTATTAGTGACTTATGATGGCACTACTGTCAGTTTCTTTTTTGCTTGTGGCAAAAGTTGGAATTCTGTACCCACTTTGCACAATGACCAAATTTCCCCTGGCCACTTTTTACCTGCTACAGCCCCACCACTGCCATTTAGTGACTGGTGCAGAGCAGAAGGCACTGGAGAAGTATTAAGTATGTCCCTACAGCTAGATGCAGAACAATGCCATCATCCACCAAGACCTCCACAGCCCCATGTGTGGAATTTTTATGCTATTCTCCATGATGCAGAATTCTAACTATTTATTTTGTCTGGATTGGTCAACAGTAGCATGCCAAGGGGCCATTTTTTCATTTCTGGGACCCTCTGGGGACAGAGACTGCCAAAAATGATAAAGCACCAACAAAGCCAGAAGGTCATGGTTTTGAAAAAATATATTTTTGATGTTCAACAGTGTAAGGGTCATTATAACCTATTTATAAGGTTTGTGGAAATGCTGTTCAATTCTCCTTTCAGGACAAAAAAAAAAAGGCCAACTCAGAATCTGAAGAGGTTGAAAGCCACAATAACAGCTGGGTAGAGCACACACACACACACCTTGCCCACCTGATAGACCTAAGGAAAAAAACAGATTTTTGAAATAAGATAAACCCAACAAAATATGTCAGCCAGAAGGGAGCTGAACTGAGCTTGGGCCTCTGCAAACCATGGGTGGATGCCCATATCCATGCAGATAGCTAAAGGATGAAATGACCAAGTGAAAGATGTAAGGCAAAAGAGTGGAAACTCCACAGCAGAAGCCCATTTAACTATTGTCCCCAGCCACTCCCTGTGCTGTCAGTTGTGGGAGACTGGCTATCATCTGCATGTAGTCTGCAAGAAAAAAGATTCTTCTGGATGGGGAACAATGTCATAGCATTCCTCTTGGTCCTTTCAAAAGACCATTTTTGGAATGCACATCTCTTCAGATGGTATCTTAATCTGTGTACTTATGATTGATTTTCTTTTCTTGTAGGGCAAAGTGAAATGACTTGAGCACCATCCCAGTTTCCAATTAGCAGTAGCCTCAAGACTTTTCCCTGTTTTCCCTTAGTTAGGAACAAGGACTGCTTGTCAGCAGGGATTCACCAGGAAAGTATCAAGTTGCAGCATACCACTGCATTAGTTTCAGGCTGCTGAATATTGACTTCAGTTAGATCGTCAGGAGGTTTTCAAGTGGATCATCAGGATGCTTTCAAGTACATCATTTCACAGCAAGTACCTAAGGCATGAAAAGTAGCATCCCAGTTACATTCAGGCTGGATCCAGAAGAGTGAGTCTGGCTCACCCTTCAAACCTAACCAATTCTGTGTAGTTGATTAGTTGGTTGAGAACTGTAGGTGTACTGGTCTATTGGAAGTGGTTTGAAATAACTTGCATGAGGGAACAACACAGAGTTATTTCATAATGTAAAGGGCTAGAGAACAGAATGAGATTACAGTCCACATAAATGTTCTGCTAAACTCTCATGAAAACCCATTCTACCCCTGCCCCAAGCACTAGTGCAGATAGCCAAGTCCTTCTTTATAATTCCGAAGAGGATTGTTGTTCCTATCAATCTCTTTACAGGTATGTTTCAGGTTTGTTTGGCCTTCATAACAGCACTGATAAATACCTGTATGGTTCATGGAGCCCTCAAGGCTTAAAAAATGTTGGAAGTTATCTTCTATAAGATATGCAAAATTCACAGAGAAAACATGGAGAGAGTGGAAAGTATGCCAAAATAATTAAAAGCAATCTCCTGATCATATATCACTGGAAAAAGTTTGGTGTTAAGAAGCAATGGCTGGACAAGGGTTCAGCACACCCTCATTATGGGATGGGGAATGTCTTAGAAGGGGACAAGGTGAAGGTGGGAATCAGGCCAGCCTAACAGATTTGTTCTGGTTAAGTAGACACCTTTCCTTCATTTTACCAAACCACCAATAGGAGGTTTTGTGTGTCTGAGTATGCTCTGGGTAAATATCCTAAGACTTTCCTGTATTAATTAACTCCTGATTTTCTGCCACTTTTCATTGTCATATTATTTTAATCAGTGAACTTCCTTATATTAATTCAGATGTGTAGTCTGTCTAGAGCATTATTGTTGACATTATCTGGCAGTGGCTCTCCAGGTGTTTTTTTTAGATAGGGGTCTTTCTCCAGCCTGTGCTGGAGATGCTAGCAATTGAAGTAGGGGGCTTTTGCCTGCAAAGTGACTGTCCTGTCACTGAGCTACAGGATTTCCCTTATCTGATCGCTTTATCTGGACTGCCCTGGGGCTTGGTAGAGATAAGAGAAGGTTCACAATGATTTGTAATTTTTGCTCATTTTTAAGCACTTTAAAATTAGACACATCCAAAGTGAGCTTTTTAAAATGCTAAAACATAGGACAACATGTGCAACCTGATCTACTGAATTATTTCTCTGTATTCACAAGAAGAGCTCCTAAATCTTTCCAGTGTAAAACTGAGACACAATTCGTAACTATGGATTAGAAAATCTGTCAGTTTTGGTTCCCTTCAGCATATCATTCTTCTAAATGTAAATTATTTTCATCTCAATGTCATGTCATTTTTAGAGCTCACAAAAATGCATTTTTCTGAGCATTTTCTAATGAACTGATTAATATACATATTATTATACGTGCTTTTTCCAATATATTTATCTTTGCAGGCAATTTCTCCTGGCACAGTACATTTGCATATGTAATTTTTTAGCAGTATGTTCCTTTTTTTATGCTGACTTTCTACTAATATACATATTTTTGCACTCTTTGGGCACAAAAATCCAGGAAAATTTCATTACACAAATGTATTTTAGTTGGTTATTGAAGGGCAACAGTGGTTGTCCTTCTTTTTGTGGGAGGGACTGTAACTCCCATCAACCCTAGCCAACATAGCCAATTGCAAAAGATTATAGGAACTACAGATCAAAAACATCTGGACAACCACAGTTGCCTACTTCTTCCTTATTGGTTAAGATGTGAATTGGATAAATTTGTATGAAAACTCAAACTGAAATGAGTTTCTTCCTCATCATAGTTCATAACTGATAATAGTTTGATGGTAAACCAGCCTTGTGAAATAGAGCAGAAAATATCTGCTTCAGAATAGCATGAAAGAAAATACGTATCTTGAAAAATATGATTTTGAGCAAATTTTCTGCCATGGTGTGGACACTTTACCTAATATGAACAGGAGTTTTCTATGACCGAATTTAGAAAGGGAAAGTCACACACAGCAACACTTACATGAGTAGCCATTACTCAGAGATTTTAACAAAATACATAGTAAGGGATGCCTTTTAGACCTGCCTTTTTGCCTCTGCTACTTTGGAATTTAACCTAAAGGCAATTTTTCTGCCTACAAGTTAAAAATAAATTGAAGTCATGACCTTAATAGCACACTGATCTTTTATAAATGTGCTGAGCTTTATGCATATAGTACAGCCAAAAGAGGGGAAAAGAGAAAATGAAAAAGAGGGCCCATGTCTTGGTGTGTGTGCGTGTGTATTAATTATAATAATTATAATAATAATAATTCTATTTTAAAATATTGTATATTTATGCAATATTTACAGTCCTCCCCCCACATTCATGGGTTTGACTTTTGCAAATTTGATTGTTGCCAAGGTGCTTGCTTGCCTCCCTGCCATTCTCCTCTCCCTTTTGCCCAGGTGCTGGGAAGGGGAAAGATCTTCGCCCTCCTGCACTCCCTTGCCCGTTGCCCACACAGGCATGCTGGCAGCAGCTGGCAGGAGGGTGCAGGGGGAAAGATCTTTGCTCCCTTACACTCCCTTACTTGTGGGTGTGAGGAAAAAAGAAAAAGCGGGCGGGCGGGGGGCAGGAGAGCACAGGCAGAAAAACCTTCCTTTTCCTTTGCTCTCCTGCTTGTCATCCATACAGGAATGCAAAAACAAAGCAGGGCACGAGGGCAACAGGCAGGAGACTGGAGTGGGGAAGGTTTTCCCTCTGCATTCTTCTGCCTTTCTCCCAGGCCTGCAGCAGCAGAAAGAATGAGGGAGAGGGTGCTCTCTGGGGGCATGGAGTTATTCGTGATTCTTTGACTTTCGCGTGCTCCTAAGCCTCGTGAATGTGGAGGGCCTACTGTATATTATAATCATCATATTTAAGACAAGTTGAAGACAAAACAGTATGTCACATTTCCTGAGGCAGCATTTGCACTTCTCTTTAACACACAACATTTCTTCATATTATTTTAAAGAGATAAAGTACTTACTAGATCATAAATGAAGTTAGTCACCCAATAGGTTTTCACACCAATGCCTGAGATATGTTGTAGCTGTTTTGCCTTGGTCTGATGTTCCTTTACCACATAAAGAACAAAGCTGGCTGTTGTGATGGAGTAGCCAAAAAGGACACACATAGAGACAATGAGATCCAGTATAGTGTTAAGCCTGAAAGAGGAAAAGGTAAATGAAATGTTTCCCCAAATACATTATATAGCCAGGGCTGGGGCCAGGTTCAAGAGTGCCCTGGGGAAAATGTCATCATGGATGACTTTTTCTTCTGTCAGTGGGCCCCAGCTGGTTTAGTCCTTCAAGCAACATGGGGTGTCCATGTCTAGCACTCCTTTAATTTCCCACAATGCCCCAAAGCTGAAGCTTGGCAACCAGCTAAGGCACCATTAAATTAATATGTGAGTTAGAAAACTGAAATCAGCTCCAAACTCAATGCCTGTTTAAACAATAATGTTTTTATAGGAAAACTACCAGCAAAGCTGCCACATGAGCTTTACTCTGTTCCTTGGTCTAGAGCAATTACAAAGAAGGTTCTTTCTTGGGACTGATGTCAAATGTACTTATGTTGGTGGGCACATAGAAGGGCTTCTCAAATATCTCAACACTAGGAAAGATATGTATGAAAGAAGCATCAAGATCACAAAACCTGGTCTTAACCTATTTATGACTTCACAGGTCATAAACAGCTAGGAATGGTAATTCATGATTTTCTGAACCTGATGGCTGTTGGTAAAAATCCATCTGTTTTTAGTCCTGCACTGTTTGGAGGTGTGGGAATTTTCCCCCAAGATAACATGAAGCTGCACAGCTTTCTCTAAAAACTGTGCAGCTTTCATTGAAAAGTGCACAGCTTTTCCAGCTATGTATTGGGTTCTGTTTTTCCACGACTTTCCCTCCCTCACTGAAAAGCCTGGCTATGAACCAGATGAAGGTTTTGACTCAGTTCTGTTTCCTGCTGATTTTCTGCGAGGCAATCCTGTGTAGATTATATTAATTATATCTCATTTGGATTACTGTAAAGTATGTTATCACTGAGGCCACATTTATTATCACAACCATTTGTACCAATTGTACAAGGCATCCAAGTAGGATTCATTCGTCCAATAAAGTGTCTTCAAAAATGAAAAACAGATCTTGAATGCTAGCCCTTGAAGCAGGGAACCTTTTCTTGTCCTACCATTTTTGTACTCTATATTGCCTCCCCTCACAAAAATGAAACAAAACAAAAAAAGATTTTTAAGATATGAAAAGATGGGGGGGAAACAGTTTAAGCAGCACCACCATTCCTTTTCCTCCATTCTTGATTATAGCTTACTATGGCTGCTCTACGTAAACAAACTTTGGGGAGAAAACATTGTGAAGTCAGCCACATCATGCAATAACAACCATAGTCTGGAGCCTACATGTCAACATAAATGCCACATGTAAGTGCCAAACAAGAGCAAACTTTTGCTAGGGAAACTTCTTAGCAAACATGTTTTTAGAATCATTTTATAAAGAAGCAAGCAGTATGCTGAGAAGAAAGAGTTTAGACTACTGGGACTGAAGACTGCATGAAAAAACTGGGGTATAACTTAGTTGTCTGATTAGGATAGTGCTCCCAAACTATTTTGATCTCAATAGACACACCAGCACTATTGAAGAATTGATTTCACTGTCATATACCTTCTGTTCTGTGCTAGTCAAACAAACCCAAGGTGCTCTGAAATTTTTTCACTCATAGGGTCCTGAACCCCTACAGCATCTTTCTCTCTAATAGTGAATGGTGTCATTGGCTAAATTATACTGTAATCCAGACTGCTTCAGGCTAATCTAGAATACAGAAAGATTTCTCAAATGATGGCCCTTCTCTTTGCCACCCAAAATCCCAAAATGTGAAAAATCTTGTGGCAATCCCAATTTTCTCAACAAGAACCATTGATTTATTGAAAGATTCTTTCTTATGAAGGATAGGAAAAATCTGTGAGCATTCCTCACACCCCTTAGGACTACAAAATCTTACATGACTTGTTCTTGACTCTCTCCACCAGGATAAGGATGAGCAACGACAGAAATGCCTACAAGAACAACAACAAAAAGTACATTTAAGGATCTTTTTTAATCCAATCTTGACTAAAGGTGCAAGGCCCAAAAGCAGACTGATTACCTTTACTACTCAACATCATAGCATTCCATTTTGGGCAAAACATAAGTGGGTAGATATGCAGCCCTTTCATACTACACAATTACAGCACTCTGATTCACCTTAACTGCCATGACTGAATCCTGTGGACTTCTGGGATTGGTGGTGAGGGAGGTAGGTTTAGAATTCTCAATCAGGAAGCTCCTTTGGTGTCAGTAGCCAAACTACAAATCCCAGAATTCCACAGAATGCAATTAAATAGAATCAAAGTGCTATAAGTGTGTGTGAAAGGGGCCCAAGTCACAGGAAAGAACAGGAAAGGTTGATAAACAATGTCCTCTTAGATCCAGAACTTGGTGAGTGAGAAGGACGACATTGTGTACGGAGACACATGTTGTGGGTTGTGTTTATAAAGAGAAGACAATGATGAAGGCAGTTGCATAAGCAAGAGAGTCATTTAGGAGCCTGCCAGTTTAGAATGGAGGAGATAGAGAACACGTCCTTATTGACAGGAGTCAAAAGTATGAATGCCATTTTCTCAACAGGTAGAATGGGTGATCCAGCAGATTTTACATATAGATTGGGTGCTATTATTATGAATGTTCCTGTCCTGTTTAATTTAGGAAAAAAATAGGGTTTTCCCACCTTCCCCTTGGCAGGTCATGATGCCAAAATCTACTTGCAACATTTGACACAATGTAGTTTCAGACTAGGATTAGGGAGGGCCACGTTTGAGTCTCCACTTGTAGCGCGCTGTAACCAATCAACATCTCTCCTTCTAACTTAACACATAGAACAATTGTGAGGATGAAATGAGTGAGAGAATCTTCACCTTGCACGCAACCCTGTGTTTCTGAGAGGTAAGGTGGCATAACAATATAACAATCACATTTTCAAATTTGGATGCATAATAGTTAGGCATTTAAACTATATCTTTAAGACACTTTAAAGACACGCTTTCTTTATCTTTTTCTTCAATTGACAATCCAAACACTTGTATATAATCAGGAAAGCTGTGGTTATAGTCTTCTAAATTCAGTCTATTGTGCAAAAACACCAAATTAATTCCAGTAACATCACTGACTTCCAAAAACGTCAGTATGCCCAAATTCAAAATTATTGCATGGAGTGTAATCTCTAAGATTAAAGCTAGAGTGCTTGTAATGTGGTAGATCCTGAGGAGACAATATGGGAAAAAAATAAATATTAAAAAGCTAGTTTGTTGCTTGAGTTTACACCAAGGGAGAAACTATAAAAATGACAAAGAAATTAAGTGGTTTTTAAAAAATGAAATATTTCAAAATCCTACTAGTGATCATTGCAACTTAGAAGGAAAGAGTTCCAATTATGTTTTTTAATAATAACCATAATAATGAAAGCATATTGTAGTTACATTTCAAAAGCTAGGCAAGGAATGGGACCAACATTAATTCTGTTGGTGTAATTAGTAACACATCCTGGTTACTGTTTTAGTTATTAATGGGCATTTATGTAGGCATTTTGATTGGATTTCTGCACATATTATTCCATTCTGTTATCAATTGTAAAGTTTTTTAAAAAAAATTGAAAGAGTAATAAACAAAGAAATTAAGTGCTAAAAGGTTTTTTTGTGTTTGTGGTTTTGAAATGGCAAATTATTTTCAGGCTTTCTTTATGGAAGAAAGGGCAGACATAAAAATAGTTACATAATAAATTACTTTTTAAAATAAACTTTTCCATCTCTGGTTTTTATATTTTATTCATGTCACTAGAGTCTTGGCTGACTTTTTTTCCCCATCTGTTCCCCTCTACCCTTTTTGTTTTACCTACTTGAGAAGATTTTTAAAACTAGGATGTCAATATAACATTAGGTATTAATAAATAAATATATGGGAAGAGTGACACTGAAAATGATGAAACTGAGAGATGTTCACAGCTGCTGGTACAAAAACAAAAACTCATCAATCTAGCAAGCTTCCCACCCCATCAACGAATGATTCCACCCCCCCTCCCCATTTGTATGAATGAGGTACAAACAACTAGAAAGCATTTTTTCTATCTATCAGAAATAAAGGAGATACAGTTTGACTAAGCTGTTAATGCTCCTTCACTGTAAAGCCATTTTCTCTTTATTGCAGCTTAGGCTAGAAGTCAAAATTTCCATTTCAATACATATTTTTCAAGACTTGGAAGACGAAGCAGCACAATATACATAAGTCGAAAGCCATTATGATTTGCTTAGTGACAGTGTAAAAAGCTCTTTTTATGTGCCTCTTTAAAAACATGAAGTCTAAGTCAAACCTCAAAAGCAGGATTGCTACCTATTTCAAATTGCTAAAATGACAGCAAACCTTTATCTGGCCATTTCACTGGTTCTTAAGCTGTCATTTATTTGTCAAAGCAACAAATGGCTTTGGCTGCCTGAAAGGTGTGCTGCAAAAAGTTCCATCAATTCTGCCTCAAACCAGGTTACAATACGTCCATCCTGTCTAGATTTACAAGTTCATTGCATTTACCAGCTTCTGAGTGCTGGGATGCATTTAAGTGAGAAGCCAAAAAATAATTCTTGCTTGATCATAGCATTTGAGGTTTTAAAAGGATGTTTACTAATTAGTGTTGTCTCCAGTAGCACACAATAGAATTGGGAGCAAGAAGAAGAAAAGTGTAATTGATGCCCTTAATGTCTAAGAACTGGACAAGCCATTTTACAGTTTTTATGCTGATTACTCTTAAAGGGAAGAACTAAAATGTTGTGCTTCACCATGCCACAATGTATTAGGCATGGCTGAAAACAAAAGCCTCTCAACTTTTAGTTGCAAATGATACTGCCAAGGTCTGTTGAGCACCTACCGTATCCAGAGGACTTCTCCTTAGGCAAGTTAGCACGGAGTATGAAGTTATTCAAGCTGTTAAGGTATGCTGGGAGGCTGTGGTAACCTTCTGGATTATACCAGACCTATATTTAAAATGGAGAAAACAAAACAAAAGGGAAAAGTTTTTAAATCTTTCTTTAAAAACAGCTGTTTTTAGTCTTTGTTAATGGAAAAAATTTCTTCATCAGACTCTGAAGTCTAGATTTATAGGTTCATCCAAATGATAGGACCTTTCTCACTACCGTTATAGTGCTATGATTCCACTTTAACTGTCATGGTTGCATCTTGTGGAATCCTGGGACTGTTCATTGAGGGAGTGGCTTCTGGAATCCTCAGCCACAGAATTCTCCTCTGGTGCCTCTGACCAAGCTACCAAATTGCAGGATTTGTTAGAATGCAGTCATGGTAGTTAAAGTGGAATTGCAACCCAAAAATGTCAGGGGCCTTTTACATGGATAATGGCCTGAATTTTTTCCTCATTTATATGGCTCTCCCACCTGGTTCAAACAAGGTGTGTGTGTATTTATAGAAATGTTTCTTTTCAAACATAAATTGGTGCCATGCAACCAGAAAGCTTCTCAGAGGGTTTAGGACAACTTTGTATGTTTGATAGAACAAGCAAACTCTTTGTGAGAAAAATCTCTGTCCAAGAAAATGCTGCCAGTTTGCAGTTTGATTTCCACATTTTTTCATAAACGCACTCTGAGATGCAGTGAACATTGTGTAAAGTTAATGTTAGTGAAGAAAACTGGATTGCTATTCTACTGGTTTCTTCAATAACTATGTAACAGTGGGGCAGTCTTTTCATCTTGGGAACTCACTAGGCAGTATAGGAAGCCCCGGCTTTTTGATACCGCATTATTTGATGACTTGCTCTTTTGACACTTCCAAATTCAGAACAAGTTTAATTTATTCAATATGGGCTCCGCTCTTTCATTAGTTCTTCTTGCCTATGGGGACTCCCTTGGGACCGCTCACACTTACAACCCCCTTGCAAAGTTTTCTGGGGAAAGGGAAAGCACCAAGCCAGATGAGACAAGCAGCACATGCACAGTTGGTCTCAAGCGAGCCTCACTAAGTCCTTCATGCTCCCTACAGTACAGTGCATGGGCTCCATTTTTCAACCAATTCAGTTTTCTGACAGTGCTTGGATCAGATAAATGGGGGTAGCCTGTACGTCACTTTTTCTTAGTATACTCTACCTCAAACATTTCCTGTGAAATTGAAAGGAATATGTTAACATGTTTATATTCAGCAGTTGATAGTTTGCATGTCTAAAAGTTTAGGCACAGCATGTATTCATGTCATTTCCTATTTGTTCCTCTTAGCCATATCCTCTCTCTTCCCGCATCAGTTAGTCTGAGTTTGTTCATTCTCCATTTTCTAGTTTGTAGTTCTTTCACTGTCTTTCATGTTTAAAGTGAACATTACAAAGCCTGTCACCATGAGAAGCTATGAAACCTGTAGTATTTGTAAGTACACCTACTTTGTATGTTTCTCCAAAGAGGTCTACGCATGCTTTATATTTCTGCAAGTTCCTGTGTGGAGGTGTAGGACTCGTTGTTGTTTACTTTCTCCTTGCAAGATGCAATGTCAACTCCGAAACAGAATATTAATGCTCTTAGCTCCTTGGAAGAAATGACTCTTCTATTCTAAAGAATAAATCCCACTGAAATCAGTGGGATTTGTGACTTAACTGTGGAAACATTCAGAGGATTGGACTAAAAATATAACACCTGGCTTAGTTTAATACATAGTGCACCATTTACTTTCCCAGCCCTGATACTTATTTCAGACATATTCCTTGCATCAACTATGAAACACAACCCAGAAGCTAAATTAACTGAAAGTCTAGAAAGTTATTCTCAGCTCTTTTTCCTTCTTGCCTCAGAATACCCCAGTGTCAGGAGTGTATCAGGTATCCCAATCTAAGAAACAGAGTCTAAGACCATAGCTAAGACCAATACAGCATAGATCTTTAAAGGTCTATGCAAACTTAAATTGCACTAATTTCAGTGACATTTACACAGCTAAGTGGCTACAAAACTGGAGCTATAATCCAAGCCACTATAAGATGGTCGGCAAGAATCGTCTTACTAAAATGCACTCAAAAGTATAAAAAGATGATAAACATGAAGCGTCTGTTTTTACGAAGCTACTTTCAGAACCATGGCAGTGGTTGTTATCCCTTGAAATAAATTTCTAGTATCTTGACAGTCCCCCAGTGTTTCTTATGTTACAGACTACAAGTATGTATTCCTTTACAGAATGAATTTTATCTGTTAGAAAAAATGATATTATTTTTTTAAAAAAAGACACTCCAAGAGATTGTTCAACAAGAACAGGGAACTGTAGTTGTGAAGGAGAGCCTACTCTTCTCACAAGAGAAGGTGCTGTATTTTGCCACTTGCTATTAGACTTCAAAATAAGTCACATAAAAAAGAGATTGTTCCAGCATCCAAGAGGTGAAAAAGAATGCTGGTTTCAAAGCAAAGGAGCAATTAATTGCAATTCAATGTCCCATGCAAAACCACCAGTTTCAAAGTAAGTGTCTTGACTACCCCCAGGAGTTTAACATATCTCTTTCTGAAATAATAAAATGCCTATTGCATATTAAATCAGAAAGCAAGTAGTCCCTAATCTATTGTTTTATTAAAAGCTGTTCGTACATGACAGTAAATGCCAGTTATCTTATTCCATATCCAAGACATTTTGCTGCCTGAAGTGAAGGACAAGCACACACATACACAGCCTCATCTATAAAGAGAAGCTGACAGTAATTACTTTATCTTACTAGTGATGGCTCCGTACCTCCCCCTTCATCTTAGGGTAGCAGACTAGGTTAGGGAGCACTTAGGCCTGCTCAGGAGGAATGACTAGGGAGGGCTGCAGATTAGGCAAACATCTAACGGCAGATCCAGCCCTCACCCTGCACAAAATGGACAACATATAGGGCCTTTCCGCACAACACTGTTATAGTGCTATTATTCCACTTTCCACACCCTGTGGAATTCTGGGGTTTGCAGTTTCCTGAGGCCCAAGAGCTCTCTGGCTGAGAATTCTAAAGGCCCCTCCCTAAACTGCAAACCCCAGGATTCCCCAGGAGGTTGAAAGTGGAATAACAGCACCGTAACAGTGTAGTGCAGAAATGGTCATAGTTGCACTCTAACCCCCATAGCTCTAACCAGCCATGCAGCTCTTATGTAAGTGTGCTTTCCTCTGAAGGTTCATCAGTGGAGGTTTGTAGGATTTTATTGCCCTAATTTTTCAATTCATTTACAGATACATAGTTTGAGCAAAAGTGGAGGCACAGCTTAAACTTTCTAAGAGACAGTCAAATCCAGTCCCTCACATCAGATTTCTAGAGAGAGATGTCACTTCATCCTTTATCTTTTTTTGCTTACAGAGGCCCGCAAAACTTAGGTCTCTCTGTCAGTCTTCCCCTGTATTTTCCAGGCTCTCCCAGGCTGCAAGCTTTCCCTTTGTTTCCTTTCTAGACGTACAAACCTAATTTATCTCTCCCTCCCACTGGCTGGAAGGGTGCTGATAAGGATGAGTCACCTTATCTAATTATGCCTAACTGATTTGGGCCATTTACCAGTAGTTTTATTGGGGAAAATCTGTCTGTCAATTATTAGGAGAAATTTTCAAAATATTAGGGTGGATGATTTCAGCTCTGCTCTACATTGTTACGTAGCAACATGTTGGCTCGTGTCCACTGAGTTCCACTGAAATTAACTGGAACAGCAACTCAGTCATACTAGCTCCTTTGCACAAAGAATTTATGTCCCCAGTCATCACCACTCCAACACAAGGATAGTACCAATAGTCTTCACTATTCCTCCAACAACACTATCGCAATAGTGGCAGCTTGTGGCTTCCATGTCAATAGGATAGTGAATTCACTCCAGACCTTATTCAACACTTTGGATAGCTATTTTCAAGTTCAGACTAAAATCCAGAACAGATTCACAACTCAGCTAGCCTGGCAGCTACCAGTTGCCATTGAATTCCGGTGATGATAGGAATATCATGAAACTTCTCTTGCTTCACTTCTGTCATTTAGCCATCACACACAATAGCCATTCATCCTATCTCCTCTGCAACCCCTTTATCAAAGCCACAGGCTATTGTATGTTGAAGCAGCAAACTCTACATCCTTAGTTAAGCAGTGAATGAAGTGGTCATTTTGTTTTTCCTACTGCCAAACAGTCACACTGGTAGATCCTGAATTCTCCTGTTATGGTAAGAGGGGAAGAATAATATAAATAACTGTATAAGCTGTTACTATGTGCTCCCTTTATTTGTCTTTCATGCAAACCAAATCAATAATAATAATAATAATAATAATAATAATAATAATAATAATAATAATAAAATCAATATGATCTAATGGTTCCCATGGTTTTAAAAATGTTTATCAGCAGTAATGATGTCCTGGAGCAGAAGTATTTAAATCTTTTATAATGATTCTTAATTAAAATAATTATCTCCTAGCAACACCATCCTTCCTTGTTAGGTAGAGCAGCCATATCTCTAGTTGCAATATAGGGGGGACATATGGTGCCAGCCATTCCCCCAACTTCTGGGCCACTTCCTGTTGGAAAAAAGGCCCCTCGTGTTGCTTGTGTGGGGGTCAAAACATGGGGAAATTACCCCCATTATGCATTTGGAACACAAAAAGGATTTTTAATGTTTTGGGGGGGTTCTGTGGGGGCCACAAAATGGCTCTGGGGGTGTATGCAAACCACATGCTACTATTTCTCCATCTCATTACAGAATGACTGTTATTCTGAGTCAATGTTGTTGCTTGACCAATTTCGCTCCCTATATCTAACAATATCTCATTAGCTTACTAGTTACGAATCAGAAAGCCTCCTAACTGAATAACATATCTGACATGAACTTACTGGGATTCCTCATCAATCACTGAACCCCAATTTCCTGATCATGCAAGACAGCTAGATAATTTGACTATCCCCAAGTATTGCCATATGTTTTCTAGGGCTAAATTTAATTGTTTCCCCTCTGCAGTACTGGAAGGACACTTATATCCTACATGGAGGGCACTTATATGCCTGTGGAGATGGAAGCAGTTGAAACTTTAAGTGACATTTTATTTGAAGAACAGTACAGGCTGCTCCGCCCAATGGTAAAGAATGCCTTGTGAAGACAACCTGCTTTTTGAAACAGTCTTAATTAAGTCTGGAGTTACAGAAGTGAAGAATTCTTCTGATTAAATGGATGAATAGAAACCATATCAGTCACCTTCTTTCTATAACCAGAAGTCAAATAAGTGTGCTTACCCCGTAATATCAGAAGTCAAATGTGAAGATTAGGGGTTGATGTCTTTAAAAGAGATTAAGATTAAGGACTTGAGTGCACATATTCTTGCGTATAGACTCAATTTCATCTTATTTACAAGACTGAATTTGTCTTTAGCAAGGAGAAACTACAGCATGAGAAAGTACAGGCATTATTTCTTTGACACTGACAAGACTGACTTGTTGGCTGTAAGCAGCAAGGGAAAAGTTAAACTATTAACTTTGTGAGTGCTGGATTGAACAAAAGATGGGATCTTCCTAGAAACTTTCTCAGGACTTTTTACAACAGATGCGGAGGATTCATTATCTGAGAGAAGAGGGACTTTATCCTGCGAGTCCGAAGAGGTGAGAGAAAGATGAAAAAGAACTTTAAAACAGCAAGAGAGAAGCACTTGTAAATATTAACAAAGACTAAGGAAGGGAATCTGAGAAGATGGGGGCAGGGCGATGAGGAATAGAATGGAAAGGAAGAGAAAAGCCAAATTTATAACGAAATACAGAAAAAAGGTGGTAGTGACTGAAACTAGTTTGTGAAACAGCCACAAAGCAATGAAAACTGGATTTGGTTACAATTGCGAAAAGGAGTTTATAATATAAAATGTCATATAAACATGTAGAATTAGTGTTGTTAAATAATATGTAAAAGATTTACAGTTTTAAGTAATGAAGTTAATACTATGTAATTAAGTCAGTAAATAGCTTTTAGTGTAAAGATTAGAAAATGCAACATTATTTATTATATAAATGAAATATGTAATTGGATGTAATGTTGAGATATCAATGCAAGATATATAAACCTTTGAAAGAAGAATGATGTGGGTTTTTTGGGTTGTTGGGAAAAAATGAATATTCGGGGATGAAAGGATATTATCTCTGAGAGGCTGGAAACTCGGTGTCATACACCATTTAAAGGAAGAATGAAAGTTGTTATTTTCTATATTCTTCAATTTCTAACTATTATGCTTTAGCTCTTCTTGTCATTTTTTCTTTCTTCTTTTCTTTTCTCTTTTCATGTACTTGTAGAGTTTTAGTGTTCTTGAAAATCATCAATAAAGATATTGTTGAAAAAGAGAGAGAAAGAGAGAAAGAATCATCCAGGATATTTTCCTTTTGAAACACACTTTGCACGTTATGCAAAACCAAACACACATTTCCAACATAGCCGATCACATGAACTTTCATCCATTTCAACATTAGTTTACCTTAGTGATTGTTCTATTAGCAGGCACTGGTCTTATATCAAACTGGAGATCACTTGTCAAAGGCAGCCCAAAACTCCAACCACCATATCTAAACGGGAAAAATAAAAACACCTCAGGAAATACAATCCGTTCATAAACTACATATCACAGACCTGAATTTATTGATTTATCCCATGAATTAACCAAGTCATAACATGCAAAGGAACTGTGCCAAGATACCTCTATTGGAGCTGTTCCCATAGCTAAGCCAGCACAACATTACAAAGCCTGACAAAGAAAAGAAATTGCAAGTGTTTGCCATCATACTGTTTTTCTTTCTTTAGTTCATGGGGGTGGGGTGGGGGGAATATGTCCCATAGGCCATGTTGCAGCCCCAGGGCCTGTTCTGTGGCCTTGTGGCGTCTCCCAAACACCCTCAATGCCCCCCTCAATTAAAAACAACAATAATAAAAAAAATTCTACTTCCCTTCCTGGAACTCTCCAAGAGAAGTAATTTTGCCATAATCACAAATGATACATAAGGCCTGTGTGTCACATATGTGTCACATTTGACATGGATGACATTTTGCTTTATAGTTTCACTGTATCTGGGCTGAAAATTTTGAAAGGACAATGATAGGTGTACAGAATCAGAAGAACAGTTTTTCTCATTTAACTACAGCAAGTGCCATCCAGACTCCTACAGCTTGTTAAAATGGAATACACATTTTCATGATTTTTGCCGTAAATCTGGGGTATAGAAACATCATTTTAAAAAAAGATAAAAGGGGCTTCTCAGTTTTCTGGGGGATGCTTTTTGATTCTTTATTAGACATCATATATCAGGTGAGTTCCATAGGTACATTCAAGTATACCCAAGCTCCAGCTGCATGTTTAACTGCTGATCACGCAATTATGCCTCCACAGCATTACAGAAATTCTTCAAGAGGTTGCCCTTTGGACATAGAGCACTTTCAAGTAAAATTCAGGGATATAACAACTGCAGATAGCTGTTGCTAGATGTAAATATAGAAATTGTCAGAAGAGAATCAAATGCTAAAGAAACATAGCTAAAGAAATGATTGATAACTGAGTCCTCTTCAGGCACTTTCTCCCCACAAAATCAGAACGGCATTAGGGGAAAGTTGTAATCTGTCTGCTGCCTTCCTATCACCCAGGTCCACAATCTTCTGTTTGTTGGAAGCTGCTATGCTCATTTATTCCAGATGTGCAACTGAGAGCTCTCCACAAAGAGATATCTGAATTGCAGAGGGAGCATCCACAAATAGAGGAGGTTCCTCACTGCAGAACCTACCCTTCCAACATGCAGAGAATGACAGAGCCAGGGGTGAGAATAAAACAGAGTGGGGATGGGCCAGTAAGCACAGTTCCACTCTTTTGCTCATTTATGTCAAACTATGTGAAGAAGGGAGGAGTGAATCTCTGAAAATGGTTGTAAGGAGAGGGTAATAGGAAAAAAAGTCATACCTTTTCTGCACAAAGTCTTTGGCAGTAGCAAGAAGGTAAGTCTCTACATCATGCCCACTAAGATTATAAATCATTCGGGAGAAGAAAGTTCTTTTGTGAGGTGGAGAAAAATTGATCTTTGGAAAAGTCTAGAAAGCAAAGATTTTTTTTCTTTTAAACATTGTTATTCCTAAAACTTAAACAATTTTAACATGTAAATAACGCAGATATAGTTTTTACTCTATTATTTCTATGCAAATTGTTATCATGACATGCATTTAGAAAGCATTAGAACAATAAAAAGGCTTTTGAACATTACATTTTCAATAAATATTGATTCGCTTACTTATTTTTATTTTTTTTAAAAAATGCACACATATGTCTGTCTGTTTTCAGTGAGGCATAAGGTCATCTGGGCTGATCCAAGTGTGCTTTGATAAACATCAGTATACTTAAGAAAACAGAATAAATATGTTGGGTTTTGTGCAAAAATTGAAATGTCTAGGCACATGAAACAGTTTACTTTGTGCAAAAAACACCACTGTTTCCTTTGTCAATGTTTACAAAGCCCAATCTTTTTGTACATAGGGCTTTTTTTATACATAAAGTCCTAAAACATGAAAAAAAATGTGAGATTTGAAATTCCTCTCTACAGGATGTGTCAAGGCATGCATTCTCATCAAGAATACCATACGCTGTTCTAGACACCAGAATTCAAGAAGGATACTGACAAGCTGGAACATCCCCAAAGAAGGAGGAGCAAGATAGTAAAAAGTCTGGAAACCAAGCTGTATGAGGAACAGCTTACGGAACTGGGTATGTTTAGCTTGGAGAAAAGAAGCCTGAAAGGTGACATGCTAGCGATTTTTAAATATCTGAAGGGATGTCATGTAGCAGATGGAGTGAGTCTACTCTGCTGCTGCTGCAGAAACTAGAACGCAAACCCATGGATTCAAATTGCAAGAAAAGATTCTCCACCTAATCATAAGGAAGTATTTCTTGACAGCTACAGCTGTTCAACTGTAGAATGGACTAATTTAGAAGGTGGAAGGCTCTCTTTCTTTGGAGGTTTTAAAACAGGGTGAATGAAAGCCTCTTGGGATGTTTTATCTGTGGGTTCCTGCACAGCAGGGGGCTTGATTAAATGGCCCTTGGGTTTCCTTCCAACTCTATGATTCTATGAGGACAAGAACATTTGTAATTATTCTTTACATCCCAAATGCACATGCATCAAGGAATTTCTGCCACCCTAATTAAGCCAATCTGGGCTTCAGGGCAATGTAACAAGTACTCTATATTTGTTTCTTTTTTGTTTTGTTTTTGTTGGGGTGTTTTTTTGTTCCCTTTGTTAAACTTTCTCCTTTGTATGCTCAGTAACTTTTTTTAAAACTTTCTCCTTTGTATGCTCAGTAACTTTTTTTAAAACTTTCTCCTTTGTATGCTCAATAACTTTTTTTAAAACTGTCTCCTTTGTATGCTCAATAAGTGAGTCACAAAGAGAACCATAATCCATAAGGTCCAGATTAGCTGTAACCATGTCTATGGAAATAGGATCTTCTGAGAAGATTTTTTTGGTGGGGAGGGGGAGGGGGTCTTTTTGACCCTACCATATTTGGTAGGGTCAAAAGAATTAAACTGCTTTCCTTTATCTCTATGATCAGCTCACCACAGCTGCTATTTACACCAAATAATGACCACATTTAATTAACTTCTTATCTAGTTCAGTCCTGAGGCTGACATTCTGCATGAACAGATAGCCTAGGTATTTGAAAAGTTATTTCTAACTTTATATCTCAGTATTTTCAACCATCATTAAAAGTGTAATTGAATTATCAGTGGAAGAAGGGAGACATCTTTTTCGCTCCAACCTAAGGTCAATAACTATATGGGTGTTATAATGCATGGAGTTCATGTTCCAATATGATAGCAACATTCTCATGAACTAGCCTCCACAGAAGTCAGGCCATACCTCTTGCCTTTTGACTAAAGCTGAAGATTAGCCTTGAAGACTCCAGTGTTCAAGCCTCTCTTTATAAACTCTTCAGGCGTAACTAAATTATTCCCACTTCCTATCTATAACATAGGAAACATCCCTGTACTCAAGAAGTACACCACATCTTTCCAGTGACGTTTCTAATTCTGTGCATGTCTAGTTACAACCTAAATTGTATAATCCTATGCACATTTAGTTTGGAATAATTCCCAGTGAAAACAGCAAATATAGTTGGAGGATCAGAAATGTTTGACTTCAATGGGACATAGACAGGCTAACTGATCCTGCATAGTTACTTTCAGATATATCCCATGGAACTTAATTCACTTCACAGTGTCCTGCAAAGTAATTTAAATCCATGAATTCTGACAGCTAGTTTGTGTGTGAAGCAACCCTGTTCGTATATGACTTTCAGCATACTGGTAGCTAATGTGATTAGGAAAAAAATCTGTTCATTTTGCTGGCTAAGAAAGTCTGAAAGCATAGAATTTTTTCAATTACACAGTCAGTGATAGACAGGAGACAGGGACTCGTGTCACCCATTTATCTAAAGTGGATTCAAACATACAGTTTAGTAGTATGCGGCCCAAGTTCAAATCTGCAACCTTTGGAACCATCATTCCCTTGTGGAACAAGTTCTGAGCAACAGTGAGTCCCTGTTGTTTATTTCACGTACATCTCTTCTCATGGAGTTGTAATTTTACATTACCTGTCTGTTGTCTGTGCAGTTGCAGACAGAATACTGAGAACTCTGGTTCCCACTGAACACCCACTCGCTAGGCACATCTTCCTCAAAACATGCTCTGAAAGTAAGCAGATTTAACACTGACATTTCCTGTAGGCAGCTATACAGATGACACACAGTAATACGGTGGCAGGTTCCTATTAATGCAAGGCACTTGGCAGGCGATCACCTTTGTTTATTGATTCCCCCAAGAGCTCCCAACAAATCCTCCTTGCTTCAAGGCAGGCTGAATTTGCTCTGCCCTGCTTGATTCTTAATGATTCTGCCTATTGCTCTGTCAATCTCTTTTTAGTTGCTGAATTGTGATATTGATTGGAAAGGTCTAATGAGGCCTGCTTCAAAATTCCTTAGCAAGAAAATCAAGAATTAATATAAAAACAACAATTATCTTGAGATCAGAAAGGAACCTCATACTAGAGTATTGTAACCAGAGTATTGTAAGGTCAAATCATTAACTGGATAATCCTGAGATGCTTGATTGACCATGTACAGTTTGCAGAAATAATTCCCCAAGTATTTGTAAGAATTGTTCAAAGTCAGTAACCAATCCCTTTTAAAGCTTTCCAGATGAAAATCCACCATGTTTTCCATACACCTCTCAGCCAGTTTGGACAATACAGGCGGACTGACTATGAATATAGATGACCTTGTCCCCAATGAGTTATTATTGCTGGGGTAACTAAAGCTGAATTCCTACTTACATTCTCACTGAATTCAGAGGAACTTAATTCTGAATAATCAAGTCTAGTATTGTACTATAAAGCTAAAATCTATCATTACACATGTCAAAGGCCCTTTCCACACGGGGGACGGGGAAACGGGGCAGCGCACGCAGGGATGGATCTTACCTGAAAACGGGTTGCTCCGTCCCTGCGGGGAGCGTGCGTTCGCCGCTCCACACGCTGGCGAATTTTGGTGGCGTTCAGCGGCGCCCAAAATGGTGGCCGGCGACTTCCGGCGGCGCTCCGCCAATCAGGGCAGCGCGCCAGCCGGAAGCCCGCTCCCGGGCAGCTCTGCAGGGACGCGCTAGCGCGTCCCTGCAGTTTCAAACGGGGCGCTGCAATGGGTTAGCGCGCTCGCGTTTTGTAAAAACCACCATAAAATGTGGTTTTTAAAAAACGCGCTGCGCCACCCCTTGCGGCCGCGCTAGCGCAGTTTGAGGTGTGGAACCTCCACTATTCAAACCGCTCTAGCGCGCTCCACAGTGTGGATGATCTCCGGATGAGGTCGCCCTAAGCCGTTTTTTTTACCCCGTGTGGAAAGGGCCAAAGTATGTATGCTTGCTTACAAGTTAACATGCACAAAATTCAGCTTCATGGCTGAAATTCTGTTCACATCTACTTGGGAATAAGCCTTATTGAAGTCAGTGAGTTTACTGTTGGGCAAATGTGCTTAGGTCTATGTTGCAAGTCTAAGTTTTTTGATGGAAATTATTTGTCTTGCACCATATGCTGATCAGATTTACTTGGAACTGCTTTGTACGGAACTTTCCAAGTATGCTTGGATAGCACCTTCAGCAAACATAAGAAATTTTAACAAGTGGATTGTTTCACAGAGTGTCTGTCTTTGATTTGGACATTTGAGTGTCACAGCTTTGCAGATGATCAAAAGATGTCCTTAATCTCTGGTGACTTTTAATTTTTTGTCCTTTCCCATTCCACAACAGGAATTTCAAAGAAAGAGAAAAAGAGCTACTTACAAATTACTTTTATTCAGGCACGTGTTATCTGCTCCAGGGAAAGAAAGCAATGATTCTACCAGAGCATTGGTTGTTTCATTGTAATTTCTAGGATTTCAAAACACACGACAAAAATGTATAATATTACAGATAATATTATAAGATGCAGGACAGAAGAAAAGTATGATTTTAGCTAAACTGAGTAAGCAAACTGAGAGTCAGATATTGTTTTATATCTCAATACAAAGAACAAAGAACAAATATGTGGTATTCACACAAATAAATGGTGACTTCTTCCTCATGATCTTCCATGTTAGCACTTTGCTAGATGACACGTTAAGGCATGAACTTAAAAGTGAGTATAGCATAATTCTCTAACTAGACTAATTAATTCTAACTAACTTGGAAGACAGATACCAGATATGTAGCTATGATTGCTTGGACATAGGTTTTAGCATTCCTTATCAAATTGTTGAAGTGAACTTTTCAACACACACACAGACTCACTGACAGACTACAATGCAGCACTTCTGCAGTACCTGCTTGCAGATTACCAAGGGGAGCCTTGGAACTAACCAACCAGTGCAGGAGGCAGAATCGGGGAAGTTCAGCACCATGTCTATGCGCTTGCTGACTGACTAGTTTATATAATCACAGAGTTATACTAACAACATAAGGCACTACTGACCCATCAGAATCTTTTTAGCTGAGCATTACTGAAAATGTTTTCTTTCTACTTAAACCATCTCATGACAGCTTCATCATTCGTTCCAGAAGAGGTACACAGAGACCCTCCCAGTTCTATAAAGCATCTAACTGCTGCATTTAACACAATACTCTGTTTGCCTTTTGCTTTGTCCTCTTCCATCATCACATTCCTAGCATACTTCATTATGATACTGCCAGCAAAGGGTTTTTTTCCCCCAGACTCAAATCACATGAATGCTTGCTCACATAACCAACTTTCTTGCCCTAGACCCATGATATTAACTGAACAATATGAAAGAAATATTTACCCGAAGAAGTCCACCTGCCCAGAGGAGCCATACACAGATGGTGAGAGATGGAGTGCTGGGTACTCTGCCACTTTAGCTCTCAAGGTGCCTAGACCCATGGCAGCTGTCACAAAGAGCACTGGAAGGATGACCTGAGCAATGAAACCTTTCACGTTACGCCGAGTGTGATGGAACCTCTTAATGAACAAGGCGGTGGCCTTCCTCACCAACAGAGAACAGTTGTTTGACTTCTTCAGTTGAACTAGTGCTTGGTCTGTTCAGTAAGAAGTGAATGAAATATGATGACACATTAAGTAACGAGTCTTGTTTCATCACAGCACTGACATTTCAGTGATGCAGAGCTTGGGAAAATTACTTTTTTGAATGAACCTCCAGAATCCCTCAGCCAATGTGACCAACTCTCATGTTGGCTGATGGATTCAGGGAGCTATATTCCAAACAAATAATGTTTACAAACTCTGATACACTCCATTCAGAATGAATGAGACATATTTAAAAGGGAGTTCCTGTTTCTCAAATCAATATTCAAGTATTTGATAATACCTGAAGCTGATACTTTACACCAGCACCGTTCTCCCAGGGGTGGAAATGTGGAATTTATAGTATCTTTAGCCAGCCAAAGCATTTTGCAGGATTTACAGTATCTTGCTTGAGTACATTCCCTAAAGTTGCATCCAATAACGTCATTCTAAGAGGATGTGAACTGCCCAGGGTGGGCAGCCCTGTGTTACACATCATGGTGGGAAAGAAAGCCTTTACTACAGCTTTGCAAAGGACTTCTCACTGTTTGTTCATTAACTTAAACAAGCCATGGTTTCCTGCAAGATTCCTTCTAACTATAAATTCATTCATTTTTGTTTAAGTTTTAAATGCATCAACACAACTTCTGATGAAGAACTTTTAAAAAACACAAAACATAAAAGAGTAAACAAAAAACATACCAGTTGACAGCAACAATCACAAGCATAAAAGCATATCAGCCACGACACTCAATCACGTAATGCCCTTAGCATACAGATATTGTCACAGTTAGCCCACAAGATTTTTCATAAGGATCCATGTTGTGCTGAAGGAATATGTACATTTCCACTGGAGTTTGTGAATTCCATGTAGTGGGTTTAGCTTTGTAATGTGGTGGAGTGGCTCGAGGATGTGAGGTAGACTGGGGAAATGATAGGAGTCCAAATTTGTTTGCCATCACAGACCTCACTGGGAGACCTTGCACTGTCTCTCAGTCTAATCTACTTCAGGTAGTTGCTGTTTATATCAAGGGAAGGGGGTGAGTATGCTACATTGAATGCATGGGACAGCTGAGACAAAGGTTTTAAAAATCATCTAGGTTACTTCTAATCTAGAATTAAGAATTATCACCACCTAGAGTGGGGGTGAGCAACCTGTAGTCCTAGAGCAGTGGTTCTCAACCTGTGGGTCCCCAGATGTTTGTGGACTTCAGCTCCCAGAAGCCCCAGCCACTATGGTCAATGCTCAGGGCTTCTGGGAGCTGAAGTCCAAAAACATCTGGGGACCCACAGGTTGAGAACCACTGTTCTAGAGCCTCATGAACAGTCCCCCTGGCCATTCTTGTGTGTGCTTCAGCCGAGCAAATATCTAGGACCCCTCACAGCCTGCATATTTGCAACTATAGCAGAGGGCGAAGGAATGAGACAGCAGCACATCTGATACGCCATGGAACGAAGTCTTACCAACACACTCACATGTATGGGAGTCCCATATTCCCAACTATGCAAAACTGCACTTAACCTTCTCCACATTGCAGCTGGCACCAGAACAAAGGCTAAGAGAGAGCAACATATCAGGCAGAGAAGCTGCAGCAAGAGCTGACTGACTCACCAGTATACCAAAAGAAGTGCAAACCACTCCCACCCTTGTTCCAGGGCATTACATCGGAGGAGCACTGGCCCAGGTGCTAGGCAAAGGAGGCACGTTAAGAAACTATGCATATACCCGGACAAATAGTTTTTTCCATTTAGAACAGCATTGTCTGTTCAGACTTGCAGCAGCCATACAAAGTTTCAAGCAGAGGTCTTCTTAGGCCCTTGCTACCTCATCCTTTTCCTTGGAGATGCCAGTGACTGAATCAGGGACAATGCCACTGAATTATGTATTGCCTAATCTCATGTGCTATGGAAAGCACAAAGATGATAGGAGTAGAAGCACAAAGTGGGTATTGCCGAGAGAGTAAATATAAGGGCAACCTCAAGTGGGTTGGAGCAGTATATTCAATATAACCAGAAGTGATGTCACCAAAGCCACACGGATCCACACGGGACTACTGAAAAAAAGAAGAGAACATTGTCTCCATTGTGTGTCGCCCTGAGGGCTCTGGCAACCTGGAAGGTGATATATAAATGTTTTGAATCAATCAATCCAATAAAATTACCAGCAGTGGAACATGGAAAATGCAGTTTTGGTGTTACACATAGACAGCCATGAGGTTTGATGTTTGTCACCTTTCCATGGTCTATGTACCTACTTATTTAAAATATCCACAGTATCAAAGATAGCAATTCTCCGGTGCTACCCAGAAAAAAATTCATATGGTACAGCACCTTGTTTTGCATTCAGTTTGTTTTTATAGTTAACCACTGGGAACTGGCATACTCATGCTAAGTCAGATGTTATCTCTTCTCATAACTGTATTCACATTTTTTGCCATCTTGGGAATGCTTGAGGGTTAAAAGTACAACATATAAATTATTAAATAAACTAATAAAACTAAATAAGCGCTACAACTGGCTTTACAGTGCTAGAAACTTCACGTTGAGGTGGCTAACTGTCTGGGCTGTATTACTTCAAATTACAAGGAAAACTCACACTATTTAGTTTTTTCTATACAAATAAAACATACAGAAAACTAGCAGGTCAGTGAGAAGGCCAGACTAGAAACCTAACTCCCAACTGCAAAGAGACAGCACAACCCAGAGAAAGGTTTATTACCTCTATGGGAACTAAGAGTCAAGGTGCTTTTCTAGCCACGTTTGCCAGCTAAAGCTCCCATATGCAAATTGCTATTCTAGAAATATGATTTCTTTGTCTTATACCCTCTGGCCCTTGCAGGGTGGTTGATGATTGAAATTTAAATTGGCAAGGTTATAAATTAAGCCAAAAGTACAATATGACACATTCACTCCCAGAACTGTTGCCTGTACTCTGAATGAAAGGGTTCATTGCATATTTCTTTAGAGGCTGATAGACACATTCTCTGTATAAAGTATATTTACTTGGAAAGTCTCACTGATTATTCCTTCATAGGCATGGCTAAGGTGGGGCTTCATCAGAGTTCATTATGGCAGGCCTGTCTTCTACCCAAGCCAGCTTGCTAAATTTCTGGTTATATTATGAATGAAAACTGAGGATGATGGTCAAATACCTAACGGGCCAAATACATGATTGCCGTGCCAGCCTGTATTACAGTGTATTTAGTAATGACAACTAAATGTGGTTTATCTGAAACCTTGTGATCTGGCATATTGGGTGCTTAACAAATTCTCTCACTAGTTTCCTCACAGACTTGTTTTAGAAACATTATACAATTGTCTCCGATCCTTCATTCTCAAACCCTTCCTTCAGAGAATCAAGGCTCAACGTTTAAGGCAGGAGAAGAGATATATTGTTCCACAGGTACAGTCATGATTTTTGTGGGCAAGGGGAGCAAGAGCACCCAGGTATATATAGTAGCAGTTTTACAAGAGAAAAATATTATAGTCCCAAGACAATAAAACAGGATCTAGTGGGGACTGCCTCCTGATTTGTATAACTTTCCTATGGTGAGGACTGCCACGCTGTGTATTTCTCTAGATAACAGGGACCCTCTTTCCTTGAGAATCAAACCCAAAGGAAGATGACAATGTAGCTATTTATTTAGCTATTGGGGATCCCAATCAAGGATAAATTCATACCATCTCTTTCGGTGAAGCTATCAGAGCCCATGGAGAGGTCATCATTCTCCAGAGTATAGCTGCAGACATTTTCAGATAGGCCAGCATCAGCTTGTTCATCTTTAGCCATATCTTTAGTCAAATTGAGAAACACCTGCATAATAACAACATAAAAATACTAATTTTAATTCAAGTGAGTTTTGCTTTTTTAGGACAAACTCTGCTCACTTTTTCAGCAGTTCTTCTGCACTGTCCCTTAGAGATATGAAATATACAAGAAGTAGGGTGATCATTTATCCTACTTTACCAAGTTCTGTTTTTTGTTAGAAGGTGTCCTGTATCTGGACAACTGTGGTGGGGGGTGTCTGGTTTAAAGATAAAGAATCCTAAGAAGGAAAGTGGGGGCGGGAGCTTGAAGTATACATCAATATTTATTCTCTGTGATTACTCACAGAGGTCACTTGCTCACAGAAAATTATGACAGTATGCATTTATTTCTATTTAAATGATAGTAATGATTTCTAGATTGACACACCACACACACACATATGCACAAATATATGTGAAATTAATCCAATCTATTTACTGGGGGAGTAATATATAACTGGACACCCTAGCCAGAAACTATGGCCTAGATGCTATATCTAAAAAGAGTGGACAAAAAGCAGAGAAGGAAGAGAATGAGATAAGAGCTCTGAGTTGCTCTGTTGCAAGAGTACAGTCAGTTCAGTCTTCCTGCCATGGACAATTCTATGAATTCAGTCTATACAACAAGGCACGAGAGGTTTCAAAGAAAGTTCTGCTGCAAAATCCCCACTAAAACAAAATCAACAGTAAAAATCTGGAGATCAACTGTAGGGTTGTTTCTGAGGACTGACATCTTTCCTATGAGTCAATCCCATAGTCCATCAGCAGCTGTTTCTTCCTCCTTCTTCTGGCTGGAAAGATCCTTGGACATAACTGAATTACCAACTGGCTGCTTCTACTGTATGGGCTGTCACCGTTGTCATCAGTGAGCCACTAAGTCCATTTGCAGCTCTTTGGATCTTGACTATGTCATCAGTTGTCATGGGTCACAGGAGACTATATGCACTATGTATCTCTGCTGTAATTCTATTATTGTGCCAATAGATACAGACAAATGCATTCAATGTGTAGACATATTTTTATGGTACTGCTCAATCAGTGACAAAATTTCGACATCCTGATCCTGCCACACCTACTTTTAGGAGATTTATTTATTTAACACATGTAGATTTCAATAGAGCTCATTCTTCAATAAATGTGTATACTAGCCTTCACTAAAATTACAGTATTATCGGGCTGTTTACAAGTAATAAGCAGAACAGTAATAACACAGTGAAGCAACAATCAGTACATCAGCAGGGTAAAAACTGCAACAATAAAACAATGAGCTATGAAAAGCTCAACAAATGTTTAAAAACTGGTAGGCACTAACTTCTTCCACGGTGCTGTCTGAAATTCCATAGCAGCCAATATGGAGATCACCCAAGCCATTGTCCAGACCTCTCAGGAGAGACTGATAAGCTGAAGAGACTTTACTGTTAAACTTAGGAAGCACATAGACAAGCTCCCCACCAATGTCTTCCTTGAGATAGGCTTCTGGGAGATGAGACTGGATCATGGCTGTCACTGCAGAGGTATCACATTCTTCTGAAACATTTAGACTTGGGCCCTGGAGACAGGAAAGAAACACACCACAATAAAGCAATCCAGCATGAGATCTGGATTTCCAGGACATATCATTTCAACTAAACCAACCAAAGCGCTAATTGGTCTTGAAGTGAGCATCTAATCACCTCAAGCAGGAGTTGCTCAGGGTGTGTATATGAGTGTTAAAATTAAAATCATCTTTTTCAGCAAATTTAGACCAAGTAGCACATACACATTTGATTCCTTTTCCAAATTCAACTTATCCACCTTGGATTGTACTGCTTCCTATCATTGTATGTGCATTAATCCTCTCAGATATATTCAGTAAGTGCCATTTCTTCATCTTTCTTCTTAATCAGAAGTAACTTCACCACCTGTGACAATAGAAACCTATGAAAAACATACAAATGTTTGCATGCAAATTGCAAACCTTTTTCTTAGTAAGGATCAGGTGGTATCCATTGCCAAATGTTTCTTTGAGGTAGAATGGGGATCCATAGCACTTGAGCCCCCCATGTTCCAAGAATGCAATCCTGTCACTCAAGACCTCAGCTTCGTCCAAATGATGGGTAGAGAGAATAATCGTTCTGCCTGAAAATACAGAAAATACAGCATGTCTGTAACTTCCCAGAGAAAGTATGAAGCTTGAGGAAGGGGACAGGAAGAAATTCTCAATCACACTGGCAGAATCTTCCTTATAGGAGATGAGCTACTGAGGCAGAAAAGCAAACCCAATGGGGCTAAGACTTTAAAAAGCCAGTTAGCAAGAGCTGTGCTGGCTCCTTGATCCACCTAAAGAGGTGCTGGATTAGTTGGTGGGGCTTGTAACACTTCCTAGAGGGCAATACAATTTAACGCATGCCTTCTTGGGCAACTCCTTGGGTTCTTTGGTGATACAGGATATAAAATTCTTATAGCCTGGCCACGAGAAATCCCAGTTTTGGACGTCTAGCATTAGAACAAATAGTTTCCTCATAAGGCTACCTGCCACTCTATTCATGAGTTTCAATCATGATTCAAGCTCACCTTGATCCCCAAATGATTTTTATCACTAGTATCACAGTATTAAAACACATTTCTTTACACCATCACTTCAGAAACCTAGAATGTCAGTTTTCCTGCCCATATTACCTTTTCTGTTATTTGATATAATCTCCCAAATGCCTCTCCTTGAACATGGATCAACCCCAGTGGTTGGTTCATCTAAAATCACAACCTTTGAACCTCCAAGGAGAGCGATAGATATTGACAGCTTTCTTTTCATCCCTCCTGATAAAGAGCCAGCCAGTTTGTGACGATGGCTGTATAACCCAGTTTCCTTCAAAGTCCTTCAAAACAGGAACCAGAAAAAGAAAATATATTTGTTTTGTTCCATGTAACTCAGAGGAAAAAGACTCGACACATATCAAAGCATTATTAGCACAAATGAAAGACTACTTCCTCAGATCTGGAAGAACTGTGATTTAACACTTTTTTGGACTTGTTTCCTTTACAGACTTTTCAGAATTTCTGGCCAACAAGACAAGAGTAAAGGGTTCAGAGCTACTGTTTGGAATTGCAATGGGAGATCCAAATGCATATTTGGCCTGCTTCCCAAACCCCAGTGACAAAAGGCAACCACAAACTCATTTTGGATGGACAGTGAAGGCTGATTTATGTTTCCAAAGTGGTACAAGGCAGCCTTAAAAACTGTATAATAAAACCAAATGAAATGACAATAATAAATGAGGAAAAACAGCAGTACAAGAGCTATTTGTTCCTGGCAACATGAATATGCTTGCATTGGAGTAATATGATGAAATCTTGACATCTGTATCAATATTTCAACAGGTTTTATTATTCTGCATCAACCAAAGGGAGGAAAAGCTTATTTGGACCCAATCACACCCTGTCCAGTAATCCTTCTAGTAAATTGGGAAATTATCTTCTCCTTTGTCTAGCTTTCTTTAATGACACAGGGACTAGTCCAGTCAGCTTCAAATGCAATCTCAGCTGGTGAAGAGTTCAAACCTCACTCAGAGATGTGCCGGGTATAACAGCTCAAGATTAGGGCTCAAGACTAGGGAAAAGCCTCTTGTACCTGCTGTCTACCTCCTGAACTGGTTTTCTGTCAATATAATCCCCTTCCCTTGGCTAATCTCAAAAGATCAGCTAAAAGAGAGATCTGTTAACAGATTAGTTGGCACAAAAGCCAACCCTCCCCTGTGCCAAAAAAAGAGAAAAGAACAAAGAACAAAGGGAGAGCAAGGGGAACTGAATTATGCTTGAGCCAAATTTCCCACACACCAAGAACACATGCACTATATTGGCTGAAAGTTAGGCCAGAGCCAGTGGATTCAACACAGCTTCAGCTGACTTAGTGTCAGCTTAACTGATCCTCAGCCATCTAAATTATGGCTGATGCACTCAATTATGGCCAAGGGCCAGCTGAGCTGATGCTAGACAGGCTGAAGCTGTGCCAAATCCAGTCTTGCAGATTTCAGAAATTACTTAGGATGAAGATTGCCCCAATATAATTTTGTGCTGGCAATGTAGGTTATGTCCCTGGGCTGGAGGAGGTTTGGATTTGGTGTAACTTGGTCTCTCTTTCATTCCCTAATCTTTTCTATTTCTTTTCTAACCTTCTGCTGGTAAAGTTAGGCAGCAGAGCAGCTCCTCTGGCAGACTGCTCTACCAGCAAATCTCTGAGATCAGATAGCAGAAGGAGGTTCTTCTGTGGACATAAGAAGCTCATGTCTAATGTACTACAGCCATTGAATCTTTGAGTTAGGATTGCACTATAAGGCTCATGGAAGTCAGTTAAGCCTTGAGGAAGTAAACATGTGGTGATAAACTTCACAAAAGTTCACAATGGATGTTATTTAATCATGCTTTTGAGATCTGTAACTAAATCTCATGCATTTATTCAATTTTTATCCTACTTTTAGGCAAGTATTAACGGCACTACACCATCAATAATATAAACCACATTAAAAAATCAATTTAAAACTTATATAAAGAAGAAATATCAGTACCTAACTCATTAAAACAAGTGATAAATTTCTGTTACCCATGGAATGATGATTAATAGGTCAATATATATTCATGGTGGTAACATAGTACAACAACATAGGATTTCCCCTGGATCACAACAGATATTCTCACAGCCATAAGCAGGAACAGCCTACCATGTTTAAAGGTCAGGAAGCCCTA
This sequence comes from Iguana delicatissima, assembly GCA_948472985.1. Lineage (NCBI taxonomy): Eukaryota > Metazoa > Chordata > Lepidosauria > Squamata > Iguanidae > Iguana > Iguana delicatissima. Next base: position 370,330 of record CAOKZL010000579.1, on the reverse strand, counting down.
GGTATCCATACACAGACAGAGCCGTATGGATACCACATATTCTCAGGAACCAGAAGAAAGATGACCCCGAAGTCTGAGTTTAAGGCTTCTCAATTCAGACCAATCTGATTCTTTGTAGTCTAGCCCACACCCAACCCAACCCCATTCTTTGTCCTCAAGGACAGGCTAGACAATGAATGTGTGTACAGTCCTCCTTCTACATTTGTGGGTTTGGCCATCATGAATTTGATTATTCACAAAGTGTGCACATGCCTTCCCCCCTATTTTCCTCCTCCCATTCCCTTGCCTTTTGACAGACACAGAGAAGGAAGGCAAGTGTTTGGACAAAAGGTAAGGAAATGGGGGAAGGCTCACATGAGCCTTCTTTCTCACTTCCAGAGCACTGAAAACTCACACTGAGGCAAAATGCAAGGGTGTGTAGGGCTTCAGAGCTCTTCCTCCATTCCCTTGGCTCTGGCCCCTGCTTGCAAAAGACAAGGGAATGGGGAGGGGCAGCCCCATAAGGAAAAGGGAGGGGAATTGCAGGGGGAGTTATTTGCAGTTTTTCCACTTTTGTGAAGGTTCTGCACCCTGAAACCTTGCGAAAGTGGAGGGCCCACTATAATTGTGCATGTGCTGTCGTTATGCACATCAACTTCAACGTATGGTGACTTCAACATAAGGTTTTCTTGGCAGGATTTATTAAGAGTTTTGCCATTGCCTTCCTTGAGGCTGAGAGGGTGTGACTTGCCCAAGATCACCCAGTGAGATTCGAAAGCTGGCCTCCCAGAGATACATTCCAGTACTCAAAACTACTACACCACACTGGCTTTCTATGTAAATTTGGAATACTTTTAAACGATCTTGTATTTATAAATAATCACCAGAGATTCTTTTTCTCCTGAAACAGATTAAAGCACTTTTTGATGTAGCGGTGGAATTCTCACATGCAGTTCTAAAACACACACCACGTAAAGATCATAGGAATGAACAGAAAGTTGCATTCCCTGGCCCTCCTCCTTCTCATCACTTTGATGTACCTTTCTACTTCCTCCTGCAATTTCTCCTGGCTCCAGTGGGGTACCTTGATGTAGCCATATAACAACAAGTGCTCCTCTGTGGTGAGGTAACTGAATAATACATTGTGCTGCATGCATATCCCCATGTTTTTCCTTATAATTTCCTGGTCAGTTCTGATATCTTTACCATAAACAAATATATTGCCCGATGAAGCAGGGAACAGACCAGTTAGAATAGATCTACAAGAGGTGGAAAAAATAAAAAAAAATTAGATTAATAACCAGTTCTGGCAGCCCATGTTCTTCCACTTCCTTAGACAAGAGGAGAAGCATTACTGACGTTCATCCCATCACTGAATCCTCCACCAACCTTATGCAACAACCGAAATCCCCAGAGGAGTCACCTTTTAGATACTGCAGCCTCCACTCAACAGCCATTTAGTGGCCAGCAGAGAGTGGAAGGGGGACATTGGTTATAGCTAGATGCAGAACAATGACCTTCAGGAAGTCTCAGGGGATGCCTGTGTCAATCTGTGTCTTGGTGTAGGGACACAGCCAGACAGGTTTTTGATGAGCTCCCCACTAGTCACTAAATGGCTCTGCAGTGGGGGTGCAGCAGTTAAAAACTGAATCCTGGGAGAAGGGTGAGAGAGGAGATATATATTCTACCTGTACAGAACTTTAAATGTGTCTCCTAATGCCAATCTCAGCCCAACTATTCAACTTAAAAATAGTAAAAAAGATATTTTAGAAACAGAAAGAAACTGGCTATTTCAGGACTTAGAACAAGGAATACTTTTCTATTGTGTCAGAATTTTATTTCACCTCTGCCCACTAATCACTTTAGTGATAGAAAAGCAGGCAGAACAGATTGATCTCTAAAGCATACATCAGATTCTAAAAATGTATTCTAGTTATTTGACCATGGATATAGTGTATCTACAAAACTGGAATTCTAATGCCATACCATGGCATTTGGGTAGGACATGATTTTCATACAGACTGGCAAATCTGAAAAGTGAGCAAGCTGCCCTAGCAGATTTCTGCTCCTGCAGCCTCCGAGAGTCTTAAGTGTGCTTGGCACCGACAGTGTTACAGTGCACAGTGTTACTTGAAGTTGTTGCTGCAGGTCATTCTCCCACTATGAGTCTCAGACAACGGACCTAGCTGCTGCAGCATTCAATAACAGTAATTCAGCAAAATGAAAAGCTTTAGCAAGTGTAACTGCTTATACATTCTCTGGCCTGGGAGCAGAAAAATCCTTTAAATGTTCTCGTCAGTAATGACAAGAACTCTGTTTTCATTTGTGAAGGAGAAAAAGACCTGCTGAGACAGATAAAGAGTGCTGAAAGCATAGGGTATAAAATAATTTCAAAAAGCAGATCTCAAACAACATCTGATCCCATCTCAATGTATAAAAATGCCACATATTTTATCACTTATCTTCACAAGCCACAAAAGCTGTATTTCTTATGATTCTCAGCAACTTCTCTTCAAAAGGAACTTACATGGTGGTTGTTTTTCCAGCTCCATTGTGACCCAGCAATGAAGTGATGTTTCCTTCATAAAAATGCAGACTGAGATTCTGAACAGCTGCTTTGGATTCATAGATCTTTGTTATCCCATGAAGAGAAACTCCCACTTTCAAGTTAGTAGGTTCAGGTTCAAGGTGAGAAGGCAAAGCACTCTGAACATCTGTAAAAGCAGTAAAAGTAAGTAAGTAAAAGTAAGTAAAAGTAAGAGCAGGAAAACCTAGCTGTTTGTGTTTGAAACAGAGGGTTAACTTTTGAGTTATATATGCATAGCTTTCAGTAAAAGAAAACAGAGGAAACAAGCACGGATATCCTACCTCAGCTACCTGGTTACATATGTATAATTAAGTCATGTCTCCTGGCCCAAAAACCCAAGACCACTTTAACAACCAGCAGTCACCATCAAGCAAAGGAGGTCTGTTCAGCTGCTGATCAGGGCAAAAGAAGGATGATTTTTCCAGCCCCCTTCCACCAGTGAACAATGAGGAATTGTGACAGATGTCCTGCTTTTGATTGTCACTGCCTCCTCGCTGGTGAAAAGGGGATGAAAAGGTCATCCACTTTAGACCCTGATTGGCAGCTTAGCAGACCTCCTCTGCTGGTTGCTATTAAGGTTGGCTGAGACAGAATTCCCAATTGTGGCATACAGTACCATGATCATGATGATGTAGTCTTACTAAACATGGAACAGATACTGATCCATAACTTAACGTTACAAATCCACAACTGCAATACAGAATGCCAGCCAAGAACTGCCTCTGTGTGAGCTGTGGTTAAATCTGTATTTTCATATATAGAGGAGCTTTTGCTGTACATTCATAAGATGCCAAAAAGGAAAAGGGTAACATAGCTATTTGAAGGACCTCAAATGAGATGTCACATATATAGAACTAAGAACAAATAATTTCTCTTTCAGATATCCATGAAAAATAAGTCTTTTAGTTTTCATACTTTAAGAGTCCTTTCCATTTTAAAATAGAGATTAGCCAATGAACCTCCTCATACTTATGTTGCCAAAAGGTATAACACAAACATCCCAAATGCAAGCAGAGACTTGTAGAGTAGTTCCAGAACCAGGGTTCCAGTTTCATCTTTAAATGTTACCATTAAACCTCAAAGATCGTTGCTGGATTGTGTGGCACCTCAATATCCATTTTGCCTTTCTATACAAGCCTAAAAGTTTCAGGTAAGTGAACCTAAGAAATTATATTCCCCACATTTAAAATTATGGAATACCTACACATCTTTTCAGTGAATTCTGGCTGCTTTCTGAAGAAAAAATCTGTGAAAAGATAGCCTTTTGTCTTTCCAAGCCACAATGGACTGTAACCATATAGCTCTGCCCAATAAGATGGAAGGAGAGGAAAATACCATGGAGCTGCTATGCCATACTTTCCTGCAATTTTTTTTAAAAAAGAGAGAGATTTTTATAACAGAGAAAATACAAGTGAGAGATTGTTAAAATATATTTTTTTCAAAAGCTTGTTCCATAACAGGAGAACTTCTGAATAATTTTAGCTCCATCTTTATAATTTCAGGCCCAGAGAAAGTGGTAGAGTGAACAGATTGTGATTCCAAGTATTTTGAAGCATGTATTTTCTACAGCTCTGATGAGTGTCCTCTTTTGTTCCCATACCTCTCTGAATGATATTAATATATTTAAGGGACCTAGATCCACATAGTCTTTAATGACACCCATGGATGCCACTAGGACCTTAGTGGGCATCATCTGCCCTCTAGAGGTTGTTGCATTCCAAGCCCCTGCAGTCCCAGCCAACATTGCCAAGGTGAGAAATGTTAGGAGTCTGATGTCCATGCCTGAACTAGGACCTCAAAAGAATAACATAAAAGCTGATAACAGAGCAAGTATGTTATGAGAGTTCATCTTAATTTGCATACTATGCCTTAGAATGAGAGCATATGTTCAGTAAGCACAGCAACACCAACACCAACAAAAATGACTACCCTGTGATAATCCCAATCCTGCCTTGAGATATTTTGCTTCCTGAAGTGATGAAGAACATATTGGTCTCCACCATTCCATTGGCCTTGGAGCTGCACCTTACTTCAGTACTGAAGAAGGAACAGAGTCCTCCTAAACTATTGAGACCAACAGACCCATTTAGGTGGATAGAGAGCAGGCAAGTGTGGTTCTTGATTTGCCACTCAAGGTGATTGGCTCATTCTGCCCAATGGATGGACTGGCACTGCCCTCTTGGCCATAACTCTTGTAATAATAACAGCATGATTTATCCCCTTGCTGTAGAGATCCCTACACAAACTCATGCTTTTCCACAGCCCTGGGATGACCTAATGGTCATCTGAACAGCTCTCCATGCAGGCTCTCCAAGTGACAGGTATGTGCTATTTGTTTAGTATTTGCAAATGTAATAGTCATGGAGAACAGGAGTGGGAAAAGAGCAGCCAGCTCCCACGGTAACCTCCAGAGGTGACCTTCAAGTTTCTCCATTAAAAAGGTGCTGATTTCAAGGTGTCTTTTCATCCCTAAACTGTCACCCTAACCTATGTGCAAATGGATTGGATTAGAACCCAGAACTCCCAAAAAAACAAAAACAAAAATCCTGGCACAAATTGGCTAGAAATGGTAACACAATGTTGCTTCTGGGGTACTAAACTGTGTCAGCATGGGACTTGGGTGGAGATCAGAAGAGTGAAAATTTGCCCCCACATACCCACACACTTGACCTGGGTAGTCTTAGTGGCATGCCAGTAGTGACTACAGCACAAATTCCTGCCCATAATTTGCCCATCTAACACAGTTTTAATAGCTAAATAATCCCTTTTCAGTCCATTGGCATCCTGTTCTGTTTTGTATTAACAGCCTGTTTGTATCAATAGCCTATTCTACTTACTTACCTGGAAAAACTTTTCTAATGTACCAACCAAGAATTAGATATATAAAAGAGTCAATCAGAATTAGCCAGCACATCCAGCCAAAATTAGTGTCATCTCCTAACATAGGTGATGTATAGATATTATCCCACTGCATACCTATTGAAAAAAGGAAAGGCAGAAAGTAAGAATGCAAAAGACAATTATTGCTTTTGATAATGGACCAGATTGTATCAGCCAGAGATCTCTTTCATAGAAAGATTGTATGTAGCCAGAGATCTCTTTCATAAAAAGGACACATACCAATGCCTTTTTCTTCATAGCGGGCTATATACTGGCTTCCATAGCAGAATGCAGTTGGAGACAACAGGCTCTGGGGAAAAAAGAAGGAGATGGAACAAACTTATTGAAATATTTGCATATAAATACCTAAACGAACACATGTAAACTGTACAGATTTCAGAGAAAAACAAATAAAAGAAGTAAAATTATGCGGCACATTTCATTTAATGCTGAAAAGGTATTTAAGTAAAGAAGGGTGCAAGAGGAAAACAGGAGGAAGTAATTTCTGGGAGAGAAGAATACAAATCAGGCTTGTTTCTCCACTTGTCTTCTTTCATAGCTAAAGTCTATGGATCCAGTAGTGAAAGGGCTCCATTCATGGAAGGCTTTTCTCCTTGATTTTTCAAAAACCTTATACTCTATCTATCTATAAGGGACCCCATATCCTATTTATAGCCTACCCCATTCAGACAGGTCTCCCAACTCTCTGTGAAGCATTTTCAGCAGGCTAGCCAGGGCTAGCGTCATGTATCCACTCTAGGTTTTAATCCAGACTTCAAAAGAACCAGATCCTACCCCCAAAATAGTGTCAAGACCTTGGATTGCTCCTTTCACATTCAGACAAAAGCCCAGAGTGGATTCACTGTTCCTCTGACCCAGGAGCCACAAGCAACCATTGGCTGTGGGAAGGAGTGGGCAGGAAGGTTCTCTACCTTCAACACTGATCTAAATAAGGATCCAACCCAGTGTCTCATTCTATCTTCACTTCAATCCTGAACAATGAATTACAAGACAGCAAGAGTGAGATTGAGTAAGCCACTGAGTGAGCATTAAGGGTAAGCTGGTTGGAATCTAGCATCCCACATCTGAACCAAAAGTCACTCTGCCAGTGACCCTCTAGCTTACCCTTTCTTGGATAAAAATAAAGAAACTGTATAAGTATTCCTCACCAGAGAGGGGGGGACTGTTACTTCTGTGGGAAAAACCCAAAGCACTTGACCCCTCCCCATGTGGCAGGGTCACACAAATGTTCCCCAGACATATAGAAGCGGCTACCATAAAAGCAAACACAATGCTGATCAGGCAATCTGGTCCCTTCCTTTGAACCATACCCTTCTACTACAGAGGAGTCCTCTGATCCTCACAACAATCTTACGAGATAGATTGGAGTGGGAACACTAATTGCTTCAAGCTGCTAATCAATGTCTAATTGTTAAAGAATTAAAGCTGGGTTTATTACAGCCAAGCTGTAACCACTAGGTTTACATTGGAACAACTTGAATTAGAACATGTTTGAAAATGTAAATGAGGAGAGGGTGGACAGCATTTCCTCTGACTCAGAACTAGTGTACTAACTCTTCAAATGATACAACACTCAATCATCCAAAAACATTCACAAAGAGTACCCATATCATGTGATGACTATCTCTGTCTTTTCTATTGTCCTCATCTGTCAGTAGAACCACATGCAGAGATTATTTAATCTATTCTGTTGATGCTTGAAATGATTTTTAAAAATATCTTCCTATATTTTATTTTTAGACATCATTTCATTAAGTAAAGGCTAAGTGGGTAAGAACAATGATTTTAGTGGGTAAGAACGCAGTTTGGTAACAGATAACTTGTCTTCTATGTACCAAGACCTGGTTAATGCCCTGGCATTAGAAAAAGAAAAGAAAAGCTGGTAACAACCTTTTGTTTGAAATGCTGGAGAGCTCCAGCCAGTCAAGGCTGGTCTAGGCAGGCCAATGATCTAACTTAATATAAGGTACTTTCATACATTGTTGTGCAATAGGTTCTTAGACAGTCATTTCCCAGATGAAAACATCTACATTACTGTCTAATTGTAAGCCAGGCCAAAGGTGGAAGTCCAGTTATAAATGTCTCTTTCCCCAGCATCTTAATACAAGGAAAAATTTACCAGTAGACTCTTTACTGTGAAGTTCACGTGATTCTGAACAACAAGGAGGACCATGAAAGGGAAAAAGGTCAGGATGTAGACGAGGCAAGCAACCAGTGCGGCAATGTTAGTGTTGTTGAAGAAGACACTGATGAGGTAGCACATGGCAATGATGGAGAAGCTGTAGTCCACCAGGTACAAGAACAAGATCACAATATTTATTTTGGGGAGGATATTTCCAACTTTGACGACAGTAATCAAAAATATGATAGTAATCAGGAGGAAAGCGGCACATTCGATGAACCAAGCAAAGAAGTGGCTGCTGGAATTGACACCCATCATCTTCATATACTATGGAGAAGAAATAAAAGAGAAATACACGGTTTAGTTTAGACATACTTTACAATGTGCTGTGTGCCTCCACCAAGCCAATTTGTGCAGACTTCTTTCTGTCCCCACCACTAGTCTGTGTTGCTTCACTGTAGGTCTTTCTTTCTTTCTTTCTTTCTTTCTTTCTTTCTTTCTTTCTTTCTTTCTTTCTTCTCTTTCTCTCTCTCTCTCTCTCTCTCTCTTTCTTTCTTTCTTTCTTTCTTTCTTTCTTTCTTCTTCCTTTCCTTTCCTTTCCTTTCCTTTCCTTTCCTTTCCTTTCCTTTCCTTTCCTTTCCTTTCCTGTTAATTTCCTTGCCCATATTTTTTAAACTGTACATTTTAATGGCATTTTGCAAATGCATGCTTTGTTTGTACATATTCCTCCACTGTCTAAAAAGCATGTGATGAAATATATACATTGTAAGCACTGTTCAGGCACGCACATTGTCAGATGCAGTTTCCAAAGTCCTGAAATGTAGAGATTTCTAAGTGCAAAGTATACACATCCTGCTACAGATGATATAAACTAGGGAAATTCACCCAGACTATCTGATGGAGTAGACTCTTCACAGATGCCCAACCTCATGTTTTTCTAGGACAGGTTTATTCAGATGGGGGGGGGGAATCTGCTCAAAACAGAAAAGGAAGACCATACCAATCTCATGTTTAGTTTTGGAGACAGACATGTAAATCCATTCCAGGTTTGTATGAACTATAATCCAGTAAGGCAGAGATGACAGTTTCCCTGTCATGAATTATGGGCTGACAGCCACATTTCCCAGTTAGTTGCCATCCCAGACAAACTGAAAGGCCAGGTCACCTCACACAGTAGGTGGGCCATGAGTACAGAACAATGAGTTGTTCCTGGTACAAGCCTGATATACCATGTCTTTCTAGTAGAGGCTGTTGACTGATGCAGCCAGCACTCTGCCTGCTCTTGCTGGCAAGTCCAATTCTCTGCACCAAATGTTTTAATACAGGGTGACCGAAAAACTGGAATCTGTAGCTGCTATGAGCAAAGCAATGTGGGGGTGGGTGAGGGAATAAGTCAAATAAATGAAATAATAGTGCTAACCAAAAGAGATGGAGGTCATCTTCCAAACAGAAAATTACAGCTGTTTTCAGAAATATAGCCATGTTTGGTTAATCTCAAAGGTGTCTCAGGAATTACAGCATCCCTTAACGTTTTACTGGGACTAGCCCACTGAATAAATCATGCATCTCCCTTTGAAATACATTTAGCTTTAAATTTCAGTGGTGTTTCCTTGGGCTGTGAAATGAACACATATTACTAAATGTTTAGAAATGCAGATGTTTTAATGCTGAGATTCTGATAGTATGGTTGTATGCTCTTGACACAGGACAAAATTTTGGTCCATTCATTTTCAATGCCATGTAGTTGTGTTGTAACATAGAACACATCCACTGCAATCCTGGCCTCTCCTCACATGACAGTTGCAGTACAGACCCACTGCAATATATGGTAAAAGCCTCATGGTGCACCAAAGCAGCTCATGTTCACCCAGGATAACGGCTTTTCTTATTGGGCCGTTTCCTCTGCTTCACCTATAGGATTTATTGAATTGCTAATGAAGCTTCTGGAAGTCCCAGTCATAAACAAATTACAGCAGTCAGCCTGTAAACTAGAATAATTTTTTACAAAGAATATCTCATTTTTAAAACCTACATCCACTAATTTGACAACAGCTGACCTAAGGCAACATTTGATTCTACAGAGTGTATACCGTAGGTTTTCATTGACTACTGAGGCAAAGAATTACTTGTCCCCTTTGCCTCACTGGTGCAAGTTCAGTTTGAAAACTAAATCAAGTTAAGATACAGAAAAGATTTTCACATTGATCACTCTGCCATCTCACAGGAAATCTAATCTTGCAGATGTCTTACAGCCCAATCAAGAAACAGCCAGAAAAAAATGGTATACAAGAGGCTGAGAATGTAAAATCATCTTAGGAGGACCAAGTGCAAAGCAAATACTTCCGTATTCATGATGTATGTAATGATATATATAAATTATGGATACAAATAATGAAAGCTCCCAATCACTGATTAGATTAGATTAATCACCTTTGTTCTGTTCTTATCTTTAGTCTATAGCTTTGAGTGGCACTATAATCCACAGCTTGAAAGTATACCTTTTTTTGGACTACAGCTCCCAGCATCTTCCAGCCAAGATGGCGAGCAAACATGATGGCTGTTGGATGTGGTGGGCACTGGTCCAAAACAGTGATGTTTGTAACTTCTGCCAGAATGCAAAGAGCAACTTGGCTGTACAAAAAAACAAAAAAAGTATTGGGAATGTTCTCCTAATGCTGACCTGAAGGTTATCCCTTGTGAGGATAACCTTATGGTTGAGCCCCATCTTTTAATTATGACCCTGGAAAATATCATGGGCAGTAATTACAGTGTGGAAAAAAAAACATGATAATGAAGATGCTTGTCTGGTGACACCCAACTGGTGGTGGGCGAGACTGTATTTAGAAAACCTGTGGTGAGGAGGACTTGAGAACCCCACCTGTGCATATAGAACACACTCTCCGTGTTCTGGAAGTTGGTTCTACACTGCAGGACATCCAATAATAAATTGGACTGTCATTGCTCATAGCACTCTGTGCTAACACCTCTCCTTCTAGCACTTTGCTAGCCAGTTTCTCTAGCCTATGGTTAGGCTGCAATAAAATGCTGCCATACCTTTGGTTTCAGAAATGTATATTGCTTGCCATACTAGTGGACAGCTCACCTGTGTATTTGCTGCCCAACCTGCGGAATGAAGAGACCACACACAGGGCTTGGGTTCAACTAGGGCAATTTATTAATATGCCTAATTAACATAATTATGAGGTGAACTTGATCTTGAACTTGGACTAAGACGGGGGTCAAGGCCTGGGTGGACTAGAGCAAGAGTCAGCTCCCAACCATCTTCCCTAGTCCATATAGTGAGATACCGGGCCCCAAAGCCAACCGCTGAAGCTGCGTTAAGACTTTGGCCGGCCCCTGTCTGGGAGGTGAGCCCCGAACCACCACCCCCTGGGCTCACGCCAGTGAGGGCCAGTCCTGAGCCCTCCTCAAGGATAGCGTTTATCCTACACCAAAGGTTGCAATAGGTACTCACCGACACCATTGATCCCCCCTGCCAGCCTGTGGAGCTCAGTATATCTGTGAATTCCTATTTAAAACCAGATTTGACACCACCCTGTACAGCCAATTACCCAATCCCTCAGCACAGTGTAGGGTAGGCGAAAAAAACCCTTTAACAGGGGGAAAAAATTCCTACCCGGCCCCAAAGTGACCAGCTATCTTACACTGAAACCATAGGGTGGGAGGGTGGGTCGTCTCTTACTGGACAAAGAGGCTGAGAGAGGAGGCGGGGCGGCCTTAATAACGCCGCCATGCCCCGCCTCCTCCCCCCAGCGGCCTCCTCTCGCGAGAGGACGGCAAAGGCTGCCCCCCGCCACAGCTTTGCATGGGCATTGGGGGACGAATTGGTGTGATCAGGCAAGAGAATAGAAAATAACTTAAATCTCAAAAAGGAAGGTTATAGATAAAACAAGCCTGGAGACTGTCATGCCAGAGTGACAGAAAATTGTGAATTTTCTCCTGGTCCATGTTTTCTAACACTGGTACTTTGCATAGATTTTCCAGTTTTTTTTCAGACACCAATAAGAAATAATGTTCTCTGTTGCTCAGCCATCTCCAGACTAGCAGGTACATGTGTGGAAAATCGATATGAAGCCTGCCTCAAATCTCATGAGAGGAGGACCTCTTGGAAGAGGTCCAGCCTACTGAAAAATTAAGAGCTATTTTTGGGAGTGTGGATGCCAATTCCACTCACAACAGACTGACCCCAGGGGATATAATACACAGCAAAATGGCCTCAGACTTGGGTCCATCTGTTGCAAGTGCAGCTGGCACCTGCTCTGTCTACTCTCAGCTGTATGACTGACTGAGAGACTATCACCTGGGGCAAGATTTGGGACTGCTCTGGCTCAGCAACTGGCAAGGAGGAGGAAGAGTAGCGTCATGCCAGCTATGATCCCAGCAGGCAGACCTCCAGAGCTTACTACATGAGGCTATTTTGCTCTGTACCAAATGTTAGGGGATTGGTCCCCTAGGAGTGTTACAACCTGCTCTCAGCAAGTCAAAGAACACAGGATTTGAAGTTTCCCATGTGGGCCTGATGCAGGTCTAGAGTTCAAGCCCCTACTTATAAGACATTATGTATAGAACAGGACACTTGGGAACCCTAACTTTGGAAGAGGTACAACAGTAGTCCTTTGCCAAACAGGAAGATTTGGAGAAGCAGCAATTCACCAATGTGTATGATGCAGAGAACAGTAAAATGAAAAACAACAAAAGGCACGACTCTCCTAGAGTTTAGCTTGCAGGCTACCCACTAGTCTGCCTGCCTATCTATGTTCTTGGAGGAATACAGTGGCGGAGCTTGGAGTGTGTGGAGGGGTGGGTGGAAGGGGGAAGGGCTATGGTGTGAGGGGCGTGGCCACTGTGGTGAGTGTGGCTGTGGTCCGTGGGGGCTAGGCCAGGGTGCATGGGGCGTGGCTACAGGCCGGGACGCCCCAGAAACATTGCTGCCTGGGGCTAATCACCACCCCCGCCCCCACATTTCTATGCTGCTGGAGGACTAGCTCTATCAGCTGAAGTCTGCAGTCCTGTGGACAACCTAATTCTCACTCTTAAAAAACTAGGTCTGTAAAGGAGAGATCAGACTGTATTCCCAGAGCAGCATCTCTAGTTCTATTCAGTAGGAGTTCTCAGTGGGCTTGCCTGTATAAATTGTTTGGAGAGCGGGTCAGAGGGTGGGATTTTTATAAGTGGTTTGTGTGTCTGCCTTTACAAGTAAGTTGATTCATAGCCGTTGTTGCTAAGGAACACTGTACACTGGATCTCTTCCATACATGCACACATAGCCAATCCAATTTTGTAAAGCTAACAATCAGGTGCAGCTGCAAGGTGTAGTGAACACTCAGAATTTCAGACTACCTCATAAAGCCTCAGATCTTTTTCTTGAACGAGCTTCTTCACAAAAGCTGCAATGAATAGTAACCAAGCAGCCATCAGTGTAAATGGAAGAGAGTAGGTCACACTAGTTAGGAACCTGTAAGAAGCAAATAAATTATTTAGTCAAATGCAAACATGCTGGCTTAGGAAAATATAATTAACGTGATGTTCAAAATAAAAGCCTTTGAATAGGACAAATATGTTTTCCCTGAAACATAGACTATAACTCAAAAACACTTCGATCATTCTAGGAACCAGTAAGGATTTTCTAAAAAAAGATACCTTGCTGTAAGGCAGAAAATGGCGGCTGCTGGTTTTTAGATCTCATGGTTCCTGTGCTGAACCAAGCTGCCCTTCATATAATCTTGGTAGATCAAACCCAAAACGCAATTTTCTCACTCTGAGAAACGAGGTCTATACATAAGGGATCTTATGAGAGCCACTGTGATGTAAAGGTTTGAGTGTTGGACTAATATTTTAGAAGACCACTGTTCAAATTCCCACTCATGGAAACCCACTAGGTGAACTTACAGGAAGGCAATTCCAAACCTCCTCAGAATACATGCCAAGAAAAACCTGTGATAGGGTTATTGTAAGTTGAAGTAGATCTGAAAGCATGTAACAAAAACAAAAAATAATTATTGCAAAAGTAACATGTAAGTTCACAATAAGATTCATGTCTAAAAAACAAAGTATGAAATGTTACCCTTAAAATAAAGCAATATGAAGTTTCTTAATTGTTTTGTTTTGTTTTGTTTTTAATACTAATCTATGCAGATTTCTACACGAGGAGAGGAATTCGCGCAGTGACGGTTCCGGCCGGTTTTTCCGGATTTTTTTGTATCCGCGTTAATGTAATTATAAACAAATGAAATGCAATGTGCAGATTCAAAGGGAAAATTTTATTTTGTCATCCAGAAAGAGCTCATCACATTTGTGGGGATGATGAACAAAAAAGGACAAAGGCTTTTTTTTTTAATCAGAGGGGGAAAACCAGTTCAATATCTTTCTTACGTTCATAGTATATTTAAACAGGTTTATTAAGTGAATCAAATTTACTTCTGGATACACAAGTACATAACTGAGCTGTTACTAAACATATTTATAAGGAACTATTTATACGGAGCTATATACTATATGGAACTTTATAATTAAATGGAATTTAAGTATTTTTGGCAATCTCTAATTAATACATTAATTAGTATGATATAGACTGGATATGGATCCACTGATGAGCAAAGTAATTGGGCCTAAAGCCAATTTCTTACGAACACAGCAGCAGCAGCTGCAGCATCTAAGCCTGTGGTATTGAAACACCACATAATATATAACAGCGTAGAATACATTATTTTGATTCTTCAGTTTAAGAAACAAACAAATGGTATAGGATCCGGTCTCATGCTTCAAAACAGGGGAGAGTTTTGTCTAAAGTTTACATTTATTTGTCTTCTAAAAGTACGAAATAGGTAAAGAGAAACTACGTACATTCAGTCATCACATTTTCTGTGGTTTGATTCAAACCTCAAATTCTCACTGTATTCAAATTACTAAACTGTGGCTTGAACATACTTCCCAACTAGGATTGCAATCCATGGTTTGAAGGTCTCACTAATGCATAGTGTGCCATGGATAACTGTGACTTGATCAAAGTGGAAAATATTATTTTAGTGGAGCCTGATGAAACTAGGGCCCCTTTCTGCAACAACCTCCCATCCTGCCATGGGGATGGGAGAAGAACGGGCCTGCAATGATCCTTCTGCATGACATTGTAATGGTCCTGCTCCTCTCCATACCGAGGCGGCATGGTTGTGGGTTAAATAATTGACAGGTTTTCCCTGTCAATGACTCGCGATTGTGTCGTCATTCTGCACTTACCTGTCCTGCAGAAGGGTAGGAAGTGCGATGGCAGTGCTTCCTGCAATGGCACCCAGGAAAGTACCCAGCTGCACTACAGTTGCATGTCCATCATGCTCCTTTCCACAGATAGCTGGTCCTGTGTGGAGGGGAGCACTGCCGTCGCATTCCCTTCACAGCAAAGCTGCTGCCAGGATCACCACCAGACACTGCCATAAGAAAGTAAGCTGCAGAAATGGCCCTAATGTTAGAACCATTTTCTTGTCCCACTAAGACACTGAACACTCTACAGTCATGGCCCAGTAAGAGACTTACATGTCTTTATTGTAGCAGGGGTAAGGTGTAGCCTGAACTTGGACAGCTATTTCTTCTGCATTTTTCCCAGTCTGTAATTCAATTATTGCTCTATCAATGGCGTCTTGGATGTAGACAAATGCCCGGCTGTATATTTGGCTCTGTGATGCTGAATTATGTGGGCCAACAGTCCAGACTTTTCTCGTATTCTTCTTGTTGTTTGGGAAATCTTACTGCTCATTCGGATGGTATAATTGACTAGTGGTGGGAGGGAAAGTTCACCAGGAATTGCTCTCTCCTCTCTTGTCCTGTTTGATGGCAACTTGAAAATGACACCTTTAAAAAATTGAGAAAGAGAGAGAGACTTCTGTCTTTCCCAGATCTGCTGGCATATAGTAAAGAGCAAAAGAAAAATGCTAAAAACTTCTAAAAAGTTGGGATGCAAATATGCCTTCATAACTACAAAGAGAAGTTAGCACAGTTTATCTCAGCTTGGTTCTCCCAACCTCAAAAGACATTTTGTATTTGCCTGTGAGCCCAACAAAGATTTCCTCTTCTACTTTCCCAAGTCCCTATTGCTTCAGGCAGACTGCCCTTCAATTTTTTTCAAGCACCTTATAAGTTTGTTGATTAAACATTTGTTCAAGTGCACTAAATCAAGAAAGCCCAACACATTGAGGCTCCAGGGAACATATTCCCAGTGTGTTGCCCTGGGTCATTCCAACCCATACAGTAGAACTACACAGCCATTTAGACTCTGTGGAATCAAACTGGCAATAACATGATCACAATTAATTATCAGATGTTAAAATCTTCTCCCTATCAAATCTCACTTCAGTGAGAAGACCAGACTCCAGAAGAGCGCTATCACTTGGGAAATATGTTGGCTAAAAGGTAACATTGCCATGGGAGAGAGGATGTCCTTTCAGACAGAAAGTTTGTTCTAGAGAAAAAGAGAATGGAGCTTGGCTCAAATGGAAAAACTGACATCAGAAATATATGGAGCCAAAAGTAATTTTAGCAGCTCAACGGTTTTGCTTCAAATTTTCAAAATCCTTCCATATTCAGCATAAAACAACTCAACATAAATTGTCTTGCAGAGATATGATCACTATGGTTTAGAACCAGCACTGAGCTTCCAGAGACCTACTAGTGTTATCAGACCTTATGCCCTATTCCTACAGGTCTCAGTGCCATCAAAAACTAGGAAAGAAAATAGCTCCCCTCCCAGTATGACTGGCATAATCAATTCCATCAGTGGAATGACAGTACTAGAATCTGCCCTATGTAATGCATCTGTTCTACCACTGTCTTATTTAGTAAATGCCATTAATGTATATAATACCAAATTCACTTCGTATTTTGTAAAATGCTAATGCTCTCATTGCTTTAGTTCTGTAACTATTTTATCATCTGCAAAAAATTTTTTTAATAACTTTTATTAAAACAACCAATACTTGTAACTAAATAACAGTAATATTTTGTCTTTCACAGTTTCCTAAAACACAATTAGGTAAGTATTGTTATTTTCTAATATAGTACAATACAGATGAGGATCTATTTACATTCATTTCATATCTTTTATGACTATTACTGTTCTTGTCCGCATTATAATGTTACTATCTTGAAGAATCTAATGTATTTCCTCAGTTCAATCCTTATCTATATTCTAAGTGTACAATTTCAACTTCCTACATTCCCCTGCTTGGTTAGTAATTGACACCTTAAATGTTTCCTCTTTATCTGTAATTGACAATGCTGGCTTGCTTACAATTAAAAAGAAACCTTGAAGTCTCTGACATTACATGAGTCTCGCTTATTTTTGAGCCCTCATTTCCATTACTCTAAATAGTATAGCTCTTTATTTTACCAAATTCACTTATAGCTCCAACAGTTATCAGTCAAGAAATATCAAAGGTACCCAGCTTTTATTTCAAATAGTTTTTGACTGGACTGCAAAAATTTTTATCATTTACAAAATTGTAAAATTTTTAAAAATTGGTAAAATTACAGTGAAAAATATGATCTGTTCTTTTGAACTTGGAAAATTTGGAGAGGTACAGGTATATGAATTTTTTTGATACCATACATCTGGATGAGTAGGGTTAGTTGGCAAGGTCATTGCTCCAGTTTTGTACATTTAGATACACCCTTTATTTTGTGCTTTCATGGGTACATTAACAAAATGAGCACCTTCTCTCAAAACATAAGGCAGAGTACCTTAAAACAGTTCACTCAGCTGCTAATAAATAAAAAAGCATAGGCACATTTGACTTTTACTCACACCCTTACACATTATGACAATCAGAATGAAGTTTTAAGAGAACTGAATTGGTAAAAATCAATACAGGATTTATTGCTCTTATGCTGTACACAAGCACAAAACATTTTCTTTTGTCCAAATATGATCTCTGGTCAATCTAGTTTCCAATGGGAAAGAAAGATGAAAGAAAAATGAAATAAAAATTGGTATTTTAGAAATGATTCAGAACTACATCCAATTCACACACAACCCCTGTACAAATCAGAAACACATAGGTTTCATACAGCCATTCTTACAACAGACCAGTGTTTGTGGAAGGCCACAATGTGTTGAGCAGTCTGTTGTTTTTGCATCTGCATGTGTTCTTAGACAATCTGTATATTCCAAAAGTTATCCCTGGATGGTAATGGAACACATGCCACTGGGTGTCAGATTGGATAGGGTGAATAATGTACTTTAAAACCACAGGCATGATACTCTTGATTCAAGCTTAGAAAAAAGATCTGTATTTCGGCATCTGACCTTGATTTGAGATTGCAAATGATGTCATTTCAGCAGACAAGCTAAAAGTGAGATGATGCTACCTACTTCCAAGAAGTTCATTCTTCAAAAAGAGATCTCTTGCCACCATCTCCATTTCTTCTATAGTCTTGTATGGCTGAATGCGGTCGAACAAGACACATGAGGAGACATTTACTGCTAATCCTGCTAAGATGCTAAGTTGATTTATGATGTCAGCATTATTCTGTAGCTCCAAACGTATATCATCTGGTGGGGAAATGAAGCAAGAAAAACTTAGCCTATGAATTATAATGTGTGACTCTCCTTTGTAGGTCACAAGAACACCTAAAAATTGACAAAAATTAGTTTAATAGATTCTAATCACAGCTTAATAAGGGCTCAGAGAAATCTAATCAACATCAATGTTCTACTACTAGGTAGAGAAGTAGAGAAGCTGTATCTATAGACTGTAGATGAAAGTCGGATGACCCATATCCTCTCATACAGAAAATGATGCTTGGTTTCGATCCATATCGTTTTCTGTAGAAAGGAAACCATATTCATAGCTTTATTTCCCTCCACCCTACAAATGGAAGTGTCAATGTTGTCCACAGACAAGTTCACCACCTCAGTGACAACTAAATCCTAAACCAGTGGTTTTCAAATTGTGTTCCAGGGAGCCAAGGGTTGCTATGTGAGCAGTAGCTTTCAGTGGGAGGACAAGAAGCGGCAGGCAAGGATTCCTGAAGAAGAAGCTTCTCTACCATTTTTTATTCACCTCTAAAATGAGTGGCTAGGGATGAGAGGTGAGTACATTTCTGGGTGTATTTGTCATTCATATGAGTACCAATGAACCTGGCCAGCACCCTGCATGAACCAGATATACATCTTAGAACATTTCCTGGAAGCTTGCAGTGGATCTCAGAAAGAGCAACATCACACACAGAAAACCAGCGTAAGACTAGACTTCATCCAAAGAAGTAGTAGCAGAAATCTTGCTTCTCTACACCCTTCCAAAAAGAACATCCTGTTCCATCTCTCAGTTGACTGGTAACTGAAGAATGAAGTGGAGAACGCTCTGGCCGCAGTCACTGGTTTTTGTTCATTTGTCACAGTCAAGGGTGAAGGTAAATGAGGACAAAAGTGCAACTCCAGTCTTTCATACATAACATGATAAAATAGAGACACTGTTGAGAAGGAGATAAACATGAGAAGGCCTTATCTGCCGTTTCTATCTTTGGACAGATATTATATACTTGTAGATTCCAATTCACTGAGCAGTCTCTACAATGAAACATTTAAAACAAAATTCCTTTGAAAGAGTATATATACTTTCTTCTAGACCTTTAAGTCCCAGTTTTATTATTATGGCAGAACACCATACTGCAGTAGCCAAAAGAGACTAAAACAACGTATGACACATGTTTACACACACATACACACACACACATTCAACCCTGAATCATTCCAGAACTGGGTGAATTTATAGTGAAAGAGGTCGGGCCTAAATTTATGGTTCTGATCACATTTTCTTGAGTTCCTTCAGACTAAGGGCCATTTTCGTCCTATACTGTTATGGTGCTATTATTCCACTTTCAATATCCTGTGGAATCCTGGGATTTGCAGTTCAGGGAGGGGCCTTTAGAATTTTAGACAGAGAGCTCTTTGGCCTCAGGAAACTACAAACCCCAGAATTCCACAGGATGCTGAAAGTGGAATAAGAGTACTATAAGAGTGCAACGTGGAAAGGCCCTTAGTTTCTACCTCCTTTACTTGCAGCAATAGTTAATTTGAGTATGAAGCATAAGAGAAGAACAGGTTGCTTACCTGTAAGTGTGGTTCTTCAAGTGGTCATCTGTGAACTCACAGAAATGGGTTTCGCACCTGCGCAGAAACAGCATTTGGAACCTTCTAGAGCCTACTGTTGGCGTTTCGGCAGTTGACCCATCCCTCACCCCCCATCCCCTCATGGTATATAAGCCCCCGCCTCGTGTAACGGTCAGTTCCGTTGTTGCACGTGTAGCAGCAACAGAACCACCGTACAAAAGGACATATGAGGGGAGGAGGGAGGGGTTGTGTGAGTTCATAGATGACCACTCGGAGAACCACAGTTACAGGTAAGCAACCTGTTTTTCTTCTTCATGGTCTCTGTGACTCACACAAATGGGAGACTAGCAAGCTGATGAGAAAGGAGGAGGGTATGTCATGCTGCTGAAAAACACTCATGTCAACTTCCGGTTCCCCATTTTCCTTCCCCTTTCCTCTCTCTCTTTTTTTTAAAATAGTCAACAACAATATGTAAGATAATAAATAACATTTATTAATAAAACAAACAATATCGTCTTTTTTATCCAACAGAGGAAAACAATACAGCTCTGCCAAAACATGCATCATTCTTAGACCGGTTATCAACTCTGTAATGACTAATAAATGTAAGAGGTTGAGACCAGGTAGCTGCTTTGCAAACCTCATAAAGAGACATCCTGTGTAAAAAGGCCAAAGAAGCTGCCATAGATCTTGTGAAATGAGCTCATATAGAATCAGGGAGTTTCTTTCTTACCAATTCGTAAGACAGCTTAATAGCAGAGACCACCCATTTAGAAAGCCTCTGAGGCAAAACTGGGTTGCCCTATTTAGATACTGAGTAACAAACAAACAATTTATTTGACTTCCTAATTGAAGAAGTGCGTTGAACATAAAAGGCTAATGCTCTTCTAACATCCAAACAATGTAGGATTTTCTCCATGTCTGAACCAGGATTCTGCATGAAAGCCGGTAACACTATATCTTGGTTCAGGTGAAAATATGACACCACTTTTGGCAAGAACGTTATGTCTGGTCTTAACACTACCTTATCTTTGTGGAATCTCAAATAAGGAGGGTCAACCCTGAGTGCACATAGCTTGCTGGCCCTTCTTGCAGATGTTATTGCAACCAAAAAGACCATTTTCCATGCAAGTAGTTGCATGTTACAGGTTGCCATAGGCTCAAAGGGCCTAGCAGTCAAGTGTTTCAGCATCAAATTCAAATTCCATCCTGGAAGAGGTGGTTGGATTGGGGGATGTAACTTTTTATAGCCCTGGATAAACCTCTTAATCAAGGGGTCCAAAAGCAAGATGGTTTACCCCATCTTTGAAAATTACAGGAAATAGCAGCTAAGTAACATTTAATTGAAGACAAAGACAAACCTGAGTTGATAGCTGTGCCAGAAACAAAAAAACATGCACATTGTTACAACCTGAAGGGGAAACAACTTGTTTCAAGTAATCACAGTATTTAACCCATTTATATGCATAAGACTTCGATGTTGAGGGCTTATGCGCAGCCAACACAATATATTTCTACTATAGTAGATTCCATGCAGTCAAACGTAATGTTTTAACGTCGGGATGGAAACGGTACCATTGTGAATGCTGAGCAGATCTTGCCTGCATGGCAGGAATCGGTACCGTCCTTGTGATAACTGGAGGAGATTAGCAAACCACAGCTGCCTCGGCCACCATGGTGTTACTAGTATTCCCTTTGCTCTGTCTTGGCAAATTTTGGCAATAACCTCTGTTATCAAGGGAAATGGTGGAAACACATAGACACTCGGTCCCGTCCAACTGAATAGAAAGGCATCTCCCAGAGTTCGATGCCCCTTCGAGTGTTGGGAACAGCACAGTCTGTACTGGATGTTCAGTCTCAATGCAAAGAGGTCTATGTGAGGAAACCCCACTTCACAAACACCTCCTGAATCACATCCTTGTTGATCATCCACTCATTGATCATCCACTCATCCTGCTGAGTCTGTCTGCCAGGACATTCTGATCCCCTGCCAGATGGACCGATGATGGAAGAAACCGTCGTGACAGGCACCACTCCCATAGTTGTACCGATAGGTTCAACAATGCACACGACCGAGTCCCGCCTTGTTAGTTTATGTAGTACATTACTGTTGTGCTGTCTGTCACAATTTGAATTGACTTCCTACACAGGTAGTGCTGAAATGCTCGCAGTGCCTTCAGTACTGCCATGAATTCCAAGATGTTGATATGGAAATGTCTCTTTTGAGTCCTCCATAGACCTTGCATCGTAAGTGCTCCGAGATAAGCTCCCCAGCCTTTCATTGACGCATCCATTATCACCGATAGCAAAGGTGGTCGAGGAAGGAATGGCATTCCCTTCAACACGTTCTCATTTTGTCCACTAATCCAGAAAAGCAAGAACATTCCTCGGTACCGTGAGGTACTTGAGGTGATGGTCTTAAAGAGGATTGAACCGACGTATAAACCATTGCTGCAATGGTCTGATCCTTAGCTTTGCATATGGTGTGACTAGCGTAGTTGATGTCATCAGTCCTAGCGCAATCTGTACCGCCTTTGCTCGCACTCTGCGAAGTCGTTGCATCTTTGTCACACATCACAGAATCTTTTCCCATCTGTCCTGTGGAAGAAAGGCTCTTTGCAGTCTTGAGTCCAATACCGCTTCAATGTATTTGACCTTTCTTGATGGTACTAAGGTTCACTTTTTGTAGTTTATCATTAAACCTAACTTCCGTAGCAGACTGATGGTGGTCCTGAGATGCATCGATAGTTGGTTTTGAGAGGATGCCACTATTAACCAGTCATCTATGTATGGAACACCACGATACCTTTTTGACGAAGAAAAGCCACAACAACAGACATGCATTTCGTGAAGACCCTTGGAGCTGTGCTTATGCTGAAAGGAAGGACACGAAAATGATACACATGTGTGCTAACAGTGAATGCAAGAAACTGTCTGTGGTCTGGTCTTATGACTACATGGAAATAAGCATCCTTTAGATCTAAAGTTGCAAACCAGTTGTCCCTTTTTAAGAGTGGAAGAATGGCAGTCAAAGTCACCATTCTAAACCTTTTTGGTCAGATATAGTAGTTGACTCCTCCAATATTGGCTGAAGACCTCCATCTTTTTTCTTCACCAGAAATTATCTCGAAGAGAAGCTTCTTTTCAATTGAGATGTAGTCATTCTTTCTATTGCCTGTTTTTGGAGCAGTGTTGATATCTCCTCTTCGAGCTCTGGAGAGGGCATAGTCCTCCGAATTCGACCTGTCAGTGCTAAACAGCAAAACTCTATGGCATATCCATATCTTATGTTGCTAGAACCCAAGAATCCGAGGTGATCATCGACCAAACATCGGCATGGTAGCTTAGCCTTTCTCCAAACGGTGGTTTGAAATAGAGACTTGGTTGCTTGTCTACATGCAAGTCTACAACAGAAAAGATGCCTTCTCCCTGTTGACGGCTGGTATCTGTCAGAAAGGTCTCGTGATGTTGATTGTCAAACTCCATGCTTGTCTGGTCTGACTGCCGTTTCTCATATTGAGGCTGCCTGTATTTTGCAGATGGAAACTGCCTTGTTGAAAGTTGTTGAGGTATGCTCTGTCTATGTTGAGGCAGAGTTGGACTCAATGTTCTCCTCAGAAACCACTGGTACCAACGATACTGGTATCGCTGTTAGCAGGTCGACAATGGAAACCCATACTTCTTTGCCGTCGATCGCACTTTCTGGGCGTGTTCCAGTTTTTTGTCAGTACCAGCATTGAACATCCCTAGGGAATCAAAAGGTAAGTCTTCGATCATCATTTTGGCTTGCTGAGACAATCCAGATGAATGAAGCTATGCATGCCGTCGAATCACTATGGCACCCGCTACAGCTTTACTACTACAGTCAGTGATGTGTTTAGCTGTAGTAATTTGCTGAGATGACAAATGGTAAGCCTCACCATATAATGCAGTAGCAGTCTTCTTTTCGGTATCAGGAAGCATTTCCAGGTAAAGTTTGATTCTACTCCACAGGAACTGCTGGTATGCGCCCATACAAGCGGCATAATTTGAAATCCTAAACAACAAGGCTGCCTTCAAATAGGATTTTTTTAACAACATTGTCCAATTTCTTCTCCTCTTGGACAGCAGAAACAGCATGTAGCCTCTGCGACTGCTTTGACTAGGCCGCATCCACCACAATGGAGTTTGGTTTGGTGTGTTGGACCCACCAGTCATCCTCAGTCTCAACAAGACGATAGAGAGACTCGTTTCTTAGATGTAGACGGTACTGAAGATGGTGCCGACCATGACTTCTTCACTGTTTGCGACCGATATGGAAGAAGCGCAATTATAGACAGTACCAGAGCATGGTCCTGCAAATCTTGGAAGATCGGGTCTTTCAGATCCTCTTTGTGATCTTCAATTTGCAAGTTCAATGACCTGGCCATTCAGAGAACAAGATCCGAAAACGATCGCACATCATCAGTAGGTGAAATTCTCTTGGCGGTGGAAACAAATGGACTAGACTCAATGTCTAGTCCATGAGACATTGCCAAGGATACCGAGGATGGTGCCGATGACAATCAGATCCGATGACCTTGAGGGGACATAACAACAGACTCTCTCCTATGTCCCTCTGGGAGGCATTCTTGATGCCTATCATCTGCTGTTCAATCCCGCCTGCCAGATTTAGATGTGAGGCCAGAAGACGCTATCACCCGCCGACACGGAGGGTCTTCGACAGAGAACGAGAGCGATGGGTGACATGATGGTATCGATCATCGGGAACATCTCGATACTGATGGTGTCGTTCATATCACTCCAGATCATCCATATAAGGGGACATATCCCTCAAATCATATGAAACATCATCACAGTATCAACACAGAGATCTTTCCCTATAATGACGATACCAATATGAGGAAGTGCTGAGTGACCAATCATCCCGGTATACAGACCTTGGTGGTGACGGTGGAGTGTGCCAAAGCACTGTGGCCCATTCAGTCAAAGGTCTTCTGTGCCCAGAAGGTCTTACAGTAGGGGACAGCATTCTGTGGCATGAACCTGACCCAACAGAAATCTGAGGGGAGGTTTCCAGTATCTCTCCCTCTGAACCAATACACACCTCCTCAATCTCCTCAGAAGGTATAACATCCTGGGATCCCTGATGTTGAGGGGCCCGTACGTCCTTTGAAGCAGACCCCTGAGGAGTCGTCTTCCTCGCCAGAAATTAAAGATGTGTTTTAGGCTTATCCTTCCTCCTAAGCTTCTGAGACACTTCTGTCGAGGCAACCTCCTTACTCTTATCTTCCGATCCTTCTCCTTCCTAGGCAGTTCGGTACTAAGTGGAGGAGAAGGTCGGTCTCAACAATCAGCGGCATGACTTGACAACGCTGTAGGCACTGGTCTCAAGATCTTGACCTTGAGCGAGATTTCGGTCTCGACGGTACCAACACATTCTGTCAGGAAGTGGAGGAAGAAGTAGAATGGGCCATTCTGGATGGTAAAGGAGTAGGTTCAATCCGCTTGGATGGTTCTGAAGCATTCAGCACGTTCTCCCACAATAGGCTTTCAGTCGAGCTGCCCTATTGCGACGAGTTTGTAGAGTAAACAGCTGACAATGACAACAAGCTCCTACATTGTGGCCCTCACCTAAACAAAGGAGGCACTTCAAGTGTCCGTCCTTATCAGGTATCTTTCCTACACAGGTCACGCAATGCTTAAATACAGCTGTCGCCATATAACTTGCCCAAACAACACAATCCAGAAGAATAAACAAGTCCAATCCAATCTGAAGCCGAAACAACCAGTCCAAAATGCCAGAAAAATAGGGGAAAAACCTCGTTCACAATAGTGAAAGGCTCCTATACACAGCACGCGCGGCGGATAAAAAGGAACTGACCATTACACAAGGCAGGGGCTTATATACCCTGAAGGGATGGGAGATGGGTCAACCGCTCTAGAAGGTTCTGAAAGCTGTTTCTGCACAGGCGCAAAATCCATTTATTTGAGTCACAGAGCATGAAGAAGAAACATACAAATCTCAGCTGCAAAAGGTTCTAATAATGCATAAAAGCAGATTCAGCAATCATGACAATAATTGCTAATAATTGCTCAAGTCTATAAACTCACATGTAACAATAATCACACAAGTCCACTGATGTTTTAAGAAAGGCAAGGAAAAGTAAATCTAAGATATTCTGAAATGCACAACAAAAACTGAATTAAGGTGTACATCTCAGGATTGTTTCATGTTTGCCCATATTTACCTATATCAATGTATAAGTTTGTAGGAGAGAAAAAATATTTTCATATGTTCCATTACGTAAAAACTATCACAGGTCACTTTTTAAAACATGTACACACTTAAGAACGTGTTGCTGATCACTGATTCTGACATGTACATACAGTGTCAAAACAACAGTAATAAATGTTACTTTTTTGGGGGGGAAAAAGATTCATATCACACACAAACGTTGCCAGATTTTGACAGCAGTATTTCAGAAGTATGCCATCAGAGACTGTGCAGTTTGCATAGCCATATTCCACAGCAGCTGTTTGATCGGTGTCTAAGGGGAATCATGCTCTCCCAAACACCCTCAAAAGACTCATAAAGACTTTGTGCTCTAAAAAGAGCTGCAAATATAATCTGGGAAGGCCTCAATTACTTTCATCTTTCCCCAGGATGATCTTTCCTTGCAGGCAGAGACAGCAATAGTCTCCTAAGTGGGCAGAAAAGACCAGCTCACCTCTTAGCACTGAAAATGTGTTTTGCTCTCTTTGCCAAAGAAATAGTACAGAGGCCTGTTAGAGCCCACAGACACAGAGCTGAAGCGAATCTGAAGGGCTGTGCTTAATCCCAGCTCTGCTATGGACAGAGCAGGTGAGATAAAGAAAGTTTCTAGTGAGTTTGAATTTTTATGGAAAAAGACCAAAGGGTAGATATGCAAAAGTACAGTGATCTCTCCACATTTGCTAGGGTTAGGGGCACAGGACCCCTGTGAAAGTGAAAAAAATGTGAGTAACTCTAAGCCCTCCCAAACCATATTTAACACAAAAAAAAGTATGATCACCATATTCAGCCCACTGTGGATTCCTTTGAGGCATCAGAGTTCCTTCACAAGGCAGAAGTGGGTGGCTGGTGGGGCTTCCTGCTGCCTCCGCTGCTGCCCCACACCATTTTCAACAGGGACTTACAAGCCTTATTCACAGTGTCTCAGTCTCACGAGGCTTGCAGTCCCTATTAAAAATGGCCTAGGGAGGCAGCAGAGGTGACAGCAAATAATTGATGAATCATCAAATCCACAAAAATAAAACCCACAAATGTGGAGGGCTCACTGTATATGAAATTTGCTAATGCTGGTCAAACAATATTCCGGGTATCACTTGATTCCACCACTTCAGCCTAAATGTGAATGATTTCCTTGACTTTGAACAACAATATTACAAAAATCATTCAAAGCTTAGTCTTTGATAATTAAAAAAATTAAGAACACTGAGTTTTAGGTACCAAGATTTCAAAACAAAATAAATTATTTATTAATTATTTACAAAATAAATAAATTATTTATTAATAAATTGCTGCTTTAATGCATTTGTTGCTCTGTACCAAAGCTTTGTGAAGTTAGTCATTTTATTTTGACTGTACAGAATTAGAATGTACCCCAAGGGTATAGTTTACCATCCAGCAATCTTATAGTTAATCAGTATGTTTCCTAGGCCCAAATTCTGCAACTGGAATATATTGTGCAAAATTAAATATATTACACAAATTCACATACTCTGAAGGAGAGAGAGAGAGAAAGAAACTTTTTAAAAAGTGGAATTTTCCTGTTTATATTTCTTTCCCAAACTAGAATAGAACTTTTTGATGTAGTTATACATCACATCATGTGTTTGGTATGTAAGGACAGGTGCAAGTGATGTGAAGGAAGTCTATAAAGTACTGTGGATAATGTCTCATCCCTAACTCCTCAAAAGGCAGTCCTCATTTCCATCCCATGTCTTCAGTATATTTTCTGTCCTTTCTCCAAACTGAACAGCACTAAAACCCAGTAAACATCTCACACACTATTTTCTTTCAGATCCTTACAAACAAATGTTCACCTTCCACCACCACTACTACATAGTTCCATCTGGATAGGATGACTGTGTTCAACTTACCCAACTCATCAGTTTGGTTTAGAAGATCAACAGCATCCAGCTTCACCATGAGTTTGATGAACACTTGTACAAAAGGATTCCTCAGTGCATTCTATCAAATGACATGATTAGAGATTGTTTAAAAAACTGAAAATCAACTGTATTCAGGCACTTTTAAAAATTAGAGCCATGGTTGTCAAAGTAGAAAATTAATTTCCCAAAAAGAAAGTCTTGAAAGTTCACAGAGAAAGTTGAATCTCCCCAAAAGAAAGTCTGGTAGGTAGATCCTGTGATCCTTCTCTTCTTTGGGGTACTTTTCAGTAAACAATCATGCCACCTTGATACCACTTTACAATGCTTCCATCCTGTATAATCCTGGGATCTGCAGTTTAAGGAAGCAGTATTTAGAATTCTCAGTTCTAGTGCCTTATCAAATTTCAACTCTTGGGGATCTGACAGTCAAAGTGGAATCACCTACTATATAGAAGTCAACGTTTGTCTGATTGTGAGTTTATCTGTTTGTCTGTGTTAGGCAGGCGAAGACCTCATATCATTGGCTGTGTGAGGTGAGAAGAACTCATATGATTGGCTGGCTATGAAGATTCTATGGAATCCTGGGTTGGCAGTTTAGGGAGGGGCCCTTAGAATTCTCAACCTGAGAGCTCTGAATAGGCCGATTGCTATGGAGACCAGGCCTAGCAGCAAGAAGGAGGAGGGCAGTGTATTCCCTCAGAAACCAAATGTCTGTATGTTAATAATTCTGAATGCAGATTGAGGAATACGGAGAAAAGTTACATGTACTGGACAAGGCAGTTCAGGGAATTAGAGAGACAGGATCTCAAATCTGTGTATTTCAACCACATCTGATTCCTAAGGTAAGGTAAGGTAATCTCTAAGGTATTTCTAACAAGTGTTACCTATGAGAAAATAAAATCTCAGGCAACGCCAGGTATATACACTACTAATACTATAATTGTGTAGTGTGAAAAGGCTCCCAGTCAACCAAAATGAACACTAGGTTGATAATCAATGTCATGATGGATCCAGAACTTAGTGAGCTGAAAGTGCATCTTGTATGGAGATAACTATTTAGTGTGGCGGGTTCTGTGTGCCAGGAGAAGATAACAACAAGGGCATACACAAAAGAACACTATAGGAGCCTGCCTGTTCAGAATGGGACTGGTTTATTTTGCCACCCCATATGAGCAAGACTTGGAACTGAGTGAACAGAGCACACTGTTTCCAATCAGACCAAATAAGGAATGGACTGTTCTGTTATAATGCTCTCACTATAAAGTGGTTTCCGGTATGGTACTGTCAGAGGAATACAGCCTAAGAGGTTAGCCTGTTGGGTGATCTACAAGGCCCAGACCAAGAGTTATGTTTGTTAGACTGTATTTTTTTTTTTAAGGTGGATGAAGAGATACTTGTCTGAAGATGAATAAAAATTGCCAGATCATCCACTTTTGGTTGAAAAATTAGTCCATAACAGCTACATTAAACCAAATAAATGCTGCCCTTTGTACATACCTGCTGAATCAATGCACTTATTTCATGATGAAGTAATGCATCTCATTTTTCAAACACACTTCAATTTATGATGGTTGATTATTGATTTGTTAATTCTCCTATTCAGTGAGGTATTTTCGTACATATTAATTTATTTTTTATTTTACAATATAGGGAAATGAAAGTGATTAAATATAATATAGCAGAACTATAATATAAGTGAACACAATTAATATCAAAAAGCTTATGGATTTATTACACTGGCATAAATATAGAGATATATTCTTAATTTGGCAGTTTATTGGGATATTAATGGTTCTTTTTCTTATTTCATTTTAGGACTCCAGACCCCCCCTCTGCTGAGTCCTCACTACTACTCCCCCCAAAAATCCCCTACTTTTTCCACTAAAATAATGAGAACTGCATTCCATGAAGCACAATTCTCATTTCAAACAAAGCATATCCAGAAGACCCCAATCTAAGGGTTTTCTTGAAACTAGATGTTAGCTCTGCTCATTTTTGGTTCTGATTTTTGGGTATTTTGGTGGAATAATGAGGAGAGGTGGCCTATAGCAGATGCCAGAGAAAAAAATGGAACCCAGAGTCACTTATCTACCTTCAGTCTAGACAAAGGTCAGACAACTCTTTTGTACAATTTTGCATGGAAAATAGGGCAAGGTGGGCAAGGTAACAACAACAACAATCACCACCACCACTCTAGCAATGAAGAAGTGGTGGGGGAATCACAGTTGCCTTTAGAAGTGATAATGCAGAATTGCACAAATGGCCTCACAACCATACAAAAGAATAAAAGCACAGCTTCATTAAAACTGTATTTTAGACAAGAGAGAGTTAATTTAAAAGTTGTGTCTTCACCCTCCATTAGAAATCAACAAGGGCAAAAAAGGCTAAACAGGCTTCCCTTCATAACCATTACCACAGCCTGGGCACTATCATGCAGAAGGCATAGCTCCGGCACCCACACAGAAAGGAAGCAGGAAGGCACCTACAGAAGGGAGGGCTCTCTGATGTACACAGAGTCTATACTGGGGTTACCAGGTCTCGTAATACTGGCTAAAGTCTCAGGGATTTCCCAGGCAGGAAGACATATAAGCAGGATTTGAGGATAACATGCAATTTTTATATGTGAGGTGAACATAAATCCTGGGTGCCCATTTCCACCCATTTATAGCTTTAGGCCCGGGCTTTCTATCTCAGTGTAAAGGTGGCTGTATGCATTTTGTGCTAGGAGTGAAATGAGAAGACGGACAGGAGGGGAGCATTTAGGCCAATTTTGCTATTTGGATCAAAGCATCATAACCTTCTTGTTGCATAAGACCTGGCAGCAGAAGCACACAGCCTGTGAGAGAGAACTCCCTGAGGGCTGTTAATGAACCTTACATAAACTCCAGCAGCCTTGTAGAGGGCTGGAAAAACTCCTGTGTGTCATGTGCTCTGTAGGTAATACTATGCTGAATGAGAGTCCTAGTGTGAATGCTAGGAACTGCTGCACCCAATGGGTGGATTTTGCTGCTTGCCAAAAACAAACATAGGTTTAGAATTTCCTTCTCCAGGCCCTGGGTTGCCTAGCTAATTTTTAAACAGATTACATACCCATTTACCTGAATTGTCCTCATATCTACTTACACAATCAGCTGGTGTAAAAGCAGTTCTTGCCTACCCTGTCTTTGTTAGATCACAAAGACTCACCACTGATTTCAAGTCGTGACTGTGAAATCTCAGGGAACAAACTACAGCTGACCTGGCAATCCTAACCTAGGCTATTCTTTAGAAGTCCTTACTAATATTTTAAACTGGGGTTGAATATTAACAAGAAACCTGTGCAGCTGAGTCCCTAAAGTTCATCTTAGTCAAAAGGCAAGCAACAACATGTTGCACAAACAGCACTCCCAACAGCATTTTAAAGGTTGCAAGGCCTATATGAACAATTCTGTACTGTGCATTGATACTCTAATGCATAGTTCAGAAGCACTGTAAAGCTGAAGTGAACATGGCAAGCATAATACGAAATCTAGAGTGATTTAAATGGAGGACTCATTCATGGTGTCTCTTAAAAATGTTTCCATTAGAGGAATGTTTGGCAACAATATGTTGAAAAAACTGATTGACCTATAAAGCTCAGTCCATTGGGTTTCAGACGAGGCTATTTACATGGCCAGATGAAATGATATGAAGTCCAAATGCCGGTCATTTTGATGAGCCAGATTCTGTTTTCTTCCTCCCTCTCTCTCTCTTTCCGTCCCCCTTTCTCCTTACATTTCACATACTAAGATCTAGACACTGTTCATTCCATTTATGAAATATGTGAAGAAAACATCAGTTCTGACAGTAGGGCAAACGCATCTAGTCATCATCATGAATGGAGCTATGGCACATAAAAGATGTCCAAGCCTGATTCCTTTCTTTTTGTGAAGGGGAGGAGGGACATTTTCCAGTCTTCATATATATTTGAAGAGGCTCAACACAGGGAGTCATATTTTCCATACCAGGAAATTCCAAAATAGGGTAGCATACTTGAAATCCCATATTGTTAGGTGTCAAGTATAATCATTCATCCAGACCTGCAGGTCAGGTATCACCAAAGAAAGCAAGCAATATCTGTTAAGAAGATGGGAAGTAAATATTTCATACCTTTACTACTGGAATAGTCTCATTTAACATAGCAAATGAGTCCATGAGCAATGGAGAACTGTCCAGCCACTCCTGGGACATTTGTGTTAAATCAGCCATGAGTTTCAGTGTTGAATTAGACTTTAAAAGAGTGAAACAAAGTAAAATAAATTAAAGACTGAGTAAAAGTCTAGGCAACTAAATAGATTTATGGGACAAAGCTCTCAATACAAAGTTTTAGTCATATTCATAATATCACAGATTTCATTTGCCACCCCAATCATGAAAGCAAGTGGGCACTTCTAATATGGCAACAGTAGTTTTGGAAGCAAATATGGCAGTCAAATTGTGCAGAACTGTTTCTTCAATTCTGAGGACCTGATCTGGTCCTTGCTTGAGCATATTCTTGTTTCACTTAATAGTACTTGCAGTTCTAGTGTGAAAGTCATTATAGATCAAGGAGAGCCAACATACACACAGTTCATTGGTTAAAAAAGGGCCACAGTTTTATTCATGACACCTGTATAGTGTTGGCTTTACTTGAGGCCTGGATTAACCTCAATTATCCCACATGGTAGTGAATGGCACCCATCTCTGGCCCAACTGTGGAAGGAGAAACTTGAAGTGGCATTCATCACATCCATGTGGTCATACCACGACTGTGTGATTCCCTGCCACCTGGGGGTGAAGCATTTCCAACAGCCCCTGAGCTGAGTCTGATTGCCTGCATCCCAATCCCTTAAGGGTATTTCCACAAATGGAGGGCTCATGCCACACTGCCAAAGTGTCATTTCACACAAATCATCCTTATACACATTAGAATTCAAATTATAGGATGGGTGGAAAGGCAGCTGAAACTAGATTGCTGAAAAAGAAGCCCAAGAGCACTTTATATCCATTCCAGGTAGAGCTGAGTGAAGTCTTTGACTTCTCTCCTGCCTGGGGAAAGGACCCATTCTGTCCATCTGTCTGATTGGCCATTCTTCCCAAAGCCTACGCAAAGTACACAGGCTTTTGCGAAGCAGAAGGACACACGGCAAAGGAAAGATAGTGGCTCACCCTTTCTCCATATCTCCTGCAAACTGGCTTTCCTAGTAAGCCAGAGGCCACTGCTTATGAGTTTCAGAGCCTTTTCTCAAACCAAGTCACATATTCTGAAGGCTCATTAGCCTTATGAATTCTGCACTTTCCCAACTCACTGAAGGAGCAACCTTCTAATTGGTTTCTTCTACAAGTACCAAGTGTTTTGTAATCACCAAGAACTATTGATTATATTGAGCGTGGTATTACCTTCTCCATGATTGCTCGTGTTTCTGGAGTGTCTGGGGTATACAGAATCCTCCCAAGCAGCATGGGCTTTAGGAAAGACCAAATTAAAGCCCCTGTAGGTGTTCTAACCATGTCCAAAAAGAATGATAAGCAGAATTGTGCTACAGAAATTATAAAAAAAAACCACACACACACAAGGGGGTAAATTAGTACATATAACACAGATGCACAAAATCTGAAGGAGGATGCTTGCCAGCGGGTAGCAGATTCTTGTAGAATCCCAAAGAAACCTTGTCTTCACATACTGATATGATGCCATTTGACAAAGCTAATCCTCCCCAAAGATCTCCCACTGCTGAACTCAGCTAACAAGATTTTTATTGTTCTAGCAAAACCCCCTTCTGTTTAAGGTTAAATGGGGCTTTTGGAGCTCAGAGGAGCCAATGTCAGTACAGTTGAAAAAACAACTCCTCGAAATAAAAGCAGTGACCTTTTTGAATACAAAAGCCAAACTCATTGGGGACTTGAGATTTGGCGATGTATTAAAGCCACTTCAGCAACTGCCTAAATTGCTTCAGTTTTCAGATATAAACTTTTCCCCATAAAAGGGTTCAAAGTTTGCATTTCTTTCCAACCAAGCTTCAAAAGCTCAGCAACTTGTGAAGTCAGGGTTTTGTTTTTTTCATTTTCATTTCAGTTCTGTGCATATGCAGACCTATAACCTGCAGAACCTGATCTCACATAGGCTGGAGGGCCACTACAGCAACACAAAAATGGCAAAGCAGTCAAATCATTGTTCCATCTAGCTCAATCTTGTCACTGGACTGACAGGCAACTCAAGAACTCCAGAGACTAGTGCTCTTCAGCACTGCTACTTGAAATCTTTTGTAACTGGACTGAACCTGCTTCACATGCAAAAGATGCACTCTACTGCTAAACAGTGGGTCCTCTTCTTCTTGAATCATCTTACTGCTATTTTAACATGAACAGGAACAAACCTTGCCTACCTCATTTTGAAACAAAAGGACAAACTGAAACCCTTTTTTTTTTTTTTTTTTAGGATAAAAGACTTCTAATATTTATTTTGCTACTGTTACTTGTCATCAGGTCAACCTTGGCTTATGGTGACCCCGTGAATTTGAGACCTCAAAGTCATTCTGTTATCAACAGCCCTTCTCTGATTTTTCAAGCTCAGGACAATGGCTTCTTTGATCAAGTCTCTCTACCTGTAATGTGGTCTTCCTACTACCTTCTTCTACATTTACCAAGCATTAATTGTATTTTCTAACAAGTCATATCTTCTCATTACCAACAGCTGTAAAGCTTGAATAAGATCTCTAAGCTCTTTAAAATTCTAAATTTCTACTGGCTACTTATGAGCCCAATTTTATGTCAAATTCTTACAAGAAGACAAGAATTTCAGTGTGACCTTGGTCATTACCATGCTTTGTCTGAGGCGGTCAGGATTAGAAAACAGTTAGCTTCTGTGTTAGGGAAATGTTTAAAATAAGTTATCTCTGTATGATTTGACCCCATTTCTCCTTCTGCTTTTAATTTATCTTACATGTTGTTTATTTGAACTTGTTGGGTCTATAGGCCATAAAGAACTGTATTGCACATGACTACAAAGTTAAAATGACTTTCATGCTAAATATTTTGAAGGAAAAGCTTCAAAAGAGTACTGGAGGTAAAAAAAGAGAGCAATTCTGGGATAAATTCCTTTGCAGTGACATTCACAAAGATTTTTACTGAATTGTGCCACAACTGGAGTGCTGTTTTTCAACTATTTCAAAACATCTATTTAAATCACATTAACCTTTCATTAGTTTACAATGCAACAAGTTCAACAAGTGACTGAAAATGAAGGGAAGGGAAGGAAAACAGTCCTTACATATCGTTAAAACCACTTAAATTGTCTCTGGTGTACCACCCCTAGGTTAAATTATTGCTGCCAATAAACACTGTATCATGAAGGCAACTTTTCAGAGGTCAGAGGGATTCTGATTTTTCTATACAGAATGACATGTTCTGTATGTATAAGTTCTATCAAAATTGCTTTCAATACAAAATGCTGTATGAACAAGAGTTGAGCACAACTTTGTATCTTAGCCTAAGCTGGAGTTTAGAGGTTGTAACCTTGTGGACAAGGATTAACTCACTACAGCTCAATCCAGACAAGGTATTAAAGGGCACATTGGTTCTTTCATAGCAAACAGGTTTATTTGGGATCAGAGGTGTGTCTGTGGTCACACTGGACCAGATGCAGACCTTAAGGTTGCATCCAGAATCTCTGAAAAGCTATAGCTGTGCAAAAGCTCTGCAAACAGCATGCCGACAGTGTGTCTTGAACTGATATAGACCAACTATGACCTTTTCTGGTGTTCAGCACAACATGATTGCAAATGGGATGCACTTCCCCATGCATATTTCCATCCGCAAACAGCATTACTAGTTACTAAGCACGCGGCAGCTTGTTCATACAATGAATATTTTTTGTGCCATCATTTTTACACTTGTGTGAGGGTGTGAAGAACCCTCACTTCCAAGATCCTATGGAATCCTGGTGTTTGTAGTTTAGGGACGGGCGTTTAGAATTCTCAGCCAGAGAGCTCTTTGGCCTCAGTAAACTACAAACCCCAGAATGCCACAGAATGTTGAAACTGGAATGATAGCACCGTAAGAGTGTAGGATGGAAAGGCCCTAAGTCCTAGTGAAAAAAGGCTAAGGTGAAACTATCTCAAATGCCATTGATTTTAGGGAGACTTAATTAGAACCTGCTTTTTCTTGATAGCTTTGCTGGGTTGTGATCACCTGGTTTTGCAAGGGGCTTTGGATTTCAATCTGATTAAGAACTCACTTGAATCCTGAGGAATGCCATATTTCTTCATAATATGTTGCACATGCCCATCTTGTGCAGAAGAATGGTGAGCCTCCGGCTCTTCAAAATCAGGTAAAATAGACTGAAAATACAAAGGAGTAATTTCTCGGTTGCAGAAAGCTTTGGAGACTGTTTTAAACATTCCTCTGTTTATGGTTAGGTTGGTAGCTTGATTAAGTGCCTGCGAAAGCAAATGAACAGTATGATAATAGAATAAAGATTCAAATTTATACAGGAAATAATACTGATGTGGTACTTATAGCATCAGAAAACAAGATGGGGTAAGAATGGGCAGTGTTTTATATGTATGTTAGGTTACAATCTTTCACTAACTCATGACATTCAGTTGTAAAAATTTTTGTATCCCACCCTGGCCTCCTAAATATCCGTATCTGAAGGTGAAGCAGAAACAAACTGTAGTGCAGTTCGTATGTTGAAAAATAACTACAGAAATTATTAATAAAAGCAACAAAACTGGAAGCTGACATAGTTGTTTCCACTGCTCAGCTACATTAAACAAAGTTGTGGTGAACAAAAGCTTTATGTTGCATTGTACTTATATTTTGATGTTTGAAATGTCTCCAAAGGAGTAGTACTCAGCTATGAGAATCAACACATTTTTATTGCATCTCTACTGAATTGAGATCACAGGGTTTTATCCCACTACCGGTGTACTAATTAGCTTGCCAGTGTCAGAATGTCTGTGTTATTATCAACACATTGGACCAATTGTGTATATATATATATATATATATCTTATTATTGTGTGCCTTCAAGTCATTTCTGACTTATGATGACCATAAGTGAACCTCTCACAGAGGTTTCTGGGCTGAGTGTGAGACGCACCCAAGGTCACCCAGTGGGTTTCCATGGCCAAGTGGGAATCGAATCATGATCTCCAATGCTTAAACTACTATACCATGCTGGCTTGGTTTATATTATATATATGTGTATGTATACACACACACACACACACACACACACACCTTAACATTCTCATTGGCACTTTTTGCTTTTTGTGTTCCTTTGATTTGACTCCTTATCATGTCTCCCATCTACAACCATGTATCTATTAATGCAGTCCTTGTTGCTTTTGCAGACTAGCACAGCTGTCCTTCTGGAAATTTCTTTTATAGTGAAGGCTTGCAATCCATTTTAGTGAGGAGATGTAGGAGAAATGAAGGGTGATAAGACTCACATAAAGCAGTCCCTGATGAACATGAGCCACTAAGACATCCCTCCTCCCCATGCACACCCTGCCTTGCTCTGGCACCTCCCCACATGTTCTCCTCAAAGCAGCTCAAGTGAAAAGCTTTTCCAATGGACTAATTCAAAACCTTATGTTACTCATAGTAACTGTAACCAACTTCAGCTGTAGAACAACTGTGATGCTTCTTGTAAAAACATGACCTAGTCACAGTTATCCATGTTCTAATAACACCCAGTGTAGTTTGCTGCAATGCACTTTCCACTGGGCTACCTATGAAGGCCACTGGAAAACTCAAGTTGGCCCAGAATACAGCTCATATATTGTTAAATGGGACATCTATGTATGGACATATCTCTCACCAAGGGCCCATTCACACTAGACAATTTTACTGCTATATTCCACTTTAACTGCCATGGCAACATCCCATGGAATCTCAGCATCTGCAGTTGGGAGAGGGTTTTCTTTATAATTCTCAACCAAGGAGCAATACTACCTCCTCAAACTACAAACCCCAGGATTCCACAGGATGTTGCCATGGCAAGAGAACCAGACTCATAGTACTGTAATTGTGTGGTGTGGATGGGACTTAGGTCTCATTTCTACTCTCTGACAGTTTGTTTCCTCACACAATCTAAGTTTAGTGCCTGATTAAATGGTTTTAAAGCAGAATTAGTTTATCTGATGGACCTTTATTAATGTATGAATTAATAATAATCAGTGGCCTCATCTTCTGAAGAAAGGAGAAAGAGAAAAAGGCCTTTGTGGCAACAGTGCATCAAGTATGAAATTTCTTCTTTTTACTGACTTCCTTGGTGCTAATTTTGAGGGCCTTTCTGCACCAGGTTAAAACATTTGTATTTTTCTACTTTATTCACAGTTTTTTGGTTATCAAAATGATTTTAAAATGTCTTTAGCCACCCAATGATTTATAAGCACTCATGTAAAATGGGTTTGTTATTATTTGTTTACATTAAATTTTTACAACCTTATTTGGAGTTGAAAATTTAGTATGGAAAAATGGAAGTATTTTGAATAAATAAAAACAAATACAATTTTGCTTAAAACTTTGTTCAAAAATGAAGATCATGCACAGCCTTTGCTGTAACTTCATGGATTCTACTATCCTATCAGAAACTGTTGTTGTTGTGAGTCTTCAAGTTATTTCCAACCTACAGAGTCCCTAAGGCAAGCCTATCACAGAGTTTCCTTGGAAAGAACTGATCAGAGAGGGTTTGCCACTGCTGTCCTGAGAGACCCACATTTTGTTGATCTTTAAATATTTTTGGTGGGTCAGCAGCAATGTTCAATATTTAGTTTTCATTATTCTTAGCTATTTCCTATTGGCAGGGGAAACAAACCTTAGAAAGTGGTACATTCCTTGACTGACGCAATTTTTTAAGAGAATGAACAGTATCTAAGAGTGGACGAACATCTGAGGCAATCTTTTTCCTGAAGTGGTCCAGTTCTTTGAGAAGATCCAATACCTGATCCAGAGAAGTTTGTAGTTCTTTGGGGAAAAACATCTAGAGAAGACAAGAGGGATAAATATAGTCAAAACTAAACATCCTTTCTTAAAGAGGCACAATCCAGGAAAAGTAGAGAGCACTGATTCCAATGATTCCATTAAGCACTTGCTGATCAATAGGTCTTCAGGCTACTAAAATCCTGGGCAAATTGACTAGTACGACTCTATAGATAAATTCAGGCAGAAGAGAACAAGTCACTTTCCAAGATATCCTAGCTGAAAAGTAGTAAGGTATTTTCTGAAGTGAAGCTTTGCTCTAGACAGGGCAAGTGAGTTTTTGAAGATACATTGCTAAAACATATTCTTACAAAACGATAAAGTGGAAGATGGTACTGCATTTTAAAATCTTTAGGCAGCACGGCACATTCTTTGCAGCACTTGGTGTGAGTAGTCAGGGATTTTAAAACTGCCCAGTGCACTTTTGTTCCTGGCAATAATTTCAAGGACATCTAAGATTTGTGTATGACCACTCTCTTGTAATACAGATAGGGAAGATATTCACACTGTAGCGGAAGAGACAAGAGTCCCTTCTCAGAAATCTGACCGCCCACCAGCATGTCTTCACTCCTTGCATCTATAGCACCCCAAACTCTGCCTTCCTTGCCATTCATAAGAGAATCATCATAGAGACAAGAAAAGTCCCTGAAACCTTGTGCTTATGAGACCGCATACTAAAATGGACAAAGTTTCTCTTTTTTTTTTTTTATACCTCATCCAGTGGCAAAGTAAAACACAGAATCACAGAATTGGAAGGGGACTCATGAGCCACTGAATCCAACCCGCTCAGGGCAGAATTTCCAGCTAGACCATCCCCAGCAGGTAGCTATCCAGCCTCAGTTTGAAGACGTCCAAGAAAAAGACCCCACCACCTCTCTAGGCCACTGGTTCCATTGCTGAAAACTGTTACTGTTAAGAAGTTCCTTCTAATATTCAATCAAAACCTTCCTTCCTGTAACTTAAAATGATTAGACCTCCTCCTATCCTCCTGGGCAGCAGAGAACAAACCTGAGTCTTCCTCTCTATAACAGCCCTTAAGATCTATAAAGAGTGCAATCATGTCACCATATTTGCTTTGCTCAGTTTTATTCTTTGCCCTTCCCTCGTGACCACACTACTGTACCAGTCACAGCTAGGATTGGCCCCCTGATCCACCAGGGGCCGTCTCTGGTTCTGCCCAATCTGAGAGTTATCATCCCTGAAAGCCCAGGTCCTGTCCTGACGAATATAAAATCTGAACCTTAGGAGACCTGGCAAGTCTACTGCCACTTTGGAGGAATTCAGCCAAACTGCAGAATTGTCTTTCAGCAGATGAGTATGGACATGTCTCAGGATTTATCATCATCATCATCAATTTATTTCTTACCCACCTCTCCCCAAGGCTCAAGGAAGGATACAACATAGATTAAAATACAGTATATAATTAAAAATACATAAAACCATTTAAGCACATAAGTCTAGATTAAAACACTGCCACTACATATTATTCTCTCTATATAAACTTATGAATATATCAGTATAAATTCATAGTTTAAAATTGACTGAGTAGGCCCGCCAGATGAGATAAGTCCTTAATACTTTTTAAAATTCAGACAACATGTTTAGTTGTTAAGTATCTTCTAGCAGGTCATTCCACAGTCTAGGGATGGCGAACAAAAAGGTCCTCTGGATGACTGTTGCTTGTCTAGACCTGGCTGGTTTAAGTAAATGATCTTTTTAAAAGATGTTCCAAGGAAAGGAACAAAATCTAAGGATGCAGAGGTAGAATCAAGAAGAGAAAACCAAAGCAAGAACTTCTTCTGGTCATCCTGACGTACCCCACCAAACCCAATTTGAAGGAACCACATATAGACAAACTAAGATATGTCAATGTGCCACCCTCTGCCCCATCAGGCAAACTGTAACATCCAAAGAAGTACTATCTCTTCACCCACCAGTGTATTGCCCATTAGCTTTCAGAAATATAGGCCCTTTTCACATGCTTTTTTTTTGCGCGAGTGCCCCTTGAGCATCAGGTGAATGGGAGTGTCACTCTGTACGACGCACTCCCACTCGCGCAACGCTCATGAGGCTAAAGTGGGGCATGCGCGCATTTTTTCATTTTTGGCTTGTAAGCCGAAAATACTGCACGCTCGCGCAATGCTCACGGTGCCCTCGCGCATTTACCTGCGTGCGGTGCTTCAGCCAGCCGGGCCGGTCGCGCTTCCTTCCCCCAGCACAGCCTACAGCTCCCAGACTGTGCTGCGGAAGGAAGGGGCGGGGCGCTAGTGCAATGGTTGCGCTATGAGGAAGCCTATGAGGGAGGCAGAAGGGCTGTCGTGAGCGACGAGTGTGAGCGGCTGCTTGCACGAGCGCCACTCCCCACTGCCGTGACAAGGTAAGGTGCGAAAAGTGTCATAGTGTTAACGAAATCTTTTGGAACGCATTTATATTGTGAGAAAATAGTAAACATAGGAATTTGGACAGTTGAAATTTTCTAGTCCCAATTAGCAGGGGGTGAAGGAAAAAGTTGTTTATTAGGATGTGGCAGCATGGAAGGAAAAAATATATATACCTAATTTACTTTTGTAATTAAGTATTCAGGTAATAACTCTGAGAGCTTCATTGCAATTTTGAGCTAGACTAGAGTTAATCATGACTTTATGAAATTCTACAAAGTCATTTGTTTAAAAATCTTCTGCTGTGGGCTGAATCTTCAAAAACATACAACCACTGAGACACAGCAATATATTTAGTAGCAATAACAGTAACATGAAAGCGATGAGCAGATTGTAATTATTAATTAGTTTCCTCCAGATACTTTTAGAGAGCATCACATACAAGTGAGAACCCACAAAAGAAATAAATACCATAACCATGGATCCTTAAATTAAGTTATATGAGCCTTTGGTTTTTCTTCCTATGATATACAAAAGGAGCAGGAAATGTGTATGCTACCCTAGACAATCTATAAATACACAGACAACATATAGGCGATGGTTATGTGCTTTCAAGTCAACTGTGACTTATGGAGATCCTATCGTATGGCTTTCTTGGCCAGATTTATTCAAAAGAGATTTGGCATTGCCGTCCTCTTAGGATGAGAGTATGTTACCTGCCCAAGATTGCCCAGTGGTTTTCTATGGGGATTCAAACCCTGCTCTCCCAGTCTTAGTTCAACACTCAGATCACTACACCACACTGGCTATATACAGATATAGATATGCCTGGATGACCTAGAAATACATTTTAGAAGTACAATTTGCAATGCAAACCTTGTACACAAAGTTGTAGACATCCAGGTAATGAAGAAACGTGACTCCCAGCTGATAAGACTTATGAGCCCTTTCTGTAAGTGATAAGTTGCAGAACTGCTTTGCTGCAACTTCTAGCTTAGCATCAGCAGCATCGATGTCACAGGACTCAAGCTGGAGTATCTGGAAAATCAGCTGTATTGGCACAGAAGGAAAGCAGGTTTGTAAACAGTGAGCTCTTTCAGTAATGAGGATGAATTAAGCAGTTCTCTCTTTTAGAACACTGTCCAGTGCCACCTTTCAAAGTGGCTGACACAGCAGCAGTTGTCATTCTTTACACAACAGTCAATATATTGAAGAATTTCCTTAACGTTCTTACATGCAAGAACATTGGCTAAAAGATTCTGCTTCTTTGCCACTTTAGTATTAATAGACATTCTGTCACTTTACCAGTATTTTGTGACTGAGAAGAAGCTGGTGGTGGTGAAGAGCCCTGGCTTACATTCCAGAATCCACCACTACTCCTTGGCTCCAAAACGCCTGAGGCAGAAAACAAAGAACGGCTGATAGGAGTCAAAAGTGGCTGGAGAGAGACTTTGTTTCTTGTGATATACTTACATACTTCTTTTGCCCCACAGTCAAAAGAAGTTTTCCATTCGTGTTTTAATAATTCAGAAATGTGCTCAACCTGATTACCAGAGGCAAAAGCAGAATAAGTATACCAACAGCTACTCTTACCCAACTTTCTCCTTAAGTGTGGGACCAGGTTTTGATTAAGTTCCCCCATACAGAGGAGTACCTTATAAACACTGATATGAAAAAACAACAGTCTGAACTTTCTGGAAGACACCACTTTGTTTCCTGCCAGTGGTTACAATTTTCCTTCATTCTGTTCTGTTCAGATAGTTTGTGCTGTTAACAAGCCTTCCCCATAATAAAGACTTCTATTTTAGCAGCAGCTGGGATTTGAAGACCTTTTCATCTACGTATCGGCATTGCATTTTATTCTGATGGACAGAATGTCATGCCATGTGTCCATCCATAATTTTTAACAAGATATACTGAAAAGCTAAAAAGTTGACATTGAATTATAAAGGAACATACTTAAGGAACAGAAAGATAACTAGAAAACACAGGCTCCTGACTGTTGTCAGCCATGTAATCACAATCATATTTCAATGCGCACTAGACCATTTGTGCATGTGTGGATGTGTATACACACACACACACACACACACACACACACAAAACACACAGAATGTAAATTTTCTTGTACACTATTGAAAAAAGTCAAATACCACAAGATTTTTCACCCCTCAGCTATTTTATTTTAAAGATATTGTTTTTGTGAAAAATCACTGTATTTTACACAAAATACAATGATCTTACATAAAACAAATTACTTCATTCAAATTTGTGTGAAATACATTTTTTGGTGTGTGCAAAAAGATTGCCTTTGGCACAAAAATAGAGCGCTTGAGCTAGGGAGATTTTTGCAATAAAGTCCTGGCATTCAAAAGATAAAAAAGTAGTGTCCAAAAACTGTCATCATCTGGCCCACCAAGGAAAAAATCTGCATTTTTTTTCTTGAGTAGGAGAACGGAAACAGACTATTTAAATCCCAAGTCTGTACGCACACATTTGTGTGCATATGGTAATATGAGTTCTGATTGTGGAATAGTCAGCAAAGTATGTAACAGCTATCATAATAAACTTGCCTGTGTTCTGTTTTCTGGAAGAGGCATTTCCATCAGAGCATTGACAGTTTCTTGTGTCATTCCTACCACACTTCTGAGATCATTCCTGAGGCCGTTGACGTTTCTGAACAGATCTGTTACCATGTCTTTAAAACAGAAATTAAAAATATCATTTTTCTCTAGTCTCCACACTGTTTACACAGAGTACTTAGACAGGAATTTGGAAAGATGAGAAAATGCCTCATGAGCATCACCATGTGGTACATTTCAATGCAAAAGAATTCCAAGGATTTTATTCACACACACACACACACACACACATTATATCTCTGCATGAAGAAAGATGTGTGGTAGCTGAATCATTTTAAGGCCATTGATGTTCAAAATTAGAATATTTTTTTCCTGAACATTTTCCATGCATGTACAAATAATAAACACGAACTTCAATAAATTCTTAATAAAGCATATCCCTTCCCAAATATCCATACAATTATCTCTTATTTGTTACATGTTGCCCAACTCTTCTACTCCATAAGCTTAAGAGTAAATACTAATTGTGGATATCTAAATTGTCTCCCACCCCTAAATCTTGTCAGATGTGTATATTTCACTATCAGCAAGGTATTCCATTTGCTTTTTTTAATATATATTTGTATTAAAATTTCCAGTACATAAAAATAAACATCTATATTGTACATATCATTGAATACATTCTTGTTGTTCTTCCAGTCCTCACTAGACTTTCACATACCAGTATTTAGTAAAAAAAAAT
The DNA here is from genome assembly GCA_948472985.1 of Iguana delicatissima. Lineage (NCBI taxonomy): Eukaryota > Metazoa > Chordata > Lepidosauria > Squamata > Iguanidae > Iguana > Iguana delicatissima. The sequence goes on along the minus strand of CAOKZL010000579.1, from coordinate 325,799 downwards.
TTGTGCTACAATAGTTATATGATCATATTCATGTTCGTTTCTGCCATACATACATTTCATCAGAATTATTAGTCATACCCATTTTACAGTCATATATACTGACACTCCATTATCTCAATGACTCTACAATATGAATCTTGATCTTTACCAAACCATCCCTCTATTTTTTCCTCTAGTTAGTACCCATCGAGTAGCCCACCATTGACCAAGCTTTTGCTTTTTTTTAACCAACCCTCACTAGACGAAACATTTGTTTTCCATTTAAACACAATTTGAATCCTAGCTGCTAGAAATAAGTTAATCACTAATTTTATTATTTCCCTGCCTTACAAAATACTTTACTCCAGTGGCAGGGCTGATGTTATTATGGGCAGGTGAACGAGCCCCCAGTGATATCACTGATGATATTAGTCCATAATAGTACTGCCTGAGTAGATATCCAGTATTATAATACTATTACAGAAATGAATGACATTATCTAGGCCATCATGGGCTCATTCACTAGTTCCTCCTCCAATGTGATACATGCACATTTAATAATGTCCTTCTGCTGTCTACATAGCCCAAAAGTAGGTCAGGGATCCACACAAAAAATAAAAGCACACAATCTGATGTAGGTAACAACAGCATTCAAAAACTAATGGGAGAATATTTCACGCTCCCAGGCCAGACTGCTACTGACCTGAAATCACTACTACTCAACACAGGAATTTCAAAGGAAGACTCCAGCATAAAACTGTTGAAGTTGAATTTATCTGCTGGTTCTATGATATGTCTCTGGGATTCATTTGAGACCAAGACGCCAAATGAACTTTAGAAACAGCATGGCAAAAGCTAGGACTTACCTACAGCATAGTTAAATTACTATGAATTTACATTAATGGCCATGGCTGCATTCTGTGGAATCCTGGGATTTGTAGTTTGATCAGAGGTACTAAAGGAACTCTCTGGCTGAGAATTCTAAAGGCCCCTCCCTATACTGCAACTCCCCTGATGCCATAGGATGTTGCCATGGCAATTAAAGTAAAATCACAGTGCTATAACTGTGGACTCCAATATACTGCCACAGTTTTCGTGAACCGGCATTGTATGTATTTTACTTATTGCATTTGAGCTTTATGCAGAAATGTCACACACCATTTTCTGCTTTTCATGGCTCACTGTCAACTCCCTGTTTTCTGGTCTGTTTTGCATGCATGCATTTGACTACTAAGGACAGTAACACTTCCAAAAATGCCTTCAGACTGAAAATTTCTTTCACAATAAATCTGTAAGGGCATGTTCCTGTTTAAAGCCAGCGGAGAGAAAGACTCTCCCAGCATACACAAGGGAGCACAGAGGCCCAGCAGTAGCAAGTATAGTTTGGCTGGTAGCTTTGCAGCATACCCCATGAGCAATCACTGGGCATTCTGGTTATCAAGGTGGGGGTCAAGCTGTGTCTGCACACTGGTCAGCGTGAAAGCTGCCTCACTGAGCTTGGACACCCAGGGAAGTGTTTGCACAAGGGGGTATTGGATACTCCCTTACACAAGCTTGTGAAAAGCACAATTGCTAGTTCAATTATTATACTGGCATAGTCCTTCAATGGGATCCTGGCCTTAGTCTTTAAGACAAGAGCAGACTTTTTTTTTTTTTTTTTGCACTTCCAGTGACAGGCTAACATGGCTGCCATGCTGGAATCTGTCAGATTACATGATGTCCACACCACCTCCAACCCTTTTTAACCTTCCCCAACTTATAAATTAGTTTATTCCTTGAGAAGTTCTGACATATATGTTATCCCAAGAGATCCACTTAGCAACTTCCTTATTTGCCACATCCTTCAGAACTTTCTGTTCAAGAAGGCATTTAATTTGGCCAGCTAACACTTTTTCATGTCTCTGTTGTTTTAGATGCCATCTGTATGCTTTGGATCATCTACTTAGATTCTGACAGGTTTCATAAGCTGTTTCAGTCATTTAAAAAAAACATATTTAGCTATCTTGGATGCTTTTCAAAGTGGAAAGGCAGGATATAATTAAACAACAACAAAAAAGAGCTAAATATTTCTTTCACAGAGAGAGTACTTTTTCATCTGCCAGTTATGGGTAGCAAATCCAGCCCAGAAAGAATAGAGGATAGTAGAGGTATTGTGGTACTTCAGTCAGGTAAGTTCATATGAGACCAGTGGTCCATGAGGTGCACCATTCCCCTATCATATAAGGCGTTAAAGGCAAACTGCAACACCTTGAAAGGGGCACTTGGCTAAAGATCTGGCACAATGCATTCCATATACTCAGTCCCTGGCTGTCACCCGGCTGCTGTGCTTTGAATCAGCTGATGTTTCCAAACTCTCTAAAGTGACAGGGAAAGATATAATGGGATATTTGTTGGCTGTGCGTTTACAGAATTGTGCTTGTTGGCTCTCAGCTTCACTAACCAAAGGGTGGGTCTTTAAAGTCCACCACAGAGCAAGACGTCTTCAAAAATCCATTAAGTGACAGAGCTACTTTTCAGACTATTGCTCTTCCTTGTTTATTAAGAACCGCATGTAGTGTACGGCTATGATATTTTTCTAACAAATTATGTACATAGAAGTGACTCAATAAAGTTAATCACATACTAGGGATGCAATTCTTTGCTAATTTCCTTCCTGAAGGAAGCAATCAGCCATTGAAGCTATTTTCTTTCCACTGTGAAAAAGTCTTCAAAAGCTGCATGTTTTCAAAGACTATTTGCAATTCAGGACTTATTCTACATGAAATTTGCATGTGGTATTTTTGCTCAGAAAACAAGGGTTCAATGGAGGAAACAGCTTTTTTCCACACAGAAAATAACAAAAAATATTGTTTCCTGCATAAAAGAATTCTACAGTTGTGGATTTATTTTGTGTAAAATTTGCACTTTTTTTGTGCTGAAAGCAGAATTTTCTGCATGGGAAAAGTTTCTGGGCAGAAATATTATTTGGTGTGTAGAAAATACTGTTTTCACACAGAAAGTGTTGTTTCTTGCGCAAAAAAAAAAAAGTGCCGATTTTGCACACAATAAGTCCCAAACTTTGAAAATTCTCATCAGTTGAGTATTCTCCTTGTCAGGGCTTCCAAATACTCAGGAAACACATTTTTGACCACTTTTCCAACATTTTTGAATATTCTTCCCATCACTAGCACATACTGGAAAAACGTCAGGAGTACAAAAGTTCTAGGGCTCCTGAGCAAACTTCCTTGAATTGTATTTGATCAGCCTATCAGTTGTTACATATATGAAAACATTTCAACAGAAAGAGTGGAGGAAGTAGAGAAGTATAAATGGTAGCCTTACTCTGTATATTCTGGTCTCCACCAGCAATCCATCACTGAATGATGAATCAATACATGGGTAAACCTCACTGATTTAATTGGTCTACACTAGCTGTCACTTACCAATAGGATTTAGGTGAACACATTTCCTATATTTTAATTCTTATACACATACACAAAAAACTAACCACTTCCCAGTACATAAGTACTGTTGCTCATCCAACAAATCTCAGTTAACATGGCACCTACATTTATTTGTTTTTTTTAAAGCAGCCAATTGTAAAGAACTGTTGTGATCCTCCAGCTATGATGCCTACTAGGAATATGAGGAATACACATTAATATTTGCATCCTTAGCCAAAAAAAAAAAAAGGAGGTGATGTCTTAGCATACAAAACACACCACCAAAGAAGGGGGGGGACTGTGAGAATCTGCACACTTTCAGATATTCTCTGAGAAAATTCATTTGTGCAGAAATGCACGTGCTTTTCTGTGCACAAAATAGGTTTTGAGGGGGGAAACCATGTTTTCTGCATAAAAGCACTGCTTCTGCAGAAGATGGTATATTTTGCACAGAATATACTTACACCTACACAAAAATGTTGATTTTTCAGCAGAAAGCACATTTTTTCCGTAAAGAAGCTTGCTTTTATGATGAAAAACTATGTGTAAATTGTATACATTTGCACTGAGTAAGCTGATGCACTTCAAATAAATACAGTTTTTCTTAAGGAGAAAAGATACTTCTTTGGGGATATAATGTGAAGAAGGAGGAGGAAGCAGCAGCAGCAGCAGCAAGATTTCTGTGCAGAAAGTCCTGTACTATATGCAAAATGTGCCATCTCCTGGTTTCTCCCCTAAGAAATATAATTACCAACCAAAGTCCAGAAGTGCAACTAATGCTTGAAAATTGCACAGAGACTCTTGTATTCTTCTGGAGCAAAAAGAAAATTGCTGAAATTATTTGCTCTTGCATGCTAAAATGACATGAGCAAAGATCTACTTTCCTTATACACATATGAAGACTTTCAAATTCATTTATAGGAACTGGAGCACCAGATAAACAGAACAGAAAGTTCTCATACACCAATGAGTTTTTCTGTTTATGGAAGATATTGGGCAACAAACTGTGTACACGGCATTATGTATAAACAAGCAATCTCAACAGCATTTATCCTGACCAGTTTTGAAACATAGTGGACTAAGTTCAGTTTCAATGAATCTACTGAAACCAGCAGGACTTACATAAATAATGAGTCACAGTTATTTAAATGAATCTACCTTTGCTGGAACAAAAACTCAATTTAGCCCATCAGAAATAACTTGTTCCACATTTTGGGATTTTTTTTTTAAACCTAGCTAGAAACTTTAAAGAATTTTTAAAAAGAAAGTACATGGAAAAAAATACCTTGTTTTCTGGAATGTGTTATATTCTTGGTAATATTCATTATAGAATTAAGAGAAGCCAAATATGCAGGGACATCATGAAAATACTGAAGCTGTGGCACATTTTCTTGTAACCTTTTTTTGAAGAAAAAGAAATAGTAGTAAATATTTTCTTTCCTCGCAAATTAATATAGAATGCTACAGATTACTTTGAAGAAAGTCTTACCAGATAATTTGCTGCTGGAGTTTTTTGGGATCCCCAATTAGCATTTCCTGCAATTCTGCAGACACACTTCTGTGGTTAATGGAATTGCGCACAACACGATCAGTTAGTTCTATACTGCGAAGAAGTGTCTTGTGGAACTCACTTTGATCACACAGTTCTACAAAATTAATTTCAGAAAGCTGGCAGATTTGCTTCAGTGACCTCACATGCTCAGAGTCGCAAAGGAGTGATGTCAAGTTTTGAAGGCGAGTTAGCTTTAAACAAAGTCAAGAAAGGCACAGAAAAAAGGTATTAATATATGAATGATAGCAGAGTGACAAAGGAAAGCAACTCAAGCAGTGGTGGCTGGTGACTCCCATACGAGCAGTGCAGTGAATCCATTCCAGGTTTTCACCAGCCTTTAAGCTCTAACCAAGGTGGTGGATCTATTGAGGAATAGGGCTCAACTTCTTGGAGCTTGATTAAAGCCTTGATTAAAAACTAGATTCATTGCCTCATGGACATGGGACCCACCAGTCATCACAGTAGTCAGCATCAAGGACAAGACATGAATATGCTGCCTTTTTCACTTGTCACTTCTCTACATCCAACTGCACCTGCCAAAACCGAAGCAGACAGGAGATTTGGACCAGAGAAGCTGAGATGGGGGAAGATGAAGTTCTCACCTCAGTGCTCCATTTCCCCTGCCAAATGTGTTTCTCCTTCAAAATCGGCTGTCATGTCCTTGATAGTCGCATTTGCACATAATGTGTGCTTAGGCCCTAGTAATGGTTGCTCTGAGCATGCACATTCATATTACATCAGTCAGGATGGACTACAAGCCATCAAGAATGCCATGCTGAACATGACTAAAACAGACCTAGTCACCAAACTCTGCCACTCTGAACTTTTTCATTTTTGGGAATAATATGTATATCTGAGTCAGTGGCACTGCCATGGGCACATGGTACCACATATGCAAACATCTCCACGGCTGACCTGGAACAGTGCTTTCTCAGCACAAGCATACAAAAACTTCTCCTCTATCTACAATTTCTTGATAACATCTTGGTAGTTTGGCCACATGGAACACAATCACTTAAGAAGTTCCACCAGGATTTCAACAACTTCCCCCCCACCATAAACCTTACCCTGGAACAATCCACACAACAAATTTACTTTCCTGACATCACTGTCTCCATCCAGAACACACTACCAAATCTATTGTTTACAGCCAAGTCCTCATATACAACCACATCCGCTCAGACCCACAAGACAGAGATTCAAAGCTCTTGGATTTACAACATGCATTTCTTAAGCTACGATACCAACTTAAGGAGGTGAAGAAACAGATCAACAAGGCAAGATTAATATGCAGGAACCATCTACTACAAGAAGACAGAGCAAAAACACAAACTGACAGAACACTCCTAGTGGTCACCTACAGTCCCCAACTGAGACCACTCAAACCCATCATCAACAAGCAACAATTAATTCTGGAGAATAAGTTAGCCCTCTAACAAGCTCTGGAGAGCAGGCTTTTATTTGCCTATAGAGAGCCTCCAAATCTTAAACAACTACTCACTTACAACAGGATACATAACATGGATCGTAATGCAGGGACAAGACTCTGCTACAAACCTGGATACTAAATGTGTCCTCACACTGGGAGTAGTATTACCAGAATCAATAACATCACCTACAACATCAGAGGTGCATTCACTTGCTTCTCTTCCAATGTGACACATGCTACCCTATGCCAGCAATGCCCCTCTACGCTCTGTATTGGAAAACAGGACAGTCTCTATGCAAGAGGATTAACAGACACAAATCTGACATTAGAAATGGTAATATCTCAAAAAACAATTGCTGAATATTTCAACCTTCCTGGACGTACAGTAAGGGATTTACATGTTGCAGTCCTTGAACAAGGAAATGACAACAGAAGACCAGAAAGAGAAACTGTAGAACTTATTCATCAGTTCCAATCCATTAGAAGAGGTATGAACAAAGACAACGGCTTCAAGGCACATTTCATATATTAAAACAAAAGTCCTTGCTACTGCACATATAACTAAAGGAATCTAATCTGGAAGAATTTTTAACCTTGGGAAATTGACTTTTGGTAAGTAGATTTATTGTTTTCATATATCAACACTAGCTGACCACTGTAAAAATTTGAAAGACCTGTATCATCTCACCTAACACTTTGAAAATTTAGAGCATGGAACATGATTTGTATCTTCCTGGATCCTACCACATTCTATCCTGCTCCCACAACTGTATAAATATGTTTTATACTTGAGGCCTTAATACCACTCTATACTGCATCTGAAGAAGTGGATTTCTATCCATGAAACCTCATGTTAAAATAAAAATTAGTTAGAGGTACTATCACATTTTTTCCCTCCCGTCCTTTTTATACTATAAAGCTACTTACTCTTAGCATCAAGATGTCTGGAACTGATGAATATTCCTTGTAAGTATCATGGGAGGATAAAAGAACCCTTTCTAACTGTGTTATCTCTAGCGGAAAAGTAGAATTTTCTGGAAGAATAGCAAATAATAAATTAATCAGTTATTAATCTACTTCAAGCAATGTTGTTACATCATTACTACCTGTAAGATCTCTTAAATGGCTACCAATAAAACTTATATATTCTCACACTGTGTCTCTCATTTCAGGTGGAAATAAGTTGGGGGTGTTGATGCTCAATTTTAAAGCATCTGGAAACAGAAAAGCTAAGCATGAATGGAGCCTAAAAGCAAAACTGGAAAAAAATATATACATATGTACTTGCTACATGAACATGGACAGCAAGTTAACTCTCAAAACGGAAATGCCAGAATCAAATCTGCAGGGAAATCACACTATCTGTTCTAGAAATTTTAGCCCACTTAAGCCTCCCCTGCCACCAGGGAATGCAGGGAGAAATGTGCTCCTCCACTGCAGTGCACAACTGTTTCTGCCCTTCATAACTGAGCCCCCAAAAGGGGACCCTCAAACCATGACAATGCCTAGGATACTCAGATAACCAACTCTCGGATTCAGGACCCATGCTACTGCCACCCAACAAGTTGTGACAAGTAACAGCAAATACATGCATGTATATACATAATCCACTTCCATGCTCATGCAAGGCAGTGAACCCCACTCCATGCAGTCCACTGCTGCCCCCGATGTCCATAATTAACCACCTGCAGCAAGATAGGGGGTGATAGCCCAGAACACACTGGCTGGTTGCCACGAGCTTGGAGTAATATATACCCTGGCACTCAACCTGAGTGAAAACCACCCATCAAGGTACTCAGGTCCGACGCAGCTCCCTCCCAGCCAATGAATTCAAACTAAGCATATGAATTCATTGGCTGCCCAGTCCTCCTTCCCAAGAGGCTGCACAAGCCACACAGCCTCATAGAAAAGACCCACAAGGGCCAGCACGACTGGGCAAGCTGTGGCAACAAGGACCCACCCCAAGCCGCAACTCATTCACCCAGTGAGTCTGGTGGCTGCTTTCCAAATGTGTAGTGTGTAGTTGTGTAGCACTGAGACAAATGCAAACTGTGCATGTTCAGAAGCTATCTCTTTATTTTCAGTCTTTTCCAAGTTTTAAGTGTGAGCTGTTTGATGGGGGAGGGGAAGTGTGGCTGCTTATTTCTGATTTTTGTCCATTGCCCTGGGAACTTCCCAAAGTCAAAAAGTAGAATATGAGAGTTTTTTTGTTTTGTTTTTGTTGTTTTTTTAAGAACAAATGAATGTATAGCTAGTTCTGGGACTCAACTTGACAGGAAAACCTTTTGATGCACCATTAGATTAATCCAGGATGGCATATCTCAGGATAGAGTACATGTATCTAAAATGTCAGCAAACAAATTGTTATAACCTAAAATGAAGAATCTTGACATTATGTTAAATTCAATAGATTTTAAACTAGTGGAATCTACCTAGGGGTTCTCCAATATGTATTATTCAACAGACACTCACAAAAACCGCAGTGGCTATACAGTTTATGCAGAAATTGCACTTGGCATACTGTCGTACTAGAATTATGTAAGTTTGCTGTGGCATAAGTAAGTGTCATGTGCATCTGTGAGGTACTGATTTTCAAACTATGGAAGCAGGGAACAGGGGGGAATTCCTAGGGACCATCTCTTTCTGGCTGTAGTTGAGGAACAAACTTCTGCCAGTGAATACACATCTCAACTGCCAAATAAAGTACCCAACTGCCCATGGGGAAAGTTTCAGGAAAAGCAGTAAGTATACCATTAACAAAATGTGTGTTACCTGTGCGGTCACTCTCTAGCCTCTCGGTCACATTCATTATGCAAATCAAATATGATTTTAAATCATTATTAGGTAACATCTGTATAAACGTATTTTCAAATTCTGAAAACAGGAACCTGAGACAAACAAAAGTGCAATGGATCAATTTCTTAAGAATGATGCAGCAAACATTACAAAACAGCTTTCCATGAAAGTGCTAAACTGAAAGAAAATTCTGTGGCCACTCAGGGCCCTAACATAATACACTGTTTCATCAAACCTCCTCTCTCTTTTATGTTTCCCTCTTCAACTAAGAATGAAAATGAATACTTTCAGACCAGCATTATTTTTCTTCCATTGATGTGGCAATGTTTGAGAACATCTGCACTGGTTTCATTTGTTGAATTCAACAACACATTATGACAATTTAGCCCAATGCGTAATTAGGTTCAATTGTAAATAGTTGCCAACGAGTTGAGTTTTTTGAGAAAGCAATTAGACTAGCATAAGAAACACACACCCAGAATCTACAGTTTCCAGCTAGATACAAAATAATCCCTCCCATCCCCAGTTCTCAGGATAGCCTTATTACAGAGCAGGTAAGGATGACCATGCCAGATATGACGTAGCCCCCACTTGTGGGGTCTCCAAATGCCCCTCTGGTTATTTCTTCACAGGTTTGGAAGAAATCCTTCACAATCATGCCTCTCTTCTGCCAGTAAGACAATCACTTCACTAATGCAATGCTTGAATTAGAGCAGAGCCTTCATATGGGTCCATGAAGCCCTGCTGTTGGACACCAATAGCAGCAGCAACAGGGACGCAGAAGCAGGGGAGGTTGTAGGTGCCAAAACTACTCCCTCATTTGCACACAAGGGAGCAGTTTGGGCATGCACACATGCCTGCCACCATGTCACTTGATGCCCACACCCCCTGCTGCCATGTCTCTGATGAAAGGGACACAGCAGCAGGAATGTGCACACACCCAAACTGCTCCCTTGTTTGCAGTGACTGCAACAGCACCTCTACACACACACACACACTGACACATCCCTGACAAAAGGGACATGGAAACAGGCATGTTGTGTGTGCCCAAACTATGCTCTGGAGACCAGCCATGGAAACCTACTGGCTGACCTCAGGCAAGTCACATTCTCTCAGCCTCAGAGAAAGACTTGCCAAGAAAAACCCCATGATAGGCTTGCAATCAGGTTGCCATAAGTCAGTTTTCAAAGGGAAGAACATGGTGGCTAGAACGAACCTCTTGCTCTGTGCCTTCAAGTCACTTCTGAATTATGGCAACCCTAAGGTGACCCTATCACAGTCTTTTTTGTAATATTTTTTTTTTCAGAGGGGATTTGCCGTTGTCTTCCTCTGAGGCTTAAAGAATGTGACTTGCCCAAGGTCACCCAGTGTCTGAGCAAGGATTTGAATCCTAGTCTCCAGAAGCCTTTAATAAATAAATAGTTGAACATCTAAATAAATCTTTGAATCAATCTTAAGTCATGGGTGTCACTAATAACAAATTATTCTTTTGGGGAGCAAAGAAAAGGTTAAGAACCACTGTATTAGAGCATAATTGTGAACTAAATTGCCTGCTTGTCCTCTTTTCATATCTTACATTTCACAGTTTGCTGTTTTATCCACAAACACCACTTTTCAGCTGTTATCATCCATTCAGCTCCTTTTTCCTATATATGAGGTGTAGGGAATCCCTGACCTTGATACACCCCTTATTAACCCTAAGAACTGACCATGCTGACTAGGATTTGTGGCTGTCTGAAGTCAACAACAGGCTAAATTCTGTTGTAACTCCTGACTAGAATAGAATCATTGAGCCAAGCAAACTTACATAAGCATTGATTAACTTGTCAACAATTGATTGAAGGGCCCTACCCCAGTTGAAAGTAACCAACAGGATATCTTGTCTGGAAATCTACAGATTCCTCACTCTTCCTTTATACTTTTGTCACAAACAAGCCAGGTTCTTTCAGAGATCAATAAATTTGATCTCTGAACTTTGTTATGTGATCTGAGAAACGGATGTTTCTTAAATTGTTACATGTAACAGTTTCTGTTAATACCAAGAATATAGTAAGTTAATAAGATTTTATGTATTATGTTTATATATGAAGACTCATATTAAAAATAATACAATAGTTTTTTTTTTAACATGGACCCATTAAGGCCCACAATTGCTTAAATATTACAATTATAGGTCATTGCTACAGTAAACATCACCAGCAACTTCCTCCCCCTTCAGCCTTCATTTATACATAAGTTGCTCCCCAAAACATTCAGACCTCTCCTTCACCTCTAGCCCCCAAGTCTATACAGACTGTCTCTTCACCAGCTCCCCCTTTAATGAGGGCATGTACTCCCCAAACAGGAATTCCACACTCTAAGACAGTGGTTCTCAACCTGTGGGTCCCCAGATGTTTGTGGACCTGAGCATTGACCATAGTGGCTGGGGCTTCTGGGAGCTGAAGTCCACAAACATCTGGGGACCCACAGTTGAGAACCACTGATCTAAGAGAATTTTCCTTCAGTCTCCACGCTTCTAGCATTATGCAGAGTGAGACACTGAAAATTATTCACAGCTAGAACTTTAATATTTGCTCTCTTTGCATTTCTTTCATACTTTGCCTTTCCTTTTTTCCCTTTGGATATGTAATCTGTATTTCTACATGTGCAATTGAAATTTTAAGTTAGTGTTATGCTACAAATTTGGGGACTGAAGGACAATTTCATTTGGGAGCTGCAGAATTTTCACTTGGGGTGATGTTTTCATTTTGCTTCCCTGTCATACCCATAACTACATTTCTGGTAAGGTCTTAGTCCCTATTCTGACTCCTTAAAGGGGGGTGGCTACGCTCAAATGACACAAGACAAAATAAGTTATTTACTATTGAAGCATGGACCATCCCTATCTCAAAGCCTAGGAAGAGGCGATGGTAAAAACAGGGAGATTTTGTTTGAAATGTAATCCCTTATTTATGGTATGCATTGCCCCTCTACCTAACAGGTGTTTCAGCATCAAGTTGCACACAGCAACTTTTTGTACGTTGCCACTGGCTGCTATGTCAAAAAAATAGTTTGTAATAGTCTTTCTCAGATTAATTATGCAACTGATGACTCACCGTGCAACCACATTGCTTGGAGGCGGCGTTTGTCTCCATTGATTTGGAAGCAGCATCTTATTCAGAAATGTTTCCAAAGTCTGGGCAAAAGGATGTGTAAAATGATCAAATCCATATTCCAGATTACTTCTGTTTGAAAGAAAATTTTGATCCAGATCTTTTTTAGCTCCTTCAGCAAATCCAGAAACATAATCATATAAGCACTGGTGGGAAACATTTCTGGACCTGCAATGTTGTGATCCAGAGCCTCTTCAACAAGTTTCAAACCAAGTTGTGTGTACTTCTTTTCTATTAGATTCTCCTGGAGGACCAGGCTCCAGACTTGTAAAAAATTATTCCACTTAGTTTCATTCATAGGTCCGTTTAGAAGAATGTTCTCCTGCAATAGCCTGAAGAGCCCTGACAAAGTTTTGTAATCTGCCAAGTTCCCAGTGAAATTTTGCAAATTAAAATCAGCATCATTGGTTAAAAAAGGAGGGACAATATTTAAAGGATTATAATTGAGTACATTATCCATATCACTAAAGACCAGAACTGGGCAAGTTGCATTACTCGAAGGTAGCTCCTTAGCAATTGCTGTCAGAGTTTCATAACTCTTTTGCATCCAAGGGTGTTTAAAATTGAAGAGAATATCCATTTGGGAAAGAAAGTCTGAAGAAAACTGTAGTAATTTGATGATACATGACAATGAATTTGAAAAATGTTCATTATTGTTTTTGTAAAGACTTGCTAATTCTGGAGTCTGATCTAAGTTTCTTATTGAGAGCTGAAACAATTCAGCGAATGTTTGATTGGAGATTGTTTGGTTCTCAAAGTCCATGGTAGTAAAAAGTAGTTCACAATGACTTTGTTTCAAGGACTCCTGGAGGGTGGCATTTTTAAACAACCTCTGAAGTATCGTGTCAATTAGTTCCTGAGCGCTGCAGTTCTGTGGCCTTCTACCGCTTTGGTTCCTAATATCTAAGAAAAGACTCAGTGATACATGCAAGATTTCTGCTATGTTTTTTTCTGCTGAAGCACTGTGGCCTAACAAAGATTCAAATTCCTTTGAAAACAAAAAGCACGAAAAACCATACAGGATGGCCATTTTGTCTTTATCATTTTCTTCTCCCAGTCTTCTGTCAGACAGTATTACTGCCCCTTGCCTCAATACGTCATTAATTCTCTGGATGGTTTTATTACTACCATTAGGCAAGAAAGAGATTACTTCAAATTGGCTGATGTTAAACTGATGTTCAAAGTTTTCCTGACTTAACAGGCTTCTAATGACAGTATTAATTGTATCAGAGATGTTACTTTGTGAGTGTTCATACTTTCGGAGTGCATAGGATAAAAGTCTAGTAAACCTTTCCAGTTCCAGACTGAAGTGAAGACGAGAATCATCATCTTGTAGAGACAAATGTCTGTACAGTGTATTTAAAACATTTTTGTATGTATCTCGGCTTCTTCTATCTGTCTTAAAAAATCTTAGCTGTTCACAAGTGGCAACTAATACATGCCCCCACGACTTATTTGTAGCATTTTGGATTATTTGCACTATTTTTGCAACACATGTTATCAAGGGATAGTGATCAGTCATGTTCTTATTTGTTTCACTATAGAAGTCATTCTGAAGTGCTGAGAACTGTTCCAAAACATCGCTGATGGTTGTAGAGTTCAGCAAAATATCTGAAAACTGCAACAGGACTTCCTGTGTTGCATTCTCAGGGAAAAGTGGATTTGCAAGAGACATCACTTTTTGGATTGCTGCCCATGGAGTGACTAATTTAAAATCTGTCTCATTCAAAAACATTTTCCATATCATCTCTGTCAGTTTCAATGCCTGTTTGGTTTCTTCCCAGTGAGGATTCATATAGAAAAGGAATCGAGCAAGAACATCAATGGGTGGGGAAAATGTATTAAAAAGTTTTCTGAAATAAGTTTGGTAATCCATGTCAGAAGTTGCGTTGAAGGATAATTTGAACAAACCAAGTGCCTCTTCTAAATCAGAAGCTTTCATCCCCCAACTTAAAGTTTCAAGGAACTCAAAATCTTCAGTTTTATTGGGAACTAATTCTGTGACAAGAATTAAGGCTTTTCTGGTCTTTTCTAGTAATTGAATGTACTGCTTTGTATCTGTCACATTCTGGCTAGATCTCAACATAGTTGCAAGTTCACTGAAGACCTGGGAGAAATTCTCCCATTTTGAATCCTTAGCAGCATTTTTGCTCGTTTCTAACATCTTTGATATAATGGCATTCCTGTGAGGTTCACTGTACAGTGAAAAAAAAGATGCAAGTGCATGATTCCAGACTGATGGACAGCCAGATACATTTGATATGTAAGCTTCTGTTTCATTCAGCATAAAACGACTTAAAATGTGCAAAGCAGAAGATTCATTTCTAACACACATACTGCCAAACAACAGTACTTGGCAGGTCTCATTACTCTGGGAGAGCTCATTAGAGATGGCTATTAGGTTTTTATGCATCTTTTGTATCCAGAGATTCTTGTAGTTATGGAAACGGTTCAGTTTGGAGAGAAATCCTGATGAAAGTTGTAACGATTTCATGAAACACTGAAATTCATTGAAAAAGTATTTCTTTTTGTTTTTATCAGAAGCTAGCACAGCTTTTACTTTTGCCAGTGCAAGCTGAAACAATTCAGCAAATGTATGATGTTGGATGGTTTGGTTTTTGAAGTCCATGGAAGTAAAAAGAAAATGGCAGTTGCTTCTTCTTAAGGCTTCCTCTAGTGTGGCATTATTCAACAACACTTCAACAGTGATGAGATGGAAGTCTTTCACAGTGCAGTTTGGCAGCGTTTCATTAGCCTGAATGTCTTCCCTTAGAAAAGGACTCAATGTTAAATACCAAAGTTCCAACACTTTTGCTTCTGTTGGAGAATTCTGCCACGGTGGGGCCCTATACAACTCCTGTAAAAGCAACATGTGTGAAAAACGGAAGAGGGTATCAATTTTTTTAATACCAGATGCTTCTGTCAGTCGGGGATCAGAAAGTATATCTGCTCCTTCCTTGAATATTTGAAACCATCTTTGGACAGTTTCATTACCAGCTTGCACTAGTGGATTAACAGTAATTAATTCATTAATGTACCTTTCCTCCAAGTCCTCTAACACATGTAGAGTTTTCACAATGGCATCTAAAGCCATTGTCACATTGGCTCCTTTGATGCTTTTAATACCATCCTCTTCCAGTAAGTGATTTACATATTTAGTCAGCTGCTCAAGTTCCCTTTTCAAAGGTCGGCCTGAGCCATTGTGGGGGACATGCAGGCTGTTGTGTAAAATATCTAAAACCTGCCCATAGACAACGATGTCTGTATCATTCCATTTTGTGGACCTTAGTTTTTCACCAATATGCCAGTAAGTATTGAATTCATTCCACTGAGATTCAGGAAGAGAACTTTGGATTTTCTGCATCATGTCAATCAAGGAGGAGATCAGTAGGTAACTATGACTTGTGTTAACATTTGCAATGATATCAAAGATTTTTTGGAGTGTCAAGAGTTTTTCAGGAAAGTTCTCAGTCGTTGTTGCAGGTCTAAGCAGAGAATTTGCAAACAAAGATGGTACTTCTTCAACAGAAGTTAAGTATCTTTCAAGCTTTTCAGATGTGTAAGGAAATCTGTAAGAAGTTAGCATCTTAATTGTTTTCCATGTATCTGCTTCCTTAACGTTAGTCTTATTTGAAAACAACCGATCCCCAACGCTTCTTACAAAGTTGTAGACTTTTTGAATTTCTTTTACATAAGTTTTGTTAAATAAGGGCAACATTTTGAAGCCATTTTGAAGCAGAAGAGATGTGAAGTTGTGGAGTTCACTGATTTCATACTGATTTAATAGCTTTCTCCATGCATCATCTCTGCCACCTCCAATTTGCCATTGCAGGGTTTCAGCCAGCCTCAGTATAGTGTTGTTCTCATGTTTTCTGAAGAGCTCTAAATTTTTCAGATCTGCATTACTGACTTTCTCTTGAATATCTTTGAAAAGCTGTAGAAACTTCTTCATCATTTTTGAGAACTCTTTTGAGAAATGACCTGCTTCACCAGCCCAGTCTTCACCCATAAAATCAGGAGGCAATATGTTTCTAAAATGAAAAACGCAGAAATACAATTCAATGAAAATAAAAGAGTAGTTTCTAGAGGAATAACCATGTTAATCCATGCAGCAAAAGCAACAGTCTTGTGACATCTTAAATATTAAGAAAGTTACTGTGATATAAGGCAGAGGTAAGGAAGCTGGTGGTTTTTATTATATTCCTTCAAATGTTTCTGAACTGCAACTCTCAGTGGACAGTGATGATTTCAATTGGAGTCCAACACCATCTGGAGGACAACAGTTTCCCCACCCATGCTGTAATGTTTACTGGATTTGAGTTTTCCTTTTAAAATAATAAAGCCACTGTTTCTGATAAAAAGAAAGGCTATTTAAACTGAAGAGCACACATTATATCCTAGATTGACTTAATCCCATGCAAAAATAAAATATCTTCTATCCAGTATTTCACAAAACATTTGTCTGTCTATCAGATTTTGGCTTCTCATTTTCTACAATCATTAGTAATGGTTCACTTCTGTATATACCTCTATGTTCTCACACATGCAAACTTTGCTTAAAATAAAACTGACCATGTTTAGGTATTACACTGAACTATTCATTAACAGCCTCACTAAACTACTAAATTATGGTGCAAAGTATAATGAACAAATATACCCTCTCTTCTCTTTCTCTGGCCAAACTGTGAGGAAGAAAATAGAAACTTCTGCTCTGAATTTCAACCAATTTGTTATTAAGTCCAAACTTGTACAAACTATTGTCAATCTTAACTATGGCAAAGATTTAGGGAAACAAGACAAATTTAAGCCAGATTTTCTGGAGCCAGTTTGTTTTCCTGTATCATAATGAAGACTAACTACTGTTTCAGGTTTACCAATAACAACAAACCACAGTTATTTGGAAATGGAAATAAGGATTTCTCATCTCTTATCCACAATTGGGAATGAATAGGTCCAGCTCATGAATGTACCATTAAACTATAATGTAATGTCATGTCAAAGCTGAGCCATTGCATTATCATAGGGTGAAACCTGATAAACATTTATTTGGGACTAAGCACTATTGGGCACAACTGTCTTACTATTGACGAAATTGTACTGTTAATGTTGTATCAATGTTGTACAGACACCAGCTCTAATACATGCATGCTTCACTTAACATCACAATGCATCTTTGGTATGTAGACCTGTTTGTCCAAACAATACAACAGATACTGGATTGAGTACTCAGAAGGTTAAAAAAATATAATTTTTCCTAACTTCTACCCATTTCATGATAGATTTCCACATTAGAAGAGCTTCCAATTCTCACCCTATAAAACAGTCCTACTCAAAAGGGTGGCTTGTAAGCAACTGGTTGACAATGGCAAGTTTCCAGGAAAGTTTCCAATGGCAAGTTTCCAGGAAAGAAAGGAACAATTGTAGCCAATAAGTACAAATCTGATGATGGTTCCTGAAATAATATCGGAAAACCTCTACTGGCTTCCCACATCAGACAGCTTAAGAAACACTGCATCAAAGAAACTAAATTCTGACTGAGATCTTACCTTAACATATATTTCATATCAGTAAATAAGGTCCAATTATTTCTCCAATAAAGGAAAAATTCACAAATATCATTCATTACTGAGTTGTTCTTATCTAGAAAAATAAAAAAAAAGCAAAAAGTGACCCATTGCTTCTTACTTCTAATTGTGTTAGACACTTGAGCAATTTCACAATGACTTCTCCCTAAGGTTCATAATTTCACTTCTCTGCCAACTTTCTTGAATGTAAAATATATCCCTGCCATCCTGTCTTCATTTCAGCTGGCTAGTTGGTCTGTTAGTGCTTTCTAAAATTATTTTTCAAAGTAATGGTGGACAGTATAATTGTTTTATTTGCGCTTTGCTTTTGTTTTCTGTATGCTATCTTGCTGGTGTGGAAATGTAGTGCTTTTATTAATAACTAATGAATCTAGAGATGTCTGTCACAGACCTTAGAGAACCACTCTCAATAGAATTGGGCTATATGAATCAATAGTCTTATTCTGTATGTAGCAATTGACTATACAAAAAATTGGGCTTTTTCACACCATAAAATTATAGCACTATCATTCCCCTTTAACTGCCATGGCATTGTCCTATGTAATCTTCCTGGGACTGGTAGTTTGGTCAGAGGCACCACGGGAGAATCCTCTGGCTGAGGATTCCAAAGGCCCCTCCCTCGACTGCCAAATCCCACGATTCCATAGGATGTTGCCATGACAGTTAAAGTGGAATCACAGTGTGATAACTGTCTCATGTGACAGGGCCTAAGATAGCAATCCCATACGCGTCCACTGTCAAAGAAGTCCCACTGGATTCAATGGAGCTCACTCTAAACTAAATTCTGTATCAGATCATAGCCTATAAATGTGCACTATTCACTTTGTAACAAATGCAGTTATTTGTTACATTATCTTAATACATGATTGTGCTATTCCTCAGTCTTCATTAAACAAGCTAATGGTGATCCTGCCCTGAGTGCCTCACTGTGAAAAAGGGGGACAGATATGATAGGATTTATTGAAACTACATACGGATACAAATCCATACCATGCACAAGCTCATTTTCAAGCTAATAGGAAAATCTGGTACTAATATTTAAAACTGAACATTCCCAAATGCACATAACTGTTATTGATATTAGTTCCAGGAAGAAAATTAGATATAATTTGCTCGTGGATTTGGGTTCGAGGGCAAATCATAGTCTTAATTGTTCAAACTAACATGTCTCTGTTCCCTTTATGAACAGAGATGATACCACCATGACCATCTGTACAAATGTTTTATGAATGGGTATGCTGGATGCAAGATGGATCTGTGTGCGTGTCTTCTTTTGAGCAATTGTGTGTGTATTCACTTGCACACTTAAAGAAAAATCACTCATTTCAAACATGATGAGGAACTCTGCTTTTAACATGCTGGGATTAACAGACCAAAAACAGTGGACTGAAAGAGATGGATGTGTGGAATATAGTATTTGAAGAAGTATTCAAAACAGAGGCAAAAACATCATATATGAAGTAACTTTTTGCCTATCAAATGATAAAGAGATAGACACACTGCATGACCTCACCTTGCTCCGAACAGTTCAGGGCATGGAGCAGACTGCTAAACATTTTCTGACTACGGTCGATCACTAGTGGAGAATCATTTTCCTTATCTGTAACAAACCTTTAAAAGGGGAACATTTTCTTTCTAAGCAAGTTAATATTAGAAGGTTGTAGTCAACACACAAACATATACATATACATACACATAGCAAAATATGTTAATTAAAGATGCTGCCCACACCCACACGTCAGCATCACCTTCCTCTCATGTGCCTTTTGTCCATCTCTGTCTGCACACCTAAGTTGGTATGTGTGTGGGGGGGTAGCCTTCATTTAACGGAATAAGATTGAGTGAGTGATCCATCATTCTTCTACATACATGAAAGAACTTGTGAGAAGACACCCTAATATATCAAGAACTTTTTTGCTCAGAGCCCCACCTGATGTCTGATGTGGGAAACTGAGAGAGGTGTGGAGGCTGTATTGACCTCCTCAGGAGACTTTGGAGGGCCATACCTCCTGCAACAATTCAATTTTCTGCCCCCAAATGCACCCAACATTTTCTAGGGTTCTAGGGTTCTGCCATTCTTTTTGCCTCTCCTGAACTGTTTTAGGCCTAAGAGAGACCATTTTTGAAACACAAAGTAACCTACAACACACCTTTTTGACCCCTGAGGGGTGACAAAAATGGCACTGGTGGGACAAATGACCAACAGGCAGCATTTTGCCCACCCCACTATATTGTAATAAAGAGAATGCCCATCACACATGTTCTTGATGTTGGAGGACATAAGCTAACAGCAGTGGTGATGGCAGCCACTGTGTAAGTTCCTCTCTCCTGCCTTCCTCCTGTCTTCTACATTGGTTCCCCCCGCTTCACGTTTCTCACAATGGAATGCATGACTGGTGGCAGAACATAATTACAACAAGCACAATAGATTACAAGATTATTAATCACACGGTGCTCTAGTTCCCTATACAGGTGAATGCTGTCTTTCCATCTCTGGATCTCTAATTTGTAAAACAGACATGGTGCAGTATCTCCAAAGAAATTACTAGCCTCTTCCATGTGAAATGTGAGACAAGTTCAGCCATGATAGGTACTTAAAGGTATTTCTTTAAACACAGTTTGGGCAGTCTCTTTGAAGAAATCCTAAATGGGTTGGAGTGCAGAACAGCAGAAAAACAACACCTAGGTAAGACAAACTATAAAGCCCACTCTTTTGCTCCATATTCCACTAAGCAGCCTTGGGATCCAGAAGGGAAAGGCATACAGAGCAGAGATAAGATACACTAGGAACATGCTCATACCAAATGAGACCAGCAGTTAACAATATTCTAGGGGTACACAAGGAAATTTAATTGGCTGCATTGTTGATTCTACAAGCCCCAACTTCTTGCACAAGGGGATCCTGCCCCATGTCACAGTGCACAAAAGTTTTGACAGAAAACAACAATTTAAATTGAAAATCCCCAAGAATGCATCAACAGACAAGAAATCAACCATTATATTACAGACCAGCACCCAATCCCCTGATAGAGGCAAACCAGCAATACAAGGAGGGCAAGCAGGAAGGCAGCTTAAGCCAAAATTTCTTGTGGAGTGGAACACTTCTGACTTAGTGCTTCCCAGGCAGACTTGAGGAAAACCTGGATTTCACAAGTCAGGCACCTGGGAAGCACACACATACACATACATCTGCTCACTGACTGACTACTTCCTCCCAGTTGCATGAACTGCATAAAGGAGCCAAGGAAGAAGAAGCCAAATCAAGCAGTACCACAGTCAACAAAACCTTCCCCAAGTAAGGCCATTTCTGTACAGGGTCATTACTGCAGATTACTGTATTGTAATGTCATATAGTTCTACACATTGGAGTGAAGTAGCATCATGTTATTTTCCAAGGTTCTGCATGGAATCAGCTATTAGTGCACCACCATGCATTGAGAAACACAGTATGTGAAAATCTGAAAAAATCCGATTCATCTTCCTACATTGAATCAACATCAGTTTTTTTGCGGTGATGCAGAAACGTAAAACCATATTAGTGTGCGTACACTCCTGTCGTTCTGCTTACATCTTCCTGTAAGGCCAGAAGTTCAGCCAATCAGGGCTGCCAGGGCAGGTGAGGGGGAGCCAGGGGAGTGATCAGCGACAAGGTAGTGCAGACGCACAAACTCAGATTCCTCTGCATGACATTACTTGAAATGTAGGTGACGGGTGCAGAACGCAGCAAAGGTTAATCGCATTATTTAAACCCACCATGAGATGCCACAAACTGCTTCTTGTGTCTCGTGTGGAAATGGCCTAAGTCTGAAGGGTCCCTCCTTCATTCCAGAAAGATAACTCGGCAGATGAAAGGAAGGAACTATCAGAGAAAGGGCCACTTCAAAAAGATAATTACTTAGCAAAAGAAACTGAGTGAGTTTCTAAATTAATGACCAAGAAGGATAAACAAGACCATGAAAATGAACCGATTAGTATGTATTTGGTTCAGTTTTGCATTTATTACTAAAGGTTTTGCAACTCCCCTGTTTTCATGTTGCTTTGTAGTGAAAGACCACATCAACGCTGTATCCAAGTCTTGCAAAAATGTGGTTTAGTAATGCTGTGCAACAAAACCTTTACAGGAATTCTATACGCCAGTATGATGTAGTTCAACATTTCTTCCCAATGCTAGTTCTCCCTGGCAGTGTTCACCGCCCATTTGGGAACCATGGATGAAGTCAAAACTTTCAAAAAACCAGCCCTCTGCTGAGACACCAAAACAGCATGCTTTCATTTTAGAACACTTGCCTTTATACTAGTCAGAGCTACCCATCATCATTATCAACAAAATACCAGGCACAATGTTTATGACTGCTGTGTATAGCTTGTGTTTTCTTTTACCTGCTTGTGTTCTGAACAGCAGCAATCATGTCCCTCACACTGATGACACCTTGGGTGATATCTGGAACTGAGAGAAGTGTGTTCCATAGAATTGTTTCATTCTGTGCTTGAGAGATGAGTGATAAGAATGAAACTGCATCCTTCACAAAATCTACCTGGTACTGAGGATCCTGCTGTAACTAAAAAGGGAAAGGAAAGAAGGAAACATTAAAAACAATATTATCTCTCTCTCTCTCTCTCTCTCTGTAATGAAAGAGTGATTTATCAGGTCATCCCCAAATCATTTTACAAAATTTCCCCTTTTTGCTTTTTATTCTTTTTTAAACTCCTATACTTATATGGAACTGTGGTTCTTTATATCTAGAATTTCCCTCTTATCAAGCATCTATGTGATGCTGACTCTGTTCTTTTATGTAATGCACATGCAGCCCCCAAGGTTGTTCTTCCAGCCATTTCCAAGAGTCCAATGCCCCTTAACTCCTCAAAATTGACAGGGGTGAAACTTCTTGCCCCTGCAAATGCCCTGGAGGTACTGTTCACCATTTCATCATGTTCGGGGACATTTTTAGGCCTTTAGCAAACCTCTTCAGGCCTTAGCAATTCAGGAAGTGATTGGCCTTCCTGCTCCCATCACTTCCCGTTTTCAAGAAAAGACTGTACAAGCTTGAAGGAAGGCCTAAAAATGGTGAGAATGGCTGAAAACGTGTGAAATAGCTAATAGGACACTTCCTGAAGTATGTGGCCCTCCAGAGTTTTGCCCTGACCCACTCCAGACTTAACAGAAATCCTTATTCTATATGAAAAATAAAAGAAGACTAAATATATTTAACTGAATAGAGTGCATAATCTCTCCTTCCACTTCTTTGGGTGCCAAAATTTACAGTGCAATCTATCCTAGCATATTACCCTAAACGGTAATATATGACTGGTGCTCAGGGCATATTGAACCTTTCTAAGTCTATTGCCCTGACACTCCTTCTTCCTCAACTTTAATTTTCCCTCATAAACAACTTTTATTAGATTATTTTTGTTCATCATGTGTTTTCAATATGGTATGAATCTTTCAACCTAGTAGTCTCCTCTCACCACAGAAACTGGATTTTAACAACTTCTCTCACTTTTTTCTCCCCATGTCTTTTCCCTTCTCACCTCTCTCTTTACTTGTACTGATTTGGCTGGGATTTGTAGGCTGAAAAAGTCACTTCCAGTTCTTTTAAATAACGGCTTCCCACAGACTTCAAATAGCTCAGAAAGCAAAAGTTTAGCAACACTGCCCATAGGAAAGGTCAGAGGACATTCTGGCTTGAACAATCTATTTTGCTCCCAAAACTGGGTCTTGGGAGCAAGAAAAAAATCATTGGGGGCCCCTCTGATAGACAATGCCCTTATAAAATACAAAGAAGATACAAGAGTAGGAAGCAGTCACAGTTTGAAAATTAAATCAAATGATTCACAGTCTTCTAATAGTTTGTAGAAATAGACAGAACAGGCTCCTCTTAGCTTGATCGAGGATGAAATCATGCGCACATGTGGCTTCCCTTATAAGAAAATGATGTCTTTATAGAAAGCCAACACATGTGAGCTCACCCTTGGAACAAGCATACTATCTGTGGAAAGGAAGGTTTTTGAGATTATCTTATGAGACTCAGCATCCATGGGAACAGCTATTTGCACAAAAGCTGAAGTCTGTAAGTTTTTTTCCTTATGTTTAGAAGATGTCAAGTTTAACCCTAAGACTTCTAGGTGATCAAATGCTGCAAAGCTTTCCTGCTTTCAGCCCTGAGCATGGAGACGTTGGCCGTGCCTGTTTTTTTGCCAGTGGGAGATAAATATCATTCTTCCATCCTTGCTATGCTTTTCATTTTGTGCTATAAGAGTTCATGAAGCACAAAGAAAAGCAACATCTCCCTTTAGAATACTGCCAGCTGCAGGAGCATGGCGACTGAATGGTGACAATGCAAAGCCAATTCAATAGAGAATTACAACGAGGGAAACCTAAGCATCTTGATTAAGGGTCACTGCTTAGCAACCTTCTTCTCCACTATAGAAAAATGAAGGAGAAAAAGGGAGGGCTAGATACTTACTTTAGAAATTTGGTTTTTGAATTCCTGAAAAAATGACTCCAGAAGAGACATATTGCTGAAGCAAAATGTCTGATAGATGTTTCTTCCGAAGACTTCCCAAAGGAGACTCTGAGCAGGTACGTTTGCTGTCATAACTTCACAGATATCAGCTTTAAGGTTTGCGACAGATGATATTTGCCTCTGTATTTGTAAAATAAAATTCAGAAGAAGACATGTTGAGCATGCACAGGTTCTGATAAGTCAAATCAGATTTTTTTTATCTCAAATACCTTGAGCAACAAATGGAGCTAAAATCCTTGGTGTAAAACAGTGATGGGAATTGGGCAACCCTAGAGATGTTGTTGAATGGCAATTCCCAGCATTCTTTACTATTGGCTCTGCAGGACAGTGCTGGGAGCCGCAATCCAGTGATACCTGTAGGACCTCATGATTCCCATACCTAGTACAAACAATTATAACATGTCAGCTCCACCACCAGTAAATTATCTAGGATGTAGGACATCAGAATTGGGAAGAAATCTGAATGGGACCGTCCATCCAAAATCAACCACACTGTTACAGCCTACATGACTGACTTTTCCTCCTGTATCTCCTAATTAGGTTGCAGAGTAACAATTTCTGCACAACCTTATCTCAATAAGAAATTGGCAGCAGTTTCTAGAACAAGTGAAAGAATCAAAAACTAGGAAGCATCTAATGAAATTCACAGAAGAAACAAGTGACACATCTCAAACTGCTCAATGGTTGCTTATTTGTAGATCTCAACCAAAGAGCTTTTAGGCCTCAGTAAACTACAAATCCCATAATTCCACAGGATGTTGAAAGTGGAATAATAGCACTACAATAACATAGTGCAGTCTCTCTTTTACATGGATGCAATTCTTTCCTAATTTTCTTTTTGAAGGAAGCAAACAGTAATTTTAACAATTTCCCTCTTGCTCTGAGAAAGTCTTTGAAAGCACAGTTTTCAAAAGTTTGAAACTTACTTTGTACACAATGTGTACCCGGTATTTTTTAATAGAAAACAGCGTTTTCTGCAGAAAAATATTATTTTCTGCCCAGAAAATGCTTCTTTTTCTGTGCAACACCGCCACCTGTAAATTTTGAGTAGATTTTGAATAAGTCCTGCACTGCAAAGATTCTCATCAGGCAACGATTCTTCTCATTAGGGTTTCCTAACACTTGTGAATCACATTTTTCAACCATTTTTTATTTTTTTTTCAAATATTCTTTCCATTCAAATTCTTTTATTTCTATTTCCCTTGGCAATCAGGTGTTATGTGAAGTGTGCAGATGCTGTAATCCATAAGCTTTTCAGGATGGTCAAAGTTTTTATTAAAGAGCCATTGTTTCAAGCTCAAACAAAAACAATTCTGCTATAATTGTTTCATGCTCCAATTATTCTTTACAGTACTCATACAATTTAATTTGTGTTTGATGATCAATGGGATCCTTTCAAGGCCAGTACGATGCAGTTATGCTCTGCTATTTCTGTACAGCAGAACATAAGCACACATTCATAATCTAATCATATCAAATTTGGATGCACTTCCATTGCTGAAATGTCTCTTTGTAAAAGACTTACATGGAATAATCAGAAATAAGATCTGTCACTTATTCACACAAAAAGATAGTACTTTTGGAACCCAGAAGCAGGGCTGCATATATTTATTTATTTTTTTGTCAAATAAAAAGACAGACTAGTATTAACCAGTATTGGAATATGGCATTTTAAAAATGATTCATTAAAATGAATATATAGAAAATTACCTCTCCTAGACTCAAAATCTTGTCAAGGAAGTGAATTCCAGCTGATGATGAAATATTTTCAACATGGTCCTCCAGATCAAATGTTAAATTAATTAACTCTATAGTGATTTAAAAAAAAGAAAGAAAGAAAGACGCAAATGCTTTTAAATGCTAAAATATTATGATTTTGTCAACGCATGAAGTTTGTGACACTTCTTCTATAAACTCAACATTGCCCCCTATCAACACAGACACAACAACTGGTGATGTAGTTTATTAGATGAAGCCAGCAGCGTGATGAATCCACTCCAAGGATTTTGAAGCAGCTAGTCAAGGGTGAACCCTACCTCCAACAGCTTCAGCACTATAGATACGTGATGCAGACTCGAGTTGACCAACTCGGACTCAAGTTGGACTTAAGTCGCTTCAGTGACTTGACTCGGACTCAACTAGGCCAACACTGGCTCAACTCAACTTGAGACTAGTATATTTTTAATGACTTGCTTGATGCCCTTTGTTCAATAACATAACGCATTCATCCAGAAACCTTACGACTTTGAACAACGCCTCCATCTCTTTTTGTCTATTGCTCACATGACAATCTCTCTCAAGCCCAAAGCGTGGGTGCATTTCTCAGAGGGGAACAGCGAATGTGTTAGGCAATGGGCTTGAAGAAGAAGGATCCTTCCTTCTAAAGTTTTTGAATCTTCAGTAATGGGGAGTAAGATAGGATCCTATTCCCCACTTCTGAAGCTGCAGATGGCAAAATTGCAAATATAGAGAGCCAATTCTGCTTAAATTGTTAAAACTGAATTTGCTTCATTCTATTCAATAATTATGGAATTTTGGTTGGGGTAGAAAGTTGGCTTACAGACTTGAGACTTGACTTAAAAGTATCTTCAAGGACTTGAGACTTGACTTGAAACTTGGAGTAAAAGACTTAAATACATCACTGATAGATACCTTCTTTTTAAAGTTCACACAAAAACCTGGAATGGATTCCAGCCCATCACTATCCACTGTATGCTGATGAAGCATGGACAATGGCCATCCCAGTTAGCATTGTGCAAACAGATCTTTGCTAATGGGAGAGTCACTCCTGACGACGCCAGCACTTGTATCAGCCACACCCCTCCAGTCAGCAATTGTGCAGTTTGCAGTATGCTAATGTGAAAGACTTCCCTGATTCCACTGCTGCCTCCCTGTATCACCATAGTGTTATTTCTGCATATGAACACACACAGTGCCTAAAGGGAAGGAGAAGAAACTGGGGCAGAATATAAAGGAGTTTTGACTGAGTCCCATCTCCACCACACAGAATCCTTTTAGTAGCAAGGAGCACTGAATCCACTGAAAGAAAT
This sequence comes from Iguana delicatissima, assembly GCA_948472985.1. Taxonomy (NCBI): domain Eukaryota; kingdom Metazoa; phylum Chordata; class Lepidosauria; order Squamata; family Iguanidae; genus Iguana; species Iguana delicatissima. The sequence goes on along the minus strand of CAOKZL010000579.1, from coordinate 298,310 downwards.
GCGGGGGCAAAATTAACAAGGAGGATGCAGTGCCATTTTTAAAAAATCACCCATTTGTTGTGGAAGTAAAAACGTCCTTGCATCCCTGTTCTTCTTTCCCCTCAGTTTAAGCCACATGCTCTCCCTTCAGATCTGAACTACCCATGATTCTCTATTTGTTTTCTGGTATTTATCTGTGAGAGTATAAAAGGTCCTATATTCCAGACTAATACCTCATACTTGTACAACAGTTATAGCACATTCACCAGCAAGATTATGTTGGGTTGTTGCTAGACCAGTTATTTATTCTCACCATTTATCATTTATATTTTATTCTCTTAAGATGACACAACTATGGTTCAGCTTGATTTCTGAACTGGTAAATCATGATTTAAAATAAGTTTGTCAGACATGGTAAGTCCTGAACTATGGTTTAGCATACTATCTTAATCGCCAAAGCCATAATTACATGATTAACTCTGATTTCAAAGGTAACTGCATCATGGAGGAGTAAATTTATAAAGCTGAAGACTGGAGCGGATAGGAAATGGTTTGCTTCTTCTATGTCTGGAAGGTCAAAACATGGTTTGAGACTGCTCAAGCTGTGTTTAAAAGGCTTACTGATACTTACAGTTCCAGGGAGACAATTTGTATGGGACTATATTGCAGAAAAGAGCCTACTGCTCTGCAGATTCTGCTTTAAAGGTCTGACAGAACTCCTGGAGCTGGCACTGATGCCAGTGTAAAGCAGCATGCATCAGTCTTCCATCAGAGCCAACTCTAAGAGCTCTGTCAGGCCTTTAAACCAGAGTCTCTGGACCAGTCTTTTACCTTGTCTGCCACACAACCCTGCAATTATAGGGGAAATGTTATATTTCTAAATATAGTTACATGTACTAGAAGGTCAAGTGCAACTTCCCATTACGTTTACGCAATTAAACCACCTTACTCTATGCCATGTGTAACTACTTAACTTAAGCACCCATAATAATAGATTATGATGATGATAGCAAGTCTGTAAGATGGAGCTATTTATCCCAAAATAACAGCATATCATCATCATCATCATCATCATCATCATCATCACCACCACAATCATCACCCACAACTATTTTACAGGCAAATGTTTATAGTTTTTAAAAGAACAAATACCAGACACAGAGGTGGCATGCTCCATCAAAATCTGAATCCAAACTAATTCAAATTTCATTGAATGAATGGAAAGTGTCAACACATTTAAACTCTTCCAAAATACTGTTTGAAAATGGACACATGATAAAACAGACAAAGTAAAATAACCTGTTTTACTATGTTTTTATGAAAGTTTTTCTTAAAAAAAAAGAGGTTAAAAGCTACCACTGACAAAGTACAATGTGTTTGAAATATATTTGGTGCATATTTCCAGGATGTCTTCCTTCCAGTTTTTGTGAAAATCATTTAGCAGGCTTTAAAACAGTAGTCTCTAGCTTTATTTGATCGAGGCCATACCTTTAACCCCAAGTAACAAAAGAGCGCCCACTTTTAACTTTGTACTTTATCAGTTTGTCTCTCTTTTCCTCTTTCAGATATCTCATTATTCCCTTCTTCTTGCTCTCAATTTTTCTGTCAGATCTAATCATATTTCCAGACAGAAAGGGATAAAGAGATAGCAGTGTAGTTGATGCAACCTATCTTAGGGCAGGATATGATCCACTTTTAGATCCTAACCAGATCTTGGAAACATTATTTTCTCTCCTAGGCATTATGAGCACTTGCAGTATTTGCATAACCAGAAGCAACTCTCAGTCCACTCAGCTGAAATTAAGTGCTTAGCTGGATCCTGAGGGGATTCAAAGGGTCATATCTAAATTTTTCTGCCATCACTGTTGTTAAATTTCCACTACATTATTGCATCTCCCGTGACTTATTGGGCTAATTTGATCATCAAAGCACCAAAGACTGAGATTAAAATGAGCAAAACGTTTATTCTTTGGGTCTCCAACTTTACTTTAGTCTGTGGCTGTCGTTACTAACTCCACAACCACTACCTCTACACACACACCTCCCACTCCTATTGAGATCATTGGAAGGTGTTATGAGAAACTAAGATCTGAAAGGAGAGGAGGATGAGTAAGTTTTTCCTGAACACTCCCACCCCATCACTTCTTGCCTTGGCCAGCATAAGCATCTCCCCTGCCAGTCTTAAGATTGTACTGTTAGGCTGCAATCATATACACATTTACCCAGGGGATTCAATTCCAGATTTTGGTCAGCTTTAAAGGGGCTATCCAAGGTACTGGCTCTATTTGGAGAACTCTTTTAAGGTGTAGCAGCCTTGATTTCGCTTGCTATTGCTAACACTGGGTAGTGAAGTATGTCGGTGAAGGGTCAGCCCGCGGAATGCTGCGCTTGTCAAGGATGTTTCAGACAGAGGAAGTAACTGATGGTTAACAAAGAAGGGCACAAAGTACAGAGAGTATTTCCTGAAATGTCAACCAGGGTCTTGATAAGGGGAACCGAGATTGTGCTGAATTGCAAGTCTGAAAGGGGCTGTGTCAAAGCTTTGGGGGAGCGGCTTTCTGCAAACTGAATCTATAAGAATCTGTGTAACCAGTAAACGGGGCTCTTGGTATTTTTCAGGGAGTAATCCCGCAACAGCCCGCGCCTAAATAAAACTATCTTTTTTCTTAAACTCTGAAAGGCCTCTGTGTCTGGTGTTTCTGCTACAAAGGCAGGGATTAAAACACGGAGTGGATTCATCACCCCCGTGACATGGGAGCCACCAGATACCACAGGCAAACATCTGTTTGTTTGTTTGTTCATTTGTTTGCATTTGTATGCCACCTTTCTCACAGTGTAGCACCCAAGGTAGCTTCCAAAACAGTCAAAAAACATTTACAATTAAACTTACAATTAAAATCAAGCACAAAAGAACATGTATAGGAATGTGCTGTTGCTCGCTATAGTATTATCAAGTGTTTAAAATAAAGCCAAGCAATCATTTTGACTCAAATCTCCTCGGACTTTGTCCAAAGAGCTTCCCCTGATTAGAACTTTATCTGCAGCAAAGAAAGAAAGCCTACTAAACTCTTAATAGAATCAAATAACCTACCCAATGATCCATTCCTGCTTTTGGGAACATCAGCACTCTGGGATGATGGATTGCTGTCCTTCTCTGCGTTAGCTGACCTTCTCTGTTTTCTGATAAGAAAAAAAGGAGTGAGAAGAATCCTGCATCATCACTTATAATTACACTCTGACTGAAGTTCCTTGTATCAAATCTCACACAGGCTTCCTATCAGAACATGGATTTCTTTCTAAGTCTATTTCATGACAAGAGTTTTATTTCAGGCCTGCTATTGAGCCTATTTGGATCTTACTTCCACTAAAAGCCATTTTTTATCAGATTTCTTCTCAGGCAGAATGGAGAGAAGAGAGCAAAACAACTTTCATGGCTAGGACTTGACTTGGCTGACCATTATGAAAATCACTGTTAGGTGACAGGAAAAACACATGGTCCTATGAACTCCACAAACATTTATCATAATTTAAGCGAAGAAAGTGTACTACAATGAGACTGACTTCTCAGCTTGTGGGTGTATTTTAGTCAGATGTCCAAATCTGATTAAGTAAGAATTTGTTCCCTTCCTTGGCTTAGGTAACAATGCCCTTCTTACATCACCCAGTGTGAGGCAGATGGTGGAAAGGGCCAAGAAAAAGGACTACTGATTGAGGACTGTGCTGTACTCCACCAGGGTTGCAGAACGAGCACAGCCAAAGCATCTAAGATTGATTGGCATTCCACATCAAGCCAGTGCAAATATGGTAATACCTATCTGAATGAGTTATGCAACAGATGCTGACAGATGTGGGAGCTAGGAAGGTAAGATTGGTAATGTAAATCTTTAGGTGTTTTGTTCTTGGATGCAGGAAGAAATAATTCCAACAGTTTTCTCCCTGGTGTACAAAGGTTTCTGTTTAGCTTTCAGTGACTATCCACACTTCTGGTTTTGTTTTGAAAACATACTTTTTTCCACAATTTCTGTATAGGAAACAGTGTATTTCATGCAATATATGCTCTTCCTTTCTCAAAACTTATGTCTACTTCACAAAAAACAAAGAAAAACGTCTTGGAGTGCAAAGATTTCTGTGACTGTTATCCATTTTTTTTTTCAAAGTTGCCCAAAGTTTGAGAAAATGGATGAACTGGAAGAACATTTTTGAGAAAATGTATTAATATTTTTTGCATCCCCAGGTAAGACAGAAGAAAGGTAAGGATAATTTTAGTGATAAACATGCTGGAAAGATCAAGACCTTCTTGCAATGTTTCAGCAAAAAGGAATCAGCAGTAGCTGAAAAAATCCATAGTTATGTTCAAGCTGCTCCCAGATATTAGAGATGGGAAGACACATTTCAGATACATCAAATACAATTCACTTACACTTACAATTCAAATACAATTTGATGTTGGAAGAAATTGAGCTAAGAGCCATGCATGTAAGATGTACACACCCATGGAGAAACATGCATAAACAGACTGAAGAACTAGGATGAACTGACGCAATACTGGCCCTTGGCACCCAATCATAGAAACATTTTGTTAGTTCACTGTTGTTGTGCACCTTCAAGTTGTTTCCAGCTAATGGTGACCCTAAGGCAAAGCTATCCTGGGGTCTTCTGGAGCCAAGAGTATGTGATGTGCTCAAGGTCACCCGGTGGGTTTCCGTGGCCAAGTGAGGAACTGAACCCCAATCTGCAGGGTCACAGTCCAATGCTCAAACCACTAACCCACACTGGTTGTTTTTTCTGCAACAGAGTAACAGGACCAATTCCTTTTGAAATTTGCATGCTGTAAAATTCAATATTCATTATTGCAATTTTGTTAGTACACATTGCAAAAATGGATACTGAATTTTACAGCATGTAAATTTCAAAAGAAATAGCCCTGCTACTCTGTTGCAGGAAAAATAAATTATCCTAATGTAAATTTTTTAGTCTTCAGTTTACCACAAGATTTTTTTTTTCTTACAGAAGCCAAGTCTGATTTAGGTTTAAATTCCACATCTCAATTATTCCACATCTGAATTTCACATGTGAATTATTATTACTGTAACAAAACAAGGTTATAGCAATAACCTTTCGACATATCTCAGGCATGACTTCAAACCACTCATTATTCATTCATTCATTCATTCATTGAAAAAATCAGTTTTGTCTGTTTGTTTGCTTCTTCATCTCCTGTACCTCTTCTGTAATTTGTCATCTTTCTTTTTCAAGACATTATGGGAAATTCTCAAGATTGCTAGCCAAGACAATTCCTTGAAGAAGACTATCTGAGATAAAACTGCATAGGGAATGGACACAGTAAAATTAAATTTGATTGTCTTCTCTCTGAATATTCAGTGTGGTCTTACACAGGGATGCAGATAGGAGAGTCACCTTCACAAGATTCGCTGCAGGCACTATTAACATAGCTCAAACTCAATAAAGGGCACCCACAGACAGGGCAATTGTATTGGTCAGCTGTAGTATTTGTTGCTGTAGTTCCTGGGTTTAAAAAAAAAGTTTAAAAGACCAAACTACTTTCTAGCATTTCCTGGGACTAGCTGCAATATTTTACCCCATCCTCAAAAATGAGTTTCTTTTTAACTCCAAGACATATTTTGGGGAAACAAGTCTCTTTCTCCTCTTGCCTTTTGTTTTTAACTCTCTCATATTCTATCAGTCCATCACTGAAATGACGCTGTTGCACTGTGACACTACAACTCTTAAAGATTTAAAAAAGAAAGACAGGAGGAAGAAATTGCCTTTTTAACCAAAGAATCACTTCAGCAAACTACTATATATACTCACGTATAAGTTGATCTCATGTATAAATTGACGGCAGGTTTGGGGGCTCAAATTATGGATTTTGATATGACTTGTGGACAACTTCAGATTCCACAGAGAGTGAAAAGTTGCCTCCAGTCACCATCACCACCAACATTTTCCCACCCAGGCATTCAATAAGGTCTTTCTGCACTTGACTCAGAAATGGATTTTAGTTGTTGTTAAGGTACAGTATATAGAAAAGGAACTTCTCCCTCTCTGTGTAGAGTGGTGAAAGGCAAAAGCTTAGTTCGTACCAGAAGAACCTAAAAGAAGCACCCACCACCTCTACTCTCAGTGCTCCTTTGAGGAGAAGCACCAAAGAGCCACTGCTGCCACTGCCATTTTCCTGCCCAGGTGTTGCAAAAGACCAGACGCTGCACCACAGTGGGGGGGGGGTCAATGCTTCTTTTACGTGCTCCTAGGACAGACTAAGCTCTCCCCTTTCACCACTCTACTGAAGGAAGGGGATGGTTCCTTTTTTGATAAGAGTTAAGATACAATATTACACTGACCAGTGGATAAGTTGACACAGGTTTTTTGTGTCAATTTATTACCAAAATTTCTAGACTTATACATGAGTATATACAGTATTTGCTCGTGATATTATGTGTCTTCAAGCTGACTCCAACTTAGGACAACCTTATCCTAGGGTTTTCTTAGCAGGATCTATTCAGAGTAGGTTTATTACTGCCTTCCTCTAAGTATCAGAGGCTATAACTAGCCAAAGGTCACCCAGCTGATTTCCATGCCTAAGTGGGTATTTGAGGAGTGGTTTCCCAGAATCCTGGTCCAGCACTCAAATAACACCATGGTTTCAACCACGCCACTGTTTGTTTGTTTTTTAATTTTGCCAGAGTGCTAGTACAGGACCAAGAAATTGCTACAAACAGCTCCTCGTCCCCCATGACTGGAATAGAAAGGCACACTTCTTTATATCAATCTGCAAGAGCCCAAAGAGTCTCAGAAAGGTAAGAATTTCATAGGCAAGGGTTTATACCGGTTTTATGCTATGTGCCTCTATTAAAATCCTAGTTCTCAATTAGGCACGAAACCTGTGTGGATACGGATGGCTATAGAATGGGGCTTATGTAATTTAATGCTCTTGAGTTTAATGTCCCTGCATTTTTAAAAATGCAATAGAAATGTGTAATATTTTAGGAAGAAAGATTCTAGCCCAACATTCTTCATGTCATTGAACTGACCCGTCAAGCGAGTTCTCTGTTGTGCAGTGATCAGCATTCAGTCATGTGAGCCCTTGCCTAGAGTCTGAGATGGTCCATCTGTACATGAGGTCTACCTTAAAAGTGAGAGCTAGGACAGTATCACCTCTCTGTGTCATTATTTTTAATTAGCTATGTGTTCAGTGTTCACAAACAACACCTTTGCCCCTTTGGTAAGGCTTTGGGTAATCTCCCATGTAAACAATGCAGTTTGCTCCCTTACCTGCTTATTATGGGTGGGATGCCATTCAATTTAGGCAGCAGATCCTCAGGGGTATATGGTGTGCTTTTGCAGGTGGCATCTGAACTACACAGCACAGTTTCAAGAAACGGGAAAAAACCTGCGCTAGGAAGGTTCCGTGGGGCAAGGTGACCTGAAAAGTATGAGTTGAAAAAGCATATGTTAGCAGAGGGGAACAGATGGAAATCCATGGGAAAACTAATATAGGCTTTGTATTATTGTTAAATGTCTTGGACAAGAAAGAGAAATGGAAGAATTCAGAGATGGAAAAGTATAGTTTTAGCAGCAAATTGAGAGGGAGGAAGGAAATTCCAATGGGAAGGAGAAGTAAAGAAGACTTGTAAAAAGCAGAAATTAATATGTCATGAACAGAAATTTGTCAAAATGAGCATTGTCAGGAATCTCCTTCACTATGTGAAGGAGAAAAGAGGATGTTTGGTGCATGTTTGCACCCTCCTTGTGCTCCACCCTTAATCTCCATGCATGCATGTTCCATCTTGCCTTAGAAAGCCTACACATCGCCCATGCCCTGCTTTAAGGAAAGGTACCTACTGTACTGCCTTGTATCCTGTGCTGGGAGAAAGTTGGGATATTAAATAAATAAATAAATAGATGAATGAATGAATGAACGTGCATCAGTAGTGTGAGTGCATTTAGGATTCTTTTACCCTGTCTGCTTTGCCCTTGCTCATTTTTCTAGGCTCAATGTGTCAACATTTCCCCCTACTCTAAGCTCCCCCTGCCCCGTTACAGTTCTGGTGTGTAAACTAACTAAAAAGGCCCAGAAAATATACAAACCCAATGGCATCACAACCAGAAGACATACTGAAATCCAGACACACCCTACTAAAATCAATGACACCTAAGTAACTTGTGACTAACTTCACATCACACTGATTTAAATACGCCTACTCCGGTTAAGCCTCTATCCACCCTCAAACATCTTCAAACATGAGTTGTTTTAATTTCACATAAACCTGGCATGGCTGTTATGATTTAAAGGCAGCAGGAACAGACGCAGGACCCGGCTCCCATTTATGCTTTTATGCTCCTGCCATTCCTCTCCCTAACTGGGTTCACTTTGGTACTGGAGACAAACAGTGGAGAGCGGGTTAGCATGCAGACACAGAGAGAGCCTACCAGCATTCCCATTTTTCATTTTTAATCACACTCCAATGTCTATCTACTATATAAAAGCCAATGTTCGTCTGTGAGTTTGTCTGTCTGTTTGCGTCAGGCAGGCGAAGATCTCATTGGATTGGCTGTGTGAGGCGAGAAGACCTCATATGATTGGCTGGCTCTGAAGATTCTATGGAATCCTGGGGTTGGTAGTTTAGGGAGGGGCCTTTAGAATTCTCAGCTAGAGAGCTCTTGGGCCTTAGGCCGGTTGCTATGGAGATGAGGCCTAGCATCAATAAGGATGCCAGAAAACATTTGGGAGGCATACGTGAGAAAAATTAAAGTGACATACCCCACATAGTTACAAAGTCTTCCCGTCTTGCACATTAGATTGTATGGGTTCCATATGTGAGGAATCTTAAAGTTGAAATTCAAAACAAAAAACACTTCCAGAAAAATGTAAAACCATTGCACAATTCAACAGAAGGCAAAAAAAAATCAAAAGCCAGCATATCAATGTTGCCAGACCACACAGATTGCGCTAGGGACTATGGGGAAAAGTTACAGGCACTGGAATAGGTTGGTTGCTATGGAGATGAGGCCTAGCAGCAAGGAGGAGGATAGCTCATTCCCACAGGAACCTGATCTCTGTATGTTAACAACTACAAATACAGATTGGATTGGGGAATATGAGGAAAAGTTACAGGTACTGGAATAGGCCGGTTGCCTATTCCAGTACCTGTAAGACAAGGCCTAGCAGCAAGGAGGAGAGCAGCGTATTCACTCAGGAACCCAAACGGTGTATGTAAATAACTCTGAATACAGATTGCATTGGGAAATATGGGGAAAAGTTACAGGTACTGGAGAAGACAGTCGGGTGAGTTCTTAAGAGGAAAATAAAATCCCGGGCAATGCCAGGTAAATATGCTAGTTTTATGTACAATTGTAGAAGACTGACATTTGAAAATCTGAGTTGCATAAATAAACATTTTCTGCACCAGCAAAACTTACACAGTGCCTAGAATCCTTCAACCAGCATGGCCATTAACCATGCTTTGAACCAGACTGAACCTGTCACACCCTTCCACAGTGCTAGTAATATAAAATGAAGAACTTTCTTTTTGCAAAGGCATGTTGAAATCTGCAAAGGGAGTCAACTGAGAGATGATGACAGGTGCCTAACAAAGTGGGAATTATTAACCAGTGACCCTCCTATTCTAACAGAGACTCCAGATGTAACAAAGTAATAATGAATCTTAAAATAGCTAAGAAAAAATAAAGAAAAAGGAAGTTTGATGCCATTTCATTAGTGCATTCTTAGTGCAGGGCACCAACTGTACGAAACAATGATACAATGATACAGAGACAGAACCTACAGAAGTCAAAATGTGTTCACGGTATTCACTACGAACACTATAGCAACCTGAAATCATAGTGGTGGGGGTGGATATTTATAGTCTGTGAAAAACAAGGAGTTTTATGGGGTTTTGTTTATGCATTTCTATTGTTAGCCCAAAAAGAGACTTCAAGGCAGTTTCCAACTCAAATATATATAGAGATATAGAGACAGATGATAAAAATTAGAAAAACACAGTATCTATATCTAACAAATAAAAGCAAAAAATAGCAACAACTTAAACAGCATCAAGGACAGAATACAAAACTATTTATTAAAAAAAATAAAACAACCAACAGCAGGACAAAAAAGCAATAAAACTGAAGGCAAAAAAAACTTGGCTAAATAAAAACAATTTTCTACACTCTCTTAAAATTGTAGAGGAAAATGAGCTAACAAAATCCTGCTAGGAAAGGAGTTCCAAAATTAAATTGTGGGAATTGTAAGGCCCTCTTCTACATTCCAAGTCCCAAAAGACTAAAGGATGGGAAACACAAGAAGCAACAAGAACAGTTACTAGGTTTCCCCCAATATCATGCATGTTTATTCAGCAGTAAGTCCTGTTCAGTGCAGCAGGGCTTGCTCTCTGGTATAAATGTTTAGGGGTCCAGAGTTCAATAAAGTTACTTTTTTGGGGTCTTGCTACCAGAATCTGCCAGCAGTGGCCATTATGGATGCGGATTCTAAGAATCATAGTCTACAAAAGAACTCTTATAGCCTCATGTTGGATTCCAATGGCTGGAGTCCTAGGTACAGTTAATGGAATACTTCCAACAGAACAGGAAAGAGTGTTGCTATACAATTCACTAGGTATTTTCAACTAATAACTGTGTCCACTTGAGTAAGTGAAATAATTAGCTGCACAATGAAAATAACACCTCCCACCTTGAGAATAAATTCAAGTCCCTCTGATTTAAATGGGCCTACTCTGATGAGGTCTCTATCCACACACACATCTTTAAACATGACTTCGCCTAAATTCCACATAGACCCTGGTATGGCCCTATGAGTTTAAATACAGAAGGATTGTGGGAACAGATGCAAAATCTGCCTCCCACTTGCCAGTTTTCCTTCAGCTGGGCTTACTTTAGTACTGGGGGGAAAATGTCAAAAACAATCCTCAGTCCTACTGGGTCTTGACTCCTCTCCTTCCTGCCTTTCTCCTTTACCACTGAACTAGGAGGTTTTCACACGTAGGATTTTATTGAACACAACAGAAAATTGGTGGAAGTAGAAAGAATTTACAAGGAAGAATACTACCTGCCATCAACACTGAATTTCACATGTTTGAGTACTATCGGGTCAATAAATACCTTTTTGACAAAGATATTTAGAAACAGTCAACTAATGTAAGAATAGCTGATGGTGATGACAGTAGAAATTGCAATCCAGTGACATATGAAGAATCACAAGTTGCCCACACCTGCCATCTCCCAACACATATCTCCCATTTCACAGAAGAAAACTGGGACACATACGGCCAAGCAAAATCAGAGTGTGGACAAGATGGCAGAAGTTATTAATGAGGGAGGACACACAAGCTAGGAGAGTTTGCTTTTGTTTGAGCCTAGGGAAAGACAGGACTCTCTGCCTCCTTCTCTTCACTCACCCACCGCTAAGACAGCTGAGCGCAAACTACTTTCCCACTTTGAACTCAGTTTCCAGCAACTGAAGTAAGCTGAGAAGAAAGGCGAAAGTGGGAGGAGAGAGAAACTGAAACTATTTAAAAGCGGCTGGAAATACTGAGACAATAAAGGATTGTCCTTGCCAAATTGGAGGATATGCCCCAATATGGAAGCACAAAAGAAAATCTAAAATTTCATTCCTCCCAGAGACTCTGGAAAGGAATCTAAAACAAAAGCTTCAGGTAAACCCTGACAATTAGCAACCCGGTTTCCCCTTGCAACTATTCCCATCTGTGGAAACAGCTATGCTTTCTTATAGACACAAGAGCGATTGTTACTAAAGTGGAGGCTACATTCCAGTATAGAAGTGCTGCCCTTTTATTTTAGTTTAGTTTATTTATGCATGCAAAACACCTGCTAGCCACCACTAAGCCATAACTCTGACAGCAGTTTAAGAAGGAAACCATACGGATACAGTAAAATAAATAAATAAATATAAATGATCAGGTTCAACACCTATACATTTTGAATTCCAAAGATAGTTAAGACCCAAAGTGAACACACGCACACACAATGTTCACAATACAGGGAAATACAATAGCTTTCACCGGCCTGTGAAAACAAGAGACAAACCTCTTCTAGAAGAAATATCCATAGATCAAGGACGGGCAGCATTCCTCGCCATCAGCAGCATGTAGCTAGGGCAAAAGAGAGTTGCATCCCAGCAAAATGCAAAAGGCTGCATTTTGCCCACCCTGCTGTGGATGGTATGCTACCAGTGAAACTCCATTTCCTGCCCTGAACTGCTTTATTTCAGTTGGTGGAAGGACTTTGAGAATGTTTCTGAAGCCAGTCTTAACATACCCTGTAACTATCCCAATTCAGCTGGGACAATCCTGATTAATGATTTATTGTCCCACTTTTTCAGCTGCTCTTCCAGTGTCCCAGTGTCAAGCTCCTCCTCCCACTTTCACCCTTTGTCCTCAGTTGCTGCAACCGAGCTCAAAGTGCAAAAGTAGTCCGCCCTCAGTTAATACAGCAGGGGGAGAGGAGAAGTGAGGACAGACTCTTGCCTTTCTCTGTAGACTCAAGCAAAAGTAAACTGCTTAAGTCCTAGTTTATGTGTTCTTCCTCATTAATAACTTTTGCCATTCTGACTATACTCTGAAGTTGCTTGTCCATATGTTTCCCAGTTTTCATCTGTGATATGTGGAAGTATATGTTTTAATGGTTAGGCAGTTTCATGACGTGGGTGGTAGTCCTCCAGCTACTCTTGTTGATTAAGATCTGGCGATTTAAAACCAGTGCCTTGAACAGGGCTGGTGCAGGAAATGGGCCAGAACCTTAGACTCCCAGTTTTGTTTTTTGATTTTTAAATAACTGCACACCTACTCAGACATAAACATAACCAGTTGCCCCACATTCAGATAACCTATCAGCTCAGTCCTACTTTGCAAATCTAGAATCAAGATATCTAGCCTGCAACCTGTGAAGCAGAATCTCATCTCTATCTCTGCCATTAGTCCTTTCTTGGTTTTGTCCAAAAACAAAAGCAGCATTGACAAACAAGGAAAATTCTGTGCTTCTGAGTTACTTTAGTACCAACGGCATGAAATGGCTATGGTTTCCTTTGAGGTGTCTGATAATGTTCATTTTTCATCTATACCAAAATAACTGGAGGGCAGCCTGATTCTACTCCTGACCTAAATCCAATTGCTAATCTCAGTTTGAGTAGAACCACTGAATCAATAGGTAAATCAAAACATAGGTATTATTTCATTGGTTGCATGGGTCTATTCTACTTGAGGCTGGCAACTGGAGAAAGGCCAAAGGAAGGAAAAGAAAGATTCCAGCACCAAAGGAAAGTTTGTCTTCCTAATTTCAACTGAATGTAATTTTGTGAAGTCACTGCATTGCTTGCCCCTAAAAAAGAGTCCTGTGAAACATGAAGCACAAACAAATTCATTGTGGCATAAGAAGTTGTAGAGAAAGTCTCTTTCATTAGATACTTCTTTTAAGTTCCCTGATTACTTATTTTTGTTCAGGTTCCATGTTGAGTCTTTCCCCCTTCTTATCACAACAATCTTCCCACTCTTATCTGCCATACTCAAATTTCCTTCACCTTTCTAGATAGTGCTGAGAAAGAAGCAGACACTAATAATTTTCCCCCACTGTAGCTCACACCCTGTTATTCCTCCCGCACAATGTTTCTCATGTATGCCTGGAGGTCAGTGCTTCGACTTGGAGGGCAAGAACACAGTCCTACAAAATGTTCTTCTATCTGCATTCTTCTACATGCAGTGATTTCTTTAATGACTTGTAATAAGTGAAGCTGAATCTCTGAGTCTAGGGCCATTTCCACACTAGACTGTTATAGCGCTATGATTCCAGTTTCAACATCCTATGGAATCCTGGGGTTTGCAGTTTAGGAAGGGGCCTTTGGAAATGGCCTAGGATTGGCCTTCTGTAAAGACTGGAAACAATACTGGCAGAACTGAGACTGCTACAAATCACAGATCATGCCCATATAGTGGAAAGCTTTGTCTTCATCATGAGTCTAAGGCCTAGTTCCTATTGACCCTGTACATCTCTATCCAAACAGGCAGTGTTTCACTTAATGGAAAATTACACTGCACAAAAAATTTCCCACGCAGAGAAAACTAACAGAGACCAATGTTCTATCCTTATTTTAGAAGACTAGGTTAGAACCACACAGTAGTTATCTATGTATATAGTTTTGATCTGAGTTTGTTTAGAAGGAGATTTCTGATTGAATCTGATTGACTAGAGCAAGATTCTCACATTTCCTTGCGCTGTATTCTACTGTAAAGCACCAGTTTAATTACTCTGTACTAGCACACCAGATACAGAGAGTGCTTTCTTTGTGCTGCTTCTAGAACATCTTGTTTCAGTATCTTTCCTTACGTCTAGTACTATGATAATTATCAATATAAGCAAGTTGTGTTCATGCATGATTTGGCATGGAGTCTAGTTTATGAGGCAGAATTAAAATTCCTGGCAAGACTATTCTTTCAGGGTTTTGGAAAAGGCTTCTAAATATACTGGTAGTTGATAAGCAAGGTACAAAGTAGAGGCCAGTACTCCCCTCACAACTAGATAGGTCTAATAACGCAGCAATACAGAGCACATAAAATAACGGCAATTAATACTGATGTTGAGTTTCACTGTCCTTGGTACATGTCCTGAGAGGGTGTGGGGTGAGGCACAAGAACTGGAACAACAGCAAAATAATTATTAATAAAATAACAAAAAATGTTATAAATAAAATAATAAAAATATTTAATATTAATCATTGTTAATGAGCATAGCCTGAAAATCACTCTATAATGAGTAGTCAAGCTGTGGCAGCGCATCATCTGAACTTTGAGCTTAAATACTATGGTTTGCCACTCTGCCTCCTATAATATCTGTGGCATGTACTTTTTCCAAAACTCATTTTGTGAAGCCCCTCCCCACCACCATCCAGCTGACTAACATGGGCCCATGAGTCAGAGTGCTGAGCAAATCAATTTCAAAAAGCCATCTTTCACTAGAACAAGAACTGGCTGCCCTCGTTCTGAAGACAAACCATCTAGAACCTCCTACTGCTGGCCTTTGAATTGCTTGGCTCTTGCTTCACTTCTGGAGATTACCAGCACGGTTGAGGTTGACTCTCATTGCAATAATTACTGCTTTTCAAAAAGTCAGTGCTTCTTGATCTGACGTATCTTTTGGCAGCTTGGAACCCAGAGCTGCCTTCTCATACAAAGGAAAAAAATACCAAATATACGGCTCTTTTACTCTGAAACAGCAAAGTAGTTGGAGGTGGATTTTTAAACAGATGAATGGACAGGGATTAAACCTCCCCTCTCTCCACCCCCCCATGTTATTCACATTTAGGGGGGAAATAAATTTGACTATATTAAAGTTGTTCCTTGCTTGTTTTTAAAAGAGAGCCATGAGATACTCTCACCTGAAAAAAATCACCTGAAAATTTGCCATTCATCCTAATGAAACTCTTCCAAGAAGTGTAAAAACTTTCAGATCTTTCAGCATCTGAAACTGATTTAATGAAAGACATCTCTTGTCCTATTTTGAAATATCATACGGAGTCTGGAAAAATATCTGTTAGCAGGAGAGATATCTTGTTCAGCAAGTTTCATGCTGCTACAAGCACTGTGGCTTACTCCTATGGCTCTTACATCAGCCTGTGAAAGAGTTTGCTCTCCATAAGCATATTTTAAAAAAAGAAGAGGAAAGTATTAATAAACGTTCAAACAAACAGGTTCCACCAACTTGATGCTGAATATAGTGAATTCAGATCAGCTCTCAGGCATTTCTGATTTCTCATATAGGCAGCTGTCCAAAAAGAAAGAAAAAAAAAAGAACCACAGAGAGTGAGGCTGGCATTTCTACACTTCCAGAACAACACATATTAATCTGCATTGACAAAAACACCACACTGGCCCAGCCTTGTTGAGAACAGGCTTTTTTTTCCATGCTGTTCCTACTGGAAAGTCAGGGATGTAAATGTTTGGAGCAGCTCTGTTTCTTGATCTGGGTCCACAACCCGTCACCCTACAGAATTATAGTGCTATGAGTCCATTTTAACTGCCATGCCTGCATTCTGTGGAATCCTGGGACTGGTAGCTTGGTTGATGCACTAGAGGAGCATTCTGGCACAGAATATCCTTCTTGAAACTGCAAATCCCAGGATTTTATCGGATGGAACCACAGCTGTTAAAGTGAGGCCGAACACCTTAGAAATAAAAACCAACACACATGTGGCCAAGCAACATCAGTGTGGTCAAGATAGCTAAGAGAGGTTGCAGCAGTTTGCTTTTGCCTGAGCCTGCTGAAAAGGGCAGGACTGTGCCACTCTCTGTCTTCTTTCCTCTGCTGAGTTAACTGAGTGTGAGCTACTTTTGCACTTTGAATACAGTTTGCAGCAACTTAACTAAATAGGAAAAAGTTGGAAGAAAAGAGAGAAACTGGAATTGTTTAAAAGCAGCTTGAAAAAAAAGAGACAACATACTCAGGGCTGTCCCTGTCAAATCAGGACAGTTACACGGTAAGAGTGGGTAATAGCATAGCATTCTGTGTTGTGAATGGGCCCTGGATTTGCTGGCATGGACTAGGTGAAGATGGTCCACCCCCGATTTTCTGTGATCTACATGGGAAGGCTCAAACTACTTGGGAATAGTTGTCTAGGACAGATAAGGAACTACAGAACAATAAAGCCTGCATCTTTTAAGGATCTGAAGAACCCACAGGCTTGTTTCTGAGAACTCGGGCCTCCAAATACAACACTGGTGACAAATAGGGTAATGGACCCCAACACAGCACAGAGGAAGCAAACCAAGTAAGGACAGAACCTGATAATTATTCAGAAAAAGTGAGAGTGAGAAAATCCCTCCTAGTGAACTGGCAACAGGGACAAAACAGCAGATGTTCACAGAGGGTTGGGGTGCCTTGCTTTCCAGGATGTTCCAACACACCTGCTGGGATCAAGGAACTGTTGCAAACATTATGTGGGAAAAGTTAGTGTAGTAGCACTAGGGCCCATGGACAAAGTGACTTCTAATGAACTTCTCCCAACATTTATGGACAAATGGGGCCCTCTGGGTGTTTTTTACCTACCGCTCCCAAGACCCTTTGCCACCATGATCCTTGAGGAGCAATTATGGGAGCTGTGGTCCAAAAACACCCTAAAGAGCCACAGTTACCCACCTGTCTTAAGTAGAAAGGCAGACAAAGTGTGATGTTTCATAGCTTCATTATCAACAAAGCTGTGAATCTACTCTGGCTTGTAGTCTAAACTATAAAGGTACTGTCCTAGAGATGATTTCTTTGCACTTTCTCACAATGAAGTTAAAGATGGAGGGAGGGCAAGATGAATACAGGTATCAGTTTGCTTTCTCCAAGGGTTTCTCCAAGGATCAAATACAGGCATACTTCAGCTACCATTACTTCAGTTAAGCCTCTAACAAAGAAGCTCCCTTTTACAAAGTATTTTTATGCAAGCCCAACCCCCGTTTGCTTCCTTGTCCTCTGTCTAGCTGTACATTGTTAGCAGCATTGGTACTGGCAGGATGGGGAAAGAAGGCAGATTAAACAGATACTTAGTGCCAAATTGCAGCACTATGTCTGCAGAGTTTTTGTTGTTGTCATTAATTGCAATCAAGTTGGCTTTGACCCTCTCAGTGAGATACCTCTGAGACATTCTCTTGTTAATAGCCCTGCTCTAGTCTTATAAAGTCAGAGCTGTGGCTTCCTTGACTGAGGGCCTTTCCGCACTAGACTGTTATAGTGCTATTATTCCATTTTCGACATTCTGTGGAATTCTGGTGTTTATGGTTCACTGAGGCCTAAGAGCTCTCTGGATGATAATTCTAAATGCCCCTCCCTCAACTGCAAACCCCAGAATTCCATAGGATGTTGAAAGTGGAATAATAGCACTGTACCAATGTAGTGCAAAAGGGTCCTGAGTCAATCTCCCTGTAAAGAGGTTTTCAACTTTGCTGAACATCTTCTCTAATGAGTCCTTGGCTTCTAGGAAGACTTCAGGCTTGATTTGCTCCAAGACCCATTTATATGTCTTTTTGGGAGTTCATGGTATCTGTAAAACTCTCCTCCAGCAGCATATTTAAAACACATTGATTCTTTCCTCTCACCTTTCTTCACTGTCCAGCTTCTACAGCCATACACAGAACTTGGAAATACTATGGCTTGGATAATCCTGACTTTGGTATTTAATGATATGTCTTTACACTGGAGAATCTTGTTTCCTTGATAGCTGCCCTTCCAAATCCTATTTTCTGATTTTTCTACAGCCTCCATTTTGATGACAGCTGAGCCAAGGTACAGGAAAGCTTTAACTATTGCAAAATATTCATCGTCCACTTTAAAGTTGTGCAGATCTTCAGTGGGGAGCCAGCATGGTGTAGTGCAGGGCTTTCCAAATGGTGTGCTGTGACACATTAGCGTGTTGCCAACAATCTTGAAAATGTATGTTATTATTTATAAATCATATATCTTTAAAAATATTTGAAAAGTTTTCATGAGATATGTTGCGTCCCCGTACATTTTGTTATTACAATTTACATTATGTGTCTGTATCTCTTATAAGGAGTTAGTTTAACGTCCGGTTTGCTAGTAAAACTAAATTACTGTGTCGCAAAATAATGCATGTGTAAAAAGTGTGTCACCAACATGAAAAGTTTGGAAAGCTCTGGTGTAGTGGTATGAGTGTTGGACACCGGGAGTCCAGGATTTGAATCCCCATTCAGTCATGGAAACCCCTCCCACAGGATGGCAATGGCAAACCCCCTCTGAACAAATCTTGCCAATAAAACCCCATGATAGATTTGCCGTAGGGTTGCTATAACGCAGTGGTTCTCAACCTGTGGGTCCCCAGATGTTCGTGGACTTCAGCTCCCAGAAGCCCTGAGCATTGACCATAGTGGCTGGGGCTTCTGGGAGCTGAAGTCCACAAACATCTGGGAACCCACAGGTTGAGAACCACTGCTATAACAACTTGAAGGCACACAACAACGAATCATCTGTGGTAATTATTATTGTTTACTTAATGCTCAGTTGTTTGTTTGTTTTTACACTCTCATCGTGTTGTTATTCCACTTTTTTTCTTTTTTTATTTCATTTTTCTAACATAAATACAGAAATACGACCACAAAATAAACAAATATCACATACAAAAATAACAAACAGTAATATTAATGTAAACCTCTCATTCTATATAGACGTCTTTCCAATCCCTTTTCCAAATTTTGGCCACTAAGGACCATTCTTTTTCAACTTTATCCTTATCAATCTTTTCATCCATTAATGCGGTCAGCAAATCCATTTGAAACATTTCATATAATTTCAGTATCCATTGATCCAGTGAAGGTATCTCTTGACTTCTCCAGTTGAAGGCGTAGACAATTCTTGTGGCCGTCACCATGTATAGAAGAATTCGACCATATTGCTTTTGTTACTTTTGGTTAGCTACCACAAACATATTCAACAAATATAGCTCTGGACTAAATTTCAGATCAATTTCCAATATATTTTTAACTAAATAATGAATTTCCCCCCAATATTCCTTTGCCCTCTTACACTCCCACCACATATGATACATTGTTCCTAATTTCTTACCACATTTCCAACATCTATTTGAATAACTACTAAACGTTCTAGAAATAGTTTGTGGTGTAATATACCACTGATATAACATTTTATAAAAATTTCTCTCAAATGTACACTTCTTGTGAATTTTACATTTATATTCCAGACCTTTCTCCATTCAGCTAACTCAATAGAATAACCTAAATCCCTCAACCATTTAATCATATAATCCTTAATTATTATCTGTTCAGTTTCTAATTTTAAACAATATATATTTTCCCAATGATATGGTCACCCCTAATTAAGTATTTGATATCCAATTCTTTAAAGTCTGTACCCTTCTCCTGAATTCCATCTTCCACAATATCTTTCTTAAAGATTTCATATACTGTTCTATAGTGTAACCAATTACCTTGAAATCTCAATTTCTTCAATTCATCCAATGTTAACAATTCATCTTTACCTCCTCGTTTACACAGTATTTCTTCATATGTCAAACATTTCCTGTTTGTAATATATAATTCTTTAAAAAAGCTTTCCCGCACCGAAATCCATCTTGGCTTCTTTAAATAATTTTTTTTTATAAATATTCCACACTTTCAGTAAACTTTTTCTAATTATATGTTTATTAAATTCCGTATCATCTAAGCCAAGCCCCCTCTATCCTTACTATCAATTAGAATTTTTTCATTAATTCTGCTTCTTCCCTAACCATAGGAAACTTTAATTTTCTTAGACCAATCTTGGATAATTTTCTCATCTTTCAATACTGGAATAGTCTGGAATATATACAATAGCTTGGGGAGGTGCTTTTGCACTTTCTTCCTTGATTTTCCTCAATAATTGTCTTATCTATTTTCTGCCAGTAATGTGGAATCCTCTGAATATCTTAACCAGTGATGCTTATTCCTTCAATTTTCATGTCTCCTTCCTCCAAGTCTAATCCAGCTTTCCATATAATACATTCAGTATATAAATTAAACACCCAATATGGTGATAAAATGCCGCCTTGTCTGACTCTCTTGCTAATCTGAAACCATTCTGTTTCTCCATATTCTGTCCTGGTAGTGGCTTCTTGTCCTCAGTATAGGTTACAAAGCAGAAGAATCAAATGTTGTGGCACATCTACTTCTTTTAGACAGACCCATTGTTTTTCATTTTCTATCTAATCTGCAGCAAACAATGTAATAAAGCTTGAGTTGGGAAGTATGGATTCTGCTGAACTTATTGTAGCTGCTGTGCCTGCCCACTAAAGGCAAGGTAAATACCAGCGGCCTCCAGAATCATTCACTGAGCATATGTAAACAGCAAAACAGAGAGACGGGGGGCAGGGACGGGAATCAGATAAGCCTTCCTCATCAGCTTGCCCCCAGCGTGTTAAAAAAAGCACAAATCTATAAGTTTGGCCCTAAAAATTGAAATTGTAATTAAAATGGAGGCTGGTGAAAGAAATACATTTTGGGAAGAAGCTTTCAAGTAGCCTCTCAAAAGTTCTACAAGTGTTTTCTACTCACGCGAGATTTACCTGACCTGATTGTTTTCACATACTGCTAGTTTTGAGAGAAAATTTTTTCTGAAACATGTCTTTTTTTGGTGCTCGAGGAAGGAACCTATTCCTGTCCATTCCATGTTATTTCTTCTACCAAATTTTCTCCTAAAGAGGTAATGCCCACAACATATCTACCTTTGTTAACTGAAGTATACTTGAACAATCAAGGACCTCTGGCAACCTTCATAAGCAGCACCAGTGATACACAGTTTGGTGACAATGGTATTAATGAGGGCTAAAGACAGGTTGTGAATGAAATGCAATATTTATAAAAATCACGGAGGGGTAATGTGTGAAGAATTCACTTCTAGGACTTAACAACATTAAGAGCTTTTCTATTGATGTAATGATGTATATCCCACATGCATCTTCACAATAAAAATGAAAAATGACTTACAGTTTGGCTGAGGATCTGGAGGGAATCTGATTCTTATGAGGGCCAGAAGGATGAATGAAACAATGGGCCATGTTATTAATGTTAACAACCATAACTGTGAAAGAGAAGAACAGACAGCAAATAATCATTTCAGTTTTAAGGTTGTCAAAATGTTTTAACAGGTAACTTAGGAAAAAATTCTGTTGGACATTCATTTTCATCTGAGTAGTAAAACACATATTGATGATACCAGAGCATCTGACTCTTCTGCTGAGACCTGATGTAACAAATAATGGCCCAGATGCAATGTTGGACTCCCACTGCAATACCAGTGCGATGGAACACCCCTCCCTTTCCCTCCCCTACGTAGTCCACTGTGACATCCCCAAAGCAAGCACTGAATGGGTTTCTGGCCCTCCAAAGCAGGTTTTAGGGTTATCTGGGAGGTGAGTCTGCAATGGAAAAGTGAGATGTCTCTCTTCCCAACTGTGCTGGATTCTGCTATTCCACCAGAGTGCCCGTCTTAGGAGGATGAATGTAAAAGAACCAACATGCAGGCAGAAAAAAAGTTTAGAATCCTCAATAGGAGGAGTATTTACTAAAGAAACACATTCTCACGATAGGGTAGCTTGATTCTCTCTAATCTATATTAAAGAAGTTAAGACAGCAGGCAGGCATATTAGCACAGATCCTCCTTCATGAGACAAGAGAGCAAGAAAAGTCTTAAAAACAAAATGGAGAGAGAAAGAGTTCAGCATGGCTTAGTTCATTTTATTCACAACGGAGGGCAGTCACTTAATTAACCCAGTCTGAACCAGATAAATGCAATCCACTCATAATGCTTTGGAACAGGTTGCTGACAGGCAAAGCCAAGAAACAGGAAAGTTCTTAACATGGCTCTGTCTAAGCCATCTCATCCCTTGTGGACAAGAGAACAGCAAAAACAAGTGCAGAAGCTGCTTCATCTTCCCACACAACCTAAGAGAGTTTTGAAGAGGTTATTTTCTTAACCAAATAGTTATAGCGTACCTAATCTAAACTATTGCAACAGACTAAACCACTTTGACTGTCAAGGCTCCATCCTACAGAGTCTTGAAATTGCAGTTTAGTGAAATATCTTTCAACAAAGAATTCTAAATACTTCACTAGACTATAAATCTCAGGATTCTGTAGCATGGAGACAAAGGCAATTAAAGCACTATGAAACTGATATAATTGTAGAGTGCAGATAACCCCTATGTTGTGATCTTGCTGGATGTGATTTCCACTTCATTCACAGCAGTCCCTTGGACCATATGAAATAAAGAGAGGAGGATCTGCCTGAAATTAGAAGAGCAGGGAAAGTGTAGAAGGTAGAACTCTGAACCATGGCACTTGGGAGTGAGGTAGGGTATCCAAAAAACAAAATGCAATTCAAGCTGGTTTTATGTACTCTGTCTCTGACATTTGACTAGCTTAGAACTGGAAGACACAAGAAATATGTCAACCTTCCGCGATAGTTGTCCACATGAATAGCTGCTGTACTAGGCGACTATTTAAAGGACTGTCACCATGCCAGCAAGAAAAATAGGATGCCCCCATTTTAAGCAGTTCTTAAGCAGGGTCCTTTGAAAAGGAAACAGAAGCAGCATCTGAAAGAATTTAGTAGCAGTGCTAGTACTAGTACTAGTACTAGTAGTATGTTATTTATATCTTGCCCTTTTCCCAAGGACAACTTACAGAATATTAAAACCAGAACAGATTTAAAACAGTAAATAAACTTCAGTAAACATATGTAAAAGTTATTTTTCAAAGCAATTAAACAATCTATAAAATTAAATTCATTTAAAGATTCATTTTACACAGTAGCTGGCTGGAGCAGCTATTGAAGCAGCTTTCGGACAGAGACATCTATTCTTGTCATGATAAAGCCACAATATTTCCTAATGAAATTGTGTATTTAAATGTGAAACAAACTTTATGCACTCTGACTTTTTCATATTATTACTGAGCTGTGTTACTGAGCAGATGTGACTGGAAGTTTGGTGTGACTCCTAAAGCAATTCGTGAATTGATTGGTTTGTAAATGTAAAACCTACATGAGTTGACATGCTTCTGCATATGGCAGATACTTTTTCTGCTTTCTCCTCCAGATATTTATGCAAATAAGGCAGAGAGATTGTAAAGAGAAGATGCAGGTGATCCTATGCATATTTCCATACACGTCATTTACTCTCAGGGGCAACTAATGCTGTCATGTCAGCAGGAATAGTGAATCCATTCAGGGGTTTTGTCTGAATTTTAGAAGAGCTATCCAAGATACTGAATCATTTTCCCAAAATATGTACATGCAAAGTCATAGACAACTCCTTTATAGTTCAGACTAAATCCTAGGATTCCCTACCAGCCAACACTGCTTACTCTAAAGTCAGTCCCAACCAAGTAGGTATGCAGAGGAGGGACTGTAGACATAACCTCCATATACGAAACTGTTGAGAACAGTTTCAAATATAAGCATATGCAGCCACCCAAAAGTGGAGAGATTTCATGCTGTGTAATTCAAAGGGAAAGGGGAGGATTCACACAGTGGATGTACAGCCAAAGGTGAAAGTGAATATAAGAGGGAGGTGTAAGAGAGAACAACTTGCTGGAATGTGTCCTGATTTCTGACCTACCAGCAAACTGGTAGTCCCCTCAGACACTGCAATAGCCCTCAGTGTACTTGCCAGAACAAAATATGGATGGGGCCCCTGAACAGGCAATACAGTGAAAGTGATGAATTGTTGTAAGAGAGGACTTCCACAGTTTGAAGGGTTGGCTAAATGTGGATGCTGGCCATCATTACTTTCAGTGGGATAGACATTTGGATGCTACTATCTCTCCATAGTCTGCCACCACTGCTTATGTACCATTGATGTAGTTCAGGCTGACACTTCCTTACTGAACAGTGTTAGTGGTCAATGAGATGATCAGCATGATAGAGCAAGTAGAGTTGCCACCAGATCGGGACTATCCCAGGCCCTGAGATTTAGGAGCAAAACCTGAGTCCTGGAGATGTCCTCTGCTGATGTCATGGTGAAAGCCCTGGTGATATTACAAGGGTGGTGTCACAAGGATGGTGTCACAAGCAGCAGCTCCTCAAGCTACCATTAAGCACAATGCCTTAAGGATTCACCACAGCTGTATGAAGTATGCTATTTCAATAAAAACACCAAATCTAACAAGTGAAGAAAATACAGACATACAGAGATACACACTTTTCAAGGCAATGTTCTCTTCCCAAGCCTCCTCAGGTCTGGGTGGAGTGAATTGGGCTGACACAGATTGCACTGCAGCCCTTCCATGGATAACAGTTTCAAAACATCTGGATTGGGCTTTTCTTTGTGAGCCATTCCATCAGCTTTTCCACTGTTTGCTTTGAACTTTCTCTTATTCCTTTCATCTGCCTGTCTCCAGTTTCTGGTCACTCTTTCAATTGCATTGGTACTACCTGGCTTTACCAAGCATGACTCCCAGAGGCAGTGGACACTTTCTCAACATATTTCCCAGAGACCAATTCTAGAAGACATGACCCATACACCAAACAGAAACAGGGCAGTGTGGGAAGTCAGGAGGGACTGAGGACTGTAATACAGTTGGAGAGGTGCATGTGGCCCCAAATCCACATTCTAACAACACCTGACCTAAAGGGAAATTAGAGGCATGTCTAGATGAGTTTGTTCACTGTCCTCCTTGTACCTAGTCAAGCTTCTTGAGCTCTGGAAGGACTGTAACCACATTCAACTGAACCAGCTTGCAAATTTCCTTCAGACCTTACATTCCTGCTCAATGTAGGAAGTCTATAGGCGGAAGGAAAGGACTTTGGGTCTCCATGGTTACACTTTCAGAGTGTCTGCAGATGTTTCCAAAAAGTATTAGTGCCTTCCATCTCTGAGTCACGGGGTGGTTTCACAAGTGTTTTAAAGGAGCTCTTGCGTCAGGTGGTTTTGTAGTAAGAAAGATAAGCCCACACTGGGCAGAATGCTCATTTACAGTACATCTCTCTCTCTTTTACTTCATTGAGAATAATCACATATTTGCATTCAAAGCAGGAGGAAAGGCTCAAAGACTCTTTTAACATCTTGATGAAAAGACTCAAAGATCAGATGGACTTGTTTTTCAAAATATAGACACATGTAGAAAGACATTCTTGTTCAAAAAGACAACAGAGTCCTAGGGGAGAGAATAGCAGAAGGAATACTAAATAACTCCCCTCCCAAATCCATGTCCTAGCATGCATCTTCACCTGGCTGTCTCTTCTCACATCTGTCCCATTGCATCACCCTTTCTCTTGGGGATTTTGATTCAGTTTGAACCACTGCAAAGATAAAATACTCCCTGATGGAGCACACTGCTCCAACAGCAACTTTGGACTCATGGATATCTTAAAGCAGCTGCACTGATGAAAAACAAGTCACTGAAAAAGTTAAAAGGAGAAAGAACATTTTCTTTGGTTTCTAGAGATGAAACTGTAGTGGGGATCTGTTTTACTGTTTTGTAAACCAATACACAACCATAATTGGACACAGTGAAAAAAATACTCCAATTTTAGATAAAAGGAAGCAACCACAGGATGAAAATCAGAGAAGCCTGGAGTAGATAGCCAACCAGCCTGCCTCTTTAAGACAAGATCATCCATTCACCTCAGAGATTAGTTCAAAGGACTCAGAGGAGTTGCAATGAACAAGTAAGCAAGCAGTTTATTGTAATTTAGCAATTTGCCATTAAACACAGTTAAAGCTCAATAAGTAAGTGATAAATACTCTGTTTCAAACTCTGCCCATGGACTATCAGAGGTTGGGTAATCTTGCATAAAAACTTTAAGCTTTGTGTTACGCAACTGCAAAGCACTGAAAAAAAATAGATGTTCTAAGATACATCTTTATCAACGTTAGACAAGAAAAAGACACAGACCTTTATAGAAGATGACTTTCCCTTCAGTGATTTTAACAGCAGCTGGATATATTTATCGCTAAGACACTTATAGCTGGAGCAATCCAAAAGCATGAGTGCTTGATAGATAAAAGATCAGAACTGTCCCTCTAAGATGTTGCCTTTGGATGACCAATCCAATCTGCCAAAAGGAGAACATTTAATTTTGCCAAGTAAAAGCTACTCTCATCTTGTTATTTGGCAAGTCTACCAGATACCTTGGAAGTGATATATATGAAGGAATGAAAGAGTTGTAAAAGGTATTAGACTGACAAGCCTTAATTCCAGCTACCTGAGATTGCGTCTCCGTATCTTTGAACCTCTGGAATCATTTAGTGCTATAATATCCTCAAGCTAAAAGGAGAGAAGTGGAAAATCTCAGATTCATGGTGACCAACTGCATTTTTTGTTTCCATGTGTTTGGGCCCGTGTCCTCCACTAGCAACAAGATAAATTCTGAAACCTGCTTAAGCAAAATTTTTAACCAAAAAAACAAGGCTTTCTATGGACTTCAGCCTTGATAATCCTTACACTCAATTCTGCACAAATTATGGTAGTGCCTCCCTATGTGTATGGGGGGATACTTTCCAAGACCCCCTGTGAATGTAGTATACAGTACCCTGCAAAGCGAACTGAAGTTCCCTGGCTACTTCTGGTGACACCAGATCTGTTTCCTGTGGTGATGTTGGCAGAGGAGCAGTTAAAGGGGGGGGTCAGGCAAGGTGTGGGTGGCAGGACAATGGAATTTTCCAATGAATATTTTTACCACAGGTAACTGAAACCATGGAAAATGAAATCATGGAAATCAGGGCGGACTACTGTAATTCCAGTTCTAGAGGATACAGAAATTCCCAAAAGTCTATATAAATATGTGTTTTGCAGTCTTTCTATTGAATCCAGCTTAGCTATGGGCCAAAGCAGAGCCCCATGTAACAGTTTTGGAATAACTGTAGTCCTGCACAGTTCTAGGATGTCCTATAGAACCATTTAATCTATTTAATGTTCTGATGGCTAACAGAGTACCTCACTGAACTTATGAAGCTCATGTGCTGGTCCACTGGAAAAAAAAACCCAAGGTACTTAAAGAAGGGTACTTGCTCAAATTTACTTCCATAAAATGATCAGTTAAGTGTTTGTTTAGATTTACCAGATATTTTCAATTTTTGGTAGTTCACAGAAAGGAATTGATTTCTACGCTATAAACTTAACCATTTCAACCATCTATATAAACCCAACTGAGTGTGAAAAATCAAATTTTTAGCCTCTTCATAAAGGAGAATAGAGTATTTCTGGTTTCCTGTTTTAAATGGAAAATAAATAACCTTTTAAGAACTCTACTACATCATTAATAAAAAGGTTTAAAAGGACGGAGGCAAGTAAACACCCATTTGTCATTCTCTCTGTGACTAGCACAGAGTCTGATAGATGTCAACTATCAAGTCTAACTTGCAGGGACATCTCAGAATATAGAGTTATTACACAATTTTAGGAGTCTGCTGAGACATATTGCTGCATTATGTTATTTATTTATTTTAAACAAATATTTTGCTGCAATTTGGAAAGGGTATTTTTATACATGGCCAATTGCTACACTGTACTTCGGGTCATTCAGAGCACCAGGATTCCACACCCTTCAGTCACATTACCAAGAAAGTCACACATATTATACAGGTGCCAGGATTTCACTTATACACTTGGATCCAGAATGTCTATACATTCCATTTCTTGTTTATTATATCTACCTTCCCCCGATTCATGTTTCTCACATTCCATGTTCCTATAATAAATGTTGTGCAACTTCAGACTTTCTTTTCACTTCTGATCACATCAACAGCTGAATATCATTTTGGTTTGAGTCCAGTTGTGTCAGCCACAGTGCTACTCATCCTAGTCCTCTGCTTTTCCCCATCAGGTCAATGTATGCTTTCCAAATTGGGAATCTCACCCTCTGGCACTATGTTTTATTTTGGATAGTCTCATTATAGGTTTTTCATGCTAAAAGACATTTGGACGTGGTTTACCAGTGCCTTCTTCTATATAGTATTAATAAGTTTAACTATGGTGCCACTGCCGTTGTCTCTGAGAGATCCTCTGCCAGTTTCTCCCCCACCACACACACACACACAAACACTACTGCTGCTGTCCAGTAGCTGCCTGCTACATTTAGTCTGGTTCCTCAGCAGAAGCCTGTCTGACATAGGAGACTCTACCAGCAGTGATGCTATCATCAGCGCAACCGCTTCCCTCATAGGAGCATACAATCCCACCATCACAGAAAGGTAGTACCATTTCTATGGAGAAATGGAGTGGCATTAATAGTGAGGAGACATGTAGCAAAAGCAGTCAGGGGACATAATGCAAAGCCTGCCTGAATAATATCAATAAGACTTCAGGGGGAAAAGGACATAAATATATCCATAATCCAAGTTTATGCTCCAACTCCAGAGGTAAAAGAAGAGGAAACTGAAAAATTCTGTGTTGGAGTCCAGGAGGAAATTGCCCTCACACTAAAACAGGACATGTTGATAAATGTAAGTGATTGGAAGGCAAAAGTAGGAAATAGAGCAGAATAGAACATATAGGAGAATTTGGCCTAGGATAAAGAAATGAAGCAGAAGATTGACTGATTGAATTTTGTGAGGCCGACACTTTCTTCACTGCAAGCACATTCTTCAGGCAAACTATACATGGACATCACCTGATGTCCACATAGAAATCAAATAGGTTACATAATTGGAAGCAGAAGGTTGAGAAGCTCCATTCTCTCTGTGAAAACAAGACCAGGAGCAGATTGTGGCACAGAACATGAATTGCTAGCATCAGAGTAAAGAATAAAGCTAAAGAAGAACAATAAATCAATCTTTATGCCACACTAAACTTGAAGAACATCCCTGCAGAATTTGAAGATAATGTAAAAATAGATCTGCACTATGAAGCCTAGTTGACAGGGAGCCAGAAGAACTCTTGAATAAAGCTAGGGATACTGAATGCAAAAAGACACTATCTTCAGCCAAAAAAGGAAAAAAAAGATTCACTGGATGACAGATAAAACTCTTCAAACAATTAAGGAAACATGAGAAGCAAAACTAAAGTGGACAGAAATAAGGTCAGAACTCTTGTACACAGGGACAAAGAGAACTACTATAACTATGAATGCAGATAAATAGAAAATGACAACAAAAAGTGTAGAACAAGAGACCTGTTCCAAGAAATCATAGGAAAATATAACCAAGAAAATTTAAATCAAGAGTGGAGATGCTATGTGACTATCTGGGGATCACACTACATGATCAAGAACAAATAAAAAATTGATAGAAACAATACAATGAAAAACTGTATAAAAGTAAAGAAAATATGACAGATGAATTCAAGGGAGAACCATTTGAAGATGAATCTACAATGTTTGAAGTGAAGTAAAAGCTACTCTGGAAGCACTTGGGAGAAATAAATCCCCAGGAACAGATGGCATACCAGTAGAGCTCTTTCAACCTACAGAGACAGAATCCACTCAAATTCTAACAAAAATCTGCCAACACATACAAACAATAAAATAATGGCCCCCAGATTGGAAATGGTCAACATACATTCCAGTCCCAAAAAAAGAGGAAAGCAGGAACTGCAGTAACAACTGGATCATGGTGCTAAATGCCCATGCAAGCAAAGTGCTGTCCAAAATTTTACAACAAAGACTTTTACCAGCTATGGATTGAGAAATGCCAAATGGCCAAGCTGGCTTCAGAAAAGGAAGAGGCACTAGAGATCATATTGCAAATGTGCATAATGAAGCACACCAAAGAACTTTAGAAAACAATCAGCCTGTGCTTTACAGATTATAGCAAAGTTTTTGATTTTGTAGACCATGAGAAATCATGGATTGCTCTTAAAGAAATGGGTGTGCCACAGTATTTGATTACCCTGATGTGGAACCTTGAAATGAGAGAACAGATTATTCTGTTCTCCAATTCTCCTATCCATAATCCTATTCAGATTAAGGAGAAAAAAAATGATTTGCAATTGGCAAGGGAGTCAAGCAAGTTGGAAGGAGGAGGTGTGAAAATTGGAGAAAAGAACATAAACAATTTAAGGTATACAAATACCACACCTCTAGCAGAAAATAGGTATGACTTGGAATAACTACTGAACAAAGTCAAGGAAGAAAGTGCAAAGGTAGGGTTACAGTTAAATGCTAAGGAAACAAACAAACAAATAACCACAGATGATTTACATGACTTTAAAATAAACAATAAAGGCATTGCGATAATCAGATTTCCTATACTTTGGCTCACTCATTAATCAAAGGGAATACTACAGTCAAGAAATCAGAAGAGGGGAAAAAAATCCATGCAATTCCCATCTGTTCTGTTAAGTGATACACATTGTCTCAGCATTTTTGCCATCTAATTCTTCTGCATATGTAGGCCAGACCCAAGGCATCACTATTTTCTGATGTGACAGATCTCAAGGGGAAAAAAATTGTCGTTACAATGGAGAATTGAAATTTTATGGTTTTCTTCTACAGACTGTCTCTGTTATTCTTCAACTTCTCAAGGGTGAGGTGGGAAGGCAACTTTCTGTCTTTATGGAAATGCTCTGTGTAACATCCAGAACCAGACATGGAGACCTGAAGGCTTTTGTGACTCTATCAGTGTCACTTCTGTTTCCTCTTCATAACAATTTTTCTACCATCTTTGCCTGATGAAAACATCACAAAGCTTTGCAAGCAAGCATAATGTGTCCCCAATAAGTATTTTGGATTTTCAGTTTTGTTTAATGGCGAACACAGCTACTCCTACAACTGGTACCTGTTGTAACAATCACTATAACCACTTCTGAGTGTGATCATTTCTCTAATCACAATGAAATAAGACAATAAAAGGACATTATCTCAAGCAGAATAGCAGCATTTTCAGCAAGTCAGATAAGAGCTTCTAACTTAAGACAACACATCTTTGAGCTCTGGCCATGAGCACATATATCACCATATTCTTGGTTGGTTTTCCCCCTCAGGCAGATATTATTTACACACACACACATATTTCTACTGTTTTCTTTTAAAATTTCACACCCTAGACCCCAAGTGATCTAAGAGTTTCTTTCATTTTGAATGAATCATTATACTTACTGGTTGCCTTTTGACACTCAGCCAGTTCTTCCACAGTAGCACTCGCAGGTGCTGGAAGAGGGAACCCATCCTTGGAAAACTTTAGGAAGAGCAAACAAGCTACGTCTTTTCCCTTCCCGGCCTCAGGTTGCCAAAAGAAATTAAGCCGTGCCCCACTAAGGCTTTTTGTATGAGCTTTCTCCACACAGCATAGTTTTCAAGCAGTTAGTTCATCAACCTGTCTCAGCTCTGTACTCATAGCTTTCTCACTGTAATAGTCCCTAGCCAGTGCAATAGGCTAAAGGCAAAGGAACACAAACAGTACTGACTAGTGTTAATTATAATATGTTCTCTCTGCTTTCTTCAGGCCCTTTATGATAAAATGGACAACATTCCAAGAAGATGCTTTGTTTGAAATAGAAGACACACACCTTTTTCCCAAGTAGGAACTCCCTACCACCTACACATATAGCCTGCAGAAGTAGTCTCATGAATGTAATGAGCAAGGAACTTTCTTGTCAAGCCAGTGTGGCCACTTTTATTTCTCTCCCCTGCTTTTATATGTGTTTTCTGGGGCTGATGTAAAACAGCAACTGGCATTTTATATTGGCTATTTAACAGCAGTGGAATGAATGGTAACGTTTGCCTTAAATAAGTAAGCGTTCCTACCCCTGTTAGAGCAATGTGTGAACAGACTACGGGATGTATTTCTTTATTTAAACATTTCTCACTTTCCCTATAGAATAAGATCTGGGGGTGGAGTATAGATAATATCAACTACACAAAAAACATTGTTAATACATATATGTTTAAGGGGTTAACAGCAGGGTAAAATGATTCAAAATTAGTATTGTATCACTCCCACTGGTGGGACACAAAGAAGGGCTTCATTATTCAGGCAAGTGTATAGGTAGAGGTACACCTCCAGTTGTCAGCATCCCAAGTCATTTAAGACTTTAAATATGATCACTAGCTGGATACAAACCAGCACCGAAAGCATACTGACAGCCAGTTACCTGCAGAAAAACAGTTGAGATTGTTGTAAACCTCCGGAAGCTGATGGCTCACGTCACTCAAGAAGACCTCCATGAAGAACTGTGCTCTCTCCCATCACATGAGTTTTAGTCCCCTTTGCCTCTCCCTTCCCTCCTCCCCATCCCATTGAATGGAAGGTTCATACAAGGAGCCAGGTGGCCAATTGCTCCTGCTTTCGAAAAGGGCTCCTTTCTCCCCCACCTTTCTAGGAGGTGGCCAAGATCTGGAAGGCAGCCTTGGTATGTTACCAGCATCTTCTCTATCACCCGGAACATCCTCAGCAGGAGTGCCAGACCAACTGGGACCTCCTAGAGGTGCTGATGCACATGGAGGATGAGGATGCGGAGGCAGCTGAAGTGAGCAGGCTGAACCACTGGCTCCACAAAGGGAGATCTTTTGGCCTCCAAACAAGACTTACTTGACTTTCCCCCTTCCCCCAACCAACCCCTGAAAGGAAGGTTCATATAAGGAGCCAGATGGCCAGTTGCCCCTGCCAACAAAAAGAAAGGCTCCTTTCTCCTCTCCCCACTTTTCAGGATGTGGCCAAGATCCAGAAAGCAGACCTGGTGTTTTACCGGTATCTTCAGCCAGATACTTTCTTCTCCCCTCCAAAGGATGATCATTGCTCCCTACCTCATGATCTTATAGATCTAGAAGCATCTAGTGCTGCCCATCCTGTTGGACTCTTGGCCTCACCTAGCAGAGCTCTCTTGCCCTTTGGTTCCCCTCCCGTTCCTGCTCTTCCCTGGCATTGGATAGCTGCCACTCTGAATCCTGTCTCACCTCCCTGTGCCTCTCTACCCCGATCCCTGAGCCAGGAGGAACGAGATGAAGCGGCCCTGAACCCTTGCCAATGGTCCATCTTTAGATCCAGAGAAGGTAAGGCACAGAGTCCCCCTGGTTAAAGACTGGGACTACCACCAGGAAGACCTTCCTGCCTCGGACATCATTGGGATGCGGAGAAGCTGTGTCACCCGCAGAAACTCCTATAGGACAAATTCATCTTGGACTTCTGGTTGTCTTCTCTGGGGCAGTTTCAGCTTTTAAGTTGAGATCATCGAGTCTTAGGCCTGGAGAGGACTTGGAAGCCATCTCAAACATTCTAATAACGGGGTCCTGGGACTCCAGCACCCAGTTCCAGCAGTTAGCAGCTTGGCTACAGCCCTGTCTGAGCAAGTGCACTTTCTCACCTCATTCTAAGACTGATCTTCATCTACAGGACATGACAGTTACCCATCTGTGTAGAACAAATATAAGGGTCATGTCAAAATGGTCAGATTATCCCCAAATCTTCTGTCTGAGATGATTAACTTGAACTGAGATTACACACAAGAAATGCATCCCTGTTGATCCAAACCAATTTATCTTAGCATCAACAGCTCTAGACTACAAATGTCTTCTCGCATATGAAATAAAGCAGTTAGTCTTTTAAGTGCCACAGAACTCGTTTCACTCTCCTTTTTTTTCTGAAACAAATACACATATCTCTTTGAAGATTACCTTCCTGTTGGTTAGACCTGGTCAGAACAGTATGAGGGTATTGCCCTTCTGTGAGCTCTTCATCTACCAAGCAAAATCTTCACTGAACCCTTCACTCCACTCTCCATTCTCCATTCATTCTCATATCCTGGAAGGTGGTTGCAGAGCTCCATGGAACCATTCTTTCTTCTCTTTCCTTGCTGACAGGTGAAGGAACTCCTGCATCACCTATGCCACCTGGACTCCAGTCCCTCCTCTGGACAGACCATGCGGACAGTGGACTATGTGGCCCGAAGTACTCGAAAATGGCCACAGAGCACTTTTGGGAGTCTTCCTGGAGATAAGAGGGCTGCATCTTGTTCTGCCCTGAGTTTTGTCTCTTGCCTTCCAGCAAGGATGTGGCTTCTTTCTGCCCTATTGTTCTTCTTTACAAAACTTTTAGTGAAGTGATGTGCACCATCCTCAGCTCATTCCACTACATTCTGGATGCGATGCTGCACTTGCTCTTGGCTAAAGTGAAGGAGGGCCCTTACTGTCTTGGAAGAAGGAGGAGAAGGTCAGTTATCCTTTGGATGCAGCTACAGTAAGAAAGGCACCCAGAAATGGTCTGTCCTAATGACTATTGCACCCTTTTCTTCAAGATCCCATTTCTACCAGGCAAAAAGGCCTTCTGGGACATCCATAAATATGGGGAGGAAGAAGGGCTGGTTAGGGAGACATAGACCTCCAAAGCATTGCCAGGAGACATTTATCCTCATCCAATTTTTTTCTTTGGGGATTGGGGAAGCAGAGCTGGGGAGAAGACCTCACTTTGCAGTCTGTGTACAGCGGTCCCCCACTTATTGAGACCAGATTCTGTTTCTCTCCTCAGGCGAAGGAGACTAGAGTCATCTGGGAGATCACCACATCCATAGTGATGCCCAGAGGTTGGAGGTTTGGTTCCCAGAACTTTTCCTCTCCTTGGTGAACTTCAACCAGATCTCCGGGGCTGAGAAGGATGTGCCTAGCGGGAATCAGGACAACAGCTACCTGCCTCCAGACTAAGTTATGTGATTAGGTGAGCGGTGGAGAGAGAAATGGATAATGGAATTTCTACCTCTCTTCAGGAGCCTAGATGTGAAAATCCCTGCACTAAACTTTCTTGTCAACTCAGACTTTGAATGCCCCTCCTTGCCATGGAATCCATCTTCTCTGCAGAAGAGCAACAATGATCATCATGAGTCTGCTGAACAGGGTGTCCCAGGATGAGTCCTATGAGAAGATGCTTTGCCACCCAAGCTTCTGCTCTGAGAGAGTGGCCCTCCTGGTGTGGCAAGGAGACAGGAGGACAGATGTTCTCCTCCCTTGCTCCAGGTCCATCATGGTTTTACTCCCACTTTGTTCCTTTCCTTTATCTTCTGCAAACCAGCCAGAGCCCAGATTCCCTGGAGAAGATGTGAAAACTGCTGACAGCTTGCCTTCAACATCACAGCCCAACTATCTGCCATCTGAGCAAATAGGGTCTTCTCAACATCTGTGAGAACTGCAAGGTGGTAAGCCAGAGGCAACCCCCCTGCCTCAACACCCTAAAAAGAAAGCCTGGATTCCAAGACTCAGACATACACTGATTTGGTCAACAGGTCTCCCTGGGGAGATAATGGAGATAAAATTAACACAGAACTGAGAAACCCTGCAAGTTCAAATTGTAGACAAACACCCTGAAACATGACAGAAGATCTCCAGTCTGTCTTTCACTGCAGAGGAACTCTTAGAAATACCTGCCTTTGGGCATGATGCACCATTGTCTTTGCAGTTGGTAAGCCTTCAGGATTTCATTGACAGTATCTTCAGGAGTGCCCATTCTCCCATCATTGACATTATCCTGGAGTTCTTGGCTTGGTTGACTAACTGGGGCTCCATCTGGGGGGGTGGGAGTTTGAGCCCCCACAAATGCTGCCGTGGCTGCCCAGTACCATGATCTCTTCTGTCACATGAGTCTTGGCTCCCTCTGTCTCTCTGTCTCAAGGGAGGGGGTGATCTTGACCTTTCCTCTTCTCCCTCAGCCTATGAGAGGAAGGTTCACACAGGAGGCCAAGGGGTCAGTTGATTCTTCCTAAAAAAGTAACAGTTTTGTTCTCCCCTCCCTCCATCCTTGTGCCATTCCCCTGAGAGCCAAGGAGTCTGCCTGACAGAAAACTGGGGACTATCTAGGGAGGTATGTGGAAGCAGACCTCCTCTGGTCCCTGCCCCACCCCCTCTGCCTCTATTCGTCCTCCCATCACCAGCCCTAGAAGGGCCTGGCCAGAGCATCAAGGGGAAGGAGTGGTTCCTGACCCTCTCTGCAGGCCAGAATAGGAAAAGAAGGAAGTTCCTGTATCAGACTGGCGCTCTGCTGGTTTGCCAACTGGAGACCTATCATTATGGTAACCTCTTCATGTCCCTTGGTACTGATGGTCACCACTTTGCTTTCTTCCTGCCTCCTTTCTAGCTGCACTTATCAACCTCCTTGCTTGTAAAACCAGCTGTTGGCTTCCCTTTGCTCCAAGAGATAGAAAGTAGCAGCCAGGAGGGGCATACTACACAGAAGCCATGAGGTGGGGGCAGTAGAGGCACCTCCTAAAGCAACTGGAAGAATGCAGAGGGAGAGAATTCTCTGGTTTGTTAACATGGCAGCTCGATCTGTCTGCTCCCCTTGTGACTTTCACTAGAAGGGAGGTTTGGCTGCTGGGGTGGAAAGGAAGAAGGAGTAGAACAAATCCAATGACACTGATTGGTGGTGCTTGCAAGTGAACTTCAGGGGCCTCCACAGTACACCAACCAGAGCCTGTAAGGACCAAGAAGAGAGGGAAAACAACAGCGTTAGTTGTGTTCTTTTAACGTATTTAATTATGATGTTAGATTTTTGCTCAATTTTATAGTTTTTTGACTTATGTGAATTGTAACTTTTGTTGTGTAGTCCCTATAAGGAACATTATAATTTCATGCAATTTTATGTTGTGTTTCCTGATTATACTACTTACAATGTTTGTGTAGAATAAATATGCCCCAATCTTTTTACTCTGGTGCTCTCTCTTGGTTCTTTGGGTAAGTGTTAAGTTTTCCTCTTATTGGACAGGAGACCAGCACCTGTGGGATGCAAGGGATGGGACGCAAGGGCCTAAAAACTGTCCCTACCCTGTTCCTGCTAGAACATCTCCCAGAGCACCATGCTGGTCTCTGCTCCAATATTAAACAGATGGGTTACCTGGTCACCACATAGTTGCCAAATCAGAAGGTCAGATGTTAGTGCTGAATTGTACCATTTTAATCTGGTAAAAAATGTTAATTTGCTGTAGATTTTTCTGTAACTGCCCTTGTCATTTCATGTGATTTGTTGTGGATCTTAACTAGACTGGTTGAAGAATAAATTTGTCAGCATCTTTTTTACTTTGTTTCTCTCTTTGGATTCTTTGGGAGGACTGTTTCCTCCTCTCTTCTCTTCTCTTCTCCTCTCTTCTCTTCTCTTCTCTTTTCTTTTTCTTTTTGGAAGTGGGGCGAGGTTAAATAGTGTCTAGAGGAGACTTGAGCCTGCAAGGAGAAAGAAGAGAGGAGAAGACAAGGTTACTTCTTATTGCTGAAATTGTGTAATGTTTATGGTTAAGCTGTGTAATACTAGCCTTATGCTGTTATCTTGGTTGTATGTTTCTGTGCAAAACTTTGTAAAATTCCTGAAACAAGAGCTATTTCTTTGGTTTTTCAAATGCTGGCAGGAGCAGAAACATGTTCAGATCTTTTGACTCTGGGGCACTCCTTGGATTTGTGCAAAGAGATACTGAGGGAATCCCCAGCTGCCTTTTAAGGAGAGACAAAGGCTACACAGCACCTGCAGCTGGTCGGAGGCAGAAATCAAAGGGAGAAAAGCAGGAAGGGACCTTAAACAACTGGTCCCAGTCCCTCCTAGAGGATTCTACCACATGCACGCGCGCGCGCGCACACACACACACACACACACAAGTACAGGAAGGATTGGCCAGTCACATGTGTTGCACCTTGTATTGCCTTTTCACTTGGCACGCTCAGCTGTTGTAACAGGTGGGGCTTCCATGCCCTCCAACAGCCCATTCTTCTCATGGCTACCAATAATGACAGAGAACAGGGTCAACAGGCCATTGGGCAGAGTCCCCTCCCTGGCTGGTCAATATTCTATGCAAATTCCATAAAGGGGTGTCCCCAGTACATTAAGCTACAGGCATTGTTTACTGCTTCTGCAGTGGTCAAAGGGAGAGTCACACGGAGCTTCAGAATATGTTTGCCTTTTGCCCAGCCCAACCCAGGCAGGAAACACCCTGAAGGCAACCCTCTGTCCTTGCAAGTCTGTGGGAGAGCCATTTCCTCTCCCATTTTCTGCGTTAATGGAGTGCAGACTACTTTAGCACTTTTAACTCAGTTTGCAGTAGTGGAAGTAAGCTGAGAGGATGAAGAGGAAAAGTGGGAAGAAGAGAGAGAACTGGGACATTTTAAAAGCACTTGAAAACAGAGGACAACAGAAGGGTAATCAGGACTGTCCCTGCCAGATTCCAGGGGGTTCAGGGAACTGAGCCAAACCCAGGGCTGCAGAGAGGTCATACCCAAGCATAAGAGAAAATGGGCTACATTGATTCTCATTCTTTTTGCTGCTGTCCCCTTGCTTCTAATGCCCTCTTATTTCAGCTTTAATGATTAGAGAATTTATAATTCATTTTGCAGGACAAGACTCCCAGATGAACACGCAGTTTAAAATGCTAACTGAATACAAGTCAAGTAGAGAACAGCACAAGAGTGCGGGACAGCCAGATGAACCGTTCAATTGGCCAAATGGGCAAGGTTCAGAAGAAGACAGTAAGTTTAGTACCACCACCAGAAATCTGAAAAGGCCTAGATAAATTTTGAAAAGTATTTGCCAGGCACCAAATATGTGTGAGTGTGGGTGGCAGGCATTCCTCTCTTGGGTGGCCACTCAGAACATGACGGGGGCACAATGAGAGAAAGCTGTGGTCTCTACCAGCCCCCAAGCTCTGATGGAGAGGAGAAAAGAAGGCCTTGGAGGGAAAAAGAAGAACTCGAAGGGCAAAGAAAGGCGTTGGGACGCTCCTAATGCATTTCCCGTGCCTCCCTCCATCTTTGCTATTTCCTGGTTCCTTCCCTTAAGAATACAGTAAATAACTTTAGGCTGGAAAGCCAATGTTTGAAGAGCCAAAATTTAAAGAGTAAAAGCACTTTCAAGTAGAGTAGTCCAAATCACTGAACAGATGTGCAAAAGGCAGTGTGTCCTTCTGCCAACACAGAATTCCTCAGCCACAAACTGAGACTACCAAGGAAGAAGGGGTGTCAGGCTGCACTCTACTGGCCCCAGAGATCTTGAGGCTCCTTTGAATTGCAGAAGGAGGCAGGATAGGCCAGGGTGAAGGGAACCAGCCTCTCCTCTGTGGGACAATAGGGCCCTGATCATCACTGGCCTAGAGAATAAAACCTTTCCCTTCAAAAAGCCTACTTCCTGCCTCCTGAGGGGAAAAGAAACTGAAGATCTCACATAGTGTGGAACATCAAAACTGTGCAAAATAAAAATGATTATGTCTTTACCTTTGTTACCCTGAGAATTGGGGGTCCCGTGAGGGGTGCCCAAATAACCAAAACCAACACAAGCAAGATGGGGAAATTAGCTGGAGCACTCTCTTAAGCTAACGAGAGGCAGGGTAACTTAGCGGGAATCTTTTACCCTATGTATACAGGTTCAGGTCAGTGAGCAGTCAGACAGTTAAAGTAGCAACAATTTATTTATTAAACAGATAGCAATTATTAAGAAAACACAACCTCACAGCTAACTAAGAAATAGGAGATAAGAGTTTTGGGGAAAATGGGTGATACGCCACCTTTCTCGTAGTCCTGGAGAAATCCAATTGAAGAGAAGGAAACTCAGCACAGCGGCTGAGGGGAGCTCGCAGAATGAAGTGGCGGCAAGGTAGTCCAAGCGGGCAGTCCAGCGAGAGATCCGAGCATTACAAAGAGCTCTCGGGGCTGGGGGTTTTTATTAGGGGAGGTATGACCATGGGCTAGTCTGGTCTTGGGCGAAAGCAATGAGTTTTGGGCTGGAGACAATGTCTCCAAAAGGTCAGAATTTACATGATTGAGTTAAGGTCTGAATTGACAATAGTATGGCCAGTATGTAGATGCGGCTAGCTTGGCCACTAAGCACTCAGCTTGCTAGGGTGCCCTCTCGGGGCAGAGGGTCTCTTTGTTTTAACACGCATTTGTAATGAAGGTGTTTGTTTTGGGAGGTCTCCTAAAGCAGATCTGGCAGTTTCTGGCTTGCTTTGGTGTAAACAAGTATGACTCAGCATTTAATAGCCATGCCTAGCGTCGTGTTTGTTCGATGGCCTCACAAACACTTGGCTGGTGGCAGAGCAGGGCCGAATTATGATATCAAAATGATATCTAAAGGTTACCAAAGGCCAGGCCAGTTCACGGTGGTAACACCTTGTCAGCATTTACATTGCTTGGATTAGGCGTTTGCTATCTCTCGGCCTTACAGTGGGTCAGTTTTAGAACAAAAGCCACGGACTTAAGTTTGGAAGGCCTGAGCAGGCCTGCTGAGGCTCCTGGAGATCTTTCATTCATGGGGTTGCCCTAACTCACAGCTGTCTTGATGGCAAACAGCAGCAAAATAATTCGAAATAAATTTAGCAAAATTTAACAAAACACTGAAACAGCACCAAAAGCACATATGGGACTTTGGTTGAGAGTAAAAAAGCCTGTTTTCTTGTTTAGGAGTGTAGTGCTGCCTTGGCACAAGGCTCAGCTCCAGAGATCAAATAACCTTAGTGCCAGTCAATATGCCCACTGCACCAAATGCCCAGGGGCAACTATGGAGAGACAGCTGAGGAAGCCCCGCAGCCCCTGTTGTTTCCCCGCCGCCTGGGAGAGAGGCAGTCCCTTGCCCCCTGTGCTCGGAGTAGCCCCACCGTTCCTTAAGGGGAGCCTCAGCAGAGAACGAAGGGCTCTCAGACCTGCTCTCCAGCCCCCCAAATGGATCTTGCCCCATATCAGATCCCCAAAGTTGTGAGAGAAAGGAAGCAGAGACGTCAAGCATGGAATAAGAGGAGGGAGGGAGGGCGGGAAGGCTGCCTAACCCAAATGTCAGGAGGAGAGGAAAGACCCCGAATTTGCGCTTCCTGGTGGCCCTGCCTGAGGCCTGCCTGTGGTTTCAATACTGTTATCCAGAGAATCCACCTCCCTTGGCTGCTGATTGGCTGTTTCTGGGGGGAGAGGGCACAGAGGCTCCTGGGAAGAAGAGAAAGAAATCATGCCAAAAAGATAAATAAAAAGGGGGACATGGTGTCCAGCCCTTGCAGAAAGGGGAAATCCAGAGGCTCCCTTGAGGCTGGGAGGCATGTGGGGCTGTTCTGGAGAGATCCCAAAATGCTGTTCCTGGCCATTGGTCAGAGATTCCTGAAAGCTTTGACCAGTAACTTGCCCCTATCAACCATGACCTGCCTCACTGTCCAGGACCAAACTCCTCATGTCTCACATCAACACCTTGAACCACCTCAGTCCTGGGAATAAAATATAGTGTTGGGGCAGAACAAAGTATGAGAGGAATTTTTTACAATCCTCAAATGATGATGAGGGCAAAAGCACATAGGGATGGGAAGGATGGGCTCCACAGACCCCCTTTCGGAGGCCCCTTGGCACTTGGGCCCCAAAGCATGACAAACTTTGCTTGTCTGAGGTAATAACAATGAGAAAGAGCCCTTTGATGTCTTGTGGGTAATTTTGCTTATTCAACCAGTGTTGCAGAATCAGAGACAGAGACCCACGGTTAAGGAAAATTGTTTATTGTGCACAATGTCTCAGTGGGGTCATCCCCAAAGTCTGAACCCCGCCCCTTTACATTCACAGGAATTTATACATTTTCCAGTGCAAGACATCACATGTCCAAGAAAGGAAACTGACACAAACAATAGTTCCCACCATTCTCCAGCGCAATCTTACAAATGCCGCAAAGCATAGCGAGGCACATTCCATCCTCCCTAACATTCTATCTCAACAGAGTTCTATTGTACTCCTTTCAAACACAGAGAGACTTCAATTGCACAGGAAATTAACTGCTTTTCCCTCACACCCTGAGGTCATCTAGACTGACCCACATTACCAGAAACTCCTTGAGAGCAACACCCGTGGCCCCTGGCCTGAGGAGAGAATAATGGAGGTCTCCACAGCCTGAGGGAGAAAGAAATGTCCAATTTCAAGAAAATGTAGAAGAGCTTTCCTAGAGGGCTGGAGAGAGTCAGTTTGATTCTGTGCGGTCCAGCCCCACCATCTTGGAACCTCTGTCTGATCTGTAAGGCAGAGGAGCAGGGCAAGGAAAGCATGTGGCAACCTTGCCTGCTTGGTCCCCCTGAGGAAGCTCCATGCTTGTTTTCCTCCAAAAAGAGTCCACTTTTGCTCCCAGTTTCAGGGCCTTGTGTGTACTTCTCCGGTAGGGGCTGTGGGGGTGGTGGGGTTTAACAGAGTGGCAAAGTTGGCTTAAAATATACACAAGGATGTTAGAGGATCCTCAATTGCCCTCTCATTAGTATAATGAACAAGACTATTGATTAACTCTTCTATTGACAAATTGTATGAATAACCTCTGTACTGTCAGGTTCTGTATGAAACTATTATTGCTGAAATTGGGAGTACATTTGTTACATCAATGATAGACTTGTTTGTGAACATTATGATAGTTACAAACTGATCTTTTCTTCCAGACAGCTGACAGAAGAGTTAGATAAGAAATAACAAGTATTCAGTCTTAAGTGAAATGCTGATCTTGCCGATGTATGTTTTATTCTGCTTTCCTAATTGAGAAAATACTATAAAAACATGAGGCTTGAAGAATAAAGTTATCCTTTTGGATCATTACTGCTATAGTAGGTTGGACTGAACGAAGTTCTGATTATCAGTGGGATCCTTTGGCCAAAGAAAACTCTTTTGTTTGTTTTATTGTATTGCATACTTTGCATTCTGTGTTGCTGCCTCACTTCCTACCATGTTTCAGAGCTCATCCCAGCTCCGAGTCCAACCCATTCGGATACAATGGGTATAAGATTTCGACCCGCTCACAGCAATTTTATCAGGCAACCACATACCCAAACCAAATGGGAGGTCAGCTTTAAAATTTTGTTAGACGTGAGGGATGATTATGGTGGTAGATGAAAAGATGTGATGGGATTTGGATAGCTAATAATTTAATTGACTTTAATATGGGGCTTTCAGTTGGTCTCAGAAGGGCATGGGACACTGACTGGAATAGTTGCCTATATAAGGAAAAAGGAGATAGTAGGTTCCCTTTCAAAAGTTGATCTACTTCAATAAGGGAAAACACATCAGTTTTTAAATAGATGCCATCTACCTCTATTGCAGCTCTTACACACAGACCTCACACTTTCGCTTCTTTGCTAGCAAGGCTGAAAAATGA
This sequence comes from Iguana delicatissima, assembly GCA_948472985.1. Taxonomy (NCBI): domain Eukaryota; kingdom Metazoa; phylum Chordata; class Lepidosauria; order Squamata; family Iguanidae; genus Iguana; species Iguana delicatissima. Next base: position 254,809 of record CAOKZL010000579.1, on the reverse strand, counting down.
AAGGTTCCTGTCAAGATTTAAGGTGGTTCTGTAGTAAGGCACCTAAATTCTGGAATGCATTCTTCTCTGAAATAAATGATATTACAAAGCACCATCCTGCAAACATTCCAAAGGTTTTTGCCCTCCTGTGCTTTATTTCAAAGAGTCAATAGAAAAGTGTCTCACAAATATTTAATTGATTATCAGTTGCTGCCAGCATCCCTTAATTTTTGGAAAGATTTAAAGGAAATATCTCTGATGACCAGGTACAATAAGGTGTATCAAGTAGCTTTGACTGAGGAAGAAAACCAGAATTTGATCAAGATTTGGAATTAGAGTTTTGGGGGGGGGGGGAGATAAAGTTGGATTTTCAAAGGCATTGAAGTTTTGTTGTCTGAATGAGTAAGGCAACACTTTCAGCATCTTTTAATTTGATATATAGCTGTGTGCCTTAACTGCAAAATAAGAATTGTTGGGATCAGGGATAGTGATGTTATAATAGAATATCAATCTACTTTTTTTTAAAAAAATATCTAATAGAGGCCTCAGAGAGGCTCTTTCATTCTGTGAGAGCCAGTGCCCCCATCTTGGAGCTTCTGTGTACCTTTCAAGGCAGTAGAGCAGGGCCAGAAACGCTTCTGGCAACCCTGCCTACTCAGCCCTCCCCAGCAGAGGCTCCTTGCTTTTTTTTTTCCCTTCAAAAGGGTTCTCTTTCTGCAAGGATTCCAAGGCTTTGTGTGTTTCCGTGGTCGCCTGGAGACAAGGTGGTTCCGAGCCCAACTGAAGCTGCCATTGCCTTGCTGGGCGTGGCTGCAGACAGAGGCTGTCGTGGGTTGCTCCCACCGGGGGTCCCATTTGCTGCTGCCTCTGCTCTCGTCTGCCTGCTGCTGAGCTCTTCAGTGCCTTCTTACCACGATGGCCCTGGCCAGACGATTCAGAGTAAGTGGTAATGCTCCCTCCACTCCCGCTGCTGGCCACAGAGAGGTTTGAGGAGGAGAAGAGGGCCATTGGAGGGGGTCCACCCTCCTGCTCGTTTGGACCCTCTTCCAACTTTCAGGCTACTTTGGGGCAGTCCATGACCAGTAGGCCAGGGAGCCCTCCTCCTTCCTCTGTGAGAAGCTCTGGAAGAGGTATCCACTCATCTGCTGCATGGACACCAACCAACAGAAGGTTCCTATGGTTCCTTCAAGGCAAGCCCCCTCCAACCTCCCATTTCCTTCCAGGGTAGGTCTTCCATTTCCCTCCCCACACAAGACCTACATGTGCCACCAACCAGGGAAGGCAACTGGCCCCAACAGAGGTGACTGGGATCTGTAGTAATGAAAGGGAGGGTCTGCCTTTACACTTTGGCCCCTAACTTATCATCAAGACTTTTCAGTACTGCAGTTTGGAGTTCAAATCCTGAAGAGTGTGTTGAGGGAGGCACTAGGAGCAGAAAAAGGGTGGAGGCCCCTCCCATCCTCACTCTCACCACAGCCCTTCCCTCTTCTCTCTCCTTCAGCCAACCACCACCCACATGCAAAACCGTTCTCCACCTCACAATCCACTCCTGCCAACCATTCAATCTGAATGTGCATACCCAGCCTCATAAAGGACTCTCCTTCCTCAGCCAATCACTACCCACACTGCAAATTCCATCTCCACTTCACAAGCCACTCCTGCCACTCAATCTGCATGTACACCTCTGCTTCACCTGCCATTGGGACATGAATAGTTTCTGGGAAGATATCATTCCTGAAAAATAATATGTGATTTATATTCAGCCTTTTTTAACTGTATGGCATAAAGAAAAAATAAGGTCATGGCAAAACAGAAGGGCCCCAGTATCCCTGTGTACCAGGGATACCATCTTGTTTGGGAGAGACCCAGGTGGTGCCAAATTCAAACCTAATAGGAAAGGGAGCTCTGCGGTTCTCTGTGATCCTGCTTTCTTAGGAGGCCAAAATAGGGAGGTAGGATGGGCAACTCCAAGACCACAGCAGGACCTGGTTGCCTCCTCTCCCCAAACTTCTAACAAATAAACCATGGACTGGAAACACCAAAATCTTGGATGCTCCCTAGGGCTGACTTCACTTTGACTTGGAAGGACCCAGGACCCCTGAGAATCTCTTGCCTGCTGTTATCACCATGAACTGGCCTGGCTTTGGAAGATATTGGATATTGTTTGATGACATAATTCGGTCTCATTTTGCCACCCTCGGCCAAGTGTTTGTGAGGCCCCCGAACAAGCACAGAGCTAGGCATGGTCATTAACTGCTGAACATTCCATTCTCTGCTCAGGCAAGCCAACACAGCCAGATCTTGCTTTAGGAGACTTCCCTAGACAAACACCTCATCAAGGATGCACGCTAATACAAAGAGCCCCCTGCCCCGAGCAGATAACTTGCCGAGCTAGACACTCATCTGTCAAGTACACTGCATCTGCATACTGGCTATTCCTTTCTCAATTCGGACTTAATTCAATCATGCTAAATTCTGACCTTTCGGAGACATTGTCTTGCGCCCAAACCTCATTGTTCTTCCCAAAGTACAGACTAGCCTACGGTCATCTTATCCCTATAAAAAAACCCAGTTCTGAGAGCTTCCTCGGATCCCTCTGAACTACCACCCCGCCTTGCTGCCGCTGCGTCCCCCGAGCTTTCCCCTCGGTCTCCGTCTGAGACTGTGCATCTACGGACCTCTTCGCTGATCTACCCCGGGCTTCAGACAGGTGTAGTATCTCTCACTTCAACAATCCCTCTCAAAATCCCACTATACCGCTAACACCTTTATTTTCTATAGTTACTTGTGTGAGTGTGTTGCATACACTGTTTGCCTGCATTTAATAAAACTACTGTTATTATTTCACATTTGGTGTGCTTCTTGGCTTGGCCTGACCCTGTAGACATTGGGTTACAAGATCCCCGCTAAGTTACCCTGCCTCTCGTTAGCTTAAAGCAAGTGCTCCAGTTAATTTCCCCATCTTGTGTTATTGTGTTTTGGTTATTTGGGCACCCCTCCCGGGACCCCCCGCAAACAGGGCAACACTGGCTTTAGAAAATTCAGTGCAGTTGAATTCCTTGCTTGGAACCAAATGAGTGGAGGAGAAGGATGCACATATATCCCCCTGTGGACTTCCTAAACTATCAGTCTGGCCACAGTTGGAGACAGGATTCAGAGGGAACTGCTGGACCCTTGGTGTCATTCAGTGAGGTGGATTGTTTGAAGCTCTTTCCTTTCTTGGCCTTTTCCTGCCCCCATTTCAGATTTCCAAAGCCACAGGAAGCCTGCTTTGGGGAGGAGTCCCCCTGTCAGAGATGTACACTGAGGAGAAGGTTCACACCTCATGAGTAAGGAAGCAGAATCTCTCTAATCCATGAAGGAGGTTGTCTTTTTATCCTCTTCCTTTGTCTCCTGTCCCACATTCACTGCAGAGTGCCCAGTAGTATCCTGAGAATAGGCCACATTCTGTGGTCAGGTGGCAAAGAATCCTTGCTCCTCCTCTGCAAAGCAGCTTTGGGAAGGAAAAGGCCAGGAAGAAATAGATCTCAAATGGGACAAACCCTTTGATCCTCTAGTCCCCTATTCTTCTACTTCATCCATCTCCAGCCACCTTTTCTTCCATTCCTTACAGATGCCAGAAGCTTGTAGAAAACATACCTCTGAAAATCTGTAGCGACAGGAGCTGGATTGTGGGTAGAATTTCCTATGGGAACTCTAGTCCCCCATGGGAGAAAGACTGAAGCCTCTTTCCAACTTCTCCATCCCTTTCCCACTCATTTGCTCTCCCCTCCCTAGTAAGAGCTGAGCCAACCCAGTGACAGGCATCCAAGAGTAGAGGACTTTTTCCCATTGAGATCCTAGGGGCCTCTTAGCTGAAGCGGCTTCCCTTGGTTCCAAGCAAGGCTGGGGATCCTGAAGCCATCAGATTCTGTTGAATTGTCAGTTCCAACAGCCCCTGGCAGGCTACCCAGTGGTGAGGAATGCTGGGAGTTGCACTCTGACACTGGCCATTTTTGCATGCCATTCCCCACGCAAAATGGCCATGGGAGCGCTGCAGGATCGCAAGGATAATTCCACATGACATTCTTGCAATCACGTAGTGCTCCCGCATCAATCGTGGATTATATCATTTTCAGCTTTTTGCGAAAAATGACCCACAATTGTGCATTCCTTCCACATCCCTCCCGCACTTACCTAGCATACGGAACCTCCAGAAGCACGATTGCATGCTTCCTCCCTCAGCACAGCCTGGGAAAGTACCTGGCTGTGCTGTGGAAGGAAGGGGTGGGGCTATCATGCTTCCATCTGTCCAGCACAGAGCTGGTGCAGAGGGAAGTGCAGGGGACGTGATTCCCTCCCGCAAGAGGCTTTTCACATGATCCCTGCATGATGGCAGTGAGAAAAGGTAAGGTGTGAAAAGGTCCAATATCTGGTAGACCTCAAGATTCCTGAATGAAGGATTGCTGGAGAGGACAAAGTCCATTTGCGGAAGAGCGTCCAAGCACTTGGTTCATTCTTCTTTTCTCTTGTCAGGGTTCCATGGCAGTGGTGGGTACACCCTCAGGACTCAACAACCCAAGGGAAGAAGAGCCGGTCAGCAAGCTGGGAGAGGAGGAGGAGGAGATCAGCCACTCATGGGAAGAGGAGGAGGCTGGCAACCCAAGGGAAGAGGAAGAGGTCCTGAAGACCAATTTGAACAGGTACTTTTTTCCCCATTGCTGGGGGAGGCTGTGGTCCTAGAAATTTAGAGCATAGAACAACCTATGATAATGGAGAGACCCATTCCCCCAAATTTAGGCAGATTTACCCTTAGGCAGGGAGGTATCACAGCAACTGTTGAAATTATTTTTGCTCCCTTTCTCACCCCCAAAATGGAAAGAGAGCAGGCACATTGTTATGCTTTCTAAAGGGCAATGCCTCATCTGCCTGACCACTGTGGGAAGTAAGTCAGGAAGTAAGGAAACCAATGTAATTGAAAGAAGTCAAACTCCTGGAAATTTTGAAACTTCTCTCGCTCTCTCTCTCTTGGTTTTTTGTTTTTGTTTTTGTTTTGTTTTTTTGGAAGCTTGAAGTTATTTTCTGAGGGTGCTCGCCAATTTCCTTTTGGGATTGGGCTGGTCATGGTTGACTTGGTGGCTAGATTTGAGTGATGGAGAGTGGTGAGGACTCTGTGGATGAGTACTCAGTCTGACCTTTGGATTGTTGATTGTTTCTGCTCTCAGGGTGCAGAATACACCAAGAAATAGCCTTATCTACAGTGTGGAGGACTCATTCAATCTGTGGGTGAGGAAGGGAAGGGGGGCTAGAAAGGGGAAAGGTTGGGATTTTTCCCTCTCTCTTCCTTTAGGGAAATGTATTCAGAATCAGAGCCATCCCAGGACGTTTTGCTGCTTGCGCCAAATGACAAGATGGCACCCACCCATTTCCTTTCCCCAGTCAAGAGTAGAAAGGATTGGCTGCTGAAGTATCAACCTTCACCTTCTATCAAAGATGAATTCCCTCACCCCACCTGATGAGCCCTTTGCCAGTTACAAGATGTCAGAGATCCAGGCTGGGTGTCAAAGAGGGAGGGGAAAGGCTGGGGGAAACATGAGGTGGACTGGGATGCCGACACCACTGCTGCCACCCCCAAAGGACTTCCCTCACTCTTTTTGGAGGCATTTTCAGTTTAGATTCTTGGGAGAAATAAGAACAGAAATCTAACAATAATGAGAATGAAACGCTCAACTCCCTCTCCTCCATTGATGCTGGCCTCCCCTCTCCCTATGCTCTGCCTCCAGTCAATCGTTCCATTTTGTGTTGCCTCTTCATGCCATCCCTTTGCTCCTCTTTTATATAGCAATCTCTTCTTCCTCCCCTAGGCTTCCTTCTCTGCCTCACTCTTTTTGCTGCATCTGATGAGCTTTCCAACCCCCTTGTACCCCATGATGGAAGTCCCACCATTGCATTCTTTCCCCACAATTGTCTTTCCCATTATTCAGAAGACAATACCTTGGATGAGGTCAGCGGCCTGGAGGATGAGGAGTGGGACTCTTTCTCCAGTTCAGCCAGGTACTTTCTTTTCTACTGGGAGGAATGACTGTTGCCCCCCACTCTGTGATTTCCCCTCCCTGCCTTAATCCCACAGAGCCAGAAACGTCTGGAACTGCCCACCCCAGGCCTAGAAGAACTCTTGGCCTTACCCAGAAAGAATCTCTTGCACTTTGGATCGTCTCAAGTTCCTACCTTTCCCTGGCATCGGCCTTTCCAATCCCATCTCATATGGACTTCCAGAGGAGAGAGCAGAAGGTGAGCTGTGTCTGTGAAGACAACTTTGATAGGTGTTTTTACAGGATTGCGGGGCTGAGTTTGTTTGCTTATTTCTCTGTGTTGTTGTTTTTTTTCCTTGCGCTGGCCATGTGCTCTCCCTGAGCTCACAGCCTAATTGTCAGCTGACTGTTTGTTAGTTAGTCAGTTAACTGTCAATCAAGCTAGGGAGAATTAATCAAGCTAGGGGGAGGAGCCAGCTAGGGGAAGGAGGCTTTATTAGGAACTCCCAGCAGTCTTCTTGCTGACTTCCAGAGGAGAGAGCAGAAGGTGAGCTGTGTCTGTGAAGACAACTTTGATAGGTGCTTTTACAGGATTGTGGGGCTGAGTTTGTTTGCTTATTTCTCTGTTATTTCTTATTAGGAAGTCCCAGCGGCGCGCGCCTATGGTGCGCGCCATTTCATTCATTTACTTCACTCCTTCAAGTTCAACCATTCAAGTTTAGGAACAACCAATCCTTATAGCAACTGAACAAATTTTATAAGAGTTTAACCGAGCTTGGCAGTTAGCTGAGTAGACATAGCTTATACAGCTCAATTTGAGAAAGAAGGCCCAGTTTTGTTTTGTTTTTAACAAGTATTCTCTGTATTATCAAGTATGGAAGGTGAGGGAGCTGCTGCTGTCACCTGTAGCACTTGTGGCATGTTCCTTTTCTTGCCACAAAATGTTGTCGGGTACACCTGTAGCAAGTGCAACCTGGTGACCTTCTTGGAGGACAAGGTTCGGCAGCTCCAGGCACAGGTTTCTAATCTTCGTCTTATTAGGGAAGGTGAGGACTTCTTGGATAGGGCAGAGAGGACCTTCCTGAAGACCGGATATGTGGAGGAGCTGCCAGATGAGGAAATCAGTTCCGTGTCCCAGGAAAACGATGCTTGGAGGAATGTCACACGGAGAAGCAGAAGGGCCAGGAAGGAAACAGAGACTCTCAAACTACAGAATCGCTTCAACGTTCTTGGTGCTATGAAAGATAAGGAACACCAGAAGGAGGGAATAGAACATCAGCAAGAAGGAATACAACTTCGGCAACTGGAACTTGAACACCAACAGGACAGCATCCAACATCGGGAAGACCAGCACTCCCAGCCTCAACACAATACCCAGGCAATCCTGGAAGAATCTGCTTGTCGAAGAACCCTGGACAGGTCTCAGAGGAGGCGAGTTCTGGTGGTTGGGGACTCCTTGCTCAGAGGAACCGAACTGGCAGTTTGCAAACTGGACAAGCTCAATCGAGAGGTCTGCTGTCTTCCTGGGGCCAAGATAAACCACGTAACTGAGAGGCTAGCCAGGCTGGTCAAGCCCACGAACCGTAAGCCCCTCTTTTTGGTTCACATTGGAACCAACGACACGGTGAAGTGCAGCTTTCACCACATCACAAAGGACTACAAGCTTATGGGGACAAAGCTTAAGGACCTTGGTGCGCAGGTGGTCATTTCATCAATCCTCCCTGTTCAAGGGTATGGTGCACGAAGGAAAAGGACAATAGTAGAGGTCAACAGCTGGCTCCGCACATTTTGCCATCGGCAACAGTTTGGCTTTTTGGATCATGGCTTGAAATTCCATGAACATGGGCTTCTGGCAAGGGATGGGCTGCACCTCACGAAACTTGGCAGGAACGTTTTTGCAAACAGTCTCACAAGGAGGATTAGGAGGTCTTTAAACTAAGTTCAGCTGGGGAGGGAGACAAGATTATTCAGGACAAGGACTCGGCAAGTGCAGGGGAAAAAGGCCCAAATGATAGTGGCCAAGTAGGAATAGCATCCAATCGTGGGAGGCGTGGAAACAATGCTATGGGACTTGCAGGAAGGGCACGGGGACTTAAGTGTCTCTACACTAATGCATGGAGTATGGGAAACAAGCAGGATGAATTTGAACTCCTAGTACAACAAAATAAATACGATTTGATAGGCATCACTGAGACCTGGTGGGATGAGTCTCACGATTGGAATGTAGGAATAGAGGGGTATAGCCTATTTTGTAGAAAAAGACCAAATAAGAAAGGAGGAAGAGTAGCCTTATATGTCAAGGATGTTTTCACCTGTGAAGAGATCCATGACTTGAACACCGGAAGCCAGGTCGACAGCATCTGGGTAAGAATTAAGGGAGCGAGAAACAATAGGGATATTATAGTGGGGGTTTACTACAGATCTCCAAGCCAGACTGAGGACCTCGATGGCGCTTTCATAGACCAAATAACTGCACATTCAAAAAGGAGAGATACAGTAATAATGGGAGATTTCAACTACCCGGATATATGTTGGCAGTCAAACTCTGCAAAGGCAGCAAGGTCCAGCAAGTTTCTTGCTTGTCTTGCAGACAATTTCATGGTCCAGAAGGTGGAAGAGGTGACAAGGGGATCAAATATTCTGGATCTGATCCTGACCAACAGGGAAGACCTTGTTAATGATGTAGAACTGGTTGGATCTTTAGGAGAGAGTGACCACTCCCTATTAGAATTTGGCATTCAGTGGGGAAGAAAAGACAAGTGTAGCCAGGCACTCATCTTAGATTTTAAAAAAGCAAACTTCTGTAAACTGAAGGAGCTGCTGGTTGAAATCCCGCGGTCAAGAATAGTCAATGATAAAGGAGTTCAGGATGCATGGGAGTTCTTTAAAAGGAAGAAACTGAAGGCACAGGCTAAAACTGTGCCATTAAGGAGGAAAAATGGAAGGCATCTGAACAAACTGGAATGGTTGACTAAAGAACTCTCAGCTGAGCTAAGTGTTAAGAAAAACATGTACAGGAAATGGAAGAAGGGGGAAATCACCAAAGAAGATTATAAACAAGTAGCCAGGAGATGTAGAGAGAAGGTCAGAAAGGATAAAGCACAGGACGAACTTAGGCTGGCCAGAGACATTAAAAACAATAAAAAGGGCTTTTTTAAATACATCCGCAGCAAAAGGAAAAAGAAGGAGACGATAGGGTCACTGTGCAGGGAAGATGGTGAATTAATAACAGGAGGAAGAGAAAGGCAGAACTCCTCAACACCTTCTTCGCCTTAGTTTTTTCCCAAAAGGATAACAAAACTCAGCCTGGCAGTTGGGGAGCAGGTGAGGAAGTGGGGGAAATGCAGCACAGAATAGATAGAGAGGTAGTACAGGAATACCTGGCCATACTGGATGAATTCAAGTCTCCAGGGCCAGATGAATTGCATCCTAGGATTTTAAAAGAACTGGCAGAGGTCATTGCGGAACCTCTTGCTATAATCTTTGAAAACTCTTGGTGGACAGGAGAAGTTCCGGCAGACTGGAGGAGGGCAAATGTTGTCCCCATCTTCAAGAAGGGAAAAAAAGAGGACCCAAATAATTATCGCCCAGTCAGCCTGACATCAGTACCTGGAAAGATCCTGGAGCGGATCATCAAACAGTCAGTTTCTAATCACTTAGAAAACAATGCCGTAATTACAAAAAGTCAACATGGATTTCTCAAAAATAAGTCATGCCAGACTAATCTTATCTCTTTTTATGATAGAGTTACTTGCTTGATAGATGAAGGGAATGCTGTGGACATAGTATATCTTGATTCCAGTAAGGCCTTTGACAAAGTTCCCCATGACATTCTTGCGAAGAAGCTAGTAAGATGTGGACTGGACAGGGCTACTGTCAGGTGGATTTGTAACTGGTTGACTGACCGTACCCAAAGGGTGGTCACCAATGGCAGATTCTCATCCTGGAGAGAAGTGACCAGCGGGGTGCCCGGTGCTGTTCAATATCTTCATTAATGACTTGGATGAAGGAATAGATCAAATTTGCAGATGACACCAAATTGGGAGGGGTTGCTAACATGCCTGATGACAGGATCAAAATTCAAAAGGACCTGGACAGATTGGAGAGCTGGGCCAAGGCTAACAAAATGAATTTCAACAGAGAGAAATGTAAGGTCCTACACTTAGGCAGAAAAAATGGTATGCAGAAATATAGGATGGGGGACACGTGGCTGGCTAACAGTATGTGTGAAAGGGATCTAGGAGTCTTAATAGACTACAAGCTGAACATGAGTCAGCAGTGTGATGTGGCAGCCAAGAAGGCCAACGCAATTCTTGGTTGCATCAATAGGAGTATGGTGTCTAGATCGAGGGAGGTATTGGTACCGCTTTATTCTGCTTTGGTTAGACCTCATCTTGAATACTGCGTCCAATTCTGGGCACCCCAATTCAAGAAGGATATGGATAAGCTGGAGCAGGTCCAGAGGAGGGCAACCAAAATGGTGAGGGGGCTGGAAGCCATGCCCTATGAGGACAGACTTAGAGAGCTGGGTATGTTTAGTCTGCAGAAGAGAAGGTTGAGAGGGGACATGATAGCCATGTTTAAATATTTGAAGGGATGTCATGTCGAGGAGGGAGTGGGCTTGTTTTCTCCTGCTCTTGAGACCAGGACAAGGAGCAATGGATACAAGCTGCGGGAGGGAAAATTCCACCTGAACCTCAGGAAGAATTTCCTGACGGTCAGGGCTGTCCGGTAGTGGAATGTGCTGCCACGGAGTGTGGTGGAGTCTCCTTCGTTGGAGGTTTTTAAGCGGAGGCTGGATGGCCACTTGTCGGGAGTGCTTTGAGGGTTTTCCTGCATGGCAGGGGGTTGGATTGGATGGCCCTTGTGGTTTCTCCCAACTCTACATTTCTATGATTCTATGATTCTATATCCCTGTGTCTCTCTACCCAGCTCCCTGGGCCTGGAGAAAAAAGAGGAAGTGGCCTTCAATCCTTCCTGGTGGTCCTCTTTAGATCCAGAGAAGGTAAGGCATAGAGTTCCCCAGGGTAAAGCCTGAGATCACCACTAATATGGCATCATCCAAAACTCCCTCATCAGGATGTGGGGAAGGTGCCTCTTCCAGAGACCTCTTTAGTGGCAGATTTATCTAGGAGAAATTGGTTCTAGAAGTAGACTGCTCTAGCGAGATGGTTTTGACCTTTCAGCTCACATTGTCATCTGGTGATCTGATCTGACCTAAGCCTGGAGAGAACTTGAATGCAGCCCCATCAGACATCACCAAATGTGTCCTGGGATACTAACATTCATCTCCCAGAACCAGCAACTTTTAAATTCGGAGACCCAGGTTTTCCCCTGGGATCCTGTATGTAGTGCTAGAGGATGAACTTAGGATTTCATACAGGAATGTGTATCTCTTGTTTGGGACCAACTAAATTCAGGTAAAGGGCCTGTCTTTCCCTGCACATCTCTATCACCTTCATTGTTCCATCCCCTTTCCATTTCCTTTCATCTCCCAGAAGCCTTTGCATGGCTCCCTGCAGGTGCCATGATTTCCTCTCTTTCATTCTGCAGTCCAAGGAGCTTCTTCATCACCTGTGCCAGCTCATCTCCAGTCCCTGCTCTGGAGAGGCCACCCTGCCAGTGGATTACGTGACCTAGAGGCACTTGCAGTTGCACACTGAACACTTTTTGGAGTCTCCTCAGAGGTAGGAAGACTGCATCTTGTTCTGCCCCAGGGAGTTTCCAGTCCTGTGCATCATCCCTGAGGCCCTATGGGGCTGTGTTACCCTGCTTGCTTGGGGCTCCCTTAAGGGGATTCCCAAAAGCTATCAAAATTGTGGGGAAAATTAGCTCAGAGCACTGCTTTAGCTTTACGAGAGACAGGGTAACTTAGCAGGATCTTATAACCCAGTGTATACAGGGTCAGACCAAGCCAAGAACTAGGCAAGTTGTTCAGTTTAAAGATTTTATTAAACTCTCAGTAATTAAAGCAAACAACGACACACGCACTCACGCACTCATTCAAGAACTAATGAAGAAGAAAGTAAGGAAAATTAATAGGGATTTTGTTCTGGGGTGTTCTGGGGTGATACGCCACCTGATCCTGATGCCCAGAAAGCCAAAGTTGAAAACTGAGGATTGAGAGCGATGAAACTCAGAACGGGGGAAGGGGGGGCTGAGGCAAAACAGAGTAACAGCAATTCAGGAGGAAAATGTAAACAAACCCCAGAACAGATAAAAACATGGGGTTTTTATAGAAAAAATATACCTGGAGGGCTAGTTCTCTCCCTGGGAGAACAATAGCAAGGAGGGCTAGATCAAAGCCCTCAACAACAAACATCTCCGGCTGAATGTTTCTCGGTGCTTCGTGAATGACTCTGCCCGAGTGAAACAAAGGCACAGGTAGAGTGGAAATTGCTCTCACTTGGCAGGCTGACTGTGATTCTACCGAGCTGCCATACCAGTGCGAAGGGCCCTTTGTCTGTTTGATGGTCAGAATGTCTTGAGGAGTCCCTGGCTACATGACAGGTTGAGTCACTTGGCTTGATCAAAGTTTTCCTAACTTCCACCTTTCCGCCTTCCTGCCTACATGCACTTACAGTGACCCTGTCAGACACATGGAATGATTTTTAATATTAGCCACATGGAGATATCAATTTGATGTGGTGAATTAATAAATTGTAGACTCTGGGAGAGAGCTATTAGCCATAATAACAGCTGGAAAGCAAGCAAGGGGGTGATTTCGCTCTCATTCCCTGTTTCTCTTCTCCCCCTGTGGTGAGTTGATGTGCGCTGTCCTCAACTCACCCTATTGCAGCTTGGATGTAGCACTGGACCTGTTCCTGGCCAAGGTGAAGGAGAGCCTTTGATTGCCCCAGGAGATGGAGGAGCAGCTTGGTTCTCTTTTTGAGGTAACCATGGTAAAGACCTCATCAACCAGAAGGAGTCTCAGCTCTACGGGACCACCCATTCCTCTCAGCTGATTCTCTAGTGTCTTCCATGTAGCAAGGAAGCCCCACCGTATGGGGAAGAGGAAAGACCAGTGAGGGAGATGGAGACCTCCAAAGAGTTCTTAGGACAGCCATATTCCCCATCTGCGCCTTGTCTTTGGGGGCTGGGAAACGAGAGAATGATCCTTCCTCTTTCCTGACTATCCACAAGAGTCCTCCTCTTGTTGAGGCCCAAACCTCTTTCTCTCCTCAGGAAAAGGTGACCAGAGCCATTGGGGGATAGTCACCTGCATCTGTGATGTCTAGAGGCTGGAGGTTTGGTTCCCAGACTTCCTCCTTGCCATGGTAAACCTCTTCATTGAAGTCACCAAGCTGGAGAAGGAGTGGACCAGTGGGAATTAGGAGAACAACTACTTGCCTCCCAAGTAAGCTGGGCAATTAGGAGAGGGGTGGGTGGAGAAATGGTCAGGGGAGTTTCTAGCCTTCTTGAAGGGCCAGATGTGAGACTCTATACTCCTTTCCCCTCACTCTCAGCAAGGAAGCTATAAAGCAGACATGTCCAAGATGGGCTTTTCCATGCTCAGAAGAACTGTAGCTATTGAATGTGGCAAGTGCAGGCGGAGTTTCATTTCTATCAGCTTTTTAAATATTTCAGTATCATTCAGAAAATTATTTTGTTTTAGGTAGAAAGAAAATGAAGGTCATCAGTTCAAGATGGCCCTTTTCATGGTGAGAACTACTCCTCTGATTTTGGCCAGAGGAGATTGTGACTTTCCTTTTATTGGGGTTCTTATCAATATTCACAAAATCCTTTGTACTTTACAAGTAAAGAATTTGAGGGTTTGGGTTGCTTTAATCATTTGCAGAGATAGTAATCTTCTTGGATTACCAGTAGTAATCCAGTGGATAGTAATCCATTCTTGACTCCAAACTGAGAGGACTGAGTTTCTGATCATAGCTGAGGACTGCTCAGAGTCCCAATAGCTTCCCTAAATTTGTCCACGGATTGATTTCCCCTCAGAGAAAGACCCTGACATGAGTGAAGCTAAATAATGGGGTTTCCTTTCAGACCTCCCAAGGGAATGGTGCCAGAAAAGAGGATGAGGAATGCACACAGTTGTCCATCCGTTTTCTTCTCCCAGTTCCCCATTCAGACTGAGGTTTGAATCCCCTTTGCTTTGGGACCATCCATGCTGTAAACTTCCACCTCGGTACAGTCCAAACCAGAGCAAGAGGCACCTCCATTTTATCCTCAACATAGGCAAAGCTGTACATCTCAGGATTCAGACTGACCAGTGTCCACAGAATGGAGCAGGCCCCTTATATGCCGGGAAGTCCATTCCACTGACCTCTTCTAAGAAACATAAGGAGAAGAGACATCCTATCTCATCATACATCTTGAGAAACACCATGGGAAACATCCCAGCAACAATAGCTACCTGTGTCTAAAGTACTCACAGGCCCCAAGTCTCAACTTTCAGTGATTCACCTTCCCAGCAAGGAAAACATCCTGATGGACAAGCTCAGCCACACTCCCTTGGCCTGTCACAAAGGGAAACTGCACACTGACACCCTGAAACAGCTCTTTGAGGACTGAGGACTCCTCTGGTAGACCGCTTCATGCCTCCTCTCAACAAACAGTGCACCATCTTCTGTTCCAGGAACAACGGGTTGCTGGGAGATACATTCCTGTACAGGTGGACAGGCCTGTCATTTACGTTTTTCTGCCCTTCCATCGTATGAAGGTGCTGGCAAAGATTCAACAGGACCAAGGCTGTTCTGGCCAAGGCAAGCATAGTTCGCCCTTTCATGAACTTTTCTTAAGGTCAGTATTGGAGGCTTCCCTCCAGACCAAATCTGCTCCCCATCCACAAGGGCAGGGTAAGACATACAAACATCTCATCACTCAAGCTCATGCCATGGAACCTACTTTCTTAACTTTGCTTCCTCGAGCTATGAAGTGCATCATTGAGGCAGCGCTCAAGCCATCCACCAGGCATGCATACTGATATAAATGGTCCAAATTTGTTCATTTTCTTCTCCTTAAAGGCATCAGAACCATAGATATTCTGGATTTTCTTGATTCACTATCAGAGAAAGAACTTCTCTCTCCTCCATGAAATGCTACCTCTCAGCGATATTTTGGCACATGCAAAGACAAGAGAACCCTTCCTGCTTTTTTAACCCTCTTGTCAAGAGATTCTTGAAGGGTTATAAGAATCTCCATCCTCCTTTTTCACTTCCAAAGCATCATGGAATTTGCAACTTGTCCTGTCTCAGCTCTCCAAGAGGCCTTTTGAATTCATGACTACCTGTAACATCTGGCTTGTATTGTGGAAAACAGCCTTCTTGGTAACCATCACCTTGGTTAGGAGGGCAGGTCAGTTCTGTGCACTGAGAGTGGACCAGCCCTATTTTCGCTTTCATAAAGAAAAGGTGCTTTGTCCAGACATCCTTCCTAAAGTTGTTTAATCTTTTCACCTGAATCAAGACATTATACTTCCTGCCTTCATGCAGAACTCAATTTCAGAATTATAGCACAATCTTCATTGCCTTGATGTCAGACATGCTCTAGTCTTTTATGTTCAGTGCACAGCTCTCTTCAAGAACTCCCAGAGACTCTTCCTCTGCTATTTCTCTACCAAGAAGGGATAACTGGTGTTGGCCCAGAGACTGTCCAAATGGGTGGCATCCGCCATTTGTCTTTCTTAGGAACTGACTGGCAAGCAGCCCCCTACTCAACTGAGAAACCACTCGACCAGGCCTTGGGATGCTTTCACAATGTTCCTCCAAGGGGTGCCACTGCATGAGATCTGCAGAGCTGCTACATGGTCACAGCCTTCCACCTTCATCTCTCACTACAGATTGGATAATAGGTCAAGAGATGATTGGACAATAGGTCAAGAGATGTGTTTGGAAGGCTGGTGTTGTTTTATTCTCGCATGACAGTCCCACCTATGGTTAGTAGCTCACTAGTCTCTCATTTGTGTGAGCCACAGAGACCATGAAGAAGACAAAAAAGTTGCTTACCTGTAATTGTGGTTCTTTGAGTCGTCATCTGTGAACTCACACAGCCTTGCCTATCCTCTCCTCCTTGTGTCCTGCTGCTGCTGTTGGTCCTTTGCCTGCCAGGCATTCTGACTGGTCGTGAAGAGGTCGATGGTCGGCTCGCCCCATCGGTCTCGAACCATCTGGAAGGCCTCGTCGGACAGGGACCACTCATGGTGGGAAGTGGTGTCCCTGCTGAGGGCGTCCGCTGTGGTGTTCTCCTGCCCCGCCAGGTGAACCGCCACCGGATGTATCTGAAGTGAGACGCACCAGTTCCAGAGGTCGAGCACGATGCCCAGCAGTGTGGTGGAGTGAGTCCCTCCTTGCCTGTTCATGTAGCAGACCGCCGTCGTGTTGTCGGTGAGGATCAGCACCGTGCGGCCCGTGACCAGGTGACGGAATGCTCTCAGTGCCTTGTGGTTCGCCAGCAGCTCAAGAGCGTTGATGTGGAGGAATGTCTCGTCGTCCATCCAGAGGCCTCGGACTCGGAGATCGCCGGTGTGGGCTCCCCAGCCGAAGAGCGAGGCATCCGTCGTTACCGTGACCGATGGCTTGGGTTCGGGGAATGGCATGCCTGACAGGAGGTTCCTGTATGACTGCCACCACAGGAGCGATCAACGAACCTGTCGGGGCAGGCAGTATCGGCGGCACTGGTCGTCCCAAAGTGGATCGAAGGCCCTGACGAACCAGTGCTGGAGTGGTCGCGCACGCAACATGGAGAGGTAGGTTACGGCGGTGGTAGAGGCCATGTAGCCAAGGAGCTGTTGGATTCTCCTCGCTGACATCATCGTGGCGTCGAAGGCAGCGGACGCTGCCCGACAAAGCGTCCGTGCCCTCTCATCTGGTAGGAAGGCCCTCGCCGATACCGAGTTGAGAGTCGCCCCGATGAAGTCGAGAACTCGAGTGGGCTCAAGGTGGGACTTCTTGGGGTTGACCCTGAGTCCGAGCCGAGTAAGAAGGGACAGAGTCCGATGGATGTCCCTGTACAGTTTGTGTTTACAGGACGCCACCAATAGCCAATCGTCCAGGTAAGGGTAGACGGAGACGCCTTTCATCCGCAGGAAGGACATGACCGGAGCCATGCACTTGGTAAACACCCGTGGTGCGGTGGAAAGTCCGAACGGCAGCACCCGGTACTGGTAGCTGGTACCGTCGACCGCGAACCGGAGGTATCGCCTGTGCTGCGGGCAGATCAAGATGTGAAAATAGGAGTCTTTGAGGTCTATAGACGCAAACCAATCTCCTCGCCGGAGGAAGGGGAGGATCGAGGACAGCGTGACCATCTTGAACCTCTTGGGGCGGATGTATTGGCTCGCCCCTCGGAGGTCTAGGATGGGCCACAGGGAGCCATCCGACTTGGTACCGTGAAGTACCTCGAGTAGAAGCCGGTGGTCTTGGCTGAAGGCGGGAGACTCTCGATCGCTCCCTTTTCGAGGAGAGACTGGATCTCTTCCAGTAGAGCCGAGCTGGCCGGAGTGGAGTAGTAGACACCCCGTGGCGGAATATCCTGGAACTCGATGGCATATTCCAGGCGGATGATGGTAAGTACCCAAAGTCCGCAGTGATCTCCCGCCAGTGATCGAGGTGCCTGACCAGGCTCAGATGATGGATCAGGTCTTCCGGAAGGGCGAAGGATGGCATGGGTGGAGTCCTGCAGAGACCATCAAAAGCGGGACTTCGCTCCAGAGGACGACTTCTTTGACAACGATGATGGGCGCTGCCTAGGGAGCCTCCTCGAAGCCGAAGACGTCGATGGCCTAGACGCAGTCGACCGTGGAGACCGCAGTTGGTACGCTGACAATGAGAAGGACCTTCTCCACGAAGGCCTCAGCTGGAAGGTGCGGTGGGATTGGGCAGGTTGGTTGATGTCCATCTTCTTCGCAGTCAGCCAGGCCTTGACGAGGTGATCCATAGCCTCGTCGGTGGAGGTGTGGAAGAGCCCTTCGCTGTCGAACGGAAGATCTTCAATCCGTTGATGGCTGTCCTCCTGAAGCCCAGAGAACCGGAGCCACACGTGGCGTCGTATGGCTACGGCACCAACCATCACCCTCGAGTTGGCCTCCACGGTGTGCCTCGAGGTGGTGATCTGCTGGGTAGCCACCGCAATGGCCTTGCCAAAGATCTGAGTGGCTGAGGCGTGTGACTCCTCCGGTAGGTCAGCAAGCAGTGGTGAGAGTCGGTCCAAGAGATTCCGATGGTATGCCGCGAGGCAAGCCATCGTGTTCACCGTCCTGGCCACCAGGGACGACGCCGAGTAGAACCGGCAACCGAAGGTATCGAGCTTCCGGCCTTCACGGTCCGGAGGGGTGGTATGTGCTCGATTACCTCTCTTCGTCTGGGCCGACTCGACCACTATGGAGTTCGGTACAGGGTGACTGAAGAGGAACTCCGCATTCTCCTTCTGCGTCCTGTACAGGTGCTCCAGCCTATGTGGAATAGGCTGTGCTGACGCCGGCTTCACCCACGACTGCGCGGTTCGAGATCAATGGGGCAAGCCGACCATTGACCTCTTTGCGACCAGTCAGAATGCAAAGTGCCGTCAATTCTGCTTGAGAGCCGGCCACAATCGCCACTCCATCGGCAACGCGTTCCAGTTCCAGTGGGACGAGGGACTGATCTACGCCTTCCCTCCGTTCCCGCTTTTGGGTCGCATGATAGCGAAGATCATCGCGGACCGAGCAGACGCAATCCTCGTGGCACCGTACTAGCCGAGACAGCACTCGTTCGGACCCCTGATCGAGGCCACCCGGGGCAGGACTCTCAGGTTTACGACGGTACCGGACCTGCTGTCCCACTCCGACGGGCTCGTGTTGCACCTGGACCCGGCGGTATTGGCCCTCCATGCCTGGAGGATATCGCCCTAGACGACCCGGCCATCGGGAACGTCTTAACTGCGGCCAGGAAGGAGTCCACGCGAAGGAACTACCACTACAAGTGGCAGCGCTTCGTGGCCTTCGCAGAGGAACGTCGAGAGCCGGTATTGCCCGTCAACCTGCGTACCATGCTCCACTTCCTCCTGCACCTCCGACAACAGGGCCTGGCCTTCCTGTCGCTCAAGGTGTACCTCGCCGCAATTGTGGCATACCAACCGCCACGATCCCCATCGGCTGCGCTCTTCAAGGACGGTACCGTCAAGCAGTTCCTGAAGGGCCTACAGCACTTCTACCCACTGGTATTGCCGCCGCTACTGCTGTGGTCGCTGTCATTGGTGCTGTCGCAGCTGACGAGGCCGCCCTTCGAACCGATGGCGACGACGGACGACAGGCTGCTCGCGATGAAGACCGCGTTCCTAGTGGCTCTCACCTCTGCCAGGCGGGCAAGAGAGTTGACGGCGCTACGGTGTGATGAGCCATACCTGGTCTTCCATCGTGACAAGGTGGTCCTCCGGCCTGACATCTCCTTCCTGCCAAAGGTGGTGTCCAGCTTCCATCTGAGCCAGGACATCATCCTGCCAGCCTTCTACCGTGACCTGAATACACCTCTGGAGCGGTCCCTCCACTCCCTGGATGTCCGTCAGGCTCTGGCTTTTTACAAAGATAGGACTGCGGCCTACAGGCAGACACCGCATCTTTTTGTCTGCTATGGCAGGCGCCGGAGGGGCCACAAAGTGTCCACCCAGCGCTTCTCCAAGTGGGTGGTACAGACTATACACCTGGCGTACAAGCTTGCCAAGAAGCCTCCGCCAGACCTTCTTCGGGCTCGTTCCACCAGAGCCGTGGCGACATCTGCTGCCCTCTTGCGAGGTGTCAACCTGCCAGAGCTGTGCCATGTGGCAACCTGGTCCCAGCCATCGACCTTCGTCTGCCACTACAGGCTCGACTGCCGCTCCAGGAGAGATGCTCGATTTGGCCGTACTGTGCTGGCTTCTGTTCTCTAGGGTCTGAGACCTGACCCGCTATCCTACCGGTAAGCTACACAGTCTCCTAATGTATGAGGTACAGAGACCACGAAGAAGAAGAACCGGCTGCTTACCTGTAACTGTGGTTCTTTGAGTGGTTATCTGTGCCCTCATACATCCCCGCCCTGTCTTCCCCTCTTTTTCAGGTCCCATCTTCTTCGGCGGACCAGAACTGAGGAGAGACCGTTGCTCGGCGGGAGGAGCATGCGCAGTACCGGCGTGGGGGAGGGGTTCCCGCCAAGCTAACGAGCTCTAGAATCTTCCGAACGCTACCGCGCAGGCGCAAAAGCTCCTAATGTATGAGGGCACAGATGACCACTCGAAGAACCACAGTTACAGGTAAGCAACCTATTCTTACCTGTAATTGTGGTTCTTTGAGTCGTCATCTGTGAACTCACACAGCCTCGCCTATCCTCCCCTCCTTGTGTCCTGCTGCTGCTGTTGGTCCTTTGGCTGCTGCCTTTAGGTGGCCATAGAACTGGGGGTTTTGGCGGGAAGGTGGCTATATAGCCTTGGGGGATGGGGCTGAGTTCCCACCACAATACTTGTCAGCAGACTCTAGAAGGTTGTGAACAGTATGTTGCCCTGGTACAGGTGACCCCACTTGCATGAGTTCACAGATGACCACTTGAAGAACCACAGTTACAGGTATGCAGCCTGGTCTTCCTGACCCTCTCTACAGGCCAGCATAGGGAAGGAAGGAAGCACCCATCTCAGACTGCAGGGTTGCTGTGTTGCCACCAAGAGACATCTGTCTTCATGGCAACTTCCATCTGCCCTTGGCCCTGATGGTAGCACCTTGCTTTCTTCCCACCTTTCCTGCTTCATGCATCCCCTTCCTTACTGCATAAACCAACAGTTTTCTTTCTAGGGAAGATAAAAACCGGTGGCCAGGAGGAGGACGAGACACATGAGGGGACAGAGAAGGGAGGAACATCTCTCAGAGGAACTGGAGGGGTCAAGAGGAAGAGAGATACAAATAAAGCTTGAGGATTATCCATATTGATGAAGGATGAAGTTAATTTTCAAGTTAATAAAATCAAGAGAGATAATGAAGTGAGGTACATTTTTGTGAAAGGTAAAATAGGGAAGACTATGGTTACTTTTGCCTGCATTTACAGCCCAAACAAAAATCAAGGTAAATTTATAAATAATATGTTAACATTTTAGAGGAATTTTATGAAGGGGATTTATTTATGGGTAGAAATTTTCAATAAAAAGGTGGAGAAGGTGATATCAGGAAAAGAAAAGGAAAGAAAAAATAAGAAAGTGTTAATATTAACTTGGGGACATGGAATATAATGGAGGGTTATGAAAGTGCAGGTAATAATAATTATGAAAATACCTTTTACTCTACCAGATTTAAAAAAATTACCCACACAGATTCTTTAGTTAAAAGGATAATATTATGAAAATAAGAGATATTAGGAAAGGAGGAATTT
Source organism: Iguana delicatissima (assembly GCA_948472985.1). Taxonomy (NCBI): domain Eukaryota; kingdom Metazoa; phylum Chordata; class Lepidosauria; order Squamata; family Iguanidae; genus Iguana; species Iguana delicatissima. The sequence goes on along the minus strand of CAOKZL010000579.1, from coordinate 233,499 downwards.
GGCTTTCAGATCATGCTCCATTATATATCAATGTAGAAGGATTAGGAATTAAGAGGTTTAAAAAGTAGATTTTTGATCCTACTGTTATTATGAAAGAAGAAAATAAAAAAGAGATTAGTAACGAAAACAAAAATTATGTTCAATTAAATGATACTGGAAATATGCAAAAACATATTCTTTGGGATACATTTAAGGCAGTGATCAGAGGTAAATGTATAGGTATTGAAACTGGAATTTAAAAAAAATAAAAGTTTATATAGGCAAAATTTAATAAAAGAAGTGGAAATGCTGCACAAATAAAAATGATTGGTAGATGGCACAGAACACCCCATCAAATGGCATATATAAATGCCAATTTCTCACCAAAATGTTGGCATGGATGTGGAGCTAAAGGCATTTATATATATATATATATATATATATATATGTGGTGGGAGTGTCCATTTATTCAGGAATTTTGGAAGGAAGTTAAGAAACAAACAAATATAATAATAGGGAGAGAGGTTCAAATAAGTAAAAGAAAATTGTTTAATGCTCAACTTAGGGATAACAGATTTAAATAGGAATGAAAGTTATGTAACAAAACAAATTTTAAAAGCTGCTCATGCTTTAGGATGGAAAAAAATAAAAGTGTAGCAAGTTTTATTTGTTAAAATATATAAAAGAAGCTACATTATTTGACTTTATTAGGTGTCAGAAATAGCTGATAAGACCCATAAAACAATTTAACACAGGATCGGCTGAAGCATCAGATGTTTATTATTTCGTCTCTGCAGAGCCCGGTGCATCTCAAGAGAGAAGGACACCCCCATCACGAAATCACCCACATTTTATCCCCGACGCAAGCTCCCCCCTCTTGAGACCTAATTGGTCAGGATTCAAAACCTATCAGAATTTACATGCCCCCTTCCCCATATTTACAATATATGATCACGCATATTCCCTCGTGGTCCCTTAATTTTCATTAGTAGTTCCAAAATGCCCATCAAACAGATCTTAACCTCCCATTTTGCTAAGTAGTGCCAAATTCCTGCCTTGTCTTTTTTTATCAACTTTGACCTTCAGTCTGCAAAAGCTCAGAAGGGAGTATGTTCCCAACACCCCTACTATTGAGTTCTTATCTCTTTTTGTCTGGTTCCTTTTGCACCAAGGTCAGCTGCCAGTTTCTAAAAATCTGTTTATTTAAAAAGTATGTTAACCCTTAATCAGAACAAAATAATAGGTTGTTCACTTTAATGAGAGCTTTACTGACACTGCTACCTAAAATCTTCCTTCTTAGACTTATTGTGTTACTGGAGCCCAAATACAAAATATACCAAAATATATGTGTACGCATACCTAAAATGTGTCACACTTATAAGCTAATACATATATATTAATAATACTGCAGAAACTAAAATATATGTTATATTATTTCTCTCATGAGGGAAGAAGGTTAAAGTATAGTGGACAATATAGTAAAAAATCATGGAGTAACAGCTGGAAAATGGTGATTGAGAAAGTAAAAGAAAAATCAGAGTTGAATATGTGATAAATTTGATTAAGGTTATATCCCATATCTCTGAAAAGTTTTTTGATACAAATGGGGTTTAGATTCTCTGTCAGCTGTTTGAGGGGTAGGGGGGTTGGATAGATTGAAAAAGCAACTGTTGTTAGAAAAAAAATTTCCTTGTAATAACTGTTGGGAGGTGAGAGTTACCCAGGTGATTAGTCCCATGAGAACTCTGTATTAGCAGAGTAGCAGAGAAAAAGGTTCCCAGTGAGTGTGACTTCTTAAATATGATGACTGACTTGAAAGACAAGGCAGACAGCAGATTTCAAAATTTAAAATAATTTAAATTTAAAACAGAATTTATAGTAATACATCTATCTTCATTAAAACTCACCAATTAATTAAAAGTATGCTTAGCATATTTGAGGAGTTGTTGTTAAGATCAGTTGACAATTCAGCAGCAGTTAAATCAGTCTGTGTTGCTAAGAGTCAAAGTACCGAATGGGAGCAGTCAAAGTAGAACAGCATTCTTAGACACAGTTGAGAGCCCTATCCTTTGTTAAAGAGGTGGGGAAAAGAGACTGCTGCAATTTCCAGTAACGTTGTAATATAGTATATATTACTGTATGCTAAGTATGTGACTCATAATAAAAGGAAAAAAAGAATAAAAAAAAAGAGAAAGAGAGTTCCCTGGGTCACAGCTTGGCAGTCCCCTCTGTGTCCTCCCCATGGGAACTCAGCTGGAAGGGAGGTTTGACTGCTGGGGTATAACAGGAGGAGGAGCAAAGCAACGGCGCAGATAATGCTTGGCAGTTTTTGAGGTGAATTTTGGTAGACCATCATGCTTTACTAACTAGAGCCTGTAATGACCAAGAAGAGAGAAGCAACCAGAATGTTTGATTTTAATGTTCTAATGTCTGACCTCAACCATTATGTGAATTGTAATTTAATGTTGTACAGTCCTCTGTATCCAGGATTGTAATATCAGGCAATTTGTTTTCTACACTTCTGAATACGTTTATGAAGAATAAATGTCCCACAAGAAGCAAAGGAAGATGACACTTCTAGTGTCGAGTTGTGCAATGTTTATTGTTGCACTGTATCATATTAAGATCATGTTGGTATTGTGGTGGTATGATTGCGTAAATAAAATTTGTAAATTCTTGTAAGAAAAACTGTTTGCTTGTGTTTTTAAAATCTTTTGTTCCACTGTGTCACGTTAAGATAACATTGTTATTGTGGTGGTACAATTGTGTAAATAAAATTTGTAAATTCTTGTGAAAAGAGCTATCTGCACGTGTTTTTAAAATCCTGTCTTGGACCAAATGGCCAACAGATTGTTTGTGACATTCCCAAGCATAAATTGCATTAGGCATGCAGTGCTTTCACTGGGTGTCACATGAAAGCTGGGTCCATCTGATAGAGATAGACTAAGAGTCTGCTGCCAGATTAAGGCAAATTGGGTGGGGAGGTATACACAATCCACAATGAACCTTTACTCATTCTGCAATAGGGATGGAAGACCTGCTGCAGAGCAAGGAGCAGCCCAAAGCAGAAGGCTTATTTATTTATTTGTCTGTGTCAAGCTAGACATACACATTCATAACTGTTCAGTATTCATTTTTACAATCATGTTCCTGTTCCTCAACCACAAATGCCCACACCAAGCAACAATGTTCTTTTCTGCTGGTCATTGGAGAACTGCAAGATGATGTTTCCAGCCTCCTTGCACCAGTGAGCTACAGTGCAACAATCAGAAGCACAATCTGTACTGCGAATCATTGGTGGGATGAGCAGGAAACATCCTGTAGCACCCCAATCACCAGCATAAGACAAGAGTACAAGAGCTGTGTTTCCTCCAGGATGGAAAAAATGTCTCCAAATCTTTTTCTCTCTGGCTCACGCTCATGCACTGAGAACAGTTTGGCGCTGGGAGTAATTGCCCAGAGAGGTGCCCAGAGGAGGCTTCTTTGGAAGTCTTCAAAAAGAGCCTGGACAGTTCCCTGCTGGGGATGGTCTTGCTGGAGATTCTGCCTGAGCATAGGATTGTACCTGGTGGCCCATGGGGCCCCCTTCCATCCATGATTTTATGATTCCATGACCCTCAGACTAGGGCAGAAGGCAACTGGGTGAATCCCAATTTACTTGTTGAGGGGAGAGCTTGCAGCTGGTGGTATGCAGGAACCAAAAGGAGGAAAGAGCAAGGGTATCCCCCCCCTCGGATTCCCCTAGGGCATTTCCAAGCAGTATGCTGCACTCCCTCTGTCAGATAAAATTTGTTGGTGGGACAAAGGGAAACAGGCAGCTAACATGAGCCTGCGGGGGGGGGGGAAGAGAGGAGATGGAAAAAGTTACATTTTAATGTTGTGTAATGGTTGTTGCTGAATCGTGTAATGTTAGCATGAAGTTGTTCCATCATGGAATGTGAGCAGTTTGCTGGTACTGAGCATTTTTAAAATGCTTGCAGAAGAATAAATGCATCCCAGCCTTTTCACTCTGCTGTGCTCTCCTAAGACTGTAGGGATGATTTTGAATGATTGGCAAACCCTTTATTGGGCTATTTTGGGGGAGAGGGGTCATAGAAACTGAGAGTCAGCATGCTAAAATGGTTTGAGGACCCAAGGTCCCTATCAATGGGGGCACAGATGCCAGAGGAAACAGCTGCCGCTTAAGAGGGCAAAAGGCCCCTCTATCCCGGCACGGGCCCCCAGAATATGTTGCAGAACAGCGATAGAGACTCACGGATTAAGGAAAATCATTTATTTGTCTCAGTGGGATCATTCCCAAAAGACTGAGCCCGGCCTCTTCATATTCACAGCAATTTATACATTTCCAGTGCAATCATCACATGCTCAAGAAACGGAAACAGAACAAGAAAAAAAACAGATCTGTTGTACGTAGGTTCCCACCAGTGTCTACATATGTTGCAAATCTTCTGTAGCGCAGCAAAGGTCTAGCTAGTCGAGCCAAGCCCATAACATTCCACTATACAAAGTTTCATTGTCTTTCCTTCAAACACAAGAGGGACTTCAATTTGCAGAGAATTAACTGCTTTTCCCTCACACCCAGAGGTCATCTAGACTGACCCACTTTATTCTTCCACTATACAGGTCTATGGCAAACCAGGGTTTGAACCCCACTCAGCCACAGAAACACACCAGGTGACCTTGGGCAAATCATACTCTCTCAGCCTTGGAGAAAGGCAAACCTCTTTTCACTAAATCTTGCAGAGAAAACCTTGTGATGGGGTCTCCATAAGTTGGAGTTAGCTTGAAGGTTCCTAACAATAGAAACTCCCTGTGCACATCACCATTCACCTAGACTCTGATGGAGAGGGCAGGCTTTGGGACATTCCTCCAAGCATCTCTCACAGCCTGCCATCCTTCTGCTTTCTGAGCTATGGGCTTTGGTTGGCTCGCAATGTAGCTTTGGCCACCAAGTCACCTGTGACATTAGGGAACCAGGTTGTCAGGGAAAGTGTCAGGGGACTACTACACTTCTCTAGTTCCCCAAGGGGCAAAAGAGCCACGTTGGTACTTGGGTTTTGCCCCTGAAATCTGAGGGTAGGGAATGCAGCTCACCAGCAGCAATAGAGGAGAATGAATTAGAAGATGAGTGTGAACCTATTCCCAGGATGGTAAGGTAGAAAGTGAAGCCCCACTTGAACTGTGCTAAAGGTGGAAATTGACAGAAGTGGGGGATCGTTTTGGTTGACTAAAACAAGAGAAAGGGAAAAGTCAATTGCTACAGAGAGACTACAGTGCTGTGGTATGCATCAGGCACATCAAGAGGTGTGGGAAGGCAACTTCTCTCAGAGGCAGAAGAAAGCAAATGTTATGCACAGAACTGGAAACCAGACTTTACGACGCAAGAGAAATGGTTTCTGGTCGACTGTAAAAGGCATTATGTTAATATTTCCTTCTTGCAAATTCACCTCAAAACCAACTTCCCTCTGAAGTATTTGGCCAGTCCATCCTTCCTCTCACACCCCATGCATTAAGTTATGCGTTATGGTTTTGGAGGCTTGCTTTCTCCTTGGTTTTCACCTGCACACATAGAGCTTTATCACACAAGGCACGTAAATCACAATTACAGCAGGATAAGAGGGTCTGGCTGAGATTTAGAAGTGGGGGGATTAAAAATCAAATATTTAGCTATATATAGATATTTATAGATATTTATAAATAATAGATATTTATAAATATATTTATAGATATAGAAATATCAAATATTTAGCTATATAGAAAGCTCTGTAAATGTTGCATTACTATGCTTTTCATTAGGTTGATTTTCTTTAATGTATATATTATTGTGTTAAGTGGGGAAAGTGGTATAAGAGTCCCAACACATTTTTTTTTTAATGAATGTATACCGACCACATCAATTCATACACATGAACAAGCACACACAATTACTCAAAACGCTTGCCAGGATCCAATACTAACTTGCGCAGCCAAAAATCTTCACCACTTCTCTGCCTCCACCCCAACTTGTTCACCTCCCAAGACAGCATAAAGAACCTCCCAAGACAGCGTAAGGACAGCACTCTTCCCTCAAACACACACACACACACACACACACACACACACAGTTTTTAACAAGCAGTTGGGGACCTCTGAGAAGATGCCAAAACAGCTCTAGTTCAGCTGTAATTGGAACTTTTGGCCATAGGGTAGTTTGGTTGCTATTTCCAGGCTGCCCTTATCTGCAGACCCTTCTCAGTTACAATCCCAAAAAGCAGAGCACTAAACCCCCTTCCTGCCTGCCTCGCTTTGGTGCTTTCATTCCATCTCTTCTGGAATGAGTGGAAGGAGGGGAGGGGGGAGGAGGAGCAGGCTAAGTGTCTGTAATAAACTGCTGCATTGTCCCTAAAGTGTGAGCAGAATAGGGTGTCCACAATTTCTTCTGTATCTCAGCTACCATAAGGGCTACAGATTTGCTTTTAAGATAAAATGCAAGCTTGGAAGTTGGGACGGCTAACATTGCAAACAGGTGCCAGGTAACATGCTTAGATTCCACATAGAATTTGATGAACCTGAGCTCCCCGCCTGAACAAAGATTGGAATGAAGACTTATCGCCCACCAGGAGCTGGCTGTTCAAAAATCAGAGAATTTTAACCCCTCCTGCCACCTGGATATCATCCTGGAAAACCAGGGATTCAGAGTGCTCTGAGATCTGGGAAGCCTGTGGGTGATCCTGGAAAAAGTGCAGCCACTGGTGTATGGCACTCACAGGATTCTGGCCAAATCAAGGTCCCTTTCACATGACATGTTGCTATGATTATGATTCCCTTTTAACTGCCATGGCAACATCCTATGGAATCCCGTTGATTTAATCTGAAAAGGCACCAGAAGAGCTCTCTAGTTGCGGATTCTGAATGGCCCTCCCTCAACTAACAAAACCAGGATCCCTCACGATGGAACCATGGCAGTTAAAGTAGAATCCTAGTGGTAAAATTGTTTAGTGTGAAAGGACCCAAGCAGTTTCTTTCTCCAATAGTTTACCCTCCATCACTGCCACTGCACCCATGATTTTCTCCTCCGCCTCCAATGCCTATGTCAATCTAATTCTCCAGTGCACCAGCAGGATTCTGCCCTGATTCTTGATCTGTTGCAACAATAATTAAAACCTTTAAAAATGCACTAAACTGAGAGAAAGATGAAAAGTTTCACCTGTAGAGGAAAGGCATCAAGAAGAATAGAAATATTGCCCTGTTGTTTAGAAAGTTTAAAGAAAGATTTAAGCAGTTGCACCCAAATTAAAAGAACAGCAAAGAGTGAAAAGGATCAACAAGGAGTTAGCAGAAAGATAAATCAAGAAGCTAATTATAACAGCTTGGAAACAAAAGAAGAAAAACAAGGAGATAACTAGATGAAGAAGCATCCGAAGAAGGAAGCTGAAATCTACAGCAAACTCAGTGGGATTTATTCAATACAAAAAAATGTATTCATGGTAAACAAAAGGGGAGGGTAGCAGTGCCATTTATAAATTCAATATAGGTGAATTGCATATTCAAATATTCACTTATGGGGGAAAAACTGCACACGGGGAAACAGCATGCTTGGAGGAAGCTGATGGTAAACTGTTCTCTCTAGTTCTCTGCCTGCAAGATCAGGTCAATCCATCTCCAGTAGGTACATTTCAGCCTGCCACTCTGCCCCTGTTGCCTGAACTTGGCTCTATTGGGGAAAGCTGGTTCTGCTGTGAGCACAAATAATCTAGATTAAATGTATCAGCTTCTCTGTCTTCCACATTCAAGCTTTTAACATTTGTTCAGTGCTTTCTGTCACAAATACAGTAGCCCCTCCACATTCACAAGGGTTTGGGGCACAGAACCCTTGAGAAAGAGGAAAACCCACAAATACCCCTACCCCCGTCATTCCTCTCCCATTCCTTTGCCTCTGGCCCCAGTGGTGGGGGAGGCCAGAAAGAAAGACAACCTAACAGGCTTACCAGTACTTTCTCCTTAAAGAAGAAGGGAGTTCCAGAGTTTTAATTACTTCCGGTGGCCATCTTGAGAACGGACCACCTGACCAATCAGCAGCAAATACACAGCAGAATACACGCCTTCAGCAGTGGGAGGGGGCTTTGCTCACCCAAAAGAGAAAAAAACTCCATTTTAAACACAAGCCTCACAAGCCTGGGACGAGAGGCAAACATGTGCCTCACAAATAATCAAATTTGTGAAGGTCAAACCCATGAATGTGGAGGGAGGACTGTATCCGGTTTGTGAATTTCAGTTAATTCTTCAAAAACTAATTGATAATTTCCCTCATTTACCATATTCAATAGGTAACAACCGGGGTTTTTTTTTAGTTGTATCTGTCTGTTATATGTACGATGCTAAAGATGAGGACGTTCTCAGAAAGAAAGATGGGGCAACCCTACTTCCACACTAAGAGTGCAATTTCTTTGGTAAATAAGTTTGAGGCCCAACTGAGCTGACACTGGGCAACTGTGCTGAACCCAAATCCCTCCCTAGAGGAGTTGGCAGTTAGTTAGGAAAAACTTCTCCCTAGTGTTACTTTGTGCCAGCATTGTGGCCGTGTCCCTAGACTAGAGGAGATTTGGATCTGGCATAACTCATTATTCCACTCTTCTCCACTACTTTTATGGCTCTTCTGCCAGAAGATCTTAGCCAGCCGAGATGTTCTGCTTGCAGACTGCTCTGTCAACCGACTTCTGAGTTTAGAAGAGGGCTCAGCAGGCAGAAAAAGCTTGTGCCTCAGCCTAACACCCCTCGCCTTTGAGTCACGACTGTACTGCATTATGGCTGAATGCTAATGGATTCAAACCCAGACATTTAAGGAAGAGTTCAGTGCTCTAAGTCCTAGGTGTGGATGGACAAATCTGTTTGGTTCTTGTTTGTTTGTTTTTTTCAGTCAACATTTTTGAATCCCTATTTCTTTCGATAGAGATGCAAAGATTTGTATATAATTCCCTTATAAGAACAACTCCACTGGCTACCTGTTTGTTTCCGGACACAATTCAAAGTGCTGGTTATGACTTATAAAGCCCTATACAGCTTAGGTCTGGGGTATTTGAAAGACCGTATCTATCTTCCTGTACAAACCAGCTAGAGCCCTAAGGTCTGTTGGGGAAGGCTTTCCCTTGGACCTGCCACCACCCCAGGCTCACCTGGTGAAGACACAGGGCAGAGTCTTCTTGGTGGCTGCCCCCACTCTGTGGAGCACTCTTCCACAGGAGGCTCGGCCGGGGCCCTCCCTCTTTTCCTTTTTACCGGCAGGTGGAAACATTTCTTTTTAAACAGCCTTTTATGTAAGCTGGGGGTGCTTTATTTAGTAATTTGTTTTAATGGAATATTGTTTTAGGTTTTTATATGTTTTTAATGTTTTTTAAGTTGTTTGTAATGTTTTGCTGTTTTAATCTGTTGATGGAAGCCTCCTTAAGTCCTCTGCTGGGAGAAAGATGGCATACAGATATAATTAATAAATAAATAAATTGTAAATTTTAGGAAATTCTGATCAAGAAAAATCTGAAACTAAGTTCTCACACTCATCACCAAGATAAACTGGCCAGAAAGAATGAGCAATCTACTCATAAACCAATTAATAAAGGAGCTGGGTCAAACACAATTAACAGAGGTAAAAAAGAAGAAGGAAGAAACACAGGAGAGAATGATTTTTTAAAAAAGTTAAAATGGTGGAAATCACTGGGACAGTTACTGACATGTTAAAGAGGAAAAGTGGTTAGAAAGACTAAACGAGCAAAAGTTGCCTTACGAAATAAATGTTGCAGAAAACATTTTTGAGAGAGGACAGGAAGAAGATGAGGATTAAGTGCAGGTTTATTAACACAAGACAAAGGGCAAGGAGGAGAAATCAAAAGAAAAAGAGCACAGAGGAAAGTGATGAAAGCCTAAATTTATAAAAAGAAAATCAGAGACCAGATTAGATTTATGCTACCTGGCAGCTGGAGTTAAGAAGGCGTGAATGAAGAATAAAGCAAAGAAAAGAAACAGAGGAACCACAAGATAAAGTCACAAAAGCTAGTAACAATAAAGTAATAAGGTAGAATTGAGTTAAAGAACAGCCCAAACAACAATAGATGCCAAAGAAACTGAGGGAAAATAAAAACTCAGATAAAGGAAAGACAAGTGAACTGGAAAAGAATCCTCTTGCAAAGACTGGGAATCATAAAATGGGTTTGAAATGGTCAGCTGGGAAGAGGAAAACAAGTGCAATAAAAGAATGGTTGCAAAAGCTGTACAGAACCTCGAAAACCCCAAAAGACAAACACAGTGGAACAGTGGACAACAGAGAAAGCAGAAGCAGGCAGAAGAAGGGAAAACCAAGAGTCAAATGAAGAAGGCTTTTAAGATCAATTGTTTGCAATGGCGCAGCTTGGAATGTGTGGAGGGGGAAGAGCAGGAGGGGAGGCATGGAGCGTGAAGGTGTGGCCATGGTGCGTAGGGCATGGCCACAGCACGTGAGGGCGTGGCTACGAGCCAGGATGCCCCAAAAACATTGCCGCCTGGGGCAAACTGCCTTCATCACCCCCCGTCCGTACACAACTGTTTGCTCAGTCTGTAAATTAAAATTACTAATTAATAAATCCACAGAAGAAATGTGTGGTGCAGTAAGAGAGCCAGCATGGTGTAGCAGTTTGAGCATTGAACTATGACTCTGGAGACCAGGGTTCAAAACCCCACTTGGCCATGGGAGCAAACTAGATGTCCTTGGCCAAGTCACACTGTCTCAGGCTCAGAGGAGGGAAAAGGGAAAACCCCACTGAACAAGTCTTATCAAGAAAACCCCATGATATATATGCTTTAGGGTCACTATAAATCAGAAACAACTTAAAAGCACACAACAATTGAAGAAAGTGCCAAGAAACCTGAAGGCTTGACCTCAAAATCAGAAAAATAAGTAAGTAAGGTTGTGAAGGAATGATAAAAGCCAATGAAACGTTTGTTAGAGACAACTATACAGCATGACATTTCACATAGGAGACACTATAAATAGGACAAAATGCCATTGAAATGTAATAAGGAAATCTGCGCTACCTCTCCTTCACCAGAGAAAAGAAAAGGATGCAAAAAGAATAAAGAATCAGAACAACAATACAGTTATAGTAGCAGCAGAGAATCCAAATTCAATTACTGTGAGACAAAATTAGAAAAAAGATGTCTATTTTGAATAACCGGGACTCTGTTCACTAAAACAGAGAACACAGATTAAAATAAACAGGTGGACAAAACATAGGAATTAAAAATACAGCAAAGTGTCAGAGGCTATTACCCTGAAAGCAATGTCAACAAATAAGAGAGGGAAAGGTTATCAGAGAACTGGAAAAGACAGCTCAACAAAATTTAAATGGCAAAAAGAGGAGAAAAGCATAGGTAAGACCAAGAGGTAAAAGGAGTAGCAGAATTACAAAGAGTGAAATTAGAGACAGATGAAAGAAGGAGGAAAAGAGCAGAAGCCGCTTGCCTGGCAACTCATCAAAATGGCTTTTCAAAAGCCGTATGTCCTTGGCAGAGGACATGGGAGTTATTCCAGATGGGCTTCTTCTTTCCTCTTTAGCTATCTCAGTGATCTCCTCCAATGGTCTCGTCCAACAAGTTTTTTAGGAAATCTCAAGAAAAAGGGTCTATACTGAGCAGAGGAAATAACTGCAACTGCTGGCTAAAGACAAGCTCACACTTATTGTTCCTAAGAGTCCTTTGCCATTGTCCCCTAAACCGTCGCCAGTCTTTGAACTGCTGGTCTGTGGGGAATTTCCATGAAAGAAAGTAAAACAAGAATATCCAAAGGGAACATATACAGTGCTGGTCCTTGGCATAGTGGGAGACGGGAATGCTGGTTCCTTCTCCTTCTAGAGTCCATTCTGCTCCTTAGTTTACAAGAGACACAAGAGTAAAGAGTAATCCAGGCAGGGAAAATGCAAATAGTAAATTCATCTAAATTCAGATAAGTGCACTTTGTCAAGCCTGTTCTGCAATGATAATAGTGGGAAGGAAGCAGTATTTTTCCATCCACTTCAGATAATTGTTGTTACTGCAGTTTAGACCTCCTTGGGGACACCCCTAGATATCATTTTGATATCAAACCATTCGGTTTTCTTCCACCACCCCGCTCCACGTGTTTGCGAGGCCACCAGACAAGCACGCAAACAGGCATGGCCGATAATTGCTGGACATTCCATTCTCCACCCAGGCAGGCCAGACACAGCCGGTTTGTCGCTTCAGGGACCTCTCTGGCAAACACCTCATTACATATGCACGATACTAACAAAAGCTTCCTGCCCCGACCAGGCTGCTGGACAAAGGTTGTGCTGCCCACTGGTAAGCGCTGTGCATTTGCATACTGGCCACACTATTGTTAATTCGGCTCTGATTCCATCATGCAAAGTTGTGACCTTTCCGAGACATTGTCTTGCACCCAAAACTCATTGTTGTTCCCGGAGTAAGGCATAGCCTGCAGTCACAAGTCGCCCTATAAAAACCCCTGATTCCGAGACCTTCCTCGGATTGCTCGACCCGCTCCAGAGTTCCATCCCGCCTTGCTGCCGTTTCAAGCTCCCCTCAGCTAATCGAGCTGAGCTTCTTCTCCGCAACCCCGGCTCCTCTCCTAAGGTTCAGGACTACGAGACAGGTGTTGTATCACCCATTTCCCTCTGAAAACCCCTCTTTCTAATTCACTTTCTGATTCCTTAGTTATCTGTGTGACTGTGGTGTCTTTAATGTTTGTCTGTATTCAATAAAACAACATTTTTATTATTTTAAACCCGTCTGGCTGCTTGACTGACCTGACCCCGTAGACACTGGGTTGCAAGATCCTGCTAAGTTACCCTGCCTCTCGCTAGCTTAAGTGAGTGCTCCAGCTAATTTTCCCCACGGTTGTGTTATATTGTTTGGTTGTTTAGGTGTCCCTCCCGGGACCCCCAGAGAACAGAGTAACATTGTCTATAGCTTTTCTGGTTGGCTCAGGGTACAGCCGCATTTTGACCCATCTGTCAATATGAGGAAAACATTGGATGCCTATTGTGACATGCCTGGTAAACATGTTAAAGACAAAAAGAGAGGATTCATTTGTTGTCAGGACAGGATGCAGGCAAAGTACTTGGAGGTCTCCTATCTACTATTTTGAGAATTCAGCTATTACCCATCCAGGCTTGCTGTATCTCAGTCTATCCAGCATGATTTGGTCCAACCATTTATAAATACCTCTTTGGGAGATGGTCTATATAGCTTAGAAAAGTTACTTTTTTGGACTGTTACTCCAAGAATCCCCCCTCTAGGATAGCCAGCACAGTAGCCCAAAATAGTAATTTTTCTAGGTTCTGGTGGTCCTAGTCACCTCAAAGGAAATGGCTGCAAATCTTTCCTAAAGAAAACTGCTTTGGACCCCCAAATTACATGTGTATATGTACACTATATTATTATCGCATGTTATATTACATTATACTGTTCAACAGCTAGACTGGAAACAATCATCCAGAGGACCTTTTCGTCAGCCTCCTCTAGACAGTGGAATTCAGATGCCATCTGAATTTAAAAAAAATACCAAAGACCTATCTCTTCTGGCAGGCCCACCCATCACCCATCCAATTTTCAACCATTTTAAATGGTTTTATGTGTTTTTAGTTGTCTTTTAATCTATTTGGTGCCCCACCTCAAGCCTTGGGGAGAGCCAGATAATAAATAAATAAATATATAAATAATAATAATAATAATAATAATAATAATAATAATAATAGCCACTATTACTTATTACAACTATTAATTATATCCCTGCTGGTAATAAATGTCCCTTTCATGGACAAGAGAGATTGCTATCCAATGCCAAGCACTATTCCAGAATTAAAGCCAGTCTGGGTATCATTTGTGAAAATCCCTTTAAACTGTGATTCATCATGAACCACTGAATGAAAATGCATGAGAGTATCTTTTGCAATCTGGCATAAAACAGCAGGCATGAAAAGTGGCTTAGCTGATGTCAAGTCTCAGCTGAAGAAGAAATTAAGCAAGTCTCAGCATGCAGAGAATTCAGCCAGCAGCAAAGGGAACAGCTGCCTGTCTCCAACTTAGTTTGAAAACAAGAGCACAGACTCCGCAAGCTGCAGGTACTTCAAAGGACCTTATTAATGAAACCAGGAGAGTCAAGACTATTGAAAGGGGGAATGTGATGAATAGCCAAGCACTGAACTAAAGCCTTTCAGCTAACTCCCTCTCCGTGTTCATATATGCTAACATTGCTTGTAAGTCCAAGGAGAAAGGCAGGCTCCTGACTGATCCAAGCATGAATGCCCAGGTTTCAGCAGTCGCCAAGAGTGCCTTTGCTGCCCCCATTCCTTGAAATTTCAAACATGGCACATGCCTTGATTACATCCCTTTTGGGTTACTGTAACATGCTCTCCATGCAGCTGCCCTTGGGAACTGTTCTAAATCTCCAGCTGGTCCAAAATCCTGTGGCCAGGTTGCTGACTTAGGCAAGTTATAGGGATCGTATAACCTTCTTGCTAAAACAACCCCACTGGCTGTTGATCCATTTTGAGCAGAATCCAAAGTGCCGGCTATGACCTTTATATCCCTACCTGGCTTGGGTTGAGACTGTTTGAAAAATCGCATCACCCTATATGAGCCTGCCCATGCTCTAAGATCTGCAGGTGAAGGCTTACTTTCCCAACACCATCTGGTGAGGAAGTGGGAGAGAGTCATAGAATCATACAGTTGGAAGAGACCTCAGGGGCCATTGAGTCCAACCCCCTGCTATGCAGGAACACCCATCAAAGCATTCCCAACAGATGGCTATCGAGCCTCTGCTTAAAAACCTCCAAAGAAGGAGACTCCACCACACTCTGAGGCAGCATATTCCACTGCTGGACAGCAATGACCATCAAGAAGTTCTTCCTGAGGTTCAGGTGGAATCTCCTTTCCTGCAGCTTGAATCCATTGCTCCTTCCTCAACACGACATCCCTTCAAATATTTAAACATGGCTATCATGTCTTAACCTTCTCTTCTGCAGACTAAACATACCCAGCTCCCTAAGCCGCTCCTTATAGAGCATGGCTTCCAGACCCTTCACCATTTTGGTGTCTCTCCTCTGGACATGTTCCAGCTTGTCAATATCCTTCTTGAATTGAGGTGCCCAGAACTGGACACAGTATTCCCAGTGAGGCCTAACCAATGCAGAATAGAGTGATACCATTACCTCTCTTGATCTAGACACCATACTCCTATTGAGGCAACCAAGAATCGTGTTAGCTTTCTTGGCTGCCGCGTCACACTACTGACTCATGTTCAGCTTGTGATCTACCAAGACTCCTAGATCCTTTTCACATGTACTGCTATCCAGCCACATGTCCCTCATCCTATACTTGTGACTTTCATTTTTTCTGCCCAAGTGCAGGACCCTACATTTCTCAGTCTTCTCAGTGGCTGCTCCCAAGCTATGGAACTGCCTTCTTGCTATCTCTCCATTGGCAGGTAAAGTCTTTTTTATTTAAAGAGACCATTCATTTTCAGTGTACGTGGCACATAGAGCTTTTAATGTTTTTATGTTCTAAAAACTTTTTGATGCTGTTTTTAGTTAGTTTTTAATGCTGAACTGTTTTAAACTTGTTTTTACTTAGAAATTTGGCTTAACTGTACTTTAACTTTGGTTTTAAAAGTTTTATTAATTGTACAGTTGGCCTCCCACATTCACAAGGATTAGGGGCACAGGGCCCCTGCAAAAGTGGAATAATCACAAGTGTGAGTGTGTCTGTGGGAAGGGACCAAGGCATGGTGTAGAGAATGGGTGCCCAGTGTCCAAACCAGGTCAGAGAAAGGAGAGGGAAAGGGGGTGGGTCAGCGTGGGGGCCCTATACTTCCTCTCTCACACCTATCTTCTTCCTGAGGCCGAGGGGCATTGGGTGAGGGTTAGAGGTGGTGAGGAATTAGAAGGCAAGCCACCCTTAGCTGGCCATACAGTGGCTGGGGAAGAGGAGGAGGACCAGAGGCAGGTTTGTAAAGGACTGTGTGGCCTGAACAGAGCTGCTGAGAGGGAAAGTTCCTCTGAAGAAGAAGCATTTGGTGTGGGGGAGGCACGGGTTGGGAAACTTGCAAATAATCAATTCCGTGGAAGTGAAACCCACAAATGTGGAGAGCCGAGAGTACTGCACTTTTAAAATGTTTGCACCCCACCTTGGTTCCCATGGCCTGAGAAAAGTGGGATATTAATTAATTAAATAAATAAATAATGAAGGAGAATGGACAAAAGAACACAGTTGTATGACTACATTTTGGTTGATACCAATACCAGTAACCTTCATATTGCTTTAAATGCACTGGGACTCACCCTCCAACTATCCTGATTTGGCAGAGATAGTCCTCGGCCATTTCCGCCCTACATTGTTTCAGTCCTATTATTCCCCTTTCAGCACCCTATGGAATCCTGGGGTTTGCAGTTCAGGGAAAGGCATTTTGGAATTCTCTGCCAGAGAGCTCTTTGGCCTCAGTAAACTACAAACCCCAGAATTCCACAGGATGTTGGAAGTGGAATAATAGCACTATAACAGTGTAGGGTAGAAATGGCTCTAGCTAATCCACTTTTTTCAGCAGCTTTTAAAATGTCCCAGTGTCTCTCCTAGAGAGCCAGCATGATATAGTGGTTTGGGTGTTGGACTACAACTCAGGGCCAGGTTTCAAGTCTCCACTCAGCTGTGGAAGCCCAGTAGCTGACCTTGGGGAAATCAAGCTTTGTCAGCCCCAGAGGAAGGTAATGGTGAACCCTCTCTGAACAAGTCTTGCCAAGAGACCCCCCTGATACGGTGACCTTAGGGTCACCATAAGTTAGAAACAACTCGAAAGAAGACAACAATTCCCTCTGTGCCTCCCACCTCCCTCCTTTTCCTCATCTTGCTTCCACTGCTGCATTGAGTTCATAGGGCAAAAGTATTTTATTTATTTATTCTCTATTTGTTTTTTAATTTTTTTTTTTTACCGAACATTTTATCCGTACATATTCCATTACTACAATGCTGTTGTGGCCAGAAAAGAGACAAAGACCAGGTTTTCAGGGAAAAGTCAAAAAGCCTTTTTATTGTTAACAATTTACTTGCGCAAGGACGACAACTATTTCCAGGATTGTCATGCCAATTGATTAAAACACCTAAACTTTATACCTTTGGTCAACAACGTCAGCAATCAATCATTCATTTAGCCAGCCCATCACAGAAGAAAAAGATCTTTGGTTAACTTTCCATTACATCATTAACTTAGCACACACGTGTACAGAAGAGAACAAAGAGTTAGTTAGAAAATGATACAAAATGATGCATATGGCCAAAATGAGGTAGCAGTGAGTACGCCTGACTCCCTCTTAGTTCCCAGATGCCTGAGTGAGTGTTGCAAGGCCATTCTTTAAAATTGAGATAAGACAAAGACATCTGCCATTTCACTCAGAGACTCAATTCAATTCGCTTATTTTCCTATTCAAGTAGCAATTCCTTGGATTTAACCCCTTCAATGCTACATTCCATTTGTTTCAATATATAGCAAAACAGTATATATAAAAAAGGTGAGTTATCCATGTACAATTGTTTCCATTACAATCTTTAACCATTTAATCTTCAACCTATTCCCTTCCCACCCCTCTTATATTTGGCATATTTTATCTTATATCAATATTGTATTCTCTCTCTCCCCCCTCCACCCCTTTTCCCTTTCTCCTCTATGTACTATCCTTTTTTATATGCTTTCCTCAAATCCAAACCGCTTCCAAGAGTTCCTACCAAACCTACAGTTTGTGGAGTATCCTTTTGTTGACATGTGTCTAGATTATCCTACTTTATACTTATAATTCCTAATTTCTAAAAGCTTCTTTTTGTCAAAATATAATTTTATCTAATATTTATTATAGAATCATAGAATCATAGAGTTGGAAGAGACCACGTGGGCCATCCAGTCCAACCCCCTGCTATGCAGTAACACCCATCAAAGCACTCCCAATAGATGGCCATCCAGCCTCTGCTTAAAAACCTCCAAAGAAAGAGACTCCACCACACTCGGAGACAGCATATTCCACTGCCAGACAGCTCTGTGTTACTGCAGGGTAACATCTGACTGTCAGGAAGTGTTTCCTGAGGTTCAGACGGAATCTCCTTTCCTGCAACTTGAATCCATTGCTCTTTGTCCTAGTCTCTGGAGCAGCAGAAAACAAGCCCACTCCCTCATCAACACGACATCCCTAGTTGACTTAGTTAAATTCTATAGTTCTTTCTCCTTTAATTCATAACTACTGTGATGAGTCTAATCTTGTTGTCTTCCTTGTTAGCAGTAGTTACCTCCCTTTTACCCACTCAATAACTGACTCCCAGTTCCTTTCAGATTGTTGGTTTGATGCTCCTTTAATTGAGTTTGACAGTTTTTCCATTTCCAAAAAGTCTGAAAATTTTAACTTCCAATCTTCTATTGAGGGGTCTTCTTTTCCTTTCCAACATTGTGCATAGCATAGTCTTGCTGCTGTAACTAAATGTAATATAATTTTCTTTTTGTTCTCCACTCTTCTTGTCATCCAATTATGTTTAACAAATATATTTCTGGGAACATTTCGTATTTTATATCTAGGATCTTGGTGATTGTGTCATGTATTTTCTTCCAAAACTTCTTTGCCACTTGGCACATCCACCACATGTGAAAATGTGTTCCAGTCACTTTCCCACATTTCCAACATAGATCATTTCCTTTGTGTGTTACCTTCTTTAATTTCTGAAGTGTCATGTACCATCAGTACATCATCTTGTAAAAGTTCTCTCTTATGTTCAGGCATAAAGTAAATTTTATGTCTTCAGTCCATATTTTTCCCATTTAGCCAATTCTATATTATATCCTATGTTCTGTGCCCATTTTGTCATGGAATCCTTGACCTGCTCTTGTTCCAATTGTCTTGTTAGTAATACTTTGTATAGTTTGGATATTCTTTTAGTTTTATCTCCCAACGAAGTTTCATCTAACTTGTTCTCTTTCTCTTCAAAGCCAATAAATTTGTTATCCATTATAAATCTTTCCTTTAATTGTCTGTATGGGAACCAGTTTAATTAAAGTTTTGATCTTTTATTTCTTCTCTGGTTTTCAACATTGGTTTGTTTCCTTCCCATTCAATCAAATCTTTGTACCTTAACAGTTCTCCTGATTTTGTTTCAGTTATTTTAAAAGCTTCATGTGGTAATGTCCAAGTTGGTATTATAAATTTTTTTATTAACAGTTTGCCAAACTTTTATTAGGGATTTTCTGATGTAGGGATCTTTGAAGTCTCTATTTACTTCTATTTTTGATAGCAAAGATAACCATGCCAGCCAAATCTTGTGTTGTAACCTTCTAGATCTAATAGTTTATTATTCTTAAAGTGTATCCATTACCTCATCCATTCTAGACAACAAGCTTGATAATATACAAGATTAAAATAATATAAAAAGAATTGTCCCAGTTAACAACAAAAGAGATAGAAAGAAAATTGACATATTTGTGACATAATCACTTTGAACAGGCCAAGACAGCTGGAAAATGGCTAGCATATAAATTGAAAAAAAGAATTTAATCTCAGAGATAAGAGAAAGTAAAAAAATCTACACAAATCAAGACAAGATAAAACAAATTTTTGTTAAATATTATTCAAATTTTTTTATGAGACAAAGATAAACCCACTACAAACACAAAAATTGAAACATTTCTAAAGAAGCAGAAAATAAACAGAATTACAGAAAAACATTGCAAACAGTTAAATTCCCCAATAGCATTTAGCGAAGTAATTGAAGCAATAAAAGATCTAAAAGAAGGGACATCCCCAGGCCCCGATGGCTTTACAGCATTGTATTATAAAACATTACAAGATGAATTGGCAATGCCTTATTTCCAGATGAAAAAAACCATTACAACACAAGGAAAACCTGGAAGCTAGGGAGATTCAATCATAACCCTAATACCAAAAGAAGGAAAAAGATCTTAAGGATGTAAGGAACTATAGACCAATTTCTCTATTAAACATCAATTATAAAATATTTACAACAATATTAACAAAAAGACTGAACAAAACCATACAAGAATACATCCACGAAGACCAAGTTGGATTTTTACCAGGGTGAAGTATGAAACAAAATATAAGAACAATGTTAAACTGTATAGAATATTATGAAAAAACATCCAGGAAAAAAAATTTGCAATGGTATTCCTCGATGCCAAGAAGGCATTTGATAACATCTCTTGGAGATTTATGAAAAAAATCATAGAAGAACTTGGTTATGGCAAGAAATTTAGAGTGTGGATAGAGACTATTTATCAGGACCAAGGAGAAAAATTGATTATCAATGGGGCAGAAACAAATCACTTTGAAATATTGAGAGGGGTGAGACAAGGATGTCCACTCTCCCCTCTCCTTTTCATATGTCACTGGAGATATTGAGTAACATAATTAGAGAAGATGATCAAATAAAAGGAGTTGAAGTAAAGAGGAATGAGCAGAAGATTAAAACCTTTGCAAATGACATGGTACTACTTTTAAAGGAACCAAAAAAATCCATTCCTAGGCTTCTGGATATACTCGAAGAATATGGTCAGGTAGCTGCTCTTAAAGTTAATAAAGAAAAAACAACAATATTGACAATGAATATGACAAAAAGGAAGAGGAAGAACTTAAAAAGATAACAGGTTTTTGTGTTGACAAAAAAATAAAATATTTAGGAATTCATATTGTTACTCTGACTTCTGGGGTCCCTGGGGGACACCTGGATGTGCTCTAAAAAGGTTGGGGAAATTAGCAGAGCACTGCTTAATGAAGCGAGAGGGCAGGGAAACACAGCAGGATCTTTTACCCAATGTTTATGGAGTCAGACTGCATGAGAAAGAGAAGTCCAATTAAAGGTGTTTTGTTTAGCAAAATTAACAGAAGTTACACACACACACACACACACAAAGCAGTCACTCTCACAAGCGCACAAGGACTACTTAGTCTGAAAGACCTGAGAGCAGGGAACGCAAAAGAAAAAGGGGCGTGGTTATACTATACCTGGTTTCGAAGACTGCAGCTCCAGGAAGAAAGGGAAAAAACAAACAAACAAGAGGACTCAGCATAGAAAGCATGCTGAGGGGAGCTCTCGACTAGCAGAATGCCTAATGCTAAGCAAAGGTGGGAATTTTCCAGAGAAAGTCCCCAAAGATGTCCCAATTATAGTGCAAAGTATGCCTGGCGAGGGGCAGACTCTTTCCTGGGAAAGGACAGGAGCCAAGTTATGCAAATAGACCTCATATTTGTAGTTCTTGCAAGACTGGAATCAATAACCTCATCTGGAGACACTGAATCTCTCAAGGTGTTGATGGTCTATTTGATGTGTGTGTACGTGCCTTCCCGAGGTTCCTCTTGAATACGTGACTGGGGGAATAATTGGTCAGACCTGTACCAGGAGGGTTTCAGCCTTTAGACCTTTGATGTCTACATTTTCATCCCGGTGAACCTCTGGCTCAATAAATTTAGATAACAAATACTTCTCTTTCCCAGGGCTGGGTCTGTCAGCAGATCATAAGTATCTCACTCCCTGCTATCAGCAGATAATAAATATATCCTTCTCACTATAAGCTGGGGTTACAATATAATGAAGAAAAGCTCAGAATTATACAACAATAATTATCAGAAAATCTGGAATCAATAAAGACCGACTTACAAGAATGGAACAAATTTAATCTTTCACTACTGGGATGTGTCAACATGATAATGATGGCAGTGTTACCAAAACTCATGTTCTTATTTTAAAATATCCCAATAATAGATAACGAAAAATCCTTCACAATATGGAACAAAGAATTAACAAAATTTATTTGGGCAAGAAGAAAGCCAAGAATAAAATTGAAAACATTACATGAGAGTAAAGAACGAGGTGGTCTTGGATTGCTTCACATAGGGCAAAGTTGATATTTGGGAGAGGAAAGGAGAGGAGAAACTTGTGCTTTCTAGTAGGTTCTGGCAAAAGGAAACTGCTGCAGCCTTGCTTCTCTTCTGTGTTTCTTCCTTATTAATAACTTTTGCCATCTTAACCGCACATTGATGTTGCTTGGCCGCATGGGTCCCAGTTTTTATCTGTGAAATGTTGGAGAGTCTGGACATATACTCCAGCTTCCTCTTGAAGAACAGATGACATGAAAGCACATGATCATAGGCTTAAAAGTGAACAGGCAATAATTACCACTCAAGCTGTTCTTTAAAGTTTTGTAACATAATACAAAACTGGCAGGAGGTGTCATCTGATCTTGCAGCAAGGTATTACTGCTAAAACTAAACTGCAATCTTACAAGAACAAACATGTTGTATGGTCATATGAATTAGAGCAACAAGCAACATGCCGTGCCATTGCTGATTTAATTTTGTTTGTTTGTTTTTGTTTTACCATGAATTGAGAATTAATGCATACCCAGACCTATCACTTTGGCTCCATTATTGGATATTCATGAGTTTATTCCACCTTGAGCAGCTGAAGTTGGCTCTTTGGGGCTGTTGAGAAGTTATGAGATTTGTGGGAATATTTAAACAGTTGCCTGTGAATTACTGTGATAGTGTTTTCTGCAGCATAGCTGAGGCACTCCTTCCCTTACCACAGAACAATTAGGCCACCTTTTGCCTCTCTGTCTCTCTCTATAGCTCTTCCTTCTTCTTTCTCCAGCCACTCTCTCTCCAAGTTATTCACTCCCCCTTCCCCATATAATTTAGCAACATTGTGTATCACAAAATTATTTTGTGGGATTGGGAGGGGAATTCCCCCATGCCTTTTGAAAGCAATTTTTCATACTCCTGCAAGCTTGAGAATTACTCACTGAACTTCTGATACCTCCCTCTTGTGTGGAGTAGGTAGCTGAGTGAGTAGATGGTTTTGGCTATATTTGCATAAGAATGAGAAAATCTGGATTGTGTTAGAAGTAATGGTGGGTGACTCAGTATTATTAGTGATTGTGAAAAGGATTGGTTGAGGAGAAGATCATGTTTGTTAGAAAGCTGGCAGAGTTAAAGGTTTTGTACCTTCTTTGTTACATCTTTGGGTAACTGGGTTTTAAAAAGCCAACATATGTCTCATTTTTACCTATGTGCTATGAGGCGTGCCCATATCCCAGGACATGGACCTCTTCTCCAGCCCTTGGGGCAAAAGGCACTGATCAGAGGGTGATAGCACTGACTGAAAAAGTGCATGCACATGTGTGTGTGTGTGCACGCATTTTCCTCGTTTGTTACACTTGGTGGGAGGTTGATTGTTTGAATGCCATACTTTGTACCACTGTAGTCAATTCATTAGGCTTCACTTCCTGTGACATGATAAAAGGTCATTCCTAAATCAAAGGTTGTGGGGGTGAAATCTCAGAGCCTAAGTGATCCTGATCTGGAGATCCTGGTCCTATGGGTAGATTATGCATAAGATTCTTTGAGTTAACACAGCTTAGTTACATGAAGCTTTAAGCAATAACTTGCTGTTACCCATCCATCCTAGAAGGTGACTCCAAAATGAACCACTTTGTAAGCAGCATACCACTTTGGCTAGTCTATATGAAATGCAGGCCATAATTAGTAGGATCCATCTTCTGAATAACACAGAAGTAGTGGGTGACAGGAAAAGGCCTAAATTCTATTGTTAGTCCTATTTAGAGTAGACTCATTGAATCAATGGGACTTATTTATGTGATCATTCACCATTCCAGAATTTATTGAATGGGTCTACTCTAGTAAGACTTAACCAGCTGGATGCCAACCACAGAAGAAGAAGAAGTTGTAGAATTCAGAGATGAGTTAGGCTGAACTGGCCAGAGCAGATGACAGGAGAACTCTTGCAACAGAGAAGTTCTGCATGATACCTGGCATACGTTGTTTGAAATTGCTGTTGGTACATGCTTTCAGCAGTTTTTACTATGACCCTGACAACACATAAAAACTGTTTGTAGAAGCCCAGGGAAAGAAACAAAACCATGGAATATAAATACCATGCCTTTTGCTGTAGCAACAACCATGTGGTGTGACTTAAAATGGCCCCAAGTCACCCATACTACATGGGGTAGAAAGAGAGGAAAGTATTAATTTCTCAGGCTGGGATTTGGATTCATTGGTTGAAGGCACATAATTGCACATAAAGGGCAGGCAGCAGTAAGCATTCAAACATTAAAGAACAGTTTTAATGTCTCTGTCCTCATTTTTTAAAAAAGAGAAATAAACTAGCTGATCAAAGAGAAGTGTCTTGGCCTAATCCCTTCCATTCCGGTTTCCTACATGCGAGAAGCTTTTCATATATAGAAACAATCAAAAGTGGAGTAGTCCCTGACTTGCCACTGTGTGAAAAGATAGCTAGACTATTATGCTCTTGGTCTGCTTCAGCAGGGTTCTTCTTGTGTTCTTAGATTATTGTGCCATACAATGTGTGTATAGCTGAAACATGGAGTTTGTAACTATTCATTGACCAATCTATAGACTTTCCAAGTTAATATTTGTATATGAAAACAGCTGAAGGCTTAACATTCATTGTAAAGAATGCCTCACATTCATCTCCGGTCAATGCACTGTTACTTGTGTAATATTTCTGTAAGGCTTCTTTGGTATATCTGTGTCACCCTTGCATGTTGCAAAATAAATGCATCTGTTGTGTAACAACAGAGATGAAATACAATCCTGACTCTCAAACCTAAAGGGACAAGGTTGAAAGCATTATATAATCAATAGATACTACATCTAATTTACCTTTTTAAATACCTGGTTCCATGCCTCTCTTTTTTGTAGTTCTACCAAGTTTAGATTCTTGATCGCTGTCTTAAAATATTTGCCATAAAAGAGCAGGGATTGACATTTTGGGTCTCGTAGACACAAAGGTTTCTGTTGTTTGCAATATTTCATAAGCAATATTAGTGGCAGGATTTTAGAAATGTGGGATTTTAACTGTATCACTCATTTTTTGTGCCTGCATTTCTTCATAGATACACTTTAGTTTCTTGCAACAGCAGTATTACATAGATTTCTGTCATCTGCATACACACACACACACACACATATATATATATGTTGATAACAGAAATCTATATTCACAGTTTTATAGTGTTATCCTATGCAGAAGGTAGCCCACACTGAAGTCAAAAGGACTTAACTCTCAGGTAAATATCTATAGGATTGATCTTATTAAAATCTTCATAGGGGGGCTCCAGATTAGTTTTGTTATATCCCTTTACTCAAAATTTTAATGGTTGGCCTTGTCTTTCATTAATCCTTGACTAGGAAGGGTTGATAATTTATATTGGTGTATCAGTCCTCCTGTGATATGAAAATACAGATTTACATCCATTAAACCTTGGGACAGAGAGACTGGGAAGCCAAGAGAGACTTTGACAGATATTTGCACTTATGTGTGTCTATAACAATAAAATAGACCATCTGTCTCTCTGAGGTCACCATAACTCTACAGGTCAATCATAGAAGATGTTGCAAATTTGACAGACAAGTTTTTGGTTGTCATCCAAGCTGCAGTGCCAAGTTTAAAATGAAAATTCCAAACACGGAGCTTATTAGATGACAAAAGATAGGCAGGCCAAAATTCATCAGGAAATAGTAGTAAATGCCACAAAATGGGGAGGGGGTGTCAATTGTCATCCAAGTTGCAGTGCCTAATTTAAAACTGAAAAATTCAAATTCCAAATGGGGGACTCACAAGAAACAAATAACAGAACTCGGTCATAATTAATTAAGAAATCATAGCAGGTGCCTCAAAATTTGACAATGGCCTTTTCCACACCGGATAAATAAAATGAGGTAGCGCGAGCTCTGACGGACATCGCCCATACCTTCGAGCGCGCTAGCTCATACATAATTGGCAAGCTCCACACCTTAATCCGCCTGGTTAAGTTGCCAACAGTCAGCGCGCAGGCTTTTTAAAAAACGGGGAAAAGGTGGTTTTTTCCCCAAGAAACATGCTGATTCGTGCATGATGTAATCGGAGGGCGGGCTGTGGGCGAGGACAGCTTCAGCGGTTGGTCCGCCCCACAGAGAGCAGGATGGTCTCGAAAGCGGCTTTCTGCAAGCAGAAAAGGGGAAAAGCTTTCTGGTATGTGCTACTGATCCAAAGAATGGGGTTTTTCCTTGATTTTAAGATTACTGTATGTGCGCGTTGGGCTTCTGCCACCATGTCCTGCGTGTCCGCTCCCGGACTCATCATCTTCTCGGGCGTGGGATGCGCCGTGAGGAGCCTCCAAGCAGCGGCACATAAAAGCTTAAGTCCTCCACAGCATTACCAATAGAGGCCAATCGCCGGCGCCTCCTCGTGCGGTCTGTAGCCCATAGATGTCCCAGTTCAGCCAGCACAAGTCCAAGAAGCTAGAATACAGCTAAAATGGACCGTTCAACTTCAGGAAACACCTCTTCCTCCATCGCTCACAGGAAAGATAAAAGCAGAAAACGGGCGCGGAAACCCACCAGAGATATGGAGCAAAAATGCACTCCACCCAGCTATGGCGCAGAAAACCATTCTCCCAAGATAGGGCGCGAAAATAAAAAATCGTCACGGTTTATTTCAAGGCTAGTAGGAGGAATGGGAGGAGGGAGTCATTGTGGGAGGAACTGCGGGGCATAACGTGAGCACACACGTCATGACGCGTGGGGCCATTTTTTTAAAAAAAGAGCTGCCAATCACATCCGCTGCGCGAATTCCACGGAATGTGTGGAAATGGCAATAGACCATTGTACAATATGTCCGTGGTAGCACGGACAAAAAAAAAACAAAAAAAACACCCGGAAACGTCGCAGCACGAATTCCATGGAACGTGTGGAAAGGGCCAATGTTCTTGGTGATCATTCATGCCGCAGTGATCAGTCGCAAGCTGCAATTCCAGACAAGGGCCTTCCTAGAAGCAAGGGATGGCAGCAGTAACTCATGACCTGTAACTCATTAAAAAATAATAATAATAAGGGCTACAGAGGAGCAGGCTCCCTGAGGGTTTGCTCCTAAGATTCCTGAGATAGGAAAAAGGGACAGGGCCAAAGTACTGCCGTTAATGTTCCTAAATTAAAGGGGGCTGGATAAGGGGAGGCTGCTAAACATTCTGAGATGGAAAAAGGGGAGGCAACAGAAGGCCCCACGGGATACAAATTCTTTTGGCCTATTGGGTACAGACCTGAGGAATCCCAGGTTCATCTTACATAGTACGAAATTGCACTGAGAAGAGTAGAATGTCAGAAATATAAAATATTCACATCACTGGTCAGTACAATTAAATGTGAAGTTTGTGAATCCACTATAAAACTACATTCAAATTCTAAAATTCCTTTGAGTGAAGCACCTTTTGTTCCATTTAAATAGTGTCCATTTATTTAATTGATTCCAAGAAAGAAATTATTAGCTCTCCTAGGCTGACTGACAGGACCCTAGCACAGTAGCTTTTCTGTAATTCATTAGCTTTATAATTTCTATGGATGTGACTGTGTTGCCCTTTCCCCCCTTCAAGGTGACTTTCATTAAAACTGTGTTTCTTTCCCTAATTACTTCAAGCTTGTCTTCCCCCTCACTGAATATTTTAGTGTTTGATAAATAATTATAGCATATTTCACTCTTGCATAGGTAAATAATAATGAGATTTCAATCTAAAGAAAAGAAAGCAAAAAATCCTGATTGACAGGTTTGCAGTGGAAGAGGTCATATTGTTTGGGATACTCCTAATCAAAACATCATGTTATATTTCGTTTTGATCTGAAGCTCAGGTTGTTTCAACAATGCTAACAAAATGTATAGACATGAATTATAAATAGGCAACAGATAAAGAAGCAGGAAAGGCAACTGAAAAGTCCCACTTGTAATTCCACCTAAAATGCTGAAAGGACAAATAAGTAGAACCAGATCTAAGATACCATTGCAGATGACAAAACTGACTCGAGACTGGTCTGTCTTCCTGATGTGGAAAATTAGCAAGGATTAGGGAAGAAGGTATCAGAAAAGCCTCAGCCTGAGTTTTCAGCTGTCACAGAGGCATTTTTGCCTTCTCTCTGCTTTACCTCTAGAATGTGCTAGCTAAGCAGGTGCTAAGACGGGAGAACGTTGTTTTAAGAGGTTCCGGTATCTGAGTGGCAGTTACAGCTCATGCCAGTGGTGGACGTAGTCCAGCAAACTCTGCTGGATCACAGAAGTGTTGTGCCTGACAGGAGGGGCTCCCCCATCAAGCTTGTGGATTCCCCAAGACGCAGGTAGTCTGAAGACTCTGTTGCGCCAGGATCAGGACTGGCAAAGTGTCCGCTTGGGAATGGAGTGGCCACCACAGGCCCTGAGGATCCAGGAGAAGTGTATGCTTCTGTGGACATTACGTTCCCTGTGTCCAGACCTCCTGTATAATATACTAGCGTATTTACCCGGCATTGCCCAGGGTTTCTATTTTCCTCTTTAGAACTCACCAAACTGTCTTCTCCGGTACCTGTACCTTTTCCCCATATTTCCCAATGCAATCTGTATTCAGAGTTATTTACATACACAGCTTGGGTATCTGAGAGAGTACACTGTCCTCCTTCTTGCTGCTAGGCCTTGTGTCCATCGCAACCAGCCTATTTCTGCGGTTACCCTGAGGACCTTTTCTTCTGTCGCTCCCAAGTTATGGAATGGCCTGCCAGAGGAGACCTGGCATACTAACAGTCTTGACTGCTTTAAAAAAGCAGTCAAGACTGATCTCTTCCAACAGGCCTTCCAAGACTAACATTTCCATCGCCTCCCATCAATTGTCTTGCTGTTTTGTTAATAGTTAATTGATGGACTGTTAATTGTTGTGTGTTTTAAGGGGTTGGGTTAGGTGGGTTGGTGGGTGGGTGGGGAGGATTGGGTATGTTTTTGATGTCTTTTAATGTCTTTAATGTATTTCATGTTGTTTGCTGCCTCAATCCATGTGGAGAGGTGGGATAGAAATAATTAAAAATATTAAAAATATTAATATTAAAATTTCTGTACCTGTAAGTTTTCCCCATATTCTCCAATCCAATCTTTATTCAGAGTTGTTAACATTCAGCGGTTGGGTTCCTGAGGGAATACACTGTCGTCCTCCTTGCTGCTAGCTTGTCTCCATAGCAACCAGCCTATTCCAGTACTTATAACTTATCCCTTTATTCCCCAATCCAATATATATTCGTAGTTGTTAACATTCAGAGGTTGGGTTCCTGAGGGAATACACTATTGTCCTCCTTGCTGTTAGGCATTGTCTCCATAGCAACCAGCCTATTCCAGTACCTGTAACTTTTTTTCCCCATAGTCCCCAATCCAATCTGTGTTGTATGGTGATGTTGATGTACTGGCTTTTTTTTTTCTTTCTGTTGAATTTGTGCAATGGCTTCATGTTTTTCTGGAAGCATTTTTTGTTTTGAATTTCAGCTTTAAGATTCATCACATATAGAACCCATACAATCTACTGTGTGAGGCCAGAACACCTACTATGCCATTTCTGCACTACACTCTTATAGTGCTGTTATTCCACTTTCAATATCCTGTGGAATTTTGAGGTTTGCAGTTTACTGAGGCCAAAGACATCTCTGGCTGAGAATTCTTAAATGCCCTCCTTAAACTACAAATCCCAGGATTCCGTAGGATATTGAAAGCGGAAAAATAGCACTATGACAGTGTAGTGTGGAAGTGGGCTATGTTGTGTATGCCACTTTAATTTTTCTCACATATGCCTCCCAAATGTTTTTCTGGCATCCTTACTGATGGTGGGCCTCATCGCCATAGCAACCAGCCTGAAGCCCAAGAGCTCTTGGCTGAGAATTCTAACGGCCCCTCCCTAAACTGCCAATCCCAGGATTCCATAGAATCTTCACAGCCAGCCAATCATATGAGGTCTTCTCGCCTCACTCAGCCAATCGTATGAGGTCTTTGCCTGCCTGACGCAGACAAACAAACGCACAAACATTGACTTTTATATAGTAGATAGATTAATTTGCTTCATTTTTGCTCATAGAAGACAAGAAGTCCTTTGTTTGCAGCAGCTGTAACTTACCTATAATTTTAGAGCTTTCTTGTGTTGTATTAAAAGTGATAGTACCCTTTTTCTGGATGGCTATCAGAGCTACAAACTAAGTTTAAATAATCAATCCCTTTTTTCTTTTCTTTTTTGTTTGCTACTATTGTTCTGGGATCCAACTATTCTAAGTTTTCTATTCTTGGATTTGGATGTGGATGTTGAACCTTTTTTTTTTCTTGGACTTTTAAAGGACTAGCTGCTTTTCTTCTGCGGCTTGATTGTCCGTACTTTTTGGCTATTAATTGAATTCTTTTCTGCCTTGGATTTGGATCATATTTCTGTTTGATTCATACTAATAGTGGAACAAGACTCCATTTTTACTATTAAGACAATCTTGCTGGATATTATGAAGATAGAATTTATAAAGTTATTTGCTCAGTCTGTTTGATGCTTAGTGCTGTACCAATTTTATCATCTTTGGGAAAGTTTATATGAAAAGTCCTGTTATCTAATGTCCTGAGAACACAGAGTAAGAATACAGAATGTTTTGAGAACACAGAATAAGAATGTTTAAGAATATAGGAAATACTTAATAGAATTTATCATGGATTCAGTAGTGGATTGTGACACTCAAATTAAAAATGACCTAGGAAAGTCTGATGATGTACCTGAATACTTTTTTAATTTCTTGGGTGAATTTACACAAGCTAAAGTATTTACTACGAAAAAATTTGAAGTGCTTACAGAACTGTCACACCAGTCACAAAATCTTGAAGTTACACTTGATGATGATGATGATTTTAAAACACTACAAATTACTGAAATGACATACACCACAACTAGAGGAAAAAGAAAATACAACACAACCTTTGCACAACCTGAATTGTGGCTCAGAAACCATGTCTATACAAGATGAGATAGACATTCAGCATGGGATGGAGAAAGTTAACATACCCGATTTTGGAAAGAAGAAAAACATAAGGGATGTTACAACCCAATCTGCAATTGTGAAGTTGAATGACAATTTGGCCTCTGAACTGATATCATTTTGGAGAATATGCAACAATCAGCTTTTGAACTTAGAAGAATTCCTTTCTGGAAAAAGGAGAATAACAACTCATTGAAGAATGTACTGAAGGACAGATCTCCAAGGAAAAATGTTTGTCTCAGCTGGGGATTGAGTTGAAGAATTGATATTCCTATATAAAGATGATGCATGGTTACATTGATAAAGGCCTTTTAGGAATACTCAAATATGATCCAGTTATTGGGGGGGGGAACAGAAGAAAGAAAAAGAGGAAGAAAGTGTCTGATGAAGAAAATAGTTTATGATTTATAGTTTATGAAACTGGTTTATGATTATAATTTACCAAAAGAATAAGTTATGAAGAGACTGAAGATATTTGACAATCATAAAGATAGTTTTTTTATTGTTCTTCTTAAAGTGTTAATTCTAAACATATTATTTTTACTATCGCAAGATGCATAATTAGAAAATATTATTACTTTTAAATGTTAGTTACTGTATAGAGAACTATTATTTTAAGAATTATTAATTTGAATATAGGATAGAATAAGAATAAGGTACCAATGACTAAAATTGTTAAGTAATTACCAAGTTTTTAAAAATGATATTCAATTAGCCAGTTAGAATTACTATAGATTTACATAGAATTAATAACTAATTGAAAATTATTAACTATTAAAAAATTCTGTAAGTTTAGATTTACTATGAAAATAAATAATAGGCAACAAGAATTAACTTTAATTCTATTTTAGGATCTAATGATTAGTTGTTACTGCTGCATTACCATTCACTGTAACAGCGGTGGGAACCAATTTTTAGTTATGTGTAAACTTGTTGTTTTGCCCCTTTAATCAAATTTGTCTGGTAGTGTTTTCCATTCTGATCGATTTAAGGCTTATCCTGCAGCTCCATATCTGCTAGGGAGTGCAGCATTGCTGCCATTTCAGTTTCTGCCCAACAAAAGGAATGTGATGCAGGAAGAAAAGCAATTATAATCCCTGGATACAGAACATGCATGATAGAACATGGAAAGAAGACTCTCAATGGAAGCCAAGCATGAAGGAATCCATACCAGATGTGAGACCAAAGCAAACCTAACTCTTCCCCTGCCCAGCCATGATCTTGAAAACAGATGCAGACCTCCCACATGTAGTAGTCCAAAGTGATCTGGATTTCCCTCCTCTCAGTTTCAATTGTACAAAGCCTGATGTTGTTTCAAGTTGTGTACTTAACGTGATGTGTAGTTAGGTCTGCAGCTAAAGAGGAATCTCAAACGTATTTGCAAGGAGCAGGTAATCAAGGGACTGATGGGGATGGTAGATTGTCCGATCGGGTATAGTCCTGAGGTGTGGTTATCCCTCTAGGGGTGGAGGACAGATCTGTGGAACACTGCATGGCAAAGGAGAACCAAAGGAAATTGACTATTGGTGTCTGTCAAAGCCTTAAGAAGGTAAAAGTAGAGGTGAGGTCTGGAAAAGATTCCCTATCTACTCATGGCAGACAGAAATATCAGGGTAGAAGTCCAGCTTTTGTGTATGGGAAAACCTGAGAGGTAGAAAACAGGGACATTGTTGCATGTATGTTAGAGACTGGGATTTTATTCTCTGCCCTTTCTCCACAGTACCAAGGCCCATAAAAGCAAGTGACCATTGGGCTCATGCAGCTGGTTAGGATATCCTGTTATCAAGCATGGTGCCGGTAATAGCCGTAATATTCTGGTTCATCCCAGGGAGATATGTTACAAATGCCAGTCCACACGGCTGATGGATTTACTCTGGATCACTACAGACACAGCCTTTATGGCCGCATCTCTGATGCTATATGATGAGCTACATGCTGGGAGGTTTGCAGCACTTCCAGCTATGGGAAGCTGCTAGAAGAATGGTCCATTCTGTAAAATAAAGACTTGGAATTGTAATCAAAATGGGATTTAGGATGATGATAGGCATATAGTCTATGTCTGGTGGCAAAGGCTTATCTGTAATGCAGAGAGTAGTTTGCCAAGTCATTTCCAGTTCTGTCACAGTGCATTAAAATAAAAATCTTGACACGTAGGCAACACAAATTTTGAATATCCCATTGTTATCATTTGTTGCCTCCATCAAAGGCCATTTCTGCACTACACTGTTATAGTGCTATCATTCCACTTTCAACATCCTATGGAATCCTGGGGTTTGCAATTGAGGGAGGAACATTTAGAATTCTCAGCCAGGGAGCTCTTTGGCCCTCGTAAACTACAAACCTCAGAATTCCACAGGATGTTGGAAGTGGAATAATAGCACTATAACAATCAAGTGTGGAAATGGCCAAAGTGACCTGGACCCCCTGTGACTGTGTAACTTCATTCAAAGGTAGTTCCTTGTATGATGATAGAAAATGATGGTCTTTTGTTGTACTAATTATGACTTGTACAGATATTACATGTTGATGAAAAGCCATAGGCTCTATGTAAAGCAAATAAAGCAATAAATTAAATATTTTAAACTTTATTACCCTATTTTATTATAACATATCAGAAATAATTCTAAACAGCATTAGCCAAAAGCCGAAATTGGAGAATACATTTTCTAGGACTGACAACAATGTCTACTGTTCAGCAGACTAGGTGATATCAAAAATTAGGAGTTAAAATAATAAGCAGGCAGATCTGTCTGTGAAGTTCCAAGATGCCGAGTTAAGCTCTAAGACAGAGATGGCATATTAAATGAGTCCCTGGTTGGTGTGCCAGTACTAGATTCCAGGTAGCATTTAGGATGCCAGCACTTGCTTGAAGAGGCAATTGCTGTCCTCCATTTCAGAAAACACAAAAGCTGACTGTGATTCTAAGATCTGTCCATTGCTTTGGGCAAAACACAAAGGTTCCTGAGGCAGCAGAGGGCAGGAATACAGACACATGGCAACCTTTATGTAAGCAAAGCTGGAAATTAAAATTTAAATGGTGTACTGGATAAAGCTGTTAACTGAGGCCTAACTGTGAGTATGGAAAGGGTACAAGAGTAATGAGAGGAGAGAAGTAATTGCCCCCTTCACTGACACTTCATTTTCTTTCCTGGGAAAGAAAAATCATGGGAACACATTGCTTCATCTGCCCCAGTTTATCAAGGACAGTTTGGAGCCTCTCCCTGGTAAATTGCTGTCTCTGCTTTGTTCCTCTTTTTGCCTTTGGCAGATATCTTTTCAAAATTCTGTCAGTGTGAGATACTTGAATCATCATTATGCAGGGTTTAACCTCCTTCTCAGCATCTTTAGAACAGGAGACAAACCAGTTTCTCAATATACTAGGCTAGGCAGCTACAGTTCTCCAGATGTTTTTCAACTTATGTGTGTTCAAGCTATTTCTGACTCGTGGTGACCCTAAGGCAACCTTAGAGCCAGTGTAATGGAGTGGTTTGAGCATTGGACTATGACCCTGAAGACCAGGGTTAGATGCCCTGCTCAGCCCTAGAAACCCCATTGGGTGACCTTGGGTGCATCACGCACGTGTTACCTTGCTTGCTGGGGGCCCCTTAGGGGGATTCGCAAAGCCTGTCAAAATTATCACTTGTGAGGAAAATTAGCTATGAACACCGCTTTAGCAATGCCAAGAGGGCAGGGTAATTAAGGATCTTTTGCCCAGTGTTTACGGAGTTGGATCACAGAGAATCAGGCTAACTGTTCAAATTTAAGTATTTTATTGGCATAGATGTTAAAATCCATACAATCACTCAGCTGCACTCACTCCAACAAGCATACAAGACTATAGAAATTTAGAAAGAGGTGAAAATTAAGAGGGGGGGGGTTGGGGTATTACTGTACCAATCTAGAAGTCTTCAGCTGGGAGGAAACAAGCGAAAAGCCGATCTCAGCCACGCCTTTTGAGGCTGAGGGGAGCTTTCCAGCATCATGGCTTGCAAGTCTGGGAGAACTCCAAAAAAAAAAAGGGGGAGAAAAAAGGGGGCTAGTCATAGAGCTGAAACATGTCCTGGGGAACAGATGGCTGCAGTTTTATGAAGATGGATTTCAGCTTTGTCATTCAAAGAAAATACAGCCAAATATCCTTGTAGTTTCCTGCAAGATGAGTTTCTCATCTGGGGATGCACACCTCAAGGTGTCACATTCCAGGCTGTTTGCATTGTTTATTTGTTCCCAGAGACTTATTGTCTCCTGTTGGTGTTGTTATCGTTGAAAATCCATTCAAATGGCGTGTGAGCCATTTGCAAGATTCACCTAGGATGCATGACAGAAAACAGGCTACTCTTTTGATTTGTCTCCATAGCGCCACTGCCTACATGTCCTTCCAGTAGATCTCTGTGGCTCACTATGTTTGATATAATTAGGACCCTCAGGACATAGTTTCTAGGTGGGTTAGGTGGGTAACACACACTCAGCTCCCAAAAACCCCAGAATAAGTTTGCCTTAGAGTTGCCATAAGTCAGAAACGACTTGAAGGCACACAACAACAACAAGGCAACCTTATTAGTTTGTGCTTTGGCACAACAAAATTGTCCACAGGTGTCAGTATGTTCATTTTAACACTGAAGAAGGAGGAGAGATGCTGGCACTCATTGTTTGTTGTTGTTGTTGTGTGCCTTGAAGTCATTTCCAGCTTAAGGCAACTCTAAGACAAACCTATCATGGAGTTTTCTTGGCAAGAGGTTCAGAGGGGAGTTGCCTTTGCCTTCCTCTGAGGCTGAGTGTGAATTGCTCAAGGTCACCCAATGGGTTTCTAGGACTGAGCAGGCAACTCAACCTTGGTCTCCAACACTGTGGCCAAGCAGGGATTTAAACCCTGGTTTCCAGAGTCATAATCCAATTCTCAAGTAATGACACCATGCTGGCTAAAGGTTTTTCAACTTCAGCTCCCTAAATTTATTCAGTTAGATGGGTATAACTGAAGCCGTAAGCACATCTCAATATCACTTTTGTCCATGCCTGGTCTAGAAAATAAATCTGTGTGGATGTGTGCATGTAAGAATGCATCATGTCTAAGGTATATGCACATATAAAGACCAAACATGGTGGCAGGCAATGGCTTCATTGTGAGGGTGCGGCACATTGACACTGGATTTCACTCCAGACTTGAAAGGAACTATTTAGGAATTTATACCACCTGAAATAGAAGCCATTGCCTGAGTATCGCGTGGCACATATTTGGCCAGTTTACACACTGCAGTGCTATGGAAGGAGATGTTCTTTTTATTTTTTAAAAAATGACATTGTATCAGACATAAAGTAAGCAAACATAAAAAACAAAAACTATATGCTATTTTTAGACCACAAGGAAAGAGCAAAAAAGGAAGAATCAACAATAACACATATATAACATACATCAAAAAAGGAAGAAAAAACAAAAGAAAAAAGATGAAGTGGTTTTTTTTCCAACCATGAATGGCATATTGAAGGGCAATTTTGCTTTTCTGGTATCTCTTTAGTAAAATGAAGAGCCATGTTCTTGGTTCTTATGTTAGGGGAAGACAGGCTACAATCAGGATAAAAAGAAATGCAGCAGAATAAAGCTTTCAGGAAGGTAGGCATCTCTTGTGCTTTAATATCGACTGGGTTTCCAGGTGAAGATGGGGAGTGGAAAACACTGTGGGTTTCAAATGTGCTAGCACACTCTTGTGTTGAGTTCTTATTACTGCATGATTTTTATATTTATATACATACATACATACATACATACATACATATATATCTCAAACTGCTGTTTTCTTAAGGAAATATATCTGACAAACTATCCAGCATTGAATGTACCAGTTGTTGGGGTGCAAGACAATGCTTATCCTCCTTCCATTTGTAAACCTCTTGTGTTTACCCAGAACTTATTCCATATTTTTCTTGCCCCCAAAAATCCATTGAACAGAGAAAAACAGAATATTTTTTTGTTATTGTTACTTGCCATTAAGTAAACTTTGACTGTATGAATGTGAGACCTTCAGGTCACCCTGTTATCAACAGCCTAAGCAGTGCGACTTCTTTGATTGCGTGTGTGCGTGTGTCCTTTCAAGTCACTTCCTGACTTATGGCAACCCACTTTTCTTAGGCAAGGAGAAGTCAGGGGTAGTTTTTGTTCATCCCTTCCTCTGAAAAACAGCCCACAGCACCAGGTATTTGTTGTTGGTCTCCCATCCAAGTACTAACCAAGGATGACCCTGCTTAGCTTCCAAGATCAGATGGGATCTGGTGCCTTTAGGGTATTTAGTGTCTGAATAAAACCAGGCCTTGCCCCATTCCTCAGATTTCCCAAACTGTCCTCATCTCTCCCCTTCAGAGCCTCCCTTCTAGCTGCCTGAGCATACCTTCTTTCTCCCTCTCTCTCTCTCTGTTACGCACAATGTTTCTATCGTGTCTATCTACCTGAAATTTGGTTTCCTCTTTTCCTACTGCCTTCCGCTTTTCTCAGCATTATTGTCTTTTTCAGTGTGCTACGCCATCTCATGAAATGTTCAAAGTACAATACCCTAGTTTGATCATTTGGGCTTCTACAGAGAGTTCAGGTTTAATTTACTCTAGCATCTTTTTATTTGTCTTTTTAGTTATCCATGATGTCTGCAAGAGATCTAGTGTAGTGTAGTGGTTTGAGTGTTGGACTAGACTGTCGAGACCAGGATTCCAATCCTTGCTCAGCCATGGAAACCTTCTGGGTGACCTTGGGCAAGTCACACTCTCTCAGCCTAGGAGGCAAACCCTCTCTGAACAAATCTTGCCAAAGAAAACGCCATGACAGACTTGCCTTAGGGTTGCTGGTAAGTCACAAATGATGTGAAGGCACACAATTACAATATTTGCAGAATTTGCTACAGCAACAGAATACATTCTAGTGTTATCTTTTGATCAGTAACACTAGAAGACAGTAACTCTATATGCATGGTAGATGGAAGGAAAATGCATTTCTCCAGAAAGAGATATATTCTTGTGAGACCTTCGTATTTTACTGCAAAGTATTTCGCATTGCCTGGTTTCAAATGAGCAATTAAGCCTCATTTGCTTCAAACTAAGACCTTATTCATTGAGTAGATTAAAATAGCTATGTTAGCAGCTAAATCAGAAGAAGGATAGCGACAGAAGGCAGAATCCTCTTTTTCAGGCTGCAAATAGTATCAAAGAGTCCAAGATGGAGCACTCTGTACCAGATCCCATCTGATCTTGGAAGGTAAGCAGGGTCATCCCCAGTTAGTATTTTGATTGGAGACCACAAATGAATACTAGGTTCTGTAGGCTATATTTCAGAGGAAGGAACTGGGAAACCCTCCTCTGAGTATTCCTTGCCTAAGAAAACTCCATGAAATTCATGGGGTTGCCACAGATTGACAGGCAACTTGAAGGTGTGTGTAGAAAAACACTCAAAAAAACTGACTCAGCAAGTGTGAGGAGCCAAGGAGTTCAGGGGTGTATTGGTAAATTTGGAAGTGCAGGCCCTCATCATGGCAATCACCTCACTTCTTACTTTCCTCAATTCTACAACAGTACCTCAAAGAGCATCCCAAAATCCAGGTGGCTATGTTGATTTATTGTTGTTGTTGTCATCTTCATCGTCATCATCATATAGATGTTTTCTGTTGGTGATTTTGTTAGATGTTTTTATCTCCACTGAGAGCAGTTTTTTTGTGAAGCTGATAGGTTTTGCCCAGCAAAGACAAAGCCACCCCAAAATACAATAGGAATAAGTCAAAATAATGCATTGTTTTTTGGGAAAATCTATTTCCTCTCCAGCTGTTGTGATGATTGCAAATAAATTCAGAGAGAACAGCTGAGTCCAATAGATGCTCATGTTACAGACCTACAACTCATTTGTGTAAATTGAGAATTCTGAAGATATTTGGATGAAATTGCCACAAGCACAGGAGAAAATGTAGCTGAACTCAGTTTCTGTGGTCACTGTCATCATGAGCACACAGACTTCAGAATTTACCAGTGTGCCATTGGATGCCCACACACTTGTCTTTGCACCACAGCTCTGAAAGAAACAGGAAACTTTTGAAAACTGGTAAACTTAAAGTATCCAGCAGAAAATTCTAGATCAAATTAACCAGGGAACAAAGTCAACATCATGTGATCTACCTCATCACACATGTTTGAACAAACAGAAATCTTGCTACATGGTCTCAGAAAGAACAATTTGTTGACCTAAGCTGCAAATCCTTTAATTTATTTTAATTATGTCCCCTTAAATCATTTGCCTGTTTCATTTCTGACCTCTCTCATGTTCATATGTCAGCTCGTATTCACCTTCTATTTAAAGAAAGATAATCTTATTACTGCTAATTTCAGTAGCAGGTAACACAGTGGAATTTATGCCTACAAGATCAGGCAAAAATGTGACAAGCATTCCATATTTACCTAACTTGATTGGAACATTCATGCTTTGCTGCTGCCTCTTATTATATTTGCTGCTTTTGCCAGACTCAGTCTTTTTCAAGCAACTATTTTTGTCATATCACCTAGGAGGAGTAAGGTCCCCAAACTAATATCTATTTCAGTATAAGAATGTACATTAGTGCAAACCCATTGCTTCAGCCTGTCAGTCACTGACCAACATGATAAGGGAAATGCTGACAAGAGAGTTGGCCAACAAAAGTGAAATGAGGTGTGCAAAAGGCCCTGTGCCTTCCATGGGCCATTGGTTCAGCTTGCCTGATATTAGCACCACCCTCTATGAGTAAAGCTGAAACCTCTGACATCCTCTTGAGCTTTGCCACTGGACTGTGGTCCTTCCTGGGGCCTTGAACTGAGCAAACATTAATCCATTTAAGCACATGTACACAGACCTGTGGAGGCCAAGAATGAAATATGTTGCAAGCTAATGCTCTTGTACATGCAAGACGTGTTGCTAGACATAGCAGCCTGCTACTGATGACCTATGTGTGTGGCTATGGTTGTGCTTTCTAGATACTTGGTTTACATATTCCTACTACATCTTGGATAAAGGATTTCTTCATGTGTCTTTGCCCATTTCCATTCTAATCTATGTTTTTAGCAGCATCTATATGTGGTTGCACCTGGTGGCTCCAATGTCAATGTGGCGATGAACCTACTCTGGGGTTTAGTCTGAACTTTAGAGGAGTTATCCAAGGTTCTGAATTGATTTTGGAGGTAGGGTTTTAGTACCCAAAATAGTTTCATTGAAGTCCAGCCTAAATCATAGAGCAGAAGCTGGGCCCCAGTCCGATAGAAACCACCAGCCACAGGCTACATCTTATATATTTTGTCGTGTTTAAGGCAAAAGGAGAGAAACAGATTTTAAACTGAGAAGTATTTGTTTTAGCATCCAACATCAGAACAATACAAATTTATATCCCATTTCCAAATTGGCCATTCCCACTTGCAGTGCTGTGCACAACAAGTAACTGTTGTCTCAGGCCTGAGTGGACGAAAGGGGGCACCAGCTGGCGTTTTGCCATTCTTTTGGGTGAGCGGCGCCTTGAATATTGCTAGCTTTTCCGGAGTCATGCCTACTGACTGGCATGAGGGATGCCAGCTCCTTAAATAAACGGTTCTGGTACGTGGGCATCGGTGGCAGCTGGTGGCTCCCATGTCAGTGAAGGAATGAAGCCATTCTAGGGTTTGCCCAGCTTCCAAGGAGCTCCCGAGGGTGCTGAACACACAGCATTTAAGAACAGGTTCTAGCACCTTGGAGAGTTCCTTTACACCATGGGTTAAAGCCTGGCAAGTACCCACCCCTCCACTGATACGGCAACCATCAGCCTCCCCTTCCAGACACAGTTTAGAAGTAAAAAAAAAAAAGTGTGCCAGGAGGGCAAGGGAAGAGAGGGTACAGAACTGCACGTTTTTCTCACAGCTGGTGCACAGGGTCAGCCAGTGAATCCGCTAACTGGAGATGGTGATAAATCTACACTCAGCTATATGGCTGCTTCTTCTGAAGCTGCTTGAGATATTGCGGGAGCCATTCATGGGCTTGATCCTAATGTTCCTGACAGATTTTGCATGGAGAGAGCTCTTGTATAACCTGGAGCAGTAAGAGAGAGAGTGGTTGTAAAACTGAGAATAAGGTTGCTGCCAATGCAGCAGTGGCTCCACTTACTGTACCTGGGGGACGGTTAATGATGAAAGAACCGACCCCAGAAGATGGTGGGTTGGAAGAGAAGACTGTAGGAAGCAGCAAGCAACAAAAAGCCAGAAGAGTGAAAGCTCTTGT
The DNA here is from genome assembly GCA_948472985.1 of Iguana delicatissima. Lineage (NCBI taxonomy): Eukaryota > Metazoa > Chordata > Lepidosauria > Squamata > Iguanidae > Iguana > Iguana delicatissima. The sequence continues at coordinate 192,408 of CAOKZL010000579.1, read as the reverse complement.
CAAGATGGAGATGTTTCTGTTACACAGCACTGGAAATGACACGCATTGAGAAGTCTCAAGAGTGACATGCACTCTAAATGAAATGTGTGGTCCTGCACCAGACCCACCTCTTTCTTCCTTCACAACTAATACAAGTGTTTGTCTAAACAACAAGGAGGTCCTTAAAGCAAGGATCTTTCATGACCAGAGTGCAGCGCTGCCTGATCTTGCCAACTTTTATAAAACTGATGCTCTGAATAGCAATGATATAGACTCGAGTCTTGGACTCGAGTCTTGGACTCAAGTCAGACTTAAATTTCTTCAGTGACTCGACTCAAACTTGACTCGGCCATAAATGATGCAGATTCGACTCGAGACTTGTATATTTTTAATGACCGACTTGATGCCCTTCATTAACACAACGAAACCAGAAACCTTTCGACTTTGAAGAATGCCTCCATCTCTTTTTGCCTACTAGTCATGTGACAATCTCTCCCAAGCCCAAAGCATGGGCACATTTCTCAGAGGATTAGGCAGTGGGCTTGAGGCAGGACAGCAAATGGGTTAAGCAATGGGCTTGAGGCAGGCTTGAGGTCTGCTCGGCAGCCTGTCCCCGCTGCATATTGGAGGACCCTTCTAAAGGGTTTCCTAAGAGCAAAGGGCAAGACTCACCCCCAGAGTGCAGGGTGCATTTCTCAGAGGGGAAGAGCAAATGGGTTAGGCAAGGGGCTTGAGGAGGAAGGACCCTTCCTTCTAAAACTTTTGAATCCTCTATAATGAGGAGTAAGACAGGATCCTATTCTGCACTTCCAAAGCTGCAGATGGCAAAATTGCAAACGCGGAGAGCCAACTCTCCTTAAATTGTTAAAGCTGAACTTATTTCACTCTATCCAATACTTCTGGAATTTTGGTTGGGGCGTAAAGTTGGCTTCCAAACTTGACAGTATCTTCAAGGACTTGAGGCTTGAGACCCGACTTGAGACTTGGAGTCAGACTTAAATACATCAATGCTGAATAGCGTCTAAATCTTTTTCGCCATTTTGAGCCTTTGTTTTGCCATTTCAATCCTGTTTCGCCCAGCCACGGTGCACTTCATGTTACCACGGGGGCCCTGATACACCTAGTCAGTTGCGCAGAAACAAGGGCGGGAAATTCGCATTAGGGGCCCTTCCGTCACGGGCTCACTCCCTCCGCCCCGCCCCGCCCCGCCTCGCGAGGCCTCTGAGCGTCCAGAGCGCCGTTCGAAACAAGCCCTCCCGGCGCTTCAGCGTCGCCCGCCTCCCCTCCGCGCCCTGGGTCGCCGCCCCTCCTCAGCTTCCCAGCATGCACCCTTAACCCCACCCCCGGCGCAGGCCCACCCCCACTCACTTCCACCCCTGTGGGGCTGGGTGCGCGCCCTCTCTCTCTCTCCGGATCAACGGGAAGCGGCTTCGCGACAGGGTAGCAAAGATGGCTGCGGGGCAAGAGCTGGGTAATCCGTGCCCTCCGGAGTCCGCGCGCGCTTTCTCCTCCTCCCTAGGCGTCTGCCTTTAAAACCAAAAACCAAAAACCAAGCCCTGCGTCCCCGTTGTGTAGTAGCGGCGCCCGTCTGTGCGTGTGAGGGGAGCGAGTAAGGTCGCTGCGGGCGAGCGCCTTGCCGGGGTGGGAGCGGTGCGCTCGCCTTTTCCCTGGGGCTGCTGTCCCCCAGGTCGCCCCTCTCACTGTTCAGACGTGCCACCCCAGGACTGAGCCCCGGGGGAAGGTGGCAGTCCTTCAGCAAGTAAATGCAGAAGGAGGAAGACGAGGCTGTGCGTGGAACATGCGGCAGAGAGTGTATGCTTTAAGTTTTACGTGGTTAGTGGGTGCCAGGAGGGAAGAGTTAGGGGTTTCAGCTCCTGTCTCTTCAGAGCGGTAAACTTTGGGCCCCATTTTCAAGGATGAGCACAATCAAGTGGCGCTGCTGTGCTTGGACTGGGTTTATCTGCAAGCAGAAGACCAGCAGGTCAGGGGAGAGGGGCTAGCCTTCCCCAGGGGCCCTTCAGACTCCACAATTACAGCGCTGTGATCCTACTTGAACTGCCCTGGCTGCCTCCTAAGGCATCCTTCTGGGGTTTGTAGTATGGTCAGAGGCACCACAGCAGAAATCTCTGGCTGAGGATTCCACCACTGCCAACCCCAGGAGCACTCCACAAGATGCAACCAGGACAGTTAAAGTGTGATCCTGCTGTTATAAGTGTGTCCTGTGAAAGGGGCAGGTGATAAGAGAGCAATTTTTGAAAAAATACAACTTGCCTTTTGAAGTGGTACAGTCCAAGAACAACATTACCATTTCAAAAAGACAGATGAAGATTTTTTTTTTTGAACACCTCTTATATTTCTTAATGAAGGGTAGCCTAGACCTTTGTTTCTGATTTTCCATAAAGATCTTGTGTACACAGATAATCTTCCCCTCTCCTCCCCGTGGGGAGCATCCAGCCATGCACCTTGAAGTGGCAAAGCCCAAGACATTCCTTGTCAGTTGCTTCTGCTGAAGGTGTAGTCAGACCTGAGAGAGCATCCTGCTTGAATGTTTGTAATGCAAGGGCTAAAACTACATATCGATCTATCTGTTCTAGCTATGGTATTGAAGAGCAGGGTGTAAGTCACATAAATATATGAGCTGGGGTTTCTAATGTTTTGCTTTGTTTTTGCCCAGACTTCTCTTGCGTGGTACTTGGAGAAACTTTTAAGAATGGCAGGACAGATGTATCAAAAGTAAAATAAACAGGCTGACTCTTTGGTATATAGCTTCCTGCTCTCTCTTGCTTAGAACTAAACCATGCATAGAATCATGAGATGTAAAGTATGATTGGATCTCTCAGTTGTTTTGTTTTGAATTTTAATATGGGATCAGCAGCCCCAACTCAACTGGAACAAAGGCACTGAGAAAGGAGCGTTTTGCATTTCCTCCTCTGCTTTTTCTCTAAGTGTTAATTTGGCTATCCCAAGAGTTGATGCTGCCCTTGGAGAAGAAGAAAAAGTCACTTACTTGTTCTCTCCTTCCTCCCTGTTCCACAGGGTTTAGTTTAAAGCAGGCCAGGAGATTGCTAGCTGTTGTCACAAAAATCACAAGCCCTTTCTTATGCTTACCAGTGCTTAGAATGTTACTTTCACAAAGAAGTAATATAATGACAGGCTGAAGCCATCTGTAACTCAGCAGTGGTATGGAAGGATAAGGTGTTGGATCCAAGAGCATCATACTATTACTGACCACTTACATATGGCCTCAAGATGCCATTATAATTGAAATATTCTTCTGAAAGTAAGTTTCCAAGCTCTGATTCTGGCAGTGACTAGAATTCATTCTATAATAGCTTTCACCAACCAGATGTGTTAGACTACAGCTCCAATCATTCTCAGCCAGCTGGTTTGAGGAAATTGGAGGTTGTGATCTGAAACAGTGGACTGGTGGTGAAAAGAGTCCATCCTCGCTGGTAGAAGAATGGCAAGTTTTCTCTCAAATGAATGTCTCATGCCTAATTGTTGATCCAGTAATGTTTGCAAAAGATGAGTTTAGGGGAAGCTGCACAGAGCAGTTCTTTTGTTCAGAACCACAGTGAACTCAGTCGTACATGAAGGGTGGAAGAAGTATGTGTTGTGAATTTTTCTACATGCTAAATGTTCTTAAAGAATGCTTCTTTACCTTTCCATCTAGCTTTATTCAGTGTCTCAGACAAGACTGGCCTGGTGGAATTTGCACAATGTCTCAGTTCTTTAGGCTTGACACTGGTTGCCTCCGGAGGAACAGCAAAAGCACTTCGTGATGCAGGTTTGAAAGTCAGGTAAAAGCTGTTTAAAAGATCATGAGATCCCATGTGGAAGCAAGTAATTCTGAATAACTGACATCCCTGGATCTGATGTTTTCCATCATTAATTGGGTTTGGAATTTCCACATCACCCATCAGTACTAAGTCCTTTGGGGACAAGGCCTGAACTTGTATACTCCTTCCTTAACCTCTCATGGCCTCCACTAAATTAAGTCCTCATTAGTTTTGCAGAAATCATAGTTTTCTGTTAGCTATGAACCTAGTTTTTTGTTCTGGTTTGCATGCCAAGCACAAAGGACGGTGTGCCAACTCAGACATGGTAGCAAACTATATAGTGTGTTGCAAAGTTGAAAATAAACAGCATGGCTCTTTATTAAAGCCTAGGTAAGCTACTGTGAATCCTGTGTTGGGGGAAAGGCATGGTATAAATCAGTGGTTCTTAACCTTTTCATTAGCATGGACCTCCTTTAGATATCTTTTGTTGCCATGGACCACAAAGGTTTAACTCAGGGCGGCTTCTGGATGTATTGTTGTAACAGGAAATGTCACGTGCTTTCTCTCAGCCACTCAGTGTCATTCACATGCATGTTCTCACCGCATGTAGAAGCAGCAAACAATTGCTATTACACAATTTCGTAACTTTTGAACAGTTTGAGATATTGTAATGAAAATCTGGACAAATGATATCTATCACTGGCAAAACACTCTTGCTCTTTGAGGTCAATGTATGACTGTCTTCGTTCGTTCGTTCGTTCGTTTGTTCCTTTCCTCCTTCTTTTCATTCCTTCCTTCTGTTTTAACTATAAAAGTTCAGAACATTCCTTCAAGCCTTTGCAGACTGTGTGAGGACATGATGGACCCCAGGTTAAGAACAACTGATACGAATTAAATAAATAAACAATTTTTAAAAATGTGCATTTTTATGATTTTAACTGTTTAAGCCCTTACCAGTCTTTTTAACTTGATTGATAGGTTTTTATCTTCTTTAAATTATTATTTTTTATCTAGAATTGTTATGAATTGTTTTAGTTATGTAGGGGCAGAAATATTTTAGTTAATAAATAAAGCAACTAAAGAGAGCACATGAGGGGAGTGGGTAGCAAAGCATATGCAAATAAGTGGACTGGTCCTATAGGAACAAATTATAGTTTGGGTAAAACGTGTAGACTGACTCACACTTTGAAGGAATATTATTTCAAAAGACAAACATGCTTGCATTTGATTAAAGCCATTACACATCTGATAAAAGAATTCATATATATGTATATAAAAAAAGTCAAATTAACAAGTCCTCTGCACTGTTCATAATAATAGCTTTAGGATAGATACATTACATTTCTGTGGACTGGTTTGCATGTTTATAGATGAAATGAAAGCCCCCCATGAGCTTGTTTTTGAGAGCATGTGCAAAATGACCAAGTTCTAGACCTGTGTGAGTTCTGGAGCCCTGCCTTGTTTTGAACTGTAATAGTATGGATCTTAAATGTCCTAACAATTTTTTGTTAATGCTTAAATGTTCAAAATATGTAAATCCTTTGCCTTCTTACTTGAAATGAAAGCTGAAAATCTTGAGAGTAAATGCTGTTGAAAATGAGGGAAGCAGGGGCTGATGTGTGAATAAACGCTCAAAGGCTTACCCTGCGTATCCCATAACGTTGGCAGTTTAGAGAGGGGCCTCAGAGGTCCCTCCCTAAACTGCAAACCCCAGGATTCTATAGGATGTTGAAAATGGAATAATAGCACTATAACAGTCTAGTGCGGAAATGGCCATTCAGATGGCATTCTTAGCCACTTTGAAGTCTAAGTAGGGGAAACTGTATTGGTTCATTCTTTGGCAGCCTTGTACCTCCCCATTTTCAAACTTCATAGCAGAAGCTCTTAGGGACAGGGACCAGTTTCTTTTGGTTAGGTGGAACGATATCCTTCACACTGATTGTGCTGTAAGATTAATAGTCCCAGAATGATAGGAGTGTGAGTCAAACAATTATCTGCTTAATTCTTGTATTGTTTAGCACATGGCAATAGCTCTTCATGTTTTTCAATGGCAGATTTTCTGAGCCCTATGTGAAGATGCCAGCGATTGAACCTGCCTGCTTCTCTGCACACAAAGCATGTGCGCTTCTATTTGTGGAGGTGTGCCCTCTCTTCTCCCCAATGGGGAGCTTCTCAAGAACTAAAATAAATAAACCTGTTTGTAGTAGGACCTTCCTGACCCTTGTGCTGGATAAGGTTCTGCTCTGGCCATACAAAAGGCAGGCTGCCCTTGAATGTTCACAGTAGAACAGTGCCTCTGTTGTGCAAGAGGTGAGCAATTCCCTACACGTAAAGTCGAAAAACCCTACACTGCAACTTAGTTTCTTCTGCTATACCTTTCCCCTTGCTCTCTTGAGGATGCTCAGCGGACTTTGTTAACAGCTTTTACTGAATACGTTACTTTCCTGACTGTGTCTGTGTTTTGCTTATTGTTTTGTTGTGACCTTTCCTCCTTCTTGTACTACATTTTTCATGCACCTTTTCTCCAGATACACAGGTCAACAGTAAATTCTAAATATTTCCGTTGTGATACAGAGTGGTTGTTAAAAAGCAAGGGCTGCGTTTTAACTAAAGCAACCTTCCACAGATGTTTTGACTTCAATTCCTGTCATTCAGGATCATTGTCCTAGCTGCCTGGGGCTGGTTTCAACAGGAGTCCTGGAAATTTCTGGAATTTCTGGAAGTGCTCATGCTGGAGGATGAACTGATAAAATTCATTGATCTGCTCACAACATCCATGCAATTTAGATGAATGTCAAGAAAACTTCTTTACTTGTTCTCTGACCTCTTTATTCTGATGCTGATCAGAACTAATGTTTGGATCCTGACTGAGCCTCATTAAATAAAGAAATTTGCTCAGGAGTCACAGGATTTGAACATCTAGAACACTCACCCCTCCTAAAACATCTGGCACAAATAAGTTAGTAGCTGCATTCTTAAAGAAGTATTATCAGAGAGGACTTGTTTGTTCATACATGCAGGCTGTTTGTTCCTGTTTAGCTTCTTCCACTAGCGTGAGTGGGTAAACATAGCTTGGCAAGATCTTTTTGGTATGTTTTACTCTTCCAGGGGATTTTCTAGGGTTTTGTTTGTTTGTTTGTTTTGTTTGTGTTGGTAGTTTATTGATCTGTTATAATTATAATTAGTATTATATTTATTTATATTCTGCCTTTTTCCCGGTTTGAGACTCAAGGGTGCTTACACCAGTTAAAACAAACATAGTTAAAAAATTCACAGCATAACCTTCCACCTTCAAGGACTGTGCCATTGTGATTAGATAAAGCTGAAACAAGAGAATTAAAATACATGCTTTGTGATAACAGTTTGTTAAATTAAGTTTTTTGAATCAATAAGAAGAGGCTGCCCAAGAGGTTAAATCAGCTATTGTCAGCCTTTGGGTTCTCTTAGTTAAACCCTGTCTATACCAACAGTGGAGCTCTTTCATCTCAAGGACCAGATTAAATTCTGTAGGGGTACTGGGGCTGCAGGCATTCTAGTAGTGGATAGAGCAAAAGGCAAGAAGCCCAAATGCAAGCATATTTTATGTTAGGGTTCCCACTGCCATTAATGAAGCCTTTGAAAATGTATTTCAATCTTTTGGAAAGGGTGGAAAATGTGCAAAAGCTGGAAAGCTGCTTAATAGTGTCACGGAGAAGGGTACATGGCCATCTGAAGAATCCCATAAGTCAAGGTTGAGACCTAAGAGGCTCCAGTTCAGCCCCAGGATGTGACGTTCCCTCGCCTTGATCTGTGCAAATTTTAACAGAGACCGTCTTGAGTTTCAGGCATCTTTGCCAACCGTGGCCAGTGATGTGGAAGACTGAACCTAGGACCTTTTCCATATACAAGCATGTGTTTGATCACTTGAAAGCTCTCATTTCTTCAATTTCTGAAAATGGAGTCTTTCTCCATATTAAAAAAAGTAATTTATTAGCCTATCTCCATATTGCAGATAAGATTTATTTTTTGAAGATGAGCTTCATTTTTTAACTTGAGCTTATTGTCTCAAGTTTAGATCATTTTCAATACTTCAGTGAATGCCTTTCCCAAGGAAATTTGGTTTAGTTGGAAGAAAAATGCATTCTTTGTTTACAATCATGTGAAAAGCATCCACTGCCTGTTAGATGTTTGAAAGGGTGGGAGCCTTGTTCTCAAAAGAGATGTTGAAGGCTTTTCTGTCCTTTTGATGTAACTGATTTTTTTTTTGCCAGTGTGTCTTTAAGAGAAGGAAATCTGTTAAGATAGAGAGACATTAAACAAAGAACTCTCTGAAGACCATGATGAAAGAATAGTCCAAAACTAGGCTATATAAGCTTCCCGTGAGCACTTGCACTGAACGTGCCTTCCAAGGTTTCAAATTTATTTTCTAACCCCAGGCTCGGATAATTGATTCTGTGACCTAAAGGAAGAAAAAGAAAAGGGGGAAGAGATAACGTATACTAACCTGACATACTAGGCAATAAAAAAGAACTCCAGGTGTTTTATTTTATCGTGTTGGCCTTTAAAAATTAAAAACTTTATACTAAGAGAAGGGATTGAGGTTTTTGCTTCCTTTCTCTCTCTCTCTCTGTCTATACCTGTGTATCTATAGCCAGCTAGCTATCCAGGCCATTTTGATGTTAAAAAAAAAATCTGTGGTTAAGATTTTTGCTTTAGTTTCTGTAGTTCGAGTTCAAATTCCAGCTCAGCAGTAGAACCTTTCGGTAGCTATGTAGAGTTAATCCTTCTTTTTCCTCTCACTTCTGAAGTGAGAGGGTGACTCACAGCACTGTTGTCAGGATAATCATGAAGGCTTCTACCCCCACTGTTATGTCTGTGCTATGTTGAATGTCCAATATACAGTGGATGTAAGTGCTCAGCATGTGAATGCTGACAGGCTGGTTGCACCTTGCAGGTGCCACAAAACCAGTAATCAAATTGGCTTTAGATAATGCTTAGTGCTTGGCTGCCGTATTTCTGCATTTTCAAATATCTGCATCTACAAGAGGCTCTAGACTTACTTAAAAGGGAAAGAACTGGCAAAACCACCTCTGAGTATCCCTCCCTAAGATAACTCTGTGAAATTCATGCCATAGGACAACAGGCGACTTGAAGGCACATACGCAATGCATCTCTGAGAGTCAACATTTTCATAAGAACATTTGACATTCACCAGTTTTGGTCAATTACTGGAACATGCAGGCTACAGGTGATACAGAAGGCTAATAGGTTGGAAAGAATATGGAATTTTTAGAAGTATCTTGAAACATAGTTGAGAAACATCTGTTGATGATCATGTTTGAAGTAGGTCTTAAGTAATTTTTTGGGTTAGGTTCTCAAAGAACTATTTGCTGAAATAGCAGATCAGTATTTTATTCTGTGTGCGCGCGCATGCGCACGCATAATGAGATAACCTTCTGACTTTTGCCTCCACCCCTGAACAGAGATGTTTCTGATCTCACTGGCTTTCCAGAAATGTTGGGAGGACGTGTGAAGACGCTTCATCCTGCAGTACATGCTGGTAGGTAGAGATTCAATTCGAAAATAGGGGAGGGTCTGGAGGCCATGAAGCCCAGTGAGGAGTGGCTTAGGGAGCTAGGGATGCTTAGTCTGCCGAAAAGAAGGTTAAAGAGGGGACATGATAGCCATGTTTAAATATTTGAAGGGATATCATGTTGAGGAGAGAGTGGTCTTGTTTTCTGCTGCTCCAGAGATTAGGACAAGGAGCAGTGGATTCAAGCTACAGGAAAGGAGATTCCACCTGAACCCTCAGGAAGAACTTCCTTATGGTCAGAGCTGTCTGGCAGTGGAATATGCTGCCTCAATGGAGTATAGTGGAATCTCCTTCTTTGGAAGTTTTTAAGCAGAGGCTGGATGGCCATCTGTTGGGAATGCTTTGATGTGTGTTCCTGCATGGCAAAGGGGTTGGACTCAATGGCCCCTGTGGTCTCTTCCAACTCTTATGATTCTTGGGTGTCATTTTATTTATTTATTTTTTCTGTGCAATTTGTGTGTCATTGGGAAAGGATTGGCTTGACTCAAGTTGCAGATAACCTGAAACCTTTCTTTCACTATGGTGCTAAGTTTGTGTCTGGACTGTGCTACTTGACATTGAGGGGGCAGGGGTCCACGTCACTGAGTGTACCTTTCTACAGAATATTTTTCTCCATGTAGAAAGCTAGCCCTAACCAGGGTTTTGGTTCCTTCCCCTGCCATCCACGTTATAGCATGTAGAATTGGAGCCAGAATTACATTCCTTGTGGTTATCATCCACTCTGTAGGATAGCATGTCTTAGCCCTGTTCTTCATTGTAGTGTATGATCCCAACTGTGCATGTTTCTGTAGTGGTTATAAGATTATGTTTCCCAGCTTGAAAAACCTGCAGTCAAGTGGGTGTATCTTAGAAGCCTGAAGATGGGCTGGAATACTGATGAGACATTAGGCTGGCATACCTCTGGAGGTATCCAGTACTCCCTTAGCAAGCAGTTCCCTATTTGCCTGCAATGTAATGGGCTGCCTTAAAGGCTGGTGCATCACATGGTGTTGCCTGCTCTCAATCCAAAACAGCCACCAGAAGGGTCACCAGAATTTAGTGGCGATTGGAAGATTTCTGCTGTGTATGTACACCTGCAGAGGTATACATACACAGAAGACCATCTTTCAGAGGATTCCGAGACATACAGCTCTTGAAGAATGGAGATGAGGATTGACATACTAGCACGTTCTCCAGGTCAAAAACTCTTCCTATGAAAAGCTAGCACATTAAAGAGTTTGTCTAATCTATTCTAGGATTTACTTGCTTTCTGTGTATTATATTTTTTAACAAAAGCAATTTGTAGAACTATTCATTTAGATTTCTGTGACCTTGTGAAGTGATACTGTCTATGGAGGCAGTGCTGTGTCTTTCTTCTCGGGGCAGTTCACCCATAAGAGTTGAGAAATATTAATAATAGTGATACATTAAATTACTTAATGTACTGCTATCATCATTTAAAGGGCCTAAATAATTTATACCAAAAACAATTTTCTCCAAGATTGTAGTCCTGTGCACAATTAATAGGGAATTAAGTCTTATTGGAATCAATGAGACATATTGCTGAGTAAACACGCATAAGAGTATGCTATAAATAATTCTTCATAGTCTGAGACAAGTAGCCTACAGTCTTCCTTGCATAATATTCACACTTATGCAGATATACTTCAGTTAAAGATGCAGATATGCTCCTAGGCATTGGTTCCTTGATAGAAAATTTGGTACCAAGGCGGAAATAACATGGAAAAAATAGGATAGATTCACACTGCCCTACTGCAAAAAAAGAGCAGCTCAGCATATTAAAGCAAACGTTTTGTTAAAAACTAACTATATGTACCTGTGAAAAGAAACAACTTGGCCGGGTAGGGCCTACATAAGGGGGGGGAAAAGAACCTTTCAGAGATGCACTCCAAAATGCATTGAGGAATGATTTTCTTTCACCAGCCTCCCCTTTACTTATAATTTCCATTTGGGTGGCCTACCTCTTTACTATTTTTTTCTATGCTTTTCTGTGCCCAACAAAAGATTCTGGAGGTAGCTCCTAATGCAGATGCTGTTAAAATGCATCAACTAGACAGAGGACAAGGAGGAAATTGAGATTGAGTGTGCATAAAAAGTCTTTCTAAAAGGGAACCTTGCTATTAGCGGCTTTGCTACCTGAGAGATGGCTGTATAGCAATAAGCTCTGTTAACGTAGTGAGGTTTCATTAAGAAACATTGAGAATTGAGGACTGAACGCATGTGAACCTTTCCCTCTCCCATTTGCTTGCCTTTGCTGGGGTGCAGAGAAGGAAGGCAGCACGCCTGGCCAAAAGGCCAGGGAATGGAAGCGGAAGAATGCGGGGTGGCAAGTGGGCACCTCGTGAGTAATCAAATTCTCAAAAGTCAAACTCATGAAAGTAGAGGGGCTAGTGTATAAAAAAAAGAGTTGGTACATATTGGAAGAATATGATGTCTACACAATAGTATGGCTTTCTGGAAAGACATGTAGCTATTCAATGCCTTTCTATGTGTCTTTCTCCCAAAAAAACTAGGTATACTGGCTCGTGACATTCCACAAGATAAAGCTGACATAGCTAAACTGGATTTCAGCCTTGTAAGGTAAAGTGTTTTAACATGCAATAGAGAGTTAATAAATAATCAAGAGATAAACCTCAACCTGTGGAAGTGATTTTCAGTGGACACTAAGACGTCTACTCCTCTTCATCCGTGTGTCAGCTTTGGAAACTAATCAGATGCATTTAAGGCCTCTTGTACAAGTTGGAGTCTTTTAGGGATTAGGGGTGGGGAAGGAGATGGATAAACTAAATAGCAGAAGAGGTTTACGGGCTTTATATTCCTGATCATTTTTTTTCCTTTGAAGCATTAGCAAACATACCCTTTTGAAATTTTCGTAGTAGTGTTTGTATTTCAACATGCAAGTCAACCATAAGCGTAAGAGTGCAAAGATTCAGGGCCATCTCTGTGATGCTGAGAGATCTGGGACAGGAGCCTTGGTCTGTCCCTCTCCTTCTGATATGTTCCTTTACCCCTTCCCACAACACTCTGTCATCCAAATAAGGTAAACAAACGCATATTATCAATCTGATTTCAGAGCCAGCTGTACCCTGGGAAAACCCTACAAATAAATACCAGGTGAAAGATAATAAGACTGGTGCTTATTTGCAAGCAAAAACAGCAGCTTTTATTTTGAGAACTTTGCTTTTCCACGGGAATAATCTAGTCATAAAGTCTGCAGTGCCAAAATGCATAAGCCTATGGGGCAGTGCTTGGGGTTTCAGTGATCCCTTAGTTTTCAGGAATATTATGTTTTATTAAAATGTGTATTTATGCCACATGTACTACACTTACATAAATATTATAGTAGGATGGTTGGAAGTGTGAGCGATTAACGACAACAGATCTCACAAATCTTGTAGACGTTACTTGAACAGCTTGTTTTGATTAAGTAATTCAAAGTGTTCACACTATTGGTTTTCATTTAAGAAAAAATGTTCTAAGGATTGTGATGTGAGACTGTGCCATTATTGTGCACTGAAGAAAGAAAAATCATCATCCTTCTTCTCTTTGACACGTGACAGTGTATGGTCATCTGGAAATCCAGAAATCTTTTCGTTGATTGGTGGTCAATAATCTCTAGGGGAAATTTTGTTTGTTTTTCTATGTGCCAACCACAGTCAGTTTTTTTTTTCCCCCTCAAAGGTAATTGTCTGATTCATGGCACACTGCTGAACAAGTTATTCCTTGTTCAACTAAAACTTTATAAATGTCTTGTTCGATTTTTCACAGTCTGAGTTGTGATGAGCTGCTACGATTTCCATTCCTCTGGTTTCAGTGAGAAAATTAAGCATGTGTTCAGCTCTTTGTCTCTTAGGATGAGTAGGACCAAAGAGAATTTGCCTGGACTATGCCCATATTTCTCATTTTTTTAGTCATCTGAGAGCAGAGTGGGTCTCCTGCTGGTTCCTTTTCTTTCTTTGAAGTACGCTCTCTTAGAGGAATAACATTCATCTTTTGTCGAGCTACCCAGAAGAAACTGTTACATGATGACCTGCTCTTGTAAGCTGCTTTGCTGAGGCAGTGACTTGGAACTGGCATTAGAGTCTTCCCACTGTTGCAAGGTCTGTTCCCAAGTTGAGTTCTGAACCTGCTAAAACTCTCCCTCATGCCAGCAGAGCAGGAATGAATTCAACTGTGGCATCTCATTAGGCCTTCAAAAAAAAACAAAAAAAAACCTTGCCTCAGCACAGCAATGTGTATGGTGCTGATTTTGATATCTGAGGATAGGAGAATATTCAAATAGAGCTGTCCTGTATAGATATAAATTTAAAATAATTTTTTCTTGCTTTTTCTAGAGTTGTAGTTTGCAACCTCTATCCCTTTGTCAAGACGGTGGCATCCCCAAATGTAACTGTTGAGGAAGCAGTTGAACAGATTGATATAGGTGCGTCAAAGAAACATTTGTTTCCATGGGCCGTGCATTGTAGATACACATAAGTTACATGCCAACAACCTGGAGTGCCGTTTGTTGGTTTTTTATTCAGTGGTGTGGTTTTCCCAGAAGAAGCAGGACTGAAAAATTTTTCCAGTCATCTGAATAATGTTATCTGATTTAGCATGTTTGATCTGGATGTTACATTCAAGCACTTTTAGTGGAAATAGTTTTATTGGAATATTCATAATAATGTGAAGAGAATAGTATATACTTCCCTTGTATTTTATGAAAAGTGATCTCTCCAGAAAGAAATCTATTTTTAGGACACATAACCTAAGGAGAGCTGTACCTGATATATCTTGCATCAACATTTTAACTTTCTTTTGCTGAGGTGCAATTGTAGTACCTTCAGCTTCACTCACTTACTCTCTGCACTGCTTATCAGTTCTATTTCAAACTGAAAAAAATCTGATTCAGCACAACTAGCTGAACATTCAGTTTCACTAAAGGATGGATGTGAGTGTAGGCACAGGCAACTTATATCTTGCCTTGACTATTTTTGACTGATGGAGAAGAAAGAGGTTTCGTGAAATAGAAACAAGCCAGGCAGTGCATTCATTTGCTGGAAAAAAAAATATTTTTTTTTGCAATGAATGCATTCCTTTGGTCACTGGAGTTTGTCAGTGCTGTTGTCCATAGAAGAATAACTACAAGTTCATATAGTGTATTTAGCCCATCTAATGTGACTGATTGCAATATAGATTATTATGGGTACGGTGTGTATATATGGTGTGGAAAAATTTTCACAGAAAAATACAGCATTGGAAAATGTTACAGAAAATGTTACAGACATTATTGAAAGAAGCCTTCAGGAGTTTCTGAGTGCTCACTTTTCCCCATCAGTGGTGTGGGTAGGGAATCCTGGACAGCCACAATGAAGTTGGACTTGCAAAGATAATGGCAATTTTAAAAGTTTAAAAATGGTTTCCTAAATACCTTTGGCCTGTGATAGGCAGATGAACACTGCTAAATGTTCTTTCTGAAATGATTTCCAAATTGCTTTAAGAAACCAATGCAGAAATGGTGGCAGAACCATTTTAGCTGTGTACATTATTATAATATACACTTTGCCATACCAGTGTCCCAGGTGTTTTAGAGTCCAGCTCCTATCAGGCCCAGTCAGGATTGCCACAATGGCGATGGATGTTGTAAACTGAAACCTCTGAAGGATACCAGATAAGGGAAGGCTGTGTTAAGTAGCAAATGTTGCTGAGTTACTGGAAGAATAGTAATAGTTCTTGTACTATAAACTGGGCAGGTGCCACATGCAAAAGGATACATGTAAGCACGTAGCTCTGGGGTGTCTGCAGTACCGTGTGGACAGAGAAGTGGTGATGTTTTCCTGGTTTCCCTTAACCATAGGTGGTGTAGCCTTGCTGAGAGCTGCAGCAAAGAACCATGCTCGTGTGACGGTTGTATGTCACCCTGGGGACTATACCACCATAGCAAAAGAAATGAAAGCCTCCAGTAATAAAGATACCACTTTGGAAACTCGGCGCCAGTTGGCTCTCAAGGTATATAGTCCTCTCTCATTGTGAGTGATGCACCTTTGAAACTTTTTCAAAGTATCCTGCTGGGTACTTGAGTCTCAACTCCTCTCTCTTCAGGCTTTCATTCACACTGCTCAGTATGATACGGCCATCTCTGATTACTTCAGGAAAGAGTACAGCAAAGGAGTGTCTCAGCTTCCCCTGAGGTATGGCATGAATCCACACCAGACTCCTGCTCAGCTCTACACTTTGAGGCCTAAACTTCCTCTCTCAGGTAGGCTGTGCTTGAAAGCCTGTTCTAACTATCCTTATAGATAGCATGGGAATGCTTGGCCATAGTGCTTCTGAGTGTCCAAAGCACTGCATAAGTTATGTTGTTGTAATTTTTGTGATAACTCAGAGTGATAACCCAGTGTCTCAGGTGGCAAACTAAGCCAAAAGAGAATCCCATTCCTAACATGAGGCATTAATAACAGGGACAAGATAACAACCAAGGACTTCCAGCAGGCATTTGAGAGTTGATTTTTTGGATAATGTCCAGTATAATGTGCTGGACTTCTGTTTGTTTTTTTAATGATTCATGTTTTCAGTTGATTTTTAATTTTATGGTGGTTCAATTGCTTTTGAATTTCTGTGTGCTGTGAATTTTTAACTGTATTTAACTGTTTGAAGCCCCCTTGAGTCCCAAACTGGGAAAGAAGTGGGATGTAAATGAAGATAATGGTAAAGATAATGATTCTTGATTCGTGTCTTAGTCTCACAGGCACTGTGTGTCACCACCTCCCAGTAGTTCTGGTGTATTTGTCAGAATGTTGGACTTTGACTGGGAGGATGTGCATTCCAGCCGCTCACTCAGCAGCCAAGTTTGTTCATTGACTTTGATTTGGTCACTGTATCTCACTGTGCTGTGAACCTCTTTTAAAGATTAAGAGAGGAAGCCTTGTATCCTGCCTGGAATTCCTTGCCAGAAGATTTCACAGCTGTCTCTCAGACGTCACTGTTTTCCTATATCATTTGATCGTTACATGTCTTGTTCAACAAAGCCCATTTGTCATTCTTTAAAAAAACTTGAGCCAACATATTTTATTGTGATACATTTTTGCAAATAACTTTGCCTTCTTGGACAGAATGTCTTTGTTTCAAAGCTTGATTTATCCCAGCATTTTCTTCTTCTCCAACCATGATCCCGTAACTATGGCCTTCTGTCTTTTTTTTTCTTCTGCCACACTGTCCATAACCAGAACATGCCAAGGTCTTCAAAGCCCTAGACTGAAATCTATTGCCACTCCAAGCTAGAGTGAAACTATCAGTGGGATTTCCATAACTTGATTCAGCAGTTGATTCAGTGGATCTACTCTAAATGGGATTAGGTATTGGATCTGGGCCTGCAATGTTCCAGTATTAAATTAGAAAACATCGTGTTCATTTCAGTGAAGTGCATATGTATCTGATACATATAACTGATGAGCCTTGTTCTGCCCTTTATTACTAAACACATGAAGGGACCTATGAAAATTCATGGGTCTAGCTTTGCCCCATGACATTGCATGGGCCAGCAGTATTCCCTAGCCAGTGTATGATTGGTGCGGCCTGGAGGAAACCACTGCTGTGTAGACAGAGTTTCTTCTAAGATAATGTCACTATGGGTTTGGAAAGGTCAGTGATAATAAGGAAAGAGTATTGCCAAGGGATTGGGCTAGTCCTATGCATTCTCTCTGGCCCCTTCCTGTGTTTAGTACTAGTAGGATGTGCAAGATTTAAATTAGTATATGTTATCAGTAGGTCACACTAACTACTTTGAAACCTTGAACCCAAATGTGCTCCCCCCACATGTGATATGGGGAGCCAGCATGATGTAGTTTGAGTGTTGGACTAGAATGCTGAGAGAACAGGGTTTGAATCCCTTTTTGGCCAGAGAAACCCACTGGGTGACTTTCAGGAAGTCACACACTCTCTCAGCCTTAGAGAAAGGCAAGGGCAAACTCCATCTGAACAAATTCTGCCAAAGAAACCCTGTGACAGCTTTGCCTTAGGATTGCGTTAGGGTTGCCATGAATCAGAAATGAATTGGAAGGCACACAACATCAACAACAGGTAAAATAGTACTTATGAAAAATACTTAAAAAGTCACTTACCTCTTTTTTTCTGTTTTGTTTCTCTGTGCTTAGCACTGAGAGTGTTAAATGGAAAGAGATGTAGTGAGCCCATAACACTGAGTTCTGAAACTGCACATAACTGAAGTGATTGGTAAATGTAATTTATACCTTGACTGTTGAGGCTCCCTGCAGAATCGTCTTCGTGACTGAATGGACTTTTCTCATCTGTCTGCAGTTCTGAATGGCTCCCCAGGGTTTATAAACCTTTGTGATGCTCTGAATGCCTGGCAGCTGGTCAAAGAGCTCAAGCAGGCTTTGGGTATTCCAGCTGCAACCTCCTTCAAGCACGTCAGTCCTGCTGGTAAGATAACAGCTTCAACTTCTGGCCTGTGTTACTTCTGTAGCATTGCTTTCTCCAGCTGCCTGTTGGGCTGTCCTTTAAAAGGTGCTGTGTTTGTTGCACACCTCTGTCAAGAAGTACCCATGGAAGGATGTACAACTGCAGATGATCCAACGGCCATTTTTCATCTCCTCCAGACTCTGCAAGGGCTGCACCTGCTCCTCCTGGGAAAACAGGGAGTGATTGGCGGGTGGCTTCACCTTTTTTAAAAAGTCATTTTTGTCCTCCTCATCCCTCTCCCCGCTAAAACACAGCATAGAATCCTGCACTCTGGAAATGTGATTCACTCATTTTTTATTTAAAAAGAGAGAGAGAGAACTGTGTGAGAGGCACTAAGGGGCTGCAAAACTGCCCTAGAAGAGCAACTTGTTTCCCACCCTTGTATTCATACCTTTTTGTTTTTTAGAGAAAAATGACAATCAGACAATAAATTATTATGATCATAGAGGACAATGACAAAGATGTGGCCTGCTGAGATTTTACACCTGTCTCTGTGTTGGAGAGTGGTTGATATATAAGACTGACAGGTTATCTTTGCTGGTGTGTGAATGACTTACCGGTGAGGGCAAAGAACTCCCTAGGAGGAGTACATTTTTTGCCCTAAATGCCCCCTAGGAATTGTAAAGGTCATTTTCACCGTATTTTTTGGCATCTCAGGACCATTTTAGGCCCAGGAGAAACCTTTTTTAAGAACAGGAAGCGATGTCACTTCCCATAATTATTTCTTCTTACTCTTCTTATTCTTATGTGTATGGGAGGGGTGCAGCAGTGGGTATGACCCTCCAAGGTCTCCTGAGGCCCTCTGAGATGTAAGCTGTAAGATGAGGAGCTTCCTGCAGACCATCAATGAGGAATGGAGTTTTCAGCACTGTTTCCTACCTTTGATTGTTTTGCTCCCAGGTGCAGCTGTTGGGGTTCCCCTCACTGAGGAAGAAGCTCATGTCTGTATGGTGCATGACTTGCAGCATACACTGACACCCCTGGCCGCTGCCTATGCACGGGCAAGAGGTGAGCAAGCTTTCAAAACTAGACTGCCTCCACCCCTTAGGTATAATTGTCTCCTGTAGAATCCCTGGCCATATAAGGACAACATTAATGAGTGATATTGACCAAACTGTAGGAAATCCCCAAGAGTTCACGTGATGTTTCATCACAATTTTCCCTGGATCAGACTAGCAATCTCTTGATGTTCAGTTAATCTTATGAATACCAGTCACCCCAGAATAGTTGATGGGGGTTCATCATATTTAACAGTTTCTTTAATTATTGACATTTATGACAGGTAATAAATGGAGGAAAGGTGTACTGTTCTGTTAGGCAGTGTTGCCCAGAGTGGTGGTCTCTGGACTGGCATCACACCCCAAGCCAATTGTCTGCTGGTGCCTGCAGAGCTTCCAGGAAAGAATGAAACAGTTGTATCCAATGGGCACAAATATGATGCCAGCTCTGGCACACTGGAACAAAACACTCACTCATCCTGCACATCAGATAGCCTAAGAAGCACCATAATTCGGTAAGGTACAGTACAGTGTAGTACAGTATAACTGATCCACCTTTAGTTGTTGCAGTTTCTTTTTTTAAAAAAAAATATCTTTAGTTTGATTCACACAAATAAGTGAAGTCATAGTTCCTGTTTTAGGGCAACTGCTTGCTGCTTCAGAAAGCATTCTGCTTAATGCAGCAGTTCAGCAAACAGATTTGTTGCCTATTTTTTCCCCATGCTGTGGAAAACAGCCCTAGAGAAATGATAGGGATAGCCAGTTCTGCCAGCCAAGCTGCTGTGTGGAATATCTTGCCTCCTGGGGCAGCCTCTGTGCGCCTTCATTTGTAGCAGCTGCTGGACCTTCAGTAAAAACCCTGTCAGTCTCGAAAGGCCTCAGTCTTAACACCTGAGAGTAAGCTGCATGGAAGACTGTTAGACTAGGCATCTGAATAAACATATCTGGGGTTGGGCTGTATAGTAAGAAGCTAGCATAATGTGGGGTCTTCACTAGAGAAGTAACTTGTTGAAAAAAAAATTTTTTTCTAGGTGCTGATAGAATGTCATCTTTTGGTGACTTCATTGCTCTCTCAGATATCTGTGATGTCCCCACAGCAAAAATAATTTCCAGAGAGGTCAGTGTCTGTGGCATTCTTTACTGGAGCTGGTCTTATCAATGCATGACTAGAGGGTGGGTGAGGATAAAGCAGCAGGTTTGTCAGCAATTGTTATTTTGTGCTGTGGTGCCTGAAGGTGGCACACAAGAGAGCAAATGGCAGCAGGCAAGTAAAGGAGGGCAACCCCAGAGTGACAGAGGTTCAGTGGGGTGGGGAAGGGAAGAAGGGAGGTGAGGTGAAGATGAGGTCCTTCAGGGGGAGAGGTCCTACTGTCTCAGGTAGCCACTTCACTCTGCCTAATGGTAGGACAGGACCTGCATATGTCACAGAGAGGGAAGGAATTAAGAGATCTTCCTCAAAAGTGTGGCGTACACACAACAAACTATACCCATTCCTTCAACAAAGTGAGGAAATAACAGTTCCAAAATGAAGGCTAGCTCAAGAATAACTGTTAAGGTGAGGTAGTATTAGCTTTGTTTCTAACACCACTGTTTTACAGAAGGGGGGGGGAAAGCAGGTTTGCTTGGTATCACAGGGTGAGGTTAGAGTGTGAGAGAGCCATTTTTGGCTCCTCCAGCCCCTCGACAGGCCATACTTGTGCATCTGCTGGTGGCCAGAAGTAATGTTTTGGGTGACCAGCAGTCGCTTCTGGTTCACTTCTGGTTTAGTTTTGTTTTTGCTTGCAGTTCAGAGGGGAAGAATTTTTCATCCTGGAGTCATATTAATGTTGTTAGGTACATTTGAGTCGTTTCTGACTTAGGGATACCCAAGGCCTATAATGGGGTTTTCTTGGCAAGAGTTGTTCAGAGGTGTTATGCCTTTGCCTTCCTCTAGAGCTGAATGAATGTAACTTGCCCAAGGTTCCCCGCCCCCCGGTTTCCACAGCCGGGTGACAATTTGAATCCTGATCTCCTAGAGTCCTAGTCCAGCTACACACACTGGCTCCTGGACTCTTATTGTCAGCCAAAATAATTTATTTTGGGCTGTAAATATGTTTTTGGGAGAAAAAAAAGCATCTGGGGAGATTTAGAGGGGCTCAAAATGCCTCTGAGATCTCCTGTAGGAGTTGCATAATTCTCACCCCTGCCCAAGGAGGTGGAATGGCATGATAGTTCAAACAGAAAAAGGCAGAAGTGTTAGATAAATAGAGGATACATGGAGGTAATTAGGTATTCTCTCTTGCATATACATGGTACAAAAGATTCTTCTTTTGTATCAAAGTAGTGCCACTAAAACATGAAGACTCAGATTACGTGCACACTTTACTAAGTGTCTCTGTAACAGTTCATAAACAGTACACTTGAATGTGTCCATCCTGCCCTTGAAACCCCACTTGACTACTTCTTGGGAGCTATACTACATTTTGGAGAGCATGGAAGGATCACACATGATGTTCCTTAGTAGTTCAAAACAAGACAGTAATCCAAGGGAAGAATCAAATTTTAAAGTGCACTAGCATTGGGAATTCCTTTGTTCAGGACCTAACCATGCTAGGCTTCAAACTCCACTCCCACCAGAGTTGTTTTCTCAGATATTTTCAGTTCACTATAAAAAGAATGCTTACCCCTCCTTTCCTTACACTTCTGAAATAAGTAGTAGAGGCAAATTTTCTGTCTTTAAGCTACTGGAAATGTGATTACAAACTTCATCACAAATTTCTGCTGTGTGTTGACCTGTGACCTCTGATGGGTTGATAACACGGTCTCTGATTAAATAAATGAGATGGAACAGGGAGGGGGCTGGAAAAACATAATATTATGTAATTCTCAAGAATTAATACATAGTACACTGATATTTTTTCATTTAAAAACATCGGTATAACTAAGTCTTCACGCATTGGATTACCAAATGCTAGAATAACGTTTGTGTCTATTTGGGCCTTGGTGTGTATGCGTGTGTCTTTTTGTTGTATGTATTCATTTCATACGATTCATTTGATTTACACCCCGGCATTCTCCCAGTAGGGGACCCAAAGCAGTATATGTGGGTGGGAGTGTAGGTGGATGGATGAATGCAAATTTGTTATAATCTGAGACATCCAGTGCCGTTTGGCAAGTTGTTAGTACTGCACAGCCTAAAGTGTCATTGGATTATATTTCTCACTCAAGCTGAGTTTTTGTTTAATTTTTTTGTGAGTCAGGAAATCTAGCAAATCTGTTATTCTGCTTCTGTCTCTGCCAAGTCACAGGTTTACCAACTTACTAAGATGTAGATTATGGCCTGAATTCTATTGTTGGTTCCAACTAGAGTCGGCTTCTTGAATCAGTGGAACTTAACTTATGTGTTGGCTCACCAGTCAACAGTTGATTCATTGGTTCCACTCAAGTTTGGAGTAACCAGTTTAATTCTGGCCAGTAATGTACAGGGTGAGCTCTTCCCAAACCTCAAGGTAAGTTCTTGGATTTGGACTTCTGTGATCAGAAGCAGGACCTACAACTGAATGTTGCCCTCTTCCAAGATACTCCCTTCCATCTTCTCTTTGATTTCTGATTTTCCTTCCCTCCAGCAGCGATTCCATATTCAATATCCATTGTGCAAGCTTAGTCTCCTGGATTCCTCCACCTACCTATCAAAATTGGTTTGTATGTTTGGTTCTGCAGAAACCTAGCCTGCAAATACCTGTCTCTTTTATATGGCTGTGTTGTCTGGCTACATAAACACTGAGGACATTTCCATACTAGACTGTTATAGTGCTATTATTCCACTTTCAACATCCTATGGAATCCTGGGGTTTGCAATTTAGGAAAGAGCCTCAAAGGCCCTTCCCTAAACTGCAAACCCCAGGATTCCATAGGATGTTAAAAGTGGAATAATAGCACTATAACAGTCTAGCATGGAAATGGCCTGACTCTTAGGGAACTGAAGTTTTATTACTACATAATAAGGGTGCTTTTTTGTTGTTTTTGATCAACACAATCTTTGTTCTGCTTGCAGGTATCTGATGGGGTTGTGGCTCCAGGGTATGATGAAGAAGCTCTCAAAATCCTATCCAAAAAGAAAAATGGGAGCTACTGTGTTCTCCAGGTTAGTGTTTTCAGTGCTCTGAAGCATTTGAAGAAGATGGGATTTGAAAGTGCTTTATCTCTTTCCTGCCTCACCTGCTCTAAACACTTTATTTACTAATGTTGCCACTTCCTCTATCAATTTACTTTTAAAAAGTGATAAGTGAAAGCAAATAAAGATATGTATCTCTTCACGTTGCATATAAGGCTCTTAAAAAGGTGGCCTCCAAGTTAATGGGATAATTCCAAATTGTTTTGAATAGGCTGAGCTCAAGTTGTAGCATGTTTGCTGTTTATCTTGCAAACTTGTCTTCATCATTATGATGATGGAATAAAATCATCTTTGGTGTGCTGTTATGAAAGTTTAAACAGAGAGCAATATGTTGTCATGGTTACTAGGATAACTTGACAACATGGCTCTGATTCAGAGGGCCATGCATACAGCAGTGGCATACACACCTGAATTTCTACTTCAGTAGCTGCTCCCAAGGACTCCAAATCTGCTACTTGAAGTTTTGCCCCATTTAAAAAGCTACTTTTAGGATTTTAATGGCACCCCATGCATTGTCTTATTTCACTTTTATAGCAATAGCACTAGTATTACATTTCTATACCGCTTTATAGTACAAAGCACTCTCTAAGCAGTTTTTCAGTGTGTTAGCTAATTGCCGCCAACAAGCTGGGTGCTTATTTCACCAACCCATAGAAGGATGGAAGGCTGAGTCAACTTGGAGCCTGGCAGGATCGAACTCATAATGTTGTGGCTGCAGTATCAGCATTTAACCACTGCACCACTAGGACTCCTTTTGTTTCAAAAGAATCCCCTTCCCCTTTGGAAGACTTCAGTAGCAACTTGCATGAAGCTGAAACGGCTACATTGGTCGGTGTAAGATTTCCTCTCCTTATTAGAAATTGTAAGAGTCTTGGAGGTAGTGGACTTCGTGTCTCCAGAACAAATATTTCACACTGCATTGCTTCTGGTCCATAATTGTCTGCCTGTATTCATCAGTTTAGTCTCAGAATTCTTTCTCATTTTGTCTTTTCAACTGAATCATCTTATCTCGCTCAAGTGGCGGCTCATAGACTGATTGTGGGCAGCGGCCTCCCCGCAGAACAAGGAGGAGAATAGACCATAAGCTCCCTGTAACTTGGTCTCTGTGCAACCAACCCCATAGATTTATTTTTTGGGAAAAGGAATGACTATGCTGTGGCTGTTTATAAAATGCTGAGCAAAAATAAATAAACTGAGCACAGAACAAACTAATTTTGCACTCATTCAGCAAAGGAATAACATGCAGGTAAGTCTGCTACTTTACAACTATAGTTTGAGTGCTGAGAAAAGTCAGTGCTTCTTTAGTCAGAAGTATGTATTCTGTGCAGTTTGTTCTCTTGCAGGTGTGTTTTAGATTATAGCCTTTAGTCAGACTGCAATACACAAGGGAGAGAGGATGGTTTGTAGCCATGTTACCTGAATAAATTCAGAGCATCTTTAGCACAGAAGCTTCAGCAGGTGCTATTGGCATATTAGGAATCTTAAATTCTGGGCCAGATTTTTCTTGGAATCATGGGGATCCATACACCATCTCTGCTAAACCTCTTGCCACGTGTTTGCTTTTAATTGCTTTGAATCAAAAAGGAATGTAACAATAAAATCCAGTGTAAAACAAAATAATTTTAAAAATCTGTATTAAGCTGTCCTGGAACTGAAACCATTTTCCTCCTTTTAGATGGACCCAGCTTATGAACCAGATGAAACTGAAGTCCGTACTCTCTTTGGGTTGCATCTAATGCAGAAGAGGAATGATGGTGTAATTGACCGAGCACTGTTCAAGAACATTGTTACAAAAAATAAAAATGTGAGTACGGGAAAAGGGATAAGTGATAACAGAGGTATGTACAAGTGCTGCTGTTAGAGAAAGAAATTTTAGAAAACAGCCTAGAGAAGTAAGTACTCATGGTCCATCCCAGTGATATGAAGAAGGGTCTGTGGTTCATTGACAAGGCATATGCTTTACTACAGACTGTTGCAGATTTGGTTCTGGAGCATCTCTGATCAAAGAGATCTCTACCAGCAAGGCTGGCAATGATCTTTCTGCTTGTGAACCAGTCTTTGGTGATAATGGTCCAATTTTAACTGGTTGACTTGGAGACCTTTCATGCTACATAGTTATAGCACTAAGAGTCCGCTTTGCCTGGCATGGCTATATCTTGTGGAGTCCTGGGTTTTGTGTTTGGTCAGAGGAAATTTCTGGCTGAGAATTGTCAGTACCTCTCCCTAAACTGCAAATCCCAGGATTCCACAAGATGTTACCATGGCAGTTGTAGTGGAATCACTGTGCAATAATTGTGTGCTGTGAAGGAGCCTTTTGCAGTATAAGGTGACTTCATGTGTTCATATGCTGTGCTGCATGAAAACTGTGTAGTAGTTTGCAACAGTACAAGATCATATCTTGTGTTTCACTGGTACCTGGCATTGGATAAAAGGCAAGAATGCTGGTAGAAGGGTTGAAAAAGTAGTATATCGAAGTGGGGAACGACTTTTGACCCTCTGGCTGTTTTTGGACTTCATCTCCCAGCTGGTGTGGGTAATGGTAGAGAGTTCTGGAAGTTGTCATCTATAGGAAAATTGTGAACTGTTTTACTCTGAGTCAGAGAATTGGTTTCTGCAGCTCAGTATTGGCAATGCTGTCTGACAGTGAGGACTTTTCATTATTTCATGCAGGACTTTTTCCTAGTCCTAATTAGAGATGCTGGGAATTCCAACATATGAAGGGCTCCCACTGAGCAATGGCTCCTCCTCAAGTCCAAAACATATGGAGAGTCAAAGGATCCCCAGCCCATCATACGTAGAGGTATAGGACAGGGCAGAAGGCTTGAAATACCAAACATGATTCAGCCAGAAGAGCAGTGACCTGCTCTATGTGAAAGTTGTGTTCTGCTTGCAAAAGAGGATGTAGGAGCCCTGATTCCAATCTTCAAGCACTAATAGAAGACAGATAGGTGGCACTCTTTACCTTAGAGATGTGAGTACAGCTTGGCAAGTAAGGCATTATCACAGGGTCATTGGGCACAAGGCAAAGGAAGTGAGGTCAGTCACAGAACAAGAAGCCATTGAAAAAGGTCTGTATAAGTAATGCTGTGGATGACCAGAAGCTAAATGGAAGGAAACAGAATGCTGTTTTAGCTTGCGTTAGTGGATTTCCTTCTGTCGTAGTAACTTTGTGCAAGTACCTTTAGAAGCGAGAGAATTGAAAGGCACGTGGTCCATGCTTAGCTTTGAGGGAATGTATTGTGTCAGGCCAAATTAACACCAGTTGTACCCACTGACATAATCTCTGTACACTCCTTGGTTGACTCAAGTTGTTTCCCCTAGTTGACAATACATTTCAATCACAAACTATGTCAGTTCAGAAAATAATGTAAGTGCAACTCATTTTACTTTCAGAGGCTTTTAAAATGTGTATGAAGTTACAACTTTCTGAACCAGTGAATTCTTGGTTACCCTTTATAACAGTTGGAATGTATTTTGTTTGTTCCTTATGTTTGGAAGCTATGGTAATGGAAGGAATGTCATGCTGTCCATGATATTCTGAACGCTTTGACTTCCTGTCTCTATCACTGTAGTCACATTCAAACTGTTCCCTGGCTGCACACCTACAAAATCCTCTTATTTTACTTGTGACAAGGCACTCAGAAACCCCTTTCAGACCAATGTACTCCTGTTTGCTTGAGGTCATGGGTCCACCAAAATATCATGTTTGCACTCTCTGTGTTTCTGATGGAGGTCCCATCAGAGTCCCAAAAGTAATCTTTGGTCAAAGTCAGTCTCCTCGAAAACTTCAAAAGTCACCAACGTGCTTTTTGGGCTGAGAAGGATAAAGCAAGATGGCCATCTAAAGTCTAAAAGGCAAAGCTGCATTTTTGCTAGGAACAAGACCTTGGAAAAGTTTATTTTTTGAGCTACAGCTCCCAGAACCACCTATCTTGTAAGGCCCTGCTGGCTAGGTGATTCCAGAAGCTGTAGTTCAAAAAGGAGTTTTCCCAGGAATTTCTTGAAACATCAGAAGGCATTCTGTACTAAGCACTGTACTGTCTATTCTTACTGGCTATGCTTTTACAACTTTTCAAACAAGATGCTGGGAACTGAACAAACCATCAGCATGCAAAGCATGTGCTTTCTCCCAGCTGGCCTGCTGAATTCAGACTAAGAGGGAACATTCAAACCAAAAGTCAACAGATACCAATTTGAGCCGCACTGATACCCCTACAGTGATCCACTGCTTTGGCATAGCCTGATACCCATCAGTTCGTGCCCCCAGAGTCACCCACTTTTGGGTGAGGCAAGACCTCAGATGTAGAGCAACATATATGTCCCTGGCTAAGATGAAGTACACATCTAAACTTCAAACATTCATCTCAACACTAAAATCAAAATGGCCAGAAGTATATTGTTCCCCAAACTGGATACCGCTCCAAAGATGAAAAGTTACATCTTTCCTGTGAGCAAATCTGCAAGTGTCACTTTCACCAGAGGTTTGTATAATTATTGTCACTGATGTAGTACTGTTTCAGGTCAGCAGATGGCTCTCCTGGGACATTTAGTTTTAGTCATAAAAATGGGAGTTAAAAGCAAGTATCCCTTCTCACATGTTTGCTTCCCTAATAGATATAAAAAGGAGGAAGAAGTGGGGGGGATAAATGTAGCAGCACCTTTAAGCTAAGAGGTTTTTATTTGAGCATGAGCTTTCATGGATATAAACTCACTTCTTTGGATCAGTATCAAGTAGTATTAAAGCCTCAGGTGTAAAGCACATTTATACAATTGTGACAGTGAAATAGAGTGGAATAGGATCCAGAAAGATGGAAATAAGGACTCTTGCCCTACACTTTAAAGGGCTGTGTAAAAAATATAGGTCTTTCAGATGTTTACAGCGGTCAGTTACGATTTATGTGTTGAAGCAATAAATATGCTAACCAAATGTCAGTTTCCTCGGGTTCAAAACTTTCTCAGAGAATATTCGTTTTGTTACAAGTGCAGTCACAAGGATTCTGTCATTAATAGATGTAGTATACCATGAAACCATTGTCTTTGTCCATATCTAGCTCTGCTATTGTATTAGAATTTGTGAATATAGTTCTATTCAGCCGTTTCTCTTCCTAGTTTTCCTTTGTCATTTCCTTGTTCAAGCACCACAGTAGGTGTTACTATTTTTGCCCTAACCTTACCTTTGGGAATGTTGTTAGAGAACATACAACGAACTATAGCAACCATATCAGTTTCCTTAGCTGAGCCAAACTTCTCTTGCCCAGGAATTACAACAGTTTCCTCTTGGCCAGAGACTCAGCTTCTTTTCAAAATACATTTCCGTAGCTAATCTCTGTGATTAGTCAGGGCAATATGCTGTTGGAGGACATAGGAGAAGACCCTTTCTACTGTGAGACCCCTGTTATGGAGTACCGTGATTGATGCCGACCACTGCCAAGTGAAAGAATGGTTGTTTACAAAAGCTTTGGGGGCCAACTGGTTTTATACAGATCCACATGAGTCCATAGTTTTGAATTGTTTTAAAATATTTTGACTGATTTTAATATGTTTTTAACTTGCCAAGGCCTGAAGATTTGTTTAGCCTTTTAAAATCATCTTATTCTTCATATTATTTTAAATGGATCCTGCTGAATTTATTGTACCCTACCCTGAAGTCTTTAGATAAAGGGCAAGATACAAATATTTTCATTTGTAAATAGATAAATAAATAAATAAATAATATGCTAGACAGTGGAGAAAAGCAACCAAATAACGTATTACATCATAAAATCAAATGTCAGAAAAAGGAATGAAAAGGAAATGAAAGTCACAACTTAAATACATTGTAGAAGAGCCAAAGGTGTTTACATCTGTCAGTGTTTGTGTTGTATTGACCCCTGATGAACTCACTGAAATAGTGCAAGGCATTAGAAGAATACAGAGATACTTACACACACTTGCAGACATGACTGGATGTGTGCATGGGAAATAACACTAGACAATGGAGTACCTGCTCTTAATTTAAGAAACATATTGGTAAATAAAGCAATCAGAATTGCAAGTAGACGGTCCCCCTTTTAAAAAGTAAAGCTACTTGCTATTTAGATTGTGCAGAGAGGTCCCCTCTAGTAAGAAATTGTATGACTTCATTGTAACTCAGCAGACTCCTGACCTTTCATGTTAGAAAAGCTAATGATTTGGGGACTGTCTAGAGTATGAGTTTTCAACAGATATTAAATGTAAATTTCCAGGTCTTCATTTTTATATCTAGAATAATGTTCTCTTGAGTAAGACCCAGGGGCGTCATTTTTATGTGGCTGTGAGGCCAGTTCCCAAGGGTTATGAAATCTTTAAAAGATGTCTTCCTGATTACCGTTTTTGTTGCTCTTTCAGCTGCCTGAGCCAGCTATCCGAGATCTGATTGTTGCTAGCATCGCTGTGAAATATACTCAGTCTAATTCTGTCTGTTATGCCAAGAATGGACAGGTAAGTGGATAGGGATCTTCAGGAAGGGCTTACCTATTGTGCTTTTCAGCCTCTCAGATTGGCTGCTGTGAATCCAGTGTAAGAGGGCTGGTTTAGACAGTTCTGTTTAGAAGTAGTGACCTGTTCTATTGAACAACTTGGGAAGGTCCGACTGGTAAGGGGAAATTTCTCTGTCTTTAGTTTCTTCTTGTAGTTTTACATTTCCTGGTTTACAGATGCCAACATTTTCCTTGTGTGTACAGTCTGCTCTTCTCTAAGTAGAGGAAGAAGATGAACACACACTGCAAAGGTGGCTGAATACAGATTCTCTGCCCTAAAAACAAATATGTTCACAAACAAGTTTCAAAATGGTTAGGAAGTCTACTGTCATCCAGAAATCTGTATGAGTGTGTCTTTTTTTAACCCCTTCTTCACACTTGGCATTGACTATGGCCCTTTCCACACGCGGGGGCTGGAAACAGGGGGAAACGGGGCAGCACACGTGGAAACGGAGCTTATCTGGATCAGGGTAGCTCCGTCGCCATGGGGAACAGTGTGTGTTCGCCGCTCCACATGGCAGTGGCATCCGGCAGCATCCAGCGGCACCCAAAATGGCGGCTGGCGGCTTCCAGCGGCTCTCTGCCAATCAGAGAAGCACGCCAGCTGGAAGCCGGAAGCCTGCCCCTGGCTGCTCTGCAGGATTGCGCGTGCCTGCAATTCTACACGGGGCGCTGCGATGGTTTAGCGCGCTCGCGTTTTTTAAAAACCACATGAAATGTGGTTTTTAAAAAACACGCTGTGCCACCCTTTGTGGCCGCGCAAGGGCGGTTTGAAGTGTGGAACCTCAAAATTAATAATCGCCCTCGTGCACGCCACGGTGTGGACAACCTCCGATTGAGGTTGCCCTACACCGTATTTTTCCCCCCGTGTGGAATGGGCCTTATTGCCAGTTCCTTGTCCTCATCTGAAGCAAAGGCTTCTTGGACTGAACTTGCATTGTTCCTATTACTGTTAAACATGTCTTTCTGGAGTGTCCATAATTTTCCAAGTTCTCCGTGTACCCACTCTACAGAGTTCTCTTTTTGTATTTAGATCCATTTTGTATTTAGACCCATTTCTGAGGGTTGTGGAGTGGTTGTGCTCTTTTGTAGGACAGAATTCCTCTTTTTGTAGGACAGAATTTTTAGGAGTAAGTCACTGACAAGATAACTTTGCCACATGTGCCACAAGACTACTGTGTGAGGCCTAAATGGCCTAGGTGGTGTTTTGCCATAAATCTCTATATATCTTTTAAAGTGCTCTTAAAGAGTAAAAGAGGATTCTGTAAGAGACAAAGAAAAATATGCTTTCCTGCTACTCTTTGAAGCAGTGCAAGGTGGTGGTCACGATTCCCACATCCTGTCAATACATACTTGTAAAATGGGAGACTGGCCAAATGTGCTGTGAGCGAACAAGATTTTTTCTTCTCCTAACGCAGCACTACATGCTACACAGTGCAGCATCTGCTGAGAGTTAGGAAAAGCAAGAACAGGTGAGAGCTCACTGTGTGGGCAACATTTGTGCAGAAATGGGTAGTTTACTCTTCATAATAGGGCACAAGTGAGGAAACAGCTCATGTGGACCTATCCACTGAGCTTGGTGTCCCACTCATACCAGGAATTCCTCTTCTGATTCCTTGGACCACAGTGTGTTTCTTCAATTTGGGTAGCTCTTCTGTAAAATGGGCCCAAATGTATAAAGCCTGTTTTTGAGTGGATTCTCCCCCTGCAATTTGTTTATCAGTTCTTTCTAGAAACATACTAACCCACAAATGAATCTACAAATAAATGTGTGGTTCCTCAGTTCAGAGCTAAAAGGAATGTTGCCACCTGTCCAGAGCATGAGGTATTTGTTCTGTTTGAAAGAAGACATATAATGACAGTAACATTTGCAAAACCTTTAAAACCTTGCGTCTCACTTATCCATTTTAACCAAGCCAGTTAACCAGATATGCAGTCAGCATTGCTGATGGCCAGGGCAAACATTGCAGGGGGCAGTCACTGGTTTCCCTCCCTTCTTTTAAACAAAGTTATCTATTCTCACACATGGACTTACAGATTTGTTGCTGGTTGTTCAAAGATACAAGTCTGTCTCTCTACCTTAAGACAGAAAGGAAAATAGAGCATGTATTAACTCATTCAGGATATGGTGACAGTATACCAGATTTCCTATTTTCAGAGCAGTATGGACTCTTAGGCTTCCAGCAGTGCAGGTCAGAATTCCTGCTGTACCCATTCATCTTGACTTTTCCCAGTCCTTTGCTCTGCTTGCTTATTCCGTGATCTTTGGGAAATTGATTTGTGCAGAATGAGGGATGCCATTTCAATAGTGAACATTGCTTTCAAAACTGTTTTTCTGCACGCACAGCTGTCTGGATTCAGTAATGAGCTAGATGGCAGCCAGGAAGGTAATGCTTAATCTTGACAAGATGGAAGCAGGCTGTATGTTAGTGGTTCTCATCTGTGGCAAGATGTACTAGATGAGGTTTCACTTTTACTAAAGGGGTGGGTGTACAGTTTGGGGGTGTTCAATCCATTATTGTCTCTTGAGGACCAACTGGCCTTCTGTAGACTGGACGACTTCCTTCGAGTTTTGCTTCAGTTTTTCCTGTGTAGGGATAGTCTGCCTAGGGTGATCCAGCTTACAGGCCACAACTGTAACAAAACTGTTGTCTCAATCTCGAAGTTGCATTAGTGTAATGTGTAATGGAGCTACCCTTGAAAATGTTCTGGAAGAAGACTTTAGCTGTTTGTTTTCCATATGTTACTTCTAAAGAACTCCATGGGTCTGTCTATTTGTAAGCAATTTCATCAAAGTATTGGTGCTGTTAATACCCTGCTTGACTTCAGGCCCAAATATCTGAAGTCGTGTCTGGAGCTATATCAGCCTGCCCATGCATTAAGATCTATCAAAGGAGGATCTTCCCTGTGTGTCCTTTATAACGAAGGTATGCTTATCATCTACAAAATGGGGAAGGGGCAGTCTTCTTTGTAGTCACACCCAAGCTTTGGAACATTTGGCAAGATGTTCTGAAGGTTCTGGCAAGATGGAAGGCTCCCAGGCACCCACACTTTATCATTTTAGTGCCTTTCAAAACTTTTTTTTTATTCACACATGTATGTGTGTGTTTTTAGTTGATATTTAAATTTGTATTTGGCTAGTGTGGCATAGTAGTATGCTACTATATTTTTAAGAAACTCATTTTTATGATTTGTTTAGATTTTGTTTGGTATTATGACCCTGATATCCTCTTTGAGATGATTCAGAAATAAAGACAGTACAGGCCCTTTCTGAAACTCTCTGTGTCCTTAGCAAATATGGCTATGGTAGCACTGGAAGTCAGTGTGATATTTCTGATCCTAAACTTCACTGCAGTTCAGCTCTTTTTTTAAAAAACTCATTCCTAACGTATCATCCCACATTAATTTTCTTATTTCTACTTACCATATCACTTGCCCAATTTAATCAGATATCTTCAATTTGTATGTGAAAAATGTCATCTCGGAGGCTTGCCTCTTTTGTAAAAATTGTTAAAATGAGGCTATTCAACCTGAGAGAACCTTCATGGTGTAGTGGTTTAAACATTGGACTGTGACTTTGGAGACCAGGGTTCAAAGTCACACTCTCTCAGCCTCAGAAGAAAGTGAAAGCAACCCCTCCTCTGAACAAATTTTGACAAGAAAACCCGATGATAGGTTTACCTTAGGGTCACCTTAAGTCAGAAATGACTTGAGAGCACATAACATTCAGCCTGAGTTTACAAAACAATATTTTGAAAATAGTCAAATTGCAAGTTTTTAGTACTTACGCAGCCTACCCCTTATATGTTTGTTTGGAAAGAAATTGCACATTAGTACAGTGGGGTGTACTCACCAGTTAATGTGCATAGAAAAGAAGCCTTAGCAGTGCAGTATTTTAGTTTTAATCTTCCTGGCTTTTGGTGTAAAATATATTAAGGATCCCTGGAAAGATATATATTTATGGCTATTCAATTGTACAGGTCAATGCAAGCTCACATTCTTCCCACAAACGTAATAAAATACATCTCCTTTCAAGAAAAATATCAAGCTCCCTCATTGCCTCTCTCTCCTTGACTTATTCTGTGCAGCAGCTGTCTGATCAGCCTGCAGGATCTTTGGCAGAGGTAGATGCGTTTGCTATTGTAAAACGCTAATAAATGAAAGTACCATCTGTGATGCCGTGAAAGGCAGTCTCCAGTTGGGTTCAAGTAAATGCAAGAGTCTAGTTTGCCATTAGGGCAAATAACACACATTTTCATGCTGTTTGTATGCTTGGGCTCACTTAGTCTTGTTCTTTACTGCTGGTAAATGTTGCTTGTTTTCCTCTGGATCTTAGATTTCTATTTCTCTCTTTTAACCCCACCAGTTTTTAGAACTTGTTAACATGAATATTTTTCTCTGAGTCAAAACCCTCTTAATTCATTTCATCCTCTCATTTGTATTTGTGTTCAAGGGACAAGGAAGAGTTGGAAAAACAAGGAAAGCAATAATTTAGGATTCTTATCTTGCTCCTGTTTCTTCTTCAATAAATGATTGAGCTGTTTATACAATCATTGTTTCAGTTTATGCACATGAGAGCAGTCTTCTGTTGCAGCACTGAAAGCATCCCAAGGGAGTCAGCTAGAACATGATGAGATTCTTTGCCACTGTAAGCGAGTCCGTTTTAATCTGAAATGACATATCTCAGTTGACTGCTTCAGGTAATCTGGTACTTGTCTGTTATATAGTTGGCAATATAAATGTTTAGTAGATTTAAGCGTTGTGAATATTTGAGGCTCAGAGCTGCTCCTAAAATAAGCAAAGACAGTATGTATGGGGCCCTTTCATACAAAATGGTTATAGCACTCTCATCCCACGTTAGCTGCCAGGACTGCCTCCTGTGGAATCCTCCTTGGGTATGTAGTTTGGCCGGAAACACCAGAGGAGAATTCTCTGGCTAAGGATTCTAAAAGTACATCCCTCAACTGCCAGTCCCAGGATCCCATAGGAGCTTTCCATGGCAGTTAAAGTGGAATCAGAATGCTGTAACTGTGTAGTGTGAATGGGCCTATGACCTGCTTTTATTTGATAGCAATGGATATGTCTTGTTTTCCTTCTGGAATAATTAGGGATATGCCCAATTATTATCCATTTCAGGACATCAAATGGCAGAGGTGCCCAGAGTTGTTTAGGAGAGTAGACGAGCGTTCCTAGCAGAATATTCTAAGTTCCTTAACAAACTACAAATCCCCAGGATACATGGCTGTATTACTGCTGTAATTGTGATATACCTCAAGTTAGCACTTAGGAGAGGCTTTGTTTGTTCCAAATCTGATTGCTAACAAGGCATCTGTTGTGTGTTTGAAAAAAGATAGAGACTGCACTGTTGAAGGTAAAACAGCACTTTTTCGTGGTAGTGGGGAAGCAATGAAACATTGGCAGACCATAAAAATAGACAGAGTGGCTGTGCATTTGTCCAGGCCTGCTCTAAAATGAAACAGAGAAAATTTGAAAAAAGAAAGAAAATGTTTATGAAAGCATACAGATATAAAACCCAGAGGCTTGGAGCCTGACATGTCTCTTCTGCTTTAAGAAATAGTTTGATCTAGAGGAGATCCTCTCCATTTCTCAGGCCATTTTCCATATTTTCTATCCCTGGGGAGCTGAAGTGAGAACCACTTTTCCTTCCACCAGCAGGAGCATCCCCTAAGCAGAATGCTAGTCCCAAGGATCGAAGGACCTAAGACCCGGGTAGCTTGGCCAGACTACTGTATTCTTGCAACTCTTGTGTGACCACTGTGTTTCTAGGCATGCATATAATGTGAAACTGGCATAGACCATTTTGAAAGCTGCAAAAATAAGTAGTGTTGGGACCAGTAATATTCGCTAAGTGTTGCTGAAAGCAAGGGGAGCCATTAGCATGGCTTTGTGCTGGGGACCTGAGAGCTTTTTAACCCTGCACACTTCCCTCTGTGTTGATGGCAAGCCCACTGAGTTGGTAAGCCTGTACCTGGGCTATTGCACTATCGACTGCAGGCATCTTTAATCCAGTACCATGTCCTCTTTATGGAAGACCAAATCTCCAAAAGAAATTTGGCCTATGGACTTTTTCACTAACATGCTTTTTCTCTGAATGCTTCTGTATGGGGAAGCATCCCATCACATGCGTCTGAAGTCAAAAGGGTTTCAACTCTGGCCTAGCAAGCCCACCTTTGTCATTCTCTATTCCCTTCTGTCCCTTCCCCTATCGCTTCTGTTTTTACCATCTCTGCTCTCCCATAATCAGACCCATTTAATCACTTTTCATGGTATGTTTTGAGCTTGTTCCTTCAGCAGAGATTGTGGAGTTCTGTAATTGTAGAGAACACACTGTCTGTATTGTCTTGCTTACTAACATCTCTCTATCTTTTATTTCACACATTTTGACACCATTCAGAAACTCTCACATCCATCTTCACTCTCGCAAGTGAAAGGCCAACCATTATTCTTTACTTTTTCTACAAACTTTCTCATTTAATACATGTTAACTCCTCTTGATTAAGGAGACAGCCGTGGTGCAAAAATCCTAAGTGTATCCTTTGTCTGCTTTTATTTATATCAATGCCAAAAAGATTTGTGTTTTCGTGGTTTACGGGCTCCTAAGGAAAGCTGAAATGGGATTTTACACAAACTGGGAAATGTGTATTGCACAATGCAGCAGCATTGCTATGGGCAGGGGGTTGTTGTAACTTGCTCCTTTTTCTGTAGTAAGCATAGAAAGAATATATAAGGATATATAATTGAGTATATATACTCACACCATATTCAAACTGTACATTGCTTGGAAGCAAAGCGTCACGCGTCCTTGGACACGGCTAGATATGTGCAAACTGTAAAATAATAATTTGCACGGAGGAGCATCCATCACAAATAAAACACGTTAGTTCAAGTGTAGGGAGCCATTTTTTTTGTGACGGCCCATTCACCCTTGAGAAAAGTCAGCCAGGAGCTGAAAATGGTGGCTGCAGGATTCTGTCTTTCTCCACCCCCTTCCATTTCTGTGTTATGCTACACTGTCTTCCTGCTGTCTTCTCATTTCTCTCTGCCATTCCTGTGAAATTAGGCCAAGGACTGTATAACGAAGCTGTTGTTTCACCCCCAAGCACAGTACTTAGCATTATGGATAACTCACATATTCATTGAATGTCCTGGAGTGTGATGTGTTATTGGGTGGTCATCGTATGCATCTGATATTTTGGTGGAAGATCTGATTTGGCGTGCTCAAGAAACTTCCTTCCAGAGTACTGTGATAACTACTTAGTGTACCTTTTGGCAGAAGGCAGCTTCCAACTTTCAGTTTGATCTCCATGAAGGAGAAATGGTTTCCCAGGCCAAGGGGGGCTTCAACCATTCTTGAGCCCTGATCTTTACTCTTTGATAGTAATAGTAAGGAAGGCCAAAGCAGTAGTTGCTGCCTGTGTTGGAGTGATGTGCGTTTCTTGAGAGTACAATTCCTGTGAGGCCAGAGCTAAGATTTGCCGCTTCCTGGGGAACAATGGTGGCCTGTATGTAGGTGTGTTGTTGTTGTGTGTCTTCAAGTCATTTCTGACTTACAACAACCGTAAGGTGAACCTATAATGGGATTTTCTGGAGCTGAGAGTGTGTGACATACCCAGGGTCTTCAGTGGGTTTCCGTGGCCAAGTGGGGAATCGAGCCCTGGCCTCCAGCATTGTAGTCCAACACTCAAACTATGTAGGTACAGAACTCTATTTCTCAGTCTTGGGATGGGTAAGAGTCATCAGTCTCTTGTGTCCTCAGCTTCCATTGAGCTTTAGTGAAGGAGTGAAACAACTGTAGAGACAGTATTAGGCGAGGAGCCCTTTTTTCAATTGCATAAGCAGAACCTGCCTATGATATGGGATTACCCAATCCATTCCGTATGAAACCTTGGATTTAACGTGGGTAATGTTACGGAGTGCCAGTATCTGCCTTGTTAGCTGTGAGCTGATTATTAGTTGAAAGAAAAGCCCACAAATCCAGGTTTTTCACTCTCTGTCAGTGAGGGGAGGATCCTGTTTATTTCCCCTTGTACTTCTGGCAAGATATAAAGTCGTTGCTGGAGTGAGACTACAAATGATTCATTTCTTTCACTTTGGCCTTTTGCTTATGGCTTTAACATCTGTTGCAGCCTGCCCAAGTTGGAAAGTCTGAAGCAGTGGCCAGGCCTCTTGTTGGCCTAACAAGCAATTTGTCTTTTCCCCTGCTGGTGCTTCTTTCTGAAAAATCCATACTTGGATGGAAGCAAGAAGAAAACCCAGAGTGGTGTGGGGGGGGAGTGTAAGGAGAACACAGCCATTTCTCACTTCTTCCTGTTCCTGTCTTCACTTCTCCGAAGCCATTGTGCTATGAGAGACGAGACTTTAAAGCCATGGAAAACTACTTGCTCAGACACCAGATATTCTAAAGGGGGACTTGGATTTTAGTTTTGTAAGTCAGGTTACACACAAAAATGACTTGGGCCAAAGAAGACCATAGTGTTTCACCATCACCAGTCTTTAAATACACCTAAGGCTTTGTTAGAGATCATCATCCAACAGAGCTTGGAATAGTTACTCTTTTGGGTTACATTTGGAGGAGATTCTAGGAGTTTCAATCTATAAAAGGCTCTGTCTGAGACACTGTGAGTGGTTACGAGGAAAGGGGAATTTTCAGGCAGGCACCCTGATCTTGAGTGACTCGCTTGGTGCCCACTCTCAGTCTTTTATGTTGCCAGGCAAATGCTTTTTTCTTTTCCTAGACTTATACACTTTTGCTCTGTTTTTATTCTATTTTGTATGCTTTGTAAATGTCTATAGATTAGCTGGGGCCCCTTTCGCACTACACAGTTAGAGCATTCTGATTCCACTTTTAACTGCTTCCTGTGGAATCCTGGGATTGTTTGTTGAGGGAGGGGGGACTTTGGAATCCTTGGCCGGAGAATTTTCCTCTGGGGCCTCTGACCAAACTACACAGACCCCGAGATGATTCCATAGGCCAATGCCCTGAAAGTAAAAACAGAGATCATAATGGTGTGTGTAGTGTGAAAGAGGCCTAGGTTTTTACTTATTTGTAATGCGCTACTGCGGGAGCAGGTAACATGCAGCCCTCCTGGTGTGGCTGGACTGCAACTCCCAGCATTCTTCACCATCTGCTGTCTGCCTGTGGCTGCTAGGAGGTGCAGTCAAACAATATTTGGAGAGCTGCACTAGTGGTTTATTTTTTCCATTTTATTGTAAGCTGTCTGGATAATCTGAAAGAAGCTAGGGGGCTACATAAATAGATTGGTACTGGGGTAGTGTCTCTCAGTCATTCAGTTCTTCACACAGGCAAGACCTGACGTGCGGTGCTATCCTACAAACTTTTTCTTACAGTTGCCAGGGCAAACAGTCCCTAGGATAAGGAGTGCAAACGAAGGATAATGACCAGTAACAGTGGGCCTTAAAAAGGTATATGTAGTTGGAGTGAGCCCTGATCGTAAGTCAATTAAAATTTAGACCACCTTCCTGACAAATACATCACTTAACCGAGACTATCTACACAGTTTCCTTTAACCATTCCGTTGTGGTGTTCCAGAATGGCCTTTTTTTCTTCTTTGAAGCAGGGTGAGGACTTTCCAAATGTGGTTA
This sequence comes from Iguana delicatissima, assembly GCA_948472985.1. Classification (NCBI taxonomy): domain Eukaryota; kingdom Metazoa; phylum Chordata; class Lepidosauria; order Squamata; family Iguanidae; genus Iguana; species Iguana delicatissima. The sequence continues at coordinate 153,346 of CAOKZL010000579.1, read as the reverse complement.
GATATCAAGTCCCAGCAGCCATAGGCAGCCTAGCCACTGGTGAAGAATGCTGGGAGTTGCCATCCAGTGATATTCCAGTCCCTAGTTGTAGATGAAGTTGGGATTCTAATAAGCCATACTGAACACACTGAGATTTACCTCTGAGTAAAATGTAGAGGATTGTGTGGAACTGTTAGTTTTGATTAATAAGAGAATGTAGTGCTGTGTTTTTATAGATATTGCAGTGACAGAGTGGCTTGTGGATCCTAGCTTGGATTCATTCATACGCATCTTTCAGGTTATTCAGAGAATCATACACAGTCCCCTTGGTTCCTACTGTCCTCACAACAATCTTATGAGACAGATCAGATGGGAGAATTTGACCTTGGGTTGACCAATGAGGGTTTTTCTGCGGGGAGGGGCTGAGTGAGGGTTTGAATTGAGGTTTCCTTAGGCCTAGTCCAATGCTGTAACTGTTGACAGTACAAATTGTGCTTTGTTTTATCCTTCTCTTTCAGTCACCATTAGGAAATCCTAGTCATCCTTGGGACTGCAATTGTGGATAAAAGTTATTAATTTCAATAACTGTAGAGACTGGAAAAAGTGAAGAGGAAAATATTTATTTGTTGTATTGGTGTTTGCATGGTTCACGTGTTATATATTTTCCATGTGAGTACTTGCTCGTGGAGCAGAGAAATATTGTATAAACTGGCCCTTGGCTTTAGACAAAATTGAAAAAATACTTTTTTTTAATACATCCTTTACCATAGGCTTGTTCTAAATCGCTTGCCAAACCACCTGTAAAATAAGTTATTTAAGGAGGTTTTGGAAAATGTACCAATGTATTAGAAAGCTTGAAAGCAAAAACAGCTCTATTTCTGGGTGCTATAATGAGATTGGTGTCTGGACTTAATACATAAATCTAGTTCTCTTCTGCCCCCACTCTCTAAATTGGTTAGCATTGCAACTGGTAGCTTTACACCCCAAAAGTTGGTTCAGAACTTGTCTTCACAGGCAACAGAATCAGTAGGTTCTTTGGTTGGTTGCCACCATTTCTCCCTCAAGATTTCTCACATATAGAATAGATGTAGGAAACAGCATGAAATGTTTATTTTTCATTTGTTAATTGATTAAAGGCAATTCCAGAGTAGAAAAAGTCATCCTGCCACAGTCAGTGGCTTTGATAATGCCGCATAAAAGTCCCTCTTCTAGGGATACAATAATTTATGCCTCAATTAAATGGTTTTTGGCTGGTCAGGAATGAATCTAGTAAATTATTGTAATAGTTTGAGTACCCAAAACACACTGTTTATGGATACAGAAATATGCATAGCTGCAGTGACACTGTGCAGGCAGCCTTCCTGTCTCACTGGAGCCAGATACTTCAAGTGGAATATGAGAATCCTACCTCCTGCTTCATTTAAATTCATTCTGGTTTTCTAGCTCTCTTTGTTGTGAAGAAGTGTGATGAAATACACATAGAGCTAAAACTGCAAATGCAGGGGACATTGGAGAGAATGAGTTGGTCCCAAAGGAGTGTAAACTTTGATATTCATTCATTCATTCATTCATTCATTCATTCAATTTATATTCATTTCCTTTATATGTTGTTATCTCTCCTTGCAACATTCTCCATCCTTTTCTTATGGTCAATGCCGTTAAGTAGAACATTCTCCCTGTGTCCAAGCTCTGCAGCACTTTCTCTCTCTCTGCTTTGAGTCTTACATCAGCAGAAATTCCAACATTTTCAGCTAGAGATCTACCCACTGTCCCTGATGGGCACTTTTCTAGTATGCTTGTGAATCTAATGTTTGGCTGTTTCCTTATGTATTATTTTTCATACGCGGACAAGTTTGGTGATATCTGAACACTGCCCAACGTTATGAGAAGGTAAGGAGTGAGCCTAAGGCTACAGTCCTAAAGCACACTGACTTTCAGGGGACAAATGTTGATGAGTGTGGTGAAACTTTACTTCCAAGTAAATATGCATGAAATCAGACTGTAAGGCATGGTTTAGTAATCATTCTTTGGAGTGGTGGTGTGGGCGCCAGCTTCTTCTAGACTTCCAAAGCTGCAGTGAGCACTCTCCAGGCTAATAAATTCTTAACCACTCCACCAGAATTGCTCTGTTGGGCTCCCTTAACACGTGTGTTAACTGCCCCTTCTGACAGTTTTTAGCGAAGTTTGTAGTGCTACCGGAAAGTCAGACAGCTATAATATTCTCTGCTCCTTTGTAAGTTTTCCCTAGGGTTGGAGAACCTCCTTTTGCAGTGAGTCTTGCCCAAAACTCTCCAGCGTAACTGCTTTCCCAACACAGGCTGAATGCCTAGAAACTCTCAACGCTTGTATGCTCTCTTTGCCTTGGCTTATTCCAGGGATGACTAAATAAAAAGCATACAAAATCTTCTTGTTTGCTAACTAAATGTGTCAAAAGCTGCCAATATTTTGCTTGCCCATTTTTGGCAAGTACCCATTAGCTAGTAATTGGCCAAAAACATTCTTGCAGGAAGGAAGGATCCATAGGAGCCCTGTTGATGAGTTGGCAGATATCAGGGAATATGGTTTAACATTAGACTTTGCTGGTGAGGCCTCGAGGAAAAATTCTTGGAAGAAATACACAGAAAAGTTTCTGATATGCCTTTTTAATTATAGGGCTCTTGTGTGTTTTAGGTGGTTGGCATTGGGGCAGGGCAGCAATCCCGGATACACTGCACTCGCCTGGCCGGAGACAAGGCAAACCACTGGTGGCTCAGACATCACCCACGTGTGCTCTCCATGAAGTTCAAAGCTGGAGTCAAAAGAGCTGAGATCTCCAATGCTATTGATCAGTATGTCACTGGGACCATTGGTGAGGTAAGTGATGGAATGTGTGGCTAAAGACACCTGATAATCATATATTCTTATGTGCATTAGATTTCCTCTTAATTTAGACCTGTTGGAAATAAATGTGAAGCAGAATATGCCAAGACTTGATGAATGGGCCCATGGAGTTTATCCTTGTATCCTTCAAGGGTATCTCATACAAAACCAAGGGAAGAAGCTATCGCCTAGTAGCAGAGCACATAATGGTACTCCTGCTGGTTGATCTGAATCAGACCTGGGAAAAGTTACTTTCTTGGACATACTGTCCATGAACCATCATCCAGTACGGCTTGTGGTTTGAAAACTGAAGACTGTAATGTGATTAAAGGTCCCAGAATTCCCCAGCCAGGCATGGCATTCTGAGAATTGTATTCGGAAAGAGTAGCACTTCCAAGGTCCGATAGAAGTCCCTGAGTAATTTAAGCCAGAACAAAATGAGATCATGGCTCATTATTCCTTGTCTTGAACTCCATTAACCCAGAATTAATTTCTCCTAAGGAACCTTGCTGGCATGCTTTGTGAGATGCCAGTATCAAACATAATAATTTAGTTTACTAGTTTTGTACTTTTTAAAGGGGAGTACTATTTATTGAGTTACACATTCATCTGAAAAACAGCCCCAGAAAGTATACCTGCAATTGGGAAAATGCAGTAGTGGTGGATCCAAATGCTGGTATTTTAACCCTTTCTTAGCATGAACTGTTCAGATGAAAAGATATTGACACCTATGGCCCTTGTATCCCTCTCAAACTCTCCAGGCAGTGTTCCTTACACTGTGGGCTGTGACTCACCAGGGGGTCTCAGTGCTGCATCTTACCTGGTACTTGCTTTATTCACCTTCCTTTCACTACAACCACCTTGCTTCCATGGAAGAAAATCAGCCTTTACTTCTCTTGTGCTGGCAGAATTTAGCAGTGAGCATGCCTGCAAGAATTAGCAGGAGTAGGCTGTTGCCTACCCCTACTTGAAACAAAGGAGACTTTTCTGTTAACGCTTTTTGCTTTCCCTTCCTCGTCTTCCTTCTCTAGGTGCCTCTCAAAGTATTCTTACTCAGATTTTGTTTTGTTAATTGTTGTGGTAAGCTCCCTGCACTAAATTCTGTGTTTGGATGCTCTGATATGGAGAAGCTGTGAGCTGAGCAAAATGTTCAATTTCTACAGAAGGAAAACTAACATAATTATTTATCTTTGTATGCGAGGATGAAATAGTTGAGGATTTCTAGGTCTACTCTAATGTTTGCTCACCAACACTAAATTGGTCAAACAAAGAATATAACTTAGTGAAGTTACAGTATACAGTTCTGAGGATCATGCTCCATTTGTTTTTTAAATGAAGCCATCTGTTGGCTGAGCATTTATTCACTTAATTTTGTAAATTTTCCAGCAAAATGACATTGGAGGTATAGAACTGCAGCCAGCATCAATATCAAAGCAGTGCCTTTTGCTGCTCAAAGTGGGCTGCTGGGCCTGCCCCTTGGAAAGGCAAGGTTTTGCTGAATTAGATCATGTCCATCCAGAACATGCTTTCAAAAAGATATTTTTGTAGGGTGAAGATCTTGCCAAATGGAAGGCCCTGTTTGAGGAAGTCCCAGCTCTGCTGACTGAGGAAGAAAAAAAGGCATGGATTGGGAAACTGAATGGAGTCTCTCTCAGCTCTGATGCATTCTTCCCTTTTAGGGATAATGTGGATAGAGCAAAACGGGTAAGGTCACCAAGTTGGGAGTGTTTTCCTTAGCAGGGTCACAGGCTGAAAAGGAAGAGCATCTTGTCCAATCAGCTGCTCTTATTCTGGGTGGGAGTTCATACATTTTGGCACCCTGAGATTTGGAGTGTGGAGGTTGGGGTCGTAAGCAGACCATACATGTCCTGGTGGCTCTTGGTGGGCAGACGGCTAAAACAAATTAATCCAACTATCCATTGTAGTACAAAAGGGATCTGCTGATCGGCAGAATTTCAAGCTACTGTGGAGAGCATACTCTGCTGAGAGCTTGGAAGAACTGCTTGTTTGCCTACAACTCCCAATAATCCCCTTGCTGGCGTGGTCTGGGGAATTTGAGGCTTATAGTCCAAAAATTGACTTTTCTATGCATTGGTGGTGAATTGTGGAACAGCTAACAAAATGGGTCAGTGATTTGCTTGTTTTTCTCTCCCTCCCTCCTCCTCCTCCTCCTCCTCCTCCTCTTCTTCTTCTTCTTCTTTTTTTCATCAGAGTGGAGTCCAGTTCATTGCTGCCCCTTCTGGTTCAGCTGCAGACCAAGTTGTGATTGAGGCCTGTGATGAGCTGGGAATAACTCTTATCCATACCAACCTCCGTCTGTTTCACCACTGATGGTCCTTGGGGGTCACTGCAGACATTCCCCACTGCTTTGTTCATTTGTCTAGGGCAGTGAAAGCTTTCTCTCTTGCTGTTTGAAACAAGCAAACAAAAAAATCCATCTTTGTATGCACATTTCTCTTTAAAATCATTGCTTTAAGAGTGCTAAAACAAAATAGTTAACCTCTAAATGCAATGTTGAAAAATAAATGCACATAACACCATTTGAAGTCCAGGTCTTCTTTTTTTTTTCCTTTGCATTCAAGGCATGGACTGTAATTTTATTTGCCTTTAGAATAGACAGAATCAATTGCTTAGACAAAAAGAAAAACATGATGATAGGTATTGGATATATGTACTGGGAACCAAAAGTCTTTATACTTTTGAATAGGGTGTGTGCTGAATCCCTAGATACATTCATCTCATCAGTGTGTTCCAGCTGATACCTATGTTAGTACAGGAATGTGAAGACTCTTTTGGGTTCCTTTTAAGAAGCTGATTAGAAGTTATGCAGATAATGTGCCTTGTGGGAGAAAGCAGGATGCTAGTATCAGTTACATAGCAGCTAGGAACATCAGTTTGTCTCTCCTCCCTGTGGAAGGACATGGCTCATGAAGGGAGAGAAGAATAGTGGAGGTCAACAACTGGCTCCGAAGATGGTGCCACCAGGAGCAATTTGGGTTTTTGGAACACGGTCTCCTTTTCCGTGAAGTTGGTCTTCTGGCAAGGGATGGCCTGCACCATTGGCTGGAACATTTTTGCTAACAGTCTTGGAAAACAGACCAGGAGGTCTTTAAACTGAGTTCAACTAGGGAGGGAGACAGTATTGTTCAGGACAAGGATTCAGAGAGTGCTGGGAACGATACAGCCTGAATTATACAGATAGAGCAGGCCAAGTAGTACTAGACACCAGCAGGGGGTAGAAAAAAATAACTTTAGAACAGGACTTCCAGGAAGGGCACTTGGTCTTAAGTGTCTCTACACTAATGCACAGAGCATGGGGAATAAGCAAGATGAACCCGAACTCTTAATGCAACAAAATAAATATGATTTAATAGGCATCACCGAAACATGGTGGGATGAGTTCATGACTGGAATGTAGGAATAGAGGGGTATAACCTATTTTGCAGAAATAGAGCATAACAAGAAAGGAAGAGGAGTAGCCTTATCTCTCATTTTCACCTGTGAAGAAATCCATGATTTAAATCTGGGAAGTCAAGTCAAAAGCATCTGGGGTAAGAATTAAGGGAGCAAGAAACAATAGGGATTTGATTTTAGGGGTTTGCTACAGGTCTCTGGCCAGCCTGAGGACTTGGATGAGGCCTTCCTGGAGTAGATGACCACACATTCAAAAAGGAGAGATGCAGTAGTAATGAGAGATTTCAACAATCCTGATATTTGTTGGCAGTCAAGCTTTGCCAAGACCACAAGATCCAACAGGTTCCTCGCTTGCCTTGCAGACAATTTCATGATCCAGAAGGTGGAAGAGGCAACAAGGGGATCAGCTATTTTAGATCTGATCCTGACCAACAGGGATGACCTTATTGATGAGGTGGAGGTGGTGGGATCCCCGGGTGACCATGCTCTTTTTGTATTTGTCATTCAGTGGGAAGGAGAAGCCAAGTGTAGCCAGACACACATCCTAGACTTTAAAAAAACTGATTTCTGTAAACTTAGGGAGTTACTTGCTGAAATCCTGTGGTCAAGAATACTGAGGAGTTCATGGCGGATGGGAGTTTCTTAAAAGTGAGATACTGAAAGCACAATTGAAAACTGCCAATAAGGAGGAAAAATGGCAAGTGTCTAAAGAAACCAGAGTGGTGATGAAAGAACTCAGCTGAGCTAAGCGTTAAAAGAAACGTACAGGAAATGGAAGAATGGTGAAACCACCAAAGAGGTATTCAAGCAAATAGCCAGGATATGTAGGGAGAAGGTCAGAAAAGCTAAAGCGCAGAATGAACTCAGGCTTGCCAGAGACATTAAAAACAATAAAAAGGTCTTTTTTAAATATGTCCACAGCAAAAAGAAAAACAAATTATAAGGTTGCCGTGCGGAAAAGATGGCCAATTACTAACGGGGGGAAGAGAGAAGGCAGAACTACTCAACACCTTCCTTGCCTCAGTTTTTTCTCAAAAGGATAGAAGTACTCAACCTGGGGGTGGGGAGCAGGTGAAGAAGGTGGGGAATGCAGCACAGAATAGGTACAGAAGTAGTACAGGACTATCTGGCTAAACCAGATGAATTCAAGTCCCCAAGGCCAGATGAATTACATCCAAGGATATTAAAAGAACTGGCAGGAGTCATTTCTGAACCATTTGCAATAATCTTTGAGAACTCTTGGAGAACAGGAGAAGCCCCAGCAGACTGGAGGAGGGCAAATGTCATCCCCATCTTCAAGAAGAGATTAAAAGAAACCCAAATAATTATCGACCACTCAGCCTGACATCAATACTAGGAAAGATCCTAGAGCAGATCATTAAGCAGTCAGTTTGTAATTACTTAGAAAGCAATGCTGTAATCACTAGAAGTCAACATGGAATTCTCAGAAATAAGTTATGCCAGACTAATCTTATCTCTTTTTATGATAGGGTTACAAGCTTGATAGATGAAGGGAATGCTGTAGACGTAGGATATCTTGATGTCAGTGAGGCCTTTGACAAAGTTCCCCATGATATTCTTTCAAAGAAGCTAGTAAAGTGTGGGCTGGGCAGGGCTACTGTTAGGTGGATTTGTAATTGGTTGACCGACTGAACCCAAAGGGTGCTCACCAATGGCTGATTTTCATCGTGGAGAGAAGTAACTAGTGGAGTGCCGCAGGATTCTGTTCTGGGACCAGTGCTATTTAACTTCTTCATCAATGACTTGGATAAAGGAGTAGAGGGCATGCTGATCAAATTTGCAGAGGACACCAAATTGGGAGGGGTTGCTAATACCCCAGAGGACAGGATCAAATTTCAAAATGACCTTGACAGATTGGAGAGCTGGGCCAAAACTAACAAAGTGAATTTCAAGAGAGAGAAACTTAGGCAGAAAAAATGGAATGCACAAATACAGGATGGGAGATGTGTGGCTGGATAGCAGTATATGTGAAAGGGATCTAGGAGTCTTGGTAGATCACAAGCTGAATATGAGTCAGCAGTGTGATGCGGCAACCAAGAAAGCCAATGCAATTCTTGGTTGCATCAATAGGAATATGGTGTCTAGATCAAGAGAGGTAATAGTACCACTCTATTCTGCATTGGTTAGACCTCATCTGAAATACTGTGTCCAATTCTGGGCACCTCATTTCAAGAAGGATATCGACAAGCTGGAACCTATCCAGAGGAGGGTGACCAAAATGGTGAAGGGACTGGAAACCATGCCTTATGAGGAATGGCTTAGAGAGCTGGCTATGTTTAGTCTGCAGAAGAGAAGGTTAAGAGGGGACATGATAGCCATGTTTAAATATTTGAAGGGATGTCGTGTTGAGGAGGGAGCTGGCTTGTTTTCCGCTGCTCCAGAGACTAAGACAAGGAACAATGGAGTCAAACTACAGGAAGAGAAATTCCACTTGAATTTCGGGAAGAACTTCCTGATGGCCAGAACTGTCCGGCAGTGGAATATGCTGCCTTGGAGTGTGGTGGAGTCTCCTTTGGAGGTTTTTAAGCAGAGGCTGGATGGCCATCTGTTGGGAATGCTTTGATGGGTGTTCCTGCATAGCAAGGGCTTGGACTGGATGGCCCTTATGATCTCTTCCAACTCTACGATTCTATGATTCTATCAGTAAAGGAAACCAGACAATGGAAGTCTTTTGATGTTCTTTTGCAATCGTGGAAACAACTTCAGCAAAACTGCAATTAGATCAATATGAATGGTTGAAAGGGACCTTACTTTCAGTAGTGGTGGTTGTGGTATATTTTCATTTTTATCTTATTTTTGTACTTGATTGCATTCCTGTATATGTCATAATTGTAAATATGCTTTGTGGGACTTTTACTCATTCCCTCTACCTTGCAAATTTTAGCAGCTATCCTCTCTGCATTACTATCATTTCCAATACACTCTCAGTTGTACACATACATTGTTGTGTGATACTATGGAATGAATCAAGGATTAGAAATCAAAAGGTTCTTTCCACTCTTAAATTTTTGAAAAGGTTTGAGTTTCAGCTTTCAGCAGCATACTGTAATAAAACAATAGGCTACAAGATGAATGCTGGTGCTTCAGCCTATCATCCTAGGATGGCATGGTTTGCACTTAATTGGAAATCATTAAATTCTAATCAACATTGGGTATACGTGTCTTAAAGTGATTGAAATAACTTCTGCCATGTTGACAGCAGAATATGTTGTAAGAGGGAGTAATTACAGCTGGCATGGGAAAGAAAGTTGGCAGCATGCATGCTAAATTTTTGGTGGTATTCTTTCCTTTTTTTAATGGAAGCAGTAACTGTCACATACTCTGAAACAAGTCTTACTGAACTTTTGTTTCTGCAATCAGTTGTTTAATTTTAAAAACAGAACAATTAGATGTCTTTATGTTAACAATTATTCATTGTGAGCACAAAACTTACCAAACAGCATATTTTTTTACCATTTCTCAATGATGTCTTGTCCAGAAGAGGGAAAGAAATCCAAGACAGAAAGTGTTTATGGTGTCCAGAGAGTGAGCCATTACTTTTGCTGTGTTGAGCTATGCCACTCATCTAGCTCAACTACCCTGTCAGCGGTTGAAGCCAGGTGGTTCGCATATATTAAACTGGAAAACAAGAGCCTTCAGTTCCCTAGCTATACTGAAAATCCTCTTGGTCAGTTGCTGGTATGCAGAATTAAAACTTTTAAGAAGCTGCAGGCTAAGTGTTACTGTCAAATCATAAGCATTTTCTATCCAGCTCTGAATTCACATAACAGAAGATGAGAATGGAATGCAGGTTCTTGAGAACAAAGATACATATGTTGGCTTTAACAGTATTCAAGTGAAGTACAACTAACTTTGGATTAGAAGTCATTGATAAAAATGTTGGAAGAGTACCGGGCCAAGAAGACCCCATGCTGCACACACTTCCACTTTGGTGAGGAACCGTTAAGCACCTTCTGAGTTTCCAGCGGGCTCTGAACTCTCATGGTGGGATCAACCTCCAGACAGTGAAGTTCAGTGATGACCACAGTCTTGTCTTTGATCTCAGCACTTGGTTTGTGGTCATGATGGAAGAAGAGAAAGGGGCTTTTAGTAGCCTTCAATTTCATAAATACACATTTTGAAAACCCGGCAAAGAAGTATGCATAGGTAAGGAACACTCCATTAAAAAAACAAACAAACATTAAATCATTTTCTAATCCAACAGTGGTAGTTCTGTAGTCCTCCAGATGTTGGCAGACTGCAACTCCTAGTATTCCTCACGATTGGCTCTCCTGGCTAGGGGCCGCTAGAAGTTGCAGTTCAACAAATGTCTGGATAGCTGCACATTTCCCACCCCCTATTTTAAGCTCCATGTATGCAGTCAAGAGTTCCCTATTTTTTGTTTCTTCTTATTGGTATTCAGAGGCCTTTTTCACTTTATGCAGCTGGAAATGTTTATTCATTTTTAAGTATCTAATAGTGTCAATTATGACTGCTGTACTCCTCCAAAAGTGTTTTCTATAGGATAGATTTTTCTGGTTTGTGTGTTATAATTACTCCCATCAGCACCACTGAGAGCATTGCCTGAAACTGATAAAATCACAAGATGTTAAGGCTACTTCTCCCTATTCACTGCAGCCAGCCAATCATTTACTGGTTATCTCCCTGGTTCAAGTATATTCTGTTTGTCTTGGAGCTTCTAAATATTAACTGGAGGACTGAACTGATCAACTAGAACTGATGCACTCATTCAGTTATTTTGAAAATAAAAAGAAACCCCTTGCATTGATGACCCTAAAATGAAAAGTTTCCCCATCTGTCTTCATCATCTGGATTAAGAACTGCTTTAAGCCAACACAATTTAGGTGACTTTTTCTGAGTGATGGGAGGACAGATTAATAGTAATTGGAGCCAGAATATATGTTGTAATTATAATGGGCTCTGCGCTACTGTGCCAGCATTTAATAAGAACCTGTTGAAATTTTTACTCTGGAAAAGGAGGGTTTTTTTAAGCCACTGACCTTGTACTTAATGTTTTGACTGAAGCTGGTTGAGAACATAGACTGTTTCCGCACTAGCCCGTTATAGCGCTATGATTCCACTTTCAACATCCTATGGAATCCTGGGATTTGCAGTTTAGGGAGGGGCCGGTCAGCCCCTCCCTAAACTGCAAACCCCAGGATTCCATAGGATGTTGAAAGTGGAATCATAGCACTATAATGGACTAGTGCAGAAATGGCCATAGCCTTAGTTTTCAAATGTTCTCAGGAATGCTATTAGCAAGTGCTTTAAAAATAAAGTTTGAATCACTGGATAGAAGTATAAATGGTACATCAAGACACCTACTGTCCAGCAGTACCCCTTCTGCCCTAAAGAAGAATCCAAACTCCTTCATAATCTCACATGATCTGCAGTGGAGAACAGGCACAGACAGAAAGAGCAGGAGCAACTCTTGTACAATTTTGCCTATCCTTGAAAGAAACTTCTGCTTCAGATGTTTGTGATTCCCACAAAGTGACTGATTTGCATAATCTGTGACTTTCAGCTTTACTGCCTAGAGCTGACGGAAATTATAATCCAAAACTTAAGGGGAGAACCAAGATGTTCACATATGGGTTTTGTTCTAGTTTGTTTGCATATAGGCCCTGCCTCATCGTCCTATGTTCTAAGCATCCTTCTCTCACTTTTGCTTTCTGAGATAAGTATATCCTACAGTCTCTGGGAAAAGACTTCTCTTGATCATTTGCCCCACGCACCATGCCCACACGAGATATGTTAGGCTGTGGGATCCATTTACCTCATATATCAAAACTGGGGTCATTGGTTCAAATTTCCAATTAGCCATTAAACTCGTTGGATCACCTGGAGCCAGGTAATAACAGCTCAATTACCACAGCAGAGTTGTTGTGAGGATTACATGAGGATATATAGCCACTTTGTAATTTCTTGAAGGTAGGAAAAGATAAAAACCAGGTAGGAAGTAACTAATTTTTCTGATGAGCTGCCCCGTCTTTTTTTTTACTCCAATTACAAACTGGAATAGTGTAGTTGTTTTGCTTAATTGCCACTCCTGTAGCTTCCTTACTTTTTAATGGAACAGTTCCTCCGCCTGTTACTAATTCTCTGGTGTGTGTATGTGCTGACTCACAACGGAACAGTGAGGAGGAAGAGTCATGGGGTGGCTGCAATATGCTAATACTGGGAAGGGTAGCTTTCATTGTAATGTGTTTTGCAATTTTCTTAATTTCCAAGATACAATATCTGAATTGGCCACTTAGGGGAACCAAAGACCATTTTTCTGTATCTTCCAATGGGACAAGAGTACAGTAATCATAATTTGTTACTAATGAGTAATTTAGCAAGATACCTTTCTGGACTGCTGTAATAATAACAAGTGATGACTTTGGGATTATCATTATGAGCAATTCCTTTTAAAAAGTAAAATACCAAGCTCTGACAGAAATCTAATTACACATATATAAAAAAATTGGAAATGTTATTTCACTAGGAGAACATTCAACAATGTGACTGATTGGTACATAGCATCTCAGTATCTTGAAACTGGGCACAGAGCAAAGTATTCTCCTGCTCCTGCACTTGCCAGGTAGGCAAGGAAAAGGAACTCAACACTCATCTGGTTTGTAAATCTTTTTATTAAAAGAGTTGTCTCCCACAGTAGTAAAGCTTTGGCACTTACAGTATAAAAAATAATCAATGATCATAATTATACCAAATTCCTCTGTCAACGGTGTACTAAATGTCTTTAAGAAATTTTCCTGTAGAAAAACACTTGAGGCGGGAGGGGGAGGGGAAGAAAGATCAACACTGATAAATAACAGTACGAGATACAAGCATACCGCTAGGGGAAAAAAACTAGGATCGTTTAGAAAGATTAAGACTGTGCATATTTTAAATATCACAGTGATGGGGTGTATGAAGTTTCAACGGATAGCTGCTCAACTGGTTGAACACTGAATTTGGGGTTCACTGGTTTCTTTGGTTAGGGGGAAGTCCCTCCCCTCAACCCCATATAGGGGATCTCATGTATATTACTGATTGCTGAGCAATTTATGAGTTAGTAAGAGTTGTCTTGGGGGAAAATACTGAATGGTATTGAAACACTTAGATCAAGAAGACAGACAGCATACAGCAATCTGTTGTGAAAAGAAGTCTCGAGATACCAAGAGTGACCTCTCTTGGAGAAGCTGTGAGCTGCGCAAAAGCTGAGAAGGGGAGTCTGGCCATCCTAAGACATATCTGCTTTTTTCTTTTTCCTTTTTTCCTAGCAGCATTCTAGAGTGGATGGTCTTGGCAAGTAGACTCTTCTTGGCTGGTGTTAACTGTTGATGGGTGTTAATCTCCTCGTCGGTTTTGCGTATTTGATTGTAGATGCAAAGGGTAGAAGCACTCAATTGGACAATGGACGTTCTGCTGGAAGAAATGCAATAAAAACAATCAGGACTCCATTTCTCCAAGGCGGCAAATACTTTCCTCTGCCAGATGACAATTTCCATCTGTCCACAATTCCCATGATAGGCCAACAGGGCATTTTAAAGACATTCTTACTAGCTCTTTACCATTCAAAAGGTTCATGAGTGGAAGCTTCCCTACTGCATAAACTGCTGACATTCAGACTGTGTTGAGAGGGATTTTTTAAAGGACCAAGTCAGTGTGGAATATATTTACATACATCAGTAGCAATTGTCATTCTGCCCTCTACCAGAAAATACTTGAATTTAAAAGGAGAAAATTCCCTAAAACTCTTACCAAGGCTTTGACAAACTGGCTGAAGCCCACAATTGATCTAGAATCGCAAAGGATGTATATTGAGGATTATTATTTTTGCTTTGCAGAAGCCTGCAGAAAGCACTGAAACAGGGATGTAATTATGCAGTTCACTGATTAACTTGTATGCATCCATATTTCCACTTCGTATTCCAAGCCATGACTGAGTGTTCATTTGGACACACAATCGTTACTTGTAAACCTAACACAGCCATTCCAGCAAGGGATTTCCATTCAATACAGTGGCATTTCATTTTAAATTCTATTTTACTGTTTTAAGTCCTGCTTAATACTGGAGCATGATACTCCAGTATTAAGGGAATAGAAATGTTCTCATATCTTCCTCAAAGGTAACAGTCCAGCTGATTTGCCTTCGTCCTTAAGGCACATTTCATGTGGCTGGGACACACTCCTAAGGCAATTTTATGCTACTGAACTTGAAACTAGTGAATAGGAATATTTGTCCATCTGAATCTCTCCCTCTTGTTCTTCCACAACACACCTTGGAATTCCATCAGAACAGAAGCCTGTGACAGATGAATGTCCGAATACATCAGAGCTTACTCATAAAACTAGATTTCCCAGAAGTCACTGCTGGAAGCTACGTCTAATTTTGTTTAGAATGGCTTTGGGCTAGAATTGCAGACAACTGGCACATATGCTTCACTATTTTTTTTTCGATTAGTGCTGGCTTTGGTGGAAGTGGACTAGTAGCACTATGAAGCTAAGCAACTGTAGATCTCATTGGTCTCACTCAGATTAACACTGGGAATCTCATTTAGATTTAGAAAGTAAATATATCAAAAACGATTCAGTGAAGAGGGAATAATTTAATCTTCTTACTGGAACTCTGTAAGATACGTATTCCTGGTATCAATACTGAGCAGTATGTTAACAGCCTAGCGTTTCCTCAGGTGGCTGAAGGTTTCATACTTACGGTACTTGCGGTTTGCTGCCTCTGCGGGTACTGCGAATAGGTGTGACCAGGGGAACCTTCAGGTGAGCTTGCAGCACCTGGTCTACGGCAGTTGTCACAACGCCATCCCTGTTGAGAAAAAAAAATCCCACATATTACCTCTCACAAAGCAGTTACTAAACAGAAGATGTTATAAGTCTTTTTCGTCAAGCCTGTCCCTGTTGCAGTGGCACTGGCAGCAGCGTTCTGAAACAGAACACAGGGCATGTTGCATATCCTAAAATATTAGAAGAGGTGGTTGGGGAAAAAAAAAGCTGCTGATTCCCTTAGTATTACTTAACAGCAAATCTCTCTACCTGTATTCTGTGACACTTCTTTTAAAAAAATATTTTTTTACTGAAGACACATTTAACTGATATATAGCAACATACAAAGGAAGAAACACACATCTAAACATCTACTGATACATAACAACATATAAGGGAAGAAACACACATCTAAACATCTACATGCATGTAAACATCTACTAAATAAACAACAAACATCTAACTAAACTAATATACTACAAAAAGCCAATAGGAGACAAAAGGGTTATATGCTTGACTTTTAACTCCTTTGAGAAGAGCTACTAGTGGAAGCTTCTTAGACTTCTTCATAGTTCCATGAATATTTCTATACCTAAATAATCAGATCATCTCTCTAATGTTAGAACTGTATAAAAATTTTGTTTATACTTATAAAATGATTACTCCACTACTTATATTAAAATAGAACACTCCAATAAAATCAGAATAACGTTCTACAATAATGATTCTAGTCATGTTAATCAAAACCTGTTGCTGCCTGTCTCCACCCACAACTCCTCTTAAAAAGATTATAACCTTATCCAATTAATTCTTAAATTCCTACAAAGAACTGTCTCTAATTTTCTAACCCATTATGATTCTCTTTGATTGTTAAATTTAAGGAAATGGCAATTAACAGCTGTTTGCAGGACTGCAACCCCCAAGTGGACAGAGGTGTCTTGTATCTTCGCTTGTTCAGTTGAAAGTGCTTTCACAGTAGAGACTTAAAAAAAAAAACAGGAACAGGATCATGTATGAAAATTACATCTTTGTTAAGTGGACTTAAATATGAAGAAATTACAATTGGGCAGTTTCATAACATACGTACCCAGTAGAGGGCTGCTACTACATTAC
Organism: Iguana delicatissima; assembly: GCA_948472985.1. Classification (NCBI taxonomy): domain Eukaryota; kingdom Metazoa; phylum Chordata; class Lepidosauria; order Squamata; family Iguanidae; genus Iguana; species Iguana delicatissima. Next base: position 137,194 of record CAOKZL010000579.1, on the reverse strand, counting down.
TTCACAGCAGAACCAGCAAAGTGACTGTTGTGCACTGGGCACCAGTGTTTGTCAGAAGCCCTTGTGGTTGTCTCGATATGCATCTTTGCAATGTACGACAAGGCTTCCTAGCACCTCTGCTACTTAGCTAAGTATACGTAAAGTTACATTCAGTAAAAGGCGATACAGGATTCCAGTGGATTTATGGAGGCATCAATCACTTGGGACAGTATATCATTTTGGCAGTTACAGAAGGCATCCAAACAAAAGGGAACATTAGCAGGCAGGGGCTGTACAGTGTCATCTGGGTAGCTCTTAGTAGCCCTCCATAATTCAGCAAATGCTTGCTCCTGAATGGTGACTGTGATGGGTCAATTAAAACTTTGCTGATTTTTATGCTGTTACATGAGAAGGTATTCAACACTCTGTTTAACAGAGCAACAGCTGCTGCTAAAAGGTACCTGGGCACTACTCTGCTGCCACATTGCCCCCCATCAAGGCAGCCACAGGGCTGCAGCAGGAAAGTTTCTTTCCACCGGGCTGGCTGAATGGCTGCCTCCATCCTTCCTCTCTAGCTACAAAACACCAACTAAATAGGCTGACAGACCTTTATCCTCTTCCAACCTAATGCAGGACCTCAGCCACATTTTCCTGATCTTGATGGCAGACACATGCCAAAGATTTTTGTCTCTTCTCTTTTAGGAATTCCATGATTTTCCATATCTATTACATCTCTCTTAAAATGCCATGAACTCTAAAAACCATTTAGACCTAAATGCTGTCTAAAAGGATCTGTCAGGATTCTGAAACTCTCTCACTTTATGCTTGCCATCTCTCTCTCTCTCTCTCTCTTTCTCTCATTGTGTTTAATGCTACTTTTCATTGGTAGGTCACAGCACAGGTATGAAAATGCCTACCTGCTGTCCACCATAGCATGTACAGGAGCAGATGGCCCCAAGGTATTCTTTCTGCCACTGTTCTCCAACGCTGTACATCTTGCCCTCATCATAGCAAGTTGCTTCGTCTTCAAGAAGAAAGAAAACACAATTGGAGAAACAAGTAATGTTTTGTTAACCAATGTCCACTTTACCTCAACAGGGATAGTATAGCTACAAAACTCCTTGGCACACTGTAAAACAACTCCTGGAAGTTCCTAAACTGATCCAGTTATCTCTAGTATGTCCAAGATGTTGCTAATGTCTCCTCTCACCTGCCAGTCCGTGAAAGCAGGGACAGCAGGAAAAGAAAACCTGCCAAAAGTGAAGAGCTTGTGTCTTTCAATATCTTGTGGGTATCCAAGTCCCACCAGCCTATCAGCATGCGCAGTGGTGAGAGATGGTGAGAGCTGTACTCAAACAGTATCTGGATGACCACAGCTTCCAACATAGGCCTCAGAACCATGAGGTGATGGTATTCTCCTTATAGTGGGGCAAGGAAACACCTAAACAGGGCAGATCATTCTGGGGACAGCAACACATTTTCAGCACAAAGAATATGCAAGGCTATCCAGACTATTCTGATTATTCTATTCTGATTATAACCTGCTATTCTTATCCTGCTAAATCCTCCAGAGGTAGGAAAAAATGCAGCTTTCTATAATTAAAGGCATTTTAATTTGACCATTTTGATTTTAGAGAAATAAATTACTAGATTTCCACTTCAGTCAGTTTTTACAGAAAAATACCCACACAAAAGAAAAATACTCAATGATGAAAGACCACACAGAATGAAGCACGTGGTGCCTATACGTACGGGGTTCACACTTGAATTCTCCCTTCCCATTTCCAAGGCAAGAGCAACTCATCATCTCTCCATTCTCTCCGTGCCTGTCCCACTTCTCACCAATTTTGTAGTTCACACCATTGTCATGACACCATTCTGAATGAAAGAGAGGAGCGACAGTCAGATCAATGAAAGGAAGAATTAATCACCTTCCGAAAAACAGACACCAGCTCTTGGACATTATCTGACAACTTCTGCTGATTACTTGCTGTCTGCTGGGGCTTGGGTCACTGAGAGAAGCCAGTGATTTTGCGGATTGGACTGTTAATACAGAGCAACACTTTGACTGTGACAAAACAAAGTCTCCTCTTCAGAAACATTGCAGTCAAGTGACAGCTAGACTGATTATATGAGGAAAAGCTTGCTTAAAGCAGTGTTAACTCGAAGTGTGGTCCATGCTGGTGCCTAAGCCATTTGATGCTGGTTCTTGATGAGTTTCCAGGCAAGTAAGAAACAACTGTAACCAGTAAGTACAAATAGGGTGCCAGATGAAAAAATGTCAGGTCCACCACATTAATATATATAAAAAGTTTCTGGGAGTTGTTATTAATTGTGCTTGGACAGGAGTAACTGAAACAGCAACCCACGGCCAGTGACAGTGGATAGTAATCTAAGGAAACAAGAACACTAGATGTCAGATATCAACACCTATTTGCTGTTATCTCAGTAAAAATACGGCTTCTATCCCAAGACTGGAAAAATTACTTTTTAAGGCAAAAAACAAAACAAAACAAAAACCCTCTAGAATTATAATCCCAAACGGCAACTTGTCCCAGCTATGCTTAACTGTGAGGTTATTCATATAAACACATATTCTAGCATAAGACAGGAGTGGCTGATCTCCTTAGTTTCCCCATACTTATATGACTCACCCTAGCACATAAGAACAAATTAAGAAATCGGAGTGAATTCAGGCGGGGTAGGGGAGTGGCTGTTAAAATTACTTTCTTTTACAAGCTCTAGAATATTGAATGTTGCTATGATATATGGGGGAAGAAATTCCAGCTACAAACCATATGGTAGTCAAACCAAAACATTTAGATTTATGCCAATTTTATCAAGCTATCCTCCAGTTATCAAGCTTTCTTTGGTTGAGGACTTGGCAGTGAGTTATCTGTCAATGGGAGCCTTTGTAGCTAACGCAAAATCATGACTCAATGTTCTCTCCAGGAGCAGAAAAAAGCCCTTAGGAAGAGACCTTGCATTTCTCCATTCTAAATTGACCAGGAAAGGGATTGATCACAATTTCATTTCACTGTAGGTTATTGACCGATCTCTTTAAGGCACTCATGTAAACCTGTCTTGATGTGTGGATGTGATCTTACTTGGCCAAGGCTCGGCACACAAAGTACACATTAGACAGAGTCTGGTTACTTGTAGAGAACAGTGTCACCTGAAATATTAAGAGATGGAGAGAGACGCACACAAGAAGCTACTCACTTGAAGAGTCGCATCTGAAATGGCCGCTGCCAAGACCTAAACATTGGCACCAGAGCTTAAATCCGGTTTCAGACATTCTTTCCCATTCCTCCCCAACGGAGTAGAATGAGCCAGTGAAAGTATCATAACATGAATCATCTGTAGGCTGGTTTAACCTTTCAGAAACTGGAAAGTTAAAAAAAAAAAAAAAGGAACGGAAATAAAAGCATGTAATGTTGTACGACAACAAATAGAACATTTCAGAGAATTTTTTCCTTCCCCAAATGTTGCCAGGAATAATGGAGACCCTTTAGGCTAATAAACAGATCTTCCTGGTATCATAATTAAGTGTGGTCAAGGCTGTGATCTGGAATACTACACTTGAACATAAATCTTCTTCCACCCAGATTATTTGAATACCTCACATCAGGTTCTCCACAGCCCTGGACAAATGTTTCTGGAATGAATCAGTGCTTCCCAATCAATTTCACAACAAAGATTCCCAGTAGTCCAATACTAAAAATGTTTACTTGGAGGTAAAAACCACCGATTCCTACTTCCAATTTCAGCCTATATCAAAACCCCCACACACATATTTAAAACAAAACAAAACAGGCTTGGGATGGACACTTTTCACTGGAAAATGTTCCCATTGTGGTTCCGTTGTTTCATCTTCATTGCTGTGAAATGTTCCCATTGTTATTACACTCAAAGTAAGGATTCATACACCAGCATGACTTCTCTCTCTCTCTCCACACCAACTCTGTTTATCAACTATCAACTCAGCTTTATCAACTTTATCAGTTTTATCAGTAGTTTACCAATTATACTCAGCTGAGTATAATTACTTTACTTTAAATTATTTTTAAAAAAAGTTTTACCTTGACAGTGTATTTAATAAAGATTTGTTTATACGTTTTTATAAAGGCTGCCTCCAGAAAGTGTTCTTTCTTTGGACTGAATTATACACGTTATCATAGTACCAATAGTATCACATTCATGTAAGAGATAAATCACTGCTTGTCCTTATACCTAAAAAGGGGCAGATTTAGGGAAAGCAGTAAAGAGAGGTAACTCTGGAGGGAGAAGCCAAGGGAGGGACAAGAGTGAGGAGGGTGCTGCATTCTGAGGAAGGGAGAATAGAAGCAGGCCTGTTTGTCACAGCCCTGGCTTGATTCAGAAATCTCCCCGGCTGTTCAGACCAGGACACAAAGAGGTGTCAGGCTGGGCAGGACTTGGGTGCTTCACACCCATCAGCGGGCAGAACAGGCAAGCTGTTCTTCCTTTCAAAACAGCTTGCCTATTCCACAGAGAGACTGGCCCCAGTATAAAAATCTCTAGAGCCCCTCCTTCAAACACACTTCCTCCCTGCCATGGACTGGTATATGTGATTGCTCTTGTGCTGCAGGACTGGACCCGGAGGTCAGAATCCCATTTTGAATGTGGCATAAGGAAATATTCAATACCATCTTGTGCAGTGCCTCCTCCCCAATTGCACAGTGGTAATAGAAAAGTATCAGGATGCAGCTCTGGCCACTGAGTGCTCTCATCCTGCCTAAATACATTATTGCCAGGTATAGAGGCAAAGTTGCACACCCCACCAATTTCAGAGGATTTCAGTCCAGACCTCCCAATGGGAGTACCATCCAACAAATGAAACAATACACGCAAAATGAAGAACTATAAAGGAAACATGGTACAGTGGTCGGAGTGTCAAGACTCAGTTTATGATCGTCTAGGTTCTAAACCTTACTGGACCATGACAGTCAGCAGATATCTTTGGATGAACAATCCATCCAAAGCTTGGAAAACTTACTTTTTTGGACTGAAATTCCCAGAATCTCGTATATAGTGTATAGTCCAGAAAAGAAAGTTTTCTAAGCATGCTTGTCTCACATACTTTCAGCAAGGATAAACAGGCGTGGATGGTTGTTTCTGCATGCGTAACGCATGTATGGCACCCTAGCACCATGAAATAATGGCTGGGTATAAATGTAAGAGCCAACACAATAAACAATGGGTTACAAATTATTTTCCAACAATCAAAAAATTTGGATCCACTCACCAGCATTGCCCACTGTGACTACTTCTTCAAGAACTTTATGCCTTCTACGATTTTTGATTGCCTCCACTATGATGTTGTAGGTGGCACCTCTTGTAAGACCCGTGAGAGTAGCACTAGTATATGTGCCAGGAACTTTGATCTGCAGGTTAAAAAAATTCAGAGCATTAAAAGAAAAGGTTCCTTTGATTTGTAAAAAAAAGTGGAAAGCTAGCTCTAAGATGTTTTTTGCAGCCACCATATTCTCTAGAGCAGGGTTATCTCTTTTTTAAAGTACAATGCAATCCAGTGGTAGAGGGAGAGCTGCTTTGAAGCTATGGTTTCCTCTGTCTCACTTTTTTTCAAGGAAGCCCTTCTCCATTTCTCTATGTAACTGGTAGAGTGTAGCCAGCTGGACCTGTTGAGGAGCTAGCACTGGATGGGGTACTCTTCCTGTGCTGCTCTGGCAAATGTTGGGAGATCTTGGCCTTATGAGACTGTCCAGACTTTCTCCCTGCATGACACATCAAACCCACTTTGCCATCCTCTGTGAAAATCCTGGTCCCTGTTCTGACTGTTTCTTACCTTCATGTTTGCAGCTGCCTCCTCTGGCCTTTGCTTTCACTTCCTAGCCCTCACTCCAAAAACTGCTGCTAACAATTCTGCCCATCCTTTTTATGTGACACCTTCTTCACATCCCTGCAAATATTCCTCACTTCAGACGACCCTCAGTGACTGACCTCGCCCTATGTTTTTGACCTGTATCACAGTCCTTACTTTTTATATCCCTTGTTTTTCCTCTGGGTCATCTGCCTCTACCTTCTTCAGGCTCCTGCTCCCTTAAATTACTCCAAGCATTTTCTACTGCTGCTCATTATGACTCTTGAAAACACCTCGCCTCCCTTCCTTCATGTCAGTTCTCAAACTCCACTTTCAGCTCATGGCCTTTGGCTGTTCTTCATTCTTATTCCCAACAATAACTAAGATTTAAGCTCAGGAAACAGAAATGGTTACATTTAACCATCACATTTAGGAACACACACACACTGCCTTTCTCTCTTTTCTTTTTCTCCTTTTTGTTTCAATCAGTAAGCTCCTTGGGAGCACCACTGATGCTACTAAATCATATAAATATGAATAATAATGAGAGTACTATGCTTCACCATTATGAGCACTCTTGGAAAAAATCAAATGGAAGTTACCTCTGTAGGTTCTTCATCAGAGCCAACAGGCTGACAAGTGATGATGTACTCAGAGCTCTCTATATAGGGAGTCCATGAGATGGTGGTCTCCGAAAGTGCTTCCTGGGGCCTTGTGCGGTTATTTTTGGGTAGGAAGGTGTGAGGGTAGGATGGCCTGTCCACCTCTGGTATCCGCCCTGGATGACGGTCCACTACTCCAGACTCTTCGCTGCCATGAGGCCTACGCCGTGATGGAGTGGCTGCAGTGGTGGGAGTCCGAGATCCATATACTTCCACGATGACTTGGCCAGGGTTGGTTATAGGCTGCTGACCAGAAGTGCCTGGAAGTCTGATACCATTTCCATTGTCATAGGGGTTGTTTGTGATGTAAGGTGTGTTCTCCACAACAGAGGGCACATCCAGGATCTCTGGGCCACCTGAGCCAGGATGCGGACGTGTTACCAGCTGGGGAAGCTCATCTAGCCAAAGAGAGGTTAGAAGCCATGAAGCCAGCAGCCTCTGGAGCCAAAGCAAGCACTGCATTCATTACATGAGTAAACCAGGCAGCTGCACCATAAAACACTACTTAATTCAAACAATTAAATGTTAGCATCATTCTCCAGGGTGCTACATGCTCCTGAAAAGCTTTATTGCAATTACACTACAGGGGCTACTTAGAGCACTTAAAGAGGGAGGAAAAAGCATGTGACTGTGACAACTGTGGTGCTTCTGAGACCCCTTCAAAATCTCTTATCATTGATGGCCATAAATGTTTGTCTTCTGTTACATTCAGAAACAGAGATATAAATTTCAATTTAGATACCCTTATTGCTCTGTTCTGTTGAAGCATTTCAGCTGGAGGAGAGAAATATTGCCTAACATCTTGGGATTATATCTAAGATTCATTTCCTTGGGATGATAAATCACTGTCCCCTCTCCCCACACATAACACATCCAAAATGAGTCTAGAGTATGAACTCAATTGGGAATTAGTAGACTATCCATGACTCTTTGATTCCTCTTCTTTCTTCTCTGGTTAAGTGATCATACACAGCAGAGAAGGAAACCCACAAACATATGGTCTTAGTCGGGTCTATGGACAGCCCCATCTCCTCCACTAAAACTCCTGGGAAGTCCCCTCCCTCAAAGCCACACACCCTGACCAAAGTGGATTCCTCCATGTACTGCTGGTCTTCCCAAACCCCAATGGGCACAGAACAGAGGTAACAGTGGGAAGGTGACTTTACTTTCCTTGTGCTCCTGCCATTACCACCTGAGTCAGAGGAGCTCCACCCATTCCATCCTTTCTCTTCTGGGGAGGACATGGGATAAGCAAAAATGTCTCTTCAGGATAAATTTCACAAATATGCCCCTGATGTTATCTGGGCCAGCACTCCTCTGGTAGCTAATGGAGCAGACTGGCAATTCTTGTTTTCCAATGTGCCAGGGGCCAGCACTAAGTTTGTGCCCATTGGCTACAACTGTTTCACAACTGTTTCTTTCTTTTCCGGAAACGTGCCTGGGACTGGCAGCCAATGGTTCAGGGACCAGGACCAGCACCAGTCCATGGACCACCACTGAGTAGCATTAATCTCAGCCACAGGGTGCTGGGTGGATGGGGATCCTCCTCCCTCTCCTCTCCCCATTATGTTTCTACTATGATTCATCAAATACCATTTTCTTTGGTGGTGAATCATGAAGAAACAGAGTAACAAGTAGGCAAACATGCGCCTGAGTCTAACCACTAGTCCCAATTAGAGGAGACCCACTGAATCAATAGGATTTATCTACATGGTAATTTTTAATCCAGCAATTGATTCTAAGGATCTATTGTAACTGATAGTAACTAAAGGAATTCAGGCCATGGATCTTGATCAGGTATAACCTGAATCCTCAGGCATCAACTGATAGGCATTGATCAACTTAGGCTACTCTTTCTGACTCCACCAAAAGCTATAGATGACATGATCCAGACCAAATTAAATACTATTAGATTATAGTGATTCAAGCAGAATGGAAACAAACAGATTTCAGTTACATTAAATGTTGAGCTGTAATGCTATATATGTTTACTTGGAAGTAAGTGCCACAAAACACAATGGCCCTTTCCGCAGCTTACCTTCTCACGCTGCTGGAGTGAGGGCCTTGTGTGAAAAGCCTGGGCAGGCAGGCTCTCGCAAGCCTCCTGCTTCCCTGCTGCTCGGGCTCCGCAGTTCCTTCCTGCTCGCACGAGAGCCCTGCCCGCGCCCCTTCCTTCCTTCCGCAGTGCAGCCCGGGAGTTACAGGCTGCACTGAGGAGAGGACGTGCGACCGGCCCAGCTCCAGAGGCTCCGCACTGCAGGTGAGTGCAGCCCAGGCCCGTGAGCCTTGCGCAAGCGCGGCTTATTTTCGGGTAAAAGCCGAAAATAAGAAAATGCGCATTTGCTGCGCTTGCGGGCCTTGAGCGTGGCGGAAATGGGAGTGCGTCATGCAGACCACTCCTCACGTTTACATGACGCTCAAGGGCCCTTTCGCTTGTACACTGCCATGAGAACAGGGCCAATGAAACTTAGGCCATTTCTGCACTACACTGTTCTACTGCTATTCCACTTTCAACATCCTGTAGAATTCTGGGATTTGTAGTTTACTGAGGCCAAAGAGCTCTCTGATTGAGAATTCTAAATGCCCCACCACAAACTGCAAACGCCAGGATTCCACAGGATGTTGTAAGTGGAATAATAGCACTATAAGAGTATAGTGCAGAAATGGCCTTACTGTTGAATAAACATGTATAGAACTTCACTGTAAATACTGTTTCGGTCTGATTTATATGATAGTTTATAACGAGATGTTAGTCACCACCTTAATACAGCCATTGTCAAATACAAAATACACCAGACCAGAAATGAAAGCAAGCTGACGTCAACTCCAGCCAAAGCCAATAAACTGTATCTGAATTTTTCAGGTCAAGGATTTTTTTACAGCTTGTATATACCAACTTATTTAAATAACAAAGAATTGGCAAAGAAACAAAGAATGATAGGGGCACCCATTTTTACTCAACTGTACAACTGATGAAAGAGAAAAGAGGTTTCATATAAGTAGCATGGCATTAATACTCTAGCAACAGAATTAACAGAAACCCCCACACAGAGGCACATTTAACTTCTTATACATGCTTAGAGTGACAGCAACATCCTACAGATCTGTACTACAAAATAAGGTTCCTCAGATTCAGTGGGGCTTACTCCCAACTAAGTAGGCAGCCAAAAATAATGTTACCTGTTCTTTTCCTTCCAATCAATGGTTCACTCTTCTGATTATTCTTTACAGCAATTATGTAGACAATGTATTCTGTCCCTGGTTCCAGACCTGACAAATGATTGAAATAACATTTTAAGATGGCACCACAGGACTCAAACCATCATCCAGGATCTGCCTAACCATTTGTTCTTCATTTTCCCCTCCAACCTGTTTTCTACCAGTCTAACCAATTCTACCAGGCATTTCAACTCTCCCAATCACCACGGCCATTGGGAAGTGCAGAGAGTGGTAATCCAAAAACATCATGTTTGCCAACTCTGGTTTAACCTGATAGGATTAGGTTTTGCTTTGTAAGTTTCTCATTTTAAGAAGCAAAAAACAATGAGTCTTACGGCACTTGAAAAAAAAACTAACTGGTGTTACTGGGCACAACATTTCACAGACTCGAGCCTACTTCATCAGATGTAAGTTTATGAAACAGGCAGCAGCCCACAACAACAGAGACCAGATAAAACTTGTTCTTAAAGGTGTCACAGAAATGTCTGTTGTTTATGCTGCAACACAGCTACCTCGACTCAAATTTTACTTCTAGATTTCTTTTTTAATCTGCTGCAGCAGTAGTCCATTCTTACTGTTTTATTGTTTTTGCTTTATAATTTTGACTGCTTAAGTTAATCCTATTCATTGTTTGTTCTATTACATCAGATAATCTAGGCTACTCTGACCACTGGAATCACAGTAGAAAGGTGGGGAAAAATCAAACAGGTTTTAAAATCTGTCTAAATTAGAAAGGTCCAGTAATATAGGAAAATGAAGCCAGCATTTGGTTGGTCTGTCTGTCTGCCAGTTACTGAGAGCTGTTATTCTCTAGCAGAAGCTAGAAACAGTTCCAGGTTATGGCTAAGAATGAAAACTCGGCCCAGTTACCAGATGCTCTTATTGAGGTCTGTGGGCCAAGAGACACGCAACACCAATTGAAAAATAGGGTGAGAGGAATAGTTAGGGTCAAAACCAGTTTCCCTTCTTGAAAAAATTAAAGGACAGATTTATTGCACCTCCCAGCAGCACTTACTTTCTCCCTTTATATTTCTTCCTCAAATCACACCCCAGAAGAGTCAGAATCAAAAAGGAATGAAAGAAAATCTAGGAGTTTATGCTGTTGGAGGTTGTGGTTAATGTTTAGTGAAGGGACCACAGTGGCACACTACAGACTTTGAACTTAAAAAGTCCCTAGGTATAGGTTTTCCAGCATCTTTAGGTAGGATTGGAGCAGTGACATGTTTAAAAGGACTGAAGAGTCATTAACAGTCATTATAGAATTACAGACAAATACTCTAAGCTATGTCTAACTTGTTAGAAGACAGCTTCATATGCTCATACGGAAAATGCTACGTGATAGTCTAGTATCTGCTTTAAAATGGTTTATTGTCAAAAAACAACATACTATATGGGCCCTTGATGTAAAGCTTCTCTATTTCAGAGAACTCACAGAAGAATAGAAAGAAAAAAAGCCTTCCTAAATCAGAATGACTGCTCATCCAGCCTGATTTCCTGTTTCTGACTGCCACACACCCCCCAAGAAGGCCCACGGCTCTTCTCTGAAGGCCATACCAGTCCTTCTCTCTTACTTGTCAGAAGTTCCTGGCCTCTAAACACAAAGATTCCATTCACTTATGTCAAAAAGGCACTGCAATAGTATTTGCTAGACTTTCAAGTGCCATAGTGCGATTTGCTGAATTTATTCATTTATTAGATTTCAGGCAGAACTTTGAAAACTAATGACTTGGTTACAAAACTCAAAATTCCCCAAACAACATGGCCACTGGCCATGTTGGATGGAGGATTTTGAAAGTTGCAGTCCTCCAACAAGTAACTTTTCCAAGCTTGGATCACACAGCCTGTTAAGTTTCTCTTTCCAAAAGGTACATACCCGTGATAGTGGCTTCCGTACTGCCAGGGCGGAGACGAGGAAGCAACTCTCTCGCTGGTCCACCAGCCCGCTCGTACTTGATGACATATCCTGTGATCTTGGCCCGAGGTGGCTGCCAAGAGAGCAACAGGGAGTTGCTTGTGGTTGTGAGGAAGCGTAGGTTGGAAGGCGCATCAATGGCTGAGGAGTAAATAAAACCACTCAAATGAAGACCACTCCAAATGACATCATATCCCCAGAGGGGACATAATACAGTTTCCATATATTTTCAACCATCATCTGCCAACATGTTGCTTTATTCCCAAATGGGGGGAAATGTCAGGGTTGTAACACACCACAAATGATCTACATGATCAAAGGAAAGGAAACCATTATTTCAGTTAATATGACTTTTTATAAAGTGCCATTACCGGTGGAAGCATCAATCACTACTGGAGAACTGCGAGCATTGTCATTCAGGGTGTAGATGTAAATCTTGTAGTCAGTGCCAGGTTGCAAGCCTGCAATTCAAAATGAAATATTTAAACAGATTAGCCTTGCTCATAAAAAAGTTCTGTTCTGGAGAACACTGCACCCTGAAAGTCAATAAAAACATGTTAAGAAGGACATCAAGGAATTCAGATCATGAGTCCCTACAGCATCATCACTGTTAATGAGAAAAAGAGAGGTGCACGGTTTTGCTTCCTACTGGAGAGGCCACAAAAATATTGTAAAATAGGCAGTTACATTCATATCCTTGCAGAAAAGCAAGGAGAAGTGGAAGCACAGAACGCAAGGAAAGAGGAGCCTTGAAGACACTGCAATATGAGGGAAAGCCAATATCAAGACATTCCTTCATTCTTATATACTGTATTTTTCTAAGCATTCTACCCAAGTCATATCCATTGTTTATTCTCTTGCAATTGTCCCCCTTTGCTCATATCATTCTCAAAATGTGATGATTAAAAGAGCAAGGGGAGAGGGAGAGGCTCCAGATAGGGCCTAACCAGTACTGACAAGCGGCATTTTTATTTTCATGGCACCCTCAGGTGGCAGGCTAGTCTTCCTACCTCCAGAGTGTTCCAGCCACAGGACAGAACTGTGTTCCTGGAACACAGGGACAGGAATGAAGACGCTCACTTACCAGTGATAGTGTAGGTTCTAGCATCTGGGCCGATTGTTCTTTGGATTGGATTCTGACCGCTTGCTGGGACAGCATCAATTTGGAAACCAGTGATTGTCTCAGTCTTGGTGCGCCAGGTAATTGTGATGGTTCTCTCTGTGACATCTGTGACCCGTGCCCGACGGGGAGGGCTGACATCTGCGCATTAAAATGAGAAAATGTCCATAGTTGGTATAATGGTCATATGCAAGAGCTTGTGGTGGCAAATTCCATAGCTTTCCTACGTACAGCTTCAAGTAGCACTAGTTTTGTCTGTCCTGAATATCTGGCCATTCAGCTTCATTCAGTAACTGCAGATCCTACCATTATTTACCCACTTTTTTCACACTATACTTAATTCCGTACATCTCTACTATCTTCTCTCTTACTTCCCTTTTTAAATCCCTGTACTAAATGGCCTCTGACATTCTAATCTTTACACATCTTGGCTCAATGAATTTAGAGTTATTTTGACAGGTAAAATAACTTACTCTCTAGAGTACTGACAACATCCTGAGCAGGTCGGCTGGTCAGAGAGTCCTTCAGAGCATAGACACTGACTTCATACTTGGTGGCCACCTAGAAATAACAAAATCACACACTGTTCATTATTTGGAAGGCAATAAAAACCTGATGTACAACCCACTTCAAAAAAATATGTCAGCCACTTGTATTTTGTAAGCAGGTATGATGACACATATTTAGACCTCAAGGCCAAACAAGACTTGACAGAGGCACTACGTTATATGTCTTCTCCATTCAGGAGTCTGGATTTTGTTTCGTTTTCAACAAAAAATATCCCATTCTCATAAAATGAGGGGAAAAAATGCTTCAAATGGTTTTGAATGCACTTATTTGGTACATTTTATTCCTATAACAATCCAGTGAAGAGGGTTAGGCTCTGACAGATTACCATGAAAACACCAAATGAACCTCATGGTTGGGGCATGGAGCTGTGCCTGAGCGGTCCCTCTGGCCCTAGGCCCTTTCTGCGCCTTACCTTTTTCCAGCACTGGGGTGCGGGGATCGTGCGAGCAGCTCCGGCGAGAGGCTCTCGTGTCCCTGCTGCTTCAGCTCCACACAAGCTGCCTGCTCACGTGAGAGCCCCGCCTCTTCCTTCCACAGTGGAGCCTGGGACTTTCCCAGGCTTCGCTGGGGCAGGAAGCATGACCAGCATGGCTCCAGAGGCTCCGCAAGCCAGATAAGTGCACATGGGGCCTAGGAGCAGTGTGCGATTGTGCACCATTTTCGGCTTCCAGCCGAAAATGAAAAGGTGCACAATTGGCGCCTGCCAGCCCCTGGAGCATCGTGTGATTGTGAGTACATTGTGCAGATCACTCCTCACAATCGCGCAACGCTCCAGGCGCCCTTTCACATGGCAAATGCTGTGCGGAAAGGGCTCTAGTCTGGCACTTAAAAACACGATAGCAAACTAGTCATGGAGAACTTGAAGGAGGGAGTTAGGCTCAAATCCCGAAAACTGTGCAACCTATTTTTCATGTTAAAATAAGACCCAATTCTCACCACCATTTTGCTTTACATGTGACCTGGATGTGGATGCAAATAAACAAATATGGCTACCCTATGACATTTCGTTTAGCCATCAGCCTAGATATATACAACAGATACTCCTGGTTCTTTTTAATCAGAGTGAAACAACAAACAAAAATGCATCTGTTTTCCCAATAATATAGACTAATGAAACCATCAGGAAAATAAGGACTAGGTTTTGGGATACTGTTGTCCTATCAAAGCTACATGTGCATACGGAATATGCAGTTTTTCAAACAAAGGAGACACAAGCTACTGCCATCCTTCAGTCTATCTTATTTTCTAAACTCTCAGTGAATCTCAATACAGTTGAACTTCTGTCCCACAGAATTTTAAATGGCTTCTAAACAGTGACACTATATCCAGCAGGGTAAAAGGAAAGGATTACCATTAGTCCAGAAACAACAGCAGATGTGCTATCAGGAGAGACGTTAATTTCTTTCATGGGCCCATTCTTATCCTTGGGATTCACTCTGACTCGGTATCCAGTGAGCTGAACATTTGGTGCAGTCCAACTGATAGTCAGGCTGGTTGGACCAACCTGAACGAACCTCAGGTTTGTAGGAGGTGGAATTGCTGTTAAATTTAGGATTAAGAATTGAGATCATTGTGAAAGCAGCAATAAAGACAAAACTGTCTGCCCCAGAACTACATAAAGTGGTGGTGCCTGAACCTGCACTGGTCCACAAGCCTTCAGCTATCTGGGGAGGAAAAAACAGTTCTAGCCAATGGACACAAATGCAGTATGAGTCCATGGCACATTACGAGAAAAAAATGTCATTCCCCTACATCAGCCTGAGAAGTACCGGTTCAGAGAATGCCTTGCATGCCAGCACTTGTTGTCAATTCAGTCTTATTATATGCACTCCTGCACTTATGAGAACTTTTTGAAATTTGCACCTGTGATGCTGTCATTTTTGAAGTGTCTAGTCTTTTCATTTATTAGAAATAAGAGGCTTAAAAAGAAATTAGAACCAGGAAATAAAACTAACTGAAAAGACATTTTAAAAGGCAGACATTCTTAACAAGCCAGTGGCTTGTGGGAACAGATGTTTATAAACAGTTTATTGTTCATGGAGTGTAAGGATTATTGGTGGGAGAAAGGGAGAATAGCAACAGAGTCCCATGATTGATGCTCTCCTATAATGTAACTGATTGCAGTTTTGAGAACAAGAATTTGAGTTAGTGGTGGTGGACGGCAGCCCTTCTGCTGTATAGCATCTAAAACACGGCCAAAACAATGATTTTTAAAACTTTACATTTTTTAACTAAAGGACCAAAAGCTGTAGACCAGGGGAATTTTCCCCCACTATTATCTAGAATAGCAATCATGAGTAATTACTAAGGATCGAAAGAATATTCAAAAACCCTGATGAGAAGAATTCTGGACTGATGAGAATCTTAACAGTTTGGAACATATTCTGTGCAAAATCCACAGGTGGATATTTTGAACAGAAAACAGCATCTTCTGCACAGAAAATGCTATAATTGGGGATTTAGTTTGTGCAAAGTTGACATGTGTTTGATTTGCACAGAAACAATGTTCTCTGTCCAGGAAACAGTATTTCTAGTACTTCTGCTGTTTCTTATGCAAAAAGTGGTGTTTTCAGCTCAAGGCAACCACATGCAAATATTGTACAGGATAAGTCCAGAATTCCAAATAGGCTTCAGGAAGACAAATGTTAAAATTACTTGTTGCTTCCTTCCAGAAGAAACCTGGTGCAGAATTAGATCCCTAGTAATTACTAGAGTAATTTCTACTCTAATATCTAAAGTAGTATTGTATGAAAGCGATATAATTCAATAAATTAGCCATGTTTATTGGTCAGAGTGACACTGGATTATAAATAATTAAAAAATCTAAATCATGCTGGCTGCAGAACTCGAGTAGTCCAAAAATACCACTTTTTCATGCCCTTGGAAGGACAGTGGGTACCTGATGGGACGGCAATAAGAGCTGTTGGAAAGGAGGAAAATGACAAAGGCAAGTGTCACAGGGAGGTCCGTAAGTGTCCAAGACTTTTGTTGGCTTGAAAGTAAACCAAGCATCTTCTCTTTTTAATCTAAAAGTGATTCTTATTTTCAGGGAAACAACCCCAACTCAAGACCCTTGATTTTACTATGTTGTTTGGGCGCAAGAAAATAGGAAGAAATATGAAATAATAATAATAATAATGATGATGATGATGGCTTCCTAAAAGTGTGAATTAGTTCAATGTGGAGGTAGCCCAAAAAGGATAGTCCCAAGGTCAGACCACAGTTCTTTCGTGATCTTGAGTGGCAGTGTAGTGGGTATTGGAGAGAGATGTACCTACAAGACAAGGGTTCAAGCCATGATCTCTTGCTCTCACAAGGAAGACTAACAGTCTGCTAAACAACATTCAGTACTTGTGGCTCATCAGGCCTTCAATGTATTACCCAGTAACCTTGGATAGCACTAATCTTCCATCAAAAAGAACCCCGTATCTCTATGACCTGCTCCCAGCCACAGTTTCCCCCGCACTCTGTTCCTGATACTGGATGTGGGAACCAGCTGCTCTTTGAAGTCATGCTATCCAGTCAGAGAAAGAAGTGGACAGCTGCCACTTGGCCACTGTGCAGCATCACTCTGTACCTGTGGACTGGGTCCCAATCAGAGGCAGGCTCTCCAAGCCATCGTGCAAGGCAACGATGCGGACAGTGTACTCAGTACCAGGCCTGAGGCCATGAAGCTCCGCAGTGTCGTCTTCACCATCTGGAGCAGGGAAGAGCTCGCGGATTCCATCCTCAGGGGTGGAGTAGGTCACCCTGTACCTGGTGACTTGCCCCTGTGGGCTTTCCCAAGCAATTTTGATGGAATCGACATCCACTTCAGTGAATGTCAGTCCTTTAGGGCGGTCAATTTCTGTTAGGCAAATTAATGGTGACAGGTTAAGTGGAGGGGGAAGGGGAAAAGCAGATTTGGGATGGCACAAAGCCTGTTGTAAGCATGCAAAGTGATCTTCTATTTCTGAACATTCAGAAATAGAATTATTTTCCTTTAATTTCTTGAAAAGGCTCATGAAGGCATTTACAGCTGCGTAACGGAGATGCAATACACGTAAAACTTATACCCAGTTGCTCATCATGCTGTTGCAGGGAGCCATGTGGTAATGAACTAGACCCTGGAAGAATTGTTGTTATTGTTGTTGTCATGGGACTACACCTCCAAAGTGGCCATGCTGGCTGGAGGATTCCGGGAATTATAGCTGGGGAAAAAATAATATTTCCAAGTTCTGTGAAACGCATGCTTTTGCTGAGAATGTCACGGTTGACCTAGCCAAGACATCTTGGCTCATGTCAGCAGATTTGCCTGTCACCTCAACGCCTCTGCTGCAGCCCAGTAAGTGGGAAAAAGCAGAAGCAAGTAAGGCACTTGGAGTCCACTAAGTTAAGTCCCCTTTGAGGCAAAAACCTTGGCTCTACATAAGCTCTTCAAGACTGCTACAGATTTCCAACCCACAAATGTTATTCCTGTGATCCCAAAGTCCATATTCTGTTTTGTTTTGCTTAACCAGAACACTAATCTGACAGGCCATTTCTGCACTAGACTGTTATAGTGCTATTATTCTACTTTCAACATCCTATGGAATCCTCATAGGCCCCTCCCTAAGCTGCAAACCCCAGGATTCCATAGGATGTTGAAAGTAGAATAATAGCACTATAACTGTCTAGTGCGGAAATAGCCATAAATTTCTCTTTCCAAAGAACCACTCTGCGCCAGCATCATGAGAGAGCAACTAGGCCAATAGTCACGTAGGGCTGTAATTGCCTACAAGGAGGCATCAGGCTACTTCTTTTTCAAAAATTAATAACCACATATCAATTATTTGACCCCCAAAATTACTTTTCCAAGTTATACAGTGTATGCATGAGATGCTTATCAAATCATATAAGCAAGCACCAATTTAGGACAGTATTTGGCAAGCCAGAATGTCACTTTTGACGTTACAGTTTGAGAACATTAATGAGTCACTGTTTGTGCCCAAAAAAGGCCTCTTTAGAGAGGCTCAGGGACAACCATGAACGTCTTCAGGAGTCCAGTAGTTCATAAATCTATTTGCATTTCTTCAAACTGTCTGTAAACCCAAAAGTGACTTCTGGGAAAGCTTCCATGCACTGAAATGGTAACGTTGGAAGCAGCTCTGAAGCCGCAAGCAGCAGCAAGAAGCCATCTGAAAGCTGTCAGGAAAACTAGCACTGCAACCCTAGGAACGCTTACTTAGGAAAGTATCCCACTGCTCACAGTGGGCCCTCCTTCTGTTCACAGGATTGTACTCTTAGCCAGTTTCCACAAGCCTGGAATTCATCTCTTCATTTCATAATAAGATTCAAAACATCATTTATTCTTGATATTATTAAGAGTGAAGGGATGTTAGTTGCATTTTTTTCTATGCCTTACAGGTAGAGAGGTGAGTTATGTAAGCTTCGGGCTCAAGCGTATTGCTTTCTTTTTCTTTCAGCTGATTTATTTTCTAAGTTTTTAGGGTCAGATTCTTCCTTTCACTATGAAACTTGGAGCATGTGGAGATAAACCCCTAGGGCAGGACTGGGAAAAACTGAAGCCCTCTGAATGCTGTGGACTCCAGATCTCATTACTCCCCTTCTAGCCTGCCTATAGAATCACGGGAGTAGTAGTTCATCAGTGTCTGGAAATCACAGGCCCTGCCTTGGAACTAGATGGTAGTATGAGAATTAAACACACCCTTAGTGGTGTAGTTATGGGAGTGGCAAAATGAGGACATCCCCCCCCCCATTAAGAATTCTCCTTCTTCCATAAATAATTCCTTCATTTTCCAAGGTTCTAGCATTGCAGGGAGTGAGATACCAAAAACCTTTTAAACTTAGAGTTCTTACGTTTCTTATGTACACATTCCCCGGGTAATTTTGCCTCTCCTTTTTCTCTGGATGCCCAGACAGTATTTCTAAATGCTCAGTTGAATTCTTGAGTTACTGCAATGCTAGATGTTGGGGGAATCAAATAAAAACCTTACGGGGGGGGGGGGGTAGCGGCAGTGTGCTTGTTTTGCACATGTATACACCTCACAGCTACATCCCGGCACACCCCTTCATATTTTCCTTTGAATGGACCAAGGGAGAAGATTACAAACAGAGCTCTGTTGATTCCTAGAGGGATTACTCTCTATTCATTTGCTTTATCTGTGCAGGGGGAAAAATATCAAACCCTTACTTTCTCTGCAGGCAAGTCTGTACCAACAGGCAAGCACAAAGCGTACAGCTATGAGCATTTCACAGGTGCCATACAGGTTTGCTTTGGTGTTACACTGATGCAATTAACCTACATAATTCCCCACAGATAGGGGGAAATTAACATTTTTACCAAAATTTAATATGCAGACTCTGAACTTTGGATTTCAGCTTTCAAGTTGTGAAGTTCAAATTGATTGCACCTTCATATTTTAGTTTCTAGGGGCCGCTGAGATGAATTCAGACATGCATTCTCAGATTAGATATCAGATATAAAAGGAATTCTTTATTCTTCAACAAAATCAAATTTACTATCTTGGCATAGAAAAAAAGGCACTTCAATTTTTTCCCCACTTATTTATCCAAGGTAATTTATGATTAAATTTTTGCATTAACCATTTTTCAATTTTCCGCTTTTGGAGATGAGGCAAAGGGTTGTATTTTGGCTACTCCTCCAGATTCTGTTGGTGAGAGTGATGCTGCCTTGTGCAATTTCCAGAGAGTTCTGGCATACCCTGTGGACCTGGGCATGGACTCCTGCTATGAAACCCAGAAAATGCAAAATACATACTTGTAATAGCTGTCTCAACCAGTGGTTGGCTTTCTCCATTTTGACTCTGGGCATAGACACTAACTATATACTCGACTGTAGGTTGCAGTCCCTCTATTGTAGCTTCAGTTTGTTCTGCAACAGAAGCCCAATAAAAAATTAATCACAAACAAAATTGATAGATGACTTTGATCTATTACAAATGAGTTTAGACCCCTTGTGTAGAAGCGTTCAGCTTTCTCTCAGGTGGAATAGCAACTTACTTTAGATGAAGTTGATAAAATGGGATAATTTATATATATAAAAAAAATTTCACATTCAAAAATTTCTTCAAAATGCTAAACATAGAAATCATTTTCTCTAGAGCCAATTTCAGCAGAATCTATTGTACACTGGGGACTATTTCTGAAAATATTTGCAAGAACAGAATGAGATATTCTAAATAAATGTCAGTAATAACTTCAGCAGCATTGTTTATAATGCTCTTAGGATGTGGTTTAATGTCTTCTGTTACAGCATGATGATAATACCTGCTCAGGATTGTAGAGAAGTTGTTCTTCTAGAACGGGTCATCCAATCCATGTGAAGTAGTTGTTTTATTTGTGCATCATACCTCAACCATCTTCACATGACAATTAGTAGAGTAATCACAGTGGGCAGCATCCCAGTGTGGGGCACAAGTTGTTTTTGAAAGCTTCTCAAGTTTCAGAATATACACGCACACATACACAAAGTGGCCTTAGGAATGTGGAACTAGCTACACGGTTCTTGAAGTCCTGGCCACTGAGTTTGGC
This sequence comes from Iguana delicatissima, assembly GCA_948472985.1. Taxonomy (NCBI): domain Eukaryota; kingdom Metazoa; phylum Chordata; class Lepidosauria; order Squamata; family Iguanidae; genus Iguana; species Iguana delicatissima. The sequence continues at coordinate 116,357 of CAOKZL010000579.1, read as the reverse complement.
CTCAGGTTTAGCACACCATTACTTTTACGTTATAGCTACACTGGTTTTAGATACTGTTGACACTATCATTAGCATTCATGGTGCCAGGTTCCCCTGAGCATTGCCTGAAGGTCATCATTTGCTTGTCCTGTGCTGTCCCTTCCATCTCTCCTTGACAGTAGCAAAGAGACAGGGGGACCTTTTTTCCACAGCCAATACCTCACAGCAAACAATCCAAGAAAAGCAGCCAGGGCTGACTGCACATTTTGGCTTTCTGTTGTTGTTGCTGTGTGCCTTTAAGTCACTTCCAACTTACGATGACCCTGAGGTAAACTTACCATGGGGTTTTCTGGAGCTGAGAGTGTATGATGCTCCCAAGGTCACCCAATGGGTTTCCGTGGCTAAATGGGGGAATCCAACCCTGATTTCCAGGGTTGTAGTCTTGCACTCAAAATGCTACACTACGTTGGCGCTCCTTTGGCTTGCTAGTTAAGGCAGAAATGATGGGACCACATTTCTTCAATTATAGTTCTGAGAAGCCATCTTATTTCCTGTTCCCAGATGGTATGTGCTCAAAGTTCTTACCTGCAGAGAGGACTCTGGTTTTTGTGGGGCCGTGGCCATCCTTAGGGGCAGCTGTCACTCTGTAGCCAGTAACTGGGGAAGAAGAAGGCTGCCACCGCACTGTGAGGCTGTTGTCTTGCACATCTGTTACTTGTAACTGGGATGGTGTATCAATCTCTGTATGTAAAGCATTGAAATGTGAATCAGTATTCGCCTTTCAGTCACTGCTCCCTACTTTTTTAAGTCTCCGTATAAATTCATCTATTATTCATTTTTTCCTTAATTTTTTTTTTGTATGCCCTATAATAAGAATTCTCTTGGTAAAATAGAAAATAAAACAGAGGGTTTTTTTTAAAAAAAAATTCCAATAAAGCAAGGATCAACAAAGCACCAAATACAAACAAGCATACTTGGAAAGGGCAACCTTTACAAAGCAAAGAACTAGAGATCAAAACCTGACAGTAATAAGCACTACAAGGAGGAAAGGGAATAAATTCCACAGAATTGGAGTTAACTCCCTCCCAGCGTGTTCTTGTATAATACTCTTATGGAAAATCTGAACCTGCCTGTCATAGATTTTTGTCTGGATTAGCTGGGAGAGACAGTTAAAATGAAAAAGGACCTTCTCTGTGGTGGACCCAGATTCCGGAATGCTGCTCTAAAGGCTGCATCTGCTGCCTACTGTGACAGCTGTTGAGTTTTAAATGCCAAGCTGAGATTATTATTTTTATTCACTCTGCAAATTAACAGTGATAACGTCTACCATTATAAAGCAACTATCATTGGTTTGACTGCTGCACTGATTCTTGTTTTTGAGTTTTCATTTTGCTTCTGCTCACTACTTATATTATTTTGAAAGTGACTCATTTATTCTGCTTCATTGACTTCAGTTGTGTCATCCAGGACCTAAAATTGAGACATAAACTTTGCAAGCAAATGAGACACGTATACAGTCCTCCCTTCATATTTTTGGGTTTGACGTTCCCGAATTTGATTATTCGTGAGGCACGCATGTGCCCTCCCCGCTTCTCCTCCTCCCATTCCCTTGCATTTTGCCAAGTGTGGAGAGGGAAGGCAAGCACACCCAGTCAAAAGGCAAGAGAATGGCGGGGGAGAAGGCATTTACATGCCTTCCTTTCCCTCTGAGCTCCTCCCTCCCATTCCCATTCAAGCTGCCCTGCGCAGAGAACATGCACCGAGGCAAAAGGCAAGAGAATGAGGTGGGAGGCCAGAAAGGGAATAGAAGAGGGAGCGCAGGGGGTAGTTATTCACAATTTTTGCACTTTTGCAAGGGTTCTGCATCCCAAACACTTGCAAAAGTGGAGGGGCCACTGTATACATATACCTCCTACGTGCAGATGCACGCTATATTCATCCTACAAATGCAGACACCATCAGTAAACAGAGTAAAAGGTCTATTCTATCCATGGTCAGTGTACTAGTGTGTTTTCCTGAAGCTTGGACATTCTAGGAAATCAATTCTGATCCTTGAGCCAAGGGGCTACTGGCACCTATAAGTTATCAGGTTTCTAAAAATTTTGCCCATTCTGCCAAACCATTTCCCACACCTTCCCTCGGTTTCACCTATCCTAAACTCCCCCCATCTCATGGACATCTCCCCTCCTAGCTAGGAGCAGAATTTCCATATTGATTTCTCCATGTTCAGAGGCAATAGACCCCTATATATCTCAATACAAGACACAGAGGCAAACAAGGCCTACATATCCTTTGTAGGTTTCCTAGACTCACCTGCCTAAGCTACTGTTGGACAAAAGAGTGCCTGACTAGATGAAGATAAATGTCAATATTTACTGTCTGAGCCATTTGTAGATGTTCTTATACAGGCTAATTAAAAGCACCAATATGTTACCCTCCAAAAGTAAATCAAGGAGCCATGGAGACCCAGGTCACTTTTTTGTATACTGCTGCAAACTACCTTGCACTCAGGAAGATATATGTTTTTTAGATAAGTCAGAAAGGCAGCATGAAGCTAAGAAATGGTCTTGCAAAAAGCTCTGTGTATACAAGGGGTAGAATCGCTTCTGAGGCAAACGGGGCGCATTGGTTTGTCTGCTTTACCTGTAGAGAGTAATTTGGGTCCTGGTCTTACCCATTCTGTAGTCAACAGTGACTGGTTTGCTGCTGGCAGGACTGTCTCCACGTCCAGTAACTGCGTAGACAGTGATGGTGTAGTCTGCTCCAGGCTTAAGGCCAGGGATGGTTGCAGTGGACACATGCCCAGGCACTGTGAATTCTTGAACAGGACCACTGCTCCCTGTGGGCAAAAATGCAAAAGAAACCAAGAATACGTCAGCAGAGAGGTATCCATAACCGCTTTTCATTATGAACAGTTTCAAGACAGCTTCTCCTAAGTATATTAAATCATCATAATTTTCAAAAAAAATTAAAAAAATTAAAGATAGTTGCCATGGGCAATTCGTGCCATATAGAATCAATTTGTTTTGAAATTCTGCCTTTAGCTCCAAGGCAAGATAGCCCATAAGGAAAAGACCCATCAACTCTGTACTCCACCTCTTAAGTATCCTAAAACCATCACTACAAAGGGAATATAAGAGCCATAGTAATTACTCAAAAGGCCTGAAACCTATTGTTTGTCCTGACTATAGCAGACCCATTGAATCAATTGAATCAATGCACAGAGTGACTCACCATTCAACAACTGATTCAATTGCTCTGTGTCAGCTTGGGACTAACCAAGAGATTCTGGCAAAGTTGAACTCATATTCTTCAGCAATTTCTTTTACATTCTCTCACTTGCATTTCTGTATTTCCACCTCTGAGGTTAGCCTCTCATGGCAGGCATCAGCCTCATACAGCACTAACCTGTTTCACCATACGTGATCCTGTAGTATCTAACAGTAACAGCGGGAGGCTCCCAGGAAATGACCAGGCTAGTGGGGCTGGTGGCAGTGACATGCAGGTCTCTGGGAACATCAGAAACTAGACAGAAGAGGATAGATATGAAAACAAGAGGAATCTCCCTAGACGATACAGATTTAGATAAGGTGTTGAAAGTAAATAAGAAAGGCATGTTAAGTAAGATTTATAAAATTCTATTGAACTTAGAAATGGAAAAAGAAATAATCAAAGATAATATGATATGATGTGCACAAGACCTAGGTAAATCTTTACCTCTAAGTCATTGGGAGAAAGTGTGGAAGCTAAATATAAAATTTACAGAAAGTAACAATTTGAAGGAAAACTTTATAAAAATTTATTACAGATGGTATCTCACTCCAGTCAGAATCGCTAGAATGAAGAAATACAAGTCACCGGCAAACTGCTGGAAATGTCAAACGGTGGGTTCATTCTTCCACTGTTGGTGGAAGTGTAAGGAAGCACAAAAATTTTGGTTACAAGTCCACGAACAGATGGTTAAATGTTTAAAAACCAGGTTTCCAATTTCAGCTGAGATATTTCTATTGAATATGTTTGATGGTATAGAGGAGAGGGTAAGAAAGAAGCATTGGAGAATTATTTGTTACATGGTTTATGCAGCAAGGATCATGTTCGCAAAGAAATGGAAAGAACCAGCCATTCCAACAATAGAAGATTGGACCAACAAACTACATGATTTGGCTGAAATGGACAAGCTTACGTTAAAGTTAGCGAACCAGAGCAAGAAGAAATTTAAGGAGGAAAGGGACATTCTGAACCCTCTATGGGAGGGACAATGGGGTGACCTTGCTCTGATTGGTCTATATGAATGATTATATTAGGTATGGGTTTGAAATTAGGAGTTCGTCGGAAAGAGAAAATAAATCGGATTGGGTTACAGGGATTAAATGCGATAAAGAGTAATGTTTGTGGTAGATAATATGTATTAGCAGGATGATATAGATAGGAAAGCAATATGTCCAACTGGTTTAAGAGAGGAAGTTAATGAATGAGAGGAATACTGAATGAAAATGTATGTGGTAGTCATATTAGGAAAATACCGATTGTCGAGCTAAAAAAAAAATTTAGTAATAACTAAGAATTTTAAGTTATATTGTACTTTAGTATAGAGTATTGTAGGTGGTTGTGTGTGCAGCGTGTGTTTCTTTTTCTTTTGTACTTTGTTTCTGTTTTTGTTGTTTTGTGATTTGGTTTTGTGTGTGTATAGGGTTGGGGGTGATGTGGGCAGGAGAAATCGCCCATAGCATTGTGTTGTATTGGCCTCAATTATTATACGTCATTGTCGGAGATCGAATATTACGAAGAACTACTGTTGAGGCTTCATGGATTTGTATTGTGTTGGAGAATGTATGTAATTGTTTTTCTTTTCTAATGTGAATTTAATAAACTTTATTTTTAATAATAAAAAAAAAGAAACTAGACAGAAGAGTTTTAAAAAACAGAAGTGTTAGCAATAGTTCTCCTTAAACTTACTAGCATTTCACCCAACGTATGATACAACACAGGTGGACACAGTACTGCCTTTAACATCTTGTTGGATCACAACTCCCAGCAACCCCATTTTGCAGCTTGTCTGGTGTCATTTTTTTCCCCCAATTTTGGACAAGAAACGACCCAGAATTTTTTTAAAGAGGGGGTTGGGAGCTTGTAAAGTCCATGAGCAGTGCTTTCCCCATCCTTGCGGAAGAGGGACACAGAGGACAAGATCATCTCCATAAAAGTTAACTGGATAAAATGTATCTAGTGTAATGTTTTCCACATTTGGAAGTTTCATCTAAGTTTGGTTTGCTTCCTCTTCCTCACAGTCAAACTTTCTATCTCTTACCCGAGAGCAAGAGATGAGACCAAAGCTGTAATGCTTTCCATTGTGTAAGTGGGTGATTTGGGGAAATTTATTTATTTGTCTAAGATATTTCTCTGTCGCCTCCCAGGCCACAAGGGCTCCAGAGGGGATGAAGAAGCAAAAGCAATGAAAACAGCACAAAGATAAAAACATTTTTAAAACACGATAAAACATTCTTTTAAAACTTTTTTTTAAAAAAATCTAACAAACCTAGAACAAAATTTTAGAACAATTAGAACAGAATATTAGTTTCAATGAAAAATTACTCCCTTTGAGCTGTCCTCAGGAACTTTCATCTGTCTTTTATTTATCTCTTGGCCCCTTACCTGTACTTTGGTGTCCAATCAAGGGCAAGCTCTCCTCTTTGCCATTGAAGGCAGAAATGCTGACCACATACTCTGAGCCTGGAACCAGGTCAGTGAGAGTGATGGAATTGCGAGATGGCGCAATGCGGAGCTCCTTGGGTCGGCCTCCACCTTGCTCCAGGTAATGGCGGAATTTGTAGCCAGTGATGGGAGCACGAGGGGCAATCCAGTGGACAGTGAAAGAGTGGGCTGTCATTTCTGAGAAGTCCAGCCCGGTTGGAGAATCAATGCCTATTTTTTGCAAGAAAAATGAAGCAGACATACATCAGATGAACAACTGATGAATTCCTTTTTGGAAGGCAAAAAAGCCCTGTGCATAAATGTTAAACACACTGAGACCAGCCAAAATAGGTGCTTTCTTGATAGATAAAAACAAAGGCCATACTAGCTTATGTACACTAGCTTCAAGCATCAAACCGCACCTCCATTTGCAGAAAGAACAGTAACAATGATTGATTCACTGGGTCTGTTTGGTGGGACTAACAGTTGGTTTTCATTGTATGATTGTCAGCTAACAAGAGATAACATCACTCCTTTTTGTGGTATAATTAGCATTTTGTTTATTTTTATAGTTATAGGTGCTGGTCTCACTAAATGAAGACATATAGTATCATTCATGCTGCTCAAAGAAGAATGTTTACATCTTTTCAAAGCCACTAAAAATAGATACCTTAGTAATTTTGGGGGAAATACGGAAGTCAAATATTAAAATTAATTACTTCGAAGAGCCCTGGAATACATCTGGAGCCCTGGAATACTATGTAACTAATTTGGAAAGTTACTCTAAAAATGTGCCAAGCTCTGCAATGTCTCTAGTGCTCAAATGTAAAAACAAATAAACTCAAATTACAACTCAGCAGATGACACTGGGGTCTTACACTGGGTCACATCTCTATCTATCAAATGTGACTCTACATAGCCATCTCTGAATTAAGACAGCAATAGTACCTAGGACAGAGCTTAAATAAATTTAAAAAGCAAAATCTCTCCCCAAAGATAGGAACGGACGCAGTTTCTCTACACACAAAAGTAAAAATGATCTTCAGTATTTTTTCAAACAGATTTGAAAGGGATACGTACTAGCAACATGGACCTCTCTTCTTAAAGAGAAACTATACGAAAGAGAAACCATTTCAGTACTTTTTATTTTACAAACCTGTTTTCTGCTCTCCGCTCAGAGGTTTACTCTCATGTTGTTCATACACGCTGTAGACTCTGATCAAATACACAGTGCCAGGGAGGAGATCTGAAGGTTTAAAACAACAACAGTTTAAAGTTTCTCAGTTATAGAATTGGGGGCGGGGGTGGCTACAAATCTCAGCTTTTTGTCCGGAAGAGTACCTCAGCCAGACTGTGATTACGGCCTGACTGATAAAAGGTGCTGGATATTGTTAATTGTGCTGAAGTTGCTGGATTTAGGGATGTTTGAGTTTTTAATTATGTATTTTAACTTTGTTTTAACTCTTCTTGATCATTTAATTGTGTAACAACTTTTGTATTCCATGGTTTTTAACGATGTCTCATTAATTGTTGTAAGCCACTTTTGAGTCCCAACCTGGACAAAAAGTAGGCATGAGTAAAGATGAGGATGACTGTTTGCTTAGCAAGTATGACTGCAAAATCTGAGTGTACAAAAAGGCCTCAATGTTATTCCAAGAGAACACTCAATAATAATATCTCCTGAAAGAAAAGTGTTCCCTCTGTCCTTTAAAAAAAGTAACTTGGATTTTCTAACATGTAACATCTCCTCCCTATGCATCCTGCCCACATATCCATAGCCTTCTTTTTCTGCCCACAACTTCCTTTTTTGCAAGGGCATAATTTAGATATTTGGCATACGGTCATTCGTTCCCTACAAAATGCTTCCATCTAGGGTTCTTCTTCTCTTTATTGATAAACTGTATTGAAACATGTACAATCTCTGCATTAACAATTTTTTATTATTTTATTTTATTTTTTTAAGGCCTAAATAAACTGCATACTGGTCAAAAATGTAAATACCAGCAATGGAATTGTTTTTCTGAAGCCTGTATAGGAAAAATGTCAATGTCTCTTTAGTGTCTGACCTTCATTTTGAATTATGCCCAGCAGGTCACTGACTGTTACCTCCTACTGTTTGGAAGCTAACAAATTGTTTCCAAAATGCCTCTCTTTCCAAAGGGAAGTGTTGTGTGCCAAATCTGTTTTCCATCCTCTACAACAGGGATGGAAGTCACAAAGCTCTCCATGCGTTGGTGGACTACTATTGCCAGCAGCCTTAGCCAGCATAGGCAAGGGTAAGAATTGCTACAAGCTGCAGTCCAACATCTGGAGGGTCATGTGTGATTCCTACACATGCTCTACAACCACCGTTCTCTCTTTATTTCTGATTCTGCTTTCCCCACAGTAAAAATCTGCGAAACCATTTACACAATTTGATTTTATATTTTAAGTCACTGGTTAGTTTCCCGCCTGTAACTTCACTGGAACAAACTGACATATTGAAATCTTCCTGTATTACTTAATACATTCAATTTTTTATATCAATCTTAACTTTTCACTGGCCCTACTAAAAGCCAATGTGGGATAGTGATGACTTGACAATTGGACTTTAACTCTGGAGACCAGGATTCAATTCCCTGCTTGGTCATGAAAACCCACTGGGTGAGCTTGGGGTACATCACACACAGTCAACCCCAGAAAACCCCATAATAGGTTTGCTTTAGGGTTGCCATAAGTCGGAAACAACTTGAAGGCACACAACAATCACCAAGAGCAAGCAGCAATCTGAAAATTCAGTTCATGCCAATATAAATGTTCTCTCCAGACACAAAATGTTACCCACAATTCTCTCTTTCAAGAAAGAAAAGCAAGAAACAAGCCACTGTTCAAGTTCTACATCTGTCAATAAAATAGGGGACAAGGAATGCATAGCCGTGTCTGGTAAAAACGGGAAACACTACCAGTAGAAAATGTTCATTTACCTGAAATTTCAGAGGGCCTCTCTGAAAAGACTGAGGTTGGGAATTTGGCAACTACTGTTGTTCCATCAGGCCAAATGAAACAGCCAATCTGTCTGACAAGAATTAAAATGTCTATGGCATAGCTGAACAATATATATTAGCCTCTTACTTGTTAAAACCACTGCATTGTCAGAAGGAGAGATGGACAGCTCTGTAACATCCTCCTCACTCTTCACAGGTGAGTAACGGACAAGGAAGCTGGTCAATTCAATGGATGTTGGCGGGGTCCAAGTTACTCTTATAGTGTCAGGTCCCACATTGGTGAAGCGTAGATCAGTGGGAGGAGGAACAGCTGGATTTAAAGGAGATGGTGTTTATTATTTGGAGAGGAGAAAGTCTGATTCAACAGTAGATCAAAAATATACAATGTCATGCAAAGAAACCATGAATCGATATTACTGAGTCCAATCCATGCAAACACACTACTAATATAAAATGTCTCATTCCACTAAAGTTAAAATTGCTGTAATGTTTCATTCCATGAAAGTAAGGCTAGTGTAAAAGCACTTTTAACTTCTTGGTCCATTAATCATAGATACTAAACCAGTATCAAACAGAGAAGCTAAATTTGCTTTGCACACAAAAGTTTTAAAAAGTAATTTCTTTCATAACACTAACATGCACACAGATCAAAGGGCGACTCACAGCTGTGAAGTCTCTGGGACTCTACAACTCCTTTTATGATAAAAGGCTGTAAAGTCTCTATTCAGCTAAGATAAACACAGTCTTCCATGCATTTCAGATCATTTTCTGTGCATGCACAGAGAACTTTCACAGGCTGCCATGCGTGTCACTAGCACGAGTTCTGAGGATGATTTCTTCCCCTCAGTTGAACACTTGGGCCACTGCAGTAACAGCACACTGAGTCAGAATTAAGATAAAGAACTCAAAAGAGTTTTAATCCACTGCCCAATTATTCACTTGGTTTCCACTGTGATGGAGCTCAGAGGGTCAGTGTGCTCCCAAAGAGTTAATGCTGCTTGATTTCAAGAAGTGAGTTCCAGTCCAGCTTAGATACAGACTATAAAATGGTCATCAATAATGGAATCCTGTAAGAATGACTATTAAAGAGAATTATTTTTACATGTCTGAACATCTCCTAAAGCCAAATGAATTAGAGTCTGCTGAGATACTGAGACTTGTAACTGAGATGTAGGCTGCAAAGCCCAAATGCAGACTCTGCTGGCGATGCAAAAAGGAAACTGTGTAAAGCTATGTTTCTGTTCCCCTTTCACAACTAAAACAAGAAATGCCCATTTCTTCTATGAGGAAGACAGAGTCATCCAAGGAGCTAGTGACAGCATGAAACAACACTCTAACACAGTAGTTCTTCAACAATCACCAGTTTGTTGAGTCAGCGTAGTGGGCGCACTCTCTCCACCATTAATGAGTGTGATTACGCTGATCTCATAATCAATGCCCGGCTCCAGGCCTGTGACCGTGTAGTATCCTACTGAAGAGTCCACAAAATCTTCAAAAATGGGGACACTCTCTCCTGCTGCCACTACCGTGATGCGGTAGCCAATAATGGCGGAGGCGTTTAGTGGGGTCCACCTCAGGGCGATGCTTGTATCGGTTATGTCAACAAAGCTTAAGTCAGTGAGCTGGGGCACCTCTATCAAGTTAGAGAGTGAAACAGAGAAGCAAAGATGAACAAAAGCAAAACACAACAACAAGAAGGAAGAGAGAGAAAACAGCAGTGATTGTCAGGTCACGTGAATTAAAAACAAAGCGCACAGTAATTACGGTGATATGTAATTTTTTCCTTATCAGGAATTAAAGCCACCATTTACAGTCCATAGCCATTGGCTATAGATCTAACCTCTCATAATTTCTGCAAAAATCATTTCTTTTAGACATCAGGAGGGATGCTTTTCAGAATTTTCAGCTCAATCCTCTGAAACTCTTTGGCAACCAGTATGCATGCAGGATGAGGTGGAAATGGCTGCCATTTCAACACATGTAAGGAAAGAAAAGTTGAGTTCCTGATAGTCTGTTTCTCTGAATAATTATTAACTTGACAAGAATGCACAAACCCTTATGACCTATTCCTTTAATTCCATGTTGTTGCAAGTTTAATTCTTTAATTGTGAACATCCAGGTGCCAATATTTTATTCTCCTCGTAAAATCATCAGCAGTTAATAACAAGTTGCCTGGATTTTCTACATGGAACGTACAGAATTGTTGGGTTCAGAATGTTTTGCCCGACGCAGCAGTGGCTCAAAGCTATGGGTTTGCCCAGTAAAATACTGTCCTTTGCTCAAGACTGTGAACTAGAATTTATTCTAACAGAACATCAATTATATTCTGAAGTAAAATAAACTACGAAATCAAATGGGCAGCTAATGGCCTACAAGGAAGTGATGCAGCTGGCACCAGTATTTGTACGGACAGGTACAAGGAGGGAGCCACCCAATGCTCAACCACATTAAGATGTAAACCCACAAGCACTGGGAATGCAATCAAGAGCTTCAGCTAGTTCAGTGGTTCTCAACCTGTGGGTCCCCAGATGTTTGTGGACTTCAGCTCCCAGAAGCCCCAGCCACTATGGTCAATGCTCAGGGCTTCTGGGAGCTGAAGTCCAAAAACATCTGGGGACCCACAGGTTGAGAACCACTGAGCTAGTTGGTCAGCATCCTTCCCTCTTCTGTTAAAATCAGTATAACAAAAGCAAATATTGCTTATCTACTGGTTTCACCTGGATTTATGATTTATGCCACAGACTTTCATTTTATGAACTTCACTAATCCAGGAAAGCCATTCTCTCCTAAGTGTGAGTTTTTCCAAGTGTCCTTAAATGTCAAACAAGCCAGCCCTAAAAGTTCCTTTCTTCTAAGGGTAATTTCAAGAATTTGCCTTCATAGGTTGTTTTTGAAAACAGGGCCAAGTGTGTGTGTGTGTGTGTGTATACACATACACACACACACACTTCACACCACAGTTTGAAGAACAGAAATACCAAATAACATTTGAATGAGCTTCAGCTGGACCAAAACCAGATGATGGGTGACTGAAGTAGACTGAAGTCCTACTTCTCATCACTGCAGATAGGCACAGCTTTAACACCTTTGGGTAAATATGGTGTAATGCCTAGTAGAGCAAAGTGTGGATGCATGGGAAAAGGGAGACTGACCACATAAAGGCTGTTAGAATAGTCATTGTGCATTTTGCTCAGTTCAAGGCCCTTTTCGCACACCACCTCCAATGTGAAATGGCCACGGGATGGCCATGGGATTGCGACAACAGCTCTGCATGATGTCATCGCCATCCTGTGGCCATCCCATCGCAGTTGCAGGTTAAATCATGTTCGGGTTTCTCTTGAACATGACCTGCAATTGCGGAGTCCTCCGCATCCCTCCCGCACTTACCGGTCATGTGGAGCGTCAGGAAGTGCAATGGCTGCACTTCCTTCCCTAGCACCGCCTGGGAAACTGCCAGGGGGCTGCGCTGCAGAAGGGAGGAGCTGAGCCACTGCACTTTCTCCCATCCAGCAGGCAGTCAGTGCGGAAGGAGAGCACAGCAGATGCAATTCCTTCCCGGGAGAAGTTTTCCCAGGATCGCCACATGATGGCTCCAGGAGAAAGGTAACGTGCGAAAAGGGCCCAACTGGGAGCAGCAAGGAAAGGGTATAGTATGGTAGTGTAGTGTAGTAATCTTGTGTAGTATAGTAATCATTTCGATGACAACAAGTGTATCCGAACATGTCTGCATCTGATACAAACATAATTTTGATGAATAAGAACCCCTTTGATTCTGTTATGGAAAACCACTCATAGGTATTGCGCAGAACTGAAGAGAAAATGTCCATTTTTATCTAAATAACCACTTATCTTAATCAGATGTGATTATCATATCACCTGTAAAAAAGCACCAAAAGACATAACATGCCTTTTCAGTACTTCTTTGCTTCAGACAGTGGCATTGGGTTAAAGCCTTGACGGGAATTAAATAATACCCAGCGTGTTAGTCCCCCAAAGGAGCAAAAGAGCAACTCAGCCCAAGCACAGGAACGTCAAACAGCCTTAAAGCAAGCATCCGTCCAATGCAGGAGCCAGAAGCCATTTTGTGGTATAGCAAAAATAAGAAACAATCCCTTATGGTATGTTTGAGGTTCTCAAGCACTACAAACACAGTGCTAGACTGAAACATCCCAGATCATCCTCTTCAGCAACACAAGGGGGCACAGAATAGATTTCTGATTCTAACACAGACTTCTGTGTATACAGCAAGAACAAGGAAGTGCCTTTTAGTCAGCTGCACTTGCAATCATACATATAGGTATCTAAGAATCATTCCCACTGTCTACACAGTAGGGTTTGCTTCTGGTTAAAAACAGGAAAGTTCAGCCTCTGTGTTTGCTTATGGATCAGTTAGACTGGCTGAGAGCACTGAGTTAGATTACTTTACATTTCATGAGCTCTGTGATCTATGTGGGAACAGCTGAAAATTTAGATAGGATACCTGGGGAGCGTCATGAGAAGAAAACTCTGGTTTGGGACAGCAGCTGACAACATGTTCACATGTTATAATTTGCAGGTTTCACTAAACAGTTCCCACCATTTGTGAGGCTGAGCCTACTGGAATCTTTCCAAGCATCTGGGACTCTGTTTTCCACAGCAATGGGTAACATCAGCTAAACTGACAATGGCCTTTGCTTCAGGGTTCTGTACGCTTCTAGCCCTGGGTGTCTACTAACTAATACAATAAAACAGATCCTGCAAAGTATAACAGATGACTAAATAATGATTAATGATTCATTTTCAACACTTTAGAAAGTTACTTTTTTGAACTAAAACTCCCAGGATCCCACCATCAACATATCCACTGGCCATACTGTTGTGGTGGTAGAGATTCTGCAACTCAGAGTTCAAAAAGTAACTTTTCCATACTGTTCATTTCTGTGGAATCCAATATGCTCAGGCACCATTAACTTAAGGCTAATGGATTCACCACTGTCTTATACCAAGGCAAGACAAAACTGCATTAAGTATATAACTAATATATGTAGCACTTAAACTCTTCACGCTAATTTCAGTGCCCAAGGATAAGATCCTAAGCATAGTTGTGTTTGTATTTGTGCTTTAGCTTGTCTGTCAACTTATGGTGACCGAAACACAGCCTACAGCACCTGGTAAGTATAATTACTTAGCAAGTCTAATTACTTGCATATAATCAGAGATCAGAGTAAAAAGGATCAACACAAAAATCTTCACTGGAAAGCAAGCTTCCTTGTGTACGTAAACTTTGTAGAACTACCCCCTAGGAAGACCAAACAGTGCTGTTCCACAGCCTAGGTCTTTTATTTTACCTTGTGTAATGGTATCCGAGATGGGCAGGCTCTCCTGGTTATCTTTGACTGTATAAACACTGACGTTATATTCCACACCAGGACTCAGATGTTCAAAGATGCAGGAGGTTTGGTCTGCACCAACTACTTCCTCTAGAGTGTAGCCTTGCTGCCCATTGGTAGGGACGGTAGTAATTCTGTAGCCGGTGATATCTAAAGCAAAGTAGTACAAGATTAAGCTGACCACCCATACTGTACAATCTGGGGGCAGCTATTCAAATATAGTAAATGACCGTAATACTGAGAACATGACAGCAAGAATTCTCTTTACCAAGTATATCGCAGAAGGCTGCAATGTCGCCAATAAAGATGGATCAAAGATTAAATTAGATCTATTCACTGAAAACAAGGGTAGCTCCAGAATGTGAGTTTGTACTCCACACGTGCGAATGTGTGTCCACTTGTCCATACATACATTCATAGATATTCCACTTTGAGAAAGCCAGGATAGGTCCATATTTCTTGAAACACTTCTTCCAAGACTCCATACTCTGACTAGTGTCAAATATTAGATTAAGTTAGCAGACCACTGGTTATTGAGTGTGTTCTGAATCTGAAAAATCTTTTACCACTGACCAATGCCAGTTCAGTTTTTCTCTGCCACAAACCGGTGGTGCAGAGCCAACAAATCATGATCATTATCCACTGAATTTGGGATAAAGTGTTCAAATGGTTCCACTTTTCCTACCTAAACATTAGAATCTAAATTTACAAATGTGCTGCAATATAATCCCTGAACTGTTGAAAAAAAGAATTTCATTTTTAAAAAAAAAACAGAACTCTAAGACATAGAATAGGAACTGTTCCAGTACTCTGCTTAAGGAACGAAAAAAGAGATGATAAAAACCAGGGTTGAATTCTGCTCCATTCTGCAAACACTATATTTTCTTAAGTCAGGTGTGGGCAACTGTGGGGAGCTAGGGAGCCAAATTGTTCTCCAAGGAAACTATGGGGAGGGGGCCACACTCAACGCTGCACCCTTTCAAGCAAAAAAATTCAAAAATTTTGTTTTCCCCAAGTGCCCTCTGAAAGCCTGTGAAGCAACCTCACTGCATCTGTGACTTTTGGGAATGGGGGGCAATAGGGGAGGACTTTTTTAAAAAAAAAAAATTCTAGGCTACTTCCTGGTAAGAAAAAAAGCTTCTCTTCAGCCTAAGATGGCCCAGGGAAACAAAAAACATGGCAAAATTGCCCACATACCCCTTAGAGGGGCTTGGGGGGCAAAACATTAAAAAAAAAGAATGCTGGGAGTCCTAACAATTGATGCTACCCACAGGATGTACTTTCCCCATCCTTAAGAGAATATCTCTCAGTGATGCAGCTCAGTTTTTGAAACAGAGTCCTTCTGCAAAAAAGTGAGTCTTCTAATCGTTTCAGCAATTTCCCAGAAACTGTACTGCACATGATATACTCCGGTTTTGGTTAACAGCAGCTTTGGGAGTGTCAACTCAGCTAACCTCTCTACAGAGACCTAGAGCACTGAAACAAAAAGGAAATTCCTGGCAAATGTAAATACCTGGACTTGTGCTTCTTTCCCAAGAGACAGTGAGGACTCCAGTGTCAGGGTTAGAATCAAGATGCAAGTTGGTTGGTGGTGACAGAGCTGTAAGAAATAAAAAACAATGTTTTAAGATTTCTCTGGACAATGCAAGAGCAACCTTAAAAAGGGTTTTGAAGAGACAAGTCTTACAACTTGTTGCTGATGAGTTCACTGAATTCTCTCTCTAAACTCACTGCATCTTTTGGGATGGATGCAGATTTAGGTGCATGCAACTTGTTTGGCTGAAATGGCTTTCCCCACCTCCTTTCCCCAAGGCAGCCTCCCAGAAATGCACCAAAGAGGCTTGAGGGAGCATGCTGAATGGGAGAGCTGTGATGGAAGGCAGGGAGAACACCTCCCAAACCAGGTGGCTGCTCCACTAGGCTGCCTATGCTGTGCGTCCTCCATGAGGGCCCTTGGTCCCTAAAGTGTTATGGGAGAAAACAGGCCCATGTCAACAGAAAACATGGCCACACAGTCACATGACTTGAATGCAGAAAATCAGATGTCTGCATGATTTATTTCACTAAGAAATTATTTCAAAATTATTAAAAAATGATTCCACTGATTTCAGTGAGGATATAAGCGAGGAATAAATAACTTTGAATTCAGAATAGTACTGACTATTAAATGAATGTTAAATTAGTCATACGTGTAACTACTGTTCTGATAATTGGAGCATCCCTCTCTTGACCATCTGTGAGGACTGTGATGCTGTAGATATATTCAACACCAGGAGTCAGGCCCGATATCACAATACTCCCAGATTCAGAGATGACTTCTCTTGGAGCTTCGCCACCTTGGCTTGGTCGCACACCCAGCTATTTTTAGAAAAGAAAGAATTGTTTGCTGTCATATGAGTGATATTGTGTCATACAGATCACTGACACTATATATGAGTGTAACTTTCTGCTACTGGTACTACCAATCAGGATTTTCATTTTGCACAGGTATACACATTATGAAACTCAGCTTTCAGGTATTCTAGGTTTTCATTTGCCAGATGCAGGTATGTAATGACTATGCATGACTAGAGAAAAAGCTTTGGAAATGTGAAGGAAATCAAAATGATCTGAGCTACAGCTGCAAGAAGAAATGCTCTGGAATTCAAACATATTAAGTTTGGACTCCATAAATTCAGCTTCTCCTAGAAATGCAGCACTACGTTGGGAAAAGGTATCTCTCACCTGACATTATCCTGCTAAATGGGAACGAAAAGAATTGATATTCTGGCAGTGGCAACTGGTATTTCCCAAATCACTGGGAGGGCAAATCTTCTCTGAGTTTTAATCAGAGCCTGAAAGGAGCTATCCAAAGTACTGAATTCTATCTCAAAAATATATCCAGCACCAGCAACTTGGTTATATCCTTTAAAGCTTGGACTAAAACCCAGATTAGATTCACTGACCTCATTCACATGGAAGACACTACCTGCTACAGCAAAATTGGAACCCCTTCTATTAAGTATATGACTTGAAGGCAGAAGGCGGAGCTAGTATCCCATGTGTAGTTTTACATTCCTTTACTCAGCTATCAGTTCTTTGTCCACTGCCTCTGCTGGCCCTTCTCTGATCTCTTTCTTCTTCTCATTTGCTTTCGGTAGCTCTATCATTAGGTACAGAGAGGTAGCCACCTCCCGTAGCAGATTTGGGACTACCATAAAAGACCTACAAATTGTTAGTGATATAATTTGTTATGATTGTATGTGTGCCAAGGCCTTAACTCTGAGGAATGAGGAAGGGGACATACCCTGCTCTGCCTCAGGCAGGACTTCTTAACCATGTTAATTCTAACTAAAATACTTCAAAGTTTGCGAAATGCCAAGTAACACACTATTGTTCATTCTGGGCAGAGAATCAGAGTTTCTGTAGAACATCATTGGCAGTTTTCTGGTGCAAACACTACCTGATCTACCAATGATTAACAAGAGACATCTTATGGACACTGGGGCAAAGTTCCCTCCCAGGCTACGAGGCCACAAAGTAGGACATCAAACACTACACAGCGTTTTCACAACCTCATTTCATCAGGAGGTTTCAAGTGTGTGCACTTGTGCTTGTTAAAAATTTCCTGCTACTTTCTTCTTTCCTTTCCTTTCCTTTCCTTTCCTCTCCTTTCCTTTCCTTTCCTCTTTCTTTCTTTCTTGTTTTATTTTGTTTACTGTTTTAGGGAATTATATTTAAACTTAGAGTTTGAACTACAAATTATATCCACTGCAAATTTCACTTAAACGCTACCTCAGGAGTGTGTGTGTGAGCGTATTCATTTGAGAAGCAAGAAAAAAAGTCAGTCTGGGCATGATTATCCATTTCTCAGAGTCACCGTGGGGCCTGATTTGATTTCAGTCACCTTAACTATGATCATTCTATAATTCCTGAGGCCCTTGCACTCTACACAGTTATAGCACTATGATTCCATTTCAACTGTTGTGGCTACGTTGTATCAGATGCTGGGGTTTGTACAGCATGGTCAAAGACACCAGGAGAGTTCTCTAGCTCAGAGTTCTAATTGCTCTTCCTAAACTACCAATCCCAGGATTCCATGGGATGGTGCCATGGCAGTTAAAGTAGAAACAGAGAGCTATAATTGTGTAGATATGCATCATACAGTGCCCAGCCACCACACAAAATGATACTACATGTTTCCAAATAAACATTAGTTATTAGTGATATATTCTAGAGCAGGGATGAGGATCATGTCTCTCCAGATGTTGACAGAATATACCTCCCATCATTGCCACTACCAGATGTGCTGACTAGGGCAGATGAGAGCTGCAGCCCAACATCTGGAAGGCCACATGTTCCCCAGTCCTCTTCTAAAGCAAGGGATGCCTTCTCCACTGAGCTTGCTTGACTTTAAGTCTTGTCACAGTTAGATGATGAAACACAAGGAGGCTGGGAGATGTGGAACTGTTCTCCTACCTTAAAACCAATCCTTGGTGCAGGTGTCCAGGTAATTACAATAGACGTCTCTGTCACCTCAGTGTTATAATGAGGAACTGAACCCATGGGTTGCACTGTAAAATAAAACAACAAACCAGGTATTCGGTTAAGAGGTGCAAGTTCCTTAAAGATACCATCTTATCACATACTGTGCCATCAGTTCTGATTTAGTCATGAAAACAGCATTGTCTCTGTAGGGCTTCTATTAACTTCTCGTAGCTTCTTCTATTAACAATAGTTTTTATTTATGTATTTTTTTAAAGGAATATCAAATAATCTTTTGCAGATTCTCCAGTTTTGAATGGAAAAGTTTCTATTAGGCATCATGTGGCCACCCTCATATCCTCATTCTCCTCCTGAATTTAATATTCTCTCAGAGAAGGAAAAATGAAAGGGAACTGGAAGTTGAAAGCTTAGGAGTGGGAAGGCATTTCCATCAGTTCATAAACCCTCTGGGACAAACTTCATGGACCTTTCTGTAGCCTTAGGATGGTCTGGAGAATTACATATACAGAAAATTGGTAAAGAATGAATAATCATGCAGTTTTCTTGAAGACCATATTATGCATTGTTTCCTTAATTCCTAAACAGATGGTCTTCAAGCAAAGATAATCTGTGGATAGGTAGGGGGTTGGATTAAATGACCCTTGTGATTCTTTCTATGAAAACACATGGCTCTCTGGAGGATGGAGAAGTCAGTTTCTTCTCCTTGGCAGTCACATCCTCTGTGTTCTTATTATGGTGGGAGTGTTATCACCCTCCCCTCTTTCTTACAAGAAGAAGAGTTATTATGTCAGGGCAGAGAAAATGGGAATGACAGAAGGAGAGAGAGACAGACAGACAGAGACAGAGATGGAAAAACTCTGCCACAATGGCAATTTAGCTCCTCTCCCCTGCTGCCCCCAGGCCCCAGCAGGCCAAACACAGTTCTCTGGTCAGGGTGGAGACAGAGTGATGCCTAGTATTTTTCTCCAGCTCTCATTGGTTCCTTTGCTGCTGTGGCAACTGCCCATCCTTCTCATGGCTGCCTCATGTCCTGGGTAACCCCCCCAGGTCTTTGTGGTGGGCATATCATGGAGGCTCATCCACTTCAACACATTCGTTTACATAAATGAATCTGTAATAATCCCAAACCAGCTCCGGAGAGCAAAACAAGAAACGACTCTCATTTTGTGGACACAAGAAGGAAGCAGCACGTTGCTTTCCACCTTCATTTGCAAAGTTGTTGAGTGCATCTGATGATCTACTTCAGCCTCAAAGTAACCTCAAAGTACCACCCATCACAGCAATCAAAAGCAGAATGAAGGACTCCTTGTCTCTGCAAACCAGGTGAAATGTTGCACATTTGGAATAAAAATCCTTACTTAACTGTCTCTGAAAGTCCATCTGCTTGGACCCCCCACTTATTGGGCAACAACAGGCTCAGATATTCACCCAAATGCACCTAATCAAATATGACGTAGTTCCAAAGTAAGCCTGGTGAGGCAATTGAGGGAACAGAAGAATGTAGTGGGATTTTTTTTCAAGATCAAGAGCTACATTAAGAGAAAAAACCAAACACTCTGTCCTTCCCACACAGATGATAGGGACAACTCCTCATATAAAGATGTTGTGTGTTCATGGTTCCTTCTGGTTTTATTTGTGCAAGTTCTACAGCACATCTGAATCACAGCTTGCTATCACTTCCACCAGACAAGAATGACTCCATTGAAGAAAAAAAAAACTGAAAACAAACCCCGGAATATTAATAGGTATGTTATTTGGAACTTAGTTACCAGGTACATTTTACTTGGAACAGGCACAAGCCAAAAGACAGCTAGTAAAACACTGGGGAAACCTTGATATGAACCAACAGTTTCTGAAGTCATAAAATTTCTATGCCTCTGAAAAAGATCTGTCTCTTCTATTTGTATGCCGAGTTCTTTATCTACTATAGTTTTAGCCCTATTCCAAAACCAGAAGGTTAGATGGCTTGTCCATTCTATGGATCAACAATAATGCACTGGGCCATCAGGGTCTATGCAGGAGTGTGCATCACGTGACCTTCCAAGACAAAGGCAGCCCACCAATCCTCTCTCTTAGCAACAGAAAATGGAAAACACTTCTTTTCAGGGCTTCACTTGCTGCATTTTTGCAATCCTAGCAAGGCAGTAATCTCCCTTATCCTACTTTTCCCCTCATAATTCGAGTACTGGGCAGGAGTTAAAAATGGGTGGCAAAGTATACACTGGTTGTTGTGTGCCCTGAAGTTGTTTTCAATTTATGGTGGTTCTAAGAGAAACCTATTATGGAGTTTTCTTGGCCAGATTGGTTCAGAGGGGATTTACCTTGGCCTTCCGCTGAACCTGAGAGAGCACGACTTGCCCAAGATCACTTAGTGGGTTTCTATGGCCAAGCAGGGATTCAAATTCTGGTTTCCAGAGCTGTAGTTCAACTATCATACCACTACACCATGTTGACTCTGTCGACACTATGGACTACTAGAAAAAGGTTACTTGGCACAGTTAAAGGGACTTTTAGGGCACAGGATAAAACTGTATTTTTGTTTTTTTGCCACTTTAAAAAATACTTTGTTGATGAACATATGTGACATAGCATCCGGAATCAGTAAACCTTTCTAGCTGAAGTTTCATCAAAACCCTGGCTTTGGGGAGATAGCAGGATGATAATAAAATAACAACCAAGATTGCATCATGCTTACAGGTTGTGAAGATTGTTGTCTCTGGGTTGCTTCGCTGGTTACCTCTGACAGCCACGAGGGTCACAGTGTATTCAGTACCCGGTAGCAAGTTCCTCACCAAATACTTAATAGCAGATGGCCCCACAGTGTATTGCTTTGGTTGCCCCCCAGTGGTAGGGCCTACAGAAAGCTGGTAACTTGTAATACGAGCACGAGGGGGCCTCCATGTCACCAGTACAGTAGAATCAGTTTCATTGACAACCCTCAGGTTGGTTGGGCTATCAAGTTCTACAAGGAAAAAAAAATCAAAACATCTTGTTAGGAAAAGAAAGTCATTTTTCAGAATCTGTGGAGTACTATTCTAAGATTGTGGTTGCCACTATTTATAGTACTATGACCTACTCTTTATCTTGTATCAATAGTTCACTAGATACTATAATATACACAAGTGGGCACAGCAGTTTCCATAAAGTTATGGCAAGAACTATATATTCAAGTTCCACTGAAAATAATTTCTGGTTCAAGCCAATAGAAGCAGTTGACACCCATAACTTTAATATGACATTAAACATATTCCCAAGCCATCTGGGAAGACTGAGACAACAGACACATACTGACCTCCCCTCCATGAGCGTTTTTTACCCAGAAGGCAGACCAGCCAGTTTGGGTGGCTGCTTACTGCCATATGTGCACAATAGATCCCAGCTACAGATGGCAACTGGTTTCCCAGCTGTATAGTTGTAGATTTTACTACCAGTATCCTGATTTTCAAAAAGTGATCATTTTGAAGCTTTAATGGAACTAACAGAGAATGAATGTGGACCTAGTTTTTTTCACTACTGTCCTCTGATCCCAGCCTGTTTCCTTTGGTGGGATCTGTTGAGTCATGTCTGGAAAGGAGGCAGTGGGGATAGAACAATCTATTACAAAAGCACAGGCTCTCATCTAGTTCTTGACCTGAAGACAGTCTAAATATTGAAGACAGCTTCACCACAAGTTTTTAAAAAAAGTTCTTTTCCCACTTCTATAGGTAGCCTGGCAAAACAATTACTCAAACATCCTGAAGCAGGTTGGTATCTATATGATCCAATGTTTCTCTCTTTCAGTCACTCTCTCCGCCTCCACAACAAGAATCCCTGAAGAGAGCAAACAAATACATCAGGAAGAAAGATTAGCTTTCCCTCTGATATGCTAATTTTTATGTTTGCTGGGGGTGCAACACTTGATTATTTGTTTGCTTGCATTGTAAAGAAGATTCAATCATCTGAGGTCCCATTTAGAGTCTCAAGAGTGGCACAGCCCAGCTGGAAATTTACCATAGACTTGGGGAATGGTCATAGCCTGGAGGTGTCAAACTTCCTCTCAGCCAAGATGGTGCAGCAGTTGAACTGGCATGAAAGATTAACAGTACAATTCTAACTCAAAGATGCGCCAACTATAGAGCTTCAGGATTAAGCAGAAGATCTTCTGCTGTCAAAAATACTTCTATATCTGCTGACCACTGTGCTCTATTAACCAAGCAATCTCCTGGTAGAACTACTCTGCTGTCTAGCACCTGCAAAAGGAAGGGCAGGATGGAGAAGGAATGTAGTGGGATGAAGGTGATCCAAATCACCTCCAGCCTAGGGACATGGCCACAAATCCAGTACAAAGTTAGGCCAGGACAAAGACCCTAAATTGTTTTCAGTTTCTAAGTACATATATGGTCTAAGCTGGTCCTTGGCCATCCCTGGCCAGAGAAACATTGTGCCTTTAAAAGTCTTTAAAGTGTGGGCTGAGGTCTAAATTCACTTTTGTTTAACCTCCTTGGGTCCAGTTCTACGACTTTGTGAATTCATAGGACTCAAAGGCTGAACAAGGCTACAATCATGGGAAGAAGCTGCTTGGGAACTTATGTCTGATCTCTTTTTGCCCAGGAATTTCGATTACAGCACAGAATTTGTATGAACATTTTTCAAACTGTGGTTTTAGACAAAGCAATTACGGTCATGATCACAATGTATGGAAAGCACAATTCCAGACATCTGTTACTAGCTACAGCCAGGCATATTAAGAATATCTACAGTTAGCACTACAAGTTTTAAGTAGCATTTGGGATCTGACTCATCACCGCTTAGCATTCTACCATCAAGGATGCAATTTTCAAAATGTTAAAAATTATGCCATTTCTGGCAGGATGAATTTGGAGCAAAGGTATAAACTGAATGAGAGGAAATATACTAACTGGTTGTTTGTTCTCCAGTCAATGGTTCACTTTCTGTGCCTTGTCCAAGGGCATAGATCTTGAAAAGGTAGGTTGTTCCAGGCAAAAGCTCTGTGACCTCAGCAAACGAGTATCTAGTAATAGGCAACTTTTGCCCATGTTCACCCGGGCGGTTCACTGGAATCACTTCTACACGATAGCCAGTCACAGCACTGTCAGGGGGATTCCACATGATGGTTATTTTGACATCACTGACTTCCACAAACTGCAGATCCTTGGGTGGAGGAATCTCACCTAATCAAAAAGATGCACATTCCTTATTGGACTGCAAAAGTGACCATAATAACAGCACTGTTTGGAAATACCACATCACAAGTAACAATGGTACCTATAACATGTTACTTGGAATCCTTTCCCAAATATGACAATATGACAATAAATAATATGAATAATATGAATGCTTTTTAACACCATGAGGAGTATTTGATCATTACTTTCTCCTTATTTTGAGGTGGAAGACAAAAATGCTTTGGGGGCACTTTCTGTTTTACATGGCTGAAAAAGATCTGAAATGTTTTTATATCCCTTAAAATAAAATCTTTTTTGAACTTCAAAAAAAAAAAATAGACTCTTTTCTCATTTTTTTTAGCTGTACTTTCTTGGAAAAGGAACTAAAAGGAACAAAAAGAACTAACAAGCAGTGTAGTTAGCAATGGATAAATATGAATCATGATAAAAATTGAGTAAAGAATAATAGGCAAAGTTCCTTTTAAAAAATAACTTCCCAAGCTGTGATAAAGTGTACTGGACAAGGAAAATGACACTCTTAACAGTATATTATCCCATCTTCTCTCTTTATACTATTCCATTTCAAAATTCACTGGTAGCTGCGAAAATAGATATTTATATTCCACTGCTCCGAACCAGAGAAGAAATGAAGTGCTGATTCACCAACAACTAAGATGGATTAGCTAGTCCTCAACTCTGCACAGTTTCACAACAAAAGAGACTAGAAATTACTGGAAAGCAAACTTCTTTCCTTTTCTCCATTGTTTGAAATAATAAATATAAATCTTTCCAGTTTTTATTTGATGATTAAAACCACCAAAATTTTTAATTAGATCTTATGTATGCCTACAGTGTGGAAGTAAGGAAAGCTATACTTGCTCCACTAAATGCACTCGCAGAAGAATGGGACGTAACTATTGGTCACAGATAAAAATCTGGGGATACAAGCATGAGAAAGAAAAATCAATTGCCAACATTGTATTAAATACATTAACTTGTTACCTTCCCGAGGTGTTCCTGTGGTCTTCTGCTGAATGAAAATAGGGGTGCTCTCCTGGTTCTCCTCCACAGCATAAATGCTGATATTGTACTGAACGCCAGGCATTAAGTCACTGAGTGTCACAGAGGTAGCAGACTCAGGAAGGTTGAGTTCTGTACTGCTGCCTTCCACAGATGGCGTATAGACAATTCGGTAACCTAACATAATCAGAAATGGATCGTCAGCCCACAGTATAACAATGAAGTAGAACAGATGCTCTGCTCATCTCTCAGCTGAACTGGCTGACATTATTCTCAAAGCCTTTGAAGGTCTTGTATATGTTACAGGGATGGAGGACTACTGAACCTACATGAAGAATTTAGAAAATACATACATTGTAGTTCTCACTTTCTAGCAAATGGGCAACAAGCTAAATCTTCAGCTCAAGCAAGAAATATGGGGGAGGGGGTTGGGGTCTTTTTTTGGTTGGGATTAGGATTTAGTGGAACCCGGTGCAGTGTAGTGGTTTGAGCACCGGATTACCACCTTGGAGACCAGAGTCTGATTACCTGCTGAACCATGGAAACCCACTGTGTGACCTTGGTCACATCGCATACTCTCAGTACCAGAAAACCCCACAATATGGCAACCCTAAGACAAACCTCGGCCAGCAACAATCTGAGTGTTACCACTCTATAGTGATTTGAGCATTTGGACCAGGACTGTGAGAAACCAGGACCCAAATCCCCGCTCAGCCATGGAAATCTGCTGGGTGACCCTGGACAAGTCACACACTCTCAGCCCTCTCAGAAGAGAATGATAAACTTTCTCTGAATAAATCTTGCCAAGAAATGACAGAGTACGCACTGTAAGTTGTAGTCAACTTGAAGGCACATTAACAACAGGTTTAGTCCTCACCTACACTGCTATCTTCTTGACTCTCTTACAAAGAAAAGCAAAACACTGAACATGTTAAAACCAATCCAGTCAAATAGGACAGACCTGTGATTGGAGCCTCTGGTCTGCTCCAGCTCACAATGATAGAAGTGTCATCAACATTTTCCACATGGTGTTCAGGAGGGGCATCAGGTGCTGTTGAAGGAAATAGCAAATAAAGCAGCTAGAGAACATGTCTGGCACTGAGGGGAGGGGAAAGTGCCTGTCCCAGTCCATCTGTCCCTCTCAAATACTGCATGGTCAAACATACCTGTTGTCTGCGAGGTTGACAGAATTAGATCAGGCTTGCCCTCTTCAGTAATCTGATAGACTCTAACAATGTAATTGCGACCCGGAAGCAAGTTGGGGATGTTAACAGAAGTGACTGTGCTCGGAAGATCTTTAATAAGAAGAAAAGAAAACGTCTGTGATGTGCTACCAGAAGTTCTTTGAAGACACAAATCTGATTTACTTTATAAAATGCTTAGCAAAGAACCTGGAGTATCGCTAGCAATCATAGAATTATAGAATCATAGAAATGTAGAGTTGGAAGAGACCACACGGGCCATCCAGTCTACTTTTCAATGAATTTCGACCAATCTTATTCAATCTCAGATCTTATTATTATTATTATTTGGGACTGAAATTTTTATCACGAACATGCAGCCTTCCTAGTCAGCCTGCAACAGGGCTCAGTCCACTTCAACAGGATTCTTGGATTTGTACTGCAAGATTGGATGTTGTTGTTGATGTTTGAACATTTGGTATATGCAACTGTTTCCAAATAAATGCTAAGATGCAAGGAACCCCTGGAATTCTAAAGCACCAATGCTATGCAAAGTTACACGAGAGCTTACTGAACTCAACAAAGAATTATTCCCCAATATACATACATAGGATTCATAGGAAAAAGTGTGGCATAGTGGTTTGAGTGATGGTCCAGGACCCCAGGAAATCAGAGTTTGAATTTCCACTCAGGCACGGAAACCCACAGGGTGATCTCAGAGGAAGGCAAGGGAAAACTCCCTCTGAACAAATCTTGTCAAGAAAGTTATGTGATAGGGTTGCCAGTAGTTGAAGTCAACTTGAAGGCCCATGGTGGCAACAACAACAAAGAAATGAGAAATAATTTGCCTGACAGTAACATGAAGATACATAGTAAGTATGCTCAGAAAATTCTACATAAGTTCAGTAACATCCACTGTCTATGCCTGTACAACCTTAGTTTGAATAGCAAAAGTCACTGGGCTTATTCATATTAAAAAAACCTCTACAGGCTACGATGGCATTAACCTTATTTATGGCATCTAAGACTGCGGCAGATTAGATCAAGAATCTCACTTACCCAAGTACTTGGGCTCATCACCATCTTCACTCAGTTCATATTCCACACGGAATCCTGAGACAGTGTCCGAAGCAGAAACCCAGGACACCACGAAGCTGTTAGATGTAATCTCCGTAACCGATTCAGAGATAGACCACACAGGAGGCGGCGCTGTTGTTTCTCCAGTCACACGATTAGCTGGAAAGAAAGAAATAAAGGTGTTTGCACAGATTAAGATCCGCAAGAGCTAATTCTTCAACAAAAAATTCAAGTTTATGAGGAGGTATGTTTCAGCATACCTGTATGGCTATACAGCATACTGTATAGCTTAAAAATGATAGCAAAAAGGGCACAGCGCATTCAGAATACAAAATTCATAATGCAAAAGGATTTTGGAAAATACAAAGCACATCAAAGATGGACTGAAGGAAGGGAAATATAGCAATAACCATGTTTGAAGGAAGGTCAAACAATCTGACTCTCAGTCATCTAGCAATAATTACAATAACGATTAAATAATGAATGTATGCACACAGGTGTGGGGCCGGTGCCTTTTAAACATAAAGCTCTCTTACACAGCCAATAGTACCTTCAACTAGAACTCCGATTTTTGACAGAATCCAGAACATAATGCAACTCCTGCATAAAGACTTGAGTTGAAGACCTTTCTTTGTTTTTAACAACATTACAATCAATATGATATTATACATAGTAGAGAAAATAATTCAGGAGCTGGGTGCATGCTAGCAGTGTATGCACTATATATATTTTGGGGAACAGAAAAGATTCCAAAGGAACACAGTTGAAATGTGACTGCCCACTGAGGCTAAACAGCTGGACTGTAGGTCACATTCTTCTTTTACAGAGGTACTTACTTGAAATAGCTGTGGTACTAGAAGTGGTAAATTCAAAACGTGTGACTTCTCTCTGGCCATAATGCTGCACGCTAATAAGCTGCCCTTCATAAAGAACACCAGGTTTCAGGCCTGAGATGGTATAGGAATTCAGATAGCTTGGGATTGTGGCCTCTTTCCACTTCACCCTAGAGTTTTTCTAAAGGAACAAAATATGATGGGATATCAGGACATGAATATTTCAACAGCCTAATCTGCATAAAAAATTCTTTGCCATTGGGAAGATACCCACTGCCTTCAAAATATCTTGAAATATAAATATTTCAAAATATCTATGTTTTCCTTACAAGACACTGTTTATAGGAAGAATAGACACTGTTTCAAGAAACAAAGAATAAATGACTCTCTTAGAATCTCTCCTTCAGAGATAAATCCATATTTCAAAGGGAGAGGGAGAGGAGGGAAGCCAACACTGGATTCTCTAGACACTTAAAGTGGACTTAAAGTGGACTGGCTGCCCCTGGCCACAGGGCCATTTAATATCAGGAAAAAGGAGGGAGGTAAACGAGGGCAAGACCAGCCTGTCATTCCTCATATCACTTCAAATACATGGTTTGTGATATATCTGCTGCAGTTCAGAAAACTTGTTACTCAATTAAAGGGCCCCAACTGAAAGGCAGGATATAAATCTACTAGACAAACTGACACAAACAAACAAAACAACCAGCAACAGCCATTCTTCTGGCAACCAAACCAAAGCTTTCTCTTTTTGCTCCTCAGTGGGAAATGGAATTAACTCTGCTCAGGACATGTTAACAAGGCCCCACAATGAATATTTTGCTGGTATTCAAAGACAAAAAACAGAGGGAAAACATTAAGGATGTACATTTGACTCAGCTTTGTCTCTGATACCATGATTTCCACTGTAGATTTGCACATACTCTCAGTTAATTGATACAAATATAGCCTCAGAGTAAACATTACTCCTTTTTCCTACTGCCATGATGGATTGTGTTTACAAATTTGGAAATATTTGCAAAGGGCTTCTAAATTGCTACATGGGGTGGCATTAGACTTGGGGTGAGGGACCTGCTCCATCAATGACAGTGAAGTGCTTACTGGTCTCCATCGGAGGATGTAACTGGAAATGTGAGAGGATTCAGGCGCAACCCACTGGACAGGATGAGAATCAGGATGAATTGGGACATCTGTGATAATCACCTGCACAGGACCAGTAGAACCTAAAATACAGAATTTCCCCATTAGTTTGCTCAGCGCTTCATCCATATTTTGTTTGCTGTCTGCTCATTGGATCTAAAGAAGTTACTCTTTTTAAATGAGGTAAAAGCAACTTGACTTTCGGAATTCCACCACTCCTGTAACGATATTAGTCTACCAACATTTGAAAGTAATAAAAGATCCAAGATGTAATCTTTTTTCAAATAACATAAAGATATCTCCAGAGTTATTGTGTGGTTAGATCCCAAAGCAAACGGATTGCAAAAGCAGGCAATATATAAAATAGCATTCCTGACAAGAATAATCCTACAAACTGAAAACTATGAATTCATGTGCCATAACACATGGCCTTCTACTGTCCTCAGTGCGTGTGTTATTTGCATAGAAAAATTATCATCTCTGAAGTAGTCCTCAGGCCAATCTATATAGGAAGTAGGCTGACAGGACAACATTGAGCTATCTCAGACAGGGCTAGCATCTCATCTTAAGGATCCCTGAATTGTATTTTGGTCCATTTACACACTTTTGTATGCTACTGACCTATCATCAGATGGGAGGCTATACTGGAGTATGAGTAACAAATGGAAAGGAATTGTCGCAGAGGCATTTTAAACAAGAAATGCAACAGAACTGCCCCATAGCCAAGTGCTTTCCACATGCTTTCCACCTCTTATTGATCAGCTCTTACTCAGAACTTTACTAAAGTCTGTTCCATTTTCATTCCATTTGACCTCCAAGAATCTTAGGCCCTTTCTGCACCTTACCTTCTTCCAGTACTAGGGTGCGGGGATCGTGTGAGCAGCCTCTGGCAAGAGGCTCTTGCGTCCGTGCTGCTTCAGCTCCACACGAGCTGCCTGCTTGCATGAGAGCCCCACCTCTTCCTTCCACAGCACAGCCTGGGAGTTTCCCAGGAGTTTCTCAGGCTGCGCTCAGGCAAGAAGTGCGATCGCTGCAGCTCCGGAGGCTCCACATGCCAGGTAAGTGCGTGTGGGGCCCGGGAGCAATGCGCAATCACGCACCATTTTCGGCTTCTAGCCAAAAATGAAAAGGTGCGCAATCGGCCCCTGCCGGCCCCTGGAGCATTGCATGATTATGAGCGCATCATGTGGACCGCTCCTCACATTCGACTGACGCTCAAGGGGCCCTTTCACGTGGCAAATGCTGTGCAAAAAGGGCCTAAGTCTGAGGGCACACACATCTTTTACAAGGCTCCAGAACATGTTTAGTTTAACAGATAAGAATCAACTAGGGCTTGGCAAGTACCTTTTTAAAAGCTAACCAAAGAAATCTGAGAGTCTGGATGCCATTTCTTCCCTTCCATAAATACAATGTGATACTATACTTTGAATAATGAAATGCAGCATTCTACAGCACCCGTGTCACATTCTGACTCACAGGTCAGGTAGTGATAATCACTCCTGTTGGTCAAACTTTCCCCAAAAGTTATTTCAGATTTGGTGCCTGAGTCTTCCCGATAGAATAACCATCTGTCTTCAGAAGGAAGGAATTCCAGCATATTTCAGCCCTACATCCTTGGAGTCATCAGGGTGCTTTTCTACTGAGTAGTAAATCCAACATAACAAAGAACAACAAATTTGCCCATTTTTCCTTGATCACAAAGGGCCCTAATTTAAGAAAACCAGATTTTCTGTTGTTACAGGAAGACCTCTCTGTGACACAAGTGATGGGAAGGCCTAAATCCAGCCCTTCCTTTCCCATCAAGAACCCTTTTCCACATGGCAATGTATGTGCTTCCTATGAATTTGATTGACCTGTTTAGAAACTGTTTTATGAAACTGCAGTTTGTCACACAGTAACTGGAGAAGATACTATTTTGCTAGCTCCCTTGGACATGTCAATGGTAAGAAGACATGATATTTACATAACTAATAAACAAACAATCTCATTTAGGGACAAGGGGTAGCAACTCTGTTCTGTTTACCCCCCCGTTTGCAAATTTTGCTTTTCAGACTCCAGCTCTCCAAACCACCCAGACACACTGGCTACAGAGGCAGTACAAAAAAAGCAGCTTTTCCCAGCTGTGATGATATCTCAATGAAGGTGGCTTTGTGCCTTACATGTAAAACCAAAGCACTGCTTTGCTTCAAGCCCAGATTGCTACCTATCACAACTATGCACAGAACGTGATCCAAGGCATTGCAGCGACTGACCCAGTTCTTTTTCGTTTGGCTGACTGTGCTTTCTTTCTGAGGCATGTGACTGAGTCTACGCCACTCAAGCAAGTGAGCTATCTGATTGGCAGGCCATCTGGTGGGGACACAATGTTTTTTTTTCCCCTGCCCAGTGCTTATGGTTCACTCCAGTTTTGGATTATTTGGGATGGCGCAAGATATTTGCCCTGCCTTGAGATGAGTAAACTTGGCTGCCCCTCTGCACTTTCTGGCCACACAATCCCATTCCTAGATTAACTGTCCCACAGCTAAGCAAGAAATATATACCTCCCCATAACAAAATAAATTACCATATTATTTTATTTTTATTTTATTATTTTATTTTACCGTATCATCTTCATTGGCTTATGGAAGCATCCGAGTTATGCAGAGATCTTCAGTGTGCTATTATTATCTTAAAGCAACAGCCCTGTTTACGGACCGTGTGCTCATACTTCCAGCATTATTATGCCTGTATGAGAAGTCCAAAAACTATAAACAAAAACTGCAAATGTATTTTTCCAAGTGCAAAGGCTAGCCCAACTGCTTCCTTATCAATGTATGTGCCTTTACACTGAAACTGAACAAACATACAAGCTCATATCGATCACATCGATGGAGAATTCCTGGAACTTGATGGCCAGGACAGTTGAAACATTTTGTTCAGAGATCTGAGCATGTCAAGTACTACATACCACAAAGATAAGTGGCAGTTGGGAAAGGTACAAGCTCAGGGATTCAAACTTATTTCCACTACATAAAGAAACTGAGATAAAAAGATATTAGGGAACCTGTTTGGAGTTGCAACTGGTTCATTCAGTGACCCTAGGCAAGCCACTTTTCCATCTGTCTCAGCCTCACATTTGGGTATATCACCATATGAAGATAATAACAGCCTACCTTATACGGCCGTTATGTAAATTGTAACAAAATAACATATACAAACCCTGCTGCGCACTGAAAAGTTGTGCAGAAACGAAAACCACAAGAACACAATCGAACTCCTGCAGTCTAGATTCTTATGTTGCAACAATTATTACTGTTGTTAATTCATTTATATCTTATATTTTCCTCAAAACTGGGATTCAGGTTGGTTTACGCAAATTAAAAGCACTTACAAAACACTAAAACCAGATCACAGTAATTTTATGGCTTTTCTATCCCAAATGTGCTAAGGTGAAATAAAAAAACCATTTCCATGGTACTTCCAGGTCTTCCTGAAACAGAGTTAGCTATACAATTAACTAAGATGAGTAATGAAGATGCAACCTGCAGAAGTTTGTTGTTGTTGTTTTTTCATAATTATTCTAGCAAAACTTCTGGAAGGGGAATTCGGCACATGAGGTTTTATCCCTCATTATCTCTTCATGTTTTAGGGCTTTTAAAAGCACAGGAACATTCCCATGGGAAAAAACTCAGCATCTCTAAGAGGAATTTTTTATAAAAAAATGTTGACAAAAACAAAACAATCTAAACTGGAAAGCCAAAAGGGGAAAAAAAACATGTTCTGGTATAGTTTAATCACTGTCCTGTAAACAGGTAAAAGCTTTGCTGTGGTTACCATGACATTGATATGAAAAGACAATACCATGGCCAAGGCATGGGAGTGTGAAAGCACTTCAGTGGAAACCATATAAATTATAAGGAGGTTGATGTGTACAAGAATCACTGTGGGATGTGAATGTTCGACTTGATGGGCTCTTAATTTCTCTCTCCCTCCATCTCATGTTAGAAATGGGTTGGACAACACAAGAGATAAGACTGTCAGAAAACAAGATTTTATGCCAGAGGCAAAGGTCTATGCAGAATTCTTTCCATATGGAGTCACAGAACACAAGCAAACTTGCTCAAAAGATACAGTCTAAATCACATTTTGTGGATTGCTCTTTACATTACAAATGGGTCCTCCAACAGCCTCTCTCATAGATTAGGACTTACCTGGATATGTACTTAGAGGCTGGCAATGCCATTCTCCAATGCCACGTCCGTAACAGTAGCACTGGTACCTGACACCGTGAACATGCTTCTCCCATGAATCTCCAATCTGATAGAAGGTCTGCGTTTCTGAATCTTGGCACTGGTCTGAAAACAAACATCCAAGTGGAAAATGTGAGGTCAACCCCATTTCAAAGGCTGGATTACTCTGGTTTACCAAGTAAACCAGTCTTCCTCTGTCTAAGGAGGCTCTTCTTTAAGTTGTTAGAATCCTGTTTTAACAGGATTCCAAAATCTCAAGGACAGCCTCCACAAACAAAGGAGGCTCTCCTCTGCAGACATCAGCTGTCCACATGAAGAATGTAACAAGAATGGTGGCAGGGAGTGAGACAGTAAACTCATCACTGCTACCCTATTCATATGTGCATCTTAGCAATAAGGAGAGCACTTGAATAGAGATGGGCTGCTCAGAGCCCTGGCTCCCAAGACAGCTGAAGAAAAACCAAAGTCTTTTTACTGAAGCCAGAAAAAAGGGCAACTGGGAGCACCATGGAACCCTTTGTGAACCATAAGTCTGTTACTCCCAGCTCTATGTCATTTCCACACTGGACTGCTATAGCACTATTATTCCACTTTCAACATCCTATGGAATCCTGGGGTTTGCAGTTTAGGGAGGGGCCAGCCAGCCTCTCCCTAAACTGCAAATCCCAAGATTCCATAGGATGTTGAAAGTGGAATAATAGTCCTATAACAGTCCAGTGCGGAAATGGCCCCAGCTTCACACACTAACTTCTGAACCTCTGCAAGCTTCCTTCAACAATGCAGAAGACTCTCAATATCTTTATGGTACCAGGTTCTACTTTGATTTCTGGGCAGAACTTGTTTGCACAAGGAAGGCTTTTGTCAGACAAACAAAATGAAGCAAGAGAGAATAAATGTTTGGTTTGTAATATTTTTCATCCAGCCAAATCAGAGCAAAGAGCTCTGTCTGATAAGATCAAGAGTCCCCTTTACACCAGCATACTGTTTCCAAAACTGGCTAACGTCTGGGAAGCCAACGTGCTTCTGGGAAGCCAACGTGAAGGCAAAGTCCCTCCACACAGTGGCTGTCATGTAAAGTAACCACTGGAGATGACTAACAGTGAGGAAGAACCAAAACAAGCACTGACTCCCCTCTAAAGAGAAGCAGGACCTCAAAATAGCCCATCCCTTCTTTGTTTTTTATCAAAGTTGGAAGGACAGGGTCTGTTGTTTTTCACACTTCCAGAGTGCTCTACAAAGATCATGGCTACTTGCATTTGAAGAATCAGGGTCAAGTAAGAAGTCTGAAATACCTCTGCATTGCTTCAGTCAAACTGGCCCTCTTAGGAGAGAAAAAGCCTGATGTGCCTTTGTTCTTACATTATGAATGATCTCCATGGGAAAAGCTGCTAAGGAGCTGTCTAGCCAGGGCAGGCTCAACCTTCATCAGCTGCGCCATAAATCACACAGGCTGAGTTACCGCAGCAGCTCAATCAGAAGACATTTCAACCCAGCCAGTCTGACCTGAGGCAATGCTGCCTACGTAACTATGATTTAAGCTACTGTAAAATTACTTTTATGTTTTAGTTCAAACCTCTCTACTCAGTGTCATTGAAAATAGAAAATTTCATAAATAACTTCACAGAGATAAATAAAAGTGTCTTTACCAAAGAATATGTTGCAACACAATATTCCTATATATTCTTACATATTTCAATCAATGGCCAAAACTTGTTTCTTCCTGAACTAACACCTGCTTCCGCTAATGCTGACTAATACCAAATATTACCAACTAATACCAAGCTTCAATTGATTTCAGTGGAGCAGAATCCTGTCATTTCAGTTCTTAAGGTTTCTAGATGCTCATATTCATGGTTTTCTCTAATTCTAGCCAAGATTAACAGTAGCAGATTTTAAAGAAAATTATAGATACCAAAACCAATTTACCATAATGGAATTTGTATGACAGCTTTATTAATTAAGCCATTTAACAGGAAACTAACTGAACCCTGACCTGAGAGCAGCAAAATGCATGGCAAAAATGGAGATAAGACTATTCTACAGAAGTTTCTATCTTGTCTTTAGATAAATCTCTCTCAGCCCCAGAGTGCCGTTTGCAATAGTCTAACATTAATTCAGCCTCCAAAGGACACAGTTGAGTAAATGTGTAAAAATATATTTTAAACAAAGAGAAACCTAATGGCTAGTTCATTTTGAACTCTTGCCAGAGAAAACATATTAAAACTTTCCAGGGATTAAATAATCAGAGATCAAGTATCTAGGTCTTATCACTCAATCAGAATCTGGAGATTTCTTTGCTAGAAAAGAATACCCTGTTCATTTCTTGAAAGAAGAAACACTGGTTATGACTAAGTTAGCGTTCTCCCTTTGCCCTAGTAAAGTACTGTAAAAAGCAGCCAAATAAAACAGGCTTAGCCTCAGGTAGGATAATATTTGTTAGAGCTATCTTTGACTCTTGTTTTGGTTCAAGAGGCCAAAAGCACTATTGACAAAATATTTGAAACTGTGTTTCAGACTCCTGCCCTAGGATTCCCTCAGTGCAAGACAAAGGGATAATAAGGAGTTTGGGGCATGAGTGGTCTGTTGCCGTCCCACTGACAAACCTGACTTAAAGAATATGAAAGTGAGTAACAGTATGAAGCTGTGACGGTGGGATCAGGTTTGGGGCCATTCACACTACAAAATTACACTAGTTTGATTCCACTTTAACTGCCATGGCAACATCCTATGGCATCCTGGGATAGTTCATTGAGAGAGAGACCTTTGGAATCCTCTGGTGCCTCTGGACAAAATGCAAACCCCAGGAGGATTCCACAGAAGGCAGCCCTTGCAGTTAAAGTGGAATCACAGCACTATAACTGTGTAGTAAGAATTGGCCTTAGGTTCTGCCTGGAAAGAGGAAATTTTCTCAGTTCCTGATGTGATGGGGCCCAAGCCCATCTGGGTGACCTAAGCTGAAAGAGGAGGGGCAAGTATTCTATAAACCCAGTCTATCTACTGAGAAAGCCATAAATCAATGATTTGTCCCTATATCAAGGTGGGTAAAGTGCAGCCCTCTGCATGTTGTTGCACTGCAGTTCCCAACATTCCTTTCCAATGTCTATGCTAACAAGGACTTATGGGAGTTGCAGTCCAAGCACATCTGGAGCACATGCTTTGCCCATCCCTGTCCCAGATGTAGAATGACAGCTGCTGTCTCTTTCGTCACTGCCAAGAAAGATAATTTAACATTGTGCCAAAATGCCCAGGTACTCTGTGTGTGCTTAGATAATTCTTTAGGGAAGTAGCAGGGCTTCTCTTTTGATAGCTGGAGAGATTATCCAGACTTTGGCCCTTTCCGCACGGCATTTGCCACACGAAAGGGCGCCTGGAGCTTCGCGCGATTGTGAGGATCTGCATGACGCACTCACAATTGCATGACACTCCAGGGGCTGGTAAGCGCCGATCACGCACCTTTTCATTTTCAGCTGGAAGCCGAAAATGGTGCGCGACTGTGCATTGCTCCTGGGCCTCACGCACACATACCTGGAGTGCGGAGCCTCCGGAGCTGTGCCGGTCATGCTTCCTGTCCAGTGCAGCCTGGGAAATTCCCAGGCTGCACTGTGGAAGGAAGAGGCGGGCCTCTCACACGAGCAGGCAGCTCATGTAGAGCTGAAGCAGCAGGGATATGAGAGCCTCTTGCCGGAGGCTGCTCGTGCGATCCCTGCACCCTGGCGCCAGAAAAAGGTAAGGAGCGGAAAGGGCCTTCATGTCTGAAGAAGGAGGAGTGGGAGGGCAAATAGCTTATTTGACTTCATGAGTGTCCAGTGGCTGATAATCACTGCATTTCAACGCTGAACAAAAGCAGCCTATGTCAGTTACATGAGCACAGAGGAGAGGAACCTCCTGGAAAGACTGGAAAGATGCCTTTCACTTATTTGAACAGAACGTTGTTTTTTTCCAAGATTAATTCTGGCAGGGATCATTGGGGTGCCAGTGCCTCAATACAATTTTGCCACCAGGATCACAGCACACTCCCCACTGCCCCCGCAGAGGAATCAGACTTGGAAAATACCTTCCACAAAGGCTCTTTAGAAGCCTAACTGCTGTGTTGGTCAAGGAGCAGAGGCCCACGGCCAGAGAGGGACACTACATTTGCAGCCTGTGGGGTTTCTCCACCTCCGCATTAACACAAACTGTGTAAGACACTTTTGAAAGAGACTGATAATGGAAGACAACTTTAGAAAGACAGACAGGCTCTATAGGTAAACATCTTACTTTGCTCCGGTAGGTTAATCTGAACAGTCATACTTATTACAGTCTAACAGAAGTCTCAGTATTCATTAAAATGTTCAGCGAAGGATGAACTTACCAACAGGATCACATTGCCACCTCCCCCGACCTTCACCAAAGCAGGTACAGTTCAGCATGTGCCCTTCTTCGTGACGTTTGTGGAAAGTCTGGTTAACATCATAGGTGATGTCGTCCACTATACACTGGTCTATTGTAAGAGACAAGCATAGTATTTGTGCCACTGATTGCTCTGAGCAAACATTAGCTGCAACAGTTCTTTCTGTTCATGGAGCGATGCCCTGCTGTGAGGTGAAACTGCATTAAGTTTTTATACAGTACAGTTATACCTCAGTTAATAAAGCTGATGTATTCCTGGGCATGACCTCTTTAGTAGAAAATTTGGTACAAGAAATACAAATAATACAGACTGAACAGGGATAGGTTCCTACACCACAAGCAAGACCACTTCAATATGCTGCAGCAAACTTTTCATTGAAAATTAACAATATGCACATCCAAACTGAAACAACCAGGTCAGGTAAGCTTTGCATAAATAATACTTTCATCTTCTAGACACCACTGGAAGACTTCTTCCAAAATGCACCCAGGAATGACTTGTGAGCAGCTACATACAGCTGCAGTAGGATCAGCTACAGCAGAATCCCATTCTTTACCACTCAAGTTTTACTGCACTGTTTACTGCAAATGCACTGTGTCAACCCAGCATCAAAAGTATGTGCTTCTCCAGTCACGCTTCACCAAACTCCCAATCCCAACATTGCTATAAAAAAAATCCAGCTAAACAGAGGCTGAGAAGGAAAAGTGGTTTTGAGTGGGCATTCATGAGAAGGAGCTTTTTTGTCAGGGGGTTTGTTAACTAAGGCATGCCTATATAAGGAGGTGAGCAATGCAATAAGACTGTTACTTCACCTCAGAAGAGCTTCCTGACAGGTATTTTTTCCATAAATGTGATGACTCACACATAGACAGACTACTTAACAGTAGTTTGTAAGAACAGGGGCAAATAATCCTACTACTCAAGCTTCTGTGTTTTGTTGCTGTTTTGTTTGTTTTGGCACTGAGACTTTGATGTGTGAAATAAAATCTGTTATGTGTGCAAAGTTCCAAATTCTCCAGATTCTCCAAAAACATTCTTCAGCTCTCAGGTCGCTATTGTTCCACAGAAATTTTTGTTACAATTCAAAGAGCAAACTAGCGTTAGGAGGCATGAAGGATCTCTCTTTCAGGAGATCAACGTGCATTTCCTGATATCTTGCTCATATATTAGCCTCTCTTAAGGACATCTCTTAAGGACATCTAATAGCTTTCAAACCAGTGAATCCACTCTGGACTTTAGTCTAACATCTAAAGAAATTTTCCAGAACTTACTGAAGGAATCGGTTTAGCACTCTGGATAGTTTTTCTTAAGTTCAGACTAGAGCACAAAAAAGATTGGAGTATGGACACATGCAACAGGGAAGGCTGTGGGATTAGGAGATTCTGGAAGTCCATTAAAGTATTTCCTCTAAGCTCTGGAACAAGCATTGAACAGATCATCCCGGCCCCAGTAGGAACCCTCTGGCGGCAAGTTAAGGCAAGTACAATACTACAAATCGTACTCAAGCCTCAGTATTACTAGTTCAGGGATCTAGGAAACTTCTGAGCTAAATAAAGTTCATGAGAAACGCTGGAGGCAGACTGTCCCTGAAAGTAACATTCACTTTCAGCAGTAGCCACAGCTCTAGAGTCTTTTTTTTTTCCTACACAAAAGCACCCACTTCCAAACATGGTATAAGGCAGATGCAGGACGAACAGATGCCTCTTCTCCTTTGAAGTCTTATTTCTCTTTCATGCTGCCTAAGCACTTTTCTGACCATGTTCCCATAAACTTTCTGTAGCATATTCTTCCTTAGCTTTCTTGCACAGGTCTCTTCTATAAAAAGTCACAGAAGACCAAACTAACCACTGAAGTCAGTGTGGTGGGGTGGCAGCTGTTATCAGACAACTATTAACAAGGCTTCTTGCACTAATTAATGCATTTGCTTATGTAAAGTAGCAGCCATTAACTTCGTCTGCACACTTCATTCTATTGTAAAGGTTCAGAGAAACACATACATTTATTTATTTACTTGGTCTTCAGCACCAAGAAAAGAGGGGCTTTTTTCCCAAGTTCAGACATGACAGCCACAAGAGCTGAGAGGAATACATGCGGATGCTGACAATCAACATTCAACAGTAATAGCAATAGCATTTATTTCTATACCGCCTATCAACTAGTGTTATCTAAGCAGTTTACAATGTATTTTAGCTAATTGCCCCCAACAAGCTGGGTACTCATTTTACCGACCTACGAAAGGATGGAAGGCTGAGTCAACCTTGGAGCCTGGCAGGATCGAACTCACAACCTTGTGGTTGCAGTACTGGCATTCAACCACTGCGCCACCAGGGCTCAGAGGGAGAAGTAGAGAGCAAAGCAATGTGTGGAAAGACATGAGAAGCTGGACTTTCACCCTGAGATTTCAGATTGCTTCCAATATTATTTGCTTTGGGCTCATGGTCTGAAAATGAGTGCAAGAAGACAGTCAGAAAAATACAGCTGCCACACTCACTCTCTGTTGTGTGGGAATATTCAAAACAGTTGAAGTTTTAAGTTTCAATCAGGAGGCTCTAAAGACCAGAAGCCTGGACCCTGGACTTCATGAAGCTGCCTGGATTAAAAAAAAATAAGAGGGCTATACCATATCTAACAACTAGCTGCTTTAAATGCAGTCTATATAGGAGGGAATAATCTGCACAACAGTTAAGATGTATTATGGTACAGTCAAGACTACTTTAACCCCTTCATCATGTGCTTGCTAGCATTCACATAATTCCTTCTATAACCGCCTACATCAGACTCAGCACAGAAGGAAAAAGAAACCAAAATACCTCTGAGCTGGGAATAAGCAATGCAGGTCCACTCTCCCCGCCCATTTCCTACGCAAGTACATCTCATCATATGACCCATTTCATGCTGCTTGTCCCACTGGTCTCCGACACGGTACATAACACCTTCGTTGGTTGTGCAGATTTCTTCATGAGCTGTTCAACAGATAATACAGAGAGAGGTTTGTTTGCTGGTGTTTGCTTTCAGGGTCATATGACTAAAAGCAAGAAAGCAATATATGGTGAATTTTCATTCTGACTTCACACAAGAGTTCTGATGGGGATGAAAATTTGCTGAAGTTGTAAGGAACAGCTATTTTTCACCTCAGCATGTCAAATGTTATCTGCCTAAATATCCTAAAGGCACTACAAGCTGCCTGATCTTGGAACCCAAGCAGGGTGAAGTGTGGTTAATATTTACATCTGTAGAGACTGTGATGGAATACCAAGTGCTATAAGCTGTTCATAGGAGGGCAAATCACCTCTGAGTATTCCTTGCTTCAGAAAACTTTCTGAAATTGATGTGGTCAACATATGTCAGCAGGTGACTTGAAGATACATACATTTCATTTTATCAAATGTTAATTTCCATTTTTCAGCCACTCTGAATCTTGCATTTTCTCAATGTAAACCATGGAAGAGATGGCCATTAGCAGCATTTGATTCAGAATAGAATATTGCCTGAATTTGATTGAGGTGAATCTTTAAAGGGAATATCTAACTTTACTGATAGTTGCTGCGTGGACATAACTAATGTCCACAAAGCATCATATAGCTAAAAAATGATGTGAGCCGAACATCTTTACTACACATTCTCACAAAAAGATATATTCAACATACCAGCCATGGGACAAAACCCAAACTTCTGGTCAGCATCATAGTTTGGCGTGGTTCCACACCACTTCATGTTGTCTCTCCGCCCCTCAGAAGTACAATCAGTGTAATTACGGTTGTTGTAGAGGAAAGGAAAGTGGCACAGAGCACCATTGGAGTTACCACCACGTGTCTGAACCAAGACTGCAAGAAAACAACAGCAATTCAAAGTGAAAGATGTGACTCAAGTGGATTCAAGGTCTCAAGCTATAAGGCACAGTAGTTCTGGTCTCAAAGTGTACGCTGTGGTTTCCCATGTCTGAATCATATTACCATATTTGTCAGTGTATAAGACACACTCTTATATAAGACACGCCTCATTTATACACCAGGAAATACTATTTGCTGGTGTATAAGACACACACCAATGTATAAGATGCACCCCATTTTCAAACAGTGTTTTTTTTGGGGGGGGGAATTGAGTCTTATATGCCAGCAAATACAGTAATAAATGTTGGTGTTGATTAAAAAATATTGGACATGCTGAGATACAACAAAAGATATAGCCACATCCTGGTCTGTTAAGATAGCAACATTTATTTGTTCATTTATTTAGGTTCAATACATCTAGAAACAACACTTTTCCTGTGCACCTGGCAGCTTCCTCCCCTTCTTTTTCCTGTCACCAGTATTTTGTTGTTTGCAAAAGTTACTGCCAACTAGCTGAAGCTTTATGTGGAAATGGAGGAAAAACAAACAATCTATTTCCTGATGCACTACATGCATGGGCACTACTTCTGAAAGTTGCACTTGTGTTTAGGCACAAGACAGGCTGGATATTGTTCTCCACGCTACTGCATCCCCAAGCACGGATGCAGTAACACTTGGACCTGTGCAACTGGCCTAAAGCTTCACAACTACCTAACATATACGTGAGCATGAATTAGATTGCAAAGCAAATATTAAATGTGGCTATGCACACAACTGACATGTATAAACAAAAGCAGTTTTCCATACCTGTGTGTGTTAAAGGCATGACGAAAAATGTTTTTATTGGCAAATGTAAAAAACCAAACTCAGCTTCCAAGCTGAAGCCAAAGATGGCAGCTGCACATTCAGGAGTCAGACAGACATTCTTCACCATCTAGTTTCTTTTTTCTCACATGCTTTAGAGAGGCAACTTTTTAAAAATCCTCAGTCTTATTTTAAAGCTCCATCTCTAAGCTAGAAACTAGATGAAAAATACATACAGGGTGGCTGGACCATTGCAAAAACAGGGCTGCAGATGCACCACTGGAAAATGTCTTTCTGGGCTGGATCTTTTTTTTATAAAAAAGAAAAAGGCAGGAAGAGGAAAAACAAGAGAAGATCTAGCTATTTTAGTTTGGAGGCCATGCCTAACCCATTCCAGATGACTCATTTAAAGAGCATCCCTTGCTCACCAGTGCTTACTGGTTCTTCAACATGAGGGAAAAGTAGCTGCTAGGGAAGTGTTCAGCAGATTTACTGAAATTCTTACAATGGGTGGAATCTGAGGAAAAATCAAGGAGTGGTGGGTAGGCTGCAGAGAGAACAGAACTGCTCTGTTGCATTTTAAGTAAGTCCTTAACTTACAGCCCTAATTACAACCTAATGGGTTTAAATAGTTGGTAAAAATGAGACATGTGCTT
This sequence comes from Iguana delicatissima, assembly GCA_948472985.1. Classification (NCBI taxonomy): domain Eukaryota; kingdom Metazoa; phylum Chordata; class Lepidosauria; order Squamata; family Iguanidae; genus Iguana; species Iguana delicatissima. The sequence goes on along the minus strand of CAOKZL010000579.1, from coordinate 73,524 downwards.
ATGTGGTTCTATTTTAAGGACTCCCCTCCTCCTTCCATGAGGCCCTTTACATTACAACCTTATAATCAGTGCCACTCCCAGCCACTAAAGGAAGCCAAGTCTTTAAAAAAAAAAAAAAAGTCAAAGGGGGAGAAAAGCAGGTGCAGCAAGCAAGAAATGGGTATGCATTTTCTCCTGAAGTAGCCAAAAACTAACAAAATAGTTATCTTTAACCCAAGCAAAGTGAAGAAGTTCAGTGCAAAAGGAGCTGCGGGAAAACAGGATACAGTCTGTGTTTTAATGCTCAGCAAACAAAAGCAACAAAAGCAACCCAGATATTAAAAGGGGTGCCTATGAGGAAGCTGGCTTACAAAGGGAGTCAGATTCATTTTGGGCTTCTGCTAGGGGAAAAAATTTGGTTTGTTTTTTTTTTAAATAAAGGTATTACATGCCTTGGGTATGATCTCTTGGAACTGTTTTCCACACAAAGAATATGGCTGAGACCAAAGCTAAGCTAATTCTGGCCTCTTTCGCACTACACTATTACAGCACTTTGATACTTCTTTTATTGCCAAGGCTTAGTCCTATGGAACCTTGGGATTTGTAGGGCAGGGATGAGTATTTAGAGTTCTCACCCAGAGAGCTCTAAGTGCAACTAACTATATCCCAGGATTCCATAGGATGCAGCCATGGCAGTGAAAGCGGTATCAAAATGGTATAATCATGCACTGTGGAAGAGACGTCAGAAGAACGAGAGGAAAGGTTATCCAACAATCCTCCAGTAGCTGAAATCTGAAACTACCATATAAAAAGAGGAACCTGCAGATTACTTTGCGCAAGATTTCAATTTCTGCTCACAATTTTGGCTACAGGTTAGGTAGGCACATTTGGAACACAACACATCACTGTACTTGCTTTGTCACATTGTTTTTAGCCATTTCCCTCTTTCATTGAAAGTAGAAAAAAATCAGCATTTCAGATTTCAGAAACTTGAAATCTAAAGAGAATTTCAGACATGGAGAATTTACTGGTATCCCCAGTTTCAGCCACTTCAGCACTGAGTAACTTTCTTTCCTATAATAAGCAAAGTATTTTAAAAAGCATTAACATCATTGGGGCAGGCAGTTTCTCCCTTGATGAAATAGAAAACAGATCCACTCTTGGACTACAGACAGATTCCTGAGGAAATGTGAATTTCTCTCCTCCTTATCTCTAAAGGAGGCAAAATGCTTTGAAAGAACAGACACACAGAGAAGCCACTCCTTAGACACAGGTTCTGGTTCCTGCTATATATGGGATTCAGGATTTAAGGGAGTGACTTCAGAACGTTACACTAGTCATACAGAGGAGGCATCTTTCCCTCTGGCCTAATATGGACATCTGTCTTACTGGAGTCAAAAGAAGAAGAAGAAGAAAGGAAGGAAGGAAGGAAGGAAGGAAAAAAGAAAACGCAAGCCAGACATACAGGGAAAAGTACTTTGGATCAAAGACGCAGAACTGTATTTGGTCTACCAGCTTCACTTCCAACTAATCCCCTCTTTCTCCACAACTGTAGGAGGTACATACTAGATTTTAAAAAATGGCACACGTATGTTTAATTGAAGTCATTTTTCCACAATTATTTTCTAGGATTGGCTACTGAGACACAGCAAAGGAACATGCAAGGAAAGTTTAACATCCTTGCATTCTTTAGCCAGTCATTCCTGAAGAACAAGGGCTTCCTTTGCTGAGTGGCAATTGGAAAACTGAACTCTGGTAATGCAGTTTCCTCAAGGGCTGAGCAGCAACATAGAACAAGGAGGCGAAGCCCCTCTGAAAAACTTTAAAATGTGTGTGTTGGGGGGAGGTCTGGTAGAATTACTTAGATTTATATCCTACCTTACCCACAATCTCAGTGCCAATAAACAGGTGCACTAAGTTAATGCCAGTAGCATCTTACAGAAGTACAATCAAGTGTGTGAAATAAATATTTTGTTCATGGAAAGGCTATGGTTGACCCAAGATTTGAACCACTACTTCTGTCACAATGTTTGTTCTTCCACACTGAACAGTCTCTCTGGTGGAACTTTTACTATTCGGTTTCCCACTGCTCTCCCTTCTGTCATCTCCAGACTTTCTCTGAATCCTTTATTTCTTGCAGTTTCTTTGCTTCCATCAAAGGTGTTACTAAATTCAGCAGAATAATGCCAAACTGCAGCTGACAGGTCTACACCTCCACTGGTAGACATTTTCCCCAGTTAAAACAAGCACCGTTTCTCCCAAAGCAGGAAATCCTTTTGAAACGTTTACCATTTTGTTCTGTACAGAAGGAATATCTCTGATCCTGATCAAAATTAGAGGTTGTGCTGCACCAAAGAGTCCCGTCAGTGCGACCTTCAGAAGTGCATGAGTAGTAAGTCCTCCCATTGTAGGTGAAGGGGACAACACAGGGTTCCCCATTGGAATTGCCACCGTAGGTCTGTGTCACAGCTACAAAATGAAAGAGAATATGGTACTGTGATCCTGACATCTCATGATATATACAAGACAACACATTCCTTATGAGGTGGGTGCTTTCTTTATTACAGTTTTGAGCAGTTCCAGAGCACAATGTGACAATAAGACTCAGCCTTTATGCAGCACAATGCATTAAACATCCCAGACTGCTGGTTACAACAGCTGAGCTGTGCTTGGAGAAAGGACAGAAAAATTTCCCAAGCAAGCTATGCTCGGCTAAGCAGCCAACAAACACTGGGTTCATGAGTGCCCCAGCCTCAGGAATGGAGGCAAAGGCAGCAGTGGAAACAGTAGCTTCATGCTGCCTACAGTGTGTGCCTTGTTCCCAGAGAAGCGATATATGGCAATATGTGCTGAGCCATAGGCTTACTTGTATAGCAGCCAAACAACTAGGCTCCATAAGTAAGTGTACATCCCTTAACACTCACCAGCTCCACTCAACTGTGCCGTGGCAAAAGCATATGAAACAACCAAAGTGTGTTCGATTCTCTTGAGGTACTCTTTCTCAGGCAGCTTGACAACCAGCCAGCTCTTTAGCAGTGTAGACTTGAATCAACTGACTTGGACTCAAGTCAGACTTAAGTCACTTCAATGACTTGACCTGGACTTGACTCAGCAATAAATGACATGCTGACGCAACTCAACTCATGACTTGTATATTTTTAGTGATTGACTTGCTGCCCTTGGATCAGTAACGCAATACATTCAACCAGAAACCTTACAATGTCAAACAACGCTTCCATCTCTCTTTGCCTACTGGTCACATGATGACCTATCTCAAGCCCAAAGTGTGGTCACACTTCTCAGAGAGGAACAGCAAACAAGCCAGGGAACAGGCTTGAGATGGAGTTAAGGTCTGTTTCGCAGCCTGTCCCTCCTGCATATCAGAGGAGCCTTCTAAAATTTTTCCTAAGAGCAGAAGGCAAAACTCAGCCTCAGAGCACAGGGTGCTTATCTCAGAGGGGAAGACCAACTGTGTGAGGCAATGGGCTTGAGAAAGAAGGCTCCTTCCTTCTAACACTTTGGATCCTATTTCCCAATTCAGGAGCTGCAGACTCTTTTATTCCATTGAAACAAAAGGCCCCAGCCTGGGGAATAGGGAGTAAGTAGGATCCTATTCCCCACTTCCAAAGCTGCAGACCCTTGAACACCCATTGACACAAAAGCCTCTGGCTTCAGGAAGATGAAGTATCCTACTCCCCATTTCCAAAGCTGCAGATGGCAAACTCAGAAATGTGGAGGGCTGACTCTACTTGTTATTAAAACTGACTTTATAAAACTCTGTTCAGAAATCCTGGAATACAGGTTGGGGTATAAAGTGGGCTCCCAGACTTGAGACTTGACTTGAAAGTATCTTGCAAGGACTTGAGACTTGACTTGAGACTTGAGGATAGAGACTTTAGACTTGACTTGAGACTTGGAGTAAAAGACTTAAATACACCATTGCTCTTTAGTCAATCTCAACTCAGGATCCTACCTCATTCAATCCTAGGCACATCCTGTCATTCTAGCTTTAGCTTCTGCGATGTCTTTTGCCTTCTCAGACACTTTCAGGTATCACTGCCCCATACCTGTTTCCCGGCAGCTGACTCCATTGCCCAAGCAAGTGCAAAGCATATGCTGGCTGCCTTGTGTCTTAAGCCACTGCATTCCCAGAAAGTACACCATGCCATTGTCAGTCACACAATGTCCATACGGAGCGGGCTGGGGCTGAGGCTGATAGAGTGCAGTTCGTACATCTGTGATGGTTGCAGATCCAGTTCCTACAGCAGAAAACACAAGAATAATTCCACACCACAGCAGCAAACACAAACTCTGTTCTACACTGTTTTAACCTATTGAATAGTTTAATATGCTTTTATTCTGTTTAAATTGTTCTCCGTTGTTTTAAATTCTAAGTTCTCTTATATTGCTTAAATTGATTTTATTTGTTTGCAGCCCTGATATTCCACAATACAGGGCAGGATATAAATATTTTAGCAAACGACTAAATAAAATATTAGAGCTTAGGAAATTGGATCATCTCCTTTGAGTTGTTTAGTCTAGCACGTATATTTACACTAAATCTAATGCAAAATTAAAACTCACTAATACATGGTATACAGTTTGGTACATGAATGAAATAAAAAACTGTAACAGGTATCCAGAAACATACTGCCTTTCATTGTTGTCATAACCAAAACCTTCCTTATAGAAACACACTAACAGCTATATCCAATTTTAATCCTACCTAGAGTTGGCACAAACAATAATGTTAACTAAAAAGTCCCATTCGTTTAAGCAGGTTAGGGCTGACATTGGATTTAGTCAGTTTATGTTTACCGTTAGTCTATTCACTTAAGATTGCAAAAAAGAGCAAGAAATGAAGAGGTTGATTCAATCAGTCTGGGCCATAATTTTTGTTGAAGAAGAATACTTTGATCAGTTAAATTAACTGGATCAATTATAGTTGCAGCCCTATTTTTAAAAAGCGGACAAACAAGGATACACAGTTCTACTGATAAGCACACTCAAATCATGCATCTTATATCATGCATAGGGCCCCACATGTGAGAAAAGTGAGTTAAAAATAAATAAATTTAATAAACAAATTCTGAGTAGTCAAAGCTGAAGGGCCATCCTTGGTCATTGTTTCCACCCTCTACTGAGCATTTTTCAGAGGGTAGAAAAAACGACCAAGTTTATCCCTTCAGTCTAGAGCAGGACTTTACAAATGGTGTGCCGCAACATGCTAGTTGTCACCTGAAGTGTGTAGGTGTGTCGCCTACAATCTTGGAAATGTATGTTATTATTTATAAATCATATATTTTTAAAAATATATTACAGAATTTCCATGAGATATGTTGTATCCCCATACATTTTGTTATTACAATTTATGTATGTGTCTGTATCTCTTATAAGGGATTAGTTTAACCTCCGGTTTGCTAGTAAAACTGAACTATTGTGTCGCGAAATGATGCTTGTCTAAAAAAGTGTGCCACCAACATGAAAAGTTTGGAAAGCTCTGGTCTAGAGGCCGAGGTCAAGGAAAGTGGAAGGAAGGAGGCAAGGAGAACAAGCCAAACACTTGGAGCATCCTTGTGCTGCATTCGAATTTTTCATGAACAGATCGAGGTGTATTTCTCACCTATGCCAGTGGTCTGCAGAGATGAATGCCTCTCACATTTCCATTCCCCTCTGCCATTGCCTGTGCAGATGCACTGTAGCAGATTTCCCCTGTTGTCCTTCTTGCTCCAGGTATCTCCAATCCTGTAGGATGTCTTTGTATCTGGATCATTGCACCTATCTGCAGAAAAAGCCAAACACACAAGCAAATCAAGTCCTTGATACCAGCAACAGTTTGCATGCTCAAGATCCTTTTCTGTTTAGACAGGCCTGGCTTACCAAAATAATGGGCTGGGTCTTGCTAATTATTGTGCTAGAGTGTGTGTGTGTGTGTGTGTGTGTGTGTGTGAATTTTAATAAATTTTAATCTTATTTTAATTTAAAATATTTACTCTCATTCTAACTTTTATATCTTGGGGCTTTTTAATAATTTGCTGAAAGCCACTTTGAGTCTCAAACTGGAAAAAGGCAGGATAGAAATAATAATAATTATTATTAATAATAATAATAAATAACAACAACAACAACAACAGATCAATTTAGACTGGCAGAAAAAGATGAGCTTTGATACAGCCATTGGTCATTCATACAGTCTTGTCTGAATGAATCCCAACAATCTATTTCACTTCCCCAAACTCAGACTGAAATTTTTCATCCTTTAGGATAGAACACTAAAATCTGTGCATGCTTGCTTTGACCACAACTGTGTAAGAAACAGCCTTCCTGGAAAGGAAGTAACATGTGGGAAATCCTTCCTTCTCTTCTTCCTCTGCCTCAGACATTCTTCAAAGATACTGCATCTAGGGAAATTCTATAATCTCTTGTCATTGGCTTTGGTAGAAGAAGACCTCTGAATCACTCCAAATGGTTATTTAGTTACTGCAATCTGGCCACAAAAAATGCCATATGGGAAATACTGAAGAAAGCCATGAGAGCAGATTGTGGTTGCCAGGAAAGTGGTTTGTGGTTTCATACACCAAGTTTGTGTATGTGCGTGGGCATGCTGGGAAAACAGTTTTCAAAATATTCAAAGCTGGGAACCAACTTTCAAATGATACACATGGTCTGGGAATAAAAAGACAGTAACTTGTCCTTTGTGTTGTCTGAAGACCTGTCCATACTGACAAAAGGGCTGCCCCTCCTTAAATGCCAGCAACAATATCCTTCGTTTGAAAAAAAAAGGTGGGGAAATAAAAACTGTACACTTTTTGATGGGCAATAATCCCCATGTTTGTACTGAATTCAATGGGGCTTACTCCCTAGTAGATATGCTGAGGAATGCAACCTTAATCTGGGGAATCTAAAAGAACTACTCATGTATAAATTGAGAGAAGGTTTGGGGGCCAAAATTATGGATTTTGATATGACCCATGGATAAGTTGAGGGTTATTACATAGAGAGGAGAAAGCGTCAGCACTGCCTTAGGGCCCAGCCACCCCTGGCCACTGCCATTCTCCCACCCAGACAATCAAAAAAGCCTTTCACCACACTACTCAGAGAAGGAGGTGGTTCTTTTTTGATAAAAAGTTATGGTACAGTATTAACTCCTGTCAAAAAAGGAACCACCCCCTTCTCTGAGTAGAATGGTGAAAGGCAAGAGCTTAGTCCGTCACCTGAGAACCAGCAGCAACCCCCTCTACTCTCTTGGTGCATCTTTGAGACGAAGTGCCATTTTCCCACCCAAGCATTCCAAAAGGCCAGAAGTGGCAGCAGGGAAGAGAGAACAGAGGGGGTCAGTGCTTCTTTTAGGTTCTCTGGGAAAGAGTACGTTTTTGCCTTTCACCATTCTATTCAGAGAAGGGAATGATTCCTCTTCCTTTCTTTCTTTAATAAGAGTTAAGGTACAGTACTTACACAGACCCACGGATAAGTCAACCCAGATTTTTTGGGTCAATTATTTGACCAAAATTTCTAGACTTATACATGAGTATAAACAGTACTCAGGAGAGTAATGTTACAGTACAGTAAACCAGGGGAAAACAATAATAGGAAAACAGTGAGAACTCTGTACTGAAGTGTATGACTGGAACTTACAAAATTCAGGATGGTTTCAAGGACAAATTATGTATAAAGATCAATGCACTAGTTCAGCTTTATATTAATTTATATCCAGAGTATAAGCTGCAGGTAAGGTGCTGGACAAAAGCCATTTCCACACTACACTGTTATAGCACTATTACTCCTGTTATAGCGCTATTATTCCACTTTCAACCTCCTGTGGAATCTTGGGGACTGCAGTTTAGGGAGGGACCCTTAGAATTCTCAGCCAGAGAGCTCTTTGGCCTCAGAAAACTACAAACTTCAGAATTCCACAGGAGGTTGAAAGTGGAATAATAGCATTGTAACAGTGTAGTGCAGAGACGGCCACAGACCATGAATACTTTCACACTACACAACTGTAGCACTACGATTCCATTTTAACTGTCATGACTGCATCCTGTGGGAATTCTGGGATTTGAAGTTTGGAGAAGGCCATTTAGAATTGTCAGCTAGAGAGTTGCTCTAGTGCCTCCGGTTAAACTACATATCCAGGATTTCACAGGATATTCCCAAGACATTTAAGGTGGATTCATAGTGCTATAATTGTGTAGCATGAACAGGACCTTGGAATCATATCCTAATGAGCCTCAGGAACCAAATAAGTGTCAACAGCAAGCAACCTTTTCAATCCTGTGTAATTACTGCAAGGGCTGCTGGGATAATTTATAGGGTAACACTGTAAAAAATCTGCACTCTGAAAGCAGAGTGATTGTTAGTAACGGTTTATGTACCATTTGTACTATATTCATAGTCACAGAATATAAGTCATTAATATTTAGTAAATCACTGGAATTTCCTGCTCAGACTGATGATAGGACATGTGTTGAGACACATGATCTACATCAAACCATGATCATGCCTTTTTCCTGGCACTTGAGAACACTGCACCTCTCTTTTCCCCATTGGACACTAAAACATGTATCTTTCCACCACAAGATTCAAGCCAGACTGAAATTATAAACAAATGGTTATCATAGCTTTCAAGTTTCATCTCAAACCTACTTTGAGGATTTAGTCTATATGATCCTACTGTTTATCTTAGAGAAAGGCCATCAACTTTGTATTCCAGAGGAACAGCATCAATTAAAAGCTAAAGGACGCAAGCTTACAACCTACCTAACCAAAGAGTGTAAAAACCAGATGTTTCCCAATTTGGATTACAGAGGCTTACATTTAGCCAGTGATCTCACTTTTGGATGACCTTTTTTTTAAAGGAAGCCTTTCCTTAAGCTTTTGCTGATTCCAAACTGAAAACAGAAATATCCCTTACGCATGTCAATATATCCCTTATCTACATCCAGGATCCAACTTCCCACCCAAGCAGCTTTATTGAAGGGTTGTTTGAAAGTCACAAGCCCAAGAACAGAGGAAAACGTATCTTCATGCTGTCCGGCAAGCAACCATGAATTTTCCAAATAATCTTTTGGGGATGAGTTTGAGATGTTTGAAATTCCAGTCTGTCTTGGACTGGTTAGATCCTAAGATAATTTAGCTTAAGAAGTTTATTGGGAAGAACCTTTCTTAGCTCCTCAATCTGAGATCACCCACAACACTCAAAGAGTCTGTCTGGATGATCAGAAAGTCCTTTGGAAAAATCTCCCCATCACAAGGTATAGATGGGGGGGGATAATGAGCACCTTTAGTCCCCAAATTTCTAGCACTGTAGAGAGTGATACACTGACAATCATTCACACCTAGAACATCTACATTTTCTGTGTTCACACCCTCCAGTAACTTTGCCTTCTCCTTTTCCAAACTCTATTTCTACATACTCGGTTGAAAATATAAGATACTGCAATGCTAGGAACTTCGGGACTGGTGTAAATTTCACTGGGGGTCAGAATTTTTCTTTGGAGGCAATGCTTTAATTTTGCCTCATCCCCACCCCTAGTCTCCCATACTTTCTTGCATTCAGAAATTTCCCCATCTCACATGACCCAGGGGCAGCCCTGAACAGCCAAAGGCTTTTCAAAGGTTATAGCAGCTGTTTTGTGGGGAGGTAGGAAAGGGAAGGAAACACCTCTTCTATTAACTTCCTTATGCCAGCCTCTTTGAGAATCCAAGCTAATGTCTTCAGAGTAAATGCCAATGAAGACACAGCTCCATTACCGCTGGTCTCCCTGTAGGTATCTTTAGTCTGATGGTAACACAAATACACATAGCACCAGATCAGCCTTCTCCAACATGTGGTCCTCCAGGGGTTACAATGAAGTTCCTATCATCCCCAACCAGCTGGTGTAGCATAGTGCTATGTGTATCTACTGAAGTCCCAGAACGTCCAGTAGGGCTTCCTCCCAATTAAATGTACTCATAGGAGTAGCCTTCATGCCCTGCTTCATTCAAGGATGATGGGATCAAAAAAGTAAAGGAATGTATCAATCACATCGCTGTTCAGCCCTACTTACTTCTGGAGGTGCAGGTAATGCGGCCGCTGCCTTCTCCCAAGCATGTGCAATCCACTATCATCCAGCCTTGATAGGGCTTCTCCCAGATCTCTCCCACCACATAGGAAGTTCCAGCACTGTTATCATAACACCGCTCAGCTACAGTACATTGTTTGTGACAGTACATTAATTGTGAGATGAAAAAGAAAAAAGAAAAAAAATAGATTTCTTAATTGGAGTGATCACTTCCCTTCTAAAATCTCCTATTCATCTGTACTAATAAATGGCTTGAATATAAAACTGCCCATGAGAATCCAATGAATACATGAGATCTCAGCTCTCCATTTTAAAAATCTGTGTTTTAGTTCTAGGGTTGCTATGCACTTTGTGTCTTGTTGTATTTCATGTCATGCATCTACATTCTTTCTGTAAACTTCACAGAGATCCTTGTCTTATAGGGCAGGGTACGAATCTTGTAAATAAATGAATTAATGAATAAGTAATACACCAAGCATAAAGCCAAGCTCCAACTACTGCCCAACTTATTGACAAAACAGAACACAGATTGGAACATGACTGCACTCAAGACTAGGAATCACATGACTGAACACTCCTTCATTCAAAGACCTTCATCTAATAAAAACCAAAACAGCAAAAAAAAGGCTTAGCTAGAGCCTTACTCTCAACACACTTATTTTCTGTGTAGAAGGATTTGGGCAATGTTAAGCCACATGAGCTCCCCAACTGCCTGGTTAATCACCTCAGTGAATAATGAGGGTTCTCAGACCTACGTTTATCACCTCTGTGACCAGCAGATCTAGCTATACGTACGACTGTTTCTGTCTATATTATGTCAAGTTCATGATGTCAGAATCCTAGACAATCACTGGAGGCAGCAGTCTAAAAGACCACAAAGAACTTCATGTCACAGAGTCTTAAATCTATCCCAAGTGATTATCATAAAGCCTTCCATCTACTGAGATCAAAGGGTCTTGCACTTCAGGTTTGACCCCTCAGATACATAAAACCAAAAAAACAGAACCTACCAACTGGTTTGCAAGTCCATTCACCCTTCCCGTTGCCAAGGCACACACACTCCAACATGTAGCCTCCGGTCTCATGAGGCCTGCGCCAGGTGTCACCAATCTTGTAGGACTGGCCACCTTCATGACAGCGATCTGTGAATATTAAAATACATATAGGATTGGCCCATTGAGTCTAATACCATCTACTCTGAATAAGAGTCCCAGACCAAAAACTAGAGTATGCTCCTGTGCCTTTAATGGTCATGTAGAAGAGGAAATTTCAGTAGGTGTTGCTTATCACACAACTAGATAGCAAGCCAAAATTCCCGCTTTCACACAACCATTAGAACAGTGGTTCTCAACCTGTGGGTCCCCAGATGTTCGTGGACTTCAACTCCCAGAAGCCCCAGCCACTATGGTCAATGCTCAGGGCTTCTGGGAGCTGAAGTCCATGAATATCTGGGGACCCACAGGTTGAGAACCACTGCATTAGAAGTACAGGGGCCCTCTCCCTAACAGCCCTAACTCTAGAGTGGTTTGGTAAAGTTCATTTTACTTCTGCTGTCTGACATTTCTTTAAGCAGAAAGTGAATCTAAAACTTTCTGCATGCAAAATACATGATGCCCCACAGAACTCTGGCCCTTCCCCATAGAGAAAACATAAAGACCCTTGACCACATAGATCCTTTTATTCAATTCAGGTGTTTCTGTGACCAGATTAGTACATGTCTTCACAACATAGGTGGCTTCATAAACCTTTATTGTCCTCCAGAAGTTTCCCTTTCCAGAGCCATAGATTGTACTGTTTCCATCATGGATAGTGGAAACAAATATCACTTAAAACAGATACAGCAGCCTCTAAAGACCACAATAGGGCATTTTCCTGTAACATCAGCAGTGCTCTTTGTATACTTGTGTCAACAACATGTGACTTCTGTCAACATCAGTTACAGTTTGTGGTAGAGATTCCAACAATCATTAGCCAGTAAATCTCACTATCTATTTCCCTTGCTATACAGCAAAGTATATGGTTCAGATTCCTTAACATAACATCAGAATGTAAGCTAATTATTCAAGAGAAAGAATGCTCATAAACATTCCACAGAAAGATGCTATTGGCTTTTGTGACACATAAAGGTTCTTTCATGAATGGAGGATTCACTTTGTGGTAACAAAGTTATTTAGGTAAATCAGCAAAGCAGTTGAAAGTTTACATATTGCAAAAATCCACTTGTTTCTGTTCACAAAGTAGTTGTAACGGTAAATAATGCTGCTTACCTTGATGTTCTAGTAGTGGGGAAAATACTGGCTGAGATCCTACACTGGTGCTGAGTAGCCTAAATCTCCACATGCAGTTTTGCACTGATTGTGTTACACAATCCTTGTGTAGCATGGCAACATCATACAACTGGATTTGCAACCCAATGTACATCTACAAGCTTAGCAGTAGCGCATGCAAAATTCCATTCGGCAACCTTGAACTGAATGTGGACATTCCACCAGACAAAAAAGGTCCAACCACTTCCATGGGGGAATTTACATACGTGAAATTTACACACTTGAAAGACAAAATTCCAGACTTCTCCTGAAGAGGATACTGGTGGCTCCTCTACAGAACCTTACCACTAACAAAGAAAAGTGGTGTGTGGCTCCCATGTCAGTGGGGCAGTGAATCAGTTCCAGGTCTGGGCTAGCTTTATGGGAGCTATCCAATGTGCTGAACATATTTAGGAATAGGGTTTAGCACTCTGAAGAGTTCTTTAAAGCCTGGATTAAAATCTGAAGTGAATTCGCTATTGTACTGACATAAAAGCCATTAGTGCTAACACATTTCATAGCATCCTACAGCTTTATATTCCCTGTGATGGGAAAACACTGATTTTTGGTAAAGCCCAGCAGTGTGGTAAGTACAGTCATTATCATTTCCTTTTGAGCACAGCACCCACAAATCTTTTTGTTTCACTTCACCTGTACCTACTTGCAATTGTGCAACTGATTCTACCACGGCCAGCCCCAATGCAGGTACAGTCCCAAATCATAGAGTCCTTAGGTCGCTCATAGGTCTCCCCTACACGGTAGGTAGCTCCAGTGTATTTGTCAAAGCAGGTCTCTTCCGCTATAGGGGAGGGAAAAGAATATGTCACTATAGCAGAATACGCAGCTTGTAGCTTCTAAACTTTGCAGAGAGGTTGGTGCATGGAAAAACAAACAGAAAAAGAAGAGAAATAAATGAGGATGATAAGAGCTATGCAAGAGGGCACTTGCAGAGAAGTTGGGGAGGCCAAAACAAATGGAGAAAGAGGCAGGGAGATAAATAATGTGCACTGGGGATCACTGAAGAAAGAACAGACAGAGATGGAGATTGGGGTGGAAACATATGAAGAGAAACAGAAGAAGGAACAGAAAGCAAGGTAGAAAGACACAGAGACATTGGGAAACTAGAGCATATCTCTTGCCTTGACTTACACTGATTCTTTGCAGCAAGCATTTGCAGCAATTTGCCTGGGTTCTGGGGGTCCAGCAATTTGCTGAGGAGAACCCTGGAGTCCACATGAATGGATCTGGGAGCCACATACAGTCCACAAGCTACGCTTCTTCTACTCCTGTTTAAAACCTTGAATGACTCATATTATCACATACTAAGGAATTGAGTGGTGATGTTAATGTCCACAGCAGTGACTGACTGATCTAGGAGGTAAAGCAGGCAGAAGCTGACACACCCCAAATACCCCACATCCTAGTGGGTCTATAACTGAAAGACTACAAGTAGCATGGGTCAAGAACAGGTGAAGTCCAAAGGCAAAGGCATCACACCAAGGGAAGCAGGGCATATCTGAGGCAAAAAGGCTTACAACTGAATGATGGAATAAACAGCAGAGAGAAAAGTCTGAGGGAGAAGGAAGAAAGCACAGGGAGAGTGGGTAGAGAAGAAAATGGCCTACAACCAGAAGATGCTGAAGAGGAGAGGTGAGGGAAATGGAAGGTTGTGTGTATGTTTGCAATAATCCATCAGATCTTTAGTGCCAGATCCTTTGTAGGATTAAAAAGGATTATAGGAAGCATCTAGTCCTTCTTTTACATTAACATCTAAATTATCTGTTCAAAGCCCTAACATCAGCATCTGAGGCCAAGCTCTCTAACCCATCAGTGAAATCTGTGAGAATGGGGTAACCTCCCCCAGGGGTTTTTCTATGGTGACTCCAAATGTCTGATATGTCCTTCAATCCCCCCAGTGGTATGCTATCACCCCCCCTTTTTCATTTTTTTTCTTTGCTGCTTTTAGTAGGCTTTTAAAGTCTTACATATTTCAGTCTGCATTTAACTAATTTTTATACTCTGAGTATTCAACAGAGTATTTAACATCTGCTGCTGTTATCTAATTTATTATAGCAGTCTGTGCCGAATACCACTCATTGGTTTTATGGTTTCATTATCCTCTGCTCTGCGAGAATTTTTTACTCTGAAAAGGGCTCTAGAAATCTTTGTCATATCATAATTAATCAGTAACACTATCTACATGTTTCGCAACTGGAGGACTTCATTCTTCAAATCCACTGTTTGTACTGTCCTGTTTGCTTTTAGAAACTTGCATAAGAGTTCATGTAGAACTTCTCTGTGCAACTTTTTTCTCTCTCCAGCCATGAATGATATCCAAGCGAAGTCCAGAACCTGAAAAGGTTACTTTTTTGGATGGTGACGCCTCATCTTCTCAAGTTAGTGTGAGTAGTTAGGCTACAGTTCTTAACTGGCTGTAAATCCCATCGAATCACCATATCCATCCCTCATCTTTTTCTTGAAAGTAAGTGTGCATTTTGCTCTTTTTGCCACTCACAACCTACTTTAAAAAAAATCACAGCACAACTGTCCCCAAGGTTCCTTATTTATTTAAGTCTTGCATGGTATCTTTTAGTGGCCTTTTCAAACTACATGATTATAAAACAGCACTATGACCCCACTTTAGCTGCCATGGTTCCACCCCATGGAATCTTGGGAATTATAGTTTAGGGGAGCGGCCTTTGGAATCCTCCTCTGGGGCTTCTGACCAAACTATTCAAACCCTAGGAAGGTTCCATAGGATGCAGCCACAAAAATGAAAGGAGAAGTGCTATAGTTTTGAGGGGTCAAGAGACTGTGTGTACTTTGTGCTATAAGCCAAAACACCAACCATCATAAAAACAGCCCTGACTGATCAGATCAATGCCTCATTTGGCCCAGAATTCCTTTTCTAGCAGTATCAAGTCAGAAGCATCCAAGAGAGCAGAGCAGAATAAGCTCTCCACCTTTGTTTGCTCCTCAGGAAGTAGTCTACAGAGGTATACTGTCTCCGAATCCGAAGGTTTCATTTGTCCCATTCCCTTTTAAGGCCTATATGCCAGTTCACACATTTCAAGCAAAAGCAGCTCCTTAAAGAGCTAGCATAAAAAGTTTTCTGGAGAGACCACTGTACAGATTCTCTGCTATAGTCCCGAGGTAAGTATCAAGAGCTGTGAGAGTACACTGTCATAACAATAAACTCCAAGAAGCTCCATGTGAACTTTTTATGTATTCTGTCCCTAGAGCTTGTCCCAAAATCTTCTGAAAGATTCAGACATTCTGAGATTCCTTGACAGAAAGTCGAGGAGAAGCAGGTTCTTTTAAGGTATTTAGATGGAAAACTCTTGCAACAGGAACAGTGGGGAACACAAAGCAGTATTGTATCTGCCCTGAGGACCTTCTGTCTACAAGAGACAGGAAAAGCAAGGTGATGCTAATGTGCAAAAAATGTAAAAAAAGCCATGACAATGATCTACCCCACAAAGAGGAGAAATGAGTTCAGGACAGTCTGCCTTTTCTGAGATTTACAGACAGGGTAGTACTCCTCTCTCCCAAACTCCCTCTTTCCATGGCTAGTTTCCTCAGAAGCCACCAGGGAAGTCTCCAACTCACCTTCAGGCTTGCTTTCGCAGTTGAATCCTCTGCTCCCTCCATAGCAGGTACAAACCAGAGTATTCCCCAGGTAAATGCGTTCCCACTGCTGGTTTATCTGATAGTGTTGCCCATTGTCATAGCATCCCGCTGAGAAAGAAACAGGGGGGATGGATTACACTCACTTGTCAGACGACAAAATGGTTTTTCAAGAAAGGAAGAAGGGGAGGGGGGAAAGGATGTTGGCTTCAGCATGCATGGAATATACATTAGCTCCAGACCCTGCATTCTTTTTGCATCCTGAAAGCTTTGTGGGAGAAGAGAGGTTTTAGGTGCACAAAAATCAGGACTGGGCTGGATTTCAACAGAGCTCCGTCGTCTCTTTTTACTATGTTTTAAATGAAGAGAAATTGAATCGCTAGAGGTTTCAAATTTTGGAGCAACAGCTTAACAGATGGAAAAGATTGCTCGGATTGGGAAGCCTGATCCAAAGTTTAATGTAAGTCAATGGAAAGACCCAAAGGATTGGGGGGGGGGACTTGGCTACGTCATTAAGGCAGGATTGTCCTTGCCAAGGCAGAACTTGCTCTCCAATGTTTTATTTCCAAAATTTTTCTCCAACTGTAATTTTAATGAAGGAAGTGGATGAAAATCAGTTTTAGAGAGGTTTTAAACATTTTCAGTCAGGTTTATTTGTAATCCATATGCAGTTGTGTTAGTATCACCTAAAAAGATAAGATAACTTGTCCTACAATGAAATTTTCATGTAATGCAAAGCATTGTATTCCATGTTTTTCTCTCAAAATGTATTGCACGGCATTCTCCCAAGCACCCTGCTTTTCTGCATGAAAGAGGGCAAAAATAGAGGGAATTACAAGGCAAGCATTCTAAATATTACACAGCAGGTCATGTGTTGTATTTATTATTGGGGCAAATTATGAATAGTCATGACTGTCAGCTAAATAGAACAGACAGTTACTTTCCATTTCATGCAGAAATTCTGCATGGCTAAGAAACTGCCCTCCTTGTTTCTGGAAACCTCTGGGCACTTGGCTCACAGTGCAGCACACTTAATTTTGTAGTAGGCTTTGCTTTTAACTAAGTGATCTTCCTCCACAGAGCCAAAGAGAAATCTGTTAACTTTACAGGGGCCTCCCTTGACTCTCAAGCAGGCACAACTCTGTAGCTAAAAAAAAAAATCAGCTTCAAAACCAGACGTTTGCGATTAGGCTTCCAGAGAGCTTTCTTGCATCACAAACTTCTGGGTTTCATTGGTCTGAATTCAAACAGCCATCAGCTAGGCTGCACTCTGACTCAGGAAATGCATGAACAACAAAATGGAGAGACTTTAAATAATTAATTGAGAGCACAATCTTATTATTTCTAACGGTCAGCTGAAAACCAGGGGCAGGGGTAGGATGGGGGAAAGAACGCCCTCCCTTCAGACAACATGCCAGCCATGGAAGCTCAGAATTTGCTCCCAGAAACATATTCATGCACAGAAGCGGTACTGGTGGTATTTCTGCCAGCAGAAGGCCTCAAACAGACTGTACTAGGGACTGGGAATAGCCTGAGGTCCACTGGGTCCCAAGTCCCTTCATTTCTCTAACAGACGCTCGGGCAACGTCATGGGCATGTATTTTCTCTTCCACTAGTTTCAGCGGGAGGGAAAAATTCAAAAACCAGACAATCTACCATGGTGAACACATCCAACGTCTTCTGGTTTCAGAAGCTAAGTAGGATCAGTCTTGGTTAGCACTTGGATGGAAGACCACCAGGAATCTTGGATGGAGGACCACCAGGGCTAGAAAACAATCCTTCCTGAAACCCTGGAGAGCCCAGAGACGAAAATATTGGCCTAAATGTGCCTGGGGTTTGTGTGTCACAAAGGAAGGAGAGGTGGATATATAATGGCCAACTCTGCCTCCTGTCCCAGCTAGAGCAAGCTGGCAGAGCTTAGCAAGTAGTGACAGAACTTCCACCATGAATCAATTTGCTCTGCCTGCAGATCAATCTCCTGCATGTGCTGATTCAGAGGTAAGTCCTCCTGAGCAAAATTGATCTTGCCTGCATATGAATGGGAGGCTGTCTGGGTGGAAACCCAAGATGTTATTCTGAGCTTCTTGAGGAAAAAAAAGTGAGAGATAAATTACACTATTAAAAAACCCCAATAACTAGGTGTCTCTCCTGCCCTTCTCCACCTTAGAGCCCTTTCACACTACCCAACTGTAGTGCTATAGTTCCCTTTTAACTGGCATGGCTTCATCCTGTGGAATTTCCTGGAGTCTATAGTTTGATCAGGGGCAACAGAGGAGAATTTTCTGGCTGAGGATTCCAAGGGTTCCTTCCTCAACGAACAAATATGAGGATTCTATGGTTTGGAACCACAGCAGCTAAATGAAAACACAGTGCCATATTTTAGCAGTGTGAAAGTGCCCAGGTGACAAAATTACCCTCCCATGCAACTTCCCAAGAAAGCCTGTTTTGTCATTTCACAGGTCTGGGTAACAGAAAAGACTCCTTTCACATTATATGCCTCTCACTGTTTTCCTTCTCACTTTGCCCAAGTGCTCTAGAAAATTTTGCCACATTCCATTGTTGGGCAGAATTTTTTTTAGTGGATTCTTCTGCTTTTAAAAATCCAGACTATATTGCTCATTCTTTTTTATCCCAAAGTATCTGGGAGAAGCACTTGGAACTTCCCCCCTTAACCTTAGGTTAAACACCAACAAACCCCATCACTGCAGGTAAATTGTTTTTTTAAAAAAGTCACCTTAAGGAAGTTTACCACAGAAGAGTCACAGGCCCGAGCCAAACAACTGCAAGCCAAGAACATTAGGACTTCCAGATGTCTTTAAACACCTCACTCACACACCCTTGGAATCTACAACTGACACCGCACGCTTGGGACCACAGGAATCCTGTAGCTCAGCCAGGAAATGAGATTAAGAAGCCCCAGGTGTAAATTGGGAAGACAAGGCACACATTTTTGGCATGCTGTAGATGTTCTCCCGAATTGCTAAAACCTTCAGGAAGAAGGGTATTTTCACAGCAGGGCAGGTCGGGTAATCCCCAAACCATCACCAGTACAAAAGGGTTGCTTTTCCAACCCCCTTCCCTTTGTTTGGCTTACAAAGGCCATTTCCGCACTAGACTGTTACAGTGCTATTATTCCGCTTTCAACATCCGATGGAATCCTGGAGTTTGCCGTTGAGGAAGCGGCTGTAGGACGTTGAAAGCGGAGTAATAGCACTGTAACAGTCCAGTGCGGCAATGGCCAAAGTGTTCACTCTTTCACGGTCTCGGGATTTGAGCGCTGGACCAGAACTCTGGAAGACCAGGCTTCGAGTGCACGCTCAGCCATAGAAACAGTATGCACCAATGGGGGCGGGTCACACCCTCTCATCCTAAAAGAGAAGGCAATGGCAAAGCTCCTCTGAATAAATGGAACTGAGAACACCCCTAGCAGAGGCTGGCCATAAGTTGAAACCATCTTGGAGGCACATTCACAAACTTTCAGCACCCACTTCCAGCGGATCTCCTGGAGGCTCTAGAGTCTAGGATGTTTATGTGAGAAATCCACCAACCCTCTCCCCAAAATCTCTCTCGCTAAAATCTGGCCCGGCGATCCTCTCCGCGTCCACGATCCCAGGTCCACACAGCATTCCTTCTTTCTCACCCCCCCCCCCGCCGTCCTTGATCCTCGCAGGTCTTTGTGGAGCTACTCACGTTTGTTCTGGGCGGCGGGCTGGACGATCTGCTGGGCTTGCCGTTTCTTCTGGGGCCGCGTGCTCCAGACCCCCGCCGCCAAGCAGAGGGTCAGCAGCCAGAGGAACAGCCGCCTCGACGCCGGGCTGCTGGGCATCTTCGAAGGAAAGCTGCGGGAAAGAAGAAGGAGGGTCATACAAAACGGTGCTTTTGCAAAGCTCGCTCTTCACTTTGCAAGCGCGAAGCAAACCCGGTGCGTCGGGATGAGCTGTTGCAAAAGCGGGACAAGGTTTTTACTTTACTTTACTTTTTACTTTACTTTTTTTTTCTTTTTAAGCCTTGCAAATTCCCTTACCGCTCTTCTGCTTGTGCTCCTCCTGGCCGTGCGCGCAACTCACACTCTGCAGGAA
Organism: Iguana delicatissima; assembly: GCA_948472985.1. Taxonomy (NCBI): domain Eukaryota; kingdom Metazoa; phylum Chordata; class Lepidosauria; order Squamata; family Iguanidae; genus Iguana; species Iguana delicatissima. The sequence continues at coordinate 53,472 of CAOKZL010000579.1, read as the reverse complement.
GGGCAGAGCACTGGGTCCGCGGGGGGTTTATGTACCGGCCCTGGCGCCGGAGGACCCCTGTCGGGGTGGAGGCAAAAAAAAAGAAGAGAGAGAGAGAGAGAAACTTGCATTCAAAGGGAGGAGAGACTCACCGGGGACACCCCTTTGGAACGACCCCGGGTTCTCTGATTGGCCAGGGCGGGCGGGTGACGTCATGGGGAGTCACATTCCAGGGCGAACAAAAGAGAGGCGGCGGGCGGCAGGGGCTTCTCCCCAGCCCGCGGGCTCTGATCGCCGCGAGAAGGAGGAGGAGCGAGGAGGAGGAGGAGGAGGAGGAGGGAGACGACCCGCGCTGAAGGGCAGCCAGGCGGCGGCGCATCTGGACGCCTCCCCGCCCCTGCGCGCACAGGCGGATCGCCCGGCCCCTCAGCGGGGCCAGAAGGAGCCCCGAGGCGGCCTGAAAGCAAAAGCGTGCCCAGGCAGGAGCGCGCTCCTCCGCCCCGGTGGCTTCAGCGGGCACAGATTTGTTTTCGTACTGGCATCAGTGGGATATGCAGCTCGGTCCTGTACACCTTGGGCAGAAGTTCAGTGCCTCTGAATCCCCGGGGAGTTTTGTTTTTATTACTGATATTGGATTGCCATGCCAAACTCACTTCCGACCCGAACTAGAAACCTCTGGTCTGTCGGCTCGCACACGCACCTGGCCGTTTGCGGTCCTCCGCAGCGTTCCCCGGGCTCCTTTCTCTTTGGCCATTTCCGCACTAGCCTTTTATAGCGCTACTATTACACTTTCAACATCCTATGGAATCCCGGGGTTCTTTTGAGACGCTCCCCTAAACTGTAAACCCCAGGATTCCGTAGCATGTTGAAAGTGGAATAATAGCACTCTTAACAGGCTAGTGCGGAAATAGCCCTGTCGTTTCTCAGTTCCTCTCTTCGTTCCTTTTTCTTTCTTCTCCGCCTTTCTCCTCCTTTGAATTTTCTCTCTGATGTGAATCTGAAGGTACCAATGGGCGTGTAAGGCTGAATATATTATGGAAGAAGATAGACAGACAGATAGACAGATAGATAGATAGATAGATAGATAGATAGATAGATAGATAGATAGATAGATTATAGAAACTTTACAAGATCCAAAAGCTATGGCAGGTTGGTAATATGGTGTGGCAGCCTTAAAGGGTAGATTGAGGAGGTTAAATAAGACAATGTGTGCACCATGTAGAAGTATTTCAACTAACTTGGCATTGATTTGCCATGCTTGGATTCGAAGCAGTACAATATATATTTTTGAAAGAACTTAATGAAAGTTTCAAGACCAGTGAATCACCTAGCAGAAAACTGTTGGTTTGTGCCTTCCTGTTTAATCTAGGGCAACCCTATCCTAGGGTTTTGTTGCAAGATAGTTTCCCTTGCCTTCCTCCAGGGTGACTTGCCAAGGTCACCCAGTGAGTCTCTGTGGCCCTAGTCTCCCGGAGTTCTAGGCCAACAGTCTAGCCACTCTACCAGATTGACTCTTAAGATAAAAATGCTAAGGTCCAACAGAGCCTTTCGTCATCTCCCACCCACCCACCCATTCCCTTCCTTTTCTGTTTTGTCTGCAGCATCTTGTCTAACTAAGAGATCTGGAGATCTCAAAAGCCTGTCCATATTTTTGTCTCGCTGTGGATTTTGGAAATGGGATGGGGAGGGGAATCCAGTCTTTAAAAATCAGAAACTGAGAGTATTAGCCAAAAAGGGGGAAATCAAAGTACTGACATATTGTGGCATAACTTTTTTTGAACGACAATTATTTTCATAACATGTTGCATGAGGTCAGAGGGAGATATGAAACACAAGTACCAAGTGAGACTAATTACCTTTGCCTCACTTTGAAATCAGAAAGCATTATTTAGGGCACCATCAGTCCTATGCTCACATGCTTAAGAGACTTGAGCTGAGAATGTAGCAAGGGTAGGCAAAAAATAGGAGAGTTGCCCCTTAGCTAAGCATTCTGCCCCCTCATGAAATATTCTCTCAGTTCCTCCATTCCCAGCATCTCAGTAACTTAAAACTTCAGTTGAGTACTCAGAAATACAGTTTAGGAATCCAAAGAAAAAGGGCAGGCATAGTTACACTGTGAACACAGCAAATGTAAAAGTTCTAGTTGGGAACAATTTTAAGTGCCTCACTTTGCAAAGATAGAAATTTGAGAATTGAAGGAAAATTTTATTGGGGGGCTTGGAGTAAATCCAGCTTAAGTAATTAGACTTTCTTAAGCATGCATGATCAAGCTGTTCTTCTTTTATTACTCTATAGTCAACTGTAACATTCATGAATTTGTGGAACACAGTTTCGAAACTCTCCATAGAATGATGATATGTTTCTTTCATAGACACATCATAAAAATTCCCTCAAAAATATACACTATACAAAATGCTGCCTCAAAAAATTCATATTGCCTTTCACTCTTATTTGACATTACCTATGATCTTGTGAAAGTATGGTGTGGTGGTCTGAACACTGGACTAGAGACCAGGGTTCAAATCCTGCCTGGCCATGGAAATCCACTGGGTGACCTTGGGCAAATCTTAGCTTCAGAGAAAGGGAAAGGCAACACGCACACTCTGGAGAAATGTTGCCAAGAAAATGCTTGAAGGCACACCACGACAATGACAACAACAACAAAATAACAACATGATCTTGTAGTTATGTTACCCTGAAAATCTGGGGGTCTCAGAGGGACACCTCAATATGCTCCAAATGATGGGGAAAGTAAGCTCAACAGAGCACAAGCAACAGCAATGCAAGAGGCAAGGTAACCTAGCGAGATCTTTTACCCAATTTTTACGAGGTCAGGCTCAGTCAGAAATCACACAAAAAGGTCCAATGAATGACTTTATTGAACAGTATTGGCTCTCATCAATGCAAACACACACATGCACATCCAAGGGCTAGAAGAAATAAAGAGTGGAAATAAGATAGAGGGATGGTTGAGGGATTCATAGCTTGGGCGATACTGCGCCTTTTCCTGAAGTCCTTGGTCTGGTAAGCAGCGATTGAACAGGAGCTCAGCGAAGGGATGCTGAGGAGATCACACGGCTATCAGGAGGGGAGACCTGTCAGTTGGTATGACCGGGAGGCATCCTTCCTAACTAGCCCAAAAACTGGGATTATTTGTGGGAAAAATTTACTTTGAAGGCAAATCCTCTCCCAGGGAGGACAACAGGGGACAGCAAAGGAAAACAACTCCACATCTGGCACTTTCTTTGATATTGGAAGATAACAAGGTGTCATCTAAATAACAGGATCTTCCTCCGCTTTGAGGCTGCGGTGTGAGTTTCTGGAGATGGATTTGATAAGATTTTATGACTTCCAGTGCCCAACTTTCTGGGAACACTCTTACTCCCTTTAAGTTGACTCCTTAAAGGTTGATGACCTTTTGTCAACCATGGGTTATCACAACATGAGGTCTCCTGTAGCTATGTGACTGGGGAGTTTACTGGTCTGACCTGGTGCGTTCGATCGTATGACCATTATTGCCTATGTGCGTATCCGAGTGACCTCTCTGGTGGGTTAAATTAATCTTATATCAAAGTTGTAGACCCCGGGACAGGGCTTACCAAGGGAGCAACAGTTAAAACAGATTATATTTTAATGGATTTATTCAGTTAATATAATATAAAAAAAACGGTCATGCATATGGAGTCCTATTGCTTACGGAAAAAGGTAATTAGAAGCCACATGTCACTATCACATACAGTGAAATCCAGTATCCACCAGCTGCACACTACACAATTATAGTGCATTGATAACACTTTAAATGCCATGGCTGCATCCTATGGAATCCTAGGATTTGTAGTTTGGTGAGATATTTAACATTCTCTTTCTAGAGGCATCAAAGTACAAACACTAGGATTTTGTAGGGCAGAGACATGACAGTTAAAAAGGTATCAAGCTGCCATAATTTTGCAGTGTCATCTTTTTATGACAACAGTCTGTCCAAATGAAAAGCTCTTTGCCTGCTATGGAAGTGTAACAGGGAAGGAAACAGACAAGCTTCCCTTTGGCAAAGAGTCCCAGAACCTAGGAGAAGCCATTGAGAAAACTTGCCTCCAACAAAGACATGACCAAAAGAATGACTTAACCTCTTAAGAACTTAAGATCTGGACAAATTTATAAGGGTTAACATCTCATTTCTAATAACTGGATCCAATTTGTATGGGCTTTATTGGTCAAAACATATATTGGAATCAATGGAACATGCAATGTAACTGGCTATCACTGACTGATAGCCAGTGAAACTACATGGTTCCTGTAACCAGCCCAGGTCAACTATTTGGCCACAACATTCTGGAACCAGTAGACATTTCGAAACACTTCCAAAGACAGGCCCAGACATTTTGCATTTTAGTAGTCCAGTCAGGATATGACTAAACTATGGGCTCCATGGCTAAATCTGATATCTCCAAGAATGGGTGCCAGTAAATTAGCTTTAATTGGACATGTGTACTCTATGGCCACTGCCAGATTCTAAGCATCTGCGCTCAAACTGAATTGAGGAGTACTGACTCTTCAAGAGAAATGTGTTCCTATCTAATACAGTTAGAGTCCCTGCTCTGCCATTCACCTAACCAGGACACCTCTTTCTTGACTGGACTCAATTTCTTTGTCCTCGTCTAGTCCATTACTGACAGCACTATTGATTTAGAACAAAAAGAGCATCTTCAAATTTAGACAGATAGTTGAGACAGTTGGGTGTCCACAGTGTACCAAAGGCATCAAACCCTGATACTCTAATCATCTCTTCCAGTTGTATGGGGGGTCAACCCGAAATAGTAAGAGTTGTCATCAGGCAGTAGCCTGAGGTTCTCGAATACCAGCTTCTGAACACAATATTCCAGGAAGGTGCAGAGCCATCAGGAAAAAAAAAAGAACCCTCAAGTTACTAAATACATGTTTAATAGTACTAAAGGCCCTTGAGAGAAACTAAAAAAACTAACAGACCCATTCCCACTGTGTAGTTCCCAGTGCAGATCTCTATCCCATAAGCAGGTTTAATGCCAGATTCAAAGGGATCTAAATAATCCCCCTCTTCTAGAAATGCTTGAAACAAAATTGTCACCAAACACTCTAGTACCTTGATCAAGAATGGAGTAATGGAGATTGGCTGAAACTTACCCAGTAGGATGGGGTCCAGGGAAGTTCTTTTGCTTGTTTGTTTAATATGACTCACCAAACATCTCTTTAAGATATGTTGCAATCTTGCTTTGTTGCGAAGAGTTCATCACTCCTTTTACCCACTCGTGCAGTCCCGCGCTAATCATTTTTATGAGCCAAAAAGGGCAAGGGTCTAGTATAGATATTATCCTGGTTAACTGGTTATGAAAAAAATATGTCAGAATCATTTCCAAAATTTTATATGTTCCAATAAAATTATTTCCAGTCATTTTTGCCAAATCTGTTTTCATTCAAAATGTCTGCTAAAACACACATGTGAAACCATCATAAAACAAAAATGCGTACAACATCTTCCCATTCTAGGTTAAATAGTCTTTTTTGAAAAATAGGAACCTTGCTCTGTGCTTGTATGCAAGCTAGAGTCCTTACTCGCTGCTATAAGAATGTTCATCCAATATGGAAACACACGTAAACAAATGCTGCTTTTATATCATCTTTTAGAAACCCTCCATTTCATTCCAAATAAAAAGAGATCAGCTGCCTCATTCTTCTGTGATAGGGGGAAGGTCTACTGGATGAGACTTTTGAATGTGTGAATCCTAGCCCCCAATCAAAGTGGGCGTGCTCTGAGAGTCAAACAACCATTTCTGGTTCCCGAGGACCATCGGTGGGATGCACTGGTTGGGAGCGATATTTGGGCAATGGGAATCACTTCCTCTCACTCTCAGAGTGTGTTTTTTGCTGTTTCAAGCTAGAAGGGAACCAAGGCCATTTCCACACTAGACTGTTCTAGCGCTATTATTCCACTTTCAACACCCTATGGAATCCTGGAGTTTGCTGGCCCCTCCCTAAACTGCAAACCCCAGGATTCCATAGGGCGTTGAAAGTGGAATAATAGCGCTATAACAGTCTGGTGCGGAAATGGCCCACAGCAGGATTACAGGTCCAAACAGGTCTTCTGGAGCATATTTTTTTTACCAACCTCCTTTTGGAGGTAGATTATGTTTTAATGGGGGAGGGGGTCTGAGGGACGTAGCCATGCAACTGAGGAATGTGGCCACGCAATTCCCACCCCTGCCCTAGAGACAGAGGTGGTTACAGCCTACTCATGCAGGTAGTGTCTCCCAAGACAACCTTTAAAAAAATGTTCCAGAGGACTGGTTGGCAGACAACAGTACTTCATTCATAAACATAGTGAACAGCAGACAGATTTGATCAGATGTTAAACTTGGATCTCAGATAGCTGAAGAGGTTCCTGAGAAGTCTGTGAGTCACTTGAAAGCAAAGCAAAGCAAAGGTATGAGTGTACAGATGGATGATTTTAAAAAGAGCTCTTACTGCTGTTGCCAAGAAGTGACTGCGATGAGAAGGTTTGCACTTGAATGTTTTAGAAGTAACACAAGTGGCTAAAAGTAGTTTTAAAATATTTACAATAAAAAGCCCTTGGTAGATTCTGTTGTGGAATCTGAACTGCTCATCTCTGCTCTCTTGAAGAATCTGAATTTGTCTTAGTCTCCCTCTAATATGCTAAATCACTGTCTCAGAGAAATTTCTGGTAACAAGATGTCTTGATACATTTCTGCACATGTAGCTTCAGAGAAGAGAGCAACCCGGTGTAGTAGACATGAGTCCCTATCACGCTACGCTGTTATAGCACTATTGTTCCACTTTAATTGTTGTGGCTGTACCCTTTGGAATTCTGGGGTTTTAGTTTGGAGAGGCGCTAGAGCTCTCTGGCTGAGAATTCTAAATGCTTCTCCCTAAACTGCAAATCCCATGATTCCATGTGGTATTGCCATGTGAGTTAAAACGGAATAATAGCGTTATAACAGCGTAGCGTGATAAGGCTCTAAGTGCTGAACTAGGATTCCAAGAAGCCAGCATTCAGATCCCCATCAAGCCATGGAACTGACTGACCTTGGGCAAGTCATACTCTCTCAGCCTTAGAGGAAGGCAATGTCAAACTTCCTCTGAAGAAAAGATAAAGTCATCTGGCAGGCATGTAACAACAACAAAGCTTCAGAGAAAGGTTTTGGTTTGGTTTGGGTCTCATTTCTGCACATTTTACTTGGTAACAGTAACAGTCTCCTTTGTAATATAGGGTATATTTTCTACAGAAATTGATAAACTGCAATCACATAGGGCAGTGGTTCTCAACCTGTGGGTCCTCAGATGTTTGTGGACTTCAGCTCCCAGAAGCCCCAGCCACTATGGTCAATGCTCAGAGCTTCCGGGAGCTGAAGTCCACAAACATCTGGGGACCCACAGGTTGAGAACCACTGACATAGGGGGAATGTTAAATAGCATGTCTTAAAGAACCAGTGCATTTTTTGGCTTCTGTAAGTACTTTCAGCTATTTTAGAAAATGGTTGTATTTTATCCTTTCAAGTCTTTTCTAGAGTGAAATAAAAGCTTTCAGCTGCACTTCATTCCTTTCTATGAGAAGATGTCAGAAACAGGCTTTAAGAAGTCCATACTGCTATCTACTGTAGTTTCTTGGATAAATCCTTATTTCATTATTTTAACTTTATAAATTGTTTAATTGTAAGATATAAAAACAATTAATTTATAACGTTAAAACAATGAAACATTAAAACTATTAAAATTAATGTGCCAACCACAAGTATTAAAGGCAACCCTAGCCAGTCTGTAAAAGCCTGATGACACAAAAATGTTTTGACCTGCTGATGGGAGGAGAGCAAAGATGGGGCCATCCTGACCTCTCTAGGGAGGGAGGTTCAAAGTCTGGGAGCAGCCACCAAGAAGGCCTTTCCCCCTTTCTCACCAAATGAGCTTGAGAAGGCAATGGGACAGAAAGAAGGGCCTCTCTAGATAGTCTTACAGCTCTAATAGGTGCTAAGAGATACGTGAGGGAGGTATAGTCCTTCAAATAACCTAGACCCAAGCCACACAGGGCTTTATAGGTCAAAACCAGCACCTTGAATTATGGTCAGAAACAGACCAGCAGCCAATGGAGCTGTTACAATAAGCCAGTTGTGTGCTCCCTGTAGCCAGCCCTAGTGAACAAACTGGCTGCAGTTCTTTGGGACAACAGAACCTTCTGAGCACTTTTCAAAAGCAGCCCCAGATAGAGTACATTACAGTAATACAAACAGGACGTAACCAAGGCATATACCACCATGTCCACTCCAGTGAAAAAAGCACACTAATAGACCCCCCTCAATATATAAGGTACAAAACGAGCATTTACACACTTTCACTGCTATCATGAAATTAGCTACTTAGTAGTTGGTATCAGGAGATGCTAGAGACCATCTAAAGGCTGCCGCTTCATGAGGTGCATCACTAAACTCTGGGTGGCAGGTCCTCTGTGAAGTACCTTAGGGTTTGGGGCTGACTCCCCTCACCCAAGCTGCTTGTTATATTTTCCACAAGAGGAAAGGATCTAAAAGGCTTGCCTTTCAATTGTGGCCTTGCTTGAGCAACAACATCTTTCTAAATTTTGACATATTCCTGTAGCCTTAAGTACTCTTTGGCAATGCCTTCTGGTTGGACCTCAAGTTTTGACTTGCTCTTCGGTCCTGACTGGTTTGTTGATTGCAATTATTTGCTGACCTTAAACCAGAACTTGGAGGTAACATGTAACCAGTAATGTTGCTGCCTGTAATTTTAAAAGCGACTGAAAAGTGATACAGTAGAAACTTAATAGTAATTTTAAAGGGGGGGACAATGTTAGTTGCCTTGAGTCCTATGTCAGCAAGATGGTGGGGTATAAGACAGAGAGAGAGAGAGATTGATTACTGGGTTGTGGTTTGTTTGTTTGCTTTTTTTTTTAAAAAAAAAAACAAGAACAACCAATTAATTTACTTTAAAAAAAAACTTCCAAGTTTTGCCTGTGTCCACTCCCAATGACCCAGTTCTGGATGCTGGACCCAAAGTTTACCTTCTCTGATGAAAACAATCTTCCAATTATAGAAAGCCTCCTTCCATCAAAAGAAAATTCTTTCTGTCAGAGGGAGTGAATCTTTGGATCCAAACTTAGCTGCAGACTTGCACCAAACACTTGCACCAAACCAAATCAACAGGCACACATGACATTTCAAAATAGAAGTCAAGCCTGAAAAGCGCAATATTAAATTTAAAAGAAGACAGTGGAGGTGGCTCATATCTACCTGCTTCTAGAATAATTCCTCAGATATTCATATAATAGTATAGACTTCAGAATCTCATGCTGTATTTTTGTAAGCTTTATTAGTCCTCATGATATGGATATTGTAACACTGATCTGCCTTAGAGAGTCATTGTAAAACAAACCCATATTATTATTTCCACATTGTGAGGGCCACGGCAGTGCCTGAGAAGAAATGGATTTCTTGAAATCACTTAGGCCCTTTCCACACCTTACCTTTTTTCGGTGCTGGGGTGCGGGGATCTTGCGAGCAGCCTCCAGCAAGAGGCTCTCACGTCCCCGCTGCTTCAGCTCCGCATGAGCTGCCTGCTCCCAAGCAGGTAGTGTGAGAGCCCCACTTCTTCCTTCTGCAGCGCAGCCCGAGGGCTGCACTGGGGCAGGAAGCACGACAGCCGTGGCTCCGGAGGCTCCGCACGCACAGCAAGTGGGGCCCTGGAGCAATGCGTGATCGTGCACCATTTTCGGCTGAAAGCCGAAAATGCGCGAGCGGTGCCCGTCAGACCCTGGAGCGTTGCACGATTGTGAGTGCGTCATGCAGATCGTTCCTCACAATTGCACGACGCTCCAGGCGCCCTTTCGCATGGCAAATGCCGTGTGAAAAGGGCCTTAGTGTAACATAACATGCACATGCCACTGAGCATGTGCATGCATACAGTCTACCACCAGGTGAAATGGATGTGATGGCAGTGGTTCAGAAGTCTGAATCAGCCTTTAGTGAAAGAATCTTTCAAATTTCTTTATGCCCATCAGTGACTAAATGATAATTGATACACATCCAATGCTCTGGAAAAAAATTACTGGGAAAATAAATTGATGGCACTGGAATTGAAAAGCTCTCATACAATGAAAAGTGCTACTGTTAATAGTCTGACTGTTACATTATTAAGGTGTGGGTTCTATGCACAAAGCTGGCTGTTTGAAAACACAGGTTTAGAGCTGTCTAGCCTATTGTTTTATTATACTTACATGACACAGTGGGTGGGGGAGCATGTTCCAAGGTGCTGGACACTGTTTTATTGCAGATACCATACCCCAAAATGGCCTTTTTGGATCATAATATTTTAGGCTTGCAATAAAATGGTTGCAGCATCAGGACATGGGGCTCTTTCACACTGCACAGTTATAGCGCTATGATTCCATTGTAACAGCCATGGCTGCATCCTGTGAAGTCCTCCTGGGTTTGTAGCTTGGACAGAGATCCAGAAAATAATTCTCTGGCTGAGGATTCCAAAGGCCTTCCATCCATGAACAAATCCCAGGATTCCACAGGACGCAGCCATGGCAGTTAAAGTCGAATCAGAACACTATAACTGTGTAGTGTAAAAGATCCTATATCTGTCCTGTGGCATTATTTTGCTTCAGATGTCATAAAATTGGCTACATGCCTGCCTACTTGGAATTAAAACATAGTACATTCAATAGGCAAATATATCTAGGATTGTGGTCTTATTATATTTATGTTTCAATCTAATGTTGTGTTTAGATATTCCTGTACCAGCCAAGCAAGAAGGTAGCTTATCCATGCCATTTTTTTTTTCAAACAAAGAGAGTCTGCTCTTTTGAAAGCCACAGTTCCACAGGGGAACCCATCATGTTAATCATTAGGCCAGACCAAAGGTAGTATTTAGAAGACTGTGGTATGCTCTTAGACACCAGATTTTTCTCTTTCCACTTTCAGAAAGTTTATAGTGTCTGCTCTGGTTTTTCCTGGGACTCGAATATGATGAGTCTTGCTCTTGGGCCTTTGAGGATTAAAACTAGCAACCACCTGCATCTTTGCTAATGGGCAATGATTAACTTAAATATTTAACTAGCTTTTTTTGGTATTTCCTGTCTCTTAATCAGAATCACAAATGCCTTCCCTCTTCATTTTGTTACAAGTTATCCAGCTGCATGCATGGTCAGACTCACTTTTGAAAACTGTCTCCTCATCTCTTTAGAGTCCTTGTTTGTCCTAGAAACCACCCTGGCCATGCTTAGAAGTCCTACTGTCTTGCCCTGCCCATTAGAAATTGTTTGCCAATAAAACTATCACACAGTGAGATACATTCTCCTCTCTTACTCACAGTGGACAGTCTTATTTACTTGGGATTACATGTGTGGGTGACTGGAAGCACAATTTGTTCCATTGATTAAGCTATTCAGGATTGCTTCAATTCCAGGCAATATTTTGGACAAACTGGATAAGGGTGAACTCCCACTTATGGTTTTCCTTCAGAGATAATATCTCTGAAGATAACCATTGGTTACAGGAAACATATAAATCAGCTCAATTTACTGACCCTTTCAAATAATTGTAAATAATAAAACAACACAACTATAACTACTACAGTACAGTTACAGTAAAAGCATTGCCTTGTCACATTATGTTAAGGTTATGTTAAGGTTACACTGAACTGAAATAAAAGTATGCTATCCAGTAAGCTAAACAGTATTCCTTTTTTCCCTTCTTTTTTTCTTATCTTAGCAGCCTTGGTTGCAAAGAGGGCAACCTTCTGGGACACATAATGGTTAGTGTTATCACACTCAACATCCTCATTTTGAAGAGTGTGCTATTTTTCACAAATTAGACATATTTATGACCGAAAGCATATTTGGAGAAGCACAGATTGTACGCATGTAGACAGGTCAGGATAACCTCAGCACAGCTAAGTCATGTATTCAGAGAGGATTAGACAGGAAAACCCAGTGGTGATGGGCTTGAGATGATCCTTTCAAAAGACTGTAAGGTACAAGCACTCCTGGAAACAATAGAAGGTAAAACTGCCCAGGTAAAGCAGTCAAGCACCTCTGCTGTGAGCATTCCTACCTTTCCTATTTACTTTACCCAACCAAGACATTAAGAGATTGTCAGGACTCTCATCGATGTTCTGTCACTTAGAGTTAAGACAACCAGTCCATCCTGGACTCCTTTGTCACTATTGCAGGAAAGCAACTACCACTTTATCCATATACCTTCCTTCAGGGCAGGAAATATGGTATAAAAACTCCATCTCCAGCCCAGGTAATTTGTAGTACATTGGGTGTCATGCTGCATGTGGTCACCCAGATTCCCGTTCCTCTGTGCTACCCTCAAACTCTTGTTTGAGCCACCTCACTTCAATCTTCTGCTTCAGGATTGATAAATATCAACTCTTTCATTCCAAGCCTCTCTCTATTCAACCTTTCTCCCCTTTTCCTTTAATAGTCTTGTAATGGTTCTTGAAAGTGTCTGACTTGTTGCGTGTTGCTAATTTCAAATAAATACTCTGTTTAACTTTTAACTGGAGTCCTCTCTACGGTTAGCATTGGTATATACATGTGAAAAGATCCTGCCATTACCCGCCTCTCACAGGCCTCCTTTGAGCTACTAATTCCCCCAATTCTAAAGAGATGCTGGCACTGCTGGTGGACCCAGTGGTGTATCTAGGCTCAACAGCGCCTAAGGCAAGTGTGGAAGTTGTACCTCTAAATACTGCTGCCACCACTCCCTCACACCAGGCCAGGAAGTACCCCAGCATGGGCAGGGAGGTGACGGTGAGTGGCGGCAGGAGGCTGGCAGGCAGGGGGCTAGCGATGGTGGCAGGGCTGCTGCTGGGGGCAGTGGGTGGGAGGAGTGGGGGCAGGCAGGGGGCAGTATTGGGCAGGAGAGCTGCTGCTGCCCCCCACAGGAAGGACCCCGGAGGAGGCAGTGAGTGGCAGCGGGTGGCAGGGCTGCTGCTGCTGCTGCCATCACCCCTGCACTGGGCCAGGAAGGACTCTAGCGGGGGCAGGGGGGCAGTGGTGGGCCAGGCCCAGGTGGGAGGGTTTGGCTTTTGTGCCCCCCTGGCATTGGCACCCTGGGCACATGTCCCAGTTGCCTCACCCTAGATATGCCTCTGGGCACCCTTTAGGGTAACATTAGAGCCACTCAGAAAGAATTTGAGTTTGTTTGTCACAGACCAGTTTCTAATGCAAGTCAGAAAAGGGTCCAGATATTGCTCTCTACAGCCTTAACATAAATGGCACTCAAGTAGATAACGTGCCAAGTTCTCTGTTACTAGGGCACTGCTTATCTATAGCCTACCTGAAAGTGGAATGTCTTGAAATCTTCCCTGGGGGATCACTGTGTCCATCTCCATCATCTCAAACCAGAAACAACTGAAAGCAACACATTGACTGCTTCTCATCTGAAGAAACAACTGTTTCTCTCTCTGGAATTATTACTTGGCTGTCGCTAGCCATTTTAAAGCCCTAGAGGCTCACAAAGCAGCAATATCAGATTGGACTCTGATATCAGTCATTCTTAACCTAACTAATTTTTTGTTGTCCTATTGTTGGTCCCCATTAGGACTCCCAGACTGAAGACATGTTAGACAATACTCTTAAGGAGTATATAACTCCCATCCTGCTGCAGCTTCATTTGCTAGAGGTGCGTTTCTGGGCAGTATCCAAAGCATTGCTTATACCTATAAATTGCTATATGCCTTGAGTTTACATCATGTGAAAGACTCTATCTCCCTAAATGAACGTGCCTGGGGTTTAATATCCTTGGAAGGGGGCTTTCTCTTGGTGCCGCCACTACCACAGCTAGATTTGGTGAGGATAGAGGAGAGAATATCTTGGTGGCTGCTCTTTGACTATGAAATTCCCTCCTGCAGGAGGCTCTCTCTTTTTCTCCCCCGCCCCCTCCCCGTTCTCTTTTCCTTGGCAAATAAAGACCTTTTTTATTTAGCCGGAACTTTGGCTTTTAATTGGTGGTGCCAAGAGGGCCTTTTAATGAGTGTGCTGTACTTTTACCTTTACAAGATTCTCAAGGTATTTTAAAGTGTTTTAAATTAATGTTTTAATATGATAGTTTATTTTAATCATATGTTATTTAAACCTTTTCTGTAAGCTGTCTGGAACGCCATATTGGGAGAAAGGCAGAATATAAATAAAATAAAGCAAAATAAAAATCCCCCCTTCATGAACCCCAAATTATGATCGGCTCTCCCATAATGCCCTGCAAATTAGCACACGAATGATGGTTGATTGGGCTGCTCTAGCTGCCTATTCAAGAGACTAGAAGGAATTTAGAGTTATCCCAAAGGCAAACATCCTGTGACAATTCCAATACAAGTGGTTGCCTTAAACTCCTTAGTTCAGAGCTTTCCAAACTTCTCATGTTGGTGACACACTTTTTAGACATGCATCATTTCATGACACAGTAATCCAATGAGTGGAAGCAGCCCCTCCACCCAAGCCTGGCCCACTGCTGCCCTTGCCAGGGTCTTCCTTGGCCTGGGGCAGCTGCGGCTGTGGCAGGAAAGGCAGATCCTACACTCAAGCCTGGCCTGCTGTTGCCGCCCTTGCTGAGGTCTTCCTTGGCCTGGGGTGGCAACAGTGGAAACAGAGGCAGCCCCTTCACCCAGGCCTGGCCCGTGGAGGCGGTGGAAGAGGCAGCCCCTCCACCCATTATGTTTGCTTGACACATCTACACACTGCAGCCAACACACTAATATGTCACAACACACAGTCTGGAAAGCTCTGCCTTAGTTGTTTAGAATTAAGTCTGAATGCCACATTAAACCAGGATAGACTCAGTTAAGGAAGCCATGGTCCTCAGTTTGCAAAACCTGAGCAACGCTGTTGATAACAGGGCAACTTGAGAGTCTCTCTTTCAACAGGGTTGCCATCGATCGAAGGCACCTTGACAACAATTAACAACAACAAAGTCTGAATCATTCTGTGGTAGGAGAAAAAAAAATACAAGTTCATGACTTTGTGAATTTTTTTTTTAAATTGAGGTATAAAGACGCCCTCACACACCCTGCAATGTTACTGAGAAAATTTAAGCCTTTAGTGGTTGGATATTTCCTGTCATAGTTCTAGAAGTAACATTTTGGTCTCTATAAAAAGCAAGGGAAACCGTGTAGTCCATAAAACTATACAGACAACATGACTTCAAATAAAGTCAGTATTTTCCTCAGGAGTATAATGAGATAATTTTCACCAGACAAGTCAGAGGTAAATGGCAGAGGCGGCGCAGGGGGGGGGCAGAAGGGTGTAGGGTCATTATAAGGGTCATTATAAAAGAGGTTTATATGGGGGGGGAAGTTTTCATAGGTAATGACAAAAATAACTCCCAATTAATGTGTTTTAATTAGTATATTGTGAAGCTGTCAAGATTTAAAATATAGTATTTTTCTCATGAGAAACAGTTGTGGAAACAATGACTGGGAAATAAGGTCACATCGTGAAAATCATCCTTCTGTGATTATTTGAATTATAAGTCTAATGACCTGTGAAGTTGCGGAGAAACTGTCCACTTGAAATTCCTTCAGATACATTCCTTTCAAAAGCCAGGATTACTAAATTTGCTTTTGCCTGAAGAAGTACTGAATGCCTGTATGGTGTCAGCATGTTTCAATGTTGAAAATGAATTTTCACACACAGCTGTAGATGTCCCAAAGGAGATTCCTGCAGCAAATAAAGCATACTTGCATGGAAAGGCTTCCCTGTATAGGTACAACATTTTAGTAATTTTGGGAAGTGTTAGTTTTGGCATTTTTACACTGTCCGTTGTACCTGTTTCTCTGGATGCCTAAACTGTATTTCTAAATGATCAAGTGGACTTTTAAATTACTAAAGCATTAGAAATTTGGGGTCGGAAGAAGAAATTCATTTGTGGGGGCAGAATTCTTATTTGGGGGCCGTTCCCTCATTGCTTCACTTCATTGCTATGTGCTTGATTTTCCTCTTCTTCTGTAGCCTCCGCCCTTTTTTTACGGATTGAAAGATTTGGAGATCATGAAAGCTAGCCCACATTTTTCATTCAGTTCCATTGGCAGCAGCTGGTAGACAAAGTCTTTTCCACTGCTGTCACATTTTTGTTTTTGGGTTGGTGTTTTTTGTTTTCATTTTTTCATTTTTTTTTCTTTTTTGAACACCTTGAGTTCCAAAGTGCTACACAAGGAAAACCTTGCTGCACTACAGTCAAGTAGGTTTAAACATTGTCTAGTCTTTGCAACCCTATTCTGCAACATTTCACAGGACATGTGCAGCCAAGTAACATCATAATGTGGTCACGATGGCAGAAGTTATTAATGGGAAAGGGCACATAAGCTAAGTGAGTCTGCAGCTATTTGCTTTTGTCTAAGCTTCCTGGGAAAGGCAATGTTCTGCCTCTTCCTCTCCCCTCTGTGCTGCTGAGTTAAGTGAATACAAACTGCTTTTTGCACTTTGAACTTAGTTTGAAGCAACTGAAGTAAGCAGAGGACAAAAGGGAAAAGTGGGAGGAAGACAGATAAACCAGGACATTTTAAAAGCATCTGAAAAAGTGGGATGGCAGAGGATCAGTCAGGACTGGCCCTGCCAAATTGAGAAAGTTGGAGGGTATGAGCAACCTATTTTTTTGTCTCATTATCTCAATGCCAGGCCATAGGTAGCTTTAAACCTTGGACTGGGGGCAACCTTACGAAATGAAGAAGCCACAGGAAGTCATTGTGCAATGTGCAATTTTTGTGCCGTCACCATTTTATCTGGCATTTCATTCTTCTTCTCTGATGTGGTAATCTCAGTAAGCCAGGGTTTCTTCTCATGACACACTGAGACCTAGAAGTGATGCCTGGAGTTTATCAGATCTTCTGCAAGAGCCCCTGTTATTAGTGGAAGATTAAACTTTCTTGGACCAGTCACTGAAATCTGTTTGTGGACTTGGACCTAGCAAAGGTTAATCTGATATACACAGCTACCTTGTCCATGAACCCTTTCAGCCACCCTTGTCCACTCTGAATGGGAAGTGTGACTCTGAGGCAGATGACTCCTTCCAAACTCCTCTGATTCTGACTGAAGATGCCAAAGAATGAACTTAGTCTCTTTAAAAAGAGTTAGGTACTAAGGAATTTCTCTCTGGATTTACTTTATAGGAGCCTACCAGCATGATGTAGTGATTTGCGCATTGGTCTACAACTCTGGAGACTAGGTTCAGATCTCTGCTGGGCCATGGAAACTCACTCACTGGGTAACCCTGGGGAAGTCATATTCTCTCAGTCTCAGAGGAGGGCAAAGGCAAACTCTCTCTGAACAAATCTTGTCAAGAAAATCCTGTGATAGGGTTGCCTTAGAATTGCCATAAATCAGAAAGGACATGAAGGCACACAACAACTATCTCCTTGTTCTTTGCCAGCTAATAAACTAGCTCTGTGTTTCCAAAGAACAAAAACAAAACACACAAACACACATACACACTCACAACTTGCCCAGTTCCATGACTGGCCCTGGCAGACATAAAGTAGACTGTTGACATTTGAAGTCCAGCTATTTCTGTGCTACTGTTGAGTTAAATCCTGGCAGTTCACTTGAAGAAAATGATTAATATACAAAGTGTGGACTTTTTTCCCCCTGAACACTTGAACATTTTGTGAACCACAGTGGTTCAGGATATTGTGTCAGCTCTTGCTGCTGCCTGGTAATCTTGAGTCAGCTGCATCCCAGCCAAATACTTCATCTTTATGAACTTGTATGGTTCTCCATTCTAAGTGAGCTTAAGTATTAATTTGTGTTATATCCCTACATCATTTTTTCGATATGTCTATCGTGCTCTATTCTCAGGGGGTCTTTGTGTAATTTTAAAGAATACTTACCTGGACCTGATTAACAATAGTCATTGCTGAGAAGGATAAATATTCGATACTCTCCATGGAAGAAACTGTGGCACCGGATCACAACCTGAGCCAAGAGTGGGGCTTGTTGCTGTTTGAAGGTAGCCCACTCCTACTTCTGTCTACTTGGCTTGGATGGTCTTCACAGCACAGGAGTCTAGGACATTCCTAGCTGAGGATCTGGCAGGCTTTGTGCGTGGGTCAATGTGCAGAAGCAATTTCAGGGTCTAAAATCCACGATGTTCATGTTAACCACTTGTTGGGGGGATTGATTGATTGATTGATTTTTATTTTATGAGGCTCCTCAGTTTTTTAATTGTTAGTTTTGAGGCCTATCGTCAGAGGCCTTTCGACCACTTGGCAATAACAATAATAACAGTAGCAACAGTAGCAGCACATACCTGTACGCTACTATCTTTCTTCCTTATTGATTTAAAACAACAATAACAATGTTTCAGTGGTAGCATCAGTGGCAGTTTAGTGGAGTTTGTACAGGCATTTGTAGTAGTATAGCAATAGCAGTTACATTTCTATACCACTTATCAGTGCTAAGCACTCCCTAAGTAAGCGGTTTACAATGTGTTTAGCTAATTGCCCCCAACAAGCTGGGTTCTCATTTTACCAACCTACAGAAGGATGGAAGGCTGAATCAACCTGGAGCCCTGCAGGATCAAACTTACAATGTTGTGGCGCAGTACCAGCATTTAGCCACTGTGCCACTCAGGGCTCTCTTTGAATGCATGCATGTAGACTTTACTGCCTTATTGATTTCTATCTTACTGATTTAAACAACAACAGTGTCGTAGTGGTAGCATCAGTGGCAGTTTAGTAGGGTTTGTGCAGGTGTGTGTGCACGTGCATGCATGCATGTAGATCTTCATAGCTTATTGATTCATTTAAGGTTTGAGTATGTGTGTACAGGTTTCATGCAGGTCCATGTTTATATACATGTACATATGTAGTTGTTGTTGCAGGTGCCAGCCGTCCGTGCCAGGCAACAGAATGCCTGGTCACCAGGAGGCCATTCACAGTCAACAGAGACACTAACAGTCAGTACAGTTTGCCTGTTCATGGTCCCAAAACAATCCGAAGGTTCAGGAATGTAGCGGGCAACATCGTCAGACAGTCCAGGGTCAAAAAATCCAGGCAGACAATGGGCAAGGAATCCAGAGAACACACAAAAAAGTGCCAGCAACACACAAGTTGCTTCTAGCACTGAGCTACTGCCCTGTGCCTTCCTTAAGAAGGCTGGACCCAGCTGGCTCTCATCCCAGCCTGGTGTGCTTGCTTCTGTATATCCTTTTTCGAGGCTGCTGGGGAAGCCGAGTCCTGGCTCATGACCCTTGTAAATATGTTGATGTATGCATATAGATACTGTAATGCACTTTGAGGTTATTTTGACTTTTGCCTCTGACACAACAATTTAAACCATCAGTTAAGTTATAATGGAGTCCCCATGAGGAGCAGCAAATGACAAAAGAAAGCCCCTGAAAAAGGGTTCCAACAGTCATTTCACCTTCATCCACAAGTGAAGGTGTTGCAACTTTAGCCCAGTCTTAGAGCAGCTGGCAGCTTGCAGGGCCTTCCCTGTGATGACTACAACCCACCTCCACCCTGTACCATCTGGGAAGGACACAGTGTACGATTACTAATGACATTTTTGAATGTTGGCAGTTCTTGAGGAACAATTGACATGGGAACAAATGCTGACATTGCCATAAGCAATGTTTTGGAGGAGGCAAGGGCCTAGGGAGACCAATGAAGCTGGCCTCTGTCTTACAGTTCCCAAGCAGGACAGCATGGATCAGGTGAGTCTGGCAAAGCAGCTTAGAGCTTAGAAACATGACCGGGGGCGGGTGTGGGGAGACCTTGAGGTGAACTGGGACTTCCCTGTATGAGCAGGGGGACAATTGCCTATTGGATTGTATCAACAGAACAACAGGCTTGCAGACAAATGTGACTTGTCTATTAACTGCTCTATAGCGAAGGGGCTCTCAGATTTTCTTATTTGTGCTGTGGTCACAGTAAGAGTACAAAGCTGGCATGCCTTTTCTCCAAGTTAGTACACTGACATTATTTACCACCCTGTGTAGACTTCATGAGATCTGCATGCCCTTTTATGATGAATCTTTAAAGCTGTAATGAACCCTCCCTTTCCAAGGATCTGTTGCAGCCCCAGTTGTGTATGCAGACTAGATGATGCATCACAGAGCAGCAGGAAGACAAATAGGGAAGCCTATATATATTTCACAACATCTCTCTCTGTACTGGCAATTTGGTTCATGGGGCTTCTGTTCACATTACCCATACAAATTAGAAGAGAATGACTGCTCCAGCTGTAGCGGCCCTCAATCCTTTTGGAATTGCCAATGAAGAAAGCCCCGATGAGCTAACAGTAGAGACCAGTGCTTAAAAAGCAAGGGGCAACGAGCTGGACAGACACCTTTTAAAGGTGCCAGATTCAGTTTGGTTAGATATGCTAGTTTCAGAGTGCATGTCTGTTAGGAAGTTTCAGATGCCGATAATACATGTGATGGTTTTAAGTCCAGCTTTAGTGTTCTTTTGCACATTTTCCACACCACATCCTTTTGGTTTATGGTAATTTGAAACCAGTTAAGCATCTGCAATCCACAGTTAGATGGCAGATTGACAGAGAGGTTCATGGGGAAAAGATTATCAGGCACTGTGGCTCTGGAACAGAACCAGGTGTCATTAAGTTGGCCTTTTGCTTGCCCCTAGTTCACACCAAACATTTTGAACTGCTCGGCTTCTCACTGGATGATGGCTTCTACATGGACTAGGCACCCCAGGGAGGTGTTTGGCCTCTTGTTTTGCTTTTGAAAAGCTCATTACACCATTCACCTGCCTTATCTGCTTAGGTATACAAATTAATATCACTTAACAATATTGCTATCTCACAAATGGCAAATCATAGGAACTAAAGAAAGTCACTCTACAAGAGTTGCAGTAGCTAGTTGACCATCTTAATTTTGTGTGCCCCTGGTGGGGCCCTCCGGCATTATTTTCATGAAGCAAGGCTGAAGTTGCATAAAGTCCACCATAGACTCAGAGTTATAGCTGATACAAGGACCAACATGGAGGATCAGAGAGAGTTTCTCCTCCATTTTAAGGAAGCTGTGGGGAACCTTTACATCCCTAGTTTACTTTACAGGGAAATGGTGCCAGAGTTTGTTTGTTTATTTGTTTTGGTGTCAGGCACATGAGGTAGGTCTTGGAATTTTTCCAAATGTGGTGACAGTTTGGTTGTGGGCTGCTGAATTTATCAGTCCATTCTTGGTTACAATATGACCCTGGTTACAATATGTCAGTGTCATTAATTTGATCATCTCTAAATCCCCTCATGCCATGTGCCTGGTCCAAGCCTTCACAGTAGTGCCCACCCATTTAATGTCTTGTTCAATGTGGGACGTACAATGAAGGTAAACAATTGTTCACAGTCAGGTGTAGTAGTTTCATCAGCTGGCTATGATGGTCCAGCAGTATCAAAGCAGTTTTCAGCAGGACTATGGCCATGTGATGTAGTGAGGCCATGAAAGGCTGTTGCTGACTTAGATCTTTCTCACCAACAGTTGGAACACTTCAGACAGCTCGCTCCAGATACAGACTCCAGTCCTACAAACCCATTGGAGCCCTGGAGGTGTTATCACCATGAACTTCGGAAGATACTAGATATCGTTTTGATATCACAATTCGGCCCCATTTTGCCACCCTCTGCCAAGTGTTTGTGAGGCCCCCGAACAAGCACAGAACTAGGCATGGCCCTTAATTGCTAAACATTCCTTTCTCCACCTAAGCAAGCCAGACTCGGCCAGATCTTGCTTTAGGAGACTTCCCTAGATGAACACCTCATTAAGGATGCACACTAATACAAGCCCAGAGCAGGTAACTTGACAAGCTAGAAGCTTAACCACTGAGCAGGTAGCATCTGCATACTGGCCATTCCATTGTCGATTCGGACTTAATCCCATCATGCTAAATTCTGACCTTTCAGAGACATTGTCTCGCGCCCAAACCTCATTGTTCTCTCCCAAGTACAGACTAGCCCATGGTCATATTTTCCCTATAAAAAACCCTGGTTCCGAGAGCTTCCTTGGATTGCTCCCGAGTTCCAGATCGCCTTGCTGCTGTTTTGCCCGGTGAGCTCCCCTCAGCAAACCATGCCGAGCTTCTTCTCTCCATCTGCAACTTCTTCAGGACTACGAGAAAGGTGTCGTATCACCCATTTCCCCCGAAAAACCTTTATTTCCTATTTCTTAGTTAGCTGTGTGGTTGTGTTGTCTTATGTGTTTGTCTGTTCTTAATAAAAACATCATTTTTGCTATTTTAAAACTGTCTGACTGCTTGACTGACCTGACCCTGTATACATTGGGTTGCAAGATCCTGCAAAGTTACCCTGCCTCTTGCTAGCTTAAGTGAGTGCTCCAGTTAATTTCCCCATCTTTGCGCTGTTTGTGTTTTGATCATTTGGGAGCCCCTCCCAGGACCCCCAGTAAACAGGGTAACAGAGGGGTGAGGTGTTTAAGCCATTAGTCTCCCAGAAGGCCAGGAGGAATTTGAGTTATTTAGGTGTCTAACAGGCTGCAGGTGTTGTGGCCTATTCATGTGGATCACCTACTGTTGTGTTGTGCTTCTTTGAAGGAAAGGGGTCTGACCCCACAGTTCATCAGGACTAGTCTGTCAGCATTGGCTTTCAGTGCTAAAGCTCAGGGGTATGAGGATACCACAGTTCTGGATGGGTAGACCAGGGACAGCAAGCAGATTGCTGATGTGAGCCAGACTCCACAGCTTTTGCCAAAGGGCTTAGGCTCTGAATATTGGGTGCAGTCATCTGCTGCAAAGATGTGCGTTTAGGTTTAAAACGCCTTGTGAGATTCCAACATTGTTGTTCTTTGTCTTTTTATTTAGTTCCCATGTGCTGTTTGGCAAGATGATGGTGTCGATATGTGGACATAGTATGGTTTACTGGTTGATGCTTCAGGCCCACAGTTGCCATTTTGGGACTCAACTGTGGTTAAGTGACGTTGCCACTTGGGAGAAGTGGCCTCCAGTGGAGTGGTTTCTTGCTTCTTCTGTTTGAGGAACAGACAGAACCTTCTCCTCATGTTTTAATAATTCAAAACTGATTTAAAAAAGGGGGTGGGGGCAAAGGTACAGTTGGGATTGTGCTCTGACTTGGCTTTATCCCTGTTTGTGCATTATGTGCAGCTCTCAGGGCCTAGACTGGGATTGTTGTTTTGTCACATTAACTTTTTGGCCCTTACAGGTATCAATTTTGGACAGTTACCTCAAAGGCCTTACAATGGAGTTAAGTTTGGCACCCATTCATTTCAGGATGGGGCTGCCTCAACTGCTTCTGAGATGGGCTTCAGTCCACAAGACATCCAGTATATTGGCATTGGCAATCTTCTGTAGAGATGAACTATTTCCAGTACATACACATTCTTCTGTATAGATTTCAGGCATGTAGAGACTTCCTGCTTGCATTCAATTCATGTGTTCCAGCTCTTTCAAGGGGTAGATTGGGCACCTACTCCCATACTTACAAGCTTTTGTGAAAATACTTTGACCATGGGTCCAGACAAGAGAAGGTCCAGCAGGGCATGTTGGAAATGCAACAACACTCAGACCTTTGAGAATTAAAAGTATCTTAGAACGATTAGCAGTGATAGGATTACGTAGCTTCCAGTGACTCAATGGCCATTTCTGCACTACACTGTTTTATGTTATTATTCTACTTTCAACATCCAATAGAATCCTAGGAATTGCCATTTAGGGAGGGTTTTTGGCCTCAGTAAACTGCAAATCCCAGAATTACACAGGATATTGAAAGTGGAATAATAGCACTATAACAGTGTAGTGTGGAAATGGCCAACATCTCTTCATCCACCTAACCTAACTTTTCTGAGATGGGAACTGATACTTTTAGAGATCTTTCTACCTCTTCTCTTCTCAGACTCTTATTCTGTCACTTCTACTAAACATGAAACAATCTGAATTCCTCATTAAAATAACACCAAAATCCACAGCAATTTCTCTATTGGGTCAACCAAAAATACAGCGTTTGAAGCTCCACTGGCTTCTTTGTCAGGTAAAGGTATGAAAAAACAGGTCAAGAAAAAACATTACAACGTTAGAGTCCTTCATTTTGTCAAGATGTTGTTTTTGTTGTTGTCAGTTAAGATGATCTGGAGGGATATCATGCAGGCAGAGGCCACTCCTCTCTTTGGCCATGTGGGCTATGGGGGACAAAAAGTTGTGAAATCTAGGCAATAATATCTAAACTCCATTAGCAACAGAAAAAGTAACTTCCTTTGAAACCCAGGCTATTTCTGTCCTGAGCAAGACTACCTACCCCTTAGGCAGAGAGCACTGCATTTCTCTAGAAGCCTCTGCACTTTGCCTCTGGAAAAACCTTTACGTGCTGTCTAAGTAAAACCTGCCAGATGCAGTCCCAAAAAAGTTTTACCTTTGTTGGAGGCAGAAACCTCAAAGAGCTAAGTCCCAGTCCCTTGGCTTCCTCTTCTTTGGGGTTCCCCTGTTGTGGCTAAAATGTAGTATCTTCAAATCTAGAAAAAATATCAAGAGATAGCTGTGTTGGCCATACAGCAAAGTACAGTAACATCCCAGAAACCTGTACTGGGCCCACCAAAAATGCACAAAATACATAATGCAAGCTGTCAAAGCTCCACTGCTCCTTGATCAGGGGAAAGTGTTAAATAACAAGCAGGACAACAAGAAAAAAAATGACAATGGTAGAGCCACAAGCCTCACTATTGGCACAGAACTTTGGAGAGTTTTCCTGTCTCTAATGGAGTATTTGTAACAGAACCTTGGTTTATTTCTTTAGCCACTGATAACATTACATCCTAATTGGAATTGCTAGCCACTGCACACATGCACTCTCCATTAAGGTGTGCCCTTCATCCCCCCAGCTCCACATATCTCCACTTAGGCCAGGAACCTGCTATGATCAAAATAAATCCTTTCACTGTGTTTTCTCCCAGGAAGAGGTTTAATACCAATCCTAGGATGCCTGCTGTATAAATTAGTTTTTTACTTCCAAATATTGCTAAGAGAAAACAGACATATACTGGTGCTGAAAGTTGTTAAGTGTTTGTATACACTTTGGCCATATCTGCAATTACATCTTTTCTTTTCTTTTCTTTTCTTTTCTTTTCTTTTCTTTTCTTTTCTTTTCTTTTCTTTTCTGCAAGGCTCTGCAGACATATTCATTCACCATTCAGTTCAGCGCTCACTAAACTCAGCCTGGAATGTCAGAGATGTGTGTTACCTTTAACTGGGTGACACGTTCAACTTTGCAGGAGTTCCTTGTATTTCAATTTTCTGTAAGCTGCAGTTCTAAATGCACCTATTAGGAAGTTTACTTCTGAGTAAACAGGCTTAGGCCTGTGTTAAAAAATGTAATAAAGGCTTACTTTTGTTTGCTTTGTGCTTTTGCAAAATCTGGCTACTATTCAAAATCTCCTTTGGCCGTTTTCAATTTAAACACTTGAAAACTTGCTTCTTATCTGTGGACCCAATCAAAACAAAGTTAAAATCGACTGATTGGAGGACTTCCGGCCAAGATGTCGGCGCAACTGGTAGCCTGAACTGTTAGCTCAGGGCTACCTGCTATGAACCTGTGGGGAAAACATCCCCTGGGGACCCCTGTGGTCCCCCCAAAAATTCCCCCTTGGCAGATAGGGGGTGCAGGGCTTCTCACACATCCTGAATTGTTCTGGCTCTAGTAGAGGAGAGGTGGGGGTACCGGAGCGGCAAGGAGCAAGGACGGAGCTAATGCCGTGGATTCACAGCCAGTTTTAAACTGACAAGCGCCAGCAAAAACTCTTTTTTAAAATGAAGAAGGACTTGACTAAGTAATCCAGTTGGATAAGAAAGCAGAGGAGAAGAGAAGAAAGATTTTGGTGGAATTAAAACTGACCTGGTATAAGCTGGGATGGCAGAGTTTGGAGAGGTGAGGAGAAGCGACGAAGGGAGATTTTGGGAGGTAGCAATGGCGAATGAGGCTTGGATTTGTTGAGAAGAGATCTTTCTCCCCCTGAGAACAACGGACTGAGCTTTCCTTCTCACGTATGTGTGAGCACCCAATTCTTTGTTGAAACTTGTTTAAACTGTGGAACTGTATATTTGGATGAAATTTGCTTTTTCTGAACTTTGTATTAAGGATGCTTGTTTTAATACTTTTTACGGACAACAGTGGAGGGGGGAAGTGAGAGGAGCCAAAAAGAAAGAGAGTCAAGGAGTAAAAGGGGAGGGAAACATGGTGATGGCGGCATCTCTGTGGAGAGGACAGGAAGGTCTTCCTTTGTTTTGGTTTAACAAGAATGATGTCTAGGGAGTGGTTTGTTGACTTAAACTTTACTTTTAAATCTTTTATGGAATTGTTGTGGATTAGCCTTATCAAAAGAGGCGAAGACAGAAGTTTATGAATTGTATACCGTGAGTTCAAATTGTGGATTAAAAGTGATCGAGTTTTTTTCCCTTTTCTTGGATGAATTTTGAACTGAACTATAATAAATATATAAAAAGAATAAATTAACTGACATTATAATTATGGAATATTGATGGATTGACTATTTAGATGAATAGTTTTTGATTTTTGTTTTGGATTAGCCTCGGGAAGAGAGGTGAAGACAACAAAAGGGGAAGGTATTGACTTTGATGTAAAGACTGAAGACTGAGAATGAACATAGCTTTAAAATAGAAGAATAATTGAAAATAACTGATATAAATTGACATAATATAAATTGATACAAATGGTTATCAATAGTTTTTAATTGATAATGAAATAACTTCTCTTTATTTTCTGTACTTTCATTATTATTTTATTCATTAATGGATGGATGGTAAATCAAATAAAATGATAGAAATCTGATTTGTATAGTAGATATAAGCTTTTTTAAAATATAACAATTATTGTTGTATATAAAAAAACTATAACAACTAGTATAATGATCAGTATTTTTTAAAGAATAAGTTGATAGAATAATAGATTGAGTCAAAGATTTGATTTCTTAGCTTTGGGGATTATAGCTCAAAAGAAAGGAGTGAGCCAAGATATGGCAGGAGGTCAAAGGAAGATTACACAGACACAAATTCAGCCACAAGTTTTGGAAAGAAGAGGCTCTAAAACAATGGAGGTAAATAGGTTATTAGAAGAATTCCAAAAAATGAGAACTGATATGATGGAAAAATTAAAAGCAACAAGGACAGAGATAAGAACAATGAGAACAGAAATAAAACAAGACCTGGAGAAGGAAGTAGAATCTTTGAATCAGAGCTTGTCGAAATTAACTACAGACTTATCAACAATGGACCAAAAAGTGGAAGAGATTCGGGCAAAAAGCCAAAAACTGGAGGACCAGGTGGAGCAGATGAAGAAAGAGCAGCAAAAAGATGAAGAAACTATAATGAGATTGGAAATCTGCCAAAGAAGCAGATGTTTGAAGTTAAGGGGTCTCCCTGAACAAAAAGAGGAAGACTTACGCCAAAGAGTAACAGATATTTTGTCACCATATATAGGCCAAAGAAGAGCGAGATTTGAACATGAAATAGACAAGGTATTCAGAATTGAACGGCAATGGCAAAGCAGAGGGATTTACCTCAAGACACCGTGGTTTATTTTACCAGGGAAAAGATCCGGGATTTAATCATTGAACAAAGCTACAAAGAAAAATTAATAGTGGATGAGAATGAAATCAAAATTTTTAAAGATGTACCGCCTAGTGTGATGAGGAGCAGAAGAGAGTATGCACTCTTGGTAAGGATTCTCCAATCAAAAAAAATAAGATACAGATGGGAGATACCAAAAGGGCTTTCCTTTTTCTTTGAAGACAGATGAAGGAGGATAAGCTCTGTGCAGCAAGCAATGGAATTCCAAGAAAATATCCGAAAACTGGATCTAAAACAGCAAAGACTGAAGACATCAGAAAAGCAGGGGATTTAACACAGATGAGAGCGGCAGTGGCTGACGAAGCTAGTCCAATGTCCGAAGAAGCGATGGAATTGGTAGAACCAGAGAGAAAAAGAAAAAAGGGAAGTAAAGAAGAATAGTAAATATGAAGATAATTTCATGGAATGTACAAGGAATAAATTCACAATCAAAGAGGAGACAAATTTTTCACTATTTAGAAAGATTAAGACCTCAAATTACTGTACTATTAGAGACTCACGTAAAGAAAACCCAAGAAAAAGTATTTACATAATTCTAAATTAGGTCAATGTTTTGCTTCTTCATATGTAAAGAAGAAAAGAGGGGTTGCAATTTATATTGAAAAAGATATTCAAGCAAAACAAATTTTTGAAGATGAAGAAGGAAGAATACTGGGCGTTGAAATCTTAAAAAATGGTAAAAAAAATTATTGGTTGGTGTCTACGCCCCAAATGAAAATAAAGGTGAATTTTATAAGAAATTGTGAGGAAAAATATCAGCATATGAGTATGAAGATTGGATTTTAGTGGGCGATTGGAATGGAGTTTTTGATATCAAAATGGACAAAACAACCACTCAGAATAAAGATGATCAAGTAATGAGAGGGAGATTACCAAAAGATTTTTTGGAGATGTGTGAAGAATTATCTGTTTTAGACGTATGGAGAACCATTTACCTAAATGTTAAAGATTTTACTTTCTTCGCTGAAGTTCATCAATCTTGGTCTCGAATAGATTTGATTTTTTATTTCTAAACATTTGTTATCAGAGATAAGGAAAACAGAAATACTGCCTAAGGTCATATCCAGTCATCATCCAGTAATGTTGCAAACCCAAGAGAAGATGAAACAGTTTCAATGGTGATTGCATGATAGCTTATTGAATGATGAAGAGATAGTAAAACAAGCAAAGGAAGTGTTAAAAAATTACTTCAAAGAAAATATAAAAGAAGATATGAAAATGAAAACAGTTTGGGATGCATCAAAAGCAATTTTTTTATACAGCAACAACAAATTCAGAATAAAAAAAGGCGGGAGAAATATCAAGTGTTATTGATCAAACTTCAAGAGAAAGAAAAAGAACTTAAGAAAAATCCATTGCAAAAATCATTACAGCAGGAGATTAAAAAAATACAGAAGGAGATGGCGAGAATAACAACTGAAGATTTAGAGAAAAAGATGAAACAATTGAAATTAACTCAATTTGAACATGCTAATAAAATCAGGAGATGGTTAGCATATAAATTGAAGAAGAAAAAAGAGGGGAATGCAATTGTTGAGCTGAAATGTGGAAAGAAGTTGATTACTCAGCATGAAAAAATAAAACAGAAATTCGAAGAATACTTTGGAAAATTGTTTTATGAAACAAAATCCCCCCATCAATATGAGAAAAACCTGTCTGAATTTCTTCAAAAAGTAAAGATCCCTAAAATATCGCTAGAAGTACAAAAACAGTTGAACAAACCAATAACAATTGCTGAAATTGAAGAGGTCATAAAAGATTTGAAAGTGGATAAGGACGTTAAGTTGGTTCCCATACAGCCAGTTAACTGAAAGGTTTCAAATGGACTTAAAGACATATCGAATAGAATCAAAAGAGAAAACGGGGATTATTAAACGGCTGCTTGAAAATCCCCCTCATTTATTATCACATATATATCAAGAAATAATACAACAGGAAAGGCAAGAAGAAACAATTAAGTCAGCAATGATCTTATGGGCTCAAAATATTGGACATTCAAGTCAGTTAGAATTCTGGGAAGAAAGCTGGAAAAAGACACAAAAATTTACAGTTGCTCAGAATTTGAAAGAGAACTATTACATACTGTTTCATAGATGGTACATGACACCAGACAAATTAAAAAAGATTTACAATGCAGGTACCAGTCTGTGTTGGAAGTGTCAGAAAGAGATCGGTACGATATATCACATGTGGTAGTCATGTCCCAAAGCTAAGAAATATTGGACTGATGTACATAATAAATTTTGTGCTATAATGAAAGTTCAGTTTGCCAAGATACCGGAATTGTATTTGTTAAATATGACAAAGGTACTTGATGGTACTGAAGTATAGAAATATTGGCGAATAATCCTTTATATGCTAACAACAGCCCGGGTAGAATATGCAAAGCTTTGGAAAACTCAACAAATACCTACATTAGAACAATGGTGGGGAACATTTATGGAAAATAGAAATGCTGATATAGTTTCATAGAAACTAAAGGGGAAAAAAGACGATGAGATCAAAAAAGAATGGCAGATTGTAACGAGTAATTGCTGGGCACTCTTAAATGAAAATGAGTAATTCATGGTTAAGATAACTAATGAGGGGGCTACTGATGTAAACCATGGAACTGTAATGTAGAGAATGAAATGCAAGAATTATTATGTAACATTATCAGCATAAAGCGGTACATTGATATAACTATGTTAAGGGATGTTGGAAATGAAATCTAGATCAATGTGGAAGATCAAAAATATTTCATGTAAATTAACAGTAATAATGTTTGTTTTATATGTGAAATCTGAATAAAATGATATAAAAAAAAAGAAAGTGGATAAGGCACCAGGACTAGATAGTTTCACCTCGTTATACTATAAGAGATTCATAATAGAATTGATTCAACCAATTCAAGCAACCTTGAAAGAAATAGAGAAATATGGTAAACCAAAATCCTGGGGAAAATCTAATATCATATTGATACCCAAAGAGGGTAAAGATAAAAAAAGAAGTCAAGAATTATAAACCAATCTAATTGTTGAATGTAGATTATAATTTTTTTGCGGCAGTGTTGGCAAAACGATTGAGACAGATATTACAGGATAAGATCCAAGCCTTTCTCCAAGCCAAACAGCCTTTCTCCCAGGTAGATATATGAGAAGTAATATAAGGACAATTTTAAATGTAATGGAATATTATGACAAAAACCCAGGGGAAAAAGCAGCACATCTCTTTGGATGCAGAAAAGGCATTTGATAATGTTTCCTGGGCCTTTATACATTGGCTATTGAGAGAATATAACATGGGAGAAGATTTTTGTAAATGGATTGAGATGATTTATCAAGAGCAATCTGCAAAATTAATAATTAATGGAGACATTTCGACAAGCTTTATAAGAAACAAAGGGGTATGGCAAGGGTGCCCTTTATCACCATTATTATTTATAGCTGTTTTGGAAGTATTGTTGGATATAATAAACGAGGATTCACAGATAAGAGGCCTGAAAATAAGGAAAAAGGAACTTAAATTAAAAGCTTTTGCAGATGATGTAATTATATTTTTGGAGGATCCACAAGAATCAATTCAAGTGTTGATGGAAACTTTGCAAAGATATAGACAAGTGACAAGGTATAAGATAAATAAGGAAAAGACAATGATGATGACATTAAATATGACCAAAAAAAGAGCAAGCCGATCTGGAGAGTAAATCTGGATGTCAATTAACTAAGAAAACAAGATATTTAGGAATTATATTAACGAAAAGAAATCAAGAATTATTCAACAACAATTACTTGAAGATATGGAAAGAGATTAAAAATGATATGGAAAAATGGAAAAACTTAAATTTATCTCTCCTGGGAAGAGTAAATGCTTTTAAAATGTCCTTGTTACCTAAACTTATGTTCCTCTTTTAGAATTTACCAATAATAGGAAGAGAGAAAGTATTTAAAGAATGGGAAAAAGATCTTCAAAAATTTATCTGGCAAGGGGAAAAGCCAAGGATAAGATTTAAAACACTTCAGGATGCAAAGAGGAGGAGTTGATCTTCCATCATTGAAAATTTACTATTATGCATGCTGTCTAGATTGGATTAAAGGCTGGATTCAATTAGAGTGAACAACTATGAAAGATTTGGAAGAAATAAATAACTAATTTGGATGGCATGGATAGTTATACTGTGATAGATTAGCGGTGAATAAAGAGTTTAACAATCATTGCATCCAGAAGACATTGTTAAAGGTTTGGCTACAGATAAAGCAGAAATACTACACAAAACTTCCAACATGGACCTTACCACAAGAAGCAGATAAAATTGCTCCATCGAAATAAGGAAATTTATTAACATATCAAGACATATTGAAATGGGATGGGGATAAACCAAGAATGTGTACAGTAGAAGAATTAAAGCCTGATGGATATGAGTTAAATTGGTTCTCATGGTGACAACTAAAAGAAAGATTTAAAATGGATCAAAAATTGTATGAATTTGAGAGAAAAGAGAATGAATTAGATTTATTGATGAGGGGAAATCAGCGGAAGAGAATCTCCAAATTTTATAAACTATTGTTGAAAAGAGACATGGAATCAGAAGTAGTTAAAGATACAATGGTTAAATGGGCTCAGAATGTGGGACACCCGATTGAATTAGAAGTTTGGGAGAAAGTATGGAAAACTGATATAAAATTTACAGCACACTTACATTTAAGAGAAAATTATTATAAAATGCTTCATAGATGGTATATGACCCCAGAAAGATTACCAAAAATAACCAAAAATGGGAATGTGAAATGTTGGAAGTGTGATGAAAAAATTGGGTCTTTTTTTCATATGTGGTGGACTTGCAGAAGGGCAAGAAAGTTCTGGAAGGGGGTACATGATGAAATTCAAAGAATTTGTAAAATGAATTTTGAAATGATACCGGAATTTTATTTGTTAAATATGTTAGGACAACAAAGAGAGAGAAGGAGTCATCAGAAGATATTGCTATATTTGATAACAGCTGCAAGGTTGATATATGTCCAATATTGGAAAGAAAAGAAAGATATTGACTTAGGAGAGTGGAAATTAAAAGTTCTGGATATGGTAGAGACAAAAAAGTTAGCATTTTTACTGAGAAACAAACCTATCCAGAACTTTGAAAGGGAATGGAGAGGAGTCTTGGATTGGATAAAAACATGAATGTACAGGAAACCAAAGAAAGAAATAATGTAACTGTTTTTCTCTTCTGTAAATGGGAATGGAAATGGAAATATAATTGTTAATCTTTTGGGTAAATGGAAATAAAAAAGATTCAACTGAAGAATATGAATATGGAAGTGGCGGGGGGAGGGTGTGATCTCTCTCAATAATAATAATAATAATAATAACAACAATAACAACAATAATAATAAAACTTATTTTTATCCTGCCTCTCCCAGTGGATCAAGGTGGCATTACAGGAACATATAAATACATTAAAACATTAAAATGTATATCCACTCTGTTTTTATGCAATTAATTTTTTTAAAAAAAAATCTAAAAAAAATAATAAAATCAACTGATTGAAGTGAGGCAAGTATAAGCATGCACTCTTATTCAAGTAAATGAAATAAAAGTGCTTAACCTGGCTGGATCATGCCCAGTGTTTTCTGGATGTAAGCTATTTCTTATTAATTTTACCAGTGTTAGACATTGGTTACAAAGAGACAACTTGGAGACAGTTCTACTACATGAGTTTGGTGTGTTTTGCTTACAACTAAATATAATTAGGACCACAGATGTACATTTCCATTTGTACCTGAAGAAATGGGCTGTAATCCGTAAAACCTTAGGCAGAAATAACTCACTTAAAGGTGCCACAAGATTTTTTAAGTCTCCTTCCCCTGCTCTTTTTATATCTCCATTTACAGTTGGTGTTAGCAGCTACGTCTTCATTCATCACAGTGAGACACTACAGTCATCACTGGTTTTGAATAGCAAATTGTTCACAGGTCTCCTTTATTTGCTTATTTATTTATTTATATCTAAACCTTCTCCCAAACAATCCCCTGCCAATCTCAGGATTCCACAGAATGTTGCCAGAGCAGTAAAAGTAGAATCATAGGGCTGTAACTGTCGATCATGAAAGGGGCCCAGCTCAGATCTGTAGCTTCAAGGAAAGGCAGGACATTTCAGCCACAATCAGTTGCTACTTCTCTCTCTGCAGGGGTGAAAATTGTATGGTTTATGGGCCTCATGTGGCTCCTAGGGGCTTTTTTTGTAGACCCCAGTCTCACCAGATGTTCCATCACATTTTTCTGGGTGTTTTTCAGCCCCAAATAATGAATTGTCACTCATGAAGGCCTCCAGAAGTGGCAGACTGCGGCCCTTTCCACCCATGGAGAGGGAAACAGGGGAAAACGCGCTGAAACGGAGCTTACCGGCAGCTGGGTAAGTCCGTCACCCTGCGGAGCAGCGCAAGCTCGCTGTTCCGCAGTCCCCAGCGTCCAAAATGGCTGCTCCGGCATCCAAAATGGAGGCTCTCCAACCGGAGAAGCTCGCCAGCCGGAAGCCCATCCCCGGCAGGTCTGCAGGCACGCACTGGTGCGCGCCTGCAAATCTGCTCTGGAGTGCAGGAACAGAGTGGCACGGAGTGGCGCGCTCCATGCTTTTGAAAAACCTGTAAAAACAGGTTTTTAAAAAGCACACTGCACAACCACTTTGGGTTGTTCCAGAGCAGACTGAGGTGCGGAACTGCGACAAGTAGTCTGACCCTGTCCGCTCCCAAGGTGCGGATGACCTCCGTCAGAGGTCACACCACACCATACTACTAACCCCGTGTGGAAAGGCCCTGCATTTAAATCTACTCCAACTTCCAGAAGCAATTTGCAGCAATTTTGGGATAAATGTGGTATCTAAATGACACAGTGTGGCTGCCACGGTGACAAAAATGAGTCCTTCCAGCAGTCAGAGCTGTCCACCCCTATGTTAGATAATAATTTTGCAAGTTACTCTGTGCATAAAGTCTAACTAGGAGTATATCCACGATACACAGTCAGAGCACTTTGATACTATTTCAAGTATCATGGCTCCATTGTATGGAAGGAATCCAGGGACTGGTAATTTTGAGGGTTACTTAGAGTTCTCTGCTATCGGTGGACATGTGGAGAACATTTATATGTCTGTAAGACACTTCCATTATGTGCTCTCCCTCCCTGCACTCTAAAGTGGTATCACCTTGCTCCCTCAGTGTGAACTAAGCCAGATATAAGCCATAGGACTGTGTACAAAGTATGAAGCAAGTAATACAAGACATTTTAAGTGCATGTCTCACACAGTAAAAACAACATTCCCCCAGTGACTAATCTGCTGTTGTGCTTTCCTGAGAAGTCCTAAGCTAATGATATTTATTGTAGCACACAGTTTTATATTGCCTGATAAGGCAACAGCAAAACCAGCCTTACCAAATCCATCTTGTCAAATGGATTTGGCAGTTCATCTGGCTAGATTAGTATAATCGCTTTTTGCTGTCTGTTACATGTTTCAAAAATTTATAGAACAAGGTAAAAGCTCTGGAGCCTGAATACTTACAGAGCTTCTGCTTTGAATTAAACTTTAGAAATACACGACTTGCAAAGAGACAGCAAAACTTATACTCTGTAGTCCAAACTGAAATTTTCCATCTAGCCTGTTAACGGTACAGTACCCTCATGGACATGTTACATAAAAATAACCTTTCTTTCCAGTGCATCTTTACATAGCTCTGCCTTTGTGAATTGAGCATTCGGTTAGTGCTGTATATTCATACTAACCACAAAAACACATTAGCAAAATGTATGAGTATAGTATTTGTCTCTTATTTATACTCCAGCCAAGGAATCTCTCTCTTTGGAGGGGTTATTGTTTCCAAGAAGTAACGAGAGGGAAAAGAACATGCATTATTTCCACAATAACATTTTCAGAGTGTAGCTGTAATCTTACATACAATTAGGGCAGTTAATATCCCATTAATTTCAACAGAATCGCAGGAATGGAATTGTACATAGGATGGCAACCTGTATTTTGTGGGTGTTATTTTTTCCCTTGAAAGTGCTGAATTAATTTTCAATCGAAATGCACCGCACGTGGATGACTTGAATACCAGGTCCAAATTTAAAGGCATAATACAATATAATTCACATACTAGGCAAATGCAGTGAATTTTCTCATTAAGATCTGCACATATATATATGGATAATGTGCCTGACTGCTGTATTAAAGCAACTGAATTGTATTTAGGGGACTGGATGGAAATGGCTGTTAATTCTACCTAGTAAGAAACATTTATGTTTATCCTTACCTCTGTGAATTATATTTACGTATGTTTCTGTCATAAAATAAATGAAAGGCTTGTGTTCTAATTAAATATGTTGTATTTTCAATAATGCAACATGGTTATGGCTATGTGTACCTCCAATGAGATTTGCATTGAATAGATATTTCTGTTATAATTAAGTTGCATGGAGCTTCTTTCTTTTTTGGTTCTTTGCTCTTATGTTTACAATTAATTTGTTCTCCTGGACCCAATCCTATTTAGAATTTTTTTTTTAAAGCCAAACTCCAAGGACCAAACATCTGAACATCCACCACCGCTGCCACCACTTGCCCTGCTACCTGCAGCTGGGGGCCAGGGGGCATTGCACTCAGGAGAGCACCAGGCTAGAGAAGCAGCAATAGGTGGTTTATTGCAAGGGACATGTCTTAGTGTCCTACCTCAGGCCCTTACCTTTTTTCGGCGTTGGGGTGCGAGGATTGCGCAAGCAGCCTCCAGTGAGAGGCTCTCGTGTCCCCGCTGCTTGAGCTCAGCATAAGCTGCTTGTTCCCAAGCAGGCAGTGCGAGAGCCCCGCCTATTTCCTCCACAGTGCAGCCTGGGAGTTTCCCAGGCTGCGCTGGGGCAGGAAGAGCAACTGACACGGCTCCAGAGGCTCCGCATGCACAGCAAGTGTGTGCGGGGCCCTGGAGCAATGCGTGATTGCACACCATATTCGGCTGAAAGCCAAAAATGAAAAAGTGTGTGAGCGGCACCTGCTCTACCCTGGAATGTCACGCAATTGTGAATGCGTCATGCAGATCGCTCCTCACAATCATGTGACACTCCAGGCGCCCTTTTGCATGGCAAATGCCATGCAAAAAGGGCTTCAGTCCCAGTACAGCTAATAATTCAAACAAACAAACAAACAGAATAGCTCCCAGCTCATTACTTACTCCCAGGCAGTAAGCACTATGTCATAAATAAAGTCCAACAGGGTTCCAAGGCAAGAGAATGTACAAGGTCAGTCAGTGTATTCAGCAAGGTACCCAGCAGAGTAGAAGGTCAGATAAGCTCTGACAACTTCTGGAGGGGAAGGGTGTCAGTATATAGGTCTGAAGCTTCATGCAGTTGTGGCTTGATTAATTGTTGCCAGTTATAAATTCTGAGAGAATGGCACCGGCTTTCTCTCTGTCTGCACTCTACAAAGGTGGGTACAGGTAAGTGCTCTTCTATGTTTGAAAGGGCAAGACTCTCTGCTGGAGATGGCACCGCCCCCTGTTCTGTTTGTGGTACTGTAATCTCTTCCTGTACAGCAGGTCCTTGCATGCCCCCTGTTTCAGCCTCTGGCATGCCCCCCTGCTTTGGACTCTTAGTCAAAGTCCATGTTCTGGAGGCAAGACATGACAGGACATTAGATGGCCCCTCTTATATATTGCAAGACAATATAGGCTAGCACCATGGAGTAGTTCTGCCTTCCTCCCTGCTCTATGCATTCAATTGGATTGTGAAAGGGCTTGATTTGAATGACATTTTCCCCTTGCATGGCAAAGTCCTTTGCCTGAGTACATCAGTATGGACAGTCCTCAATCATATTGATTCTGTTCACACCTATGACTGTTTCACAACTGACATTTAAATCACTTGATGACATTCACATTGACTATTCTGTGTTGAAAAAATTAAGAGATAAAAGTGAGACTTCGCGTGGGGAAAAAGGGGGATTCTAGATTCTTATCTGAAACAGGTGGCCCATTCACATCCCACAATTATGATGCTTTGGGTTCTCTTTAACCATCCTGTGGAATCCTGGTATTTGGAGTTGGAGGGGGTAAGAATCCTTAATTATAGGGCTCTAGTAGCTCAGTAGCCTACAAACCCCATGATAACTGTGTAGTGTGAATTGTACCAGGGAGACTGCAGGCCAGAATCCAGTACATGCTTTTAGAAAAACACACTTATCTCACTAATTCATCAACATCTTATCAATAAATTATTATTCATTATTTGATACTAGAAAGTTCAACCCATTGTCTTTGTTAACTTTGTTCAAACAGATACTCTTTCCAGCACTTTAGTGAACACAAAGTAAGCAATACATCTTTCATTAATTCATTTTGAGGTTAATCTCAAAATTAAGTATGTATTGTAGTTTCAGTATGTAGCATAGGCAGTTCAATTACTGTTGAATTGAAAACTGCTCATTTAAAACTTCTGCATATCTGTATAAAAAGGAGGAAGTGGGGGGAAGGAAATGTGGTGATACCTTTAAGACTAACTGATTTTCATTTGAGCATGAGCTTTCATGGATTTAAACCCATGTTTTCAGATGCAATATTAAGTGGTATTAAGCTCTCTTA
The DNA here is from genome assembly GCA_948472985.1 of Iguana delicatissima. Lineage (NCBI taxonomy): Eukaryota > Metazoa > Chordata > Lepidosauria > Squamata > Iguanidae > Iguana > Iguana delicatissima. The sequence goes on along the minus strand of CAOKZL010000579.1, from coordinate 15,284 downwards.
TATAGATCATATTTATTCAGTTGTGGGAGTGAAGTAGAATGTAATAGAATCCAGAAAAATGCATATCTTGTGTCCTGCCCTAAATTTTCAAAGGGCTGGGTGAGGTGATAGAGGTCTTTCAGATCTTTACAGTAGCCAGTTAGTAGTGATGTGTGAAAGCAATAAATCTGCTTACCAAAAGTCAGCTTCCCTGGGTTCAAAACCTCTGTGAGAAGATCCCTTTTGTTATATGTGTAGTAGCAAGGATTCTTGTATTAACATATGAATTTGTGAATATAATTCAATTCAGCTATTTCTCTTTCTGGTCTTCCTTTGTAATTTCCTTGTTCAAGGACCATGACCTATAAAGCCATTACTATTTGTCCAGGAACACTAAAATGTTCTGGAAATGGGTTTTGAATATTATCATTTTTAATGTCAGGTTTGGGTCCATTTGTTCTCTCATGAAGAGACTATCCTGTTTGCCCAATATAGAATACAGACAGGCTTTGCTGGTATGGAATGGCATATATCACATTGGAGAAAGAGCCAGCATGGTGTAGTGGTTTGAGCATCGAACTACAACCCTGCAGACCATGTTTCGATTCTTTGTTCGGCCATGGAAACCCAATGAGTGGCCTTGGGTGCATCACACACACTCAGCACCCAGAAAACCCCTGATAGATTCATGATAAGGTTACCATTAGCTATAAACAGCTTGAAGACATACAACAACCACAACCACCACAACAATATTGCTCCCATAGTAGATGTGAGGACCGAGTTAGGATCTGGGTTTGTGGCAGGGTCATCTCCCAGTATCACCAGCCATGTTACATATCCTATTGTAAACGGGTAGCTTAAGATTTCAAGGCTGCATGTAGGCCAATAAAGGTCTGCTTCCCAGAGCTTGTGAGAGGATTGTGTTATTCTTCAGAATTCACTATAGCTTGTTGATAATATATTTGAGTAGTCTCAGCTGGGGACTGTAAGTGACAAATAGGGATGTTCTGTGATTTTGTGGTTTTGATCTGTCTCATAGCAGAGGGTTCCTGCGCATTAATCTTGCCTTGTTGATTTGTTTCTTCACCTCCTTAGGTAGCTATTGTAGTTGAGAAATGCCTGTTGTAAATCCAAATTTTGAGTCTTGTGGGGCTGAGCAAATGCAGTTGTATTGGAGGGCTTGGCTGTAAACAATAGATTTGGTAGTGTGTTCTAGCAGGAAATGGGAGGCAAGTAAGTACATGTAGCAATTAGTGGGTTTTTGACAGAGTGTGTTGCTTAGAAGTCCATTGTGGAGTTGCATAATGATGTCAAGCAGGTGAATTTGTTGTGTGGATTGTTCCAGGTTCAGGATGATGGTAGAGTGGAAGTTGTTAAAATTCTAGTGGAATTTCTCAAGTGATTGCTTTCCCTGTGGCCAAAGATGTCATCAAGAAGTCATGTGTAGAGGAGAGGTTTTCAGGTGCTTGTGCTGAGAAAGAACTGTTCTAGGTCAGCCAAGAAGACTATAAATGGTACTATGAAGGTGCTCGTGGTGGTGCCACCAATTCAGAGGTACATATTATTCCCAAAAGTGAAGTAGTTATAAGAAAGTATAAAGTGGCAGAGTTTGGTGGCCATAACTGCTATAGGTTCATTCAGAAGGGTATTCTTGATGGCTTGTAGTCCATCCTGGTGTGGGATGTTGGTGTATCAGGTTTTTAACATCCATACTGGATAGGATGGTGTTCTTTGAGAGGTTGTGGATGGACTGTACTTTCTTCAGGAAACCAGTTTTATCCTTCACATAGCTTGCAGTGTTGATGGCATGAGAACCAAGTCCATATATCCAGATATCCCAACAGTGAGAGTTCTGATGCTTAAGACAATTGGTCTTCCTGAATTGCCTTGGTTTTGTGTTTTCTGTAGTAAGTAGTAGATGCCTGGTTTGGGCTCCTGGGGTGTGTCCATTTCAATTCAGCTCTGAACACTGGTGAAGAATTCTGAGTAATTTGTGTAGTTCTTGTAGATATTCATCAGTGGGATCTTTAGAAAGGATTCAGTAAAATGTGGCATTGGACGATTGTCTCTCAGCCTCCTGTATGTAGTCTGACGTGTTCATGATGACCACAGCTCCCTCCTTGTCAGCCTGTTGTATAATAACATCAGGATTGTTTCTAAAACTGTGGATGGTATCTTGCTCTATATGGCTGAGGTTGTCTCTTGTTGATTATCTGAGTTTGGGCATGACAATGGAAGCATTCTATGGAGAAACCCACTTCCATGTTCTGGCCTTCTGTAAGGGTCCATGTGAAGTTCTTTTTTGTAGCACTTGAAAACATATTCTTGTGTTTTGGTGCAGTGAACCCTGTCACGTGGTACAGACTGAGCTGATGCTTGTGAACTGTTGTCCTAGCTGGAATCACTCTCCTTGAAATATTCTTTGAGTCATAGATTGTGGAAGAAAGCCTCAGGTCCCCTCTGAATTGGATAATGCGTGTAGGTTTGGAGGAATAGAAAGACAGGCCTCATTAAAGGACAGACCCCTCTGCCTGACTTAATGTGTGGCTGGAAAGGTTTATAATATTATTGTCCACATTGGTGGACCATTGGTGCCTGTAGTACAAGAGTAAGTTTCTTTTCTTTCTTTATCTTTAGAGAAGCAAATAGCATCTCATAGATGTTTTTTCTTTTTCTGGAGAAATTCTCTCTAATGTTCTGTTTTGTAGAGAGCTGGTGGAATCTGTATGTATGCTCTCAAATCTAAGATTTTTTTTCTCCTTCTCCTTCTCCTTCTCCTTCTCCTTCTCCTTCTCCTTCTCCTTCTCCTTCTCCTTCTCCTTCTCCTCCTCCTCCTCCTTCTCCTTCTCCTTCTTTTTATCTTGTTTACTGCATAGGATGCTGATATGATGGTTAAGTAGTTTCCTGGAGGGAATGAGGCACAATATGCCACTGTAATTTATGTGATATGTTATCTGTAGTGGATTTTTTCACCTTTAGTTCCTGAGGAATGATGTCTTGCTGTTGTATTTATTCAGAAAGATAATGTCTCTCTATACCTGGGCAAGTCTTTTGAAGAGACTGATGGACTTCAACTCCGTGCAGCTAAATCTGGTGCTTTCCATTGTGGTAGTTTTCAAACAAGTAGCCATGTTCGTCTCTTGGTAGTATAAAAAGGAGGAAGAGAGAGAGTTATTTCTTGACCTGGTATCTGAAGTTGGCAGAACGTTCAAGATATTACTGGCTAATGTGCTATTCCAAGAGCTGCAAAGGTCAGCATCTAGCTATTTCATGACATCTGTTTTTTGAACAATGTGGCATAATATTACACATTATAATTTAATTGTGTTGAAAAGTAGTCTATATGCCATAACCACTGTATTAATTGCATGATGGAAGCACTAATGAATCACAGTGGCAAAAGACTGTTTACCTCTACTATGATTTCATATTAACTATTCTTTATTATTTTGCTTCAAATATTTCAGGACAGTACATTGTATTCTTGTAATTACATCGTCTGCTACTGACCTTAAAAATGTAAGTCCTGGTAACTGAACTTTGCTGGTTTCAAATTTTGAGGTGAAATGTGAAGTTTTGTTTTTCCCTGAAAGTATTGTGAAATTCCTGCTCAGCTTCCTGAATTCCACATATGTCTTAGAATATATATCCACCTTGCAACAAAGAACCATCTGTATTCTTATCAGCATCTGTCAGAACATATTCAAAAGATGGCTGTTTTCTTGTGGCCACTCCTGAACGATGTTGGGTTAAATAGCATGATGGATAACTTTAATCTGTGAAATCACCCAGCCATGTAGAAGCACTTGAGAGATTTACAAAGCAAGCCTGTGCATACCTACTCAAATGTAAGTCCTGTTCCATTCAGTGGGACTTATTTTCATATATAGCATTGCACCTGCACCATAAATTTAACTCTTCCATTCCAGTCAATGAATAATGAAAATACTCAGTAGGAGTGCGCCCTTCATGTACATGCACTCATTCACTCTAATTGTTTTGAAATACGTTGTTCACATTGCCTCTGGATATGGAAATCTCCCTCATTTGTCTGTGTGATTATAGTTAAACTAGAAGTATTAGAACCCTGCCACACTGAGTCATCAGAGGGTGCCAAGAGATCCTTCCTCAGCAGAGGATGTCCTGTAAGTGCATGACAATCTCAGCTTTTATATTTTAGGAACCATTTAATTAGCAAATGATTTGAAAATGGCAGTAGCATGTACATGATCCAAGACATCGTTATGCAGTGCAACTAGTTTATCCAGCCTTTTCAGTTCTGCCCCTTAACTCTCAAAGATATAACATGGCAACTTGGGAAAGATAAGCTCCCTAGGTCTTCCTTCACACTGCACCAAGGCTCTCTCTGTACGTTCTACCCCAGAGGTGGGAATAATATTGGTGGGCTCCAGATATCATTGGACTACAAGTCCTGGTAGCCCTAGGTAGTATAGCCAGCAGTGAGCAATGTGTGGAATTGCTGTCCAACAATATCAGGAAGGCTGTATAATTCCCACCCTGAAAGAAAGGTCAACCTACAGTACTAGTAGGAAGTGGAGGGAGCTGGAGGTGGCAGTGAATTACCAGAAGTTCTGTGTCCAAACCCCAGGATCAATTTGTGTATGTTGGATACTTATTCCTGGACTACAAGATGTTGGACAAGATGACCTTTAAGATACTTCCTACAATATGGTTCTCTTTTTTTCCATTTTCAAAAGATGTACAAAAAGATAAATAGAGTATCATGACCATTTGGTAACAAACATTTCTCATAAACTAAGGCAAAATCAACATAACAATCAATGAGTTTGTAGTCCATTGTGTGTGTTCCAAGTACGCATTCAAAAAAGAGAATATGAAGGAGAATAATGTTTGTTTGGAAAGCATTAAAATGGATCAACCCAATAGTTTCATGCTTTGTATAGATAATAAATGGATGCCAAACAGAAGCAAATGTGTCTCTTTCTAGTTGTCCTTTTGATGTTCTTATCTGATAAGTTAATTTCTCTGCAAGTGCGACGAATCACACTCTTTTTATCCAGGATTGGAAGGAAATTGCAGTTGACAGTTTCCAGTGTTTAGTAACTTCCAATCTTGCAGGACTGAAAGCAAGTCTTTATGTCTGAGAGATGAGTTGGATCTTCTGAATAGTGAGAGAAAAGGGTTTCACAACAGTGCACTTTTCAATTTAGCACATCAGATAGGAATTTCAATTCAATGCTACGTCACAGGAACCATTTCTGCACTAGGCTGCTATAGTGCTATGATTCCACTTGAAACATCCTATGGAATCCTGGGGTTTGCAGTTTTGGGAGGGGCTGACTGGCCCCTCCTGAAACTGCAAACCACAGGATTCCATAGGATGTTGAAAGTGGAATCATAGCACTATAACAACCTAGTGCGGAAATGGCCAGGGATTCAGGGCCTTTCTCTTTAGAGAACTTGACTGTACGATGAACCAGTTGTGAAAGAGCCAGCACAATGTAGGGCTTTGAGAGTTGGACAACAACTGCAGAGACCAGGGTTCAAATCCCTGCTGAACCCCAGAAGCCCACTGGGTGACCTTGAGCAAGTCACTCTCTCACAGACTCAGAGGAAGACAAAGGCAAACCTCCTGTGGATAAATTTTGCCAAGAAAACCCAGTTTACGTTTGCCTTGAGTGTGCCATAAACCAGAAACTTGAAGGCACAACAGCAGCAACAACAACAACAGCCAGTTGTATAAAATTGTATAGATATGGTGTCCCTGTGCTCTGATCCACGTGTGGAACAAAGACCGCTTTTAGGAACTCCCTAAGAAGGGTAAAGGTAACAGGTAGCAATGTACAAAGAGCTCAGGTTGCCCTAACACCTGCCAGTAGAATCTCACACAGAACAAAGACATCATGCCACCTGTCAGCTGTTGTAAGCCACAGGACACAGGGGAAGGAGTTAAGTAACTTGTTATTGCACCCCTGCTAATTGCCAAGGCCCTCAAATCCATCTTTTCCTCAGCCTGGAATGTTGAGCCTGGCTTACACATATAATGTCAGCACTCAACATTCCAAAGAGAACAACATATTTATTTCCTTGGCTCCTTTGATGTTAACTGCAGCCATATTTGTGTAGAAACAAAGGTCAGTGATGTAGGAAGTACATTCAAGTTGGTAGCAATAGAAGTGTTTTCTGTTGAAAATTATACCCATAGCTCATCAAATTAAAGGTTTTGTCCAGTGGGGAAAAATTTGTAACAGATGAAACACTAAAGATCTTCCAATTATGTATCAATGTCAGTGAAAATGCTGTGTAGACTTTGGAATGTTACTTCAAAAAGTCATTAGGTATCATTGTAGCACCCTCAATAATGAAGTATCCTTATAATTAAAAATTCAAGAGCCAGTGTGGTGTAATGATTTGAACAGTGAACTATACAACCATTGAGACCAGAATTCAATTCACTGCTTGGCCATGAAAGCCCACTGGGTGACTTTGGGTGTATCACACTCTCAGCCCCAGAAAACCCCGTGATAGATTCACCTTTGGGATGCCATAATTTGGAAGTGACTTGCAGGCATACTACAACAACAATTAAAAATTAAAAATGACTCTTGTAGGTTGTCAGAGAGAAATAAAATTGTAATTGGTCTAGTTGCTTTAAAAATGCGCCTGACTGCCACAAGCCACTGGCTTGTGGTAGAAAACATCATTTTCTACCATCTAGTTGTCACCTCAGCACCCAGAGGAGAGCAGGAAGCAGCAGAACAAACCATAGCGCAAGCCAGTGGCACTTGAAACATGTGGTATTCTTTCTCCACTATGAGTGAAGCCAAATCCTCACAGCTATAAATACAACCAAAAGGCTACAATTATACTATAGAACAGTGGTTCTCAACCTGTGGGTCCCCAGATGTTCGTGGACTTCAGCTCCCAGAAGCCCCAGCCACTATGGTCAATGCTCAGGGCTTTTGGGAGCTGAAGTCCACAAACATCTGCGGACCCACAGGTTGAGAACCACTGCTATAGAAGGAGTGAAGTTTAAGTTAGAATCATAGGCCAAGATCTTGTATGGGACACATAGCTATCCTCCATCTCCCAGTGAGTTGTCTTGACCAGTACCTTGAATCTGGGTCAGTGGTACATTGTCACAGTCCTCCCCCATCAATTAGCATTCCCAGATCTTAAGGCCTGACCCCATTTCTCCAGTTTTCAGGGCAAAAGGGTAGAATCTCAAGGTGAGAGTGCTGCCTTGAACAGTGTGTGCATGTATCCTTTCCTCATTACTTTGATTTCTTTTTTAATCTGAATGCCATGCTCTTGTAATTGTGTGTGTGCTTAATATATCATGCTTAATGGCATCACCAAGGTTGCCTCTTATAATACCAGCTTTATAAAATCACCAGGGCCTGTCTCCTGTGATATCACAAGGGGACCATCCTTAGGTTTCAGAATCTGACCTTGAAATCTCAGGGCCTATGGTAGCCCTGGCCTCACAAACCTAGTCACCACAAGCTATCCTTATAACATCACTTGGGCCTGCTTCCTATGACACCACAAGGGGTCATTCCTTAGGTCTCATGGCTTCGAAATCTCAGGGTGTAGGATAGCCCTCATCTAGCAATCCTACAAACAATATTCTTTGACTTCAACTGAGACCAAAAAGTGACTCCACTCTATAATGGCGTTAGACTGTTTTCAACAGTGAGCCACCTGCTTTAACTAGTTTTCAAGGTGGAACTGAGATACAGAGAATGCTACTGAATAACATTAATAAAGATGTTGGTACAGAAGACTGGCAAGTACTCTTCCTTTCAGTGCAGATGGTAGAAGAATGCATTATAGGAGCTGGAGGGATGGGACTGCCTCTGCATTCTCTGCTCCTGACTTCCATGTACCAGAGGTTCTGCCTATACAGAAGAAGAGGAGGAGGAAGATGGTGATGATGGTGATGGTGATGATGATGATGATGATGTGTGCATGTCCAGGCTATAAAATTTGTATTCTGTGGCTTGGATCCAGATGCGATCATACCTAGAGTAGATCCATGGAAAACAGTGAGACATGTTAATGCTGAACTTAATCTAGATCAGTTTCAATAGCTATACTCTATGAATGGATCCAGCTTGCACAATTTGCAGGGAAGTAATAGCACTTTCAGAATATCTAAACACTGGAAAGTATAGTTGGGTGCAGGCCAGGGCCATTAAGGTACAATCCTCATTGTCCTCTGCCCATATTTTTATCTGCAAATGACTTATCTTCCTTTTCCACATCTATCTTTCTGTGTTTCTGTTTATGTGTGGGCACCCACACACTTACGTGTATCCATTCATTCATTTGTTCAGCTCAGAATCCAAAGAGCTAGTTAGATCCATGAAAGGTTTGTGCTAGCTCAGTGTGATTTTGGGCTTTCTCTCTTTGAACTAGTTCTGATCCCTCTGCCATGGCCTATCAAGCCATATAACATGAGGTGAAAGGCCTAAAAGAAATTAGTGCAAATAGACCCACACTCCTCTGGATTGTAGAGATTGTCAGGACAGCATATTGTGGCATAAACCTGTCATGCACAGTATGGCTTGTTTCTGAGCAAACACATAATCAGAGCTTGGAGAAGTTACATTTTGAATGACAAACTCCTAGAATCCATCAACCAGCATGGCTACTGCTAAGGCCATGACCCAAGTTCATGCTGTCTGGAGGATTTTGGGAAACCAAGTTGCAGATCTTCTTAGAGTACATTAATACATAATTCTGTAGGTGGCAAAAAGATCAGCAAGGCAACATAAGATCCTTTATGTCGGTTGGACTCATTTATAAAGAAAGAGTAATTTGGTCCCAAACATGAATTGCATGTACGTGCTTCAGCAGCAATCATTTTGTGTCTGTTTGTTTAGAAAACAAATGTAGAAAATCAGAGCATACAGCAAAGACTTTAGACTCCCATGCTGTCACAGCCTGTTGCAAAATGAGTCTCATGGAAAAAAACCACTACTCATCAGTGAAAAGAATATATATATATATACACACACACACACACACAGAAAGTTCCAGAACACAAACAAAACTATGCTTGTTTTCTTGTTTTGAAAATGAATCCCTCAGATTTGCAGTCCATGAATCACAGAGTGAAGTTGTTAGCAACTACATTGCTTGCATGGGTGGCTGCGTATGAGATGGGATGAAAAGAAAGGCCTGGAGAATGGGTACTCACACTCAAACCCTCATGATGGCCAATAGACATCTTTATTTATTTGGAATTAAAATTTAGCCTCCATAGATAATGGAATCAAACATTACATTTTAAAAGTTGTGCAGTTACATCAAGGATTTCACACACCATTAAAGAGGGAAGATCTATTGGGTTTCTGGCTTCAGAATTATTTGCCCAAGTATTAGGGAGGAATAGCCTTGGGTCAGCTAGTCAGCATTTCAGTCATCACCCCAGTTCCCAATGAGGTGGTAAGCCTCTGACTGGCTATGCCAATTCAAACTGCTCATGGAGGCTTGCATGACTGAATGCTCCTCCATATAAATCAGAACAAATAACAAACTCTGTGCAGAAAAAAACATCCCCATGGAAAAAAGTGTGGTGGTGGTGGTGGTGGTGGTGGTGGTGGTGGTGGTGGTAGTTCTTCAAGTTATTTCCAACTTAGGGTGACCCTAAGGTGAACTTATCTTGGGGTTTTCTTGGCAAGGTTTGTTCAGAGGGGTTTGCCATTGCCATCCTCTGAGGCTGAAAGACTGTGACTTGCCAAAGTACCATTGTTTTATTTTGCATGGAGGAGCATTCGAACAGGTTAGCTGAGCCTTCACCAGGACATGGGGGGGGGCGTGGCTATGAGCTGGGATGCCCCCAAAACATTGCTGCCTGGGGTGAAGCGCCCTCCCACCCCGCCCCACCCGCCCGCAACCCTATGCAACCGTAAAAACCTGGTACATATGGTTGTGAAAGATGGACAGTGAAGAAAGCTGACTGAAAGATCAATCCATTTGAAATGTGGTGCTGAAGGAGAGTTCTGCAGATACCACTGAATAAGACAAATGAGTGGCTGCTAGAACAAATTAGGCCAGAATTCTCACTAGAAGCCAAGGTGACTAAACTGAGATTGTCATATTTTGGACATATCATGAGATAATATGGCTCTTTGGAAAAGACAACAGTGCTTGATTCAGTGGAAGATGGTAGGAACAGAGGAAGACCACAGTACAGGTGAATTAACTCAATTAAGGAAGCCACAGCCTGAGTTTGCAAAACTTGAACAGAGCAGGTGATAAGGATCTTTGGTGCTCTCTCTTTCCAGGCTCACCATGAGTGGAAATCAACTTGATGGCAAGCAACAACAACCACCCAGCCCTGTGTTTAAGGAGGCAGTTTAAGGAGTTTTAAGGAATAAGAATGTTTTGGCGGTGGTGTGGCTCACATCCTGTTAGACTTAAAACCTGTGCAACTGTTTGTCCTGACTCTGAGAATAATGGTATCACTGTCCTGCAGGGTCCTCCTCTTGTTGATGGAAGAGGGCTTAGGACATGTCATCCTTGAGTCCCCTGCTTACCAGTACCATAGAACTCCATGCCTTGGTGCAGGTAGGTTGGGGAGAGTCAAATCAGGAGATAAGAGTGTAGCCACAACATTGTGACTATGGGGTTATTGCAAGATCTCAGCTGTGCATCTTTCAAACTACATCTTCAGACATGTTAGTTCAGGCAAGTAAAAGCACTGGAAGTGGAAATCTGTATGGCAGTTGACAGGCTGTGAATCCTAATTTCTGAATACAGTTTGTCATAACAAAACAAAACAAAAAAGTGAAAATTTCACTTCCGATGATAAATAGTAAGCAGGCCCTTGGAAATAACCTAAAACTTTTGAAGTCACTTTAAAGTCCTTTTGCCAGTTGTTTCTCCTTCAATCTGAGCAGAACTGAATCTACTGTATAATATGTCTCAGCTTCATGTGGGTCTCAGCTTCATATCTTCACTGGGTCTCAGCTTCATATCTTTGACTGTAAAATACAACAGAATCAGAAGCAGATCATGAATTCTGCTTTGGTGGTGGTGGGTATTTCTAAAGATAAAAGAAAACTGTGGAGGAAAACCACATGCATTTCTAGGGGCATTCTGTAATCTTAGCAAAGTGGCTTAACAAAATTAAACTCTTTTGCTTATATAAAGACTGTGGGTTCATAACAGTTTGCCAGCTATGGCTACAACCATGTTGGGTAGTCCCAGCTAAAGGAGACCCACTGAACGGTGAGTCAACACATAGGCAAATGCAGTTCATTCAAAGGCTCTGCTCTAATAAGGCCTAAGAGTAGAATTTAGGCCCATATTTTTCATTTTGCCCATTAGTCCTTTTCTTTAATTTTGGCAGTGGTACTGCTGACCTGGGAACCTAATACTCCTAACTCTCTTCTTGCAGATCAAGGCTTGACCCAAAATATCTAGCTGTCTGAGGCTCCATCACCTACAGCCTGAGGCAACTACCTCACTCTGCCTAGTGGCAGGACTGGCCCTGCTAAACACTCATAAAATGCCTAAGTTTACTGCTTCCGGTGATAAGGCATGTACTATAATCTTTTTTCTTTTAACATTTGAGTCAGTCTTGGCTTCCCCCACACTTTGCCCTTACATGATATGCTATGCATTTCTTTCTGACTGGGAAATAAGGCTACTTTGGTATGAGTATAGAAAGATTAGGAAGACTAATTATACTGATTTCAACTTTTTCTTGACTGTGGTCACATGTTTGTTGCAGAGCCACAACTAGCTTATTTTGGCTGCTGACTTTTGTTTGGTCTGTTTCCAATGGTGCTGCCTTCCTTTTTTGCCCATTTTCCTTCTTCTTTTCTTCTGAGTCATCTGTTGACATAATGCTGTATTGGCTGTGATTATTATAAGATGACATGGACATGGAGTACAGGTTCTGAGGAAACTTTTCCTTAACCACACCATAAGTGCAAGCCAGTATTCTTCTCATCATCCTTTTTGTTCCAAAGTACATAATGGCCTAAATCTTCTGCTAAAATATACAAATAGTGTTTCCAATGACTTCCACAAGATTTGTGTTTGTTGTGTGCCTTCAGGTCATTTCCAACTTAGGGTGACCTTATCGCAAGCTTATCATGGGGCTTTCTTGGTAGCATTTGTTCAGAAGGGGTTTGCCCTTTCCTTCCTATTAAAGCTGAGAGAGTGTGACTTGTCCAAGGTAGATGAGTGAGTTTCTATGGCTGAGCGGGAATTCACTTCCTGGTCTCCAGTGTTGTGATTCTGTGGTCAAACTACTATCCCATGTTGGCTGTCATACCATGCTGGCTCTTTCAGCAATATTCCAGAGGTACCTGTAGAAAAAATAGCCTCCTAACTCTCTGTATTCCAGATTACAGTGATCACTGTAATTGTTCCAAGTGTTGTGACTCAGATTGTCGCTACCTGGGGCAGTGTTTCTGATGCAGATAAAACAAAGAGGCAAGCTATCATGGACCTACTCTGCCTCATGGTAGCCTGAGACCAACTCCAAAGGTCAAATTAAATGACATGTTTAATACATAATTAGAAGAGATGCTTCCTAAAATGGTAAAAGATGTCTGTCCTATCATGTGATTGTCCTTACCTGTGCATTTTACATGTACCATATTTTGTTTATGATTGATCATTGGAATTAAACAAAGGTTTAATTTGAAATTTTGTGTGTTTAAAGCCACTATCAGCAACTCAAGGATCCTGAAAACTGTAGTCTGCAAAAGTCATTTATTAATTTCTGCACAGAGTAACTAGGGGGAACAGAGATTCATACTTCAAATACTACATCATTTCAAAACCAAAAGCTGTGAGTACCAATTTGCTCCAGTTCCTTCCCTTTTTTGGACTGTCAGCAACATGGCCCCCCACATTTGCTAAGGTTAAGGGCTCAGAGCCTCCAAAAAAGCAGAAAATAAATATGAAAATATGTGTTTGTGTGTCTTTTGGGAAAGGGGAGGCATGTTGGGGAGAAGGGCACCCAGGGCCATGCCAGGTCGGGGAAAAGGAGAGGAAAAAACAGTGGGTACATGGGGGCCTATACTCCCCCTCTTGCCCATCCCTTCCTTGGGTGTGGGGTTGGCACGGAGAGGATTTGTGCTGCTAGAAATCAGGCCCATTATGAAACTGGCCAGGCAGTGGCTGGTCCAGGAGGAGGAGGAGGAGGAAGAGGACCCCCGGGGTGGGGTTTTGGTCTGGTTGGGGCCAATGAGAGAGAGGGTTTCCCCCGGAAAAAAAAACACTGGAGGTGAGGGCAAGGTAAAAAAATTACAACAATCCAATCTGTGAAAGTTAAACCTGCAAATGTGGAAGGCCAACTGTATGAAGAAAGAAAGTCTGCTCAAACTAAAGAATAACATTAAAAATAATTAAGGTGAAGAAAGGGAGAAAAAAAGCTTAAAGATAATTTAGCTTCTTATCCGTTTTGTTTTTGAAACAAGCCATTTTTTAAAAGGCATGGATATATATATTTTGAGTGAGGTTCAAAATTCGCTGCAATCACATTTTCTGTGCAAAGTGTGTGGCTAAAATTCCTGGATGACTTGCCTGAAGCATAAACAAGCGTTGCTGGTTTATGCTTCTAGGGTAGGAGAAGTTAGCCACAGCACTTTGCACAGAAACCCAGTAGACAAAGTAAACCTCACTCAAATATATATATCCATGCCATTTTACACAATGGCTTGCTTCCCGAAAACAAAACGAAAAGGGGGAGAAAATCTTTAAGCTCTTTTTCTCCCTTCTTCACCTTAATTATTTTTGAATGTTATTTTAGTTTAGCAGACTTCTTCATCATTTGCTCCACATTTCCAGGTTTAACTTTCACAGATTGGATTGTTTGTTATTTTCTTCAACCTTGCCCCCTCCTCCAGTTTTCTTTTCTGGGGACCTCTTTTCTCTGCCCCCAACAGACCAACCATCCTGGTCCTCTTCCCTCCTCCTCCTCCTGGACCAGCCACTGCCTGGCCACTACTAAATAGCAAATCCTCTCCTGGTGCCAACCCACACCCAAGGAAGGAGATGGGCAGAGAAGGGGTTAGGCCATCTGACCCACTCTTCCCCCTCCCCCTTTCCCTGACCTGGCATGGACCCTGGGTCCGTTCTCCAAACATGCCTCGCCCTTTCCAACGGGACACACAAACACATTTTTTTCATATTTATTTTCTGCTTTGGAGGCTCTGAGCCCTTAACCTTAGCAAATGTGGAGGGCCGACTGTTGCTGAGCAGTCACAAAAACGGTAAGGAACTGGAGCAATTGGTACTCACAGCTTTTGGATTAGTATTTGAAGTATAAATTTTTACCTCTGGTACTCTGTGTAGAATTTAGATAAATGATTTTTTGCAGACTACAGTTTCAGGATCCTTGAGTTGCCCTGATCAGTGGCTGTAAAAAAGAGTTACAAATTAAACCTTGTTTCAATTCCAATGATCAATCATAAACAAAAAAAAAGTACAGAAAATGCACAGGTAAGGACAATACAAGATGACAGAACTTTTTAATTTTTAGGGGAACATTTCTTCTAATTATGTATTAAACATGTCATTAATTGACCTTTGGAGTTGGTCTCAGGCTACCATGAGGCAGAGTAGGTCCATGATAGCTTGCCTCTTTGTTTTTCCAGGGAACACTGCCCAGGAGCGAAATCAGTCACACTTAAAAAAATTACAGTGATCTGTTTAAAATTAAAACAGAGAGTTAGGACTATTTTTTCATCCTCTGGAATATTCCCGAAAGAGCCAAACATGTATGACAGCCAACATGGGATAGTAGTTTGACCCCAGAATCACAAAAACTGGAAACAGGGGAAATGAATTCCCCTCAGCCATAGAAACTCTGATTGACCTTGGACAAGTCACACTCTCTCAGCTTTAAGGAAGGAAAGGGCAAACCCTTAAAATGCTACCAAGAAAGCCATGATACTTGGATGGGTCACCCTAGTGGAAATGACCTGAAGGCACACAAAAAAACACAATTGGAAGTCATTGAAACACTATTTGTATATTTTAGCAGAAGATTTAGCCATTGTATTTGGAACAAAAAGGATGATGGGAAGAATACTCCCCTTTCACTTTTTGGTGTGGTTAGGAAAAGTCCCTCAGAACCTGTACTCATGTCCATGTAAATTTATTAATAATCACACCAAAAGCATTATGAACAAAATAAATCAGAAGAAAAAAAGAAGGAAAATGGGGAAAAAAGGAAAGGGAGCACCATTGGAAACAGACCAAACAAAAGTCAGCAGCCAAAATAAGCTAGTTGTGGCTCTGCAACAAACATGTGACCACAGTCAAGAAAAAGTTGAAATAAGTTAATT